>OV815298.1:17022922-18391537 GCA_929108145.2 Limnephilus rhombicus | reverse complement strand
GCTATTCAGATCACTTCACTAAAATAGGCTTCACAACAGAATAATAAGTTTTAATATATTTTTTAGTTGAAGCTTACATTGTTAATTCTGAAATTGACATATGAGATCGACAATAATGACATAAAGTAAATAGATCCCAATAGGCCACTTGCATGGATTTCATAACGACTTGGAAAAATCGTGTGGATAGATTTTTTTTACCTAGATTACGGAAATGTTGGTAAAATTTTTTAGAAATGTACAGTTTTTTTTTTTAAATAAATAAATCCATTGTTTGGGCTCGTGACGTCATTACATGAAAATGTCCCGTCTCCGAAAATATTCCTATTAATTTTGTAAAACTCCACACTGATTTATTTTTTTTATATGGCACACTTTGATTTCATACAAATTTTTGAATTTGACATTTAACGTTCACTAGATTTATTGTTTGTTCTCTGCGAACTTATCATTTGGTTTGACTTTTTGACAGATGTTGTGAAGAGAACCCCGTACATTTATACTGTCTGCATGTGTTTTAGAGGTATAATGGTAATGGTGTTGATTTTAACAAAATCAAATTTTATAATATTCTTATTATTATTATAATTTACAAGTACAAGTACATTGCATTGGATTTAGTAATATAGACGTTGAACATTATAATGATTTATGATCAATAAGATGGATCAAGGAAAAAAATATTTATGAGAGGTTATATATTTGGTATGCCTCGTTATTCTCCTGTGCCATTCGTGTGGAAAACGTTCTTTTATTAAAATGATTTTCGGCTATGTAATTATCGTTTTTTCCAACCCATAAAATTTGGTCCCGTCTTTCCGGTTTATAAAAAATTGTCTGATTTATCGGATTGAAATTTTCAAAAAATCGCCAGGGTTTCAAAAATACGATTAAAAAACAACGAGTATTTGCCTAAACCGGAGAAATTTTTTTAAAAAATGTGATGCAAGTGGCCTATTGGTTAAGGCGCAGTGTCCTGTTAAGATATGAGACCCGGGATTCGATTCCTAGTTGCGACCGTTAGCTATTTTTTTCTGCGTATTGTTCTCTTTCATGTTTCGTTTGTATATATAGATATTATCTTCTTAAATGATATTATATTTAATTTTCGATTTTGTTTCCTTCTTTGAATGAATGCAAAGTGGAAACCCTCTTACCGACATCCGATCGAACTGAAACTTGGCATATAGACTCGTTGTCGATGACATTGCATTCTTTCATCATTTGGTGGCAGTCATTCTCGCACAAGCGCACACGCATAATTATCTGAAATTATAAATTGGCTCAAACCGGCGGCCGTACCCTGATGGTGTCGTTAGATATGTAATAATAAAAAACAGAAGTATTATTGTAAAAAAGCTTTTGTTTTTATCGGTGGATTTTGATGTTTATTTATTTTTGTACATATTACTATACAATACATTACAAAATGATGCTTTGTCTGTCCAACTGGGAAGATTTCCCGTTTCTGGACAGCCAAATTGCACATTTAGTTCATAATATTCTTAACCCTTCGAATAATAAGAAAATAAAGATTCTGTCTACTTTTGCCTGTCAAGGTTTGAGCGCAAAATTCCTGGTTCTTCCCATGCATTTTAAATGTTCCTATTTATTGGTTTTTTTAACGCTTTTGCAAAAATAAAAATTGTCCTAAAATTTAGATAAAATAATCTTTCCGATATGTTTATTAGAAATCAACATTTTTGTTTCTAAATATTAAAATTTTAATATTGGAAATGTAAATTGGCTAAAAAATTCATACCTGCGAATATTCGAATTAAAGTAATTAAAATAGAATAAACTTCAAATTTTATATTCAGATTCCTTTTCTAAACAAAATTTGTAATAAAACTGTCACCTCACTTTTTGTCACTTTCATACAATTTTATTTAAAAATTAAATGTGGGTTACGTCACAAATAGGCGCAAAATTTAACCGTCGCTTTTGATCAGGTTTGTAAAATATCTGAACAACCTAGCTCATATAATTCTAAAACAATGAGAAGCATTATTTCTTTCCGTTTCTAACATAAAAGAAATCACAAATATTCGCATTACAGAAAGAGAGATATCTAACTTTTAATAATGCACGGTCGCTCTGGGACAATCTGGGTCTCCTGTTATTATAACGGCATATGATGTTTTGGGACAACTTGGGTCTCCTGTGATTAAACGGGTTAACAAAGGAATGGTTTCGTTCAAGATATCACAAGAATGAGATTATATCAAGACAACTTATGAAAACATTAATAATTGCATTCGGAACGAAGGGATGGTTTCTTTATGTCCCTGAAAGAATCACAAGGATGTGATTTTTTCAAGGTCATTTTGGAGAACATTAATAATTGCATTTAGAACAAAGGAATGGTTTCTTTCAAGAGATCGTAAGGACGAGATTCTTTCAAAGTCATTTTGGAAAACATTTATAATTGCATATTAAAAAAATATTGTTAGTAACTATTATTTTGAAACATTTACTAAATACTAGAAATTACACTTGATGAATTTTTGTACAATATTTACTTATTTCTTCGTTCTTCTGTGGTGTTTTCTATTGTTCTCTTGTTTGATATTGATGCAAGTTTTTTAAGTGCTTTGATAGCGTGGTATTCGCGGATTCTTTGTACCGAGTTTGTGTAGATTGTTGAGGTTTTCGTGTTTAGTTTATTTGCTGAAAATAATTATTCTTTTGTGATCGTTGGAAATTGCTTTATTTCAAGCACTTTCTAATTCTTCAATTTATTATTTATACGCAGTTAACGACTGTTTTGCTAATCTATGTATATTTAATTAATAGTTAGGTACTGCCCGCCCCCGCCAGTGTGTCACACTCTTTTTTGAAACCCAATTAATTACTTGTATTGCTGACTATAAAGCCGTGAAACGCCGGTTGCGGTTGCTTCGTTGCTGTCCCATAATTTGTGGCTTTTTTCTCCTCTTTATAGTAAAAGTGTGTGAGAAAAAAGTATATGTGTTTCGAAATATATTCTAAATAAAGGCACATTTTCAAATCCTCTTCTATCGATTAATTTTTGGTAGTCGGATATGGGCACCTTGGCTCCGGGAACAGTTCATCCACTGGAGCTATTTTTGCAATATATTGACGCCATTTTAAATGTCTCCGATTGCTTTTCGGATAAAAAATGCAATTATGTCTTGATTCGGCATTTTTTTTTATAATAAGGGCGTTAATCAATAAATAAATAAATAATTTTACCATGAGAAATAATTTTGAACATAAGAAAGATAAAATGAAATACAAAAAAAAATTTAAAAATCCAGTTATGAGATCAGATCATTTTCTACATAAATCATCAATTTGCTTTGTATCTTTGATTATATGCTTCCTATACTTTTTAGTATTTATGTACCTTGAAAGGCAAGTATAAATCCTTCTATTTCTGCGCTTAACTCTCCAATACTCAACCATTTGATTGACGAAAGTTTGTCAACGTAAGTTTGGTTGAGATAATTGAAGTGTTTTGCGTGAATAATTTTATTTTACCAGGAATCTTATAATTCCAAAAGAATTTTGGCATTCTCGTCATATTAATTTAAAGGTGTAATGTTTCTATCTGCCTTGCAAATTATTTTGTGCATTTCTGAGCTATTAGTTTTCCTATGGAAAAAAAAAATTCTTAGCATTTCTACCTGATTGTGTTTCAAAGATGTTATTTTGACAATACCTCTACCTCCTAAATTTCTAGGTAAATTAATTAGTTCTATAGATGAATTTGGATAATGGCAATTAAACTTTGTTAACGTTCTAATTAATCGTTCTAAGCTCTCTAAATCTCTATCATTTACGTAATTATGCCAAATGAGTACGTTAATCTAGATATTGCACCAATATTTATTGCCTATACAATTTTTTTTTATTATTCTATTTTATTTTTTATTATTATATATTGTGTACTACGTACTTGTCTAACACAACTGTATTACTTATTTCTAGAGACCGGATTATATGCAATTGCATTTGCATATTTAGACCCTTTTCAGCGCTAGTTGCACATTTTAGCAAATAAATTGAGATCTTGCATATTTACGCTCGATCTCTTTCATCGTTCAGATGCCTCACATAGTGACACTATAAACGTCAGATAGTTAAAGGCGCGGCTAGCGAACTGATCGCTATCGCTTTTTGTTAATTTAGATAATCAGCGCACTTGATGTGATATTTAACAATTAAGGTTTTTAAAATTCTCCCTTCATTATTTATTTGAATTATTTGATAAACTTGGTCTTAGCTTTCATCCGCATTTTCTAAATTCTGATTTGCCTTCAATTCGTTCATCCCCATCTCCCCTGAGAGAATGACTACCGCCCCCAGTGAACTTATTTCACCCACTTGCCTCTCCTTTGTAAACACAAATTCCCGAATCAATTTCGCCGCCGGCACCCGCGGGCCGCCAGCACCAGGTGCGGAAAATAATACTTTACCTGCGAGTATATTGGGCGCGCGAGCTTTTTTTGGACTGATTTGGCCTTTCATATTTTATTGGAAATTCTTGTACGGTTCTGTGTACAGTAGCCTATCTCTATGTAAACTTAATGTTTGTAAATCGATATCTATATACCTACTTACGTTTTAAATTGTTTACTCATTGGAGGCGACCTCACCACTTTCCCAACGGCGTTATAAGGAAACATATGGTTTCCTCCTTTACCGCACACGTCAAGACTCTCCTTTTTTTTGAACGAAACTACATTTATTTGAACGACTCTAGACCCTCCAATGTCCATGCAAATTGTTTATTCAACATCGAATATCGAATAGTATTATTAGGCTTGCGTCTGCTAATTTCAGAACCCGGCTCCGAGTGCATGTCTGACACCACGCCATACGCGCCGCCACAAAAATATCTGATTACGTGAATTGTTGTGGAATTTCAAACAAAGCAACCGTTGTTATTCGGTTTTGAATTCAAGAATTCGTCACAAGATTTCGCCACTTTCGTCAGCAGGTCGGGTGGGGACGTGTCCCCTCTAGGTATAACTGCTACGAATTTGTGAATATGTAGTATCTCTCCGGATATGGAAAGATTGACGGTAATACTTTAATAATAATAATACGGTAATACGGTAATACTTTACTATCAAAAATCAAATTAAAAGATGCACTTTACAAAAGATGGAAAAATAATCCTACAAATAAATTTTATGAAAGAGAGTATAAATGCAATCGGAATAAAGTTACGAAATTAATCAGCATATGCAAATTAAAAATTTTCAACTCAAAATTTAAAAATTATTTTGCAGACTCAATAAAAACGTGGGATGAAATAAACAGATTGTTAGGAAGAAAGAGCAAAAGTAATTGTGATCAAGTAATATCAAACTATTTCTTAAAAGAACAAACGATTGAACAAACATCTAACAATTTCGCTAACTTCTATTCTGAAAATGTTAGGCAATTATTACATAGATGTGATAAAAAAGCTTTGAATATTCAAAAACATAGACTTCCACACAGCATGCTCTTAACACAAGCAAAACTCTGTGATATCGAAAAAGTTGTCAGAAGTTTAAAAATAGTCAGTCGCCGGGGATAGATAAAATTAGAATGTCTGATATTAAAAAACATTTCGATATTTTAGGACCTATCTTAACTCTATTAATTAATATGATTTTAAAGGAGGCAATTATACCAGAAGATCTAAAATGCAGCGTCATCCGACCCATTTACAAAGGTGGTAAACACAGTGAAATTGAAAACTATAGACCGATCAGTATTTTACCTGCAATTGAAAAGATCCTAGAAAAATATATATCTATAAAACTAATAAAGTACCTTGAAAAATTTTCTATTATTGATACCCATCAATATGGTTTCCAGAAAAAAAAGAGCACAGATCTACTACTTCAAGAATTTTCAAATACAATTAATAATGATCTTAATAAAAGGAAACATGTACTCGTATTATTTATTGATAATTCAAAGGCCTTTGATACAATTGATCATAGAAAATTACTAGAAACTCTTGAACAAATTGGAATAACAGGAAACCTACTTAAATTATTTGTTAATTACTTTGAAAATAGAAAGATTTGTGTAAAAATTTTTGATCATTATAGCAAAAAAAAGAACGTTTTCGCAGGCGTACCACAAGGGTCCATACTAGGCCCTACCTTGTATATTATATATGTTACTGCAATGAAATTGATTTTCTCTCATGTAAAACATTATGTTTATGCTGACGACACTGCATTAGTTATTTCACATGAGGATTTATTAATTGCAAGTACTTAACTGCAAATAGACTTTGCCACTCTTCAAAAATGGTCACATGATGTAGGTTTAATAATCAATGCTAAAAAAACAAAGCTTATGCACATCAGATCCCCTCATGCTAACATCACCATAACTCCTAAAATTGTTTCTCATGATCTTAATTGCATCCATAATTCTGTGATACAACCATGCTCATGTAAAAATATTGAACTAGTCTCTAAATACGTATATCTAGGCTTAACAATTGATTGTAATTTTAAATGGGATATACATATACAAAAAGTTTGCACACGGCTTAGAGCTATAGTGAGCAAACTTTATAGACTGAAGTTTTTTGTTCCACTAAATACTCTTAGATTAGTATATCTGTCATTGGCGGAATCCCTAATAAGATATGGAATAACCACATGGGGACATTCAACAAAAACAAATCTTATTTCAGTGCAAAACGTACAATATTCTTTGGTAAAATTATTATTAAAAAAAACTGAATACGAACAAAGACATGATATACCAAAATTATTATTATACAACTCTGTAAATGTATTATCTGTTCGTGCTATATTGTGGCTTAAAATTGCGAGTCAGCATACATCTCAATCTGAATATAATAAACTAGTGGTTCATGTTCATAATACAAGACTAACTGCAAATGATGGACTTATAATTCCCAGATACCTAAATAAATACGGTCAAAGAACTCTAGAATACCTTGTTCCAATAATTTACAACATGTTACCCAACGCAATAAAAAGCTGTGAATTGAGTTTCAGAAGGAAATGTGCGCTAAAAAAATGGTTAAGTGAAAGAACTCTTTTGTACTAATTTCTGTTATTTTCCGCTTTTCGTTTTAATGTTTTTTCCATTATTATTTTCTCTTGTCTTTTCTTTTATTTCTTTAATTTTCTCTGTTCTGTATTTCTTATAAATTTTATTAACAATTTTCTTTTTCATGTACCTGTATATTTTATGTACCTGTCTCTTCGACTTGGTCGAAGACCTGTCTCAATTTAAAAAAAAGTAATTGTCAAAAGAACCCGTTGACAAACTGATATCAATCAGTTTAACGGGACTTAATTTAAAAATGTAAAAAACTGTAAATAAATAATAAAGGAATTTTATTAATAAAAAAAAAAAAATAAAAAAAAACTTAGTTATAATCACGCTGCTTTATATTACATAATATGACGTCATGGCCTGTCCCGGTTACCTTGTTCTGGTGACTCTGTCCAGGTGACTTTGTCTCGGCGACTTTGTCCCGGTGACTAGCTATCACTGGATGACAGTAGATCCGAGGAACGGGCTATTTATAAAATGGTCACTAACACTAACAGCTGTCTTACCAAAATTCCCCGATTCCGAGACTTCGCAGTCTCGGAAAGAAATATTCTGATCTGGAAGATATATTTTACCTTAAAAATAACCAGTACAAACAGTAATATACATATCATTGAAGAAGAAGATAACACTAATATCTAAACGAAAATAATAAAGAGAACCAATCACGTAAAAATAGAAAAAGATAACGGTCGCAACTGGGACTCGAACCCAGAACCTTTCGTCTAACCGGGACGGGCGCCTTTACCAATTCGCCACCTTCCATCAAACCGTCAATTTCGTATTTCAATTTTTAGAATTAACAATATTATCTTCGACTAATTTTTCCATATTATTGGCAACTACCTGTTTCATTGGAAACAATCGTTCTATAAACTTAAAGGAAAATAGTAGTACTTTGGAGGAAACAGACATACGTACATTGTGTGTCTCATCTTTTGTCTCACCATTATTTAATGTGTTAGAGAGAGCTGCAGCATTATTGTGGCAAGGAACGTATGTTTATTGCCTTTTTTGAATCGTCGCCGTTCTGTGAACAATATTAAGCACGTATTGGATATTCGGTTTTATACTCAATTCTCAAATACAATTCCTATTAATAATGTTCATCATTTAATTGTTTATCAATTAATAATTACTATTTGCGTTTTAACTAGTTGTGCTGTGACCACTGATTGAAAATTAATAAAACTTATCAGACAAATTGACTATTTATCGGTCGTTGATTATTTAATCACTGTCGTGTGTTAATTGATATTTATTGTTCATCTGGTTATTCTGGTTATGCACAAAATTAGTTTGAATGGAGTGGAAATGATATCCCTGAGGCGTTTGTGCGATGAGTCTTGTTTGACGAAGATCAGAAAGTATTTGAACAAGATCAAGGAAGTTTACCATAAAAGGAGTGTCAGTAAAGTTGTTGAGTTTTACTGAACATTCGCTTAGTTTTGAATGGTGTAAATGATCTTTATGGGTCTTACAGACTACTAAATTTGTTTCGTTCAACCTTTGAGTGATAGGAGGATAAACGGTCGCCGAGAAATTTGAATAATAGGTATTTTACCAAACTGTTGCTGTCCTTGTCACTATTACTCCCCCCCCTGGAATACTGAGCACAACGGACAATTGCACCTCAGGCTGATAAATAGCTAAATAAAATCGTCAAAATGGAGGTTTGGTATTCCCCATTTTTCTCCTTCAAATCTGAACCGATTTTCAAGATTCTTTTACCAACGGTCTTAGAAAAATATATTCTATATCAGTATGTTTTGCATACAGACATGGCACGATCAAGTGAATCAGATACTTGAGTCGGGTCATGTCAAAAGTCAGAATAATAGAAGAGAATGTATGAGACGATGTATGAATGTGAGTGAGGCAAAGAGTGTGTGCCAAGACCGAGTTGTTTGGCGGTCCGTCCTCTCTGCCTACCCCTGCGGGGAAACGGCGTGATGGTTAGTTAGTTAGTTAGTTTAGTATGTTTTGCATTTATTAAAAATATATTGCCTAGCTTGTTTGTATACTGAACGTTTGTCGATGGCGTACAAACCTAGCAATTTTCATAATTTTTGGAGGTTCCTATACGAAGTATATCACTTATCAAAAAAAAACCTATCAACACGCTAGTGGTCCAAATCTTTATTATATTATAAAAAATATATTTACACTATTGTCAAAATCCAGAAAGTAAATTGGGGAATAGGTTTTAAGGACAAAGCGCGGCCCTGTATCCCCTCAACCTTTTCGCTTTCTACGAAGCTCCAAACAGTTCAATTTAACGTTCAACTCTGATTGATAATAACCCCTCAACCAAATTGGGTCGTCTGTAAGGCCAATAGTTAGAATTCTCTAAGAATTTAAGATCCTTACGGAAACTACTTAAATTCTGATCGATGATTTTAAAAATCCTTTTTATAATCCTTGAAAAATACTAAAAATTACAGGTGAATAATTCATGACAAATGCTTGATTCAGAAAAAGAAAAGAGGAAAAAGTTTTTCGAATCGAAAGAATACAAAAAAATATGCAAGAGTTTCACAATTTTTTGGCGTGTTTAGTAGGAATGAATAGTTTGTGTTGAATAAGGTATGTGTAATTTAAATGAAGTAAACAAATTAATAAAACATTGTGCTGCATACATTATGTTGCGTTTTTATGCATGACAGTTATTTCGACTTTCGAAAATGCTGATAATTTTGTGCATTTAAGGGTACAGGACCCACATAATCGTTTCGGTCTAATTGAAGTCAATGAAAATATGACGTTTCCATCGCAGTGCTATTTTTTAAAACACTCCCTTTCGATTTATCTGGTTCGCTTCACGGCATAACACACCGCGAGTAGCCGGTATTGGAGAAGTGGGGTAGTGGGGTAGAGGGGTAGTTTCACCGAACAGTCAATCCCTAGAGGTGTGATCTTTACCGATTTGAAATAAAACCGATGTCGCCAATAATGTAAACAAGGCCTTTCTTAAATCCAAGGCTTCTACATCAGGACGAAATGGTCAGAGAAAGAATTTAGACATTTAAAAAAGTTTTGTGAATTTCACAAGAAAGAGAAATTTGACCTTATTTAAAGTAGGTAATTTTATTAGGTAAGCTTTCGAAATCGCTAGATACGCCTTTAATATTTAGTTATCTTTTATAGTAAGTAAGTTGAATCGAAGGTTTTTTATAAAAATTATTCGTATTAAGCGTGTGCAGCGGTTTCGAAAGTTTACCATTTTACCGTTAACCATAAGCTGTCCGAAATGTCGGCTAAAGAAGAAGGTAGCGCAATACGGCATAATACCCCAAAAATAAAATAACGTGGTTTGTGTGTATACAGATACAGTGATGTAAAATAAGTTATTTGTCGTTTTATTTAAGGGCCCGTAACCCGGATTTGTACCGATTTATTACATATTTCCCTTAAACACGGTAAGTTTACAAGCTCTTAAAAAAATATATGTTATTCTTGAAGATAATATTTAGACTTTGCCCGCGCCGAAACGCAAAATAAAATTCCCTCGATAGAAAAAAATCGCAAAGTATGCTCCAAAAATTATTATTAACACGTTTGTTTCAGTTATTTTATAAGTTACATGTATGAAAAAATTCACAGCGTTTCTTTAAATGCTGTTTAAGGTAATGCCCGCGAGATTTTTGCTCTTTTTTAAACGAATCGTGTTTTATTAAACATTTATTTAATTTATAATTTTTGTCGAATTGAAGTCGATTTTATATTTTGATTTTTATTGTTTCTCTTTTTTATATTAGCTATTAACACTCTTTTGTTTTACTATTCACAATTTATAATTTATAATTTACATCTGAAAAATGTCCTCCACAACACAGGTGAACTCCTAGTGTGGAGGACAATATGTTATACCTTTGTAACGTAAATGTACTAAGAATAAATAAATAAAAAAAATAAAAATTAGGAAAATTGCGCTGAAAATTGGATAATTTCAGAAAACTTAACGACTATTTTAACTTCACACGTTTTACAGTTAGCGCGTTTGATGAAATTGAATTTAGCAGGCAGCTGTTTTTGTAAGAATTGTCTGTGGATTTTTAAAATTATTGATGAAATTGAATTTAGCAGGCAGCTGTTTTTGTAAGAATTGTCTGTGGATTTTTAAAATTATAGATTTTTAAATAGGTATCTATGTTAGGTGTGCCAAATTTGAACGATTGTTCTTATAATAAACCAAAAATTAATATTTGTAATTATACGCAAAATGAAATTTTGAACCAAAAAAATTGTAATAGGTGGCACGCGAGGCGTTTGAAAACTGAATGTACTGGGACTATATAGAACGCCGGAGGGGGGGTTTGCGGGACGGGGGAGCGGGAGAGGGGGGAGGGCTGGCGGGGAAGGTAGTATTGGAAGGCTGGAGGGTGAGAGAGGCGGGAGGGGAACGGAGACGCACGTGAAACGACAATTATTTATTTGAATATGGCATTGCAACGCATGCCACGAACCAGCTAGTGTTTAATAAAAATATTTGTCAACTATACCAAACTTTCGGGCCCACAGACCCGACTACAATTTACACTTCTATCGTATAATATGTTCAGTGGATAAAGTAGGAGGGTGGTAGATAAAGGGGTGGCTGTAGGGTGGCCCAGTAGCACGCTAGTAGAGTAACCGAGTCTCCTCGTGCCACTTGCGGAGGCTGTATTTATTACCCAGCAAGACGGATCGCCCTTTCGAACGATGGATTAATTTAGTATTGATGCTGCACTGGTGGATGTGGATTGTAGCCTGTAGCGGCAGGGGTGAACACGAAACCTAAACATTTTCAATACAGCGACAATGTTGAGATATTTTTTTCGGAAAATAATGACAGGAACTTCTACTATTTTATTGCTTTATGGTGTATTGTGAGGTAACCACGCTGGTGGCACCACCTTCACAGGGTTAGAGTAAGAACTTGTCTAAATGGAATTTGTTCGCACAAACCAAACAGCATGCGTCACAATATGGTACTTACCTGTAGGTTGTCATGCCTGTTGAATGCTGGTATCATCACTTGATCGGCACTTATAGATTATAAGGGACCTCAGGCATTCGTAATAGTTTTTATGAAGATTTAATCAATCAGGGTTACAAAACATATATGATTATGTTTTTTTATTTTTTTGTTTTACATGATTGAGGCATCAGCCGAATTGGTTTGCTACACGTAATTTCAGCGAAATATATTGCAAGATATTTTCCACAGGTAAATCCTAAAATCTCTGTACACTATGTTGAGAGTTTTGCTCGTGATTCGTTTGCTGTACGTTACACCCATATTTTAAGTGAATTAGAAATCATGTAATTTTCTATGCATTGCTCACAATTTCTGTGCCATCAAATGCACTTCAAAATCTTGGTAAATTGTGATGTCTGTACTGAGCGAAATCAGTCGAATGAGACGTGGTGTCATTATTTCTTACACTATAATTGGGAGGCGGGTATGGGTACTGCCGCCCCGGGAACTATTTATTGGATAACCAACACCTCTGCTATAGGTCACCCCAAGTGTTTCGATACGGTGACTTAGCAGGGGTGTCTGGGTACGTGGGGTGAGGTTTTTCTAGGTTTTAGCGACGGATACGTTTTCCCACCTACTGCTAGGCGGGCCGAATCGGTAGAGACTGGTTGACGGAGACCTTTTAAACTCTCCTACCGGATTCTCTTAACCCCATCGCCTTGCACCGCAGCCAAAGAGATGGATTCATACGTCCGTCACTCTAAGACCCGTTGACCCCCAGATTCGTACCCCCCCCCCTCATATATTTTTCCTTCCCACAACCGTCTCTCCTTTGTTTCTCTATAAGGACCCCCCAAACAGCATCCCCAAAAATGACATCGGCCCTGAAGGATTTTTTTCCTCAGGGACTTCTGTTTGGAGATGATGAAAAAAAGTTTTCAAAGTAATTTTTTTACACATTGCGTTATTTACAACGTTGCGGCCTGTGAAGAATTGTTTCTGGCTTTAGGAATATAACTGCATGAAAATTAAGTTTTAAGTTTAGTTTATTATTTATTTATTCATTTTCGGGAAATCGACAGTTTACATATTTTCAGTTTGTACGTGAGTAGGTAATTTATGAAACTAATTATTGATTTCCTTCTAATTTACCTCTAGCAAGATTGCATAATAAGGAATAAGAAATTATTAAATTTATGAGAAAGGAATGTAAAGCCAAGAATTATATAAAACAAAAAATTATCTATGCTTTGGGAACCATAAGAAGACAATCAAATCATAATATCAGAATAGAGAACTCCAGCCAAATTTTTAATTTTTTTAATGAAGAATGACCTTCTAACTTAAATAACTGCATTTTTATTTTTAGAGTTAGTTTTAAAAATTAAAATAATTGTCATTTTAATTTTTCAAGACCCCCCGAAAACCACCGTATGTATGGTGAATCGCGTGACGTCATCACTCCTGAAAAATTACTGTAGAATTGGGCAATCAGCTGATCTACTGCCGCCATTTTGAATTCCGTTGTTCGACGTATTCTCCCTAGAAATAGCATTACTATTTTTTTTGTGCAGTAGTTTTTGAATATTTTCAATAATAGAGATAAACTAATAAGAGATACCTTTATTTTTGAAACATTATTTAGGCCTTAATAATGTTTCAATAAACACAACAACTAAATCTCTGTAAACAGTATGTAAATAAACGAATAAATTAATACGATGACTTGTGTCATATACATTCCCATACAATGACTTTACGGTGACGTTACGACATGTAGAACAGTGACGTCACCTTGACGGCGTGTTTTTACGACCCGATTAAAAATGGACTTTTTAATCATTTTTTCAAAACTCTGCGTTGAATATATAAAACTTATATATTCAGAATCACCGTTTATTGGTCTATATTCTATACGAACGTATTTTTTTAAAGCCAGAATATTTTTCACTGGAGTTCCTTATTATAAATATAAAGAATAGAAACGTAACATTATTCATTATGTCTTATTTATTATGTCGAGTCTGTGATGATCATGATTCCTTTACAGTGAATCAGTCTCTTTTCTGATAAATTTGTTGGTTTCCGTTTGAAAATACCCCGTATTGCTCAACCCTGCTACTATCTGGCGAGCGGGAATATCGACTAGGGTATAGTATATTGGTATAGGTGTTGTAGCAACATTGTAAAACAGAAAGCGGGTGTTGTGGTAATCTTGCTCGAGGCTGATGCATTAGCGGTAGCCATGACTACAGAGATGAAGAAAAATCGTTAGAAGCTGGGAACACGAAACTAAAAAGAGTAAACTAGAGTGAAGCATTAATTAAAGCGAGCTACATTAGCTTTCTACTAGTTGGGATATTAATTTTAAGGTTTTTACTCACCGTATTTACAATTTAAATACAAATAATGAAAAGCACGCGCTCGTTTGCAAAATTGCGGAAGTTGAGATATTTTTTAAAACGAAAGCTTCTTAGTGGTTTTAGCAACAACATTTTAATTTCCATTTCTTTATATTTAACTGTTTTAAGGGCCTTTAAGGCTCTGCAACCGGGCCCGAAAATATCAAAGAAGTCAGGCTAAATAGCTACATAAAAGATGTTGTACCATATCTTTTATAATCGACACGTGTAAAAGAAATGACAGCTAACAATGGAGTTCTGAGCGGCAGGACCGTAGCAGTTTATATAAATTATTGAGATTTAAAAAAATCGAAGTGTGTAATTCACAAGCGGTAGAAGTGAAACTAGAAAGTCGCTTAAGGCTCTGCAACCGGGCCCGAAAAGAAGAAGATGGAGAGATACGAAATTACGAATGTTAGAGGAGAGCGCTAACATTTACAGCGACAAAATCGATGCGAAAATTGCGAAAACACGACTTGTTTAAAATAGAGCAAAATCTCGCGGGCATTGTCTTAAACAGCATTTAAAGAAACACTGTGATTTTCATACATATAACTCGTAAAATAACTGAAACAAACTTGTTTATAATAATATTTGGAGCATACTTTGCGATTTTTTTCTATCGAGGGAATTTTATATAATTTTCGTTTCGGCGCGGGCAATATCTAGATATTATCTTCAAGAATAACATGTATTTTTTTAAGAGCTTTAAAACTTAACGTGTTTATGGTGAGATATGTAAGAAATTGGTAGTAATTAGGGTAGCGGGCCCTTCCAGCCAGCGGCCGAAAATCCACATTTCGTCGAATGATGTTCTTACGATCGTACAGGGCGGTTCCAAAGAGAAAGATTAATTATTACCAGCTTACCAGCTTTAAAAAAAATTATAACTCAATATCGATTTTATTTCATTCCATATTTGCTTTAATTTA
This sequence comes from Limnephilus rhombicus, assembly GCA_929108145.2. Lineage (NCBI taxonomy): Eukaryota > Metazoa > Arthropoda > Insecta > Trichoptera > Limnephilidae > Limnephilus > Limnephilus rhombicus. Next base: position 18,376,169 of record OV815298.1, on the reverse strand, counting down.
TACCTACATCCAAAAATTCTGAAAGGCGTGCTGATAAAACTATTAAAATTATGTACTTTTTGTAATTATTTTTTTATCATAAGTATTTATAATTTTTCAATAATGTCTAAGCAAAATAATTGTGCAAAAAGACCGTAAATTGACAGACAAAATAGAGAAATTTTCGTCGTAAATAAGTGTTCAGATATTATTTTTTATGATTTTATTTGAACTCAAATAAAAATTTTGAAACATGCGTTTACTAGATAACGTATTGATTTACAATAATGTATGATTACATGATATGAAATATGTCATGTAAAATAAGATTTTTCGTTTGAAAATTTAACAAATCTGCCAATAGTATAACCTCATTATACTTAAAATAGATATTTTTCTCAGAATTTAAAACATGCGTTTACCAGATAAAAAAAAACAATCTTTCGAAATCGTCGAATTAGTCGGTTAATTCTAACTGCTTAAAATTAGGCAATTATTTTTATTTGATTCTAATGCTTCTAAATTATTAAAGTATTTAGCTATTCTATTTTTATTTATAACTTGGCTTGTTTATTTCTAATAAACACGTGGTTAGGATCAATTAAATGTTTGGCAAATTCTGAAGAACCTGTGCTTGGTAAAACACCTGACGTGTTCTTTTACTCTAATATTTACGTTACGCGTGGATTTGCCTATATAGATTTCCGGGCAATCATTGCAATAAAGTTTATAGACTCCAGAGTGGCTTAATTTATCTTCTTTGTCTTTATGATTAGTTAAGAGTTTGGCTAAATTATTATTAGTTTAGTAGGGCGGCCTTATTTCGGATGGAAGTTTGGGTGTACAAAATTCTGCGCCGTTGGTTAGTTAAATTTTCATTTTTAATATTTGGTACGGAATTATGTAGAAATTTATTTGGTGTGATTCAGCAAAGTTTTTTTGAGAGGATTTTATGGTTGATCCGTGATGATGTAATAACAGAACTTAAATAGAACTTTCACGGAACTTTAAAATTTACTTTGAAATTTGATCAATTGCTCAAATTCTGTGAAACATCGGGCCATAACCTATGTAATAAGATTATTTTTAAATACATCGATTTGAATTTCGGTTTTCTTTTCTCGAATGAATGTGTGAACGAAGTGGAATCTTGGAAGTGGAAATTAATTAACTTTCCGACATCCGATCGAGTTGAAACTCGTCAGATAGGCTCATTGTCGATGTCAATACATTCTATCACGTTTTTGTGACGATCACGCATGCACTCGTGGACATATTCGCATTTCTCTGAAATTGGATGACATTACAGCAGTTAGTATGCGAAATTAATGTCGGTCCTGTCCAATTAGGATTTGGTTCAGTTGTTAGAAACTACAGTCCCTGAGGAGGAAAGTTCAATCCTCATTTAAAAAAGTACGTATTACTTTTTGTGAAATGTTTTCTTTCGTACTATATTTATGAATTTTTGCATGCATCAAAATAAACGTTTAAAAACAAACAAAAAATGTTATGAATTGTGACGTGCTTTATAGAGGGCGTACGCCGAGTTTTCAAAATCTGATAAAAAGCAAGCAGGAATCGGAATTCAAAGCCAATAATACGAATTTTAAAAATGTCATTTCGGTATTTCCTGTCTTCCACGTGTTTCACTCGATTGGAGCGGGGACCGTTAACCACTCCGACCGTAAGCGTGTTTACACGACAATATAACAATAGCAGTCAAATACAATAAGCTTGTTTTTAAGCTAATGCATGTGTTCCCACTAGATCCTACAAATGTGATATTTTTCACATTCGCGAACGCGAATGCGAATGCGAATGTTCAGAGTGCAAATGCGAATGCGAATGTTAAGGAACCACATTAAAAAAAACTTTAGTCGACATTAATCATCGTTTTAATAAAAACAATAAATCAATTCTTATACAGTAAGTTATAATCGTTTTCAAATGTGTTCGCAACACCGAAGTAGTGCGCCCAACCGTAGAATAAGTTTTCTCACAAACATTGCACTTCGCGCGGCCTCGATCTATAGGCGTGAAAAATTGCCATATTTCACTTTTCTTTCCCGGTGCCACGCTTAACTTAAAACTGTCAAAATAGCCCAAAACAATTACAAACTCATAAACTATTTGTTTATTTACGTAGGTAACGACTGATTAGTTACATACAACACAACATTTACAACCGACTGAGGCGACTGACAAGTGACATGATAAATGACAACTAAAACGATAAACCAATCAAGGAATCGCACACAAACGATGTAGCGAGAGAGTACCTAATGCTTTCTATTGGTCGAATGAAACACGTGATGCCGGCTAGCGCGCTCATGTGCTTGTGCGAAAAACAAAAGACACGTGGACAGTGGGCGAGTCACGACATGATCTGCACACATTCGCATTCGCTAAACATTCGCATCGATTGTTGCGAATGCGAATGTCGATGCGATTGTTTAAAATGATGCGAATGCGAATGTTCGTAACATCCCTAGTTCCCACAAAAATCGTTATAACTCCGTTATTGTTATGGTGGCAACCCTAAAACAAAAAGTAGAAGATCCATATTAAATCAAGCTTCACATCTCTATTCAAAGTTGTCCATAGAAATACATAAAAAAATACTTATTTTGTAGAAACAGCTTTCACCCGCCAAATCGCCTACGCGCCGTTAGACATTGTTATTTTTTTTATTAAATATTCTAAATGGTTAGAAATTGATGTGACAAAATTGTTAATATTTATACGATGAAATAAGTGGTTTTTTTTTACATAATCCGTGATTTTAGTACCGTTTTCACATAAAAACATCATGTGAGTCATTTTTACAATTTTTTTTATGTTTGCATTCTAAATTTTAATATTTATTTGTAATAAAACAATTTGAAAGCCTATTTCATAACCTTTTAAAAACAGTATTTGGTATTCGGCTAAGTTCAGAAATATTTCCTTATGGAGCTTTAATTGTGATGCGGAAATAACATAAAGTTTTTATAAATCTGGCAGTTCGTTTAACACAAAAAACTTGCACTGTGGCAAAATACCTGAGTGGTTAAACAAGCAGGTCATGTATTGTGATTTGTACAAATAAAAAAAAATCTAGAATGTAGTTGAATAATAATAATACGTGAATAATATATTATTCTTTCTCGTGTTTGCAGGAAGAAAACTCGTGTGTTTTTTTATTGTGAGCCATTGGCCCTGTGCCAAATGACTTTCATGTTTCCCTGACCACGCTGCTTCTCGCGATCTGCTGCTATCAATCAAAAAAATATATTCCAGGTGGTTAATTCTCTATCTGTTCTCGCCCCCCGATCTCGCATTAGAATACCCGTGGATTTATCATTTATCCGACTGACAATTGTTTAGATTACGTCGGCGTGAATGTGAAGTGTTTAAAAATAAAAAGATGTTATGCGAAGATTGATTAAAAATGTTTTGACTTGTGATTTTTGATGTGTTGATAGCGATAAGAGACCCAATTGCGTAGTGCTAATGGAATTATCGTATCTTCAATTTTAGGAAAGTAGGCTAAGCGGAAATAGGAAGCTTCGAACTTGGGCATGTTATTAGCATTATTATTTATATTGTAGAACATTCCAGTAAAAAAAACTCATTAATTAATTCACGAATAGGTGTCACAAAAATCTAATTAGACAAATGATATATTTGGGGCGGCTGTGCTCATAAATTTATTGATCCCCTACAAAAAGCTCATAAAACGATAATACGCGTTATCAACAAGCGACCGACAAGATATCCCTCCACTCGACTCTTCACTGAATATAATGTTCTAAACATACGGCAACTCCATCTAAAATTTACTTTAACGCATTTCATTTTCAAATATAAGAAAAAAACTCTATTACATCATAATTACACGACCAGAACAATAACCAACCGACACTACAATGTACCGACACTACATACCACGTCAGCTCGAAGACATTTCACATACCTAGCTCCTAAAATATTTAACTTTCTCCCTGAGAACATAAAAACCGAAACCCAACCGCTCACCTTTAAAAAACATTTATCACAATGGATCCTTGCAACTAGAAATGATGATTAGAAACGATCTTCCTTAATTCCTTAATTTAACAAATAATTAAATTACTATTTCTTATATGTTATATTTTAATTACTATTATTATCAACTTATTATTACAATATTATTTTTTACGCACCAGATTTAAATGTCCGGGTTTAATTTTCCCCACAGGAAAAACTAAACCCTTTCACACACTTCCCAAATGATCATCTGGTCAATCCACGTTATGCAATTGCACTATATTTATTTATTTATTTAAACGCCCATTGGGCTTTTACATACATTGTTATTAGTATTATTACATTAACTATATGGCATATAAAAGTTTAAGTACATATATGAATAAAATAATTATTATATGTGTAGTACCTACATAAATGTTTTACAAATAATATAGAATACCATTATGGAGAACAGTTTTTTTTGTACTTACAAACAAAAATAACGGGATTGAAATTAATCAGCATTAGTAGGGACTTAAGCATAATCGAAATATAAATTAAATTACAATATTAATTTGTAAAGTTACATATATATATTAAAGTTTAAAAGTCTAAAAGAAAAGAGTGAAATAAATAGAAGCTAAAAAGGGTTTTTCACTATGGAATGGTGAAGTCATACATTTCAGCAAAGTGTTTATGTAGATTTCGTTTAAGCACTGCTACGGAATCTCTAAATATATCAACGACATTACCAAATTTATTACCAAAATTTTGTATTCGATTTAGGGATATGTGCGCTTGATAATTTGTTTTGAAATTGTCACAGAAAAACGTGGAATTTTGTCTCGTATTTTTGGAAGGTACAAATAATTTTATTGTGGCCAGAATTTCAGGGCTGTCGATTCTATAATTAATAATTTTATTTAGTAGAACAAGGTCGGAGATAATTCGCCTATCTGACAGCGTAATCAAATTTAGTTGGTGCATCAGCTGGATATAATTTATATTTTGGATTGGAATATTTAGTTTAAAGTTAATAAATCGTAGAAATTTGTGTTGTACCCTTATATGTATTATAACTACAAAACAATACAAGAACAACATGTCAACCTACCAGAGACCAGATGGGAAAATAATTCACCGACTCCAGATATTTTCATATCAGAGGGTTCGGCTCTGTGGAATTCCTAATTGAACCTATAAATCCTACTGATCCCTCAATATAAATATTTTATTTTTTTCTTATTATTGTTACTATCAACTTATTATAATAATTATTAATTAATTTTTTTACAGTGAATACCGCACAAGAATCTCAACTGCTCCCGTCTGGAGCCAGTGAGACTATGGCATCCCCAATTGGGGTATGTTGTGAGGCTGAAGGTAGTGGGGAGGGGAAGGAGGTGGAAAAGAGGAAGGTTGGGAAGTACCTGGCTATTCAGATCTGGTCACTAAACACGGCTAAAGCCATTTTCAAGCAACGTTTCAATTCTGAATGGTGGTCTTACACCAGGGCGATACTGATAGTATCTTCCACTCTGGAACATGCCGCAAATATACTATATATTATTTTAAATGAATTAATTGTGAAATAACACAAATTAATCGAATAAAATTTATTTGCGCATGCCGGGTTCGAACCCGCGACCTCCGGATTGTGAGTCAAGAGTCTTACCCACTGCACTACGGAGGTCGTCGAATTAATTAATTATTATTATTATAAAATTTTGCAATTTAATTTAATCTGTACAACTTCTAATTTTAATTATCAACCATTACAAATGTATAATTTCAAATTTGTAAACTTCACCCGCCATAACACAGGGATATCCCTAGCATGGCGGATGAAACACCACAAAAAAACTAAGCAATGTACAATATTCTTATAAATAAATAAATATGTATATACAATAAAAAAAGACAATTTTCCGGAATTGAAAATATGATTATTTAAATGTGGCAAACACTTAGTGGGTATACATAAAAATAATAATTAGAATAAATTAACTTAGTTTGAATACCACATTATTGTGTAAATCTTTTATATATAAAACCTACCGGTTTCAGTTCAACCTAAACCTTCATCAGGTTTATATTAAAAAAACATATTAAATTAATTACAGAGCTACGGTGTGTGCATGGGTAGGGAGAGAGAATTCAATTTTGGTGGGGGACGAGGTGGAGGTAGGTAAAAAGACATAGGTTGTAAAGGGAAATATGTTCAAAATGGGGCTATTTGATGGGCTAAGATAAATCTAATTGTTTATTTAATAAATTGATTTTATTTAAAATATTGATATAAAAGATTGATACCATTAAGTGTGTGGCGAATTATGAAAAACCCATACTGTTTAGGCACATCAAGTGTTCAACTACCAAAAGTTGTTTTCTTTTCTCTCTCCCTGTTGTATATGACCTTTAAATGAGTCCTATAATTTCAATACCCACTATATCCGATTTTTTGACAAAATGATCTGAGTATAACATCTTGTTCGCATTTTTACGAGGAACAAGACTAACATAAAATTAAGTTTCAAAACCTCCCTTATCACAACCAAAAACCATGTTTAAACTGCGAGTGGGAAACAAAACCCGCTTTATCATTCAAGAAGTTACTATTAAAACCCGCTATATCGGAATTCAACCAATCACGACCAGTTATTTTGCCAAGATGGCGGGTGTAGAAACACGCCTCAGTTGAGTTTCAAAAGCCTCTATATTCCATATAAATCACGAAGTGAGTACCTATAAAATCCGCTATATCCATTTTATTTATCCAAATTACTTAAATATTTCTAGACATACATTGAAAAATGAACACTTTTCGAATGTATATTACTCCAATTCATTATATAAAAATAAAAAATGCAATTTTTTATTTACGCTAGAGATGAGATAGTTTTTTGCGGTTTTCTCCGAATCAGTGAATGTTGATATAGCGGATATAGAAATTGAACGACTCAAATACTCTATTAATTTATTATTTCTTTAATATGTCTTTATATTCCTCTGATGGAGGTTAAGGTTTTTTTTATTTTTATTATTAATAAAATTCCTTTATTATTTATTTACAGTTTTTTTACATTTTTAAATTAAGTCCCGTTAAACTGATTGATATCAGTTTGTCAACGGGTTCTGTTAACAATTTTTTTTTTTTAAATTGAGACAGGTCTTCGACCAAGTCGAAGAGACAGGTACATAAAATATACAGGTACATGAAAAAAAAATTGTTAATAAAATTTATAAGAAATACATAACAGAGAAAATGAAAGAAATAAAAGAAAAGACAAGAGAAAATAATAATGGAAAAAACATTAAAAGGAAAAGCGGAAAATAACAGAAATTAGTACAAAAAAGTTCTTTCACTTAACCATTTTTTTAGCGTACATTTCCTTCTGAAACTCAATTCACAGCTTTTTATTGCGTTGTAAATTATTGGAACAAGGTATTCTAGAGTTCTTTGACCGTATTTATTTAGGTATCTAGGAATTATAAGTCCATCATTTGCAGTTAGTCTTGTATTATGAACATGAACCACTAGTTTATTATATTCAGATTGAGATGTATGCTGACTCGCAATTTTAAGCCACAATATAGCACGAACAGATAATACATTTACAGAGTTGTATAATAATGATTTTGGTTGAATCCAAAACGGTTGATTTAATATATTAAAAGATGTAATATAATACAGCGGTATTCAAACTAAGATTTTCAAATATTGTCAGATTATTCAAAACCCGGGAATGTTTCTCTTTCACCAAAAAATTATATTTATGTATATTTTTTTCTTCTTGTTCCAGGTAAGTTCCAGACAATATATCACTATTCATCATTTCGTCAAGCAGAGTGATAAAAGTTGTTTTTTTTATTGCTTTATCACATTGGGTAAGTGAAATATCCTTAATTTTACGTCTACAATTTTGTTTTCAATGTTTGCTGTTACTGCGCAAGAGACCTCAACTGGGACCTGAAAAATAACCGATGAAGAATATGATGGAGGGAAAAGGGAGATTTTGAAATACCTTGCTATTCAGATTTGATCACTAAACATTGCTGAAATCATTTAACAAATATATATAATAATGGTGGCCTCTATCCTGGAAAATACTGAATGCTTACATACGTATCTGATTCAGTTGACCGTGCCGTGTCTTCCTCGTGTTCCCGACTTCTTCTACCATTTGCGTCATATATATATAATATTCAATGCCCAGAGTTGCTAAATAAAATTCAATTTAATGTACCTGCGCGTACAACACGCTCTTCTGTCCTATCAGGGTTGATCAATGCAAGACAAACTGTAAACAAAATTCTTGTCTGAACAGACTATGCAATAGTTACAATAGCATATTATCCAAGGTGGACATTTTCAATTCTGAACTTTCCAAATATAAGGGGTACATAAAAGAGTATTTCTCTGATGTTTCATGAATATGTTGTGTCTATGTTTCTATCGTTTATACTTTAATTCTGTTATGATTTTATTTATATGTACAACCTGGCTTCTTATGGTTACCAATGTATTGATATTTTTATGTAAATTTTAGTTTTATATACTTAATATTTTGTTTTATAAAATTTTTGATCTCATACTCCTTTATTATAAATTTTATTATTTAAAATTTGTTATTATGCTGTCTAATCAGAGGTAAGTCACATGGAGGAAATCCATAATTGGTTTTATTTTGGCTACACATACATGTACAAACTGGAAAAATGTAAACTGTCGATTTCCCGAAAATAAATAAATAAATAAATAATAAATAATATTCTCCTTACACTCCTTTCTTCGTTCATTTGCTCTACATGCCCAAACCATCTGAGTGTCTCTTTCTCTTACTCGTTACGCTTACATCATCCTTGCATTCTTAGCGGATCTCCACATTTCTCACACGATCATACATCATCATTTTGCCACACATACGCCTAAGAGATCTCATTTCTACAGCGTTCAGCCTTTTTTTTACATTTACTCCACCCAGGAGGCCACGAAGAAAATAATTTCCCTCAGGGCCTATGTCATCTTTGAAGATGCTGTGTAGAGGGTCTTTTTGAGGAGAGGAAGGAGTGAAAATGGGTCTTGAAGAGACCCATTTGTAGGAGGGAGGAAACACATAGGCCGGCAAATCGTTCCACCGCCGAGTGGTCGAACTCAAGAATGAGTCGTAGAAACGACCCGTCTCATGTGACCAATGTCAACCGTGTACAAATGTTGGGCGCGTGTTTGGCGTGTTTCCCGACTATGCACCGGTGCCGAGGGGGTCAATTACGCTAGTTCCTCAGAACATCTTCCATTGAAATACCGGTAGAACAAGGACAGCATTCCCACATGACGCCTGTGCTCTAAAAATTGCAATCCGTTTGTTAGGAGAATCTATCAAACGGACCGCCCGTTTCCGCACAGAGTCGAGGGTTTTTTTAAGGTTTTTTGGGGCTCCAGACCAGAGGTTTCTGCCAAATTCAACCGTGGGGCGCACTTGCGATTTGTACAGGGTTAGCAGTTGTGTACTATCATGTATCTGCGGGCCCTGTACAGTACGTCCAGTTTTTGAGAGGCTAACTTGACTCTGGCTTCGATGGAGCCCCCATTTCTGAGCTCGTCACTTAGAGTTACACCAAGCATATCAATTATGGACGTCCTGTTCGGAAGATTGCTTCCTTTGAAGGAGACTAGATTTAGTCTACTTTCATCTTTGCTCTCCCAGTTCCATCCCTATCTGCCATACATCAGAATAGGTACCAGCACTCCTTTGTGGACTGCTAGTTTAGCTTCTGAAGACAGTTGTTTTGCTAGCGCCAACCGCGTTCTGTCCTCCATTAATGGAGTTACCTGCAGTTACCCCTTTTTCAATATCTTTCATATCTTCTCAAAGACACAAACTCATCCACCTGCTCCAAGTATTCATTATTCACATAACTCAATTCTTTTAAAGATCTTTTTCCACGATAAGGCTTTAAAAAAATTATTCCTTTCAACGTTAAACGATTTTTGTTTGTTCTATAAAGCGCGTTTAAACTTCCCAATTTCTTCCCCCAAAACCTTCTTCCACTTTCTTTCTTTCACTTTCTTCCTCCAATCAATCCGCAAGTACATTCATTACATTCCTAACGATTGCCTCGTCGTTTGAAAAAACGTCTTCATTATCACTTTATCGCGTTTCGTGTCCTATTTACAAATTCCCCAAAAATCTATTCGTCAAGCTCCCAGCAATCGTTACCACTGAAAATATAAATCACTAGAAATGTAATCTATTAAAATCTATGTTGAAAGAAAACTTGTACTGATAGTTTACATAATATGTATTTATTATTTTTTTATTTATTTATAAGTACATGTTACATAAATAATAAATTTACTTCAGAAGATACATTAGGTCACCATATTAGGCAGCTGCCTGTATCATGGTGACCAACGGAGGATAGTTATTTTGAGTTGAAGTCTAGTACTCGTAAGTGTAAACATATCTAAGTAAAATTATTAAAAAAAAATTATAAATTAATATCATTCATTTCTTATGACAAACTTTAAATTCTAATATAAGTCCCTGGGCAGGTCAATGAAATTGTGTCTGTTCTTGTTTATATATTTTTTTACATTAGCTCCACACAGGAGGCCCTAAGGAAAAATAATTCCACTCAGGGCCTACGTCATCTTTGGGGATGCTGTGTGGGCGGTCTTTTTAGGGGAAGGAAGGAGAGGAAGTTCTAGGAAGGAAAAAGGTACGAGGGTTGGGTAGAAATCTGGGGGTTGGTGTGTCCAGGAGTGATGGACGAATGAATCCATCCTTTCCACTGTGACGTAAGTGGGGTTGCCATACGTCCGGAATTTTCCGGACAAGTCCGAAAATATAGGTATTTGTCCGGAATGCGGGGGGAATTCTAAACAGTCCGGAATTTCTACAATTAAGTGGACATTGATATAAAAAATGAAATAAACCAAATTATTTTTATTGCAAATCAAAGTAAAAACATCACTTCTGATATTTAATTAATCTTAAACAAAATGTCTAGAAATGTTTACACTTAAAGCCCAAAAAATACAAAAAAAGTTTCTTATGTATACAAGGAATACCTACCACTTTCCAAATCTTTATTTCAAAGTCCCCCCCCCCCGACGCGGGTTTTGACATGCCACGATGCATAACGACATTCATATTATATTTACAAGAAAGTTCGGAATTTTTATCAAATGTCAGGAATTTTCTCCGGGATTTTGATTTTTCGATCTGGGAACCCTAGGTGCAAGGTAATGTTTCTAGAGAGTTCTGCTGGAGAGGTCAAAAGATATCCCTCAACAAGTCTCTCCCGATCCGGCCTGCCATCCTGTTGGTGGGCAGACATATCCGCCGCCAAGATCCGGATAAACTTGAACCCGGGCACCTTGGCAGAGGTCTTGGTTATAATGTAACAGCAAGTACTCGAAGAATTTGAAATCTGTTCAAAAACGAAATTACGTATTCGAAAATGTTTTACCAGTTTTATTTGTTTATGTATTTATTTATTTACGCCCTTTTAAGGGGCTTTTACATATTAATACTAAAAATTAAACATTATTTTATTTTACATGTACATAACTCAATCGCCTCGGTAACAAGATTTGTATTTGTTTAGTGATAAATTGAAGATGTCCACTGACTTGGTATCTATAATTATTTCCCTCCATTAGTATTCTGGGCAAAGAGGAATGCGTATGGTAGTTAGTCCCAGAATTTCCGCGCTGAAATAAATCCCGACTTCTATTATAACATAGTGATATCTGAAAGCTTATCAATTCACGCAATTCTGGACTATCAACTGCATTTCAAGAATTGGCTCGCCGAAAGAAAAAAATTGTATTAGACACTAACACAAAAATTGTAACTGCAAAATAAAGTAAAATAAGTTTATTTATATGTTCAAAGTAAAAGCACCCATTGACAAACTACTAAAAAGTAGTTTATTGGGACTTTTCTTTTTTCTGTAAAATATTTATATTTTTTCCTGTCATATTGTCATATTGTAAAATTAATAAATAATAATTAAAAAAATTATCTACAAATACAAGTCAGTGAAAATCCTTCTTTCTGACAATTTAAGCATATAATTATATAATTTACTAGTGTTGTAGTTCAACATAATTGCTGGAATACCCATTTTAAAATTTAGAAAACGTAAGAATTTATTTTGTATCCTTTCACTAGTTTGTACATGAATATTATAATGTGGGTCCCAGGCGGGAGAATTGCCTCAACCAAGAAAAAATTGACCTTACTTCGGGCAGACGGACATGGCCATAACGCACTTCTATCGATTTTTATCTATTCAGTGTTCGTTATGGACAAAGCTTCTAATTAACTTCGCCAGGGGACGTTCTTATTTTTTGTTTCCGGTCCCTTTCCTTCCGATTCGCCGTTTCCGGCCGTGGACACTTTACGCTTCGGACATTACCGCCCTCTCTCGGATGCCCGGTGAAGCGGAATTAATTTGATGGCATAATTAAGTGCTTTATTCAATTAATTTTATATAGATAATGCAGATAGAATCTTTTCCATGTTCAAATTTGTTTTGTGTATTTAAAAAACAAACTACTTCCCATTAAAGGTCGTTTATATTTTTACGTTAAGTTAATTTTATCCCTAGGCTAACTTGTCCGGAACAACTCATATATGTCTTCGTTGTATCTCCTTTACTAGCATAGTGAGACATATGATCTAAACCAATGATTCCCAAAGTGGTCCAGGTGGACCGAAAATTTATCTGGACGAAAATTTATCTGGTTTCAATAGTAAAGAACAAAAATGTTGGCTTGGCTTTACCTACCAATGTAGGCAGATAATACACTACTCAAAAAAATTACAAATTTTTCAGTGATTTTTGACAGGCTGTATTTTGGTGAAATATTGTCGTTTTGAAGCTTTATGATTCTACTTATCAGATTTTTGGCTAAAATTTTTTTGGAGCCACGGTTCTCATTAGACGTGGACAAAATTGAATGACTGAATTGAATGAATAAATTCAATCTTGTGACACACTCGATCTGATTCTCAATTTCAAAAGGAATTGAGTCTTCATTCCTCATCTTTGGCCTTGCATCCTACGATTTTTAACGGCACCATTAATTTTTTTCCATTTATTTTAATGTTAAATTATTTCAATGAATGATGTGTACCTACCGTAAACGATTTAAATATTATAATGATTCGTAAATATTTAAATATTAATCTATGGGCGGCGCGCCCATAGAATAATATTTAAATAATAGTGCAAAACACGTTAAGTATCCCTTTCCCGCGCGCCATTCGTAAAATACCCGTAGGTATCAACTTCATCGTGGTCAGCCCAAGCGAAATACGAAAGCGAATCGGCCGAGTCACTAGTTTCGAATCTGTCTCTTTCACAACGCAGGAATTAATAGGTACATTGCTTCTATTCAGTATATGATCCAGTCATAGTCCCGCCGCGCCGATCGAACCCGTCCCGCGTAAATAGTCTCTGGTTTATAGTCTGTCGCTAACAAGTTTGTCCGGGGCGCGAAGTCTTTTTCACTAGTTCAGGAATTAAATCTCAATTCAGTTGTGACGTCATCGTCTCTGTGATCGCGTCAATCTCAGATCCCAACACCCAACAGGACCAAACCCAGGTCCTGCTAGGTCCGCAGCTCGCGAGTAATCAACTCACTGCCAGGCAAGAGGCAAGACACTAGTCAAAAGTAACTAATTCATTCCTCAATACTCGCCGCAAAACTGACCGTGCGGGTTCACTCATTCCTCTCCGTTGGCCAAGCCGTCAATTTCATTACATAGTTGATTGAAAACTTCCGACAAAGCTATTGGAATACAAATACCTACCTACTTTGAGACGCCGAACTTCGGCAATCGGCTGTGGTCAGCTGTCATAAAATAATGCTTAATAATAATGATAAAATGTTTGTTTATATTAGATCACATGAAATGGAATAATTTTAATTTAATAAATAAAATAAAATTGGTAAAACTTTAGGGGTGAAACAAAACACTGTTTAATTTTAAGATTTTATTGATATTCTAATGTAAATACATTTTTCTTGTCAATTTTTTTTTTTGTTTTAACAAATGTAGTATTTTAATATTGCATTAACCCCGTAGCACAATTTTTCAGAACGACATAATTCGTAATATTAATTTGAAGTGAAAATGGCAATTTTCGTTATTTGTTTTTAGGGTGTCATGCCGTGTTGCGCTACCTCCTTATTTAGCCAACGTATCTGAAATAGGCATATTCACCCTAGGAACAGTGCTTTGCGTAGTGAAAACTTCTTTAGCACCGTTGTGTTTTGAAACTCGATGAAACGAAAAATAACGACATTAAAAAGAGGCAATTTGGGAGGCGGGAATGGGTACTGCCGCCCCGGGAACCTTTATTGGATAACCAACACCTCTGCCATAGGTCACTCCAAGTGGTTCGCCACGTTTGGTGATTTAGCAGGGGTGCCCGGGTTCATGGGGTGTGGTTTGTCTAGGTCTTGGAGGTGGATAACCAGGACACACTAATCCCCAGATACCTACCCACCCCTTAAACCCTTTTCCTTCCCATAACTCTCCTCTCCTTCCTTTCCTTAAAAAAAACCCTCCACACAGCACCCCCAAAGATGACATAGGTTCTGAGGGAATTTATTTTCCGTAGGGCCTCCTGTGTGGAGCTCATGTAAAAAAAAGGCAAACACCTACATTTATAGGATTTAGTCTAATCGGTCTCCTCTTTGTGCGGTGCTTCGTAGCCTATCGGTCTCCTCTTAGTGCGGTGCTTCGTAACCTCTCCATGTCTTCTTTGTTTTCTTAATTGGAGAGTACATAATTTTTTTTTTTTTTATTTTTTTATTATTTTTTTTTTTTTTTTTTATTTTTTTTTTTTGAAATTAATTGAATAAGGAATGAATAGAAGGAATCAATTCAAAAGGCCAGGAGAATCAGACTGAATCGATTCACTTCTGGGAATAAATCTGCCCATGTCTAGTTCTCATGCAATCCTAACAGATAGAGCGAAAAAATAATTTTGCAAATTTTTTGCTTTTGTTTTTGGTCCACGGACTTGATTTTTTTTTTAGTTGGGCCGGCATATGGCATATGGATCAGGTAGCCTGTTTATTTAGCATTAATTTCCACATTATAAAACCTTCCTTAATTTTTATTAGTAGTGTATTTTAAGAAGGTCAGCGACTCTTACTTTTAAAAACTTGCATATTCGATATTCAAACGCGTACGGGGGTCCACCGAAACCAGTAAAATTTTGAAAGTGGTCTACGAGAAAAAAAGTTTGGGAACCTCTGATCTAAACGGCATTGGAAAGAGAAAACTCTACGTATGTATTCAAATTAAGATAACCACAAAGGAATTAAAATGTGTACCTTTATGAAACCAAAGTTTCCAACCGCGATTTGAAAAAAATTGTGAAACTTTGCGAATTTTTATAAAATTATTTTTACATGGAACGACAAAAAATTGAGGCTATGATGACGTTTATAATACATTTGTCTAATAAAATGTGTGTGTGGTTTTTTTTATCTTTACCAGTTGCTTTAGTTAGAAAAAAGTAAGTTGTGCCATTTTAATACTTTTTAAAGTTAGCATTTAATTTTTTTTTATATTTAAAAAATTACACGGTTATTTCCACCGATATTGAAATACAAAAAAGATATGCTATGATGTCAATAATGCCGATGCCGACTGTCTGTATTAGTTAGTTAAAATTAGTTAATTTCGTTGATTTTTTAAATGTGCGGTAGTATCTATCTATTGGTTAAAAATATAGTTTGAATACGGAAAGAATTCGTTAATTTAGTTTAACGTTCGTTTAGTTTATTCGTTAAAGCGCCGCATCCGCGCTCAAAAAGAAGAAGATGGAGAGATATGTAATTATGAATGTTAGAGGAGCGCGCTAATATTTGCAGCGATAAAATCGATGCGAAAATGTTTAATAAAACACGACTCGTTTAAAGTAGAGCAAAAATCTCATGGAAGTTATCTTAAGTATCATTTAAAGAAACATTGTGAAATTTTTCACAACTATAACTTGTAAAATAACTGAAACAAACGTGTTTATAATAATTTTCGGAGCATACTTTGCGATTTTTTTCCATCGAGGAAATTTGATATAATTTCCGTTTCGACGTGGAATGCGTCTAGATATTATCTTCAAAAATAAAATATATTTTTTTAAGAGCTTAAAAACTTCAAATGTTTAAGGGAGGTACGTATGAAATCGGTAGAAATTTGGGTAGCGGCGCCTTTTGTTCGTTTTTTTTAGTTTGTTCGTTAATTGGTTAACAATATCGGTGACACCAGGAAGCACAGTCCCACCCAGTAAAAACTGCGGATAGCACATCTCTTATATTTCAATATCTTTGGTTATTTCTATTTATAAAATTTCGAATTATAAATTTTCGAATTATAAAATCTGAAAGCGTATTTCATTGCCTTTCAAAAACAGTTTTTAGTTTTCGGATATGTTCACAAATCGTCATTTTATTTAGATTTTAATGCAAAGCGGAAATATTCTGGAAATAAGTGCATTGTACTGCATGATTACTTTTACACAAAAATATACAGTGTTAATTTCAAGCGACCTCCCAGGTAAGTATGGTCCTGTTTTCATTAAATTTTAGGCAGCATCGCGTTCATTGGTCAAAATATTGTACACATATTTTCGTATCGGTGATCAATGAACCGATGTTTGCAATTTTTAGCCATAAGTTGTTTATAATTGTTTGCCTAGCTTGTAGTTTTTTAGATTTTAGAAATGTATTATAAGTTTGTACAGCGCCCTTGAGGTGATTTTTCACAAAAACGGCGCTATATAAATCATCCAAATATTATTATTATTATTATATTTATCACATGATTTAAAAAAGCCCGTATGGACGTATATTTTATAAAATTAAAAACAAAAATGTTAATATCACTGGGATTCGAACTCACGATCATAGAATTTCTTATCAACATTGCCTCAAAACAACTCAAACGTAATCCGCTTTAAAACGCTTCCACTAAAGTAGTTATTGCCGCAACAGACTTCTTTCTTATTATGACCATGAATAACTGGGTATAATCAGGTCTCGTTTTGGTCACGCCCAACTTGCATTGCGCAATTTCTCTGAATATAGTTGGTCAAATTGTCGGGTCTCTTACAGTCGCCGATAGCCGTGATCGTCTAGTGGTTAGGACCCCACGTTGTGGCCGTGGTAACCCAGGTTCGACTCCTGGTCACGGCAGTGGTAAAACACTGTCATGGCGGTGACTTTTTTTTATACTTTTTATTTGCCTCAGGTAAAATTTTTTAAACATTCGAAATACGTGAATTCAGCGAATCTAAACGAAATTGAATTTTAAGCAGAAATTTTTGATGAAGTGAAATTTTTTTGTCCAAACCCGAGGGTTTTAAACAGTTTTTTTTTAATATGATTGCATTAACCGGTGAAATTTTATAACAAAATCACATAGGTACGATGAGAAAAAGCTCGATTCAAAATAGTTTTATAAAAATATAAAATGTTGAAAAACAACCAGCTCTGGGTTAAGAATAATCTGCCTATATTTGATTTTTCGCGAAATTTCTGTTGCACCCGAAACTGCTTACGAATTACAACTTCAGATGCACTAAATCAGACTGTAAATACTAAAAGTGAAACAAGATGAAATGGTCTTTGCTGGTATTAGGTATGTGTAGGAAAAAAAGGTATGTTAGGAAAAGGAATGACCAATCACTTACCATTGTATATCTGCGAAGGAGCACATGATACGACCATTATATGATTGTACAGTACCTACCACCGCGGTACCTCGCGGTATTTATTGCCACAACAAAACGAATGGATGCCAAACGATATTGTGTACTTCCAAGATGGCGAAATTCTTTTATTTTAATTGAAATAAAACAATAACTTTGTTTGTAACCACGATTTAATTATTTAATTTTTTTCACGGTTTCTAACGGTTTCGCTTAACACAATTTTACTTAAAAACGAAATTGTGTACTCGAAACACACTAACCTTGGTTCCAAGGTAGTTTCTAATCTTCTGGTTTTGAAAAAAAATGCACTCGAATCTTCAAATACTTGTCCAGCAAGGATTGATTAGGGAAAGATAGGAACTGGATAAATGACATCCCGATAGGAACACATCAAACGCTGAATGTTGTTGGAGTATGCACCAGAAGAAGGTTAGACCCGTTATGCCTGAATACGTACCCGACGTTTTAGACATCTCAGCTACAAACTAGTCAGTTGTATAACCTGTTTGTGCGTTACTTCATTTTCACCATGAGCTGTGGTGCGATAAAATATTCATGTTATTGACAACAAAAAATAGATGTCGTTATCTCTTATTAAATATTTTTAATCCTTCAATTAGAAAATGGATTTTGAATTAAGGGTAATAAAAATGATTATAATCACAATATTATTATATTATTTTCGCAAACTTTTGTTAATTCTGTAAAACGCGGTTGTGCGTGAATAAATAAATAAAATATCTGAAAGTTTACAAACAGTTCTACCGTAGGATCGCTCGGTTCGCCTAACATGTTGTTAATTCATCCCCTCGATTCACGACCGCCTGCGTAAACTGTTCTCGTTATTATCTAATATTCCCACGGTGACCTATTATTATTTCTAGTTGTAATGTAGATTTTTGAACTGTACACTTTACGGGCTACCCACTCACCCCGTGTCTGATATAACATCCAAAATTCCAACCAACATCAGTTCTACACTGAAAAATCAGTATGTGTAAATCACACGCGGTAGAAGTGAAACCTTCGGAAAACTAAAGTAGACAAGAGTGGGGAGACTACGAATACGAAGCACTTTTATTAATGTGAACGATGATTTCTCCATATTTTTGTCATTGAATTCCAGTGCAAATTTTCCTATACATTTGGTCATCTTATTAGTATTTGTGTTGTGACCGACCGAAGGTTCGGTTTCGGTTTAGGCAAGTTTCGGCAAATGTTAAGCGCACTTGAAGTAAAATAACACAAAACTGCGCTATACAAATATTATGTTGTTATTATTATTGGTGCGGTCCACTACGGTCCCCACTCTTGTCTACATTATTTTTCTGAAGGTTTCACTTCTACCGCGTGTGAATTGTACACGTACACAAATGAAAAAAAGTCACCGGAGACCAAAATTTCATTTAGGTACATTTTTACTCCAAATGTTGTCAGGAATCACTGGTTAAAATATGTGAAGTTTGTCCCTTAACACTCTGTATATTATCCATTATCTCTCTGGCTAGTGCTATTTTTCTGTAGGTTTGCTTTATAGAACAGAGTGTACAGCCTGTTTGGCTTTAATTCTCCCTTTCAGCCTACTTCCGGCGACGCATCGTCACCCATTTCCGGTTCCGGCTAATGAACGAACTGCGAACCTCTTAGGGGCTTGCTGAAACGTCACAGCCTTATTCCGTATTCCTTATTGATTCCTAACAGCAAGCCATTTTAGACTAGGGTAGAAATTGTTCAGATTAAGGCACGGTATACCCGCTCAAAAAGAAGAAGATGGAGAGATTTGTAAATACGAATGTTAGAGAGAGCGCGCTAATGTTAAAACCGATAATATTCATGTGAAAATTGTGAAAACGTTTTATAAAACACGACTCGTTTATAGAGAAGAAATAAAGAAGGGTTGTCTACTACAGCATTTTTTTTTTTTTTTTACAGTGAATACCGCACAAGAATCTCAACTGCTCCCGTCTGGAGCCATTGAGACTATGGCATCCCCAATTGGGGTATGTTGTGAGGCTGAAGGTAGTGGGGAGGGGAAGGAGGTGGGGAAGAGGAAGGTTGGGAAGTACCTGGCTATTCAGATCTGGTCACCAAACACGGCTAAAGCCATTTTCAAGCAACGTTTCAATTCTGAATGGTGGTCTTACACCAGGGCGATACTGATAGTATCTTCCACTCTGGAACATGTCGCAAATATACTGTATATTATTTTAAATGAATTAATTGTGAAATAACACAAATTAATCAAATAAAATTTATTTGCGAATGCCGGGTTCGAACCCCCGACCTCCGGATTGTGAGTCAAGAGTCAGCATTTAAAGAAACACTGTTTTTTCATACTTGTTTTTTCATACATGTAACTTGTAAATTGACTGAAATAAACGTGTTAATAATAATTTTCGGAGCATACTTTGCGATTTTTTTCTATCGAAGGAATTTTTCATATAATTTGCGTTTCGGCGCAGGAATGTTTAGATATTATCATCAAGAATAACATATATTTTTTTAAGAGCTTTAAAATTTTAAATGTTTCAGGTACATCTCTACACATTATAAATTAATGTCCTCCGACGCGTCTGTCTGTCTGTCTGTCTGTTCGCGATAAAATCGAAAACTAATGAACGGATTTTCATGGGTTAGCAACCAGTTAATAATAATAATAATAATATTTGGATGATTTATAGAGCGCCGTTTTTGTGAAAAATCACCTCAAGGGCGCTGTACAAACTTATAATACATTTCTAAAATCTAAAAAACTACAAGCTAGGCAAACAATTATAAACAACTTATGGCTAAAAATTGCAAACATCGGTTCATTGATCACCGATACGAAAATATGTGTACAATATTTTGACCAATGAACGCGATGCTGCCTAAAATTTAATGAAACAGGACCATACTTACCTGGGAGGTCGCTTGAAATTAACACTGTATATTGTCCATTTAAAGAAATTTAGATAGAGTTCGCACGCAGAGGACATTATTGTGAACACATGTTATTTAATCCTGAAAAATATTTTAATATTAATATGTAATGTATTCTTTGACGAGTGTATTTTGGAAAGTAAAAGCAACATATAAAGGTGGGAGGTGCAGTAGTACCAATAAGGATTTGATCTTTCTAAATGTGATTCGTCAAGAGACAGATTGATGTGTAAGGAATCGAGTAATTTTAATTCAGTAAGAAAAGTGTGATTAAGACATATCATAGACAATACAAGTATGATACTCTCAAATAGGTATATTTAAATTACGGGTATGAGAGCCCAAAAAGGAAGGTTTTTAGTTTGCACCTAAACTCTGTTGGGCTTGTTATGCATCTTAATTCCGGAGGGAGTCTATTCCAAGCCTTAGGCCCAGATACTCCGAAAGCACGATCTCCAAACATAGTATTTGGCTTTCGTTTAGGTTCTATTAGTCTGCCTTTAGCAGATGAAGTTGCTGATCTAAGGGTTAATTGTCTCGGACCGGTATTTTCCGGGACGCATAATTCGGAGATGTAAGGTGGGGCCATTTCGTAGATTGATTTAAAAACCATCCAGCACAATTTGTACTGGATTCTCTCAGGGCACTTGAGCCAGTGAAGGTTACGAAGGTGTTCTGAAATATGCGAATATTTAGAAACCCCAGTTATGAGCCTTGCCGCTGCATTAAACACGGATTGAAGTTTGTCAATTTGATATTTGGGAAGACTAGCGTAGATGCCGTTACAGTAATCGAGCCGCGAGACTACGTAAGAGTTAATTAATAGTTTTGTCGCCTCTGTAGGAAGGTTTCTTCGAACTGACTTGAGTTGTCTCAGGTGAAAAAAACCGGTGCTTACTGTCCTATTTATTTGACTTTTTAACGAAAAGTCTGAATCTAAATTAACGCCAAGAAGTTTGACTGTTGTCTTTGGAATAATATTGTTGCCGGAAATGGAAATAGGT
The DNA here is from genome assembly GCA_929108145.2 of Limnephilus rhombicus. NCBI lineage: Eukaryota > Metazoa > Arthropoda > Insecta > Trichoptera > Limnephilidae > Limnephilus > Limnephilus rhombicus. Next base: position 18,354,528 of record OV815298.1, on the reverse strand, counting down.
GTATTGTCTATGAAATGTTGGCGTTTGTTTGTGGCCGCCCATAGAAACTCAGTCTTAGATGGATTCAGCTTCAGCTTGTTTGAAGACATCCAACGAGTTATTGCTTCTAGGCATTCAGCTATGCGGATTTTGAGACTGTTGATTTCGTTTGGAGAGCAGTAAAAATAAACTTGCTGATCGTCAGCGTAGCAGTGGGATAGGAGACCAAATGACTCGATTATTTTGGCGACATCATTTGTAAAAAGGATGAAAAGAAGTGGGCCTAAAACGGATCCTTGGGGTACCCCTGAAGAAAGTGTTGCGAAGTTAGAGAGCTTATTTCCAACCTTAACGGCTTGTAAGCGATTGGATAGATATGACACCAGCCAATTTTTAATATCGGAACTCAAACCAAATGTTTCCTCTAATCTCTTAATGAGAAAGTCATGATCAATCGTGTCAAACGCTGCACTCATGTCTAAGAGTGAGATAAGTGCTAACTTACCTGACTCTATGGCCAAAGTTATATCTGACAGCATACGAAGGATTCCGGTTTCTGTTGAGTGAAACCTTCTATATGCGGATTGACGATTAGTGAATAATTTATTTGAATTCAAATGACTGGTAATTTGTGCAGCAGTTGATGGTGTTGCGTTTCGTTAGCCAGAACAACGCGTGTCCGGGTCAGCTAGTATGTAATAAATCAGTAGAAATGGGGTATGCCGCGGTTTAATATGTCTTTCACACATATTTCGTGATTAGCATGGCATTAAAATACTAATTTCTGTTGTGGGTCTGTCTGTAACTCCACTTCAATAAACTTTAGAATTTTTCTTTGAATTTATTTTTGAAGAATTCAGATAAGAGTTAAATTACCTACCTTTAATGCTATTAAACAGAAAATTATTTTAGTTAACGTTTTCAATTTGTAACTGTTTTTACATGATTTCAGACTACCCCCCCCCCCCCATTGATTGATGAGATTATATTTTGATGAGACACGATGCGAATAAATTGGGTTATTTTTTTTACGTCCAATTAGTTTGATTCGACCTCCAATCCTTTAACGTCGAACGATTAGAAAATACCAAATTCTCTCCCCGCGCGTGGTAACGATGGAACTCATTTTGACGAGATATTAGTACGCAATAGCCCCTCTACGACCAACCCGTGAAAAAAGAGCTAAGCAGATCCTAGAAGAGATGAGAAGAATCAAGAAAAGGCAGGAAGAGACAAGAAGAAGTAAAAAGGGCCAGAAGAGAGGAGAAGAAGCAAGAAGAGAAGAGACAAGAAAAGCCACGAAGGGGAAAGAAGAACCAAGAAAAGCCGAGAAGAGACGAGGATATCCAAGAAAAGACTGGAATATAGAAGTGCCAAAAAGAGACGAAAAGACCCAACAGGAAACAAGAAGAGTCAAGAAGATACGAGAAGATCCAAGGACAGCCAAGAAAAGCCAGAAATAGATTAGAAGAGCCGAGAATAGGCAAGTAGAAGGCATAAAGAAAGAATAAAAAACATTCCTTTATTCCTGCCCATCCTAACTTCTAATATTGGCTTATAAGATTGCCATGTATACCGGTCGAGTAAAATCCAACCTCCTTCCCATCCTCAGAGCATGTGTTCCAAGTCCTTACAAATCACTGCCCCTTGGTGTACTGACAGGACTGCTCCTGGCTGGGGAGTACAATCGTATCGGGTCTGCGCTAGTAAATAATAAATAGATTAAAATTGAAATTAAAACACTTTTTAACTTATTTCCACTTATTTATTTCACCAGTACCGGTTTCATCCTATTATGGACATCTTCAGGCCTGGCCTGAAGATGTCCATAATAGGATGAAACTGGTACTGGTGAAATAAATAAGTGGAAATAAGTTAAAAAGTGTTTTAATTTCATTTTTAATACAATATAATTCCACCACGTATAACAGAACAATAAATAAACTCATAATAATAAATAGTGTGCACAAAGTTAAAGGGGTTCTATTTACTAAATCTTTCATTACAAAAATACGTGAAAGAATTTCTCAGATAATCTTAAAGGGCTGGGTTAATGGTTGATATTGTTTGACGGCTTTGATGTTCTAAAGCAGCCGCAGGCTTTAAGGGTTAAGGGTCAAGACCCGCAAGAAGACACACAAGTTTTTCAGCTTTTAATAATAAAAGAAATACACAAAATGGTACAGCTTGGTCGTGGATTCGTCTGCACTCTACACAATCATTTATATTATTTTTAGTTATTATATTATAGACTGTACAACCTAATATGTCTTTAAGGCTTAAAACCTTTGTAATATTCAGGGTGTTGAGGGACGTACTTGATTTACTTTAACCAGTGATTCCTGATATTATTTGGAGTAAAAATGTAAATGAAATTTTGGTCTCCGGTGACATTTTTGATGTTTTTTTTTTTCAACTAAAAACTTAAAATCAATGTCGGACTGCTAAGTGGTGCGTGGTTGCGACAGGTCACATGTAGAAAGCTCCTGCCTATCTTTTCAAATAACTATTGTTTTGTTTGAGCTATACTACCGAAAATTGTCACACATACGCATACCTATTTGCGTAACCTGCCACACTTCGCGAAATAATTTTAGCTGTTGTGGAACAATAGTTATGTTCAATTCAATTTTGAGTAAATGAATTAAATATCTCAGTTCTTTGTTCACGGTTTTCGAATGCAAGTTTCTCTGGTGCTTTGCAATCTCAAGTGGTTTTTAGTGTGAAAGATCGACAATAAATTAGTCTACGTCCTGACACGGTTTGAGTTAACGAGCTTGTCTCGGTGTGATAACAAAAAACTTCAAGTGCACAGTGTTAAAAATGCTTTGAACTGTTCATCCACTGGAGTCACAGGACCACGAAGGCCATAAATCGAGATAAGATCGTTTCAATTATTATTTTAAATCTAACATTACAAGGGTTTAGATTTCAGCTGGATACTCAGACAGGGCTGCACAACAGAAACCTTTTGAGTTCTGAATTTACGGCTAGGTGCGCATCTGTCAAGATTCAATTGATGGTTTTCAGCATCTAATACCTATTTTATATTTATATTTAATATTATATTTTCCTCTCTAACGTGCACAATATATATAAATATTTTTTCTTTGTCTTAACAGGTTTTTGGTTAACAGGTTTTTGATTTTTAGGTTTTTTACAGGTTTAGTCAAAATCTGAAAGAGGTGCTTTTCAATTACCTACCCCTTTGATCTTTATCTCAAATGTTATCGTTAATTCAGTCGGGTTATTACTCTGAATTATTACTCTTATTACTCTACTCTTCGGATGAGTTCCTCTGTTCTCTTTGGGATTATCTGATTTGTCAAGAAGAGGATAGAAGATATAAGAAGAAACATGAAGAGCAAAATCAAAAGAGGCTAAAAGATTCACAAAGAGAGAAAAAATGCCACCATAAGTCGAGAAAAGTCAAGATGATGTAAGAAGACACCTGCGGGGACTAGCAGGACAAATAATATGCAAGCAAAATTAGGAGAGATATTTCACTTCAAGTGAAATGAAGTGAGACGAAGCAAGTTTAAGCCAGAAGAACCACGAAGGGGCTAGTAGAATCAAGAACTTCTAAGCAGATACTAGGCTAGACTGAAATTGACGAAAAAGAGGCAAAAGGAAGCAAGAATAAGCAAGAAAAGACAAGAAGAATCAAGAAAATGACATAACTTAGAAAACAACACTCAATCAAAATCTTTATTCTTGACCAACCTAGTTTGAGTATTAGCATATTAGGTGCCATGTATAAAGATGAATTAAACTCCGCAGGAAGTCGCAAAAATACCAAGAAGAGCCAAGAATAAGCGAGAAGAGATAAGAAGCAAGAAGAGACAAGAAAAGACTCGAAGAAACAATAAGATACAAGAAAAAGCAGGAGAAAGGAAAATTGGAAAGAAGGTGCATTAAAAGCAAAGGTGAGTTAAGAAGAGCCAATATTAGACGATAAGAGACAAGAAGTAGCAAGCAGAACCGAAAGTAGCAAGCAGAAAAAGAGACAAGAACACTCAAGAGAAGAGATGAGAATGTTTGAGAAGAGATAATCAGAGACAAGATAAGCTGAGAAAAAAAGAGATAAGAAGAGACGAGATCATCCAAGAAGAAGCAAGAAGAGCCAAGAAGAGACAATAATAGAAAAGATGAGATAATAAGATGCAAGGAAAGTCCAGAAGAGCCGAGAAGAGACGAGAAGATCACAAGAAACAAGAAGAAGCAAGAAGAGACAAGAAGGGACACGGGAAGCAAAGAAGAGATAAGAAGAGACTAGAAGATCCTAGAAGAGCCATGAAGATACAAGAAGATCCTAGATGAGACAAGAGGCAAGATCCAAGAAGAGCCGAGAAGAGGCAAGAAGAACGAAGATAAAAAATAAAAAAAATTATAACGCTCAATCCATTCCTTTATTCCTGACCATCCTAAATTCCAATATTGGCTTATTAGGTTGCCATGTATACCGGTCGATTAAACTCCAACCTCCTTCCTATCCTCAGAGCATGTGTTCCAAGTCCTAACAAATCAGTGCCCCCTGGTGTACCGGTTTCACCGGGACAGGAGTGCTCCTGGCTGGGGTGGTACAATCGTATCGTATCGTAACTAAAAACTTAAAATCAATGTCAATGACACATCATTAATAATTTTATTTGATAAAACAAGGTCAGAGGCAATCCGTTTATCTGACAAAGTAATCCAATTTAGATGTTGCATTAGGAGGATATAAATAATATTTTGGATTGGAATATTCAGTATAAAATTTATGAATCTGAGAAATTTATGCTGTACTATTTCCATATTGCTGTAATTTACGTTTTAGAATAGGGACCAATGCGGCAATTTTTTTATTTGGAAGAAAACCCATTTTGAGGCGAAATCGCAAAAAAATTTACACACCCATATTGAAAAATCCAAACATTGTCCCTCAAAGCAAATCACAGAATTATCAATTATTATTTTTTTATTTTCAGGTAATATTTAGTCAAATTTTAGTGAAAAATCTAGGATAGTCTGAATTCTTGAATCTTGACAAATCGGCCATTGTGGGCATACATTAATTACGTGAGCAGTTTTTTTCCCAATCTAGACCCCCCTCCCCCTCACGTGAGATTCCGCGACCGTGGAAAAAGTGAAAAGGTTTTTAACGTGGGCGGGGCCTCAAATAATCCCATCCTGCCTCATTCTATCCCATTACGCCCCCCCCCCGTTGAGACAGTAGCTGTTGTCCTGAAACAGTTATTAAGTTGACATGCGATTTTTATGGACCCCCCCCCGGTTTAAATGACATTTGGGAAATTTTACTAGACCCCTCCCCCCCTCTGTGAGCTCACGTAATTAATGCATGCCCCCATTTTTTAAAATAATAAAATATTGTATTACAGATAGGATCGTTTTCGCTTTTCTGAATTTCTCAGACGACTGATTACAATTTTGAAAATGACACCTAAATTCGATGTAAATTTGTGAATGAGATTTCACACAGGTACTAACTAACGCACTGCACAGACACACAAAGGAATTAGTATGTTCGAGAAGTTTCGTTGATAGGTTATAGGTTTGAAAATTTAAGTAGAAAGGCGACTGTAAGGTGATTTTTCAACGAAATAATCCAAACATTTCAATCAGGCGCTTCAGAAATAATACAATCATTAGGTACCATAATAAAAAGAGTTGTAATTATTGTAATTATTTTATTTAGTAATTTATTTACGCCCATGGGGCTTTTACATTGGGTATATAAAATGGATACACTTAGAAAACAAAATTAAATAAAAATTATAATCGAAATTTTCAGAAATAATATTATTTTGACCTGAAAATGTGTTAAGGTACGTTTTAAACGTCGAATGTGTTGAGTTAAACATGGCGATGTCATTTTATATTAGTTTGTTGATCTATGTACATGTAGGCGAGGTATTGGCAAGTTTACTTCATAATTTTTTTTGTCTGTGAACGGTGAAATTGAATTAGGTCCTTATGTCTAGTGTGTCGAGTGGGTATTACAGTGACTAGACTTGTATAGGTTACAGGCTGGCCAACCTAATACTAAGCTCCATTTGCGACAGAGGGGTGTTTTTGTGGGGGTTGTTATAGGCTGTGTACATATTACTGTGGGGGTCGGATGGGTGGGGTGGGTGGGTGTAATCCGGTTTTGCTTTTAGCCCTTGGCGGAAGCGACTAGTGAGTGTTGTTTCCCGGACAGAGGTTAGTGATGTGAAGAACAACAATCCTTCATAAACGCCGAATTATATCAATACACTGCTATTTGCCATGAAAATAATGGTATCTAGGTAGGTACTACTTATCCGGAATCACTGAAGTAGCTACGCAAAGGCATTTTGTCTTTCTTCGGGTGAAATTTATCAAATATTTTCATTTATCGAAGTTTAAACAGAGTATTAATTACCTTGACCTCTCTGGTGCTTAGAGTTTTATACAATTACTGGCTGGGGTACCCGGGTTCGCTCAGGGAGTTCTGACGTTCGAACCCACGACGGATTATGCTTTATATATCCCTACCAATGGGTACCCCCCCCATACAAAAAAAGGCTCTCATACAAGAATGGTCAACAATGTTCCAAAACATTCGAGAGTGTTCTGGAATGTTCCACGATGATCTGGGATATTACGGGATGTTCCCGGACGTTTTATACCCGAACATTCGTGGTATGTGACCCCCCCCCCCCGCCAAAGCTGTATCCGCCCTTGATACCTATCCCATAAACTAATGTGAACAACAATTTTAAACATTGCCTACTTTATGTCAACTCCTATATTTTATGGACTATATTTTGTTTCTTATATTTTATGTTACCTGTATTTTGTTAACGCTTATATTTTATGTAACCTATATTTTGTTTTTAACATATATTATGTTACTTGTATTTTGTAAACCCATTCTTTTCACTGTAATTAAAAAAAATGTACTGCATTCCAAAATGTTCCGGGATGTTCTGGAATGCTCTCGAATACTCTCGAATGTTCTGGACTGTTAAAGAAATTTCTAGACGGCGAAACTCCCAACCCTTATGTCTTCAAATGCTCGCCCATCAGATAAAACGGGAACCTTCTTCATGGATGGGGGAAAGAGGGCTACCACACCATATTACTCCCTTGATCATACCGGGACTCGTTTCTAAGTTTTAGCACATTGTACGTTCTTTTGCGTTGTACTTTTACGCACGCACATTGTACACGTGCTTTTATAATATTGATTTTAAAGTCTACTGAGTCAATTTATTTATCCTTGTTGAATCACGAAAATTTATTGTATTAAAATTGTATCGCTATTTTATTTAATACTAGCCGACCCGGAGAATCTCGTACCGCCTCAGAATCTTTAACTGTTGTGTTAACTTATCAGCTGAATTAAAATCCGGTTTTTTATTAACTTAACAATTACACAATGAAACAATTATAGATGCGCAACTGTCCGTGTTTTGTTTTTGTCAGTATCAGAGATGGTGTTGTGTACGGATTTAAAAATTTTGTGATGTTCTTACTTTTCCACTTACTTACGGGAATTGAGTTTCATTTTCTTTATACGTGTGAGGGAGGTTTATTATAATTATTGTATTTTTCCTTTGGAGTGGTGCTGACATACTTTCACCGTTTGTCCCATTTTCGATTGTTGTCATTTAGTGTGTAAGAAAGAGGGGCAGCATTCTATATTTAAAAACCAAAGCAAAACAATCAGTGCATTGACATTTGACGTTTTTGAATTTTTAGAATTCACTCCCTACTCAATATTATAGTTGTCACAATATTCCTGCAGCTCTTTCAAAAGATGAGAATTTGTTCCATACAAAATGTACGAGGAAGAGAATTTTTTTAATAATTTTTTTCGTCAATTTTTCCGATGTTTTAATAGCTATTCTGCTATTCGGTGCGGAGACAAATCCACAAATCAAAGATCATAAAAATCGGTCCAGCCGTTCTCGAGTTATAAATGGTGAAACTAACCCTACTTTGTTTTATACAGAATTACCATCTCACATATGTCCTTACCCTTATTAAAGAACTTAAAATAGTAAAATCCTATATGTATAATATAACTCCCTATATAGATTCGACAGGATTTACTACTTTATTCATCTCTTCCTTCACCCATATAATGCTCTCTTTATGGTATTAACCCTCGATTTAAATCATCTTTCTGTTTGAATTGTATAAATCAGTATGTATCTTACCTTAAATATTCTTATTTTTTATTTATTTTATTTTATTTTGCAGAAACAAACAGTACATTATTACATAATGGAAAATAGTTACAAAGTTATAGAATTAATACAATAATTGGTATCAATGACATGTCGCTGTTATCTACTTATATTTTTGTGAGATAAATAATACAATATACCTAAATTAAGTTAGTAATTTATTAAAGGAGAGGGGTGTGTGAGAGTGTTTGTATGTGTGTAAGTGCGTATGAGGGGGTGTGGATGTGTGTTTTATGTGTGCGAATTCAGTGTGCTAAAAATGTTTTTCTTAAATAGAGGGAGGGAATCAAAAAATATATCGGTATTTGTGATAAGAAGAGATTATGTATTCTTATGGATGATACTCATTTATGTACCTCTACGCCTGTCTCAACACAGGTATACCCTAGTGAGACAGGCATCGAATAATGTAATGTAAACATATCTTATATAGATAAATAAATAAATAAAATATATTAAGATTTATTAATTTTAAAATGTTTTTACGTTACTATTTTAAAGTCTTCTACAGTGATAAAATCAAAATATCCTTGAAAAGTGTCCCCCGAAACACGGATAAACTCCTAGCTTAGTAGCTTGGGGAACAATAGTATAAAATCTCCGTAAATAAAGAATATGTTTAGATAAATATTATATATTTTTAATAAAACTGGCGAAATCGTTGTAATATTCACTTTTTCGTACATAAAAAAACCCTCCGTAAACCGCAAATGCCTAACTTCAACTTTTTAAATACCAGTATAGAGAATAATAGGGTAATTTATTCAACCAGTTATTCGTAACGTCCTTTCTTTATTTTTTTTTAATCTGTCCACTTTATCTTTCTTCCACAAACTCGTGCTTCACAAATCATTCAATTTCGATAAATAAATAAATTATAACATCCGATCGTATAATCCGCCATTAATTCCCCCATCAATTACGCCTCCATTTTACATCCGATTTTACCGCGTAGTATTTGTTATTCTTGTAAAACCTAAACACTTTTCCCGTGAATGAATCTCTGCCACACCAGATGGATAGATATATAAAGATTGTCTCGCGGGTTGAGGGAAACATATTTCGTGACAATGCTCGGTTCGTCATTAGCCAGAAATAAGTTTCGAAACGTCAAAGAAATCCATCAATCTCTTGGGACACGTCTGACGACCGTCAACGAGGAAAATCCCCGCTCTCCTCTCTCGCGAGATGATGGTCTCAGCGGTAAAATGTATTTTATTTCATCGAGCTTCTATAGTCTGTACGAATTTGTATTTTGCTTCTTTCCGGAACGGTTACGTTTTAAGTTAATAACGTTCTTAAGCTTAGCTTAAGTTTGATTACGCCAAAGGGCTTTTTGTGCATTTGAATGCAGGTATTTTCAGGATATCGATCGTCCAATTGATTGGTCAGACATCTTCAAATATTATGTTTTGAGAAAATGAGGAAAGGAATATCGAATGCTCACCATAAACCAAATAAGATAAATAATAAATAATTCGGGACGCGTGAAGCATTATTGTCTATCGACGTACTATTGCAAAAGTGTCGTGACCAAAGAAAGGAAGTCTTTGCCTGTTTTATTGACTACGAAAAGGCATTTGACAGGGTAAAACATGCTGACCTAATGAAAATGCTTGCGGATTGTAACGTTGACACCAAAGACCAGAATTTCATTAAAAACCTATATTGGTTCCAAACAGCAGAAATAAGACATGGGAATGAGAGATCTAATGCAATTGCCATTAAGCGTGGAGTACGACAAGGCTGTATCCTGTCGCCACTATTGTTTAATCTCTATTCCAACTATGTCTTTAAAAGAGCCCTAAGTAATACTGATAAGGGTCTGAAGATCAACGGAGTTGTCATTAATAACATAAGATACGCAGATGATACTGTATTACTAGCTGCCTGTATCGATGACCTCCAAGACCTATTAAATCTTGTTAATAATGCTGGTGAGCAACTGGGCCTAACAATCAACGTCAATAAAACTAAATGGATGACATTTGGACGACTAGATCACTCTGAATCAGTGATACTGTTAAATGGTTGCAATGTCGAAAAAGTGGAAAGATTTAGATACCTCGGCAGTATTCTCACGGAGACTCTTGACCCAGATGTGAAGGTTAGATGCAGAATTGAAGCAGCAAGAACTGCGTTCATTAAAATGAAATCCCTCTTCTGCAATGACAATATCAGCTTAAAACTAAGGCAGAGAATGCTAAAATGTTATGTGTGGTCGGTCTTGCTCTATGGATGTGAAACATGGACCTTGAAAGTAAATACCATGAACAGGTTAGAGGCTTTTGAAATGTGGCTTCACCGGAGAATGCTCAAGGTCCCGTGGACCGACATGATCACCAACACAGAAATTCTCAGGCGGGCTAGAGCAGATAGAGAACTGCTTACATTAATAAAAATCAGGAAAATTTCATATCTGGGTCATATACTTCGAGGGGAGAAGTATCACTTGCTCCATTTGATATTGAAAGGCAAGATAGAGGGTCGCCGAGGGCCTGGTAGGAGACAAATGTCTTGGCTGCGTAATATACGAGAGTGGACCGGCATTAGAAGTGTGGAGGAGCTATTCCGGGCAGCGCAAGACAGAGAGACATTCTCAAAAGTGATCGCCAACGTCGGGGGGACCTGATACGGCACGCAAAGAAGAAGAAGAATAAATAATAACCGGAGTAAGGGTTCGGTGCATTAGTATCAAATTTTGAAATATTCTGTTAGTGACCCAGAAAACATCAACATTTTGTTTGATTCACTACAGTATTTTGTGTATTATAATTGATTTGATGGTGTTTATGATTAATCCGAGTTTTGTAACAGATAGAGAGTAAACTTTTACACATAACTACATACTTAACTCAATTTACGATTATTTCGAGATGTCTGACTTATCAACGGACTATCGATATATACATATAATTTATTTTTGTAGTAAAACTTCTTTACGCACGCTTGACTTGGGGAGTAAGCTGGTGAATGCGTGATGAGAGCGTTACGAAAAGCGAGGCGAACGGAATCAAGATAGAAAGAGAGAGAGAGAGTTACGTTTCGTATATCACTGTAGGGGCAAGAGAAAGAGATGCGAGCACACATTTTCTTTCTCTCTTTCTCTCATAGCCAGTTACCTTTTTTACATCTAAGACACAGTGCAGGCCTGTTGTCTGTATCACACTGTAGGAGCCAGAGAGAGCAGTGCGCGCGCACATTTTCTTTCTCTCTTCTTATCACATAGATGGAGCTAAAAAAGTTTTACTTCAGTCGTGTGGTTTAAAGCCCACTCGTTTTTTTTAACTGTCTTCATTGGGGATGTTATTATGTGTGGGTATTTTTAAATAATGGAAGGAAGATAAGTTTTGGGAAGGATAATGATATGAGAGGTGGTGTTGAATCTGGGGGTCAGTGTGTCCAGGAGTGCCTTATGAATCAATCCCTCCCATTGAGGTGCAAGGCGATAGGTGGAGAGTCCAGCTGGAGAGGTCAGAAGATCTTACTCGACTGGCCTCTCCCGATGAGGCCCGCCACGCGACTGCTGGGCAGATGCATCCTCTACCAAGACCTGGACAAATCACATCCTGTGAACCCGGGCACTCCTGCTTAATAAGTCAACAAACGAAGCGAAAAAGTTAAGGTGACTTATGACAGTAGTTTTGGCTATTAACAGTTCCCAGGGCGGCGGCACCTTCCAACATTGATTTGGAGTTTTAAGTTTCCTGGCTTTGGGCCTCTGAGTCGCGTGTTAACCACTATTAATTAATTAAATGATTTTATTTACTAAGTGACTTATGGGAGTGGTCTAATTATCGGAGTTTAACATTACTGAATCAACTAGTTAGAATTGTGTGCGTTTTCGTAAAATTTTCCAATTGTGATCCAATTGTGATCCCATTGTGAAGAAATTGTCTATTCAAATCGAACTGATGATTTTCTGGATGCTGTCACAATTTAAACCTTGTTGATGCAACTATGTTCATCTCCCTTCCTCCAATCTACTACCCGTGTACCTATCCTTTGAAAGGGTGTGTTGCCCATATTACTTATATGTCACATTTGGAACAATAACCCAAGGAACTTTCAGTCTATTGAAGTAAGTTATGATCTCTTAAGATGAATATATACGTGAAATCCTATTTAGATTAATCTTTACGACGAATCGGCTTACAGTATGAACATCAAAAAATATGCTTCGGATAAATCGAAGCTTTTACTATCTTTTCTATGTATTGAAATTACAAAAAAATAATTTTTTACGTAACAAAAAATATAAGCGTAAACCACCACCCAAAAAAATGTTTTTTCATGACTTAACTATGAAGTAATACAAGAAACAATTTAAAAAAAATACCCCTTATGGCTAAGATTATTTTTGAGGTTTTCCATGTTCTAATTTTTTTTCGTTCTTATAAAATTATTCACAAAATAAATAAAAACCACCTTTTCGCGTACTTGCCTCGTGCAAAAAGACGCTCGATTTTAAAATTTTGCAGGCATGAGATTCGAAATATTTCTAGCGTTTATATTCCTCTTAAGAGTATTTTAGTGGAGTGGATAGTAAAGTAGTAACAAACGCGTCCGAACACCGTAATTTTAGTAGAGCGGGTGAGTCAGCTCTTCAGTAGATTCAATCCATTTCTAATTAATAATTATTTTTTTTCAAATATAGATGTAGCCACCCATTTTATTTGTTACACCTATCATTCCTATTATGTGTAAAAAAATTCAGCCCCTATCTTATATACAAGGGGGTGCTCATCGAATTAGAAGTTTCTGACAAAAGTTCTGGATTTTAAGCAAAACACGTAATTTAAGGTTTATTAATATTACAAGTATTTTAGTCAAATAAGTATAAAACGTATTTAAATTTGAACAAAATTTGGTAACAAAGCAATAATTAACATAATATTAGTCTATGTTTGTTAACTCCATTTTAAATGTTTCAGTAGAAACGATTTTTCTGTTTTGTTCAACGATGAGAAGTAAAAATTGCTTTTCTTCCTCATTCTTAGTGAGTATCGTGTTGTAATCTTCAAATAGTTTAACACCTCTCTCCGTTGTATCTTTAACAACACGCAAATTTTTGACTCAGCTTTTGCCTTGAAGGTAATCAACATTGTTATTCCAAGTCTTAGGAGGTAATTACAAGAAAGAGTCCTTGATATCAAGAACTAAGAGCGTTTTCAACGTTCTTTGTGTTGCAAAAGCTTCTAATGTAACCTCTGAGGCAAGCTTAGCAGAATCATCTCGTACTGAACGATTACCGGCATCAGAATTTATTTTTTGAACAATGGCCTGTTTCTCAGCATCAGACAGCTTCTCAGAAAACAAGATAAATGAGACTAGTTCATCTGACAAATACCATAAGTGACGCTCTAAGACACCCCTAGCAGCTATACTGATTTCGGAATCAATGGCTTCGTACAATTTTAAGCCATTCCAAAGTATTAAGTCATTTACTGGTGCATCTGCTGCCAAAGACGCTTCGATTCAAACTTTGGTGTAGATGATAACTAACAAATCGAAAAATTTGTTTTTCTTCTCTCTTGATTAGTTTAAATCTTATTACGATCAAGCGCACTGGAAACGTATTGTATAAATATGTCACTTGTAGACAGCTCTGCACTACAAAGTCATTTTTGGACTTATCCTGTAATATGCTAGCATTACTAGAAGTGCTACTGAAGCTGCACTCAAGTTCTAACTCTTGTCTCGACACCACCGAAGATGAAGCATTACTTTCAGCAGCCATTTCTTTCAATTCTTCAGATCTTTGTTTCCGTTTTAGAGAACTTTCTTTGACCTTTTCTAGTTTCTTGTCGATTGAGGTCATAATCATCTTATGTTCTCATCTTCCGCAATTTTTATCAAATTCAAAGCGCTTGCATGGGCAATATCAAAAAGTTTGTCGAGTTCTTTTTTAAACAAATACTCTCCTTTTTTTGTGCTCCAGAATTTCTTCCTCTATTTTTATTCAATAGCAGTTTTCAATGCGGTGATTTTGTTGTCTGGTCGGAATACTAGATTTACTCCATACTTTTATAAGTTCTTGAATAAGTACATGCGCGGAATCTTTCACATTTTTGGAATCATTTAATATGTAGTGATTTATTTATTTATTTATTAACGCCCTTTTTCGGGGCTTTTACATATGAATAGTAAGAAATATACAGTTTTTATTGTACATAACTGAACTGCCTTCGTAACAATATTTTATATTTGTTTAAAGATAAATTGAAGATGTCCACTGACTTGGTATAATTGTTTCCCTCCATTAGTATTCTGGGTAAAGAGGAATACATATGGTAGTTAGTTCCAGAATTACTGCACTGAAATAAATCCTGACTTCTAGTATTACGTAGTGGAATCCGGAAGCTTATCAATTCGAGCAATACCGGACTGTCAACTAAATCATTTAGAATTTTATACAGAAATACCAAGTCAGTGAAAGTTCTTCTGTCTGACAATTTGAGCATATTCATATCATTCAAAATAGTATTGTAGTTCAACATAATTGCTGGAATACCCATTTTAAAATTAAGAAAACGTAAGAATTTGTTTTGTATTCTTTCAACAGCTTGTACATGTATATTGTAATATGGGTTCCAGACGGGAGAATTGTATTCAAGTTGACTTCTAACATATGCAAAATATAACAGTTTTATACACTTAATATTGTTAAAATTTCTAGTTAGCCTAGTTATAAATCCCAACATTTTTAAGGCCTTATTAGAGATTTCTGTTATGTGGTTAACAAATGAAAGATTAGATTGAAAAGTGATGCCCAAGTCTTTAATTTGTGTTAATGTCTCCAGAATATTGTTATCAATGTTGTAATTGAAGATCACTGGATTTTTTATTCGAGAAAATCTAACTATATGACATTTTGAGATATTTAAGTAAAGTCTATTTTCATTACACCAAATTAACAATTTGTTGATATTATCTTGAAGAATGTTGCAATGGTAAATATTTTGAATTATTCTAAAAATTTTGAGGTCATCAGCAAAAAGTAAGATAAATACATCATGAAATATTTTTGAAAGATCATTTATAAACAAGATAAATAATATTGGGCCAAGGTGTGAACCCTGTGGAACTCCACTTGTTGCATAAATTTTTTCCGACAAAGAGGATTTTATTCTAACAATTTGTTGTCTTCCAGTAAGATAGCTTTCAAACCAGGCTAATATACTGCCACGTATACCAAGCTTTTCTAATTTCCAAATGAGAATTTTATGGGAAACTGAATCAAAGGCTTTACTAAAATCAGTATAGACAGAGTCTACTTGTTTTTTTTTCTTTAAAAGCATTGGTTATAAAATTTTCATAAATAATCAAGTTAGAAAGTGTACTTCTACCTGGCATAAATCCAAACTGGTAAGGTGATATTACAGGTTTTATTTGGGCAAAAAGTTTGTCAAGTATTAGGCTTTCAAATAGTTTTGGTATGGTGGATTGAATGCATATTGGTCTATAATTACAAACATCACTTTTATCGCCCTTTTTGAAAATTGGAGTCAAATAACTAGTTTTCCATATATCGGGAAAAATTCCACTGGATAAAGATAAATTAAAAAGTTTGGTTAATGGAAGAGCAATTACTTTGATACATTCTTTGATAAATATTGTGGGGATATTATCCGGTCCTGCAGATTTTTTGATATCTAATGATTTAACTTTAGTTACTACATCAGAGAGACTTATGGTACACTGCGAAATATCAAGAATTTCATCTAGAGTTGTTGATGGAAGAGGAGCATTATTTGCGTCTGTTGAATAAACACTTTTAAAAAATGTTGCAAACAAGTTAACAATACCATCAGTATTATTGCTATGGCTGCCATTTAGGTGCATAATGCTCGGGAATTCAGAATCATCTTCTTTAAGAGATTTCGAATATTTCCAAAAATAATTAACATTGTTTATTATGGAGTTTTGAATTTCATTTATATGGTTACGGTAGCAAGTCATAGACATCTTTTTACACAAAGTTCTTAAATATTTAAATTCACTGTAATCAGAATTTTTTTTATATAATTTATAGTCTTTATGTTTAAGTTTTTTAGTTATAAGTAGATTTATAAGTTCTTTGGTGTACCATTTTGGATAGGTGTTTGGCTTACATATTACGGTTGGAACATAGATGCTAATAGCCTTTCCCAAAACAGAATAAAATTTATTGGTGGCTGTGTTAATATCATCATATTGCACAGATGACCAATCAAAAGAGAGGAGATAATTACATATTTTCTCGTAATCAGTTTTGAAAAAATTTTGGTAACTGAAAGACAGTTTACAGGTATTAACATGTACATTAGAAATAATAACTTCCAGTGGAGGATGATAACCATCAATGGGCACCAGCGGTTCACTACATTCTTCAATTACTATGGACTCTAAGTTAGAAAAACATAAGTCTAGAGTACGATGATTTACATTTGATATAGTATTTGCCTGATTCAGGCCTAGAAATAACGCCATGTCTAGAATAATGCGTTCAGACTCACTAACACTGATATTATTGTCCCTGTTCACCCAATTCACATTTGGAAGATTATAATCACCAGCAAGCAAGAATGTTGCATTAGCATGCTTTTTTAGTATAACTTCCACTTCCTCACTATGGCACCTGTATACTTCATTGCTTGAATTTGGTGGGATATAAATACAACCAACAATAATCTTTTTATTCCTGGCAACATTCACTTGCACGAAGATTTGTTCAAGAAGTTTGTGTTTAGATGTAATTAAGTTTGATTTGTATTTCTTGCTGATAGCGATTAAAACCCCACCACCTCTGCTTTTAGCACTTGTCAATGTATTTCTGTCTAATCTATACACATTATGATTTATAAAACCTAATTCACTAGAATGAATATTAGGTTCTAACCACGTTTCAGAAAGTAGTATAAACTCGTGCCCAAACATTGGTAGTGTAGATTGAAGTAAACTTAATTTTGTTTTAAGGCCTCTGACATTTTGGTAATACAGCTGGCAAATTTTCGTTTGGTGTTTTTTAGAGGAGTTTTTTAATGGCATAAAAAATCAATTTTCTTCTTTTCAGCTTCAATTTTCCTCAAATGTACCGAGCATTCATTACTCCAAGCATAATGGTCAGTTGGCAATTGTAATTTTAATTTCTCATTAATTTTTTTGCAGTTAATGCACTGAATTTCGTTTTGACAGTTTACATTGTCATGTGCTTCGGAACATCGAGTGCAAGCTTTTTCACTTCTGCAGTCTTGTGCTTTGTGCATATAGCCATTGCACTTGTAACATTTTAGAAGTGAGATGTTGTCGAAAACCCGACATCTATCCCATCCTATATTTACTTTACCTTCTTGTAACATTATGTCGTAAGTTTTTCCATCGACTTCCATGAAAATGGTGAAGATGACGGAATTAAACTTGCCGAAGAGTAGGATGTTGGTTAAGCCTCATCATTGGCTCAATATCTCGAACCCCAAGTACGAAATTTTTCGAATAGATGAACACATTTTACTACACTGATTCACTTCACAGTCTACTAAATAAGTATCAAATACTGTTCAAATTTGTCTATAAAACTCTTCAGTACTTTATTTTAATATTTATTTAATAGTTTAACACACGAAATTGGCCTGTAGCAAAAAGTAAAAATTAAGCATTTTACACAAAAAATTCAAAAACAACACTCGATTGAGCACCCCTTTCTACTTGAGCCTATCTCGCTGAAATATTACTATGTTATTTCTATGAATACGTGTAACAAATTCACGGGGTGGCCAAATGAAAAATAATTTTAAAAAAAAATTTGGACCACCTTACCCTCCATCCGTTCCTGCGAACTGACATGTGTGGACCGGCCGATTTAGCAGAGTTCATATGTAAAAGCGCGGAAATGTCTTGGCGATGGAGCGAAGATTCTACCCTAAAATTATTTATTTATGCTACTATTAATCTCTTTTCGTGTCCATGGTTTACTTATTTTCATCTTACTAATTTATTCTTCCACCACTTCTAAAATAAGCTTAATTAGCGCATTTACTTTGCTTTGTAGCAACCCGTCATCCGCCGTCATCTTGCATTGGGCGGCGGGCACAAATGTACTCTACTTGAAAGTAATGCGAACGGTTTTCGGCGAGTCAAGTAGCAAGTATTTTAAGTGCAGACTATGTTAAAGAAGCCTCTGTGCAACGATCAACTCCCTAGTAGATCTCCCAGTGTGTTTAATTAGTCAAAATAAGAAAACGATAGAGTGAATATAGAGTTGAGCCTTAGTGCGCATTGTTCGAATCTATTACGGAAACTTGTGTAGTGATCAACCCAGTAATCCCTCGGTGCTATAATATCGATTCCCCGTAAGAACGTAAGTCACCCCTTTACATATATTCAAAATTTTCCAATACCCGTAGTTGTCTTTTCAAAAAGGTTTATTTAAAAATCATTGATTACAGTCCATGGCAGTCTATTTATTTGCGACTATAAACCCATTCACGTCAAACTGTCAGGGGTTGATAATGAAGGTGCTTACCGCTTAATTTCACAGAATTTAATATATTATTATCTCTTGTTTAATCTCTTTATTGTACGCTAGACCATTCGATGTGCATTTACCCTTTGTCTAATTTGTGTATCGCGGAGCCGCTAATGTAAAATGATGTGCGGTCGTTCTTGTTTGAGTGACGCTAGTGGTGTAGCGGAGTTATTGACGGAATTGACATATTTTAGATTGGGTTAAAGTTGGTTGTAGGAGTAGTGCGAAAATCATGGATATATTGGGTGTGTAGCTAGCGAACAACGCAGCCCATTCTCGACGCGGTTACCTCCTATTGGCTTTTTCAAATATTGGCATACAGAATTCCTGCTCAAAAAGGCCCCTTTTCTCGTTCATCATGAAATTATATTAATGGTTGATGAAAAATTGTTTATTTGGTTGTTTGTTAAAAATGTTTGCAAACATGGGACATGGCTGCTACGAGTATATGGGGAGTTCAAATTTTACGGAGGATTTGTTTAGGTTTTTTATATGTTGTACGTACGTTTTCATCGTACCTGGTGAGGCAAGTTATGTAGCGTTTTGATGGGTAAGAATTCCCGCATTTTTTTACATTAGCTCCACACAGGAGGCACCGAGGAAAACAATTTCCCTAGGGGCCTATGTCATCTTTGAGGATGCTGTGTGGAGGGTCTCTTAAGGGAAAGGAAGGAGAAGAAGATATGGGAAGGAAAAAGGTATGAGGGGTGGGTAAGAATCTGAGAGTCAGTGTGGCCAGGAGTGACGGACGTATGAATCTATTCCTCACACTGCGGTGCAAGGCGAAGGGTCGGGAGAATCTGGCTGGAGAGGTCAAAAGGCCTCCCTCAATCAGTCTCACGCGGTGGTTGGGCAAACATATCCGCCACCAAGACCTAGACAAACCACAAACCTCGTCCCATGAACCCGGGCACCCCTGCTAAGTCACCAAACGTATCGAACCACTTGGGGTGACCTGTGGCAGGGGTGTTGGTTGTCCGATAAATGGTTCCCGGCACTGCGGTGCCCATACCCGCCTCCCAAATTGAGATAAAATGTTTCCGCTAGACTTAAGATGTGTTTTTTTAATAATTAATTTCAGAGTCTTTGTGGAGTTGGGTTACCCTTATCCATTTGGGGGCACCCATGGGGGCTATGCGTATGGCTTTGTTCTGAAATGTTTTCCTCCTATTGGCACTGGTCTTTTTATCTGCGACGGGTTCTGAAGATGAATATACACGTGAAATCCTATTTAGATACTATTTTGATTAATCTTTACGATGAATAGGCTTACAGTATGAACATAAAAAAAATATGCTACGGATAAATCGAAGCTTTTACGAGCTTTTCTATGTATTGGAATTACAATAAAAATTTTATTTACGTAACAAAAAATATAAGCGTAAACCATCAAAAAATGTTTTTTCATGACTTAACTATTAAGTAATACAAGAAACATTTTTTTTTAAATACCCCTTTATTGCTAAGACTCTTTTTGAGGTTTTCCATGTTCTAACTTTTTTTCGTTCTTATAAAATTATGCACAAAATAAATAAAAACCACTTTTTCTCTTACTTGCCTCGTGCAAAAAGTCGCTCGATTTTAAAATTTTGCAGGCACGAGATTCGAAGTATTTCTAGCGTTTGTATTCCTCTGAACTAAAAGAGAAGTCATTCTGTTTCCGAGTGCCGTCGATCCAATCGCTCTCGAATGGCTTTGCGTTCGCTCCCCACTTTCCGATAAATAATCTTGTACAAATGTAAATTATGGTATTGAATATTGTTAAACCTGTAAGTATTAAGTCTTGATTGTTTGAGGTTATTTTAATAAACTGGAGGATCTCCGTGAAAAGTAACGGAATATTAATTGTAGGATTATGTGAAGCTGAAAGAATCTTTTATAGATTATAATATATTTGCCTCAGGATAATAAATTTACCTTTCGAATTTTATTAGTAAGTTAGGTAGAAATGTCAGTTCATGAAACAAAAAATGCAATACAGGTTAGGCTGCTTGTGCACATGACAAAAAAAGCGCAAGCCGAGCCACGAATTATGGGAAAGGAACGAAGCAACCGCAAACGGTGCAAATAATTTGACATGATATAAAAATACATAATGCAGAATGCTGTAAAGTGTGGATACAATGGAGTCAAGCGGACGCTTCATTGCAGCCGGAGGCTTTTTACAATAGCTCTTAATTTATTTTGAAAATAGTGAGAAATTCTCAAGTATTACTGTGTAAATACAGGGTGTTAAGGGACGTACTTGACTTACTTTACCCAGTGATTCCTGACATTATTTGGAGTAAAAAATGTTAATGAAATTTTGGTCGCCGGTGACTTTTTTTGATGACCTTTTTTTTTTCAAAATTTTTTTCCTCAAAATCAAACAAAAAAAATTACTTCTGCATATCGTCACTGGTCACTCAGCCGGGTGTCCGAAGAACCCCTTACCCCACCTCCAACTGTTCAACAACTACCATTTTTTATGTTTTTGTAGAAAAAAAAAAAAAACAATAACAAAAATGTCACCGGAGACCAAAATTTCATTTACATTTTTTACTCCAAATAATGTCAGGAATCACTGGGTAAAGTAAGTCAAGTACGTCCCTTAACACCCTGTATATCATAAAGTAATCATAATAATTTAAAGGATAAAGTTGAAAGTCATTTGTTATCAATCTTAGTTGTAAGCCACTTGTAGGTATAGATTAAATGTATAAATGAATGTATAAATGAATGTTTAAAGCGCCCTTGAGGTGATTTTCTCACGAAAATGGCGCTATAGAAGTCATCCAATTATTATTATAAACTGCGCAAAATGCCATTAAAAAGATCAATCAAATTTAACAATGTCAAGTTCTGAGTGTTAGATTTTTTTATGAATGTGACAGAACTTAATTATAACATTATTTAATTTTCATTTACATTCAATTTTTGTACCCGGTATGCGTTGCAAGAAAGTAAGTTTTGGTGTTTTAATTCCTTTTATTGAAGTGTTTTTGGTCAATTAAATAACCCCCTCCCCCTCTCGTATTCCCGTCCTTCTCTGGCCATCCCTCCCTGCCGCTAAACTATAAGAAATACACTCTTTTTCGAACAACTCGCGCGCCACCTATTGTGAAATTTTTATACAAATTCAGAGCTCACGATTATAGAAACATTCGCGGGTGTGCGCAAAGCAACTCACCAAAGTTTCATCGCAATCGGGTGAATGATATAAGAAATAATTTCATAACGTCGGAGCTCACTATTATAATATACTAGCTAACCCGGCCCCGTGTTGCTGTGGCTAATAAAACACAAAGTCATCTACTGGATGGTTATCCAACCTTTATAACCACCGCCGTCTTTGAGTTTATCGCGAAGAGACAGACAGATGCCGCGGAGGACTTTAATTTATAATACGTAGAGATGGTGTGAAAGGTTATAATAATGTGTTTGAAATGCTTAGGGTGACTAACGTATTTAAGTTAATAAGGATTAATACTGTATCCGTCTAAATAACTTTTCAATTACCACAATGTACGTGACCATTTTTTAGAAGATTGAATGGGTATAGTAAGCTATCCGTAGAAGATAGATATATGCATTGACGGACTTATTTGTAGATCTATAAAAGAGGAATATCCCACCATGCATTGTTTTGTTATATCCCAAAAGGATTAGGCAGCGTTTTCGATGAAAGCTACCAGGCGGCTTGACTTTTTCGAACACATCTAACAATTATCCTTATGTTTCAACCAATTTACACAAATCATTGACAAATTACATACCTGAACCTTCCTCACTCTATCTATTGGTGAAAACCGCATGAAAATCCGTGACAGACGACGCGGGGGACTTTAATTTATAATATGTAGAGATAATATGTAGAGATAGAGATAGAAAATATCACGGGCACGTGCACAACAATTGGATGAATGATTTCGGAACACATAAGGGACAAAAAAAGAAACATATTTTTATATATTTTGAATATTCTTTATATTTTCTGAAATGTAAATCAACTTGTAAAGCCTTACATTGTGACGACTACCGTAGGTACAACCTTTTACCTTCGAAGGTTCGTAATATATTTATATTTATGATTTGTCATCGCCATCGCCACCATCTAAAGAGAAAATTCAATGCTACAGGAAAATGTATTCAGCGATTATTCGGTATAATTATTGTAATTGTGGGCAAAGGGAATACAGGGATTCCTTCTCTTGCCCAATTGTTCGGGCTAATTATGTCGTTTGATGGAATTGTGGTATTCAATGACAATGGAATATGGTGATTAGTAATTCAAAGCATCAGTGTAGTTAAGAATCATTACCCCCTTGGTGATAAACCACCATTAAGAATGTGACTTTTTGAAATAATGGCATAGAGATCTCAGGGCCAAAAAGGCCCCTTTCTCTTTCAGCGTGAATTTATAATAATGGTTGTTGAAAAATGATTTGTTTGGTTGTTTGTTAAAAAATATTCGCAAGGGGACATGGCTGCAGTATGGAGAGGTTAATCTTTACGAAGGATTTTTATGTGTGTTACGTACGTTTTCGTCGTACCGGGCGAGGCAGTTTATGGAAGCGTTTTCAAGGATGGAATTCCCGCATAAATTGTTACCGCGAGACTAAAGATGCGTTTTTTTATAAGGGAATTTCAGAATCTTTGTGGAGTTGGGATACCCTTATCCGTTTGGGGCACCCATGGATATGCGATTGGCTTTATTCTGGAAAGTTCATATGGGGCTTGCATATGTAAGTTAGTTTTGGCATGTTAGAATGTAGCTTGAAATGGTGTTAGCCTTGTTTAGAGACCAGATCACCTTCCCTTTTCCAATGTCCTATCCCTCCCGATACACGTTTTTGCCCCAACAAACCCCAATTGAGTACGCCATAGTCTTCATAGTATTTACCAAAGTGGGTGTGGACGACCCCTAAAATATACTTAGGAAGTATTTTCCATTTAATTTCGCTGTTCATTCAATTGCACACTAGACTGCATTCTACCACGTTCATTGTGATGTTTAATTCCTGCTCATTTATAACAGTCTTTGTCCTCACCTAGCGTCGCGCGTCGCTTTGTTCCGCGGTTGTTCCCCATTATCTTATGATAATTCCCCGCTTCTGGCCGCCCACTACCCCCTGCTCACTATCCCTTTGCGGTGGTCGGCGTAGTAAGTATCAAGTTTGGACACCCCATTAGGGGTTGAAATATGTCGCCACCAACCCCCAGATTGCCCGACTTAACTAATATACTCCTGGACTTCTTCGAACGCGAATTTGGATCACGCGAATCTAGAAATAGAAGCGTAGGTATTGCATTGCAGATAGATCAGTTGCAAATTTTCCCCTTTCTTTCAATAGTCAATGTCTGTTGAATAAAATGAAGATTTTTTTTTTGCATTATCTCCACACATGATGCCCTGAGGAAAATAATTCCCTACAGGGCCTATGTCATCTTTGGGGATGCTGTGTGGAGGTTTAGAAAAGGAAGGATTGGAATTTCTGGGGTGGAAAAAGGTATGAGGGGTGGGTAGGAATATGGGGGTCAGTTGGTCCAAAAACGACGGGCGATTGAATCTATTTCTCCCACTGCGGTTTAAGGGTATGTTCCAAGAGAGTCCAGCTGGAACGGTCAAAAGGTCTTCCTCAACCAGTCTCTCCCGATTCGGCCTGCCTCGCAGTCGATCGGCAGACACATCCTCCGCCACAATCCAGATAAATCTCACTCCATGAACCCGGACACCCCTAATAACTTACTTTAACTGACTTTCAGAAAGAAGATTAAGCACAGATTTAATACTATTACATAAAATACTGCATTACAAAATTGACTGTCCTGAATTACTTCAATTTATCAATATCCATGTTCCCCAAAAATCATGTCGACCCTTCTACTTCAATAACACTAGGACACTAGCTTATCAAAATTCTCCGTTTCCGAGACTTCACAGTCTCGGAAATAAATATTCTAATCTGTGTGATATATTTCATCTTAAAACTAATCAGTATAAATGTTGTATATTCTATCACTGTGTTATTTTTATTAAATTGTGAAATTATTATTAACCCCGATACAGGCGAACCCTAGTGGGGTTAATAATTACATGCTGAAAATATATGTACATAAATTGTGAAGAAGCAATAAATAAATAAATAAATGTACACCTTTATCCACTGGAGCGACAGCGCGGTTTTTTTTAAACTTTTTCCGTCGATTGCTCGTGATTTTTTGGTGACCATTTTGAATATTTTCCGCCGACATTAAAAAAATCATACTTCCGAATTTTAAATATGTAGATAAAAATTGAAAAAAAAATTTAATGCATCTAGGGAAAATTTGCCTAAAACTGGCAGCAAAGCAATCCGAAGTATTTTAAATGGTGCCATATGTATTTCCGAAAAAAAGTGGTTAACTTTTAGATTGAAAAAGGTGTTTGTGGTTAACTTTTAGATTGGCGTGGATATAAAGCGTGGTGTTTTCTCTTTCCTACACCGTTTAGATCATATTTCTAACTATGCTAATAAGAGAGACACAACGATTTGTGTGTTGTTACGAAAAGCGAACAAATTACCCGGACGGGTTAAAAAAATATTCACCCAATCCCCTGAGGTCTGTGTAATCTCCTAGAAGGAGTTTCATTGAATTTCGTTATTGATATGATAGTTCTTTTTGCACGGTTTCACGAACCGCGCAATCCAATCCAAGCCTTTTTGTCTCACTGACCGCCCCGTATTAAATCTACTTATATTATTCCGTTTTCAGTATTTTAGGCACCATAAAACTGGATGATTTAAGGTGAAAAAGTGGCTTGGGTCCGTATCATTTACGGCGCGGACGGTCGGTGGGGTGACGGGTGGAAAGGAAGGGGTTTGGACGACGTAACGGATTGCCAAAGGGGTGGAAACGGAGAAGTGAAATTCTTTATTGTTCATTTCAATTTATCGTATTATAATTGAGGAATTCAAACGGTTTTTAAATTGAAATTGTGCGTGTTATGAATAGATTGGAGTTGAAATTGAGTTGTCTTTTAGTTGATTGAAGTGTTTCATTTATCCTATCGCTTTTTGTTGTGAATTTTTCTTTCTTATAATTTAGATCTTTTATTATATTTTACGTTTCTTTTGGTAATTTATTCTTCTTCTTCTTCCTTGCGCTGTCCCAACTCATTACCTAGGTAGGCTGTTGGGGTCGGCTCTTCTCGTTCTCAGGTTGTAGTTTCTTCTGTTCTGAGTATCGCCTTCATCCAGGCCGTTGCTCTGTATTTTGGAGCATTGATTCATCCAGGAGTTCTTTGGTCTTCCTCTGGATGACTGTCGATGAAGCTCCATAGACCTTGCCTGCTTCACTGTGTGGTCTGATGGTCTCCGTTTTATGTGCCCATGCCATCTCAACTATCGTTCTTTTGGTAATGTATTAAAAAAATATATTTTAGCCTTTTCATTAAAATACATCCTAACACCCTTTCTGATCCTGAACTATTTTATTTTTTATTTTTAATAAAAGAAAGACAAACATTCCCGGGTTACGAATAACCCAACAATGTTTGAAAATCTCCTACTACCACCACAGAAAGCCGAAAATGTTGCTTGTGTTGTGATGGAGGACTTAGTCAGCTGAGGAATCGAACACGCGACGCCCGGGTGGGACCCAAGCGCTATGCCCACTCAACCACTGACCGGTATATACGGTTGATATTTGTCACATTAGAACGGGTCGCTTCTTCTACTTGTTCTTGTGTTCAACGGCTCGGCTGTGGAACGATTTGCCGGCCTCTGTGTTTCCTTTTGACATGGGTCTCTTAATAAATAAATAAAATTTACTTTGTACGCCGGGATTTGAATTACATTCGATTTTGTAATACATTTCAAGGATTTAGTCGTTATTAGGGTGAATGGCCGTTAACCGTGACTTCTGCATCCTGATAGAGTAATGTCCAGTCAGTCCTAACGCCCTTAGAGATTGAAATGCCCACCCATTCCTCCTCGGGGATAATTTACTTACTTGATATATTATCCAGAAATCGCCTGCGTCTCCATATAGTCCGCTCAGGACACTGAACAGATTATACCCAGTAGTTGAGGATGTACCGCCAAATAACAAAAGAATAAAATATATTTTCATGCATTAAGGAAAAATCTGCTTCTCTTTTTACTGTGTATACCAGCGCATCTGTACAAAAAACCAGCACTGTGTATAAATTCCTTTGATATTCACACCAACTTATTATTAAGGGTATTTTTGAAGTGGACTGATATTTTACATTTGAAATTTGTTAAACAATGACAAAACATTATAATTTTATAGTAAATATCATTTCCGGGGATCAGTGCGTATAGGCCACCCTGTGGCTATTCGATTAATTATTAGATTGTACTAAGAAATTTTCAATTTGGGAGGTGGGAGGCGAGTATGGGTACCGCCACCCCGGGAACCATTTGTTGGGTAACCAACACCTCTGCCGTAGGTCACCCAAAGTGGTTCGCTACGTTTTGTGACTTAGCAGAGATGCCCGGGTTCATGGGGTGAGGTTTATTTGGATCTTGGCGGTGGATGCCCACCAGCTGCATGTCAGGCCTGATCGGGAGAGAATGGTTGAGGGAGTCCCTTTGACTTCTCCAGCCGTACTCTCTCGGAACATCGCCTTGCCTTGTGAGGGATGCATTCATACGTCCGTCACTCCTGGACACACTGACCCCCAGATTCCTACCCATCCCTTGTACCTTTTTCCTTCCCAGAACTTTATCTCCTTTCTTTCCTAAAAAGACCCTCCACACAGCATCCCCAAAGATGACACAGGCCGCGAGGGGAATTATTTTCATCAGGATCTCCTGTGTGGAGCTAATATATATATATATATATATATAAAAAAATTAAATGTAAAATGTTGTTTCAAAATTTAAAAGAACAAAACAAATCTTAGGCATTACATGCTGCCGATTCCGATATGTAACACATAATTTCGGTTAACGAAACTACAAATACCTAGGAATAAAAGTTCTAAATCGTTACTTGGCGCCACAACCCTTGGGCCACGAGATATATTATATTTTTTTTATATTTGGTGGCAACAAAAGCGTTTCATCTTTAACTCTTTTAAGTATTATAGGAGACTTTTACAAAAGGTTTACGCGTTTAATAATGTTATAGTAGTGGAAAGATTCTTTGTAACTCTCATCACACTTCTAGATATTAACTGTTCAGTGTTGTAGGCCTGTATATGTGGAATATATTGACGGCCGCAATAAATCTACGCCGCCTGGCCCATAATTCAGGTAAATCTCTCCGTCTTCTACCAGCCTTATCCTCTACCAGACTTGTGAACATTAAGGCACCCTCTAGGTGTAACATTATGTCCTTATGACGCTTTACACGGACTTTTGCACATTAAGGTACGTATAGATAAAATTATGTATATCCGCTGAAGAGATGAAAGCGTTTTGTGAGCGTGTCCGTGTGATGGAATAAACTCAATTTTTCCTTACCAAGGTAAAAATAAATTATTTTCATTTTTCTGAACAGATAGACAATTTCATTTCCCGGCCTTAAATTTAGAATTTGACAGGTCTTGCCTTCCTTAAAAAATCAGGCGTATCTTGTCCGAAGGTAAAAATATTTCCGCTTTGCAATAAAATCCAATTAAATGGTGTATTTGTTAAAGTATCTGAAAACTAAAAACTGTTATTATTAGAAATAACTATGTACTTAATTTATTTAATATAAAATTTTCTAATGCAAACTTGAAAAAGTTTTAAAAATGGCTCACCTTACGTTTTCTCTAACTAATATTACGGATAACGAAAAAAAACATAAACGCATTTTATTAGACAAATGAATTGTAAACGTTATTGTACCTGAAAGTACTTGAGATGGGTATCAAAATACACAAAATGAAGGGCTGAGTGAAAAAATTGCACGGTAAACTCTTGGGCCCATTTTGCAAGATAGGCTGTGTTGGTTTTCTAAATTAATTACTGAACGCCTTGAGCTGAGCGAGGAGTGGCTCCGTAGCAGGTGTAGTAAATTGAGCGGTTAGCTCCTTTTACCTCACTTTTTTGTCGTTTCACTTAAAAATAGTTCTTAAAAAATTCACGAAGTTTAATTTTTTTTTTAATTGCGGTCGGAAACTTTGGTTTCATTTAAATTTTTCTATGGTCATTTTATAGGTTTGAATATAAGTGGAGTTTTCTTTTTCTAATACTTTTAAAATCATTTTTCTCACCATGACAGTAAGGGGGATACAACGATTTATATGAGACCTATGTGAGTTGGGAAAAATATGGTGTCCTGGGGGTAATGCGCGTTTTCACCCCCCGACAAAATATCCTCCGACAAAATATCCTCGGACAAAATATCCTTTGGTCAAAATATCCGCCGACAAAATATCCTCCGACAAAATATCCTTTGGACAAAATATCCTCCGACAAAATATCCTCCGACAAAATATCCTCCGACAAAATATCCTTTGGACAAAATATCCCCCGACAAAATATCCTCCGACAAAATATCTTCGGACAAAATATCCTCGGACTAAATATCCCCTCACAAAATATCCTCGGACAAAATATCCTCCGACAAAATATACTTTGGACAAAATATCCTCTGACAAAATATCTTCGGACAAAATATCCTCGGACTAAATATCCCCTGACAAAATATCCTCCTACAATATATCCTCCGACAAAATATCCTCCGACAAAATATCTTCGGACAAAATATCCTCGGACTAAATATCCCCTGACAAAATATCCTCCTACAATATATCCTCCGACAAAATATCCTCCGACAAAATATCTTCGGACAAAATATCCTCGGACTAAATATCCCCTGACAAAATATCCTCCTACAATATATCCTTCGACAAAATATCCCCGACAAAATATCCCTCGACGTAATATCCCAAGGACAAAATGTATCTCCGCTAGACTGAATTCTTTCTTATGACTATTTTTGAACAATAATCTATTGTCTGTATTATTTTTGTCTCATTTTTTGTTAAGTTAGATTAATTAGCTTAGGTTAGGTTAGGTTAGGTTAGGTTAGGTTAGGTTAGGTTAGGTTAGGTTAGGTTAGGTTAGGTTAGGTTAGGTTAGGTTAGGTTAGGTTAGGTTAGGTTAGGTTAGGTTAGGTTAGGTTAGGTTAGGTTAGGTTAGGTTAGGTTAGGTTAGGTTAGGTTTTAGTAGATATTTTGGTGGAGGATATTTTGTGGGAGATTTATTTAATGTTTTGTCGTGGAATTAAAACGCGCGGAACCTTCCTAGGATTCAAAGGGTTAAGGAATGTATTACACTTCTAGGTATTAGCTGTTCACTGGTCTAAATACAGTAATATTATAACTTCGTCGTAGCCTTCTCATCCCCGTTTTACATTTTCCGTCGCTTAAACGCATCAAAAGCTATTCACCATGCATGTATGATGCATATTATTATTATTATTCCGCATATGTATGCGGATCAGTTTTCCCGGCCGGAAGGGGGCGCTGCTTCCGGCCGGACCGGACGTCCGGTTCAAGATGGCGCGCGACCCACCTGTTGGGGATCCCTACTGAATATTACATGAGCGGATTTATCTGCGAGAGATGTCGTCTTTCGTAGGAAGAGGCAGGATTCTAGAACCGCGGGTCGCTGGAGTCCACTTTTGATGATTTCCTTTTAACACCAGACACGTTAAATGTATATGCGGTGAACTTGATTTATTTATTTAAATAATAAACAGCACAATACAACAGTTTGAATTTGGAGAATCTAGCAACAAGGGACGTGTAGTCCCTTTAATGATAAGTTAAAGATAAGCCCTCGTTAGCAGTTGGTGATCTCTTTTATAGGAGCAGACGGCCGGGGTCCATTGTAGCTGATAACTCGTATGTTGTTAGATTAGGTGCAGCACTGGATGTGTGGCTCGTTCAGTGTTATCATCGGGTCGGTCGGCTTCTTGGTTAGGTGACACTGGCGAACAATATAAATCAATGAGATATAATTTTTTTTTTCTTTACAACGCGGGATCGAATCCCGGCGTGGACAAATAAATTTTATTTGAACAATTTATTAATTTTAAGAATAATGTACAGTATATTTGCGACACGTTCCAGAGTGGAAGATACTCTCAGTATCGACCTGGTGTAGCATTGAAACGTTGCTTGAAATGGCGTTAGCCGGGTTTGGTGACCAGATCTGAATAGTTAGGTACTTCCCCAACTTCCTCTTCCCCGTCTCCTTCCCCTCCCCACTACCTTCAGTCTCACAAAATACCCCAATTGGAGATGCCATAGTCTCAGTGGCCCAGACGGGAGCAGCTGAGACCTGTGTTATTACTATAAAAAAATTGCAAAAATAAATGTGCAAAATGTTAATTTTTGTTTAAGAAATATTAGAAAATAAATCGCGAAAATGGACAGAAAAATGTATTTAATAGGTTTTCGATTTATTTGCAATTTTTTAATGGTTTGAATCTTCGATTATATCTGAATTATAAGAATTACGGGAAAAAAGACACGAGAATGTAGGGTGGGAAGTAACTGGCTCTTCAGATGTAGTCACCAAACACGGCTTCAAGAAACACTTTAATTCTGAATCGTGGTCTTTCACCAGGACGATACTGAGAGTAACTCTCACTCTAGAATGTTTCGCCAATATACTACTATATATTATTTTAATTGAATTAATTGTGAAACATCACAAATTAATCAAATAAAATTCAATTAAATGAAGACAATATTAGTGAAACTCAATCGAAAATCTGGAATCAGAAAAATCAGTAAAAGATATTGCCACAAATATTGTCTTCATTTAATTAAATATTACAATTTAAGGTTTTACTCATTAAGCTAAAAAAAATAAATTAAATGAAATTCACATTTGCACGACTTACACCACTACCGCGGACGCCGTCCAAAAATTACTGTATACTCTAGGCAAATCCTAAGTGGACCCATTTTTTAATAGTTGATTTCTAATATTTTTTATTTTTAAAATCTCATTTATTGTTTTTCTTGTTTCAGGTAAGTTTCTGAAAGTTTTCATGAACAAGTTAGGCGCATTTATATTGAAGGAATGATTGGTAAGTTGATTTAAAAGTATTTTCTTCTTTTGAAATCTTCCTATATCCGTAAGCTTTAATTCAATTCAATTTATTCATTTTACAAACGTTACAAAATTAAAATTTCGAAGCGTTTTTGAAAGAGAGAAAATATTTAAGATAAGATAATCAGATTTATATTGTGCTTCATTGATGTTAAACATATCGATATTCGAAGTGATTCTATTTAACAAAAAGACCAGTCTCCCGACTGGCGTGACCATTAGCAGGTTAGTTCTGCAAGCCGGGAGATTAAACAGTTTTCGCTGTGGGTGACTGTTCGTTTACAAAGTACTAACAATATATTGATTATTACAATTGTGTGTTTATTGAATCGTTACGACAGCTTTGTAGCAGTTTTTATACAATTATTTAATTATTTTGGTTTTAAAAAGAACAAACTTAACTTGTTGCTAAGTTTGATAAATTTTTTTCGGGGCCTGTGTTATGTTCGGCGATGCTGTGTGAAGGGTTTTTTTTGTGAAATGAAGGAGAGAAAGAACTGGGAAGGAAAAAAAAATGAGGGGCGGGTGCCAATCTTGGGATCAGTGTGTCCAGGAGTGACAGACGTATGAATCCATTCCTCCCACTGCGGTGCAAGGCGATGCGTCAAGATAGGTCTTTTATTACGTTAGATAATTTCTTCCATATTTTTTGTTATATTGTTAATAGATGGATTTCATTACATGGCGCAACATCTATAGCCGGAAATAAAATTATTGTTTTGTACATAAATACGAGTATAATTGGATTATTTATTTATGCCTTACCTACCTGCTTTTATATACATAGAATAAAGTTTATAATTCTATGTATAAGGTATGTACATACATAAAAGCCCTGAAGGACGTAAATCCATACTAGATAATACTATAAATGCGAAAGTGCGTCTGTTTGCTTGTTACGCTTTCACGCCTAAACCACTAAACCGATTTAAAAAAATTTTTCAACTATAGAAAGCTACATCATCAGCGAGTAACTCAGGCTTTATATTCCATATATTTTAGCGTTAGGGAGGAAATGCAGGAGGAAGAGGGTCGCAGAGAGGGAAGGGACGAAGGAGGGGGAAGGCGGGGAAGGTGGAAGGTAACGGGCAGGTACGGGAAAGGACATGCAGGGATAATCAATTTATTTCTTTGAATGGCATTGTGCAACGCATGCCGGGTACCAATTAGTAATTAAATAAATTAACTAATTGACATCGATCACATAGAGAATGCGCTAAATCGACATCGAAAACAGTTTGTAGATTTTCCGGTTTCCTGTGTGTTTGTAGCACTAGTTTCCGGATATCTGCCGCCTGCTAGCCGCCTCTCTCTCTGTCGATTTCTGTGCCTTTTATATTTGGCTTGGCGTGTACGTTTGTCGTGTTTTTACCATCCCCCTATTACAGTCTGTATACCGACGACGGCCCGTGCGGTATATAGTGGTCCTTCGAGCCGGATAACAACACGCCATCACGTCTACACGCCATCACGTCTCGAGCCCCCACGTCTCGAGCCCCCATCGCCCGGGCTCCTTCGCCCCGGGTCCCGTACCTCTCTGCTCCGATGATGACGTCACGTCCGGATCGTCAACTGATGACACCGTCCGGATGCGTGCCATGCAAAATCATGCCCAGCAGTTTGCATACATATTGGAAGCCCTGAGGCCTGCCCAACCAGTCACGCCGGTGAAACTTCCGGATGCGCTGCCAAAAGTTCCAGCCACCCCGGTGACTTTCCCGGTTACTGCACCCACGCCGGTGTTCCCAGATGCGCTGCCAAAAGCTTCAGCCATGCCGGTGACCATCTCGGCTCATACTCTAACCACGACGGTGATCCTCCCGGATGTGGTACTGCAAGCACCAGTCACGCCGGTGAAATTTCCGGATGCGCTGCCAAAAGTTCCAGCCACCCCGGTGACTTTCCTGGTTATTTCACCCACGCCGGTGTTCCCGGATGCGCTGCCAAAAGCTCCAGCCATGCCGGTGACCATCTCGGCCCATACTCTAACCACGCCGGTGATCTTCCCGGATGTGGTACTCCAAGCACCAGTCACGCCGGTGAAATTTCCGGATGCGCTGCCAAAAGTTCCAGCCACCCCGGTGACTTTCCCGGTTACTGCACCCACGCCGGTGTTCCCGGATGCGCTGCCAAAAGCTCCAGCCATGCCGGCGACCATCTCGGCCCATACTCTAACCACGCCGGTGATCTTCCCGGATGTGGTACTCCGAGCACCAGTCACGCCGGTGAAATTTCCGGATGCGCTGTCAAAAGTTCCAGCCATCCCGTTCACTTTCCCGGTTACTGCACCCACGCCGGTGTTCCCGGATGCGCTGCCAAAAGCTCCAGCCATGCCGGTGACCATCTCGGCCCACATTCTAACCTCACCAGGGACCTTTCCGGATGCGCTGCCAAAAGCTCCAGCCATTCCGGTGAACATCTCGGCCCGCGCTGTAACCACGCCGATGAACATCTCGGCCGCGGGGACCTACGCTATGACCATGCCAATGAACATCTCGGCCGCAGAGACTGACGCATCAAATACGCTAGTGAACTTTCCGGCCCCTATGTCCGTTACATATAATAGGACAACTCAACAAGCGATCATATTGCCTGCAATGGGACCTAACATGTGGGTCCCAGCGATGGGACAAGCAGCCTCCCCGAACGACGAGCCGCGGGTCAATCACTACAAAGTTCAGCCCGCCAGTCAACCAATTGAATATGTAACTACTCAGCCCAGGGATAATGCGCACCCCAATTCAGTGACGGGGTATCTAGCCGCCCAGTATAAGCCGTGGCCCGTCTTCAGCGGACGGCCCGCCGACTCAGAACCATGTGGGGATATACCTACCGAGCAGAGGTATAATGTACGCCCCGACCCAGAAACGGGATGCCTAGCCGCCCCATATGACAACATCTGCAGTGGACAGCTCGACAGACAACCCCGGGGTGTTATACCTACTCAGCTCAGGTATAATGTGCACCCCGATCTGACGGCTAACGCCGGCCGCCACCCCAAAATAAGCGGCCCCGCAACGCCCGACCCCGAAGTGCCTGGCATTGCTTTACCAGCGGCTCCCGGCTCAATCTACGCCGGCCGCCACCGTGCTTCAGGCGGGCCCCGAGAAAACACATGCCGCTGTCCCGAAGATCGCGGTGCCGCATCGCCTGGCCCAGAGAGCCCGGCCAGATTGTGGGCGCTTTCCCGGACAAGGAAACGCGCACGACGAGGACGACAATCTACGCAGCGACGACAGCGCAGCCCATCACACTTCGTCCCAGCGACTCCGTCTTCGGCCGCCGGAGTTGCCGACACGACGCACGTCCTCCCAAATAGCTTGACGCACTTGTGCGTCCGGGGGAGTATATCGGACGTGCCATTCTGAATTATGTTTTAAAATTATTTGTATTACTTTAATGTCTACATTTTTGTATTCTGTACCTAACTGTATGTAAACCTTTTTAAAATAAACAATGGGCACTAGCAGGTAGTGGGAACTTAGATCCCGGGCATATCCGTACCTACCGACGGTGAAAGCGACTTGACCAATCATAGGCTTGGGCTAGGGGTCTAACGGTACATCCCTTGGCCACGGTCAAGTGCCTAATTTAACAAAAAGGCAAGCTTTCACCGTCCAAGCCCTCTTTCTCATCGGATCTGCCTAGGCGACGGACCCTGCCCGGGTCTGCCTGCCGCCTGCTAGCCGCCTCTCTCACTGTCGATTTCTGTGCCTTTTATATTTGGCTTGGCGTGTACGTTTGTCGTGTTTTTACCAACCCCCTATTACAGTCTGTATACCGACGACGGCCCGTGCGGTATACCATGTATATTGCTAACATTAATAGTCCATTAACTTCGCGCAGTGGTACTGAATAATCCCTACAATAACTAAAGCAGACTGTCCTTTCCCAATCTTCCTACTTCCGCACTTCCTCCCCAACCCTTCCGCTTCCCGTGACGCCATTCTTCCCTTCGACCAACTTCCCGTCGGATATTCTCAATCCATACAGATCGTGCGGCGTCTTCCACGTTTCCTTTTGCTCTCGCCTTCTCTCTCTCAGCACTTCACATCTCTCTCCACTTCCTCTTTATTCAGCTCTTCAAGCTTCTCCCCTATTGCTTGGTGTTAACTCTTAATACCTCCTACTCTTCGAACACTGGCTTTTCCATTGGCTTTGACTTGTTTATAAATTTATACTGATTTCTGCAGATGTAACAATCCAGTTATAAAAACTAAGTTGATATACAAGTACATAACATTACAAAAAACTACTCAGGTAATAATAATAATAATAATAATATCATAATAATTTCTTTATTTGGAAAACAAACAGCTTTACAAAGATACATTAAAAAAAGAGTGCTAAAATAAAACAGTAAGCCTAAAAACATGTTTTCGCTGATCAATTTGTTTTTTTTTTTAGTAGCTAGACAAGAAAAACTAAGAAGAAAATAGTTAAGAGAAGCTAAATACTTAAATATGCATGATAAGAATATAGAAAAACACAATAAAGGGTAAGCTTATGATCTATAATGGATACATAATCCTATTAATTAATTATTAATATGATTAATTAATAAGATTACATTAATATAAATTAATAGGATTAAATTAATATAAATTAATTTAAATAATAATAAATAATTTAATATAAGTAATTAATATTAATGTAATTAATATGATATTAATTTATAATTTTTTTTTTTTTTAATTATTTTACTTAGATGTATATACTAAGATATGTTTACACTTACGAGTACTAGACTCCAATTCAAACAACTATCCTCCGTTGGTCACCATGATACAGGCAGCTGCCTAGTATGGTGACCTAATGTATCTCCTGAAGTA
The DNA here is from genome assembly GCA_929108145.2 of Limnephilus rhombicus. Lineage (NCBI taxonomy): Eukaryota > Metazoa > Arthropoda > Insecta > Trichoptera > Limnephilidae > Limnephilus > Limnephilus rhombicus. The sequence goes on along the minus strand of OV815298.1, from coordinate 18,317,942 downwards.
AATTTATTATGTATGTAACATGTACTTATAAATAAAATAAATAAAATAATTAATATTGATAATATTATAGAGGCTAAAGTTTGCATGGATGTCTGGATGTATGGGATGTATGTATGTATGTATGTTTGTTACTATTTCACGCAAAAACTAATGAATGGATTTTAAAAATTCTTTCACTAATAGAAAGCTATATTATTTGCGAGTACTGTATGGCTATATATATTGGTAAGCTCTGGCGTTATGAAATTATTTATTATACGTTTATTGTTCAGACGAAAATCAAAGCGTTGCTAAGTAATTATTTGACGTGTGCTGTCATTGTTATTTGTTGAGGTTACTATGGAGATCCCTTTGATAGTAAAAATGCAAATATGTATAATAAATGTCTAATAAATATGCACAATAAATGAATACTAATAAATGTCTATACTAATATTATAAATGCGAAACTGCGGGTGTTTGATTATTACGTTTCAATAGGTGGCACGCGAGCTGTTTGAAAATTGAATGTAACTGGTATTGAGGGTGGGGAGGGGAGGTATAGTGGGGGAAAGGGAGGGGGGGAGATAGGGAAGGTGAAGGCGGTGGAGTGAGGAACCCCTTAATACTATGCGACCGAAGCTGGGGGCAAAAGCTAGTATATACATAAAAATACAAAATTATTATTTTTTTTTTATTGTGTGCAGTTCACACGCGGTTGAAGTGAAACCTTCAGAAAACTAAAGTAGACAATAGTGGGGAGGCTACGAAGCACTGTACAGAGAGGCGACCGATAGGCTACGAAACACCGCACAAAGAGGAGACCGATGATTCTATCACATTCTCTCACAGGCTAAATCCTATGTATGTATAAATTTCACTTCAAAAACTCACACAAATGAACAATATAGAGACGATAGAGACAAGGGACAGAAGGAGAGATATTGTATAATAATAGAGAGATAATCGCACATCCCGTAGAAAAGTGTCGTAAGTCATAAAGTTAATTTTACAGGAGAGCGAAAACAAATGAATGAATGATGATCAAGCGGTCCCGTCGAAAAGAGATACTAGCGACATCTTGCGGAGATGGAAAGATCTAACTTGTATAAAGATTTCGTGCGGCATTGATCGCAATCACTTTACTTCTCAAAGATAAAACGTAAAATAGATAATTTTGACTTACGACCCTTTTCTATGGGATGTGCTGTATAATTAACTCAAAAATTGCTTTATATTAAAAAAATGGTAGATTTGGACAGTTGGAGGAGGGATGAGGGGTTGGTCGGTTTCTCGGCTGAGTGACCAGTGTCGATTTTTTTTTTGTTTGATTTTGAAGAAAAAAATAAATAACAAAAAGCCACCGGAGACCAAAATATCATCGTCATTTTTTACTTCAAATAATGTCAGGAATCACTGGTTAGTAAGTCAAGTACATCCCTTAACTCCGTGTATACATAAATATACCTCAATGAATAATTCTTTACAATCTCTGAATCATTAAAACTACGCTGTACAGAATGTCGCTTAACCTGTGAGATCGCTTATCAAGCATTGTTGCAATGTCGCTAAACACACTTTAAAAAGTCTAACAAGGAATTAGTCGAGTAACAATGGAACTCGAGCTCAACGATTAATGAAGCCCTCACTATCTGTAATTACGAATCTACACATTTGTTGAAAGGTTAAAACGTTTTTTATTCCACCATAAATTCCCCTTACCCCGAGTACAAAATACATAACTCGAGTCTAAGGAATTATCGCCAGTTTTCCCATGGCATTCTAGCCATTTGTGCGATGGCATCGCGGCTTTTTTACTAGGTTCTTTGGTGGTTGCTGCTTACTGCACAATATCACGAAGTTTTGTGTTAACAGAGTCATAATTCTTGTCTAAGGAGCTAACCGCAATAGATACGACTATGTTCTCAGAGACGCCTGGATATCATTTGTGTTATACTATTTATTTATTGTCTCTTTGTTTTACAATTTTCTAGAGAAAAATGTTTCCTTACTGGGTTACCCCGTTCTAAGGTGCATGTTTTCGTGTTTGAAATATAAGTAAATATCTATGTTAAAATATTACAAGAGTAAAATTATAAAGTTACTCGTATATCTAGAAGAAAGCACAATACAGGTATTTTAATCTTTGTTAGGTTGCAAAATTGAATCTATATTCTTCCATCCCATGTCCATAATCCATATCTTAATGCTTCTTTTGAAGTCGGTTATTTTTTTAATGGTTTTTATTGCAAGAGGGTCTAGGGTGTAAATAAATTTATAAAGAAGTATTGCATATTTCTTTGTCCATAAATCGTTTTAATTGTAGGTTGATGGAATGTATGTTGTAGTGTGGAGCTCGTGATTCGGCCTGCATTTGTCTGTGTAAAGTTATCCTGGTTTTTGAATGCGTACATTAGAATATCTTTTGTATATAATTGTTTCAGTGACATTAAATTCATAGCTTTAAAAACGTAATCTGTAGGAGTTCTGATGGGGACTCTTAAGTATAATTTCCAAAACTGCCCTTTTTGCTATGAGGACTGGTTTTATAGTGGAATCGCAAGAGCTTCCCCATCCGATAATACCATGTTGTAGATGAGATTGGACTAAGCATAATAAATTTTAATTAGCTGTTCTTTATCTAACATGCTTCTTATTGTTTTTTTGTTTATTTTTTATTTTACGCACCAGATTTAAATATCCTGGTTAAATTTTCCCCAGACGAAAAACTAAACCCTTTCACACACTTCCCCAAATGATCATCTATTCAATCCACGTTATGCAATTGCACTATATAAGTATTATAAATACAAAACAATACAAGAACAACATGTCAACCTACCAGAGACCAAATGGGAAAATAATACACCGACTCCAGACATTTTCGTATCAGAGGGTTCGACTCTGTGGAATTCCTAATGTGACCTATATTTCCTACTGACCCCTCAATATAAATATTTAAAAAATCTTTTGTAATCCTACATGTTTTTAAAATGACTATATTATATTATTATTTTCTCTAATACCATTTTTCACGTTCGCGCGGCCCGTTTCATACAAATCTTAATTTTGGATTTGAGATCAAAATGCCCAACCAATCTGAAAAATTATTTTTGTAATCAAAGGTTACATCAAATTTCTAGTACGGAATTGAGCTATTTTTTTTTCTTTAAATTATAAGATACAGGCCATTACAGATTTTGGTGTTTCAGATTTAAGAGCTAACTTGGGCACTTTTATAAAACCAAAGATTCGAATTGCAATTTAAAAAATAAAAAAAATAAATTGGGAATTTTTTATTATCAAATTATTTTTACGTTGACAAAAAGTGAGATGACCGTAACATTTATAATACATTTTTCTAATAAAATTTGTTTGTGTTATTATTTTTGTTCTTTATTTGTAATTTAGTTTAGACATTTAAAAACTTTCTTTTCTTTTGCATGCAAATATTTTATATAACATAAATTATATGTTTATTTCCATTTATTATATGAAAGTGTATTTTATCATCTTTCAAAAACAGTTTTTAGTTTTCGGATGCGTTCAGAAATATATGTATTTTGAATTAATTGCAAAGCGGAATTATTTTGACCCACTGACAAAACATGGCCGAGGCCTGAGGAGTTAATAGTCAGTTACTTACCCTTATTATTCCCCTTCTCAATCCCGTTAAAAAATAATATAATCTCTTTCACGTGACATATTTTTCATCCCCAAGCCCCTTGTGGATGCATTTTAATTAAAAGTCGGCTTCTGAAAAATGTGAACAAAAATAATTTCACATGTATTACACACGTTAACTTCTGTGTTACTTATATCATCGTTTGCGACCGTCCAACCCTTTTCAACCCCGCGGCTTTTCAACCCGCGACAAAATGTCCCCGACAAAATATCCTACGGACAAAACGTCCCCCAACAAAATATCTACATCTCAGAGGGGAGGGATGGTTTCATACGTCCGTCACTCCTGTACATATTGACCCCCAGATTCCCACCCAACCCTAATACCCCTTTCCTTCTCACAATTTCTTCCTTTTTTTCCTAAAAAGACCCTCCACACAGCATCCCCAAAGATGACATAGGCCCTGAGGGGAATTATTTTCATCAGAGCCTCCTGTGTCGAGCTAATGTAAAAAAAACTACTAAAACCTAACCTCACCTAAACCAACAAAAAAATAGGACAAAAATAATACAGACATCCTGGAAAGACAATAAATTATTATTCAAAAATAGTAAAATGTAAAATAAGTTTAGTTTTTATTAGATTTTTTTTACATTAGCTCCACTCAGCGAGGCTCTGAGGAAAATAATTTCCCTCAGGGCCTATGTCATCTTAATTTCAATTAGGGAGGCGGGAATGGGTACCGCCGCCTCGGGAACCTTTATTGGATAACCAACACCTCTGCCATAGGTCACCCCAAGTGGTTCGCTACGTTTGGTGATTTAGCAGGGGTGCCCGGGTTCATGGGGTGAGGTTTGTCTAGGTCTTGGAGGCGGATGGCCAAGACACACTGAACCCCAGATTCCTACCCACCCCTTAAACCATTTTCCTTCCCAGAACTCTCCTGTCCTTCCTTTTCCTAAAAAAAACCCTCCACACAGCATCCCCAAAGATGACATAGGCCCTGAGGAAAATTATTTTCCTCAGCGCCTCCTGTGTGGAGCTCATGTAAAAAAAAAAAGACCATGCTGTGTGGAGTGTTTTTTAAGGAAAGGAAGGAGAGGAAGTTCTGGGAAGGAAATACATATGAGGGGTGGGTAGGAATCCGAGTGTCAGTGTGTCCAGGAGTGACGGATGTATGATTCCGGCTGTAGAGGATAAAAGATCTCTTTCTACCAGTCGCTCTCGATCCTGCCCACCACACGGCAGGTAAGTAGGTGGTGGCATCGGCCGCCGTGACGTGATCAAACTTACCCCATGAATCCGGGCACCCCTGCTAAGTCACCAAACGCAGGCTAACTACTTGGGGCGACCTACGGCAGAGGTGTTGGTTATCCAATAAATAGCTTCCGGAGCGGCGGTATCCATACACGCCTCCCAAAAAAAAAGATGTTTTGTTGGAGGCTGTTTTTTCCGTAGGATATTTTGTCGGAAAAATTTTGTCGTGGTATGAAAACGCGCAGCCAAACCTGTGTGCATAAATTGTTCGTAGGTATCTATCTGTTAGCTTGTACGTAGGTGTACCTTCCGTATCATAATATTTACAAAATGATTGCACCATTAATTTTAATTCTTCATGTAAATATTTAAATTAGGAGTAAATTTTTCATGTGTTGCCACAAAAGAGCTTTTTTGTTGGAGTTACAGTGAATATATTATTCATGCATATTTTGGAGAATAAATTGCTTCTGTTTGTAGGTTGTTGCGACCATGTGATACAAAAAGATTTTGCGTCATTTGAACTCTTAATTATGGGTTGTTTACTATTGTGGTGTCTTATGTGCGGGTAGTAATAATATCCGTTAATGTTACAATGTTTATTATTGAAGAGATTCTTATGGAGAGAGCGCACAACAGTCAGTACATCCCTTTTATACATCTCCATACTCGCTGTCTCGCTCTCATGCCGTCACACTCACACACATACATCACACCCCACACTTAAATCCTAATAACATGAAACATTTTTGGTACTTATCCATTTCCCAAGATTCTATTTAATGTATTCTTCTCCCGTTGTCCTTCTTCTTTCTTATAAAGCCCTACTTAGGAGAAGAAATAAGAAGATGACTACAATCTTATCTACTTAGCCATTTCGGAAAATTATTGTACAGTCATTTTTAAAATACCCACATCATCAGTTGAAATATTGTCGCACTGTTGATAACATCAACATATAAATTTGTATGATACTTTTAGGCACTCCGTTCATGGAGAATGGAATACTTACAATCTACGTAATTGTGACGTAACTTCAAGTAACCTGCTGAAATACTACTTTTTAATGCCAGTCTCCGTACACGGCGCTACCCGAAATATACTGAACATGATCATTTTTCACGTGCAGCCGTATAACACGCTGTCAAGCAATGTCATATTACTTTTTTCCAACATCAATCCATGCCTTCTCCACTAAATCGTTTCTTACGTATTCTGGTAAAGTATAGTTATGTAAACATGCATTTTTTCCACTTCCAGAACAAATCTAACATTACTTTCATGTTCCGACGCCATTTCTGTCAAACTTCAAACACAAATGATGCGACGCGTCGCGTGCGATCAGCACTGTCGGTATCGTGATACTGATTGGAAACTAGAAAAATCGTACGGGGGGTACTTACGATCGGCGCGTATGATACGCTCACGAGGATCGAGTAGCTTGTAAGTAGCGTCGTGTACGGAGGCACTAACGGTGTAATGTAATTGTGTCACCTGTATAATTGTGACCTGTAAATGGACCATCAGATATAATCTTATAAAATAAAATGTTACCTTGTACATATTAATTTAGTAATATAAATTAACCCGTAAGTAAGTAGTTTTAAAAATATGCAATTTATAGAAAAAAAAAAAAAAATTTTAAATTAATATTTCAAATCGTAATTATTATCATAATTTATGAATCTTTGAAGTCTTCATTTAGCAGTCGTTAAAATGGCAGGACCTGCTGTTTTTTTGTTTAATAATTCTCAACTTTCAATAAGAACATTATTTTTACTTATCTCTGGCAAATCCGAGTAGAAAATTAAGTTATTTTTTCAGTTTGCTTTCAAATTTGCCTAAATGGCCAAATATTAATAAAATAATTACAAAATTGAACTTTTACTGACTTTTTTAAGAGCACCGAAATACTTCTGTTTCCCCATAAATTCCGCGCTGAAACTATGTTATTGTACTTGAGAATTAACGTTTTAATTTGTTGGGCGATCTTGTTAGGAAGGTTGTGCTATTTCCCACCCCCTGGCTTTTTTGTTGTAGAGTTTCCGCTGGCGAATGCATTCCGACGGTGATTTATGTCGTGTGTCGTGAAGTTCTAACATAGCTTTTAACGCTTTCCGCACAAGTGTTAAAAAGTTTCCCTTTCTAAAGAGAAGGAACAAATGAAATATGTATTACATTAATTAAAATTGTGAACGTCGACATTGCCATTTTTATTTGATATTTCAAACAAGTGTATATGTATATAATATTATCATCATTACATAGTATAAAATGAAGTCGCTCAAAATGTATGTGCGCATAGATCTTTTAAACTGCGTAACGGATTTTCATGCGGTTTTCACCAATAGATAGAGTGATTCAAGAAGAAGGTTTATATTTATAATACATGCTTATTATGTAGAGAAAATCCGAGAAATTCAAATATTCAATTCAGGCAGCGGGCAGCTGGCAAGCGGGTGGTGTGGATTTTATAAAGGTTGGGTAATGGCGTTGTGTTTCGTTAGCCACAGCAACGTGTGGCCGGGTCTGCTAGTAATATATAAACATGATTTAAAAGCTTAACGTCAAAGTTAAACCCCAACGACGAAAGTGTCTTTACAAGAGGGGCAAATTGCTATTGAATTCTGTCGTAGTTAGTTTGTATTTAATTCTGGTTGTAAGTCGTCGATAAGTGTATTTGAAAGCGTACTTAATAATTTTATCTGGTGTTTAGATCTCTAAATAACTGCTAACTGTGACAGTTCTGCAGAATTATAAAAAAATAACAACAAAAAATGTCTTAAATGACTTGAATTTGTATTGAGGTATATTCATGTCAATTAAGAAAGGGACCCTCAGATGGTTTGGGCACGTAGAGCGAATGAGCGAAGAAAGAAGTGTAAAAAGAATATATGATGCAAATGTGAATGGTAGAAGAAGTCGGGGACGCCCGAGGAAGACATGGCACGATCAAGTGAATCAGATACTTGAGACGGGCCATGTCAAAAGTCAGAATAATAGAAGAGTATGTATGAGACGATGTATGAATGTGAGTGAGGCAAAGGGTGTGTGCCAAGACCGAGTTGTTTGGCGGTCCGTCCTCTCTGCCTACCCCTGCGGGGAAACGGCGTGATGGTTAGTTAGTTAGTTAGTTTATGTCAATTGGAGATGTGGCATTTTTACTGTGTTTTTTTGAAGGTCAGCGCTTTCCAAAAGGAAAATGTATAAGATTTCAAGTGAAGAAAGTAATTTTTTGAAGTTCTGTGGTACTGGAATTTTGTCTAAAATGATCGAAAATGCCTTTACTGGTTTTAAAACTACACTTATTTTCAGTTATTTTGGTATGAATTTTATAGAATTTAAATGTTATTACGAGTAGTTTGAAGATTTTTGTCACTGGAAACAAAAAAAAAAAAAAACCATTTTGATTATATATTTTCTGAGCTACCCGCATAGAATGTACAGACAACTATTTATTTAGATTTACAGAACTCTTTTGGTGAGGTTGATTGTTTTCTCGGCATTTTTTGTTTGGGTTGGATTAGTTCGATTAGATCAATTCCATGATAATTTTTGCTGCGGTGAGTTTGATGGATTCCTTCTTGATTTAGACTGTGGTGATTTAGATCGATTCGACTGTGGTTTCTGTGACTTGAATCGTCTCTCAATGAATTACTATCGCTTTGGAGGGTTTTTTCCCCTAGATAATTGTTTTTGGGAGAGTATTTTCTTGAAGATGCTTTGGAGCCGTCAAATTATTGACTTGATGAAATTTTCTGAAACGATTTAGATCGATTCATCAATGAATATTGCTGAGTTAATTTAAATCTATTCCTTGATCTTCCTTGAGGTGATATAGATCGGCTTCTCAAGAAATATTTCTGGGATGATGTAGACCGATTCCTTGATGAATATTGTTGGGGAGATATAGACTTCCTCGATTAATAAATTTGTGATTTCTGTTAGCAGATTACAAAGTAATGTTTAAGACCATTTTTAGTGCTTAACCTCTACTAAGGTAGCACCTAACTATTTTTGAGGGTTGGGCTTGCAATATGGCTGAAATCTATCACAGAAGCAATCTCACCTGACTTCAGAATGATGAAGGCGAAACACCTAATCCCTTACATTTAACAGACCCTTGAAGAACGCATTTGAAGCATAAAGTCCACGCAAGCTTTTTAAAGCACTTAGTAAACGAGTAAATCGACGCGTTTAAACAAGATCTACGTAGTACTTCGCGGGTAACCTGTTTAGCAGTAGTGGGTAAGAGGATGAGGGTGTGTGGTGTAACATAACAACCTGCAACGTACAATTCTACCCACATCAACACCTCTGGTTGCGCAGGTAGCAGTTGCCGTTTCAAAATGTCGCTGTTTATTTTTACAACTCTTTTGTGAAAGTAACGAATGGGCGCAGATTAAAAGATAACGCCGGCGTTATACGGCGTGTAAGTCAGGCTAATGGCGTGGATAAAGCGGGCTTTACTAATTTATTAATCACGCTGGTGTATCGCATGGTTAAGCAGAGAATTGAATGCCAAACACGTATCTATTCACACAGGTTTATTATTATGATTCTTGATTTATTTTTATGTTCACAGAGCAATTTCATATGGCACTATTAAATTAAGTCCAAAAAAGCGAAGCCTGCAATCCCCAAAGGAGTTCTAATATTAATTCCTTCGCTAAAGAGTATAGTTTACCAATTTAATATGGCATGCCCCAAGGCAGTGTGTTAGGCCCACTTCTCTTTCTAATATATGTACATTAACACGTTATGCAATGTAAATGTGGCACTATAATACGAATATCTTTCGCCGATGACACGGTTATCGCATTTGAAGATAAAATTTTGAATTCTACCTTTGGAAAAGCAAATCATGTCATAAATGTAGTAAAAACTGGTTACACCTATTCAAACCTCTTCACTCTTAATATTGATAAAACAAAATACCTACTTTTTTCCATACGTAAATCAAAGCTCCTCCAAAACTGTCGAATAACCTGACAGTATTTGAAAATCTCCTACTACCACCACAGTAAGCGTAAAATGTTGCTTGTCGTGACAGAGGACTTGGGACAGCCGAGGAATTGAACACGCGATGCCTGGGTGGGATCCAAACGCGATGCCAACTCAGTTACTGATAGGTCATTGTTAGAGGATGGATGAAATTAGACTGAATACTGTAGGAATGAGATCCTTTGGACTTATTTGTGGTATATGAACTAGAGAGAAATCTAGAAATTCGCAAAGAATTCAAGGATAATGTAAGGGTTATGAGTAAGATTAAAAAAGGTACTCTTAGATGGTTTGGGCATGTAGTGTAAGGAGAATATATGACGCGGATGTCATTGTCATAAAAAGGTGGGGAACGCCTGAGAGAGACATGGCACGATCACCTAAGCCAAGTACTTGAATTACATTAATTATTTGAGTGTTAGACGATGTATGAATGTGATTGAAGCAAAGAGTTTGTGCCACGACCAAGTTATTTGATGTTCTATCATCCCTGTCTACCCCTGCAGAGAAACTTGCAATGAATTTGAATAACATAAAACAATCTAATAATAATACGCGCTTCACACTTATTAGTAAGTTTTTTTTTTCGTTATTTGTTTTTGGGGTGTTATGCCGTGTTGCGCATCCTCATAACGCATAACACCCCAAAAACAAATAACGACAATACTTTTGGCCGTGAAAATCTAAATACGTATCAGGGCCCTTGGTGTTTACAAACACGACATTTAAAGCAATATTTTCCTATAGCAGTTAAAAACCCGCTCCGACAAAGTAACCGCGATAGGCAATGACGTCATATTATATATATAGACGCGTTGTATTATTTTTCACAATTGCCAGTTGCAATAATAATAATAATGTTATCGTCACTCTCCATATCCGGAGAGATTCACGAAGTTACAAATCCAACAGTACCTGCGCTTGCCAGGCGATGCCCCTCACACCAGCTGTTAACGTAAGTGGCGCGATCTTTTGGCATTGCTTTAATTCGTCTCTATTACAAGAATAGATTTGTATACAAACTCCACGTACGAAAACGGTTTTGCGTAATGTGCGGCGTCAGGGTTGTATTTTTAGCGGGATTCTAAAATTTTAACCGTACAGTCTCTATTCTATCAATTCTGTTTTATGATGATGATGAAAGCAATTTGAAGAATACCTAATTTTTTCAACCGTTACTTAATTACAACACGGAGCTTTTGGTACTTATTGTTTACATTTACAAGATTCTTGCTCAACTTTTATTGCAAATTTTATCTTCGTCTTATAACTAGTATTTACATCAAATTAAAATGCGTTAGACCTACCCCAATATCTTGTTCGTATTGTTCCGCTATTTTCACAGCGGCAAATGCAACGGGTGAAAGAGGGAACGAAGATTTATCCATTCTTCTGTACGACTAATGTTCCGAGAAGCGGGCCAGATACACGTCAAAGCTGAAAGACGAATGACCGCAGCGAAATTGCCTACGCGCATTAAAATTTTTATTATTTTAATGTATCAACGGATTTTGTTTAATTTGTATCGGCCGCTTTGATATAGCCCAGCTGGACTCCAGATACTAATATCTACAGCCTGTATGTCGGACGAATATCTACAGCTCATATGTTGGACTAATATCTATGAACTTCAGAGTGAGGACTAATATCCACAGAGCTAAGGTCGGACGAATATCTATTCTATGACGGTCCTAGTGGTGACTAATATCTATGGAGCGTAGGTTGAACTAATATCTACAAAGGGCAGCTGAGCAAGAGGTCGTACGGAAAAGCATAAATTACTTCAATTACGTAAAGGCTTAAACGTTTAATGAACGTACATGAAGTTTTTGCATAATATTACGTATTTTGCTGTTTACGAGGACAATAATTTATTGAACAAACATGGAGGTCAAAATACAAAGACATTTATTTATTTATTTATTTCGAAATACACGGCACCACAACCTAACCTAACCTAACCTTACCTAACTGACATAGAAATGGTCATGGTAACATAATAAATAATTTAGAAGCACTCGAAATAAAGAAAGCTGTTAAAACAATAATCCAAATCCTTAATAATCAGCTAAATGTGTCCAATATTCCGATATTAGGGATTTTTACATACATACATACATAAATTAAGTTTTTTAAACTGCATACGCAATATTACGTTATTCCAATATGCTATACATAATTGCAAATTCAACCTCTGCCAGTGCTGTAGATATTCGTCCACACTTTGGTTCTCATAGATATTAGTCAGCAGTTTGAGCTGTAGATATTCGTCCTCACTTTGGTTCTCATAGATATTAGTCAGCAGTTTGAGCTGTAGATATTCGTCCTTACTTTGGTTCTCATAGATATTAGTCCGATTTGTTCAGTTTTTGGAATTACTGTAGATATTAGTAGACGCCTCCTCCGCCCAGCTGTGGCTATTTTGATTGCCTTTTCGATAAATATCTGCAAAACCCAAAAAAAAATTTCGTTTTCCATTTTTATAACAAGAATGCTGAGGCGATGTGTGAATGACAATGTGGAAATTTCCGAAAATGTTTTTGGATTCATTTATTCGCACCATCTCAAGAATTGTATAAGATTTAATTATTTTGAAAGATGTTACGGGTCAATTGTTTAGTTATGGCTATGGCAATGCACTAGATGAGGAGACATAAACATATGTTTTTCGTCATAGTTTTTATTTGTTCTTTTATTAATTACTATTAAAGGTACATAGTATAATACCATCTTCACAGTCTTCCTCACTAAGGATTCCGGTTCCGAGGCGGACTCTAGGTTGTTGTGTTGGTATTACATCATGATTTCTTCATCTTCATATTCGTCGATTTTCTTAATGGTAACTAACCCTGTACAAATCACAAGTGCGCCCCATGGTTGAATTTGGCAGCCACCTTTGGTCTGGAGCTCCAAAATACCTGAAAAATACCCTCGACTCTGCAGAAACGGGCGGTCCGTTTGATAACCCATCTTAACAGACGGATTGCAATCTTTGGAGCACAGGCGTCGGGTGGGAATACTATCCTTGTTCTACCGGTATTATAATGGAAGATGCTCTGAGGAATTAGCGTCATTGATCCCTTCGGAACCGATGCATAGTCGGGAAAAACGCCAAACGCTTGCCCAACATTTGTACGCGGTTGACATTTGTCACATGAAAACAGGTCGCTTCTTCGACTCGTTCTTGTGTTCAACAGCTCGGCTGTGGAATGATTTGCCGGCCTCTCTGTTTCCTCCTTTCTACAACAAGGGTCTCTTCAAGACCAATGATCATTCCTTCCTCTCCTCAAAAAGACCCTCCATACAGCGTCCCAGATGACATGGGCCCTGAATGAAATTATTTCTCTCAAGGCCTCCTGTGTGGAGTTAGGTAATGTAAAAAAAAAATCTTCATGTTTGTAGACCTCGTTTTCATGCTTGTTGATTACCTCATTTTCTTGTTTGTAGATCTCATCTTCATGCTTGTTGATCTTCATGCCTGTAGACGTCATTTACATGTTTATCGATTTCTTTATCTTCATGTTTGTCTACTGTTGTGTTGAACGTTGGCGTTGTTGCGGCGGATAGCAAATGTTCCCTCTCAATGGATCGAGGGATCAAATGTTACCGGTATGTTGTGGACTGTATGCGGTTCTTATCTACCTATTTTATTATGTTTTAATCGCACTTACCCAGACTGCTTCCCTCTTCGTTCAGTGTTCACTGGAAAGGTAGGTATGTTAGTTTGGAGAGATTTTGGAAGGGAATGGCGATTGGGAATGAACGATTAATCGCGAAATAATAAGCGAGAATAGGTGACGCGTGGCGATGGTACTTGCGAATAGTTGCGGTTTAAGAGTTCTGTTTGCGGTTTGTTTATTACAACTGTAAAAGCGGTGCGGTTTTTAGGACTTGTGTCCTTTGCGGCGAGGTGAATTCAACTGAACTGTTGAGGCGGAGGGCACACAAGAGGTATTTCCAAAGAACCACATGTAACAATAAAGGCGCGAACAGGCGTTATTTAATAATTTTTACGATTTCATATTTTGCCAGATTTGGTGTGTTTTTTAAACATGCTTATCTCCTTGGAATATTAAATTTCATTTAGAAGGTCATATATGATTTATGTAGCATGGAATTTATGGGTTTTCTAACCAAAAGATCTGTTTTATTTTGGAATGTTAAATAGATTTTAGATATTTATTCCAGAATTGTAGGCGCGTTGGTCAGTAAGGTACTCACAAAGCTGAGAAGAGCATGTATTGAGTAGAGTTTTACGAATCTAAAAGCGTTAAAGTTTTAAAAAATTTCTTGAATGAATCTTTTGCAGTATTCACATTTTTCAAATTGCAGTAAAAGTCACCAAATCTTTTCTGGATTTGTTCTCTTTTCCAAATCTTTATAAACAGATTGAAGAGTGCACTCGCTTCAATGATCATTTCGAGACTAAAAGCATTCAATCGTGTTATCAAATTAAATAATATTCTATTATGCGGCTAGCTCCATTATTAAATCGTTTAGGGTATTCGTGTTACACCATTCGCACATTGTCTTTTATTCCTTTATTAATAACGGAGCCATATGTTTTTTCGCTTTGAATAATGTTATCTCTTCTGCCTCGTTCTCGTTTCAATCTGCGAGTATGAATAAAGCGGAAATTGCTTTTGTTGTGGGCGGATCCGCAAAACGGGTTAAAATCAACACTGCTCTTCCTATACGTTAAATAACACGCTTCGTTCTTTGGAAATATTATTACTTCGGCTTTGTGACGTGCTCTACTGTACTCTGCTCTGTGCTGTACGCTGTACCTCTCTTAATCATGCCTCGGGTTATTTAGTAATTTCGTTATTTGCTTTCGGCATTGGTGCTGAAAAAACTGGATGGGTCTTCATTATGCCAAGAGTGATCCAAAGTCGTTTGTCTAAATTTGTAACATATGGATGTGGCTCTAATTCAGCAGTTATTACATCTTCTTTTAATGGCATGTTTCGTGCAGAAAGGCGTGATTATTTTTTAAGTGAAAACTTCTTCAGCGCCGTTGTGATTTGAAACTCAATGAAACGGAAACGAGCGACACTAAAAAAAGACAAACACATACATCTATAAAATTTAGCCTGCGAGAGAATGAGATAGACTAATCGGTGTCCTTTTTGTGCGGCGCTTCGTAGCCAATCAGCCTCCTTTTTGTGCGGTGCTTCGTAGAATAAAATGTTAAATAATTTTAACTTGGTAATAATATTACTCAACAATACTACAATTATCCTACTCCTGATGCTCTGCATTCGCCTTATTCTCTCGAAGTTTAGTTTTCTGAAGGTTTCACTTCTACCGCGTGTGAACTGCACACATTTATACCATCATTTTTATACTATCGTTTTTGTTTGTGCTTATTATTATTATATAGGATGGGATTGATACATTTGATTTACCTTACAAACAACTGTCGCAATTAACGATTTTTTTTAAAAACCCCTCTTAACCCATTGTTGCTTACATATTACTGCTCTACAATAATTAACTTCACTGAAATCAATAAAATATATTAATTTAAAACACATTAGATGATTTTTGTTAAATATGTTTTGATCTCTTTATATTCTCTTAACACTTTGCACTAGAATCATTTTAAAGAGATCCTTTCTTGTGTAGTCATGTACTGTATCGGACTACTGCGGGGAAAGAGGGGACTGCGGGATTTATACATTCAATCTTGCACTCTTTAAAATGATGTGCCTGTACCGTATTTGTAGTACTGTTATTATTTTATATTTCATAACTGTTCACGGCTATGTATTGTATTTAGCATAGACGAGCGAAATATCGAAAAGGGATATTAATAAATAATTGGCTAATACGTGTTTGAAATTAAGTCATTTTTGATTCCTTGGCGAATTGGTTAAATTAATTTGAAGTGAATTTGAAACCTCCATCTTGTATATTTTAAATCAATGGAACGTAATCATAAATCCTCTGGACATGTGGTGATAAAAACGACACACTCTTTTTACTTCTGTGAAATCGTTTTATCCAATATTTTTCGTGATTGATCTATTGCCTGTAAACATGTTTTAAAACCAATGCTAATCCTTTTTTTCAATTCTTCAATCAATGTAAACATTGATGTATTGCCCCTTTCACAACGGCGACGGGAGTATTTTAGTGTGACGTTTGTTTATTAAGGAATCTGACAGAAGTGTTCACACGGGAGTTGTAGACCAACAATTTTGCGGAGTGTTTTTTACCGCTTCTGACTCTGTCATCGGGTAAAGACGTCGAAAGCTTTTTGACTGCTTTTCCTTTTGCCTACTTTTATTTTACATTCCCTTATTTTTTTACTCCTTTTCCTTTCCTTTTGATTGATTGATCTCCCAAAAGACACTGTCTTTTCGAGGATTCACATTGTTCAAGCCGTCTTCAAACTGTTATTCTTTTCAATGTTCGTCTTCATCATTTCCTTTGATTCCTCGTTTCGATCGTCATCCATTCAAAACATAACAATTTTTTTTATTGTCTAGAACTTTCACTATTTTACTAACCCTCTTGTTCTTGTTCTATTTACTTTTATGGTTCCTTTATTCCAATTCTTACAACTGTTTTTCTATCTGCATCGTTCTGTTTTCATATTTTATTCAAAACAAATCTCCAATTCCTGATAACTTAATCAATTTGCTGAATTCTCTCGATACTTTTCTTATGATTTTGTTATTTTTTGGGTGTATTGTATTTCCAGAGATATTTATAACAAGTCATTCAAACGATTCTTTACACGGTTTTTCATATCTCTAAAATACGACGGTCAGCCAAAAAGTAATGCCTCATATACCCTTTTCTCCTTTAATTGTCAAAAAATAAAAAAATACAATTATATAGGTCAAAAACCATACTATTGACGATTAATTTGTCTCTTTTCTGTATAATCTCCGTACATTTCCATAGTTTTGATATATCTTTTAACAAGGCCATGTATGTATCCCAGAGTGCTTAAAAAGCACGGTCCTTCTTCCTAAGGCCATCAGCCATAACTTTGTTGTGCGAAAGACGTGCTTTAAGCTTTTTAAGGGTTGTGACGTATTGGACAGAATTTATTGTGCATCCCTGCTGCAAAAAAATCAACCTTAATTAAACCCTCTGCATCCCCGAACACTATCGACATAACTTTCCCTGCCGATCGCACCGTTTGACTGCCTCTTTGATTCAGGTTTTATGAAACCCATGATTTGTCTCCGGTCACAATTTTTGTGCAGTTGCATCACCGTACACATTTTTCAGTATTTCATGAATGTGAATAGGCGTTTCCCTTCTGCATTCAAGAGTTCAATCACAGAAACTGACTAATACAAACATTGATATCGGCCATTTTGCAAGCGACTGCAGTGCTGCCACCTGTTAAGTGCTGCACCATTCTACTGCAATAGTAAAAAGTTACTATTGCAGTAGAATGACTGTTGATGGAAGGTTTGAGAAATAGAGCTAAATTCAATTTTTTAACTTTATTTCATTAGAAAAAATAGGAGGATTGGTTTTTGACTGACCCTAGTACAACTGTCATATCTATATGTTAAAAAATTTTGTCGTTTTCGCTGTCCTCTGAGAGCTATTCTCAAGTTTTTCTTAAGGTAACTTTATTTCTGACAACTATTTAATTATTTTCCTATGTACAATTTTCTATTTGCGTAATAGTTACAATAAGTAACGTGCAATCCCTCTCGACTTGACTTGAATTGCCGATTCCGCCGAATTCCAAGCTGTTCACCAAAATAATAATAATTTGGTTCGTCCTTGTGGCCAATCGTTTATCGGGTCATTAACTTTTAATACGTGGGTGGAATTGCTTTCGGAAGCTGGATATTATGTATTTATAATTTCATACTCGTGTTTATTCTTCTCGAAAATAGAGAGGAGTGGGCTACTGGAATTTATTTTACAATAATTTTGGTGAGAACTTTGCCCTTTGGATGTTTAATAATTTAATTTTGCTTTCCGATGTATTTATTAATTATAAACAAATTTTTAATTTATGGAAGCCGAACCTAACTGTACTATCACAATATACATATTGGATTGAAATTAATAAAATTTTGTAACCCCTCGGGCTAATCAGGACCGACTGCGTAGGTCTCATGGATTTCATTATTTCTCCCTTGTTGTCTTTGTGAGAAATATGATATAAACCATAAATTAAAAAGATTAAACACCACGCTTTATGTTCGAATCTAGAAGTTAATCACAGAAAAATTAAAATGTAAACCATGCAACCAGAGTTTTCGACCGCAATTTGAGAAAAAATTATGAAACTTTGTGATTTTTTTATTACCTTCTTTTTATGACAAAAAAGTGAAATGACAATAACGTTTATGTTTTATTTGTCTAAAATATGTGTGTTTTTTTTTTGTTATCGGTAATTTTAGATAAAAAAGTATTTTGAACCATTTGAATTCAAAATTTGACTAAATCAAAAATTATAAGACTGTTTTTAATAATAAAATTTGCAAGAGTATTTCATCACCTTTCTAAAACAGTTTTTAGTTTTCGGATACATTTTGAAATATTCCAATTATTTGGATTTTATTGCAAAGCGGAAATTTTCTAACCTTCTGACAGAATATTCTCTGATATCCCGTTATCTTTCACGGGCTAGCGCTTGAATATAATATTGTATTCGTTCTTCTCGTTAGATAAGTATAATGTCCCCTCGTGTATTTTAAGATTATCTTACAAAATCTGTGATATGTTTTTAAAGTAGAGCTGTCAGCACAGATGAGGGGTTTTGAATGATGACGGAGAAATGGCATATTATTATTATCATTACGACAGAGACTTATTTTTTAAAAGTTTTTCCCTAATATTTCTTACACCACTCCAAAACAATACGGAAATCGTTTATTGTGATATTATATTTATATTGTTATATCAAATTTTGTAGAACCAGTAGCTTCTACCCAATTTCTTATAGTGTTATGTAGATATTAGTAGCTTCTATCCAATTTTCTATATTATCTAGAAACTAGAAGCATCTACCCATTATTCTTAAAGTTTTATGTAGATACCAGTAGCTTCTACCGAATGTTCTTATAGTCACCATCAATCATGGCTCTACAACCCCTGGTGGGTCTTTGCCTCCTCAAGATTTTTCCTCCACTCATCTCGGTTTTGGGCCAGCTCTCTCCAGTTTAGAAGCTCCAAGTTAGATATATCTTTAAGGACGTTGTCGCTCCATCTAAATCATGGTCTTCCCAGGCTCCTTCGCCCTATTGGTCTTGAGTTCTGCAGGGACTTTGGTGTTTGAGGCTCGGTCATTCCTCTACATGACCCAGCCACCGAAGTCTTCCCAGTTTTATAAATTTTGTTCTTATAGTATTGTGTAGATACTAATAGCTTCTACCCAATATTCTTTTAGTGTTATGTAGATACTAGATACTAGTAGCTTTTACCCCAAATTCTTTTAGCATTATGTAGATACTTCTACCGAATGTTCGTATAATACTGGTAGCTTCTACCCAATATTCTTATAGTATTATGTAGATACTAGTTATACTAGTAGCATTTACCCATTTTTTTAGCATTATGTAGATACTGGTAGCTTCAACCCAATATTCTTTTAGTGTTATGTAGATACTCGTAGCTTCAAACCAATATACGAGTATTATGCATCCAATAAAATAGCTAAACAACAGGTTTACGTAGATTGTAGAATTTTTTACATATTTTTTCTTATTCAAACAAACTGTATTATATTATAATACGACATGCACTTTCTTGTTTTTTTGTACTTAAATTTATATTTCATTGCTTCGCAAATGGATCATGATAAAAATGACTTTGCAAGCCGAAAAATTTCACCGTGCTCAAGTTTTTTTCGAAGATAAATATCTTAGGCCCATTTGTTTCGTAAAAATTCAAAGCATTTACATTTGAAAGGTTCTCGTTTAACGCCGATTCTGGGTCCTTGTCCTCGAACCTGTCCTCTCTGCGGATGAAAATTTATTTAAAAGCTAAAACGGACTTAGTAATTGACAGAAACCTTTCTAATGTATAGTATGTAATAGCCCATAACCTAACCTAACGTAACCTTTTTAACCATTTTGTTTATATATTTTTTTCATCACTTAATGACTTTTCAAAGGTGGTCTTGAGTTGAGTTCATTCTGAATTGTTGAATCACCAGTTGAATCCACCTAGAAATTACAAATAGAAAATTCTGTAAGTAAATTTTTCACCGTTCGAGAGCTTTTTTGTACGAGTTTCGACACAATGCGTCACTTATCCGCAGATCATTCTGGAAATGCAGTATAAAAAACAGTCTGACTAGATGTGCCGGTTGCTGTCAACTAGGAATGTGTTTTTTATTTGCATTTTTCTATTTTCCTGCCGTAAGCTAATTTTACGACAGCTGTGTATTTCAGAATTGTGGAGGCATTCCTCAGTACTGACACTACACAGTCAAGTGGTCTCATAATAAAATATCATAGTTAAATCCGAAATTATTAATAAAGTAGATTTATTTCACTAAACCGCTTTTGGACATCTGCCATAATAACCGATTTGTATACAAATTCATCTGGTTGGTGTTAGCCGATTTTGGTTTTAATCCAAAATGTAATTAATTATTGTTTACATATTGGTTGGGCATTTACACAATACCTAGCTACACTTACATACATCTACATATATCATAGACTCTGTGCTTGTAGCTTAATTGTCACATGTTTCTTTCCTATCCATCCCTATCATATTCCTTTCCTACCCATCCCTATCTACCTGTCATCAAACGTTACCATAAAAATCAGTCGTCAATCGAAACTCGCCGCGTGAACATCTATAATATTCTGCATCCCGCAGTCATCCTCAAACTGAATCCGCATACCGCAAGTATATACGTGCATGAATAAACACAGCCAAGAGAGCAGAGAGTGTCACAGTAAGTCCCTTCCTTCCTTTCCTTTAAGTGCATTCTTTCTACTTGTACAGTGGTCTTTCACACACATATATTTCAAAACACGTACAAGGTCCTTCGACATCCGCATCCACATAATCACACATCACATATTATAAAAAAGAGACGTATCGTGTAACGCCGGATTTCTCTTTCTGGAACCTCATTTGGAAGTGTTGAGGTTTTGCAAAAGAAAACACGTCAAATTTTTAAAGTTTGCAAATAACTAACTTATAAAAAAACTGAACACAAAACTTATTTTATTAATAAAGAAAGAAAAAACTGATTTCGGGTTTAAGGTCATTAACTACTCAATTGTTCGACGGCCGCAGTGGTCTAGCCGTAAGGCTTTTGACTAGCGATCTGAAGGTCGCGGGATCGAATTCCGGCGTGAGCAAATAAAGTTTATTTGATTAATTTATGTTTTTTCACGATTTATTCATTCAAAGTAATATATATATGTAGAATATTTGCGCACATTCCAGAATGGAAGACCACCATTCAGTATTGAAACGTTGCTTGCAATTGCTTTAGCCGTGTTTGGTGATCAGATCTGAATAGCCAGGTACATCCCTACCTTCATCTTTCCCATCTCCTTCTCTTCCCCACTACCTTCAGCCTTACAACATACAATTGGGGATGCAATAGACTCACTGGCTCCAGACGGGAGCAGCTGGGACTCTTGTGAGGTATTCATATATAAATTGTAATAAGAATCTTGACTTAGAAAACCAGCTTCAGGGCCGGTCATCTTTGGGGATGCTGTGTGGAGGGTCTTTTTAGGGAAAGGAATTCTGGTAAGGAAAAGGTATGAGGGGTGAGGGTAGATAGGAATCAGGGGGTCTATGTGTCCAGGAGTGACGGACGCATGAGTTCATCCCACCCACTGCGGTGCAAAGCTGTGGGTCGAGAGGGTCTAGCTGAAGAGGTCTAGGTTAAATCTCCTTCATCCAGCCTCTCCGGATCCGGCCCGCCACGCAATAAGTGGACTAACTAAACTACTGGGATTTTGGTTATCCAATAAATGGTAAAATTCTTTATACAGTTTTCAATTGAGTTCAGCGGAACGTGGGAAATATCTGCTTGTAGTCGCCTGTTGTTTTTAACCAAAAATCTACAGTTAAATTTAACTCGACGTCAGTTCGCATAAACGAATCGGAAACAAAACCGCCCGCACTGGTTGTTACAGTTGTTAGCGAGTAGTTGTCAGTTGTTATAAACTTACTTTGCTTAACTATTGTATTCGGTAACCGCGCGTTTGTACCGAGAATGGATGACAAATGAAACTGCTCCTAAAGCTGGAGAAGTTCTGTTGAAAAGTTTAAAGCTTTGTCATTCTATTATTTGTGAAGTTTGTGTCATTTGAATTGTGTCAATATTTACAAATAATTATTATATTAATATCAATGTACGTTCACAATTCACACAGTTTAATTTTATTTAAAAATAGTTTTTATGATGTACATTGTTTCTTAGAAAAAACCTAATATCTTTAATACAAACTTAGGTTAGGTACGAAGGTATACATTTTATTCTTTTATATACTGCTCAAAGTTCATTATAGATACTGTTTTTCTTTAATATAACCTATATTATATATCAGTGATTCTTAAACTGGGTTCGATCCGTGAGTCAGTCTCGCGGGTTCTGCGGAGGTCAAGACACACCCCCGGCTTACAGTGATTTGCAGTAAATATTTGTGTGAAAGTCATGTTTTAATGGTTTTGTTCTGTAATAGTTTTGTTCATTTTGTTTTTTTTTTTACATTAACTCCACACAGGAGGCCCTAAGGAAAATAATTTCCCTCAGGGCCTATGTCATCTGGGATGCTGTGTGGAGGGTTTTTTTGAGGAGAGGATGGAATGAACATTGGTCTTGAAGAGACCCATGTTGTAGGAAAGAGGAAACACAGAGGCCGGCAAATCATTCCACAGCCGAGCTGTAGAACACAAGAACGAGTCGGAAGAAACGACCCGTTCTCATGTGACAAATGTCAACCGTGAACAAATGTTGGGCACGCGTTTGGCGTGTTTCCCCACTATGCACCGGTGCCGAAGGGATCAATGATGCTAGTTCCTCTGAGCATCTTAAATTGTAATACCGGTAGAACAAGAATAGCATTCCCATCCGACGCCTGTGCTCAAAAGATTGCAATCCGTCTGTTAAGAGGAACGCATGCGTGGCCTGTTTCATACAAAATTTTGTTTTGGATTTACGGCTAAAATATCAAATTAATTGTTTTTTTCTTTTTTTTAAATAATAAGTTAGGCATGTATACACTTAGGATGTGAATCCGATTTTCGATTTTTGCTTTAAATTATAAAATATAGGCCCCAAAAGATGACGATTTATCCATGAATTTAGGAGGCAACTTTGGAATTTTTTTCTGGGCATATGGACGCAATTTAAAAAAAAAACTCCTCACATCCTGAGTCAGGAATATGATGAAGTATACGATAAAATTTTATTCTGCACTGAAAACAGTTTTATTCGTGTAAAAAACCGAATTTAGATACGCGCAGATTTGTAGTAAAATTACTTAGGTTTTTTGTTGTTGTCTCATCCACTCATTTGCCAGCCGGACGGGGCAGCTTGTACGGGGTAGCTTGCGCGGGTCGGGGGGAAGGAGTAAAATCGCGCCAGACAAACTAATACATACATAACTCAATCGCCATACATTAACAATGGGTGTATCTATGGCTTTGTTTGTTGACAATATGCAGGTGTTCGTTGTTTTAGAATCGTTTTCGAATCGTTACCGAAAAAATCGAGAACCATATTCAACGTATTTGTGTTTACTTGGTAGGTAGTAAGATTATCATTTTTTGCAGTTCAGCTTTTATTTTTTAAATATTTTCTACGATATCGGGGTACCCACCTACCTAGGTATTTATGGCAGTGAGGCATGGGAACTGGCAGAGGAGAATGAAAGTAGGTACCTAGACTGAATGCGAGGCGGGTATGCGTACCACTGCCCCGGAAACCATTTATTGGATAACCAACACTTCTGCCATAGGTCATCTCAAATGGTTCGCTACGTTTGGTGACTTAGCAGGGTTGCCCGGGTTCATGGGGTGAGGTTTGTCCGAGTCTTGGTGGCGGATGCGTCTGCCCACCAGCTGCATGGCAGGCCGGATCGGGAGAGAATGGTTGAGGGAAACCCTTTGACGTCTCCAGCCGTAGGTACTCTCTCTGAACATCGCCTTGCATCGCAGTGGGAGGGATGGATTCTTGCATCCGTCACTCCTAGATGCACTGACCCACAGATTCCTAATCATCTGCAATACTTACCCTTTTATTTTTCAGAACTTCCTCTTCTTCCTTTCCTAAAAAGACCCCTTATTTTCCTCAGGGCCTCCTGTGTGGAGCTAATGTTAAAAAAGCTGTAAAAAGAGATCCCTGAGGCGTATGCATAGAAAACAAATATATATATACATAGTAAATTCCGAGACGCCGATTTTGGAACTTTACAGAATAATTGAATGTGAAGTTACACATATTATTTGACTTTCAAATCTGACATATTAACAAAGGACAAGATTATGTTTTTATACAATAGCTCCACACATGCCCAGAAGAAAATAATTCTCCCCTATAAGGGCCTATGTCATCTTCGGGGATGCTAAGTGGAGGGTATTTTTAGGAAAGAAAGGAGAGGATGTTCTGGGAAATAAAAAGGTAGAAGGGGTGGGTGAAATTGTTATTATTTTGAATTTAAGTTTTCAAAAGGTACAATATTTTATTTCTTACTGGCGAGTTCCTGGCATGCGTTGCAATGTCACTTAATAAAGACATTGTTTCTCCCTGCGTGTCCTTTCCCATTCGTCCCGTTCCCTTTCCTCTCTCTCGTACCCTTCTCCTCACGTTTTCCCACTCTGTCTTCCCTCTCTCCACTCCCATCTTCCGCTTCTCCCGTCCTGCTAACTCCCCTCCCTCCTCCCGCATTCCATAAATTCAGTCCCGATACTTTCAGTTTTCAAACAGCTCGCGTGCCACTTAAAGCATACATACCTAGTATATTTGCGGCACGTTCCAGAGTGGAAGATACTCTCAGTATCGCCCTGATGTAAGACCACCATTCAGAATTGAAACGTTGCTTGAAATGGCATTAGCCGTGTTTGGTGACCAGATCTGAATAGCCAGGTACTTCCCCACCTTCCTCTTCCCGATCTCTTTCCTTTCCCACTACCTTCAGCTTCACAGCATACCCCAATTGGGGATGCCGTGAGGCATCTCACTGGCTTCAGATGGGAGCAGTTGGGACTCTTAAAATTCTAATAATATTTCTAAAATTCTAAAATTATCTTAATATTCATAAAAAAAAAATCTTACCACTATATATATTAACCATCGCGGGCATGCGCACATCAAATCCCCAGAATTGCATCGCAATAGGATGATTGGTTTAGCAACGCGTATGGAACAAACACACATACAAGCAAACATACATTCATTTTTATACATAGATGTTTCGTAGAGTTCCTTGCAGAATTGTATAATATTATTATTATTTTTTCCGGAGCTCTTCTAACAATACATGTCTCAACTAATATTGAATGAACTTAGCAAAAGGGTGATTTCTCGTCTTGACGAAAATATATTGACATATAAAATTAAAATTTTGTTTCGGTGGTTTCTCGCGTTTTTACTGTGTACACGTCGAAACGCGGGACACCGGACACACTAACACCATTACGAAATATGTCGGGAGTCTCCCATATTATAGGACGTGTCGCTATAGATATTATCAACAAAAGGGGCATTGCACTGTCTTCGTGCAAGTATTCGGGCATGGAAATAAATGCTTTATTTTGTAACGCTCAATTTTACTAATTTACAATTTTACGTCATGCATCCGATTCCCGTATCTCCTATAACAATACAATATCTCCGTTAATTTCAGAGCACTACACAAAAAGACCATTCCTCGTATTCTCCGATAAAATGATGTTACATAATAATTACGCGCCCTTTTCTTTAAAACTCTATAACACCATATTTTGCTCGCTAGCGCTGCAACTAAATACCACTACATAGAAATCTTCCCTTCCCGCCTCCCCGCTACACACCGCAAATACAATATTTCGTTAGAAAGGGACAAACGAAAGACATGAGATTATTGAAGATCTACTTCGGTCGCCGGCAAACAATGGTCTTAAGATGGGAGAATCTATCAAACGGATCGCCCGTTTCTGCACAGAGTCGAGGGTGTTATTCAGCTCCAGACCAGAGGTGGCTGCCAAATTCAACCGTGGGGCGCACTTGTGGTTTGTACAGGGTTAGCAGTCGTGTACTATTAGAGTATCTGCGGGCCCTGTACAGAACGCCCAGTTTTTGGGAGGCTAACTATACTCTGGCTTCGATGGAGTCCCCATACCTGAGCTGGTCACTTAGGGTTACACCAAGCATATCAATGGAGGGCCTGTTCGGAAGATTGCTTCCGTTGAAAGAGACTAGATTTTCATTTCGATCCCTTTTAGACGTAATCGGACAAGATTGGGTCTTTGAAACATTAAATTCAACGAGATCAATTTTGTGCACCTATGTATAAATATATACCGATGTTTTGAATTTGAAAAATCATATTTTATTTATCCAATTACGAATGGTTCGGTAAATGCGCATATGAAACTGGTGGGGGTCAGTACCTCCAACAAGGTTAAGAACCACTGTTCTATAGCATTTAAAAGCTCACTCTAGTTCGAACTTGGTCAAGAAATTGAGAAATAAAATAGCAAAGCAAAGTTTGCACTAAACGACTTGACTAATTCTAACTACGTACACATGACGAATCGCCTAACAAATCAGTCTTGGCATACACTTCTTGCTTCAGTCACATTCATTCATGGTCTTATACACACTGTTATGTTATGCCGTATCTTGAAATGACCCGAATCAAGTATTAGATTTACTTGATTATGCCATAGCTTCTTTGGGCGTCCTATTCTTCATTTATCTATATGCCAAAACCACCTGAGCATCTCTTTCACTCATTACGCTTACCCGATTCTTGCATTCTTTGCGGATCTCAACATGTTCCACACGGTCAAACCTGGTTTTACACACATTTGCCTCAGGGATCTCGTTGCCATACATCAGAGTTGGTATAGCACTCCAATGTGGACTGCTAGCTTTGCCTCTATGGACAATTTTTTGTTAGCCCCAACTGCGTTCATTCCTTGATTAATGGAGTTTTCTGCATTTACCCTTCTTTCAATATCTCTATCAGTCGTTCCATCTTTCGTAGATTTACTCGTATATACTTCCCAAATACACTTCTCCATTCACGACAATTTCGCACGCTGTTTTTGTCTCTCTCTTTAAAAAATCATCACTTTACACTTAGTTAACATTTCATCATTAATTCTGCACAAATATTTCGTTCATAACAGACGTACTGTATAGTTTTCGTACCTACTGTTAGAAATCGGCATACTTTCAGATTAATGCCAGGCAATAATTATGCCAACGGAAGTTGTCATTGAAACATTATCCAAGTATAGATTAAATAAGCGCGGTGCCATTATGCAGCCTTGTATAACACCGTTTGTGATGTCAAACCAGCCCGTAAATCTCCGATCACCTTAACAAACGCAAAGTTTCTCTCTTACAGAGATGCGTTTGCCTGTACGAGGATCGTATTCACTCCATACTTCATACTTGGACAAAAAGAATCTAAATAATGTTTAAATGCAACGGAAGTTGTCATTAAATCATTAACCAAGTATAGATTAAATAAACACGGCGCCATTACGATGCCTTGCTTAACACCTTTTGTGATGTCATTTTACAGCGTTTTTAAATAACACATGTGAAGCATATATATTAATAGTCATGCAGGTTGGAAGATAAAATAGTCTACGCTGTCGGTGACATACAAATAGAAATGAATGCTATTCATGATGGCAGAGTTTTCAAACCATCCACGAATCAGTTTGAAGAAATGTGTAGCAATGTGCACATCCCATAGATGGTTCATTCCGAGAATTCCCAAGAGAAAGTCAGTAGGAGAGAGTCACGGGTAGTAGCCCTACTCCCTCAGGTAGCGAAATCTCAAAAATCTCAGAAAACCACATCGTGCTGAAGCCAGTGATTCCCGATTCCATCGACTGACTAAATAGCGTCAGTATCAAAGCGGAATCATTCTGCGTTCACTCCTATCCATTCGCCAAGGAACTTCATCCACACATAGATTTTAATCTATTTAAGAAGTGTGCTCCGCGGAAGACGTAAACTCTGGGAGACGTGGCTAGGAGAGGGGGAGAGGTTGGTTGGTTGGTTGAGTCAGAGTCTTCTCGTCTCGCGATGGGCGATGATTGACGCTCCGTCATTGTCACTTGGCGTTTGTGGGACAGACTGACGTCATGGCGTCTGCCCCCGCATATAGGGTTGCCATCAATAAAAAATAAAAACGGAAAAAAATCAATTTTACTTTTCACCATGGACCGATTCCGAGCGCTCAGAAAATTCAGCGTTCAGTCAGTTTTCAATTAGCTTCCCGCATTTCTACCGAGTTTTACACATTTTCCTCCAATACTTTAAGTTTTAAAGATCTAATATACATATATATAGATCTTAAAAAAATAAAATAAATATTCTAGAAGATAATATCTAGACATTCCCCATATGAAATTCCCTCTATAGAAAAAAACTCGCAAAGTATGCTCCGAAAATTATTATAAACACGTTTGTTTCAGTTATTTTCAAAGTTATATGTATAAAAAAACACCGTGTTTCTTTAATCGCTAATTTAGACATTCCTCACGAGATTTTTGCTCTATTTTAAACGAGTCGTGTTTTATTAAACACTCACTCACAATCCGGACACTCACAATCCGGATGTCGCGGGTTCGAACCCGTCATGCGCAAATAAATTTTATTTGATTAATTTGTGTTATTTCACAATTAATTCATTTAAAATAATATATAGTATATTTGCGGCATGTTCCAGAGTGGAAGATACTATCAGTATCGCCCTGGTGTAAGACCACCATTCAGAATTGAAACGTTGCTTGAAAATGGCTTTAGCTGTGTTTGGTGACCAGATCTGAATAGCCAGGTACTTCCCAACCTTCCTCTTCACCACCTCCTTCCCCTCCCCACTACCTTCAGCCTCACAACATACCCCAATTGGGGATGCCATAGTCTCACTGGCTCCAGACGGGAGCTTGGCTTCACTGTAAAAAAAAAAAAAATTAAACATTTTCACAATTTTCGCTTAAATATTATCGTTTTTCATATTACATATGTCTTGTTTTGGGCGGATTTACCGCGCCTTAAACACAATTTAACGAACACATCACAAAACTCGTAGTTAAACCAAAAGTAGTGAAATTAAACTGAAGCTATTCAAATAAGAATAATGATTCCACACGGTTGTCACTCGTTTGATATCTGTCATTGCACTGAATTTTGTGATACAGTTTTATGCCAAAGGTTTTGTGTAGGTAGGGACGGATTATCTCTAACGTAATGATTTTGACTCTTGCCACGATTTACTCTTACATTTATTAACCCGACTCGGGCCTATTTTGTCGGAAGGTCAAAATATTTCCGCTTTGCAATAAAATCTAAATGAAAGAACGCCTCTGAAAACTAATGACTGTTTTTAAAAGGTGATGAAATACGTGTACGCTTTCAAAATTCATAAATCGAAATAAACATAATGTATTATAATTTAGTTTTTTTTTTAATTATTATTTTTTTTAATGCAAACATAAGAAAGTTTTAAAAATGGCTCACCTTGCTTTTTTTCTAACTAAAATTACTGATAACGAAAAAAAAATTTCCCAAAGTTTCATCCATTTTTTTCAAATTGCGGTCGGAAACTTTGATTTCATAAAGGTGTGCATTTTAATTATTTTGCAGTTATCTTTTGGATTTGAATATAAAACCAGGTGTTTTCTCTTTCTAACACCGTTTAGATCAAATTTCTAACTACGCTAGCAAGAGAGAAACAATGATTTCTATGAGTTCTGTAAGAGTTGATCCGAAAACCGAACAAATTTAAATTAGTATTTGAAAAAGTACTGCTTTTTATAATAATGATACATTAATATCAAGCATCCTAATTTCATCAAATCTCTACATTGTATAAAATGAAGTCGCTCCCGCTGTCTGTGCGCTTAGATCTTTTAAACTACACAACTGATTTTCATGCGGTTTTTGCTAATAGATTGATAGAGTGATTCATGAGGAAGGTTTTTAGGTATATAATTTGTATACCTGTAAGGTTTTGTTTAAATTTGTTGAAATATATAACATATCTGGCCAAGCGGCAGTGGGTAGCAGGCTGGCAAACGGGCGGTGTGGATTTGATTTAACATAAGGCGTTGGTTATAAAGTTTGGGTAATGGCGTAGCGTTGTGTTTTGTTAACCATAGCAACGTGTTTCCGGGTCTGCTAGTAAACACTAAACGAAATACAAAATAAAAGGGTAACAATTATTATAAGCAATAATTATCAGCCTGAAACATTCATCTACACTGAAAAATCTTCCGAGAAAAGATACTTGCCGCCAACGGGACTGTGTTTCAGGCTGATAATTATTGCTTATAATAATTGTTACCCTTTGTACTATGCATATAAATCTTGTTTTAAACATTAGTTTATAAATTAAAAAATAATAATTAATATTTGACAAGTTAAAGAATTTCCCCAAAAAATGTAGATATAATTCGTCTAGACGCCACCTAGCGAGAGATTTAACACTAACAGTGTCTCTCTCGCAAAAATAAATTTGGTTATTTTCAGGTGGAAAAAATATAATAAACAGTAATTGTTGAATGAAACACTCGTATATATTGAATTATTTGGCGGGTATTAGATAAGCCGCCATAGCTCAGTGGTCAGAGCACCTGACCGGCAATCAGAAGGATACGGGTTCAAGTCCCGTTGGCGGCAAGTATCTTTTCTCGGAAGATTTTTCAATGTAGACGAGTGTTTCAGGCTGATAATTATTGCTTGTAATAATTGTTACCCTTTGTGCTATGCATAAAAATCTTGTCTTAAACATTAGTTTATAAATTAATAAATAAAAACAAAATAAAAAGTTTTGGTAACCCTGGCCACATGGTTCATTCCACTTACAAATTTCTTCCGATATTTTCCACTCTCTTCTATAGATGCCTACAATCCCTGTTTAGAATTCCGTGAAGTGTTTTTTTATAATTAAATATTTTTAAACGTGTCCTGCATTCACAACGCGATTTTTCCACTGGCCGGACAAACGTGTTTTTTTTAATATTGATTTTTGTCATGATAAGATTTCACCTTATAATTCACAAGATGGTAACTAGCTTGGAGCTTTTTACAATTATTCAAAATATTGATTTAAGGCACTTGAAAATATGTTGAGTTGAAATTCCGCCACTGACCTTTTTGATTTTTCTTTGTAACTTTTTTAAAAACCATTTTTCTTATGTGAATGCTGCCCAGGATTCCCAGCTGCTCCCGCCTGGAGCCAATGAGGCTATGGCATCCCCAATTGGTATATGTTGTGAGGCTGAAGGTGGGGAGGGGAAGAGGGAGGTGGGGAAGTGCCTGGCTATTCAGATAAAGCCTTTTCAAGCAACGTTTCAATTCTGAATGGCGATCTTACACGAGGCCGATACTGAAAGTATCTTCCACTTTGGAACGTGCCACAAATATACTAGTATTATTTTAAATTAATAAATTGTGAAATGACACAAATCAATTCAAATAAAATTTACTTGCGCACGACGTGATTTAAATCCGTGACCTTCGGATTGCTAGAGCCACCCGTCGACCATGGAGGCCGTCGAAGCTTCACAAATCCTACAATTATTATTTTTCACGTTTTTTTTACATTAGATTTACACAGGAGGCACTGAGGAAAATAATTCCTTCCTTTGGGCGTGATGTGTGGAGGGTCTTTTTGGGAAAGGAGGGAGAGAAAGTTCTGGGAGGGAAAAGGGTATTTATTACCTGATGGGTAGGAATCTGGGGTCAGTGTGTCCAGGAATGATGGACTTATGAATCCATCCCTCCCACTGCGGTGTAAGGCGATGTTCCGAGAGAGTACGGTTGGAGAAGTCAAAGGGACGACGTCAACCATTCTCGTCCGATCCGGACTGCCGTGTAGCTGGTGGACAGAGGCATCCGCCGCCAAGACCCAGACAAACCAAACCACCCCATGAACCCGGCCACCCCTGCAAAGTCACCAAACGTAGCGAACCACTTGGGGTGACCTATGGCAGAGGTGTTGGTTATCCAATAAATAATTCCTCATTCTCGCCTACCAAATTTGGGTTTGGGCCAATACAGTTGTAATTTCCAAGATAAACCATTTTTCGTGTAAAAATGAATTACATTATAGATTATAGAGGTTTGAATTGTTGTACATTTATTCTTATTTTTTCTGATTTTATTTACACAAAATGAAACATAAGATACCAAATATTTTATGTTTCATATCTAGCTTTGTCAGCGGTTTCCCGGAATCATATTCCCTCCCGTCTGAGCTAAACTAAAGTCCATACTAAAGCCTTTATCGAGCTATACTCGTGATGTGGTAGTTTGGAGGGTTTGTTTTATGTTTGGGTCACCATCCCCTATGATATTCCGCTACACGAGGAGATATTGCGCCGCGGGGATATAATATTTCGAACCTGGGACTAACCATTTTAAAAATATATTTCAAACGCTTGAGAAATAGTCGCTCGAAAGCGTTTCATTGGTCACGAGATTCGATGGTTTATTTGAATACATTTAAGGTACTCATCGATTTATTTTTGGGGTATTATGCCGTGTTGCGCTACCTCCTTCTTTAGTCAATGTTTTGGACTGCATTACAGTGTCCATCATTAGGGCCGATTACACATATTAGATTATGTGCCTAATATGTGTAATGCTGTCCGAAACGTTGGGTAAAGAATGAGGTAGCACAAAACGGCGTAACACCCCAAAAATAGATCACGGTAATACTTTTGGCCACGAAATCTTATAACAGGTATTTAGTACTACCTAGTTTAAATGTTTTTATTTTTTTATTATTTAGTATCGCAGACCCGTTAAAAATCACGTTATATTGTGTTAGTTAATCTAGTCAGTTTAAATGAAAATGGAAAAAGCGCAGACACTTGGAAAATCACAAAATGTGACTTTACTTGTCAAAATAGCAACCCTAAAGAATTTAAACGTAACAAATTACTACTAATTTCAAGGATAGAATTTAAATAATTTTCCGGTAAATATTATAGGTAGATCTACTTCATCGCTTGACTGAATTCTAGGAACATCAATTCGGTATATATGTTTATTTTTTTATTGTCATCTAGTTTAATTTTTTTGGTTTGATAATGCCTGACAGTTTGATAATGCCTTCAGAAGGCGAAAGACCTAACACGTGTGTTTATAACTGTTTCTATAAATTGCTTAATAATGTTGTTCAATGTATATGTAAAAGGAAAATAAAAAATAAAAACATGAGTTTGAAAATGATAATTAGAATAATTTTCTTTAAAAATATATGTAGGTACTTTATAGCTGACTGAATCCTTCATACAATCAGTTCCAATTTAGAAAATGACACTAAGGTCAAAGCGAACCCTAGTTCATTGAACCAGATTTCATGGGGATGCACAGACAACTTTTTTTGATTTTTTTTTATTAATAATTTTTTTGGTACATACATTGGTAATTTTACAATACATACGGGCATTTTTTTATATACATATTTAAAAAGTAGAGAATAATACAAATTAGCAGATTAACCAAAAAAAATCCCACATAGGCATCGCCAGTTCGTTAGTATATTTGTGTGTTTTTAAAACAGTTAAAATTTACTCATAAGTACTAATAATATACTCATAAGTAGGTACATTATAATAATAATAATAATAATATTATAATAATACATAGGTACATTATAATAATAATATACTCATAAGTAGGTACATATAATTTACTCATAAGTAGGTACATTATATCTTTGAAGAGATTAAAAAATAAAATTAAATAAACAAAAAATAAAGTTAGTGCTTACTCAATTATAATTCAAACGACACGTTAAGTTACATCAGGTCGATGTGACATT
The DNA here is from genome assembly GCA_929108145.2 of Limnephilus rhombicus. Classification (NCBI taxonomy): domain Eukaryota; kingdom Metazoa; phylum Arthropoda; class Insecta; order Trichoptera; family Limnephilidae; genus Limnephilus; species Limnephilus rhombicus. Next base: position 18,284,108 of record OV815298.1, on the reverse strand, counting down.
GCAGCAAGTAAGTGTTTGCATCAACTTAAATTAGTTTGTTTGATTATGTACTTCCTTATGTTATTAACTATATAAATTTATCTGCTCAAGGTAATAAATAAAATTATTCCCAGTACAACGTATCAGTAGGCACTTAATTGCCACTTATTCTGAGGGATGAAACGAAGGTATACATTAGTTCTAATCAACCCTTTCTTTGGCCCCTTACACCGACTTACAAACTCTACTAAAGCTTAACGACGCTATGCCTAAGCGTAACTTTATAGGCGATTGCCCCTCACACGATTTCTATCAGACCTCTCTGAATAGTCATAGTAATAACCACCGAACATGTTTACCCTAGACGTGTGATCTATACCGATTCAAAAGAAAACTGATTTCACAAATTTATAAAAGACTTTTCGGTTCCTAGGCCAAATAACCATAGCTATGCCTGATAATCAACACCCCTGCTGTAGGTTTGGTACGTTTGGTTTTGGTTTTGGTTCACTACGTTTGGTGATTTAGCAGTGGTGCCCGGGTTAATGGGGTGAGGTTTGTCTAGGTCTTGGCGGCGGATGCTTTTGCTCACTTACTGCATTCTGGCCGCATCGGGAGAGACTGATTCATAGGTTGTTCACCCCTGAACACATTGATCCGCAGATTCGTACCCACCCGTCATTTATTTTTTCTTAACAGAAATTTCTCTCCTTCCTTTCCCTAAAAAGACCATTTAAACAGCATCCCCAAAGATATAAGAGGTCTTCAGGGAAATTATGTTCTTCAGGGCCTCCTGTGTGGAGGTAATAAAAAAAAACTAATACATTTCGATAGTGAAAATGAACGATTTTCTGCTCGATAATTTCCACAGATAAGGAAAAAAATTGTTTACTTCGAGTATAAATTCACAGTTCCATCGGTTTATTTTGAGGTCTTCTGACTCCTAGACCCCAGATGAGTTTGATGTTCGATAAATAATTCCGATATTTTTGAAAAGTTTTGATCGATTTCACCAGAAGTGACGAAAAATTGATGTCAATTCGACAACACAGAGAGGCCCACAAACCACAACACAATTATATTGGTTTATCTCTTGAGTGCCTCGACTTGAAGACCCCAGAGAGGGTAAACAAATTATTATCTGATAAATTTCATTTTTTGATATTTGAAATTTTCTGATCACTTTGACCAAAAGAATTTTATTTTTTACTGTAGATCCCTAAGGAAAATATCTTAAGGGATGCTGTGTGGAGGTTTTTTTTAGGAAAGGAAGAAGAGGAAGTGCTGGGAAAAGGAATTAGGTATGAGGGGTGGGGGTCAGTGTGTCCAGGAGTGACGGACGTATGAATCCATCCCTTCAACTGCTATGCAAGGCGATGAATCGAGGGATTCTGACTGGAGAGATCAAAAGACCTCCTTAACTAGTCTCTCGATCCGGCCCGCCACGCAGAAAATGGGTAGGCCCACGGCCGCCAAGACCTTGACAAACCTCACCCCATGAATCCGGGCAGCCCTGCTATGTCACCAAACGTAGCGAACCACTTGGGGTGACCTATGGCAGAGGTTGTATTGAGCTTAATTCGACAACACAGACAGGTCGACAACACGATTCTATCTGTCTATATCTTCAGTGCTTCAACTTATAGATCCCAGAGAGGGGAAAGTTGGTTATCTGTTAATTAATTTTTTTTTAAATATTTGAAATTTTTTGATCGATGTCACCAAAACTAAGAAAATATTGAGCTTAGTTCGTGCGCACAGGCGCATTTCTATAGATTTTTCGCTTCAGTGGTGATCACAATATTGAATCTGATTATGGCACGTGTCGCCAATCAGCGACCGTGTTCAATGTTGGATATTACCTGAAGTGTCGCTTGGTTTATAGCTCGTTTGCTACGAGTAATCGGTCGCTAATGTCGGCTTGAGACGTTTATGACGAGATGTTATTATACGAATAGATAGTAGCTTAGTTCTGACGGGAGAGTCATTTGGGTTGTTTATGGTCTATAGGTGTCGTTTTGCTGATAATTTAAATCAGCTAGGTGAAATCTCTTCTCTTGTACACGTTGAGAAATTATACAGGGATGTTTTTTTGTCAATATTAAATCAGTGCACAAATTTTGGAATTAACTATCATACGTATTTCTCATTGTTCATTGTACTAATGGGGTTCAAATAATGATGCCGAGTCAGTGGAATTTACCACTTTTTGATTGTTTTTTTTTTTACATTAACTTTACTCAGGGGACCCTGAGGAAAAAAATCCTCATGGCCTATGTCATCTTTGGGGATGATGTGTGTAGAGGTAACGGGCGTTAATGTATAAATATTATAAAATAAAGTCACGTAAAATAAACTTTATATAAACTTTTACTATTGTATTATTACTAATTGTACTATGTAATTATATGTTCACACTTCTAAACACATAACCTAACATATAACTTCATCTCTTTATGTTGTAAATCTTATTGTAATTCCTCCAACTTGTTATCAGGTACTTGGTTTACACTTTTCAATACTACTAACTTACCTACTTATCTCAGTTACCAGGTTAATTCGGTAAATCCGAATATAATATATGCTACCAGGTTACTTTTTCAATTTTTTTGCTATCTAATTATGTAATGAATAATATGAACTAAACCTCTCAATTTGTCTGTCCTGGAACGGGAAACTTTCCTAGTTGGACAGGTAAAGCTTCCTAACTTTACAAAAAAAAACACGTAAATTTGTTTAAGACCACTTTTATTTTAAAACACTACCGGTTTCAGAAGCACCCTTCCTTCGTCAGGAGAATAGCGAGTTATAATATTCTCCTGACGTAGGAAGGGTGCTTCTGAAACCGGTAGAGTGTTTTAAAATAAAAGTGGTCTTAAACAAATTTATGTGTTTTTTATTGTAAATTATGGCGAGCCACAAAGTTAGTGCTTTTTACCAATATGTCTTCCTAACTTTATTTTATTTTTATGTTATTTTATTTATTAACAGAAATAAACAGTACATTAGATACTTTGGTTAAAAAAATGTACAATTATTAAGTATATTACATGGTGGGTACCTATTATGTGTTTTATTGTAGCGTCTTATTTATGGTATGCGTATTAAGTAATTACCGGGTGATGTATGTAGGTAGTGTGTGTATGTGTGTATGTATGTATGTATGTATGTATGCGCATTGAACAAATTATATTATTGACATGATGCTCTTTTTAAATTTGGGCAGTGAACCGGAGAAAATGTCGATGTTAGGATTTAGACCAATAATTTTGAACGTATGAAGAGCACGATTGATTGGCGAATTAGATGCTGCATTTGTCTTGTAATTAAGCGTGTAATGTAATTTGACATGTAATTTGTACGTTCTTTTGTATCTATAATAAATAAATAAATAAATTAAGGCGTTTTAATTTCATGAAGACAATGTTAGCGTAACTGCCCCCATCTATTTCTGACTATTCTGTTTTCAGATTTTCGATTGAGAGTCGCTAGCATTGTCTTAATTTAATTTAATATTACAATTTGAGGTTTTACTCATTAATTTAACAATAAAATTATCAATTATTATTTTTTTTTAATTGTTAAATTAACGTTTAACAATTAACGTCCCGTTGGCGTCATGTATCTTTTCTCGGAAGATTTTTCAATGTGGATGAGTGTTTCAGGCTGATAATTATTGCTTATAATAATTAATAAAATTATCATTTCAATTCAATACCGTTGCAGAAATTTTTGTTTTGAGAAAATCGTGCTGAAAGTTTAAGACCTTTATCAAATTGGGTTCCATGACAGTTGTGATCCGCCGACAATTGACTCACCTGCGTACTTATATACAATGTTCTGTCGGTGTAAGGAAAATACGATATACCCAATTTCACAATATATAACTAAGTGACCCCGAAGGGATGTGCGGAGAGGATAAAACACATTTTCATTCAAATGCATTAAGGTAAAATCTGCTTCTCTATATACTGTATATACCAGCGCATACCTACAAAAACATTGACACTATGTAGAAATTCCTTTGATATTCATATCAACTTATTATGAAGTGTATTTTTGAAGTCGATTTTACAGTTGAAATTGGTAAATAATGCACAAAAAATTATATTTTTATAGTAAATATCATTTCTGGAGCCAACTGTTTCAGGATCAACTACCGGGTCACCATCAAATTACCATCAAAATAACTTAATGCATATGGTTTTTTGTCGATACTTTCAGTATCGCCTTTTTGAAAGACCATCATTCAGAATAGGAACGTTTGTTAAAATGTCTTTGGTTGTGTTTGATAAACAAATCTTAAGAGTTTATAACCAGAGAAAACCAGAAATATGTCATTTTTAAATCACGTTTTAGACGTATTGACTCTTTTTACAAAAAAATTTAAATTAATTTCGAAAGATTGTTCTTTTATCTAGTAAACGCATGTTTTAAATTTTGAAAAAAATGTTTATTTTTAGTATAATAAGGTTATACCATAGGTCATGGGAAGATTTGTTAAATTTTCAAAAAAAGATTTTGTATTATACGACACCCATTTCATATCACATAATCATGCAGTAAAATAAATCAATACATTTTCTGGTAAACGCATGTTTCAGAATTTTGGTTTAAATAAAATCATTAAAAATATATATAGGTACATGTGTTTCTTGTCGAAAATTGGTCCAATTGTATATTTATTTGCGCACTTACAAACTAGTATATTTCAGATTTTTTTAGATTCTTATTTTGCTTAGACATTATTGAAAAATGATAAATACTTATGACCAAAAAATAATTTCAAAATTATATAATTTTAATAGTTTTATCATCACGCCTTTCAGCATTTTTGGATGTAGGTATAAATTAAAGCAAATTTGGAATGAAATATAATCGATGTTGTGTTATAATTTTAAAAAGCTGGCACGGAGAATAATTAATCTTTCTCATTGGAACCGCCCTGTACAAGGCCTCAAAATACTGTAAAAAAATTAAAACGTAATTTATACTTCCCCACATTCCTCTTCCAAATCTCCTTGGCCTCTGCTATACCTTCAGCCTAACAAAATACCCCAATTGGGGATGCCATACCTCATTGATTCTATAAGATTTATGGTGTTACACATTTATGCGTATGGTATTCCCACTACGCAAGAAAACATCTCTTGGATTGCTCCGACGATGACCGAGCGATTATTTCGCTTCTAGTACTCGATCCGGCCGACCACCCGCGTTATTTTACCCCTCTACCCGTTTCATGCGCGAACACGAAATTTTGTAAATATAAATCTCAATAAATGTTAATCTCTCGAACATGAACAAGTGTTATTAATCATCATCCAATATAATTTCTGAACACCGGATCGCGGCCTGGAAATACCGCAATCCTCAGGAGCCTGTTTACCTCTTTATGGTAAAGTATTGGTACTGCCTCGTCTGATATGGAGACGGAACACCAGGACAAACATTTTCCACCAACTTCTCAACCCTTCCAATAACACTTCCAACAGTGTAATGTTTATTTATTGTGAAAATAATCATTTTGAGATTATGTAAAAAATATATACACGTTATTGGTTCTGTAGCAATCAGACGTGTTACGTAAACGTGTAAAGAAAACACTAGATTTAACTGTTCATAGTTTATTTACTAAACAGCAAAATTCACAATAATATCGGAATACCGGAGCGTGACAAAAGTAAAAATAACGGGACCATTTGTTTTGGCTTGCTGTTCTAAAAGAATAATGTACAGGGAATTTGAATTCTCCGGTACTTTCCGTAAGGTGCGACGATATGCCGAATATTTCAGCGCAGGTAGGTAAGTACTTCTCGCAGCGCAGGTAGGTAAGTTGGCTCGCCACAGTTCTTTATTATTACACGATCAATTTGTGTTAACTCATGTTTCTTTACATTTCTTGCAAGTGAGCTATTTACTGAATTGTTTAAGAAATTGAACGATTTCGTGGAAAGTACGTGCTAGTGGTGCTTGTTTTGCGTGGTTTCCAGACAAGTTTCCACGAAAACATTCAATATACAAACGCGAAACAAGTTTTAGACAATCCCTCCAAAATATTATATAATAACATACATGATACCAGACAAAATTATTACGGGTAGAAAAGTAACGCTTCTTATAAAAAACTATTATTCATGATTTTAAACATTTTAACATTAATTAATATACAAAACAAATATTTTTTTTTTTACATTAACTCCACACCAAAAGGAGGCCCTGCGGAAAATAATTCCCCTCAGGGGCTATGTCATCTGAGATGCTGTGTGGAGGGTCTTTTTGAAGAGAGGAAGGAATGAACATTGGTCTTGAAGAGACCCATGTTGTAGGAAGGAGGAAACACAGAGGCCGGCAAATTGTTCCACAGCCGAGCTGTTGAACACAGGAACGAGTCGAAGAAGCGACCCGTTCTCATGTGACAAATGTCAACCATGGGTACGCGTTTGGTGTGTTTCCCGACTATGCACCGGTGCTGAATGGATTAATGACGCTAGTTTCTCGCAACATCTTCCATTGTAATACCGGTGGAACAAGGAGAGCATTCCCACCCGACGCCTGTGCTCTAAAGATTGCAATCCGTCTGATAAGATGGGAGAATCTATCAAACGGACCGCCCGTTTTTGCACAGAGTCGAGGTTATTTTTCAGGTATTTTGGGAGCTCCAGACCAGAGGTGGCTGCCAAATTCAACCGTGGGACGCACTTGTGATTTGTACAGAGTTAGCAGTTGTGTGCTATTAAAGTATCTGCGGGCCCTGTACAGTACGCCCAGTTTTTGGGAGACTTTCTTTACTCTGGCTTTGATGGAGCCCCCATCTCTGAATTGCAATTAATGACGAATTTAGGAGGCGGTTATGGATACCACCGCCCCGGGAATCATTTATTAGATATCCAACACCTCTGCCAAAGGTCACCTCAAGTGCTTCGCTAAGTTTGCTGATTTAGCATGGGTGCCCGTTCATGGGGTGAAGTTTGTATTGGCGGTGGATACATTTGCTCACCAGCTGCCGGATCGGGAGAGACTGATGAGGGAGACCTTGACCAATTGGGAGAGATGGATTCATACGTCCGTCACTCGTGGATACACTGACCCCCAGATTCCGATCCACCCATCGTACCTTCTTCCTTTCTCAGAACTTCCTCTCATCCATTTCCTTAAATGACCCTCCACACACCATCCCCAAAGATAAAATTGTCCCTGAGGGGAATTATTTTCCTCATGGCCTCAAGTATGAGTAGGAGTTAGGAATCTTGGATCAGTGTGTTCAAGTGACAGACGTATGAATCCATCCCTCCAACTGCGGTGCAAGCTGGAGTGGTCAAAGGGTCTCCGTAAATAGACTCCTCCCGATCCGGTCCGCCATGAACACAACTCTCCCGATGAACCCGACCATCCCTGTTAAGTCGCGTGTGTGGTTTATGGTCAGACCGAATGCCATTCAAATTTTTTGTTGGTACTTGAGAATTGATTTGAGATTTATTATTTTTTTTTGTTCTCAATTTTATACAGGTGCTTGCAGGTTTTTTTTACACGATGCAGTGCCATGGAGCCTCAGGAATGAGGTTTTTTTGCCTTGTTTAATTCATATTTTTGTTTACTAACCTATTATTTGCATTTTGTATTTCCTGTTCAGCACTTGCATACTGCTTTCTAACAACGTATGCAGGGACTATGGAGGTCTAGATTCGTTCAAAATAAATAAATGTAGCTTCGTTTAAAATAAATTAATCTTGCGAGAGCCTTTGAGGAGTAACCATCTGTTATTTATACCAGGGCGGGTAAGTGATGGATAACCTCCAAAGAGGTGTTGGTTTTCCAATAAATGGTTCCCGTTACGGCGCTACCTACGAGCACGGTATTATATAAGTAAATAAATATAGCTAAAACAGGAGCAGCATTGCACTTGCCCTTTATAAGTTAAAAATATACATAAAAACACGCATTCCGAAGATCAAAGCCAAATAATAATATTTCGGGATGACCATCAAATGACGCCGCCGACAAATTGTGCACAAACTGCGTCGGATAAGTCACACAGTATCTGGCCGCTGCATCGCCAGACAGTTTAAGCGATTTACAAATAGACAAGTTCAAGTAACGGCCCGCACTTCAACTGTATGACCAGCACCACTACACCAGCACCAACCAGTACTGAGGTATGGAGCGGACCTATTTATAATGTCGCATAAATTTCTGGCAGGTAAAATAAACGAGCTCGATTGGAGATGCAATTCGAAGGTTGCCAGTTTCGAAAATTAATATTTAATAGTTTAATTTATGTTTTGATGAAGAGAGCGTTCAGTTTAAATAATAACAGTGTGTGCACAACATTTGACGCTTTACGTGACGCCTTCATAAATCTTGAAAGTTCTGCTACAAACATGTACGTAGTAAACCAGCAGAAGACCAAATATATGGCCGTAGGATGCACCCAACAAACCCCAAATCTCTCATGTGGAAACCAAAATTTTGAAACGGTACCAAGATTCACATACTTAGGCTCCCTGATAATAAACGACAATAATACCACAGAGGAGATCCAGAAGCGCATAGTGAACGCAAATCGATGTTATTTCCGTCTACAAAATCAAATAAAATCCAGACTGCTGTCGAGAAACACGAAGATATTAGTGAACAAAACACTTATTAGAACACAGTACTCACGTACGCAGCTGAGACGTGGGTACTAACTAAGAGAAATGAGCGCAAACTGGACGTTTTTGAATGGAAAATTTTGAGGCGCATCTTCGGACCGGTTCTAGAAAATAGATTTGCATACATAGATTTGACAACAATGAGCTATATACTCTGTTTAAGGAGCTAAACGACACAAAATTTATAAATTTGGGAAGACTTCGGTGGCTGGGTCATATGGAGAGAATGAGGGAACATCAAGCACCAAAGTCCCGGCTGGCGAAGGAGGCTGGGAAGGCCAAGGGTGAAGTGACAACGTCCTCAATTACATATCTACCTTGGAGCTTCTAAACTGAAGAGAGCTGGCACAAAACCGAGATAAGTGGAGGAAGACTCTTGAGGAGGCCAAGACCCACCTGGGGTTGTCGAGCCAATAGTGATGATGATGCACAACATATAAAATGCTAATACGTGTTTTCATCCCGCGACAAAACATCTCTGATAAAATATCCTCCGACAAAATATCCTACGGACAAAACATCCCCCAACGAAATATCTACCAAAACTTAACCTAAAAAAATGGGACAAAAATATTACAGACATCCTGTAAAGACATTAAATTAATTATTGTTCTAAAATAGTAAAATGGGACAAAAATTGTACGGTCTGTATTATTTTTGTCCCATTTTTTTTAAGTTAACCAAAAAAATTGGTTTTTTTAATCCGAGTCCATCTTGTGTACAGTACATTGAATTTCGATTTTGTTTACTTGAATGAATAAATGCTAATCTTGTAAGTGGAAAATAACCCATTTTCCGACATCCGAGCGAGCTGAAACGCGGCTGAGACTCGTTGTCGGTGACGATACATTCGATACGTGCTGTCGTGGTACTCACGCACACATGTGTGTGTATTTTAAATTAGGTTTATCGTTTTACAACTGAGACCAGTGCTTATGAGACGTTCTCAACCTCTCTTTCCCATCTCCTTCCTCTTTCCACTTCATTCAGTCTTCTGGAAATTTGAACTTGTGCGGTAATGACGTAACATACACAGTAACGGTATGAAAGAGCTTTTTAAAAACATTGGCCATCTTTTTGATGAAAGATTTCAACCAAATTTTCTCGATCTGAAATAGCTTGTTTTATTTGTTTTTTTATTTACTACTAGCTGACCCGGCGAATGTTGTTCTGCCATATAAATTATTTCTTTTGCACGCACTGCGTTGTGATACATAACAAATGCCGAATGAAATGTCAAAAGGACGCGACGCTTCTCGTGAATAACTTGCGCATGTGTGGATGAAAGTTCGAAGAGGCGGACGTAGCTCCATCTGTCATTCAACAACATAATAATTTCGTTCTGTTTGAAATACGAACGACGGTTAAATTTGTTTATACAAAAATCGCTATTAAAAATGGGAGGGTCGTGATTAAAAAATGGGAGGGTGGGGGTAGGAGGGTGAAATTTTTTGGTTATAGGTATTTTTTTATGCCAAATAAAAAAAATACGAAAAAAAAAATGTCAAAAAATAGAAAAAAATTTCTACCAAAGCAGCGGTAAAATAGCTTTTCTAGCGGTATATATTTACGACCTATTCTCATACCTACCAAATATATATGATAGCGTGTGATTTCATCGTTTTTTATTTGTAGTTTTAACGCCAAAAACCGCCATATCGCTGACTTTTGTGACAAATTTTCAGATGTATTTGATTGACTTCACCGAATTGCAATAGGTACCCCACGTCACAATGCGCCTTGAATGTTTTGAAAAGAAGTGGCTGTTTTCCTGGAGTTGTGCAGACATACGTTCACCATTTGTCCTATTTACGACTGTTGACATTTAGTGTGTAAGAAAGAGAGGCAGCATTGACGTTTTTGAATTTTTGGAATTCAAGCAAACTTCGATATTATACCTACCTACCAATATTCCTGCAGCTCTTTCAAAAGATGAAAATTCGTTCCATATTAAATGTATGAGGAAATTAATTTTCGTCATAACTTTCTTTTTCGTGAATTTTTGCGATGTTTCAATAGTTATTATGTTATCCGAGGCGGAGACAAATCCAACAAATCAAAGATCATCAAAATCGGTTCAGCCGTTCTCGAGTTATAAATAGTGTAACTAACCCGACTTTGTTTTACATATTAAGATATACGTTATTTATTATGTGTTACATTATTAAGTTTAAGAAGGTATCTACCTACTCATGGTATAAATAAGTTCTTTCTTGTATTCACGTCCAATGTTGTGTTTCTATCTTGACGGATATCTGGCGGATTGATAGCCGCCTATGACTGCGAAAATATTAAATAATTGGTCAACACCGAGTGTTTGACGGAATTCTGACGGATTGATTATATGCAAAATATAAATATTAACTTGACATTATAAAAAAAAATGCTGTTTATAATATACTAGTAAATGTTGGGGTGGGAGTGGGGGCTTTGACTGTTGATCAGTGAAGAGTTGGGGGAGGAAATGGAATGGACGGTAAAAGAGAACGAAGTTTTCTACAGCTATAGTTTTCTTTTATAAGTACAAAACAGCAACTTATAGGGGCGCCCGAGGCAAATTTTATAAAATTCTGTATTTGATTTGTGTAGAGTTTTACTGAGAAACTATACGGATAGAGTTTGCTTCTAAGGAAGCTTCTGTTAACATTGCGGATTTTAAATACATTTCTGGAATTGTACAGGGATCGTGGGCAACCCTAACAACCAAACTAAGCCATCGGAGATGTAACAAGTAATGCTCAAGAGGGAGAAGGAGAGGGGAAAGGGGGTGGATACTGACCAAGAGGGCGTCTTAGAGTTATGTGCTTTTCGTAAAATGTACCGATCGTACATTCACTACGAGCAATACGTACATTGTATACGATAACATAAATGTTATACATTGCTTCGAATGCTGAAGGAGCTATCTAAAACGGGACATAGTCGCTGAATACGAGTAGATAAAAGGCATTACAAATAATGTTTTCTTAAAATTAGTACATTTACACCATTATTCCCAATCTTAAAATTTCGTCTGGGGACTTGGCAGTGGTGCCCGGGTTCATGGGGTTTGTCAAGGTTTGACAGAATCCCTCGACCCATCGCCTAGCACCGCCGTTGAAGGGATGGATTCATATGTCCGTCACTCCTGGACGCACTGATTCCCAGATTCCTACCCACCCCTCACACCTATATACCTGCCAGAACTTCCTCTTCTTCCCATCGTTAAAAAAACCCTCCACTCAGCATCTAAGATGACAAAGGCCAAAAGATGTGTTGAGCTAATGTAAAAAAAACTCTATTTAAGCGACCTAAACTTGTGAACCGTTCTCGATTTGCACCCCATCACAGTTTTCTTCGCTCTCTCATTTCGATAATTAATTTTTGTCTTTTCTTTGTTACAGGTAAGTTCTGCATCCATCTCTCAAAATAACAACAAAGAAGGTTTCCTTGGTTTGGAGTTTGGTGACTTCTGTCATTCTCATGGTGAATAATTGGCAAGTACGGCAAAATATTTTTCCCTTTTAACCCCTCAAGCGAGGTCAAAATATTTTCGCTTTGATATAAAATCGAAATAAACGGAATGTTTCTAAACGTATCCAAAAACTAAAAACAGTTTTTAAAAGGTAATTTTAAAATTCGAAATAAACATATAATTTTTTAAATATATTTTTTTTAATGCAAACGAAAAATTGTTTTAAAAAATGGCTCACATCACGTTTTTTTAACTAAAATTAAAGATAACGAATAAAATTAAAAGTACAAACATATTTTATTAGGCACGTATTATAAACGTTATCGTCAACTCACTTTTTTGTTGTTTCATCTAAAAAACTTTTAGATTTGAATATAAAGTGGTGTGTTTTCTCTTTCTAACACGGTATAGATCATATTTCTAATCACAATAATAAGGGAGACACAACGATTTCTATACGACCTGTATGAATTGTTCCGAAAATCGAACAAGTTAGCCTAAAGGTCGGACTTTTCTGGGACACTGGAGTCGAAAGGTCTTATGCATATAGGTGACATCAGTTTTCTTTCAAATCGCTATATGCTTAATTCTTTTTCTTCTTGGGATTATCATAAGATATTCTGATCAAATCATGTACTATTGTACCGCCCATCATAAAATTTGGTTTTTGCTTTCAAAATAGGCTCACTAAAGAACATATTTTATATTATAGTTCCCAATTATGTCCTCTACGTGCGAAGTGTACCTAAATTTCTCTAAATAAACATTAACAGTGTTAATCTCAAGTGACCTCCCGGGTAAATATGGTCCTGTATATTTTCTGCCTGTACAGTACATTTTTACGCAGCATCTCCTTCATTGGTCAAATCATTGTACATGTAGTTTCGTAGCGCTGATCGATGACAGGTGGATGCAATTTTTAGCCATAAGTTGTTATAATGGTTTGTCTAGTTTAGTTTAGTTAGAAGTAATTATAATTACTCGAATCCTTCCACATCAATCTGTCTTTTGACGAATCACATTTAGGAAGATCAAAACCTTGTACTACTACTGTACCGCCCACCATTAAACGTTGCTTTTACTTTCCAAAATAAACTCATTAAAGAATATATTATACAACGTGTCCGGAAACTCGTAGTACAAGCGGGAAACTGGTGAATCTACATCACGTAGAGAACCCAAAAAACTTATTTTTTTCAATCTGAGCATTTCGATTTTAATATTATTTTTATTCTATTTTTTCATTTTTTCGGCAACTAAAGGGTTAAAAAATTTTTTGAGCCCGGTTTACCCTTCGATGCATTTTATACGACATTACACAGCTGAAATCAACCCCCTAGTGAAAAATTTTTTCAAATTTAACCAAAAAAATTCCAACTTCGGACCCGATTTACTCGTAAACGAAAGCTCAAATCAAAAAAGTTATATCACAAATCGACTCCGAATGTGATGTAGATTTACCAGTTTCCCGCTTGTACTACGAGTTTCCGGACACCGTGTATATTAATATTAAAATATTTTGCAGGATTAAATACGTGTGTTCACAATTTTGTCCTCTGAGTAATTTCTTTAAATAGACAATAGATAGTGTTAATTTCAAGCGACCTCCCAGGTGAGCGTGGTCCTGTATTCATTCATTTTTAGGCAGCATCGCGTTCATTGGTCAAAAAATTATACGTATATTTTCGTATCGGTGATCAATGAACCGGTGGATGTTTTAGCCATATGTTGTTTTTAGGTTTGTTTATCTAGCTTGTAGTTTTCTAGATCTTAGAAATGTTTTTTTTTGTTTGTACAGCGCCCTTGAGGTGATTTTTCACAAAAACGGCGCTATAAAAGTCATCCAAATATTATTATTTTTATTATTTATCATCTGTTCTGTATATTTATGTAGCATTTTGCGCCGCATGCTGAAGGAGCTAAACAAAAAAGGAGCACAGTTCGTTTTTCTCTGCATTCTTCATTGCAATTAATTTATAAATAGGTGTTGTTTCAGACATACTACAGTTTTGCACAAGTGCGTGTGTCGTGCAATAATTCATGAAAAAAATGATTTATTGTACATTATGGTTGGTAATTAATTATATTAACGGCCAGATGGTGTGGATTTTTTTGTTTGTTTATTTTGCAAGTAAATTTATTACTATTGATATAAAAAAAATGCGTGAGTACTTTTATGTAATTAATCTTGTTAGTGGATGGAATTACACGCGAAATGTTAGTTAGGAAAATGTAAATAATGTTTTATGAGAAGATTTGCGTGTCTGTGGGAGGTATCTTCTTGAATTTGGGAGGCGGGTGGCAACACCTCTGCCATTGGTCACCTAAAGTGGTTCGCCGCGTTTGGTGACTTAACAAGGGTGCCCGGGTTCATGTTATGTATTTTCCGGTCATGCGGCGGATACGTCTGCCCTTCATATGCGTGGCAGGCCGGTTCGGGATAGACTGGCTGAGTGAGGCCTTTTGACTTTTCCAGCAGGACTCTTCGGATCATCGTCTTGTACGACAATTGGGGGGATGGATTCATCCGTCTGTCAGTGGACCCACTGACCCGCAGATTCCTACCAACCCTTCATACCCTTTTCTTTCACTGAACTTCCTCGCCTTCCGTTATCAAGAAACCCTCCATACTCCATCCCCAGATAGACCATAGGTATTGCAAGAATTAGTTCAGCGAAATCTATGTACTTTATTTATTAATTTACGGACAATAGTCCATTAAAAACGTAATAATAACACGAATAAAAATAAAAAAATACAAACAGAAATGACGGTGAAGGGAGAGCACGGATAAATGAATAGCAATGACAATATAAAATGTAAAAATTACATATATAGAAGACACTACAAGTCAAATCATGACAACTCATTTAAATATTGCGTATCGACTGCCGAAAGTCATTTAGTTTTACACCAAAAAAAACAATGCTTTGACTTGCGTTAACAAGTCTCGACATTCTGGAAAAGGGAGAATGGTATCTATAATTAGTAGAATGTTGATTGAGGAACGACAATTCATTATTTCGGAGTCTACGGGAAGGAATGTTGAACTGGATGAGTTGAAGCAAAGCAGGTGTATCAGTAATACTGTTGATAATTTAAAAAATGCAAAATAGAGTCCTTTCTACGTTTTTCTAAAGAAGAAATGTTTAAAATGTGGTCAATTTCATCATTTGAGTACTCGCCTCTTTCAAGACTTTACTTTATTCGTACCTATAATTCATTGTACGCAAATATAATAATAGTAATTTTAGCTTAATTGTTGAAATATAATTTTTTTTATATACGTTTTTTTAATAGTACACTCTTACATAGATTGTTTTTAAAAAATCACCTTTAGGTAGCTATTAACAATTTATTTTATTAAACTATGCAAATCTTGAAAATAAAATTAAAATTGAGCACGATATGGTATTATCACGAACTATAAATACTGTAAAACCTCCACACAGCATTCCCAAAGAGGGGAATTATTTTTATCAGAGCCTCCTGTGTTGAGCTAGAGTAAAGGTTAATGTGGTTATGGAACGAGTAAACACATAAAACATGTGAATTAATAAGACTTTCAAGAAAATACTGTTAAAAAGCTTCACGTATTTATGAACAAACTATACGAATCAAACAAATCATCCGAGAAAATAGGTTACCTCTAAAGCTGACTACAGACTTATCCGATTTGGCCTTTGATTAAACATATTTATAATATCGGAAGGTCTGTAGACATCATAAACCTAGCGAAGCAATCGCTATACCTACTATTCCCAGCGAGAGATGGTATGTCATGTCATCATTCTAGTATCTCTGTCTTTTTAAATATAGCATGTGTACTTGATTTTCGATTTTGTTTTCTTGAATGAATGCAAATCTTGGATGTGGAAATTAATCCATTTCCTGACATCCGATCGAGTTGAAACTCGGCAGATAGGTTCGTTGTCGATGACAAAGCATTGTACTATTGGTGACACGCACACGCATTTCTTTGAAGTTGGCTATCAGACCGCCCAAGAGATAGCCGGTAAATTGAAAATAGATGTATTATAGTATAAAAACTTTGTAATATATCTTTGAAGAAGATAATACTAAGAAATGTAAACAAAATATATTACTTTTTAAATTTTTCTCTTTTCATTGCTTTGATGGTTACATAATTTGGGAATTTTTCGACTACCGTGCTAGGCAAATGCCCGTGTAATGGTGGTCGAAATGAAAAAGAACAAAACACAGAAAAATAAAAAGCTATCGGTCGCAACTGCGACTCGAACCCAGGATCTCTCGTCTTAGGGTGACGAATGACTTAACCTAGTCGGTCACTAAGACCTCTTATTTTTGTGCAATTTTTGTCAATCTCATATTTCAAATTTCAGAATCTAACGTTATTAATCGAATGATTTTCAGATAAAGCTACCGCTGTAATTCGGTTTCTAATTCAAGAATTTGTCACAAGATAACGCCACTTTCGTCGGCAAGACGCAAAGGGACGTGCCCTTCCTAGGTATTAGTTCTACGAATTTGTGAACCTGGAGTATCTCCGGGTTTCAAAAGATTGACGGTAATACTCATGTATCAAGCGGCTGCATATTACATATGACATCATCGCCCATGACGTTTTCGCGGTGGCTAGCCATCACTGGTTGACACGTTGACAGTGGATACAAGGAACGGGCTAATTTTGAAACCAGTACCCATTGGATTTACAAAATGATCACCAACACTAACTGAGCGACGCCGAGCCAAAAGCCGCCTGCAGGGCCCAGCAGTAAAAACTGCGGAACGCGCACCACCTTCGATTATTTTTCCATATTGTTGACATCTACCTTTATAAATGCAAACATTAGTTCGAAGAACTGGTTTGTAACCTAGATATTATATATATACTATCATAGTATATATTACATTGATGGAAATAACCTCCAAAAGTTATTATAAATTCTAATAAAAATTTCAAAAAACTTTGTTTTTATTACGAGTTAATTTTTTCAATTTCAAACAAGCCGCGTGAGAAGAGGACGATCGTCGATACGGGATGTCCATACGATCTCTCGCTGGGACTAGTTTAGGACCTACTTGGCTTTTCAGACAACCAATATATTAGTTAGACTTGCCCTAAATAATCGATATTTAATTGAAAGATATAATTATTATTGTCAACATTGCTCTGCCAGATGCCGCTGTTTATTTACGGTTATCATACTTAGTAGAATAGGTGGGCTTTTTGCCAGGTAATTTTTGCCAGGTAATAATTTCTTTCAACCAACCCAATTTCTGAGTGGGAATAACATTGTAATGAAGCTTTTCAGCTTGATATGCGTGCAAATGAATATAATACCATTGAAAAGATAATACTAATAAATCTAAACGAAACGTGAAACAGAACAAGACAAAGAAAAATAAAATGGTATCGAATCGAATCCAGGATCTCTGTGTTACCAGGATATCAACTCGGCCATTCGGACCTATTATTTGACAAATTTTGATTTTAAATGAAAAGAATTTCAAATAAACAGGATCTTGAAAATCTTCATACAAAAATTTGAAATTTTGAAAAAAAAATCGTTATTAACTACAACATCAATAATGTGGTATTTTTCAATCTTTGCACTCTAGCTCACTGAAAAGTCACGGACTGCCTCGTATTTTCACGTTTTTCTTTTAATTTTATTAATATTTTTATTGTATGCTATGCCAACATGACTTTTCTATTCACCGACAGCATAGAATGTGTTATCTCTCGGCTTGCAGAACTAACTTGCTAATATTCATGGGAGAGCTGTCTTGTTGATACAATCACTCCGGATATCGTTCAAACGGCAAGCTTTGTCGCTGTTAGTCTAAATCTCATCTATAATATTTTCTCGTCATCTGAAAGCAAAAAAATTCAATTTAGTTTATCATTTTAAAAACATTACAAAATTACAATTTCAAAGCGTTATTAAAAGAGATGAAAATCGAATAGAGGAACGGTCCTAAATTAGAGCCCTGAGGAATTCCTGAGAAATAATTTTGGTATTCCATGTGATACAAATTGTTTTCTTTCAGTAAAATAGCTGGCAAAGAATATAAGAAACCGCAAAGAAAAATCAATCATTGACAATTCATTCAATAACTTGCATTGTACGGTGACCGGACAACTCAGAATCATGCAACTTCAACGTCTCCTTTGAAAAGTCATTAAAAGCGATGAAAAAAAAAATATAAAAAAATGGTTAAATATATCGGTTACGTGGGGTTATGTTATGGGCT
Organism: Limnephilus rhombicus; assembly: GCA_929108145.2. Lineage (NCBI taxonomy): Eukaryota > Metazoa > Arthropoda > Insecta > Trichoptera > Limnephilidae > Limnephilus > Limnephilus rhombicus. Next base: position 18,265,781 of record OV815298.1, on the reverse strand, counting down.
ATTTTTCATAACTTTTAATGACTTTTCAAAGGAGTGTTAAAATTGCATACTTGTGGGGCGAGTGTTAAAATTGCATAATTGATACTAAGCCAGGCCCTGCTGGCGGTTTTTAGTTCGGCTTCGCCTAGTTTGATTGTAGATAACCATTTTAAAATCCAATAAGAACTGGTTCCAAAAATAGTCAGTGACAGCTAGTCACCGAGTTGAAGTAACTGTGACAGGCAATGACGCCATATGTAATCTCTCCATTTCCTAGACCTAGGGAATAAACGTTCACATGCAAGCTGCTGACGTAAGTGGCGACATCTTGTGACAAATTCTTGAATTCAAAACCGAATTACAACGGTAGTTTTGTTTGAAATTCCACGTACGCAGATGTTATTTGTGGCGCAACGCGTACGGCGTAACGTCAACATGCACTCGAAACTGGGTTCTGAAATTCAACCACGCAGACGCTGGGGTAATAATAACGTTCGATCATGGAGCCGCATTGCACAACACCTCTGTGTAGTAGCCCGCACAAAAATAACAATAAGTATTATTATTTTTGTGGTATTAGTGAATTATTGAACCTGTTCCTTTTTCGCTGCAACCCCTTCATCTAACATTCAGTCATTTATCACCGATAAAACCGCTGGGGTAAATTCTCCTCTCCTGCATCTCTGAATAATGGTACCTGTAACCTGCGGTACTAAATATCGTGGGCTCCATTTGTCCAACTGTAGGAAGTGGCTGATGGTTAATAGAGTGGTTTAATATTAGACGCGAGGTAAGACACAGCAAGTGAATGCACATCGCTTAGCTTGTCGGCGAATGGGAACAACGAATCCACTTGTAAATGGAATTGGAATTAGCAAGTGCACGATTTTGATTGTAGAATGCATTGTAATAAAGAGCGCCGCGTGTAGGTTAGATCAGAGGCGGCTCTAGGGGTCCAGAAATGGAAGGCCATTTATAAAAAAATTATACTATGATACAAAATCAAATTAAATACGATATTATTCGTTTAGGTACCTCATTTAGATACCTCACGAGTTTGAGAGTCAAATTACATTTAATATAGTAAATTATTTCATGCGACAAGCGTACAATATGCAAAATCAACCTACGTTTATCAAACCATCTCTTTCAGACGCATAATATTCATCGTGCTCTCTCCCTCACGGTAATGACCCAAACTGTCTTCAGAATCCCAAAGAATTTTTAATAGGCGGCACAGTGGCATCTCGTTTATTGTATGGCGCGTAGAGAGACAGACGACATGATCTTTGGACATCTATTAAATTGACCCAGCCGATCATAGTGCATTTAAGACGTTAAATGTCACTACTTGCCGCTGCCCGTTATATCGCGGTGCATTTCAAATACATTAGAATAATACCAGTTGTTATATTTGCATAATATTATGTTTTACTATCATCTTATAATTTTGGGAGATCTTTGTCCAATTGACCTGAGGGAAGGACCACCACTGGGTTAAAGATGTATTGTGGGTTGTCAGCTCGATTTTATCTTAAGACTGGTGCAATTGATCTAACATTTCGATCGTCTGGTCTAGTAGATTAGACAGACATCTCCAAATACTAACTTTTAACATAACGATGAAAACAAAATTCGAAAACTCGCTCAGGCGTCGGGCACATTCTGTCAGAAAGTCAGAATATTTCCGCTTTGCAATAAAATCTAAACAAATGAAATCTATATTTTATTAGACATGTTTCACCTCGTTTTTTGTTGTTTCGTGTAAAAATAATTAATAAAAAATTCCAAAAGTTTGTTAATTTTTTTTTATTTTTTTATTTTTTATTTAGTAACTATATACATATATTATTTTTTAAATGCGGTCGGAAACTTTGGTTTCATAAAGGTATGCATTAGAATTATTTTGTAGTTAATTTTTCATTTGAATATAAAGCATGGTATTTTTTCTTTCTTACACCTTACATCATATTTCTCACCAAGTTAGTAAGTAAGACAGAAAGACTTCTGTGAGGCCTACATGAGTTGCTCCCAAAAGAGAACAAATTAGCCTGACGGGTTAAGAAAAAACTTGTGGTAGTTAAAATTTCATCTATGTCGTTTCAAACACATGTTGTCAAAATAAGACGTTGATTAGCTACAGTAGTTCTTTTTACAAGTCGAAGCATCTCACATAAACATCAATTTCATCACAAATTATGACGGGGCTCGATTAACTAGAAATTAATGTAGTGATATCAAACACGAGCACTGACTTATATGACAAGACATAGAAACTAATGTCGACAAAAATGACTGGCGTCGATCAAACTAAAGAGTATTATAGTGTTATCAAACACGGGCGTTGATAAGTGTTACAATACTTAGTAACTAATATTAACCGAAAATCGTTGAAAACAGCAATATTTGTCGTGTTTTATTGTGTTGTCGTAAAATACGGAAATATATCACTTTATGTAGGCAAATTAAATTTAAATTCAGTGCGTTGAATTAAATGTAGGTATTGAGAGATGTTTGCAGGTATTTACTTGTTTACGAGTGCATATTTGTATGCAAGTGAATGATTGTACACTTTACAATCATTTAAAATTAAAATACCATTTCTTCAAAATCATCATTTATATTTAGGGTATTGTGCCGTGTTGTGCTACCCTCTTCTTTAGCCAACGTTTCGGACAGCGTTACAATGTTCATCTTTGATGTTTATTTTCTATGGGGAGCAGGGGTGTGCACTCCGTATAGGCACATAAGCACTGCCTACCCTACCGTATTTGTGAAACAAAAGCTTGTAAATAATATTATAATTTATTAAATTATTGCTAAAAATAAATACAAAGCGCGGAAAAGCTGAGCAACCAAAACTACGCGAGCGCCTCATCAAACGCAATTCTACAAACAGTAATTATTTCCGCTTGTAGCTAACTTCATACAAGATATAATATCAATGTTTACGAAATGCACATAGCAAAGAGTAGAACTGTCGTCAGAATTTGCTTCTTTTGTTAGTATTAGGCAGTGCTTTCTGGAACAAAATTAGCAAATGGCAATCAGTGACATCTGTTGTTATCTATTTCTATCAACTAGTTGTCTTACCAGCAGCAAGCACACTTAGCAATCTTGTTCATGTATATTGTAATATGGGTTCCAGACGGGAGAATTGTATTCAAGTTGACTTCTAACATATGCAAAATATAACAGTTTAATACACTTTATATTGTTACAATTTCTAGTTAGCAATCATGTTACATTTTCAACACATTCGTCACGTGTAGATCAACCCAACGAAACCCCATCCGTCCAACACAGTCTTTGATATCTTACAAGTATCACGCGTGCTGCACTAAGTCAATATGTACAGATGTTTTGATCTGTTGACCATCTCGTTTAATAAATCCGACTGTTCTTGCTATAAATTATCGCCGGAGCCTCTCTGGACCATTAAATCCGCTCGCATTGCATCTTGCACTGTGACAACATTGAAGTCTAATAGAATCATCACGGCATTACACACGGGACTTGTAGATAAATCTGGCTTAGGTTTCAGAGGAAGCGGGTGCTTCGGTCTAGTGAGATTCTGGGAATTAGATACATAATGCGTTTAGTCATGTGATTCGAATAAACTGTTAGGATTTCGTAATGATTTTTATTTAATTTAATTTTTCCTTGACTTTGTCTTTAACACTGAATGGAATTTATCGAAATCACTCATTCTGTTTTTCGCTAAGGGGGTATTTCACCATCCTCCTAATAGGATTATCCATACGATAATGTACATTTTCGATTTATTTATTTAAAAAGTCTTGAGTTTACTATTCGGTACTTGAACCTATGAATAGTGGCTATCTATTTTTACCCGTTGCGAGTATTTATTTGTTAATTTATTAATATTCGCTATCGTATGGTTTAGCTATTAGGAGGATGGTGAAATACCCTCTCACTTCAATAGTTTTTTTGTGATTAAGGTCTAGATGTTTCAATTCCAGGCATATTTATCGTTTTTTTTACATGTAGCAAACACTTTGCGGCTATAGGTACATAATTATAATTTCGGAGGGGGGTATGAGTACCGCCGCCCCGGAACAATTTGTTTTATAAAGAACAACTCTGACATAGGTCAACCCAAGTGGTTCGCTAGGTTTGCTGACTTAGCACGTGCAGGCTTGAGGTTTGGGGGGACGACCTCGGCTCTCCTTCGCCTTGCCTCCGGCTACTCGACGCTGAATTCGTTAGGGTCGTCGGGCATTTCCCCCCAATCTCCCATTTACTTTTCTTTGAGGCACCACCGAGGAACCGGCTAAGGGGTGCGGAAGCTGAGTGGGGTTCACGGCTATACCGAACGTCATGCGCTTTCTTGCTGGGACTGCCAATCGATTGGAGAGGACTCCCAACCGTTTGCCATGCCCTTATTATTTATGTACTGTGTCTTCCTCCCAAACAGGTGCCTGTAGGATACGCTGGATACAATCACCCAGCACTTGCTTTCACCAACCTGTGAACCAGCGTGAACTTTCACCAACCTGTCCTATTGTCTTGTCTATATTTTGTCATACTAACACATATTATATCTTGAATTTCCCGCTTAGCACTTGCATACTGCTTACTAACAACGTATGCAAGGACATTGGGGGTCTAAATTAGTTCTAAACTAAATGTAGCTTTGTTCTTTCAAACAAATTAGAGAGCGAGAGCCTTGAAGGATAAATCATCTGTTATTTATACCAGGGCGGGTAGATAACCTAATATAAGTCGTTGATTAGCACGGGTGCCCGGGTTGCGTATTTACAAAACCTATACCGATTCAGTCGCGGTAACGACAATTTACATTTTAAATATACCTCTATATTGGTTATTTTTTATCACATTGCAAAAACAAAAATTGTTCTAAAATCTAGATAAAATAATATTTCTGATGTGTATATTAGAAATTAATAATTTTATTTCTAAATATTTAAATTTTGATATTGAAAATTTAAAGCGACTTGAAACGCGGTAGGGATTGTAAATACGCGCCCGGGTTCATGGGGTGAGGTTTTTGGCAGCGAATTCGTCTGCCTACTTGCTGTGCGGCAGGCCCAATTGGGAGATACCGGGTGATGGAGACCATTTGGCCTCTTCTGCATTATTCTCTTGAGCCATTGCCTTGCACCACAGGGATGGATTCACACGTCCGTCACTCCTGGACTGATCCGCAGATTCCTACCCACACATCATACCTTTTTCCTTCCCAAAACACCCTTTCCTTCCTTTACTTTAAAAGACCGTCCACACTACATCCCCAAAGATGAAGTAGGTCCTGGGGGAAATTTTTTCCTCAGAGTCTCTTCTTTTGTGGAGCTAATGTAAAAAAAATAATAACTACAATAAAATAACTTATTTGAATACCACTTTATTGTATAAATCTTTAATATATATTATATAAGACAATTTGTATATCAAACCTACCGGTTTCAATTCGACCTCAATCTTCATCAGGGTTATAAAAACATAATTAATTAATTACAGAGTTACAGTGTATTTATAGGTAACGTAGAAGAGGGAAAGAGAACATCAACTCTGTGGGAGGGGGAGGTGGTGGTAGGTAAGAGAGAGAGAGAGGGGTAAAAGTAGGTGTATTTATCATTGTTACAAATTTGTAATCACCACAATTTAGAATGTTTAGGTCAATCCGAACATCAAATAAATTCAAATATAATTTGAGATTTTCACTGCCAAAAGTATTATTGTGATGAAGGACACTGCAACGCTGTCCGAAACGTTGACTAAAGAAGGGGTTAGCGCAACATGGCATAACACACCAAAAATAAATCACCACAATAAAAAATATTCGCTCTTGCTTTAAAACCAAACTAGCAAAGCAAATGTCAAATTTCAATTTCAATAAAGTATTTTAAAACAAATTTATCGGTTAACAAGTTTATTGGGATTTTTGCAAACCACAAAGTTAATTCTTGTTATAAATACTTCAAAATAAATTAATTGAAATTCAATATTGCATGTGCGTCAATTGAAGTTGCTATTATTGATGTGACTGTTTGTTTATTTTATAATGGAATTCTGAGGTCAAATAATAATTTTAAAACCCACGAATTATTTTCATAAATTTAAATTGAATTTATTTTCACGTAATTCCTGTTGTTAATATTTACACGTGATTCCCATTGCTCGTGAGCTGAGCTATTTCTGGCAGTGTTGCCAACTTGATATATAAAAGAGAGCCAGACGATACCCGAAAGGGAGCTAAAAAGGAGCTAAAATCCAATATAGCCTATGGAGCTAACTGCCTCATTTTGGAGCTAATTCTAGCTCTAAAGGAGCTGAGTTGGCAACACTGGTTTTCGGCTCCAGGCTTTTCAATTACGCAAGTTAGTCCCCAGAATGTAAGATACTTTAATTTTGGAGACGTGTATGGGTACCGCTGCTCCGGGAACCATTTATTGGATAACCAACACATCTGTCATAGGTCACCCCATAGCAAGTGGTTTGCTGTGTTTGGTGATTTTGCAGGGGTGCCCGGGTTCATAGGGTGAAGTTTGTACGAGTCTTGGCGGCGGACGCGCCTGCCCACCAGATGCATGTCAGACCGGATCGGGAGAGAGTGGTTAAGGGAGTCCCTTACCCAGCCGTACCCTCTCGGAAAACGCCTTGCACCGCAGTGGGAGGTATGGATTCATATGTCCGTGACTCCTGGATACACTGACACCCAGATTCCTACCCACTCCCTATGCCCTTTTCCTTTCCCGAACTTTCTCTCCTTCCTTTCCTAAAAAGACCCTCCGCACAGCATCCCCAAAGATGACATAGGCCCTGAGAGGAATTATTTTCCTCAGGGCCTCCTGTGTGGAGCTAATTTAAAACAAATACCCTTAGTATCATCGTGGTAAGTTCAGAGTCAATCAGTTTAATAGAGAAGGCAACGATGAAAAGTGCAATGGAAAAGTAGTTTCGATCGAGAAGTGGATTGAGGAGTTTTGTCACCCTTGGTCAAGGTTCGTGAAAAATTCGTTTCACAAAGTTAGCTTATCGACGGGGTAGAACGGCGATTGACTAAGAAATCGTGACGTAGGTCGCATTCCGTGTTCTAATGGGAGATTTGAATTAACTGCAATATAAATGGCAATGTTTTACTTCAAGCTAAATTTCGATAGCTACCCGACGAGTTTTTTTTTCGAAAAAGGCCCGTATGAGTTAACCTTGTTAATTGCATTTTCTATGAACCTAGATCTTTAGTAATATACAATTTGATAAATTCGAAGGGTCCTGCCCATGTGTTTGACAGACTGCAGTGGTCCCGTGACTCATGCACACAGTACACGCCAAAGAGACCATTATTTATTCGTTTTCTCCAGACATGAAATGCTCTATTTGAGATAAGTTTCAGCTATTCATCATAAAAACTTTGGAATGGAATAATACTGTCTATTCGAATATTGACATCGTTGCAGTGCTTCAAGAAGCTCTGTGGCGAATGGTTGTTGACTGCACAACATCTTTATAATAATAATAATAATAATTGGCTAATTTATATAGCGCCGTTTTCGTGGAAAATCACCTCAAGGGTGCTGTACAAATAATATATAAAATAATTAATATTACTGGCTTAAAACTAAGATTTACAATTACAACTAGTGACTTACATCTAAGACTTATAGCTACTTATATTACTGGCTTACAACTAAGATTTACAATTATAACTAGTGACTTACATCTAAGACTTATAGCTAGTGACTTATGACTAAGACATACACATTCTAACCTAAAACTGGTGACTTATTAACACACATATTTACAATTAAGATTAGCGCCAGAAGAAGTAGGAAGTTTTTACATAATATTACAATTCAAGAATACGGGTGCAAAAAGTTTAATGAAGGTTAACTGGATTTACGGGAAGGTATAGATATTTTAAATAAATTAATAAATTCAATAGTCAATCTTTACTGCATTAAGGTGATTCATCGCTCACCAGTAAACAGATTGAGGTATCACAATTAACAGATTACATTAAACAGATTGAGTTAACTATAAACAAAGAGAAAAGAGGAAAAAAAAAAACTATTAAAAATTGCAAAGTTTAAATAGAATGATGAATTTATGGAAAGGAGTATCGGAAAAAGTGAGTTTTCAGTTTGGATCTAAATTCCGCTGAGTTGGTTATGCATCTCAATTCCATAGGAAGTTTATTCCAAGCTTCGGGGCCGGATACTGCGAATGCACGATCACCAAACTTAGTGTTCGGATTTCGCTTAGGTTCTTTCAACCTTCCAATTGTAGAAGATGTCGCTGATCTAAGAGTTGACTGCCTAAGACCAATATTTTCCGGAATGCATAGTTCAGAGATATTCTTATTGATAGAATTTACAATGAAAGGAATACCTACTTTTTTTTTAAGGTCACGTATATTATCGAGGCTTCTGACTCACATAATGTTGTCATTTTTTGCCTCATCTGTTTTTAAATTATAATATTATCATTATAATCTCTAATGATCTTTAAAAGGTACCTAGAGTCCTTTTATATTCCTTTCGTATAAAAAATCACTTTCAAATATTTTTCAGTTGACATGATCTAATAAATTTCATTATTCTCGATATGGCATGAAACTCTGTTGAGGCTATTAAATTCTGAACTTCCGATGAGTTCGAGGTCATTAGTATTGTAACTCTGTCTTTCATATTTAATGCACTTCGATAATGTGAGCTCGACATCTTCAATTTGTTCACATATCGAGCACTTTGGAGAATCAGATAGGCCTATCAAACACAATATTCTTCCCAATAGTGCGTGTCCGGATCTTAATCTAAAAATGATTCTCATTTCTGATCTTTTCAGATTAACCTCAGTGAACCATGGTCTTTTAAACGGTTCGTTTTGTAGCTTTCTGTATCATATTCCTTTATTGGTAGACAAAGTTTTAAAATGGTTATTCCACATATTATTACATATGGAATTTATTTTTTGGCAGTAATCTTCAGCGTCTGGCGTCCAGTCGTAGATAATTCCATTCACACATGCTTCGTTTGCCAACAAATCCGCCTCTTCATTCCCATGTATTCCTACATGAGATGGGATCCATTGTAAACATATGGACACATCTTTCTGCTGTAGCCACCTTATTTGTTCAACAATATTGTAGGCTATTTTCCTACAGGGAACTCCTTTCGGAATACTTTTAATATGTTGAAGTGCACTTTTAGAATCACTTAATATTACAGTTTGTTTCCACTTATTTTTAATTGCATATTCCACCGCTTTTTTGATTGCTATCAATTCTGCAATCATAATAGTGCAATTTTTATCCAATTTTATTTAATGGGAAAAATTGTTTGGCATTGAGAGGAAAGCTGCTCCAACTTGGTCTGATTTTTTTGATCCATCAGTGAAGATCTGGTTGAATCCAGAATACTTTTTAATTAGCATATCGCTTACAATATTACTAATTTCATTTGGTAAGAGTAGTCTTTTGGGGGAATTAAAATTGTCAATCTCAACTGAAATACATTCCAAATTAAGTGCTTCTACCCAGGTATCGGAGGAGTACATAACATATCTAGACATTTATTTTTATTTATTTTACAATCCAATTTTGTGACGTACTAGACATACGACAATTATATGTTAAATCGCTACTAAATTACATTTTTGACCAAAAAAACAACCTTCAACAAACACAAAATATCACAAACACACCAGTTAGACAAGCATATAAACTAACTAACTAACCATCACGCCGTTTCCCCGCAGGGGTAGGCAGAGAGGACGGACCGCCAAACAACTCGGTCTTGGCACACACTATTTGCCTCACTCACATTCATACATCGTCTCATACATACTCTTCTATTATTCTGACTTTTGACATGGCCCGTCTCAAGTATCTGATTTACTTGATCGTGCCATGTCTTCCTCGGAAACTCCGACGGTAAGTACAAGCTTTGGACAAAGACATTACCAATATCACGCTATAAAAGCATTCAACAGTCTAACACTTGAAAATAAAATTGAGGAAAACAAAAATAAATTCCGACACAAAATTACAAAATTGATTAAAGACCAAAATAGACAATACTACCAAAATATCATAGCATAAAATAACAAAACTATATACATGTATTGTTAGTTTTAAAAAAACTATATACATGTATTGTTAGTTATAAGAAAATTAAAATTGTACCGTAATTGGACTCACCTGTCTGTCGTACAATAAAAAATAAAAAAAAACATATAAGTAACACGCAAAACCAATATAAAACACAATCACCCACAAACACTCAACACGTAATAAAAATATCGTTTTTATCCTTATATAATATTATTTATTCTTAATTTTACGTTAATTCTAAATCTCTAATTTTTAAGTTTAATTTATCTTAATCGTATGTTTTTTATTTACTTTTTTTCACCAATATTATGTATATATATATTTATATGTATTGTGTATAATTTTGTATATGAAATGGAGGCCTCAGCACGGGTAAACCACCCAGTGAGGCCAACATCATTGAATTATGTAAAAAATGTAAATAATATTGCATCAAATAAAAAAATAATCAATTGTTTCCGAACAAATTTTAATCAACATTGGTAATTTTTGATTGTTCCAGAATCTATTTTGTATCAAGGATTTATGTTTGAGAACCTCTAAAACTAGTGGATTATTTTCAATGGATACAGCTCTAAGCCAAAATCTTGCAGGTAGTTTCCAAGTTCTTATATGCAAAGGAGGGGCACTCATTTCACTTTGTAAAACATGTACAGGAGTTGAGTTCAGGAAACCTCCTCATATTCTTAAAGCTCGTGATTGTATTCTCCTAATACCTACTTTGTGCTTGTGATTATATTATTTTTCTTTTAAAATTTGCGTAAATTTGAATTTGGGTTAATGTGATTTAATTACAATTTTATTTCAATTTCATTTTAATAATTTATTTATGTTTATTATATTACGTGTATTATTTTAGGGGCACTGCTGAAAACCAGCTGCATTCCAGAACAAATCCTGAATGTGTAGCTAAGTCGTGTAGTGACCCATTTGGCAATAGAATCAATGTTAAATAAACAAGAATTTGTAAAAATGTATTAGCAAATAAACATTATTATTATTGTGAATGTATCTACGCAGTGCTTGGCAATTCTTCTCCTCTCGTTTCCATCGCAACGCAAAAAAGTGTTTTTGAGAATCATAATTTTTTAAGTAAAACCCCGTTAGCGATTCGGAAATCGGATGAAACGGAAATGACGCGTACAGCACCTGCGAAGCATTATGCTCCTATTCAGGCTCCTATTGGTTGAGATATAAAACGGAAGCGACGCTTGGTCTGCGCTCATTGGCTGCTTTGATTATGACCTCACTTTTCAAGGCTCCTTAGTTCTTCGTGGTTTGAGATTGTTTTGGTAAAGTTTCGCTTCTTCCGCGTGTTTACTGCACTCGATTTTTTTTGTTATTCATAGTACTTAACCGTCCCAAAACGTTCAATCCCAGCCACTGAACAAAAAATCTCTAGAAGTGTGATATTAATAGATTTAATAGAAATCTGATGTCGCCAATTTTAGTAAGACTTTTCCGGTCAGGTCAATGAAATCGATTAGCTGTTGTTTAAGACAGATTTTCGAAATTTCAAAATGTGTGATTCATTTTTCCAAAAGTGAAGAAAAATTGGGCCTACTTTGAGAGCACGGTACGCCAACAATGCACTTTAGTTTATCTCTTCAGTGCTCCCAAGGCAGTCCACCCAGCTTATAATTTATTCTCATTTGGTCAGAAAATAATAATTTTAAAATATTTATATTCCCAAAAAGTTTAATGCTTTCCGTAGACATTTTATAATAGCCACCCTATTAAAATTGTGAAATTAAAATTAAGCTGGGATTTTAACCAACGTTTTAATATTATTTGTGATCTGGAGCTTATAATAATTGCCGCCTTTTGCCCAAATCCCTAGAGCAGTGATGCTCAAACGGTCATCGCGAGTGCTTTTTGAGTCGATCTCGAGAAAAAATTGCCGATATAAATAGATCTATTCACAGTTTTTGTTTTAGTTGGTCCTCCATTAGGCATCAATAAGACCGCCCATGTTTATGCCTTTTTGTTTATTATTTATTTGTAGCTTATATTGTCAATGGTTTGGCATTTTTTATTGTTTGTTTACTCTATCCACATCTTATGGTATATGACGTCACAAGTCCACATAGAAAAAATATCGTCTAATTATTCCATATTCGAAGTGAAATATTGTCGAAAATCGCCCCTTTCAAAATCCCGAAGTTATCGATCTAGTTTCTAGTATGTGGTTTGGTTTATTTATGAGTCAGTCAGTCCGAGTTTAACTTGAAGGTGGTACGAAGTTTATTAATAAATAATACAAAATGAGTGCGGTGAAGAGATTCACACTTAATTTAAAACCAGTTTTGTAATCAGAATGTAAAATTCGAGTTACGGATTCATCTGCTGATACATTTCGAAGAAAAACATTCTCTTATGCAGTTATAAAATTCTAGTAGTAGACTATTTATATGCTGCCAAAGAAAAACCATTTTTATCTGCATGTAAATTCGCTACATTCAGATTTAATTTAAACCAGTTTTGTGTTCAGAATGGAAAAGTAGAGTTTTTGATTCATCTGCTGACACATTTCGAAGAAGCTTACGCAGAAGCAATCTTATGTTAAAACCTGCCTTGTGTTATGAAGATGCGAAATCCTATTACATGGATACCATTCTCGATTTCCGAGAGCAGTTATTAGTTTGTAGTAGAATTTATAAACATGAGTCGATCGATCGGTGCCTAGTAATATTGAGGTAGATCGCCAGAAGTCCAAGTTTGAGCACCCCTGCCCTAGAGGGTATGTTTCTAAGCCTCTGTCTTCTCCCTAATGATTTTGATTGCTTCACAGGTCCGTGAAATCTTCACTCTTTCTTATCATCATTCCTTATTATTTGCTAATTTTTATTCATTTTGGTGAAATAGCTATTTTATAACTTTGGAGGGGGATATGGGCCCGACAAAATATCCTCCGACAAAATATCCTACGGACAAAACATCCCCCAAAAAAATATCTACTAAAACCTAACCTAACCTAAATTAAAGCTAACCTAACCCATCGAACCTAACAAAAAATGGGACAAAAATGATACAGACATCCTGTAAAGGCAATAAATTATTATCATCTGTATTATTTTTGTCCCATTTTACTATTTTTGGACAATAATTTATTGTCTTTACAAGATGTATGTATTACTTTTATCCCGTTTTTTGGTTAGGTTAGGTTAATTAAAGTTCGATTAGATAAAATCGCGCATTGACCCAGGGAACCATTTATTGGATAACCAACGCCTCTGCCATGGGTCACCCAAGTGGTTCGCTAACTTTGGTGACTTGGCAGGGGTGCCCGGACTCATGGGATATGTTTTATCTAGGTCTTGGCGGCGGATGTAATTGCCCACCTATTGCGTGACGGGCCGAATCGGGAGAGACTGATTGAGGGAGATCTTTTGATCTCTCTAGCCGGACTCTATCGACCCATCGCTTTGCACCGCATTGAGAGGGATAGATTCATACATCCGTCACTCCTAGACCCATTGATCCCACGATTCCTACACACCTCTTTCCTTCGCAAAACTTCCTCTCCTTCCTTTCCCTAAAAAGACGCTCAACACAACGACTCAAAAGACGACATAGGCCCTGAGAGATTATTTTCCTCCGGGCCTCCTGTGTGGAGATAAAGAAAAAATGGCGGGTTGTAAAATGTTTCAGGTTTTCAAACTTCTATACGAATAGTTTCTACATTTAATCATATCATCATAATAGTATAAAATGAAGTCGCTCCCGCTGTCTGTGCGCTTAGATCTTTTAAACTACGCACCTTACTTTCATGCGATTTTCACCAATAGATAGATAGAGTGATTCATGAGGAAGGTTTTTAGATACATAATTTGTCAAGGATTTGTGTAAATTGGTTGAAAGTTGAAACATATAAATAAAGGGAGCGGGCTGGCAAGCGGGCGGTGTGGATTTGATTTAATAGATGGCTTTGGTTATAAAGGTTGTGTAATGGCGTGGCGTTGTGTTTCTTTAGACGCAGCAACGTGTCGCCGGGTCTTCTTTAATCATAACTTGTGCATACGTGCCTCTCGTGGGCCCACGTCTGTTTTTCCGCATAGTTTTATTAATAAAATATTGAACACGCTAAAATCGATCAAGTTGAATCGGTCGTAAATGTTTACTGAAAGTAAATATTTCAGAGTTTCTTTCATTTCCCTCATGCTCGCCTTCCCGCTTTGTGAATGCTCCCTCATGCAATATTCAAGCGCCGCACGCTGAGCTAACTGACTTGTGAGATGTGACTTCATTATTTTTATTTAATTAAATGAAGACAATATTAGCGAAACTCAATCGAAAATCTGGAGACAGAAAAATCAGAAAAGATATTGGCTCCGTAATTTGAGATTTTACTCATTAAGTTTAAAAAATTAAAAAGAAATCATTTTTTTTATTTATTTGTATAAAAATCAAAACTGATGTACAGGGTGCGGCAGGGAAACTTGCTGAATTGATTTGGTCGCCGACGAGCGAGACGTGGTCAGAAAGGGGTGGGGAGGGTCTCATTGGAAAGAAGGGGTCCTTAAGTTTTGTTACACCGCCAGCCAGTTGTCGTCATGCGTGGTGACGTACCGTGGCCAGCGCGCTCACCCGATTGGCACCCTGCGATTTTTTTTATGGGGATATCTCAAATCCATCGTTTATAACAACAAACCCCGGACCCTGCAACACCTGAAGGACAACATCCGCCAAGCCATCACCAACATTCCCGTCGATATGCTCTAAAGAGTGGAGCGAAACTTCAAATCTAGGGTAAATCAGTGTATCACTAATGAGGGCCGCCATTTGCCCGATGTCATTTTTAAAACTACTTACAACAAAAATTCAGAATGTTTACTATACGATACAAAAAGAATTAAATCGATATATAAAGTTTTCTTTTATTGACTTTTCAAATCAGCAAGTTTCCCTGCCGCACCCTGTATTTTCTAGCACACAAAAATGACGAGTTACATTAGACATTGCCCTATTTTTCATAGCTAACCTAAAATAACTATTATCTTGACCTAACAAACAACAAGTATGTGTTCCCAGTGCTCCTAACACGATATGTGTAATCAAAACCTACATAATACATTTGGAGATATTTTTTGTGATGATTTTAAAATTTAACAAATAGATTTTTTTAATATTTAATTAAATTAAGACAATATTAGCGAAACTCAATCGAAAATGTGGAGAAAGAAAAATCAGATTTAAAAAAATTAATTTGTCTTCTTATTCTAAACGTCGGCATCTGGTGCCTATCAAATCTTCAAAACTTGACTACTGAAATTTTTTTATTTGTATACGTTCAAATGTTTTTAATTTGTATATGTTCAAATTTTGACGGCCGGCGTAGTCCAGAGGTAAGGCTCTTGACTCGCAATCCGAAGGACGCTGGATCGAATCCTGACGTGGCAAATAAATTTTATTTGATTAATTTGTCTTAATTCACAATTTATTCATTTAAAATAATATATAGTATATTTGCGGCACGTTCCAGAGTGGAAGATTCTCTCAGTATCGCCCCGGTGTAAGACCACCATTCAGAATTGAAACGTTGCTTGAAATGTGGCCATATCTGAATAGCCAGGTACTTCCCCACCTTCCTCTTACCTATCTCTTCCCCTCCTCACTATCTTCAGCCTCACAACACACCCCAATTGGGGAAGCCATAGTCTCACTGGCTCCAGAGGGGAGCAATTGGGACTCTTGTGCGGTATTCATATAAAAAAAAATAATAATTCCATTCGCAATGGCACGGTAGAACGCTAGAGTGTTCGATTAAGCGTTAGGGAACGTACCCATACTACATGACCCGTTCAGGGGGGGGGATCTTCAAACCTTGGTCACAGTGAGCGGCGGGGGGCTTAGGTTTTTAGTCTCCAAATTGCAAAAAGTGGGTCACGTAATATGGGTCGTTTCCTTACTTTAGTAGGTTATTTCCTAACCTTCCTCTTTCTCTTCCTTTTCCCACTGCATTCCGCCTCACAACACACTTATACTAGCTCCAGGCAGTTGGAACTATTGAAAGTGTTGATATAATTTTTTTATTTTTTATATAAATTTTTGTTTTTTTTTTTTTAGAGTGAAAGCCGCACAAGAATCTCAACTGCTCCCGTCTGGAGCCAGTGAGACTATGGCATCCCCAATTGGGGTATGTTGTGAGGCTGAAGGTAGTGGGAAGGGGAAGGAGGTGGGGAAGAGGAAGGTTGGGAAGTACCTGGCTATTCAGATCTGGTCACCAAACACGGCTAAAGCCATTTTCAAGCAACGTTTCAATTCTGAATGGTGGTCTTACACCAGGGCGATACTGATAGTATCTTCCACTCTGGAACATGCCGCAAATATACTATATATTATTTTAAATGAATTAATTGTGAAATAACACAAATTAATCAAATAAAATTTATTTGCGCATGCCGGGTTCGAACCCGCGACCTCCGGATTGTGAGTCAAAAGTCTTACCCACTGGACTACGGAGGTCGTCGTTGTTGAAAGGATTATGCATTTTGTTTTATTTATCTTATTCGTTCGGAGCCAAAGAGATTGGCGCTCTGATAGGCAGGTCGTTACTGTTGTCATCACTATGCCTTTGTTTTTGAAACATGGGGGGCAAACACTGGGGTATAAATGTTGCTTTTTTTATTTAGTTTTTTGCGATTCTGTGGGTTTCTTTGGGTTGAAACAACGGGGCACAAAAGTTTCACTTTTGTTTGGTTTTTGACGATTCTGTCCCACTGTGCGCCGTTACTCACAACTGCCCAAGTATCAGAACTCACTCTGGGTTCTTTATTATCTATTTTATTTATTCCCCGTATACAGCGGCTCGGTGCAACGTGCAACGTGCAACGATCGTAAATGATTGTGAACGGAGCAGATGCCGAACGGGCCGGTGCAATTGTTGATCGCCAGCAACATGCAAGCAAATGACATGATATTCCGATGTAACACGCAGGTAATAAGTATTTCTGAATCTATTACTTTGAACTCGTAACGCGGTTCCGTGATAAAATCGATCAGCGACAAAACAATACATTGAAGACAAAGAATAAAGAATAAACAATCAACAAACCTAACCTCGCTTAATCTATCCTAAACTAACATAACCTATTCTTTTATCACATTCCGTTTTTTCATTGAGAGAAGAAGAAGAAGATTTGTGATGGGCCATCCAAACCTAGATCCTAAATAGCAGGACGATATCCGAACACCTCCGGAAGCATGTGTTTAACAATTATTTAACGTTTAACCAGCCAGCGGCCGAAAATCCACATTTCGTCGAACGTTGTTCTTACGATCGTGCAGGGCGGTTAAAATGAGAATGATTAATTATTCTCCGTACCAGCTTTTTAAAATTATAACTCAATATCGATTTCATTTCATTCCAAATTTGCTTTAATTTATACCAACATACAAAAATGCTGAAAGGCGTGATGATAAAACTATTAAAATAATGTACTTTTTGTAATTATTTTTTTGATTATAAGTATTTATCATTTTTCAATAATGTCTAAGTTAAATAAGAATGTTAAAACAATCTGAAATATATTAGTTTGTAAGTGCGCAAATAAATACACAAACGGACCAATTTTCGTCAAGAAACACATGTACGTATAATTTTTTTAATGTTTTTATTTAAACTAAAATTAAAATTCTAAAACACGCGATACCCACATAATGTATTGATTTATTTTACTGCGTGATTATATGATTTGAAATGGGTGTGGTATAATACAAAATCTTTTTTGAAAATTTAACAAATCTGCCAACGACCTATGGTATAACCTTGTAATACTAAAAATAAACATTTTTTCTCAAAATTTAAAACATGCGAATGCTAGATAAAAGAACAATCTTTCGAAATCCATTTATAATTTTTTGTGGAAAAGAGTCGATACGTCTAAAATCTGATTTAAAAATGACATATTTCTGGTTTTCTCTGGTAATACCCCCTTAATAATAAGACCGGTCAGTGACTGAGTTGGCATCGCATTTGGATCCCACCGGGACGTTGCGTGTTCGACTCCTCGGATGGCTAAGTCAACCATCACAACGCAAGCTACATTTTCGGCTTTCTGTGGTGGTTAGTAGGAGATTTTCAAATATTGTCAGGTTATTCATAATCCGGGAATATTTATCTTTCTTTGAAAAAAATAAAAATATTTGGATGACTTGTATAGCGCCGTTTTTGTGAAAAATCACCTCAAGGGCGCTGTACAAACTTGTAATAGATTTTCACAATCTTACTTCTAACTACAAACTAGACAAACCATTATAACAACTTATGGCTAAAAATTGCATCCAGCGGTTCACCGATCACCGATACGAAACTATATGTACAATGATTTTACCAATGAACGCGATGCTGCGTAAAAATGAACTGTACAGGCAGAAAAGATCTAAAAAAGGAGCCCCAAAATACCTGAAAAAAAAACCCTCGACTCTGTGTAGCAATGGGCGGTCCGTCTGATAGACTCTCCTAATTGAACAACCGAATTACAATCTTTAGAGCACAGGCGTTGGGTGGGAATGCTATCCTTGTTCTACCGGTATTTCAATGGAAGATGTTCCGAGGAACTAGCGTCATTGATCCCTTTGGCACCGATACGTAGTCGGGAAACACGCCAAACGCGTGCCCAACTTATGCACACGGTTGACATTTTTTGTCACATGAGAACGGGTTCCTTCTTCGACTCGTTCGTGTGTTCAACAGCTCGGTTGTGGAACGATTTGCCGGCCTTTGTGTTTCCTTCTTCCTACAACATGGGTCTCTACAAGACCAATGTTCATTACTTTCTCTCCTCAAAAAGATCCTCCACACATAGGGTTGCCATCTTCTAAAATAAAAAAGCCTGACTATGTGCTGTATTAGGCCGGACATTTTGCCCTAAAAGCCGGACATACGTACTTAATTTTGGACATAAAAATCTGCTACAAGTTACAGTTGTTTATCAATCACATATTAACCAGTTTAATAACAACAATCATTAATCAGTCTTATTTTTGTCATCATTTGGCTTTATATAGAACATGTCAATAACAAAACAAAGAATATTGAGTCTTCTGTCTGTAGACATAACATAATAAACTTATAAAACAAACAAAACATCACTCTTTTTCTGGTTAAAAGTTAACTAAAATTTTTCATTAACAAATATATAATTAAACATATCTATCTATCTTTGTGGACAAAAACGAAAAAATAAATTAAAATCTCGACTTCTCCAAATTATTAAAAAAAAAAAAAAGTACAATTTTGTATCCTAAACGTCGTTTTCTTTGGAAATTATTTCATAAATTTCTTGACATGTCATTTTTAAATTACACAATGTGTTCATCATCTTAGCAATTGTTTCTGTTTGCAATTTATTGCGTTCCCTGGTCCACTGGGCGTTTATTAAAGAGAAAACTCTTTCAATATCGGCGTTATGGACTGGAATCGCAAAGTTCTGCCATTGGCCAAAAAGTTAACTGTCTTCTAAATTTTTTTTAGACAGAATGTCTATCGTTTCTACTACGTGCTCCTAGCTTGGTATCTCAGCTAAAGTCATCCACTTAAAGTGTTTCAATTCGGCACTGAATTCACTTGTCCAAGAGTTTAAGTAGTCTTTGGCAATTTTGTACATAATTGTTTAACAATTTGTTTTCTTTGAATTCTTCCACGCGATCTGGGTGAGCCTCCGATAAATGTCGTAAAATTGCGGTTAACTTGGTTGGGCAGAAATTTTGTTTCAGTCTATCATTTTTTATATTGTCCATTATTTGTGAATACAGGTCAATTACTTCGTTACTGAAATTTCTGAAGTTTCCGTACATTTGATTCGACGTTGATATATTGACATAGAAGAGCCACTAACGAGTCGACTAAAGACAAAACCCTCTCGAACCAAGAATGGCCTATGTCGCTCACCCTCGCCTCGTCCGTTGCGTTCGTTCTGTAGGCGCTGCGTGCACCGCGTTACACTAACAAAAAGCCTAACAAAAGCCGTACAGGCCGGACATATAAATATTTAGCCGGACACGACCTAAAAAAGCTAAAGCCGGACAGATGGTAACCCTACCCTATCCACACAGCATCTTAGATGACAGGGCCCCCTGCGCCTGCGTGGAGTTAATGTAAAAAAAAAAGAAAATATACAGAACAATACTTACCTGGAAGATTACGTGAGATTAGCACCATTTATTGTTTATTTAGAGAAATTTTGATACACTTTGCACGCAGAGGGCATAATTGGGAACTATAATATGTTGTTTAAAAGCAATGATGGGCGGTACAGTAGTACAAGGATTTGATCAGAATATTTATCTTCCTCAATGTGATCGCCTCTCGGTAAGAGACAGAATGATGTGTAAGGATTCGAATAATGTTAATCCAATAAGAAATGTATGATTAAGACACATCAAGATCGCAAATATGGATTCTTACGAAAAAGTTATGACGAAAATGGCCACAACACAAGAATATAGAAATATGAAAGAGTGGATAGCCATAGAAAAAACAAATTAAATAATGTTACGTATGAAATATATCTTCGCCAATTTACATAAAAAATCTCTCGACTCCTGACCTCCAGACAGTCCAATCAAATTGATTGCCATTTCCAGAAAGAATTTTGATATTTGAAAATTTTTAAGCAATCAAACGAAGTATCATAAAATAACTTTTCTTTGGGAAGTCGGACTCGCCCACAAAAAACACACTGCTCTCGGTTTTTCTCTTCAATTTAGATAACATATGTATTTTTCCACGTAACTTAAAACCAACTTTCATTCTTTTGAAGCACATGCATGACTCGATATTTTTCCACTCACGAAAAGCAAAAGAAAGAAATTTGCGTAAATTGAAAAGAATTAAAAACATTACTTTATTATTCTTGAAGCGTTCGACAAAGAATGTTCATTTTTGCAAAACACGAGTTCATCAATCATTTGCCTTTGTTATTTCGTCTAGACGGAGCATTTTCAGCGATTTTCAGTAATGTTTTTAAAGTATTTTTCAGATTTTGTTTTTCCCTCACGGGCGTTTGCGGTTTCTAATACCCTAGTGGCATCTAGCGCCTGAAATTGAAAACACCTCAGAGTAATTTATAAACAGCATGCGATGTTTACGATGCGCGCGGGAAAGTGTATTTTGTTTACTAAAAAGGTTGCCCCAGCACTTAAAATGCTTGTTTTTTGAGAATATTATATTGAGGACGATCGGAAGATTTTAAAACGGGAGAAAAGGAAGGCAGTAAAAGATTAAAGTGGGAAAGCTTAGACTTTACTAAAAAAATCATATAAAATTATTTTTGTGTTAATTGACTTCATGAAAAATATTTAACTAAAACCTTGGTGACTAGTCTTTTTAGATACATGAATATTTCACAGCTGCGTAGCTTATGATGGAAGTGAAGTAACGAGCTGAAAATAGTTAAGCTGAAATTCGTACCCTTTTCAAGCCGACAAGAGCTATTGCTTTTGTCAACACCAACACTATCGTGTTCGCCAGTTTAACTGATCGAATGTCCATTTAACGTTATATTTTATTGTTATTGGATAACCAACACCTCTGTCACAAGTCTCTCCAAGTGGTTCGCTACGTTTGGTGACTTAACAGGGGTGCCCGGGTTCATTAGGTGAAGTTTGTCCAGGTCTTGGCGGCGGATGTGTCTGCCCATCTGATGCGTGGTGGGCCAGATCGAGAGAGACTGCTTAAAGGAGGCCTTTTGATCTATTCAGCTGGACTCTCTCCTCGACCCATCGCCTTGAACCACAGTTCGAGGGATGGATTCATGGAGTTCACTCCTGGACACACTGATCTCCAGATTCCTATTTACCCATCATACCCTTTTCCTCCCCAAAACTTCTTATCCCTCCCTCCATTAAAAAGACCCTCCACACATCATACCATACATAATATGACATAGGCCCTGAGGGAAATTATTTTCCTCGGGGCCTCCTGTGTAGAGCTAATGTAAAAAAACGAGCTGAAAATAGTTTATTTGATCAACAAATTCCAAAAGGAACAATTCGCGTTAGTTTCAAGCCGCCAGAGCTCACAAGAACTATTGCTTTTGTCAATAGTTCTACCGTGTTCGCCAGTTTAAACTGATCGAATGTCCAGTTAACTGAAAATGAATCCCTTGCGGAAGACTAGGCGAAAGATTACTAGATTATATTTTATCACCCTTTTTTAGTGTTCGTTTTTTAGTGTGCAATTTAAAAATAATCCAGTTATATTTGTCATATCTCTGCCCTGATTATGAACACTGCAGGACTTTCCAAAACCTTATTCAAAAACAGCGATTCTTCCTGGGATCCTTCTTCTAAAAATCTTTCCTTCAAAGATCAATCTGTTCCTAGATCGTCATCATCAGTTGCCTTTCATCTCCATCGACATAATGGCTTCTAGAATTCTGTTCATTTCTGACCTTTTTTCTACTTCCTACGATTTATTCCTAGCATTCTTCTAAGAGATAGCACAAATCTTTTTTAAATAGAGATAGGTCAAAAATCCCCACCGGTTTATTTTACAATAAGAAATGTTTTCAGTAGTAACTTTTTTTTGTTAGCTATGGCATCTACCATAGTGCCATTATTCACAATCTTACATTTCTAATTATAAAATTAACTCGCCTCTATCCATTCCCAGTTAATCTCTGTTGGACAGATGAAATTGTTCAGTATCGTTTTGAATCAAGTCTGGAATGAGTTCTTGTTGAAATAGGTTTCCGATATCTTTTAAATTCTTCGTAGTCATTATCATTCATTACCTTGCATTCTTTTCAAGACTTATTTACATCAACACTCATTAGGTCGTCTCTGTCTATGTCTACTTCATCTACGTCTGACAGATGACATGGTCCGGTGTTCAAAGTCACGAATGGACTGATTCAAAAAGTTTCTCAGTTAAAAACTTATTTCCGATATCTTTGAAATTCACTGTGGCCATCCATTACCTTTAATTCTCCTCAGCATTAACTCACATTAGCTCATCGCGATCTCTTTCCAGTTCATCTCCATTGGACAGATGACATGGTTCTTTATTGGGAGTCTGCTTGACATGTCCGGCGGCTAGAGAGGTTCACGCCACCTCTCGTACGGAACGCGATGTCAGAAATACTAATGATTGATAGACGGAAAGCGTTGCTTTCGTCCCATTTCAGTTCATTGCGACATGTTTTCTTCGGTAAAGAATTGCCGAATTGTTTTTTGCCGCTGAGATTTCAGTCGATTTTAAAAATAATTGCTGGCAGTTCATTCAGTTTTCTTTATGTAATCCGGGTTGATGTTTTCTCGTGACGCATATACGTTAAGATTTTAGTATTATGTTTTGTGACATTTTGCTTCTTCTGGTTTAGCGGAGCAGAAAACACATTTCTTATTTTACTGGAATCACTAGACCGAAGAATATAGGTATAATATATCATCGAAATGAATATTTCTTTTGATGCACGCTTCCATTCTTACTATTGATGTTGGCTGCGCATTGATTGATGGCATGATCAGGTGATTGGTTTCGAATCCGGACAGAGCTGTTCTGATAAAAGCATTGCTTCTTTCGTAAAAAGTCTTACAATAGCTTGTAAAGGCCCAGAATTACATAATTAGATTAATTATGCGTAAACCCTAAAGGTTCTCATCCATGTACACAAAATCTAGAATATCTTAATAAAATTGATCATAAATATATTGCAAGAAGTCACAAATCAAAATAATAATAAATCAAAATAAATCAAGTCAAAATATCGAAAGCCGTTTACATATCTGGGACCGAAATTGTTTAATAAAATCCACCTAGAATAAATCATTAAAACAATCAAATCCTACAGCGGTTCAATTTGTATTTCAACTGAAGTTACAAATTACACTGCGCCTCGTAAAAACGATCATCTGTCAGATACTAACAAAATGGCAACTGCAGAAGGTTCAATGTGATGTTAGAACCTTGTAAAATAAATGTATGGCTTAAAATTTGGGAGGCGGGATTAGGTACCGCCGCCCCGGGAGCCTTTATTGGATAACCAACACTTCTGCCAGAGGTCACCCCAAGTGGTTCGCTACGTTTGGTGGTTTAGCAGGGGTGCCCGGGTTCATGGGGTGAGGTTTGTCTAGGTCTCGGAGGCGGGTGACCAGGACACACTGAACCCCAGATTCCTACCCACCCCTTAAACCTTTTTCCTTCCCAAAACTCTCCTCTCCTTCCTTTCCAAAAAAACCCCTCCACACAGCATCCCCAAAGATGACATAGGCCCTGAAGCCAATATCTACGGCTGTGAAAGAAATTGTTTTCCATTCAATGATCATTTTCTTTCAGGACTTCTTATGTTCATAACATATTTCATACAATTGTTTCACTATTTATATCTTGCAAGGATATGCGACAAAGAATTTTTTTTTAAATACCTTTTTGTGTGGAGATCAATTTTTACAAAGTTCTTCATTCTCAATCAGTGGTGGCCAGCCCTAAGGTGCGGCTAAAAATTCCCGATCACCGAAAAACATACTATATTTCCGACATGCCTACATAATATGCATACATAATATAGGTTTCTATATATACCCGCTCGCGTAACAGATACTGAGATAACAGAAGCAGAACGTTTTGTTACTATATTCAGGCCGGGAGTGCATTTGCCAAAGCGATCACAGAATCGAAGAGAATCCTTACACAACTCTCCATGAGCCAGAATCGTAGGTAGGTATAATCCTTTTCAAATTTAAATAACCCATGGACGGCGATCCGGGAATTTCCACCATGTCAAAAGGACCGTTTGTTCAGTAGCATCTTAATTTGGGACGCGGTCGTGTCATTTTATTATTGATATTGTGTTTAAATTAAGATCTACTCTTTTTTAGTCAATGTTCCGCTCAGCGTCGACCATTTCTTATCTCTACAGCATACCAACCAACATAAACAATCCGTTGTGACAAGTCTCAGGTCAATACGCCATTGTTATTAGTTTTTTGGGTGAGTCGGGAAGAATAAAAAATGAGTTCCATTATTAATGTTCGTTTTATAAAAAACAATGCGCTGAACTTTGAAACGATTAGAAATTAAAAATAGTGGCCCACCACGGCCCATTTTTAATATTAATCAAGAGTGCAAGTTAAAAACAAAAGAGACAATGGAGAATCGACCTAACCTACAAATAGGTAAGATTTTTTTTCATAATTAAATTCATTTTAATTAGAGTAGCGAGATTTTTAGCACACCACCGATTTTTGTGAGCACCAGCCGCAACTGTTCTCAATGTTCCTGCGTACACCTCTTTACATTCCATCAAAATATTTTACCCCAATTTCGCACATTCCAAGTGTTTATATATATAAATCCCTCTTCTGCAATGACAATGTCAGTTTAAAACTAAGGCAGAGAATGCTAAAATGTTATGTGTGATCGGTCTTGCTGTATGGATGTGAAAAATCTACCTTCAAAGTAAATACAATGAACAGGTTAGAAGCTTTTGAAATATGGCTTTACCGGAGGCTCAAGGTCCCATGGACCGATATGATCACGAACACAGAAATTTTCAGGCGGGCTAGAGCAGATAGAGAACTGCTTACATTAATAAAAATCAGGAAAATTTCATATCCGGGTCATATATGTACTTCGAGGGCAGAAGTATCACTTGCTCTATTTAATATTGAAAGGCAAGATAGAGGGTCGCCGAGGGCCTGGTAGGAGACAAATGTCTTGGCTGCGAAATGTATGAGAGTGGACCGGCATTAGAAGTGTGGAGGAACTATTCCGGGCAGCGCAAGACAGAGAGACATTTTCAAGAGTGATGGCCAACGTCGGGGGGACCTGGTAGGGCACACAAAGAAGAAGAAGTGCTTACAAATTTATAAACTAACCCTTATCGACTCTTCAGTCTCTCTATCTCGCAAATAGGAACCACTTTGCATAACTTTTCTATAGCTCTTTATGGTATGGTCATATTTATCTCAACCTTCTTCTTTCTAATACACCTCTCAATAATAGTCCATAAAATATTTAACCCTAATTTTGCATAGATACTGAGAGCCCATAACCCAACACTAGGCAGGATCCCTAAAAATAATGTTTAAACTTCCCATATATAATATTTCGTTCATTTGATTTACGAGTGTTCTCCGGTTAGAGTTGGCTCTTTATTCCGGGGAAAGTAACATAAATACACGTTCAACACTACTTCAGTGCTTTCTCCTTCTGCTCTAACCGTTTCTCCTTCCATTTCTCCCATATTTCCCCTTTCTCTTCTTCTCGTTCACCCCTGGTACTAAGCCCTGGTTGCAAATCATCCTCGAACTACACCGGCACATTGACAAACAACCCCTACGGTGGCCTATAAATATGCTCTTCACGGCGAGCTGGCTTTATTATATATAAGTAACTACTACGTATCTCAATGGGGGTGATGAACTTTGTGAGATTATTCAGTGTAGGTAATCATCGACCAAGTATTAAATATACAAATTAAAATAATTAAGATTAAAATTAATATCGACACCAAAAATATCGGATAGAAAACATTTATCAAAAAGAAAGTACATATCGAAACGAAACGAAAATTGTTCCCCTCAGGGCCTATGTTATACTACAATTGATGTAAGACTACAATTTAGAATTGAAACGTTTCTTGAAATGGCTTTAGCTGTGTTATATTATGCCATCCTACAAATAATTCACCACTCCTCACACACCAACACTAAACCAGCCTTTAATTACAATATACACCAGCATAAAACACGATCACAAAATCAAATACACTTATCGTCATTTACTTACACGACTAAATTTGGAATTAACTCTTACAATACGTCGCACATACGCAATACAACGCAGTACCTAATGACGTAAAACTTTCAGCATCAATAAAAAAAAAAAACATTGCCAAAAGCTCTTAAAGGATATTTTCTCATCAGCTTTTTTAACCAGTGTCGTATTTAGCAGTGGCAGTCGATGACTTTTTGTATAAAGGATGCTGAAGTACCTACCTAATATCAAATATAAATACCTACAGACTAACCCACGAACAAGATGCGATTACTGACAAAAACAGTATGTCAAATTAGCTCTATTAATCCTTTCTGCTTCACATCAATTATTACAGCTCTAAAATTAAATTAATTAAATAGATATTCGAAAGATATTTACGTAAAAATCGGAATCCGTTATTCAAGTCAAATTGTGAAAATGGTCACGCGAACAAATTCTCTAAAACGTACTGAATTAATCCACGCGCATTGTTATGTTATTCTGTGCACTATGCCTATGCCTACGCGCATTAAAGTCGTTTTCTGTGCGCTGGATGCTACCATCGAATGCGTATACTGCTTCAGGCAAAACTTGGCTGGCAGAACTAAACGCCCATGTGCAAATATCAAACTTTATAACATCGTGGATGCGAAATGGAGCAGAGAATCCACAGTTGCTAGTGTTGGTGCGTTTACGCGACATTCGACGCACTAGTAATGAGAATGATGTTGTTATTATGTATTTCGGTCCGATCCACACGTCGCGTTTTATTGTTTTTGGCCGCTGAGGTTGGGAAGGTGTCAAATTGCAGTATTTATTGCTGTTTACGGCTGGAAAAAAATAAGCTTAAAGTTTTTTTTTAATGTTGAGTAAATAAATAACATTTAAATTAATAAATTACTTCGTTTTTACCACTTTTCTTGTTTACAAAACCAACATGTTTCGTGAGCAATGCTCACTTCTTCAGGTTTTTTTTTATTGATTCTCTATCAGTATCAATAAAAAACCCTGAAGAAGTGAGCATTGCTCACGAAACATGTTGGTTTTGTAAACAAGAAAAGTGGTAAAAACGAAGTAATTTATTAATTTAAATCAAAATGGTGCCACAAAATAAGTTTGCTGTGTTAGAAGAAATAAATAACATTTATTATTATATTTATTAAACGCCTCAAAAGGAAGGGAAGCGCCGCATCCACAGTATGTATGGAGCGACCGCGCGACCAATAATTAGCTATCTACCTATATCTTTCTAAATTTAATTATGAAATATTCTTCAACTTATCGAGTATGTCTAGTCTGTAACGTCTCAAGTGTGTCTAGTATGTTTTAAAATCTATGTACTTTTCATTGAACTCCCCTTTAAATTCGCGGTTATTGTGTAAAAATAATTTTATTTTTTTTTGTGTAATGTTGTCCTTTGAAAATAAGTTTTATTAAACTCATTGGGAATAATGTATTGCTTATAAATATTACGTTGTGATTTTGTAACATACCTATTATCACTAAATTAAAATAAATGAAAAAATTACTCCTCCGGTAATCATCATCATTATCACTCTTGGCTCTACAACCCCTGGTGGGTCTTGGCCTCCTCAAGAGTCTTCTTCCACTCATCTCGGTTTTGTGGCAGCTCTCTCCAGTTTAGAAGCTCCAAGGTAAATATGAGGACGTTGTCGCTCCATCTTAATCTTGGTCTTCCCAGGCCCCCTCGCCCTATCGGTCTTGAGTTCAGCAGGAGTTCAGCAGTTTGCTTGATGCTCGGTCATTCTCTCCACATGACCCAGCCACCGAAGTCTTCCCAGTTTTATAAATTTTGTGACGTTGAGATCCTTAAATAGAGTGTAGAGCTCATTGTTATAACGTCTGCGCCAAAATCCATTTTCTAAAACCGGTCCGAAGATACGCCTCAAAATTTTCCTTTCAAAAACGTCCAGTGCTCACTCATTCCTCGCTCAGGTCTCTGGTAAAATGACTTAGTTATTCCGATCTGGTTGTGCAAACTTTTTAACCAGTGTTTAGAGGAGAGTTACACGCCATTAGATTAATTAGGGCTGTAATCATGCCGTTATACAAAGGTAAAGGGTCACGTATGGAATGTGGGAATCATAGGGCTATTAGCCTGCTAAGTTCAATCGGCAAGCTGTACGGAAGAATATTGATTGAAAGGGTAAGAATGGAAACAAAGGATAAAATATGGGATGTGCAAGGTGCCTTTATGAGTGGAAGGGGATGCATGGACCAGATTTTCTCCTTGCGTATGCTCACTGAGAAGTTTCTGGCGAAAAACCAGAAACTTTTCTGCGCTTTTGTTGATCTACAAAAAGCAAACGACCGCGTTGACAGGAAAAAGCTATGGAAGGTGTTGTACAAGTATGGAGTGAATACAAATCTCATCCAGGCAATTGCGTCTCTGTATGAGTGAAGCGTCGCATGTATTAGGGTGAACGGTGGATTTACGGGGTGCTTTGAGATCACAAAAGGTGTCAAGCAAGGCTGCGTAATGTCACCATGGTTATTCAATCTATACATGGATAATTGTATGCAAGAATTGAAAGAGGTGGGATTGGGCGCGAAATTGAGTAATCTGAAAATATGTTGCCTGTTGTATGCTGATGATGCGGTGCTGATTTCTAACACTATGGAAGATCTTCAGTCTCTCGTATCTAGGATGAACGAAGTATGTATGAAGAATGAGTTAATGATGAATGTAAGTAAGTCTTAAGTCATTGTGTTTGAAAGAGAGAGTGTGAAAACAGTATGCAACATGGTTGTGAATGATGAATACTTAGAGCAGGTGGATGAGTTTGTGTATCTGGGTAGTATGTTTACGAGAGATGGGAAGGCTGATAGAGATATTGAAAGAAGGGTGAATGCCGGTAACTCCATTAATGGTGGATTGAATGCCGTTGGCGCTAATAAAAAACTGTCAAAAGAAGCGAAGCTAGCAGTCCACAATGGAGTCCTGGTACCTACCCTGATGTATGGCAGTGAGGCATGGAACTGGCAGAGGAAGGATAAAAGTAAACTGGATCCTGTTGAAATGAGATTCCTGAGACATATGTATGGTAAAACAATGTATGATTGTGTGAGAAATGTGGATATCCGCAAAGAATATAAGGCTGGTGTAAGCATAATGAGTAAATTAAGAAAGGGACCCTCAGATGGTTTGGGCATGTAGAGCGAATGAACGAAGAAAGTAGTGTAAGAAGAATATACGACGCGAATATGAATGAATGGTAGAAGAAGTCGGGGACGCCCGAGGAAGACATGGCACGATCAAGTGAATCAGATACTTGAGTCGGGCCATGTAAAAAGTCAGAATAATATAAGAGAATGTATGATACGATGGATGTATGAATGTGAGTGAGGCAAAGAGTGTGTTCCAAGACCGAGTTGTTTGGCGGTCCGTCCTCTCTGCCTACCCCTGCGGGGAAACGGCGTGATGGTTAGTTAGTTGGTTAGTTCCGGTCTAGTTACTTGACATACCTTAGATTATTTTAAGCAACATTTTATTCTGAATGGTTTTCTCGAATATTCATCTCAAGTATCTTCCACTTACGACCTGAAAAATATATTTTCTTTGATTCTCGCTACCTCTCCAGCATTCTTCGCTTATTTCTGAATTCATATCACATTTACTTAAGAAACAGCCCGACCAACCCCTCGGGTATTCCTCTGCCTGCCCCTGCCTAAATCAAAACTACCCTTAAATAATAAAAGGGTTTTTCTGGAGTTTTTACACTACAGCGATTTGGGCGTTCACTATTGCGGACCGTTGACTCCACCTTTTTACTAGGACGTTATAGACATTCTTTAGTGCGGTAACTTTTGACGTTAATGGCGGGTTAAAGGTATATGCCTCCTTAAAGGATATCCAAAATGTATTTACAGCTATTTTTGGAAAGTTATATAAAATCTGTTTTGTTAAGGTTTGATGTATTCTTTCTTTGGCCTGCTAATAAATTGATTCGTATTGAAAAAAATTATACGGAATCATTTACGCTTGCTTAGACATGGACAGATTCATGTTGCTAACTTACAAAATCTAATATGTAAGGTGTGGCGATTTGATTTTTATATAAACCTATAGTTT
Organism: Limnephilus rhombicus; assembly: GCA_929108145.2. Lineage (NCBI taxonomy): Eukaryota > Metazoa > Arthropoda > Insecta > Trichoptera > Limnephilidae > Limnephilus > Limnephilus rhombicus. The sequence goes on along the minus strand of OV815298.1, from coordinate 18,234,908 downwards.
TATTCCGAGATTGATGAAATTTTGCACACCTGGTCTTCAAAACAAGGTGAATTTTCATGAGATTTCGAAAAAAATCACCCCGTCCTCCTTTTCTCGTCTTCTTTGATTTTTGATAATTCTTGATACAATTTTGCTAACTTGGCGTTCCAAATAAGAGGAAAATTACTATTTCCATCAGATCAACGAAAATTTGTACAAAGCCCGGGCAATCCCGGAGACTGCAGCTAGTATATGGGGAATCAAATTCATGTGACATTAAAATAAAGTTAATTTTTAATATAATTAAAAGTGCCTACCTAAAATACTCTTAACATTTCGAATATTATTTATTCGAACATAATACTAAACTTTATATCTCACTCTCGTTAAAAAACAATAAGCAAACGCAAATAATATAAAAAGCTGTTTCTCAGTGACGTTTAATGTGAACATCAGTACATAATATGCACCAATACACTCGATCCTAAGTTTTCGTGTTTGGATAAACTCTATTTTAGCGCGCTTCACTTTTTTTTACATTAGCACAGGAGGCCCTGAGGAAAAAAATCCCCCCAGAGCCTTTGGGGATGCTGTGTGGAGAGTCTTTTTAGGAAAGGAAGAAGAGGAAATTCTGGGAAGGAAAAGGGTATTAGGGGTGGGTAGGAATCTAGGGGGGTCATTGTGTTCAAGAGTGAAGGACGTATGAATCCATCCCTTCCACAGCGGTGCAAGGCGATGTTCCGAGAGAGTACGGCTGGAGAAGTCAAAAGGACTCCCTCAACCATTCTCTCCAGATCCGGTCTGCCATACGGCCGGTGGGCAGACGCATCCGCCGCCAAGACCCGGAGTCACCTCACACACACCCCACCCCTGCTAAGTCACAAAACGTGCGAATCACTTTGGGGGACGAGGTGTTGGTTGTCAAATAAATGGTTCCCGGGCGGCGGTACCCAGACCCTCCTCCCAAATTGTGAACTGACCTCGATGACGAGACATTCACAACATTGGCCTCGAAAATTTTAGTCACTTACCTGAGTCATTTTAGGCAAGAACTCTAAAATATCTATTATTGTAAAAAAATCCCGTTTGACTTCAGGATCGAGTATAGAAGAACATTGGAGAAAGACACTGGCTCCCACAATCTTAGACCCAATAGACTAATAAGAGATCAATTAAAGATTTTTTCTTGTTTTTTTATGAAGACTTATTATCTAATGATGCCTATAACTTTTTTTTATTGTTTATTTTTTTATTTATTAATTTTATTTTAGTAATTTGTACATTCAAGTTTACAAATTTCTTATTAATTATAGTATTTCATATTGCAATCAATATGGTATATTACGTCTTGAACCCAATTGGTGTGGACTTTAAAGTTTCTGGTAGCTTGTTATATAACTTCATCCCTTTGTACAGTAAACTGTTCTGCGTGTTCGCCTTGTTCGTTTTTTGAAGCCTGATTTCTTTGCACGTCCTTGTTTTATGTCTGTGAATGTCCTCGTTGAATATAATTTTATTTGAAAAGTATTTCGGTAAAATGTTGTTTATTATTTTATGTATAAATATCATCGTATTCAAGTTCAGCATCTGTTTCACGGTTAGCCAATTCAGTTCCTTTAACATTTTGTTTACTTTTGAAAATCTATTTCGCCGTAGTATTATTCTCATTGCCCTGTTTTGGAGTATTTTTCGTATTTTTTTTTTCTATCTTTATTCTATTTTATGAATTCCTATGTTTTTAATGTATATACTTACACTCTATACAGGATGTGTGGGATTGCACTCACCTCCCCAAATTCTGGAATAAAGACCATTATTATTATTTTCATTATTTGTTTTTGGGGTGTTATGCCGTGTTGCGCTACCTCCTTCTTTAGCCAACGTTTCGGACATCGTTGCAGTGTCCATCGTCAGGGCAGATCCGGTAGACAACACGGCATAACACCACAAAAACAAATAACGAAAATGCTTTTGGCCCTGAAAATCTTAAAACTTATCTCACCCATTATTATTATTATTATCACAGCTTTCTTTGATCCCTCATTATTTAGTTAATTAATATTTTGTTTTTTCTTTGTTACAGGTAAGTGCTGCATCCATCTCTCAAAATAAATCATCCTTAGTTTGGGGTGTGATGACTTTTTTCATTCTCGTGATGAATAATTGGCAAGTACAGCAAGATATTTTCCTCTTTTTAAACGGTTTTGTTTTATAATGTATGACTTTTAGATACTTTTAAGTAAGTTGACAGAAAACGGTCCCTTCTTAAAAATAAATAAGTCTGGAAAGGTTACACTATTTTGCTTTTGTGTTTGTGTTTAAAAGCTCTTTTACTCTCAGGCTTAGGAAATTAAATAAGAATTAAAATAAATTAACACGAATAAATATTACCCAGTGTAAAAACTACGAGAGAAAACTTGACTTAGGTAAAGCTTTCCCGGGTTACGAATGACCTGACAATGTTCAAATTACGATCATTACAAGCGGAAGATGTTGGAATGATGCAATGATGGAGGACTTAGCTAGGAGAGGAATTGAACTCTCACGACTTCTGGGTGGGAAATAGAAGCATTCGTCAACGCTGCCACTTAGTATACCTACGCTGAATCGTCGCGTAATGGGCTCTCCACACGGCACTGCATGTAGTGACTGCGGCAGTGACTGCAGAGAGCGTGGAGTTGAGCAAACTAGCGCTGTCTCGTTTGTTAAAGGGCCGCTAGAACGAGACAGCGCTAGTTCGCTCAACTCCACCCTCTTTGCAGTCACTGCCGCAGTCACTACATGCAGTGTCGTGTGTAGGCCGCTTAAGAATCTAACAAGTAAGACGATAAGTTTTGTTTAACTAGTTACACACATTCACGCGAGTATATTGTTCCACGAAAATCCTTAAAACAAACACGAATTATAATCGCTTAGAAACATAGAGCAGATCTTTGCACGTGACTATTCCTGTCTTGGAAATAGTTTTTTTAATAGTTTTTATTTTAGTAATTTCCGCTAAGTTACAAATTGCTAATTAATTATAATATTTCATATTGCAAACTATATTTTATCTAGTAGCTTCTACAATACATCTTGAACTTTCCAGTTGGTGCGGACTTTAAAGTTTCTGGAAGCGTGTTATATAACTTCATCCCTTTGTGAAGTAAACTGTCCCGCGTATTCGCTTTGTCCTTTTTGTGGGGCGTTTCACATGATGATTTGCCTGCGCTCTAAAGATTGCAATCCGTTTGTTAAAATAGGAAAATCTATCAAACGGACCGCGAGCCCGTTTCTGCATAGAGTCGAGGGTTTTTTCATGTATTTTGTGGCCCCAGACCAGAGGTGACTGCTAAATTTAACCGTGGGGCGCATTTGCGATTTGTACATAATTAAACTGCTTCAGTAACCACATTTTATATTTGTTTAGCGACAAATTAAAGATGTCCACCGTATTGGCACAATCATTTTCCCCCATTAGTATTCTGGCCTAAGAGGAATACAATATACTTGTAAGTATGGTAGTTTGTCCCAGAATTGAATTTTTAACGATTTATTACGTACCGTCCCAAAATATTATTTCTTTTCTAATGGCAACTATCTGTATGAAAATACTGATGTAAAGCTAATATTTTTCATATTGGTCCCGATATTGTTTCCATATGAGGATCGGTTTGGATAAAAAGCATCGTGTAAATGGCCCTCAAGTATCCTATGGCCTCTGTGGGAGAGCACTTTAACCTCCAAAAGGAATTCAAACGTCTCCTTGTCTCTATTTCACCCGGCTTTATGGCACAATAATTGACAACATCGCTACCGACTACCTTTTGTACTACACCCTGTGCATACGTAATAAGCACCCCTTGATGATTATATAGTTGCTGGGATGAGGCGTTATGTTGACTGATTTGAACGATCTGCACCTGAGCGTTGGATTCGAAATCTCACACGCAGGGGTCGCAGGTTCAACGGGATATTTTCACTGTTTTATTTCTTCTTCTCGTACCCTGTCCGTTCAACGGACGTTGGCTATCATGTTGGCTATGCGGACTTTGTTTACTGCGGCCCGGAACAGCTCTACAGTAGACTGGTCAAACCACTCTCTCAGGTTTTTCAGCCATGAGGTTCCCCTTCTTCCGGCAATCTTTTCCTGCAGTATGAGATGCAAGATCTCGTACTTCTCTGGATGTTTCATCACATGTCCTGGATATTAAAGTTTTCTGATTTTTATTGCTTTAATAACTTCTTTTTAATTATTATAAGCAATAATTATCAGCCTGAAACACTCATCAACATTGAAAAATCTTCCGAGAAAAGATACTTGCCGCCAACGGGACTTGAACCCGTGTCCTTCTGGTTGCCGGTCAGCTGCTCTTGACCACTGAGCTATGGGGGCTTATCAAATACCCGCCAAATAATTCAATATATACTAGTGTTTCATTCAACAATTACTGCTTATTATATTTTTTCCACCTGAAAACAACCAACTTTATTTTTGCGAGATAGACATTGTAAGTGTTAAATCCCTCGCTAGGTGGCGTCGAGACAAATTATGACTACATTTATTGGGGAAATACTTAAACTTGTCAAATATTAATTATTATTTTTAATTTATAAACTAACGTTTAGACAAGATTTTTATGCATAGCACAAAGGGTATCAATTATTATAAGCAATAATTATCAGCCTGAAACACTCATCAACATTGAAAAATCTTCCGAGAAAAGATACTTGCCGCCAACGGGACTTGAACCCGTGTCCTTCTGATTGCCGGTCAGCTGCTCTTGAACACTGAGCTATGGGGGCTTATCAAATACCCGCCAAATAATTCCGTATATACTAGTGTTTCATTCAACAATTACTGCTTATTATATTTTTTCCACCTAAAAGTCCCGTTGGCGGAAGTATCTTTTCTCGGAAGATTTTTCAATGTTGATGAGTGTTTCAGGCTGATAATTATTGCTTATAATAATTGTTACCCTTTGTGCTATGCATAAAAATCTTGTCTAAACGTTAGTTTATAAATTAAAAATAATAACTTCTTTTTCTTTATATATCCGAACCATAACATCTTCATTCGTAACGCTGTCCATCCAGCTTGTTTTGAGCATTCTAATGTTGATCCTCATCTCGAATGTTTTATGTTTATTTCATCCTCGCAAAAAAATGAAAGTTTTTTTTTATGTTGATGAATATACTTTCTATAACGATTTAAAATGTGTGATTTTCGATTTGCCGCCCAAAAGACATGTTTTTTTTACATCAACTCCACACAGCGAACCTGGGTCTTGACGAGACCCATGTTGAAGGAGGTAGGAAACACAGAACCCGGCAAATCGTTCCTCTGCCGACCCGTAGAAATCAAGAAATGTCAACCGTGTACATATGTTAGGCGCGCATTTGGCGTGTTTCCGACTGCGCACCAGACGAAGAGATCGATGACCCTAGTTCCTCTGAGCTTCTTCCATCGTAATACCGGCAAAACAAGGTCAGCATACCTATCTGACGCCTGTGCTCTAAAGATTGCAATCCGCTTGTTTAGATAGGGGAATCCTTCGACCAAGTATATCATACGTCAATGGGGGAATCTATCAAACGGACCGCAAATTTCTGCACAGAGTCGAGGGTTTTTTCAGGTATTTCGGGACTCAAACCATGTTATTTGTTTTTTTTTTTGTTTATTTATTTAGATGTAAGCAAATTTTTTCATACATCTAGTATTAAAAAAACATATAAAATACATAATAACATAAATATAGTCATAAAATTATAACGGAAAGAATACAGTTTTAAAAAGAAATACAGTTACTCCAGTTAGATATATAAACAATAGGGTTTAAGACATACAGTTAATACAAATAAATACAATTCATAAATTTTTCTTAATGTATGTAGCACATGTTTTACGAAAAGTGCCAAGACTTGAGGCTTCCTTTATGGAATTTGGTAGGTTATTATAAAGTTTTTGACCTTTATAAAACACGCTGTTCTGTGTACACGTCAGTTTAGTTTTGGGAAGCCTGAAGTCTCGGCAACTCCTCGTAGGATAATTGTGATGTCTATCGATATGCCGATGGAAGATGCTCCGAGGAACTAGCGTCATTGATCCCTTCGGTACCAGTGCATAGTTGGAAAACACAACCCGTTTTTCACATGAGAACGGGTCGTTTCTATTTCTAGGTCGCGTTATTTTTTGGAAAAAAAGAGTTATTTTTCAGTAAAGGTGGTGATTTTTGCACAAAAGCGATGTTATAATCCGTTCTTTATTTTATTTGTTATCGCATTCAATTTAAAAAAGTGTCTATTGTGAATTGTGACACATCCTCTTAATTACTTTCATCACGCCCTACCGATGTTATTACTCTACGGTCGCTTTTCCTCTGGCGAGGTTTGTATTTACATAACAAACGTCAGCCTAACGAAACCGCAAACCGCCGAGCTCGCGACATGCCATTCTCGACCTTGTTTACCGCGATAGTTGTTTGGCAACATGTCTGCCTGATTTTTTTTACTCTATTTTTCTTTTGGTGGACGGATTTTATGTCAGGTGTGCAAAGATTTTGGCAGTATTTTAAAAATGATGCATTTTACATTTATAACGTAATATGCTTCCTATTTCCAACGACAGCTGTAATGCATTTTATGAGAAACCTGCCACTTATTTCCAGAGTAGTAGAACACATTCATGTAATTTAATATATTAAATTAACCGACCGGGTAAATTGACCGGTCAGTGGCTGAATTGGCATCGCGTTTGGGTCGCACCCAGGCGTCCAGTGTTTGATTCCTCGGCTGGCCTCCATCACGACTCAAGCGACGTTTACTGTGATGGTATAGGAGATTTTAAAATATTGTCGGGTTATTCGTAACCTGGGATTGTTTTGTCTTTCTTTAAAAAAAATTAAGGTTTCAATTGCACATTTAAAAATTCAGGGCCTTTATCATCTTCGGGGATGCTTTGTCGATGGTCTTTTTGGGGACAGGAAGAGCGGACGTTCTGGGTATCAAAAATATATTAGTGATGCGTGGGAATCTAAGAGTCACTGTATCCAGGAGTGACGGAAATTTAAATCGAAAGAGTCCGGCTATAGAGGTTAAAATGTCTCCTTCATCTGGTCTCTCCCGATCCGGCTTGCCATGCAGTCAATCTCAACCCGTTAACCCGGGCACCCCTGCTAAGTCACCAACCTTAACTTGAGAGTGACCCTCGGCAGAGGTGTTGGTTATCCATTAAGGTAATTATCCAATTATCCAATCATAATTTATTGTAACTCGTTTTGTCTTATAACCTCACAATCAACAACATTAAATTACTTGTTTAAAATTAAAATCCGGCTCGAAGGACCAATTTTTTTTGTTATATATTTTCACTCTATTACCAACCCCTGCCTAGCACGCTCTGCCGTGAAAAGTGACTCCGCTTTTCATCTTCACCGTACACTGTATTGGATTCTTCAGTCACCGTGCATGTTGCACTTTATATTAAGTTTTTCATATAAACCCCTACAAGCGTGCGTACATTAGTTATACTGTAGGGTGTGCCGTCAAAGCATTTTTTTTTAAATTTCGACATGTTAGCAGTCTCAAAAGTTGCCCTTATGAAAACTGAAATCAGTAAAAATACTTGAAATATTCCTTCTTCTTTCAGAGGATAAAGTTATCAAATTCATCCTTAATATTATATATACTAATACAAAATTTATAATCGTACCCAAAGTAAAATTAGTAACGTAGCATTTTAAATTTAAAAAACGCTTTGTTTTGAACCACATTTTTTTTATATTTACTAACTGATAATTAAAGAATAATTTAAACTGAACGCATTTCTACTTTAAACATTTTTTGGTAATTCGAGCCTTTCCAAGAACCTTACTTACCTCAAAAATACCATCTACCATCCCTAAAAATGCCATGTTATAAGCCCTAAGGGAAATTATTTTCCGCAGATATAAAAAAAAAATTATGGTGTCTTTCTCGGACGTCCCTACTAGAAGCGTCTATGTCAAATTTCGTAAATTGCTCTAAAACTAAGTTTATCGATTTCAGTTGATCGACATTACACAGGTAGGTCACAATTTTGTCAATCTAGAACACCTGAAATAGGTATTCACAGCATCCAAATAAGGAACTTTTTAGAGTACTTTCTAATACCTAAAAATCAAATTACCATAAACTGTCAGGAACTTCTAGCATTAACCCATGGATCATGGCATTTCGTTCATGTTATTTACAGACTTTAGTGCAGACTTTAGATCTTAATAATATACGTGTGTACGAGATGAACATTTATTGGTGCTATACAAGTTATTAGCTACTTGCTAACTAATGAGCTGTCGGTAGGAAAAGAGAGCGAGCAGGTACATACATCACCTTTTATAGCGAGTTCTGCCGTCCCGCTCTGGCGTATTCAAAAAGGCAGGCGTGCCACCAAAACCATTTTTACAGTTCATCCGTTCCATATTTCTGAAAACATACTCGAATAAGCTTTCCGTTCTTAATTTTGTTTGTAAACCACGCTTTCTTCATATGTATTTTTTTAAATTAGCTCTACCTGGATGTATCTCGAGGCCTATATCATCTTTGGGGATGCTGTGTGGAGAGTCTTTTTAGTGAAAGAAAGGAGAGGAAGTTCTGAGAAGGATAAAGGTAGGAATCTGGTGGTCAATTGTCCAGGAGTGACGGACGTATGAATCCAACCCTCCCACTGCGGTGCTAGGCGATGTTCAGAGAAAATACGGCTGTAGGAGTCAAAGGGACTTCCCCAACCATTCTCTCCCGATCCGGCCTGCCACGCAGTAGGTGGGCAAACGCATGTACCGCCAAGATCTAGACAAAACTCACCCCTTGAATCCTGGAACCTTTGATAAGTCACCAAACTTAGCAAACCACTTTGGGTAACCTAAGCCAGGCTCGCATTCTTTGTGTGAAAAATAAAATCCTCCACACGCTGTCACCCCACCCTAGCGTTCATAAAGTCCTATAGACGTGCATATCTACTAGGATAGGCAATGCCTTTACTTCTACTCGAAGGAAAGACGCAGGCGAAGAAACTCGATATCCGGGGACCAGCGGGCAGCCGGGAAATGAATGGTGTTTTCATACGAAAGTGCACCACTCGCATCTGGAGAGAAAAGGCGTTGTTTATTTTTGCCTTTTCTTTTCGACCAACTCCTCGCAAATTATCACATCGCCGATTGCTCTTATTGTATTAATTTATCTGGAAATATAGTGGCGGAGTATTTAAGCTAAGATTTTGTTTCCTGAAGTAACTGATTATTATTCGATGATTAATACAATTTATTCTTGAATAATATCCATATACTTACAATGACTCCAAACGGGAGGCCCTTACAAAAATAATTTCCATCGAGGTCTTTATCGTCTTTGGTAACGCTGTATAGAGGGTCGTTTTAAGTAAAGGAAGGAGAATAAGCTCTTGGAATGAATCAGGTATGAGGGGTGAGTAGGAATCTAGGACGAATTGTGTTCAGGAGTGACGCATAAATCCATCCCTCCCACTGTGGTTTAAGTCGATAAAGAGTCCTCAACCAGACTCTCTCGATCCAGCACGCCACGTCGGATAGTTGAGGGAGACTTTTTGACCTCTCCAGCCGGACTCTCTTGACTTGCACCGCAATTAAAGGGATGGATTTATACGTCCGTCATTCCTGAACACATTGATACCTTTGAACACCTCATACCTTTTCCTTTCGCCCTCCTTCCATAAAAATACCCTCCACACAGCATCCCCAAAGACATATGAGCCTTGAGGGATTTTTCCTCGTGGCCTCCTGTGTAGAGATAATGTAAAAAAGTGCAAAAACTGACATCAGTCTCCGTGCCAATCGGGCGACTGGCGGTTATTCCCAATCGTGTCGTCGAGACGTTAAACATGGCGTCACTTGTGTCAGACATTTTATAACATTACCCGTGCATTAGATCAATGCTAGGAACAACACAGTCAACAAATAGGGACAGGATATTAATAAATTGACAGCCACAGCAACTGTTTGGTTGCGACTGAGGTTATGAAAGCATTCTAGTATTAAAGTTTCGAGAATTCCACCTGATTGGTGACGACGAGGGTCTCGTGAATTTTTAGTAGCGAACTTTACGGACTGTGCGCGACAACTTGTTTGCGACGTGTATCCGAGGAAGATGGGCCTTATTCCCGAATAAATTGTATTGGAATTAGTATTGAAGTTTCGAGAATTCCACCTGATTGGTGACGACGCGGGTCTCGTGAATTTTTAGTAGCGACGTTTACGGACTGTTCCCGAATAAATTGTATTGGAATTGTCTACTTTAATATTTATCGATTATTTTTGATTTTCTTTATTAAACATTGATTACCCTACGCATCGAATAATTATAACATTATGGACATCTAATAATGATAATCAGTGCCTTATAATAGCAGATAGAAACGCAGATATCCGCCTGTTCCCCATGTTGTATACAAAGCACCCCATTACTGAAGACAATCTAGATTAAATTACCTGATAACGAACAACTGTGTTAGCTTTGTTGATGGAGATAATATTCCTATTATTATTGTGAATCAATAGTAATAATTGGATAATATTTAGTGCCATTTAAAAAATCGGTTTTATTTAATTTTATTATTTGCTAGCCGACATGCATTGCTATGCCACTTAATAAATAAATCGTTTCTCCCTGCGTATCCTTTCCCATTCGTCCCGTTCCCCTTTCGCCTCCCCTTCCCCTCCCGCGGCCCCTTCCACTCACGCGTTCCCACTCCGTCTTCTCTCTCCCCACTTCCCTCTCCCGTTTCCCCTGCGAGCCCCCTCCCAAGTTCCCCCCCCCCTCCCCCCTCCCACATTCCATACATTCAGTCCCGGTTCATTCAGTTTTCAAACAGCTCGCGTGCCACCTATTGCAAATATTTTTATACAAATTTGATAATGCCAGAGCTCACCAGTATATTTGTATAGAAACCATCGCGGGCATGCACACATCAAATCCTCAAAGTTCAATCGCAATCGGATTAATGGGTATCAACGCATAATTTCATGATGCCAGAACTCACTAAAGCAAACTCAAGTGCAATTTTTTTTTTACAAATTTCGTAATGCCAGAGCTCACCGGTATATATATAGAAACCATCGCGGGGATGCGTACATGAAATCCTCAAAGTTTCATCGCACTCAGATGAATGGTTTATCACCGCATAGACATCTCATTTTAAACACCCAAGCAAACATATTTTGATTTTTATATTTGTATATCGTAGGCATGCGCACATCAAATCTCCAAAGTTTCATCGCATCGGATGAATGGTTTAGCAACGCATAGCGTACATTAAAATATAATTAAGGAGTGGGAAAGTGTGCGGAGGTAGTTTTTCGAAATGGACAGATTTTTCTTGTTTTGAAGGTCAAGTGTGCAAAATTTCATCAATCGGAATAAAACTCTAGATTTGTATAAAAAACAAATCCACGCCTCTTGTCCGCCCGTCTTCATTATTATTTACAAAAATAGATTACAATAATTTATAACCAAAGTTGAGTTTGCTTGTAAAGATTTTATTAACTAAATTCTACAATATACTTATAACCAAATGTACACTTCAAAACTACACGTGTTGTTTTAAATTATCCTTCAAAGAGAGCTTGTAATACAAAGGCGAGCTTTTGTTTTTAGGAATAGGATAATAATGCATAATAATTTGGCAAATTCCCATGATGTTATTTAAGCGTCACTCGCGTTGTATGAATGCAATATCTCAGACAAAACTGATTCATTCAAGTTGGCACAAATAGCTTTTATAAGATTCAAAGAATTCATCCGATACATAAGGTTCGTTCAGAATGCGAGATATGCAGCTCCGACGCGTATTAGAGTTTTATAATGATGTATCTCCTGATCTATAATTATATACCGGATAAACTATTATTATTTTTTAATTGGTAAACTAACGTTTAAGACAAGATTTTTATGCATAGCACAAAGGATAACAATTATTATAAGCAATAATTATCAGCCTGAAACACTCATCTACATTGAAAAATCTTCCGAGAAAAGATACTTGCCGCCAACGGGACTTGAACCTGTGTCCTTCTGATTGCCGGTCAGGTGCTCTGACCACTGAGCTATGGCGGCTTATCTAATACCCGCCAAATAATTCAATATATACTAGTGTTTCATTCAACAATTACTGTTTATTATATTTTTTTTTCACCTGAAAACAACGAACTTTATTTTTGCGAGAGAGACATTGTTAGTGTTAAATCTCTGTAGGCTGAATTGATGATGTCCAAATAAATTCCATATAAAATGTTCCAACTCTGCACAGATTGTGTGATCACCAACAGTTATAATTTAAAGTTTTTAGTAAACTGGTAATTTATCACTTGCATTCGAGAATACGAAAATAATACACACTTAATCATGGAAACACTGTTCGCTTATTGAAGGTTGTCACTGCACTGTTTCACATGTGTGGTTAGAGGGAGTTAGGTAGGAATTTGGAACAGGACAGAAATATTCCCAAACAAATGGAGTGATAGTTATTTAGTTTTAAATGTTTTGGTCTCTGGAAAATCCCGGATAAGCCTCTGCCCGTTTAAGCCAAATCCACAGCGAGATCTTACTGTAATAACATATCTAGCTACACTTGCATTTATAATAATAATAACGTGTCTTGCATCCAACACCGTTTGGCAGACGTGCATTTCAGCGTCGCCCTGTCACTTACAATCAGCGGTCATGGGACATCGGACATCGGATGTCGTGCGGTCTGCACTGCATCTGCCTGCCGCGGCGGTGAGTGGTCGCTGCTCCTGTCAGGTTGACACTTGACAGGAGAGAACTGACTCTGTTTTACGTTACACACGTGTTTACTTTCAGATTGTGACAAGGTACAGAGATTTGTAGGTAGGTACCTATATGTTTATTAGTTGATTTTACGCTCGGTTTAGTTGCAACGTCGGGTTTAATCCGTATATAGGTCGCAAGGCTAGATTACCAGTATTACACGGTTTGTCTATGATTTCTTTTTCTTTGAAAATCCAAACTACTGTCTACGTGAAGGCTATATCTACGCTTTTTACTGCCATCGGGAGATAGTGATTTTTGAAAATGTTAACAGCAGCAGTTCATTTCATGAACCTAAAATATTTTTAGGGGCGGGTTAATTTTTTACAAATTGATTTTTGATAAAGTTCACCACTTCATCAGCAAATTTTACAAAAAATAATTTCCCTCAGGGCCTACGTCAACTTAATGCGATGCTGTATGGAGGGTTTTTTAAAGGAAAGGAAGAGAAACTTTTGGGAAGGAAGTAGGTGTGAGGGGTGGGTAGGAATCTGAGGTCAATGTGTCCAGGAGTGACGAACGTATGAATCCATCGTTTAACTGCGATGCAAGGCGATGCGATGGGTCGAGGGATTCTGGCTGGAGTGGTCAAAAGCCTCGATCCGGCCCGCCACGCAGGTGGGCAGACACACGGCGACCAAGACAAACCCATGTTGACAAACCTCACCCCAGTTATATGCGAAAGTGTACCCTCTATCTGGTGCAATACTCAAATTAAACGTTAAATTAACAAAATCAATTATAATGCAAAAAACTTCTAGTGAGTTAAACATGGGTATGATATTTTGAAATATCTTACAATGAGATATTTCAAAATATCATACCAATTTACCAGACCGTTATGTCTCCCGGTGTTATTTTATAGCATATTTAATGCTTAAAACAAAGATACATCCAAACAATATTTTATAGTAAGCATTCTAATATTGCTTTTCTCATTATCTCAACTTAGTATTTTGAGATGTCTGACTAATTGTACATCTAGTACATTTTCTCTTACAAGCAAATTTGGCATCCCTCAAGGTACCGTCCTCGGACCATTATTATTTCTAATTGTATATGTGAATGACATTTTCCAGCAGGAAATTAAAGGTGAGTTAATATCTTATGCTGGTGACACTGTATTGTTAATAAAAGGCTCGTAGTTAACAAATTGGCAAAGGAAGATATATTCACACTTAATGCAAAAAAACAACATATTATGTCTTATTTCCCTTACAAAAAATACGTGATCATAAAGTTAATATTGTAATATTATAATTAACTGAACGATCGCTATTTCAGCGGAGATAGTAAAATATTGTGTTTGCTTTGGGCACACGCATTTGCACACAATACACTTATATATATATATATATGTATGTATGTCTTCAGCGCTTGCAAGATTGCAAATTTCTGAGGAAGGTACAGTACCACTTTCATACACGTTCTGTACAGAATCCCATTTCAAAGATAATATTATTATTTGAAACTTCCCACATTTAGAAACCGAATTGCTTGCATTGGATGCACTGTACTTGCACGAAGCCACAACGTTTGTCCTACGTCAGATTACAATCAACCGCCAGTTATGATTGTGGGGTTTGAGTCTAACCGCGGGTTGAACGGACGGGGGATGAATGGAGTGTGTTGGTTAGAACAATTGAATTTTATAATTGGACTGCATAATTGGATTTTCGCACCCTTATTGCGAATTGAATAAAATATTAAAATGAACATTTTCCCCACATAGAAAAGGAATGTAGACAGCCTCGTTTTTTCAGCCTAAATTTTTAAACATTAATTTCACACAGGAAAATAATTTCCTCAGGGTCTATGTCGTTTGAGATGCTGTGTGGAAGGTCTTTTTGAGGAGAGGAAGGAGTGAATATTGATCTTGAAGAAACCCATGCTGTGGGAAGGAGGAAACACAGAAGCCGGCAAATCGTTCCACAGCCGAGCTGTTGAACACAAGAATGAGTCGAAGAAGCGACGCGTTCTCGTGTGACAAATGTCAACAGTGTACATATGTTGAGCACGCGTTTGGCGTGTTTTCCGACTATGCACCGGTGCCGAAGGGATGTGACTGGATGAAGACTGTCAGTTTATTGTCTTCACTACAAATTTCATAATATTCCCAAATAGGTGATTTTTTATAAAATGGTGCCATTTTATAAAGCTTTTCGCGGACATACAGTGAGTTTTTTTTAAAGATATTCACAATATAAGTTTGTTAATAAAATTCAATTTGACGTAACAATCAACAAATAATGCGTGTTGTGACACGACCTACTCGCAAATGAAAAAATACGCCCATCGTTATCGCACGCACTTCAACCTGTCACCCGCGAAATTTACTAAGTGTCGCTGAATATTCGATATTCGGCAATATCACTTTTCGTGGAATCTCTGGTTTTAATCAATTTATTCAATTTACAATAAACCACTTTTCTATAAATATTTTTTTTCGTTTTATTTACAAAATGTTTCACATACAAATTACAGACATGTTACAATATTTTACCCAGAAATATAACGTTTTCACCATAATTTGGTCACCTGTCTTTAATAATCACATTAATATCATTGAAAAAGTTCAACGCAAGTTTTTGAGGTGTATTAATTTTCTTGGAATTCCTTTAGAATCAATAAATTATGACTTTTTGAAATTGAAATTGTTGAAATTGTTGAAATTGTTGAAATTGTTGAAGTTGTTCTCATTCTCATTCTCATTCACTCTCATTGAAATTGTTGAAGTTAAGTGACAGATGAAAAATTTTTGATCTCATATTTTTATACAAAATTGTAAATCATCAGTTGGATAGCCCTGATATACAGGGTGTTAAGGGACGTACTTGACTTACTTTAACCAGTGATTCCTGACATTATTTGGAGTAAAAAATGTAAATGAAATATTGATCTCCGGTGACATTTTTGATGTTTTTTTTCTACAAAAACATTAAAAAATGGTAGTTGTTGAAGAGTTGGAGGCGGGGTAAGGGGTTCGTCGGACACCCGGCGGAGTGACCAGTGACGACATGCGGAAGAATTTTTTTTTTGTTTGATTTTGAAGAAAAAATTTTTGAAAAAAAAAAAAAATTTGTAAAAAAAAGTCACCGGAGACCAAAATTTCATTAACATTTTTTACTCCAAATAATGTCAGGAATCACTGGTTAAAGTAAGTCAAGTACGTCCCTTAACACCCTGTATTAAATTTGATTCACTTTCATGTACCTACCAATAGATCAAGGTTCCCTAATATGTATTATTGTGACAATTATACGTCTGTCGCAGGATATAATTCTGTTATAAATAGAATACTCACCATTGGTAATTTTTATGCCAAAGTTGCTGATATTTTTAATATTTCCTTATTAAAATACAAGGCTCTACTTATCAAATATTTCAGCCTTACGTATCATAACGAGGTTACTTCACAACAAGTTTTCCTTTTTATTTCATTGTATTCTTTTAAAGTTTTCATTAGTTTTTAGAATTTTTTACTCTTATTATGAGAAATTAAAAAAAAACAATCTTTCTTCACTGTACTATGACTGTTTAAATATATAAAAAAAAATTAAATTAAGTTATAGCTAACTTGTCTTGAGAGCGCACTACAAGCCTTCACCATACGCTTTATACTGCCATTTGTTGTTGACATTTTAAAATGATTTTCGCTGGGAAGGTGGATACACACATATGACGCATAATTTGAATGGATCTGCACAAAAACAGCTCTTTTTCCGCATAGGGGCCCAATTATTAATTTATCAGACCGATAATATTATGTGAGTGTCAAAATTAGATTGGTTTATTCATTAATTTATTTGTACACGCCCAATTAGGGCTTTTACATATGATATAATTAAAAATACATTTGATATAATCAAAGAATAAGAGAGATAATAGAGATATATAACAATTAAAATAAGTACCTAGTATAAAAATTTTAGCTTAAAAACAACAAACAGAGTAAAATATAGGATGCACATTCATAAAAATTTCGATACATATTGAAAATTTATAAACATTTCAAAGCTATCAAGATAGACATACAGATTTAATAACAATGTTTTTATAGGCTGATAGACATTCAATACCATTGGTGTTCATGTAATATTTATTCCGTGCACTGTGCAGTCGGTTCAATACTGAGTTTATTTCTGCATTGGTACCTGAATTGTTACAATGGTAAGGTACCTTCTGACGAACCGTTCTACTAGGCACATGAAAGTTAATCAGCCTAAGGAGCTCAGGGGAGTCAAACATGTTATTAACAATTTTATAGAGAAAAAATAGATCAGTACATATTCTTCTTTCTTTTAATGTGGTAAGGCCCATAATTTTCAACAGCCTTTTGTTTTTTTTTGTTAAGCGCTCCCGTGGTGATGTTCTTTACGCCGACAAATTTTACCAATAGGTATTTTACTAAACTGTATCTGTCACTGCCACTCTTATTCCCCAGAATACTGAGCGAAAGGGACAACTTCACCTCAGGCTGATAATGCCTAAATAAAATTATCGAAATGGAGGTTTTGTATTCCTCTTTTTTCTCCTCTAAAACTGGACCGATTTTCAGGTTTTTTTAGTAACTGCATTACAGGACGTACGGCGTGGTCGAGGGGTAAGGCTCGTCCCAGTCACAATTGAGTCCAAGAATTCTTCGCCATCGATGTCGTAGCACTCAAGGAATTCGCGAGCTGCTTCAACCCGTTGTTGTTTGTGATCTTCGGTGAGCCATTTAGGACCCACCCTGGGCAGACTTTGTGGTCTCCCAAATGTTCTGTCAAAATCTTGTCAATAGTCCTCTTACTGACATCAGGGATATCACAGAGCTCCCTAATCGTCTCCCATCGATCTGCAATCATTGTTTTTTCCACTTTGGCAATTTTTTCGTCTGAATCCGTTGGCCGTCCGGTATGCTTTTAAATATTCTGCACCACGTGCGCACGAGCGTAATTCACACCTGGCGGGTGCGGCGAGCGGAAGCTCCATCGCGAACGGCTGCCACGCCGAGATGAAACTAGGCTACACGCCGGTGTTGCCGGATCTCGCTTAAAATTGTTCCTCGCGACCGCAGCACCTTGGAGACCTTATTTTACGGACAGCCCTCGAATATTAAAAAAAATTGCAGCAGTGTCGAAATCCAGAGAGGAAATGTGGGTATGCGTTTGTATGGACAAAGCGCCGCGCCGCCCGGTTTCCTCTTAACGGCGCTATAATTTTTCCCAATAATAACAGACTCTCACAAATTAGCATAAAATCATCACAATTTCAAAGCATTTGATTTTTTTTTTTTAAATATTTATTTATTTATTTATTCCATTTTTACAATTTTACAAAGTTAGGTATTAGTACAATTATTTTTTTTAATTATGTACATGTAATGCAAATATTTTTTAATGGTGGTAATAATACCTCTCTAATTGAGAATTTCTCGTGTTTTATTTGTCTTTATATTGTCACGCCTACAATAATCTTCCTAGGAAACACGGCATCAGCGATGTGATTCACGCCGACTTCTTACGTAGGAAGGTCGTTACAGATCGTTATAAAACAAAGAATAAATTCGTTTTTCTGTTTCCGAACACTAGATTATTGGGCACCACATTACTTAGGTTTTGGCGACAACATCGCTTTCTTAATACATTACTAGAGCACGTCTAAATATTTAGATTTTAACAAAATTAAAATAAAATAGCATTTACCTCCTTCCACTTTGAAGTTTTTTTAAGATACGTAACGGTAAATTTCACATGGTTTTACGTTGTAGATTTTAATTAGATAATTTCTTTTATATTTTATCAGTGTTTCTAAATCCCCGCTTTCTGAAATTCTACCGATTTAAACAGTTTGGTTTTCGGAACAAATCATGTAGGTCTCATAGAAATCGTTGTATCTCCCTTTCTATAATGGTTAGAAATATGATATAAACGGTGTTAGAAAGAGCAAGCACCACGCTTTATATTCAAATCTTAAAAAATTAACCGCAAATTAATACAAATGTACCTACACCTTTATGTAACCAAAGTTTCCGACTGCAATTTGAAAAAAAATCACAATATAATTAAAATGTATCTTTAGGAATCCAAAGTTTCCCGCCGTAATTTGAAAAAAAATTTTTTTTTTCATGAAACAATAAAAGTGAGTTGACGATAACGTTTATATATTTTTTTCATTATCAGTGATTTTAGTTAAACAAAACGTAAGGTGAGCCATTTTTTAAATTCTTTAATGTTTTTGTGCGAAATTTTTGTATTTCAACAATTATGTTTATTTCGAATTATAAAATTCGAAAGTCTCTTTTATCACATTTTCACAATTGCTTTTAGTTTTCGGATATACCTATTCAGAAATATTCCATTTATTACGATTTCATTTCATCAAAACGAAATTATTTTTACCCTCTGACGAAACATTTCAAAGCCTGTGGAGTTCAAACATAATATTTTTCTTGAACACTTTATATTCTCAAAGAAATATGTGCTATTTTTGAAGATCGTAAAAGTAAGACAATTATTTATAATAATAACTGTATATAGATCCTAACTAATAATAATGATTAATGATCTTCCTTTCTTAGTAACATGTAGAGATAATGATATCCTCACTGGGATCTCCCGTGCTGAGGCTGTACTGGGATCTCCCGTGCACATATTATAATTTAATTATAAGAAATTAATATGCATTAGTTATAAACATACATCATGTAGTATTTTTTTTAATAATAAAATAAATAAGATTGTGTTTTTTGTAATTCAGTTCAGTAGATTCGGTTTTAGTCTGTATTTGATATCAGTATATTTTCTATTTCTAATCTCCCTATATTTAGTATCCAGCTTTTTATTTGAGATTTAAATGTTATAACGTTGAGGTTTTTGAGTGAGAGTGGTATTTTATTGCAGAGTACCATAATCTAAGAAGCTTTTTTGCCCAAATGTTGCGTAAGTAGTTACTTGTTGGATATGTTTTTGACCATGAGATCTAGTGTTTCTAATGTACGTGTTAGTTGTTATTTCTTGGGTTTTGTACTTATAAATGTAAATGAGTATAGTTTTAGTATATATGTAGTTGTTTAATTGACATGATGTTTAGATTAAAGATTTCGTTAGTGCTAGTTCTTACAGGAACTTTCAGTATAATTTTCATTATGGCTTTTTGAGTTTTAAGTAGTGGTTTTAGTATTTTTTTATTTGCACTGCCCCATCCGCTAATACCGTATTCTACCAGTGATTGGCAGAGAGCCACGTCAATCTTGATTAAGTCTTTTTTGACAATATCAGAGAGGATACGGTATTTCTACTTAATAGCACTTAATCCCAAACATGGGAACACCTCAGCACAGGTTCACCTAGTGAGGTGTTTACAAAATACTACTACTAACCTATTTACATGCAGTTACGGATCAATAACATTTTTTTTTCTTATTACTAAACTTACGAGTATATCTATGTAAACCAATGTAATAATCTGTAAAATATATGTTCAAGAATAGAAATAAATAAGTAAATACGTTTATAGAGCCGAAACGGTAACTAAATAAAATTCCCCCCTTTAAAAAAAATAGCATGGCCCGAAAATTATTAAAAACACATTTTATTCTGTTTTTTAACTTGTTATAGGTACGAAAAAAATCACCATGTTTAACTTCATTAATTTTTGACTTGTGTGTGTATTGCATTCACTCAGCGATACTACTCGTATCATGTTTTGTTTCGTGAAAATAATTAAAGTTTTTTGTTGTTCAGATATTATTTTAACAGATTTATCTCTGAGCGACTGGCCTTTACATTACTCTAGAAAGAATAGAAGTCTTAAGAAATATGCACCTCCTGTCTTGAAATTAATAACAACAAAAGCAATCAACTTTAATGGTTTGGCACACTTTTCTGACATTTTTTCAGCGCGGACTCGTCGCCGGTTTTGGCCAATTGATTTTAAAATCCGCGTTTAAAAAAATAATACAGTAATCTATTACTGTTTGCAAGTTCACTGAAGTATTTTTATGTCCGTCACGAGAAGAGGGTTCGCCTTTAACATGCAAATTTTCATTTACTATAAATTTTATGAAAGAGAACTTATTTTAGTAACTCGTGATTTGTTTTTTATGTGCAAGGATGTCAAATTCCCTTTTTTCCTTTGAAAAATACTGTTCGTTTCATCTTTTGAGGTTTCAGGACGTATATCAACCTTAGAGATGCTGTGTGAAGGGTTTTTTTTAAAGGAAAGTAGAGAGTGACGTTTCAGGAAGGAATAAGATATGATAGGTGGATAGGAATCTGGGGGTCATTGGAGGTTATCCACCACTTATCCGCCCTGGTATAAGTAACAGATAGTTACTCCTTCAAGGCTCTCGCAAGATTCGAATTTTTTGGTTAAACGAAGCTACATTTATTCATTTTGAACGAATCTAGACCTCCAGTGTCCCTGCATACGTTGTTAGAAAGCAGTATGCAAGTGCTTAACTTAAATCAGGTTAATAAAACAAGCAAAAATAAAAGTTAAACAAAATAAAACTCGTTCAAGAAGTTCATGAGGCAGCATTGATTGCTTCATGTCAAAAACTGGGGGTCAATGTGTACAGGAGTGATGGACGTCCCTCCCACGGCCTTGCAGTTGGTGCAAAAATCCGGACACCCCTGCTAAGTCACCAGAAGTAGCTAACCATTTGGAGTGACATATGGCAGAGGTGTTGGTTATCCGATGAATGGTTCCTGAACGGCGGTACCCATACCCACCTCCCAAGTTGAAATGTTAACAATATTATCCCTTAGTTGTGTTTCAAAAATATAATTGATGGTATCTTCTCCGACACTCTGCACTGTTAATGTAAGTACTTGCAAACTGCTTTCTAACCCCGTATGCATGGACATTGGAGGGTCTAGAGTCGTTCAAATAAATGTAGCTTCGTTCAATAAAATAGAGTCTTGACGTGTGCGGTGAAGGAGGAAACAATGTGTTTCCTTATAACGCCGTTGGGAAAGTGGTGGGCCCTAAGAGTATGGATATTATAGGTATATTTTCAACCATAGTTCCATGGGTGGGCCCCTCCAATGACACTCTGTACTGTCCATAATATTATGTTATTATTTATTCCTGTTATTATTTTGGTCATCGCTTTTTTGCCTAATGGATTTTAAAAATTTCTAGCTTGTGCAAACCCTGACCAACTTAACACTTCCAGTTTTTTTTGCCATTTTTTTGTTTTCAATGTTGTCGAATTTATCATTTGCTATTTCGAGGATTGAGTTATTAACGCATTCTTCTCGTTAATCTGAGATTGAAGGTGTCGGTAAGTTATTTGCGGTGAGTTTGAAATAAAAAGATGCATGACTGTGCCTAGGAAATTTGTTGGCAGTTTTACAAAAACAATAATATGCAGTTCTTTTAAGCTGTCTTTTTCATTACGTGGCACGTCCGGCATTTTTGAAATGACATTACGTTGTTTTTATAACTTAGGAACTTTCTTAAAATTACGTACAGATGAATCAGATATGCTACATACAATAAGGAAACGATGACCCACAAGCAATATGCACATAAAAATACATAAATTTTTGGAGATCGCTGGAAACGGTTAATATGCACTTTTTTTGAAAAAACCTTTTGATTCACCTTAATTACATTAAAAGGCAACTATTTGATTTGGGGGAAGTGGAAAATATTTCATTCTAAATTTCGATTACGTAAAATTAAAATTAGCTTTCGTCTTGTGAGATTGTACGCCATTAGCTATTAGATCATTCGCTGTCACTTTGGTATGATGGTATTCCTGACACACTTGAATGTATAACGAACGGCTAGAAGATTTTGAAGGTACGGGGCACTTTCTTTTGAATCACAAACCATGTTACACAAACCTAGCGTAGCCGCTAAACTACTTGAAAACTGGGATGTTTTTCTTGCCTTGACGCGAGTAGGCGTTATAAAGGGGCACTTTCTTTTGTATCACAAACCATGTTACACAAACCTAGAATTCCCATGAAGTCTGCCACGCTTTGCTCTAGCATCTTTTCGTACAGTAACAAAAATACCAACATAACAAAATGACATTTGAAAATAATGTTTGAAAATGGACGGTCTCGTTTCACAGAATGAAAGCTAATTTTAATTTTACGTAATCGAAATTTAGAATGAAATATTTTCCACTTCCCCCAATGCAAATAGTTGTCTTTTAATGTAATTAAGGTGAATCAAAAGATTTTTTCAAAAAAAACGTGCGTATTAACCATTGCCAGCGATCTCAAAAAATTATCAAAAATACAATCAGAACCGCCCATTATTTGCTTTTGCTTTGCCAATAATGGACAAAAGCTAGTTAAAAAAAAATTCTAGTTAAAGATTCGCGGATTTGAGTATGTTATTAATATTTTCTTATTTGTTATTTAATATTTTCTTTGATTATGTTATTTAATATTTTCACGAAAGGAACACGTTAATTATCTATTAGTCTACATTTAAATGATGTCTTCATACTTTCGGATGTACTTCCGTATCTCCCTCTATGCTACAAACTTGGTATTTGCTGTTTATCTTTAAACTTATCCCATAAGCAATATTCGATTTCTAATTTCTTGGAGTGTGTCGTCTTCAACAGTTTGGGGAGGTGGGCACTGCGTTGTCGTTTATTTTCAATAGAAATCTAATTTTAATTTATAAAAAATGAATGTTTTTTGTTTGTCCTTTATGCATTCCTAAACCATTCATCCGATTGCGATGAAACTTTGGTGATTTGAAGTGCGCATGCAAGGTTTCTATATATTATAGTGAGCTCTAGCTTTGTGACATTATTTCCCGTACGATTTATCGGATTGAGATGAAACTTTGGCGAGTTGTTGTGCGCACGTCCGCGAAGGTTTTTTTAAATATACTTGTGAGCTCTGGCGTTATGAGATTTGTATTAAAAATTGCGATGGGTAGCGCGAGTTGTTTGAAAAATGATTTTTCACGAAAGCTCTATATAATCAGCCAAGTATTATTATAGTTTAGCGGCAGGGTGGGAAGGAGCGAGGGGAGGGTAATGCGGGAGGGGGGGGGGGGAGGAAGGAACGAGGGAGTGGGTAAGGCGAGGAAGGTAGTAGGGGAACGCGGGAGGGGAAGGGGTCGCGGGAGGGGAACGGTGACGAATTAAGGAGTAAGGACACGCAGGGAAAAACAGTTTCTTTATTTCAGTGGCATTGCAACGCATGCCGGGAAGCGTATTTACAATCCTTACCGCGTTTCAGTCGCGCTACCGACAATTTACCATTTCAATATCAATATTTAAATATTTTGAAATAAAATAATTTATTTCTAGTGTACTTACACATCGGAAAGATTATTTTATCTAGATTTTAGAACAATTTTTGTTTTTGCAAAGTGATAAAAAATTATCAATATAGAGGTGTATTTACAAAATACGGGAATAATTTCAAAATTTAAATATTTAGAAATAAAATTATTAATTTCTAATATACACATCAAAAAGATTATTTTATCTAGATTTTAGAACAATTTTTGTTTTTGCAATGTGATAAAAAAAAAACTAATATATAGGTATATTTAAAATGTAAATAGTCGCTACCGCGACTGAATCGGTATAGGTTTTGTAAATACGCTGCCGGGAACTCGCTAGTTTAATAATATTATATAATGTATCAAAAAGTAGATAATTGATTAAAAAAATCGAGTGCAGTTCACACGCGGTGGAAGTGAAACCTTCACTCACACCATCTCAACGAAGTAGCCTTGAAAAGTGAGATCATAATCAAAGCGGCCAATACGCGCTGCTTGACAGAACGCGACGCCTTCTTGATACTGTATGTAGGTAAGGATTCATTCTACTATCTCATTCTCTCGCAGGCTAAATCCTATAGATGTGTATGTTTGTCTCTTTTTATTGTTACTCGTTTCGGTTTCATCGATTTTAATATCACAACAGTGCTAAAGAAGTTTCACTTCAAAATTTAATTATTATCTTTAACGAGGAATACCACTCTTTCTTAAATGACTCATTTTTCTCAGGGGCTTTATTTTAATGTCTTGGCGCGTACTTGCCAAGTTTGTCCTATGGTTTTATCCGGTCGTAAGCGCCTCGGTTACGCCCATCCGAATCGCCGTATCGTTGGCACGGACGATTTCGTTACGTCGTCTGTGACACAATTCACAGCGTAAATATCACAAAAGTTTTCGTTTGTGTTTTAACATACCTAATTACTTTTACGAAAGTCAAGAATGTTGCCTTGTTGCGCTTTTGAAATTTATTGTTTTTATTATATGTAATTATTGCACATCCGAACTGCCCGGAGACAGTGGAATTGTGTTGTATATATATCCCCGATTTGTGAAGTGTAAGCGAGATTAGCTTTAGTCCATCCGCTCGTGGAGCAACTGAAAAAAAAAACGTTTGGCAACATTGGCAACTCAATCGCTATCCACAGGAAAGGAAATTGCGAATTTCATTGGCGGTCCGCACACAGGCAACTTGTTAAATACCAGTTGTCAAGGGTGACGCTGTTGTCAAACGTCGCGTTTCAGTTAGCAGGTTGACAGGTTGCTCTAATCACGCCTCACGACCTGTCAAGTTTGTGTCATGTGTCAGAGCAGGAAAATGTCGATTTTTTTCAGGAGATTGGTAAATTATTATTATATATAAAGGTACAATAGACAAAGATTCTCATAAATGTAATACTAACACTGCTGATGGGGGTAGCAAATGTGAAATCTTGCATTGTCCAGTCTTTTAAATATAATGTCCCCAGCGTGCAAAGTCGAATCTTCTCAAAGCAAAAACTTTCTAATTAGAGTCTGTTTATCGGAAGCGACCTGCCAGGTAAGTATGTTTTCGGAATCTACTTTTAAATAATAAAATTAAATAGAGCCCCTAAGTGCGCCTTCAATTTAGACGTTTCGTGTCGGACCGCTGCAGTGCCGAAGCAGTGCGTTTGTCGTACGGCGCACGGACGGTCATTTGTTTTCATACAAAATGCACCGAGCGGCAACAGTGCGGCGTCGGTACCGAGAACGCTCGACAACAGGACGGCAACGTCTCAAGCTCCACGTGTTCATTTCGCTGTTGAATAGTGCGATGGAAAGACGTGAGAGCTGAGAGCTGACTTCATCGAATTTTCAAGTTTACTGTTTGCTTAAAATGGATGATATAAACATGGAAGAATTTATAAATGAAATTGAAATACGCCCTGCTATATGGAACTCCAAAAGCGACAAACACAGTAAAACTACTGGTGAAAAAAACTCAGCAGGTAACTATTTATTTAAATCAAATATTATTATATAATGAAAAATATATTCCTTTGTTTACACCACTATATTTAATAATCAATCTACATGTTTCGATAACAATGTTACCTTTATCAGGAAAAATGTTAATTTAAAAATAAATGACAAACAAGTAAAAACAAATAAGAATAAATTAGAACATAGACAAAAATATTAAAAAGGAGAGGTGATTAATTAACAAAATAAATAATTATAATTATTAATAAGAAAATAAATTTAAGAGATGGCTATTTTAAAAAAATGTTTGGTTATTTATAATATTTAATTTACTATTAACACTTTTTCTAATTTCTAAAATTTCTAAATTATCTAATTGTATGTAATAAAAATAAATAATATCTCAAAAATAAAATATAAGTTAGTAATAAAAATATTTGAATGATTTATGTAGCGCCGTTTTTGTGAAAAATCACCTCAAGGGCGCTAATTAATTACTTACCTAAATGTTATCAGTAGTCTTTCTTCAGCTGATATAGTATGTCTAAATATAGTTTCTTGCCGTTGAATTTTAGTTTTAACTAATTCAAGTAATTCATCGAAACATTCTATAGACATTCTTAAATAATTAAAAAAATTGCTTGGATCTTGTTTTAAACTAGGGTAAAGATTACGGAAATCACCAAAATTACATGTTAATGAAAACATCGGTGATGCTCTTATACGGGGGCGTCGGTTTTTTCTGTTTCTATTGGATGTTTTTCAACAAGAGCACTAACAGTAATGTTTCTTCGTCAGAGTCCATGGCTTAACTGCTGTCAAATGAATTTAAAACATCAAACGACCCACGTCTAAACATCACTAGCATGCAAACGCACGGCAGTCAGAAACGCTTTCAATTTAGGCGTTTGTTATCGGACTGCTACCGTACTGCAGCGGCACGGCAGCAGCACGGCAGCGGGTTATAACCAGCGGCACAGTAAACGTGCGGCAGCAGTCCGACACGAAACGTCTATATTGAAAGAGCCCTAAGAATTCATAATAAATTGTACAGCGCCCTTGAGATGATTTTTCACAAAAACGACGCACTAAAAATTATCCAATTATTATTATTATATACACCATTAGAAGAAAAACTTTTCCTAAAAAACAGGGGTGGTACTTAATGTAGAATTGTCACATTAGACTCCTTTTATCGGGGCCATCTGGCAACGTTTCTTGTTCTTTGTTTTTCCTACAAGATTCTTCGCTTATTTCTTTTATATTTTCTACTAGTTTGTTCTTTTATCATCTGCTGAAAGTATTTATGATGGCGGAATGTAGTGGCGTCTATGATAGATACAGTACGATTTGGAAATATGATAGTAGGGCTGTCCGTAAAATAAGGTCTCCAAGGTGCTGCAGTCGCGAAAAACGATTTTACGCGCAATCTTTCAACACTGGCTTGTAGCCTGGTTTCCCCTTTCCAAATCCCCACCATGATGCACCCTCTACGACGCTTAGTCTCGGTGTGGTAGCCGTTCGCGATGGAGCTTCCACTCGCCGCACCCGCCAGTAATGAGTTACGCTCTGTAATTCGTTTTTAAACTTTGCTTCGGCGAATCTGAATAGAGCCACTACGATTGTTCCTTTGTGTATGGTGTCATGTAGTGTATCCACGTCTCGTCCCACGTTGAGTCCAAGAATTCTGCGCCATCGATGTCGTAGCACTTAAGGAATTCGCGGGCTGCTTCAACCCGTTGTTTTTGTGACCTTCGGTGGGCATTTTGGGACACACCTTGGGCCGACTTTGTGGTCTCCCATATTTTCTGTCAAAATCTTGTCAATAGTGGTCTTACTGACATCAGGGATCATATTACAGAGCTCCCGAACCGTCACCCGTCGATCTGCCATCATTGTTTTTTACACTTTGGCAATTTTTTCGTCTGAAACCTGAAATAATGTGGAATTAGACATAATCCGACTCACCCAATTCTGTTCGGCTGGGATGATAAATCCTTCGTCTTAGTTAGTCGATTTCACAGTCCTGAGGGACACCACTATCGGTTATCACTGTATAAGCACTTGAGAAAACAAGAGAATTCCTGCATAAGTTTCCTATGATGATCGATATGATTAAGACGGCAATATACCCTAAGATATATTCAGAATCTTAACGACGTAAGTAAAGAAGCCGTGTATACAAATTGCGACTCGCGACCCGTGTATTCGACGGACCTACTGTCGAATTTGCCGTATCAAAGAAAAGAAGAAGAAGAAAAATAATGTGGGAATCTTAACGACGTAAGCGAAGAAAGCGTGTAAACAAATATACGCCGCGGCACGACGTATTGTACGAACGTACGGTCGAATTCACCCTAGCAGGCCTGGAGATTTGACCTTTCTGCCGCGTTCATTTTAATTAATTCCGAAGAACATGTTACTAATATTTAAATTCTGTCTCTGTTGTCCTCCCGAAGTTATTAATTCATCGTCTAGAAAAATAAAATCCGGTGCTTACCGCTAACTTTATAGTTGAAGAACGGGTTATAAAGTTTTAAAATCGTCTTTCGTAAAATATATTAATGGTAAGGTACTGTTTTTATTAATCTAAAATATAAATAACTCGCATTCCTTGTGCGGCATGGAAATAAAAAAAAGTTATTACAGTTACGAATACGCCGGAAATGATTAAAATGTAAGTTTTGAGGAAACAAAAATTATTAGGATTAGGATTGTGTATCGCATTAATTAATAACTTTCACAGAACTTGAAAATTAACTTCAAATATTTGAAGAATTGTTAAAAAAAATTTCAACAACCCCATCCTGCATGAGTGTTCTTAATTTATTTGACTGAAATGAACTGTTTGTTCGTTGGTGATCCAAAGTCGTGCTTGGGAACGATGACAAGTTACCGTAGAAATCGATAAATCCACGGACATATGAATATACATGGACCTGCCCTAAGTGATAAAAACGTATTATTTCCCCCTCCACATGGCGCCGGCTGGAGCTCCTCCTTGGAACCGGCTCGCTCCATGGGGAGGGGATAGAGCCTCGCTTGAATCTAAAATGTGTGACGTCATCATTCTTGCCGTGAACAGCTAGAAGGTAACATCCATACATTTAACGAAATACAACGCCAAAACGGTAGCGTATGCAATACAATATATCTACATATCAATGTGCACATAGCGAATGTGGGCGGTTCTCCAGTGTGCTCGTCGCTGGTTACAGGGGTAAGTAAATTATGAAACATTTGTAAAAGTGTTTTAACTAAACACGGCAACAAAATATTGCTATGTGTATTGGGGCGAGTCTTTTTGGGGCGAGCATTTGGCCTTAGCAAATATGTTATTATCGTGGCAAGCAATTCGCGCTCCCATGTAAAAAGGTCTATTCATTCAAAGCAGATTTTGCTTTTAAGAACTAAATGGTGATATTGTAATGCGAGATGCCTATTTACTGTCAGATTGATTGTATAACGAATCACAGTCATCTTTCCCCTCTTCGCCCTCCATAGTTTGGTTTTACCCCCTCGTCTGTATCTTCTGGTCTATTGAATTCTGATGTCTATGGATAAATCCTATTTCGATCGACCGTTCTAGGTACCCTGAAGGAATAGTGAAGTTTTTCTGAATGATTTCGTGCATCTAGCTAATATCACTGAATCTTAAGCAGGTGTCTTTTTTCATTGGTTCAGATGCAGAATATTATTTGATTTCAAACATTCGGCGCTAAAAACAATATATTGTGAGGTTTTGTATAAACAATTTTAGACACTAATCAGCTGCGCACGCATTTCAACGCTCTTGATTCGACATTGCATATTTTCTTTTCTTTCTTGTGGATAATTCAGATGTCCATAGTTCCTGCTGTGAGCCGAAAATATTTACATTGACCTAGAAAAATTTCCACGTAGTAGAATCAATGCAACGATACAAAAAATGCTTGCCTAATAATGTTAACCAGCTGTTGATGACGATTTTATAAATCCGATAGGAACTGGTTCCAAAACTAGCCGGTTCCTCAGATTTACTGTGATCCAGTGACAGCTAGTCACCGGGACAAAGTAACCGCGAAAGGCAAATACGTCATGTGTAATATATAGCTGCGTGGTATTATTATTCACAACTACCAGTTACAAAATCCTGTTTAAATGCAACAATAACAGGACTCATTATACGAAACACTCGCTTGTACCTAGGTTACATGAAGTTACTAGTAGCTATGCAGATGTGGCAGATCTATTTAACTTCTCGGAAGGTAGGTACAAGAGGGCTATAATATAATATTTTTTTTAATCAATATTAATTTTAAATAAATGAAACAATTTAACTTTCTTTGAACCACTTTTATATTTGAGTAAATCCGACCGGTTTCAGAACGAACGTTCCTTCTTCAGGGAAAATGAACAGATAACCACAAAGTTATAGCTACATTCAAAAGTATAATATTAATTTTATTTGTTCTGGTGTCACTTCTCAATTTAATCTGTGTTTATGGTATATTATATTTATACCGTTTGTATTAAATAAATAAATAAATAATAATAATGTATATCTAATAATCAATCTCTCCATATCTGGAGAGATTCACGAAGTTACAAATCGAGTAATATTTACGCCTGCCAGGGGATGCTCCTCATGCGAAATGTTAACTTAAGTGGCGCCATCTTTTGGCACTGTTTTAATTCGGTTCAATTAAAAAAATAGATTTGTAAACAAACGTTTTTGCGTATTGCGCGGCGTCAGAGTTGCATTCTTAGCCGGATTCTTAAATTTCAACCGTACAGACGTATGCCTATTAATAACGTCCGAAGGCATTAATACACGGTAAACACAAGTAAATTTCTTTGCCTGGACATTGCTTATACAATGATGGCAGATTGTACAAGTAGTATATCAATTCCAATGATCAAGACTAATTGAAATGTGTTGGAATCTTCCAATTAAGATCCGAACACAAGTTGATTCACTTTCGTTTATGCAAAGTTTTCAGTGAATATTTAACTGTACCAGACGTCTTTACTCTAGAACTAGAAGGCTCATAGTTATTCTGATGGTTTCTGCCCGTCTACCAGATGCCTTTGGCTATCATCGTAAACGTTCATACGTTACGAACGGCGATAGATGATACTCTTCTAAAATAATACTTAACTTGTACGAATATAACGTATGCCTTTTAATCTACAAAATACAAAATGGACTTATATACACAAACACAACATTTATAAAAACGTCACAAGTACACGAACATTATACTAGACAACATAATAAATTGTACTCAAGTACTGTCAAGACTGAAAGTGGCAAGAGAAGCATTGGCCACGAGGGCGTACACATATATAATCTCCTCCCAGATAACCTAAAAATGGAGAACAATATAAATACCTCTTAAAAAAACTATTTAAACTTAAATTGTTAGAACAAAATTAAAAATATATATATTTTTTATTTTTTTACATGAGCTCCACACAGGAGGCCCTAAGGAAAATAATTTCCCTCAGGGCCTATATCATCTTTGGGGATGCTGTGTGGAAGGTTTTTTTAGGAAAGGAAGGAGAGGAGAGTTCTGGGAAGGAAAAGGGTTAAAGGGTGGGTAGGAATCTGGGGTTCGGTGAGTCCTGGTCATCCGCCTCCAAGACCTAGACAAACCTCACCGCATGAACTCGGGCACCCCTGCTAAATCACCAAACGTAGCGATCCACTGGGTTGACCTATGGCAGAGGTGTTGGTTATCCAATAAAGGTTCCCGATGCAGCGGTACCCGTTCCCGCCTCCGAAATTGTACTATACACTACTCTATATATATACTACTATACTCTGTACTTGTTAATTTAAAAAAAAACACTGACCTCTAACTGATACGAACGACATCTTTTGAAGGGTGTTGAAACTTTATGACTAACCTATACACTACAATACATAAGTAGACACTCGCTTGTGAATTTTTAGAAGACGTAACGTTTCATGAAGAGTGTATGTAGGAAGAAAGTGGGATTTACACTCTTCTCTTGCCTTATTTTACCGCCATCGTTTTCTGCAGAGTAAGGGCGCTTTCACAATGTCTTAGAATAATAAAGTATATATTTTTTAATGTAGCTATTACTTTGTGGTTATCCATTATAGAAAAATGAAACAATACAACTTTGTAAAAACCACTTTCTGAACTTTCTATAATAAAACAAATTGCTATAAATAACGGATATGAACCAAAATTAATTGATAACATCCTAAATAAAAAAACTTAGCAAAATTTAAAAAAATAAATATCTATACAAATCTAATAATATTAATGATAAAGAATGGCGTAAAATTTTGTATATTAATTATTTTTCAGTTCAATGTTGCAAATATCTCCTTTCTAATATTAAACCAGCGTTTTATACAAGAAATAATGTCGGTAATTTTTTTGAGAAATACTAAAGATAAAGACCATAAATTGACTAATTCCGGAATATATAAACTCAAATGCAATGATTGTCCCTCATTTTATATTGGAAAAACAACTCGTAATTTTGAAATCAGAATCAAAGAACATTTAAGGTGTCTTAATAATAATAATTTTTCTGAGTTCGCTAACCATATCATTGAAAATAACCATAGTTTTGAAAAAAATACAGGGATAAATATACTTCATATTAATCATAAAGGAAAACGTTTAGATAACTTAGAAGCCTTGGAAATTAAAAAATCCCTTAAAAATAATGAATCTATTATCAACAAACAAAAAATATTGTCATATAGCCCAATCATGGATTTGTTCCCCTACCCACCCACTCTACACTAATACCTACCCACCCAATCTACATTATTAACTAACAACGGCTCCACCCCTACCATAATAAAACATTGTTCGAAACTGTCAAATTAGTATAAGCTTTCCCTGACGAAGGAACGTTTGTTCCGAAACCGGTCGGATTTGCACATTATATAACTGGTTTTTACAAAGTTGTATTGTTTCATTTTTTTTAATTAAGTATATTTTTATCGTAGGTATATTATGATTTGAGATTTTTTTGACAAAAATTACGCAGGTAGGTATTTCCGCGAGCCGACCCACGAAGTATAGGAAATGAACGAATCCGATCGGCGCGAGACGCAGCTTACTGTTGCTTCGATCCTTTCCCATCATTCGTGGCTCGGTTCGCGGTAAAGCCTAACTGTTTATACTCTCCAATAACATCATATATATGTAAGATCCAACTTATAAATCTTATGATTTCAGAGGAAATTTGGTTTTGATTATAATAAAAATAAGAAAATTGGAAACGTACTTTTTTGGACGAGCGGTCTGCTACTGTTCACGTAATTTTTTTTTTTTGTAATTTTGTATTGTAGATACTTCACCTTCCCCGCCTTCTCCTCACCCTTCTCCATGGGCGTGCGCACAACAACTCGCCAAAATTTCATCGCAATCGGATGAATTCTATAGGAAATAATTTCATAAGGCCAGAGTTCACTATTATGTACAGAAACTATCGCGGGTTTGCGCACATCAAATCATCAAAGTTTCATCGCGCATAGGAACGCATATGAAACTAAAATAAATGGAAAAATTCATTTTTATGTATTAACTAGCTGGTCCCGGCATGCGTTGCTTTGCCATTTAATAAAGAAAAAATAAATTGTTTCTCCCTGAGTGTCCTTTCCCATTCATCCCGTTCCCCTTCCGCCTCCCCTTCTTCTCCTGCGTCCTCTTCCCCTCTCGCGTTCCCACTCCGTCACCTCCACCTTCCCTCTCCCCACTCCATTCCCCCCCCCCTTCCCCCGTCCTGCGAACCCCCCTCCCGAGTTCCCCTTCCCCCTCACACGTCCCCTTCCCCTCCCGCGTTCACCTTCCATCTTCCCCTCCTTCCCACTTCCCTTTCCCGCTCCCTCGTCCCGCCAAACCTCCTCCCGCGTCCCATATATTCAATCCCAGTACATTCAGTTTTTAAACAGCCCGCGTGCCACCTTTTACAATTTTTATTCAAATTACCATTTTTCATGTATATTTAATTTGGTACCTAACATAGGTACCTATTTAATTTAATTTTCAAGGATATAATTTTGTTAACTTCTTACGGGTACAGGACCCTTACTTTTTTTTTACTTTTTAATTATACTTTTAATTACTTATGTGAAAATCTGTTATTGGATATTATGTTTGTTGTTAATGTTATATTATAAGTGTAAAATATCTGTTGATTTTCCCCAATAAATAAAATAAAATAAATAATAAATAAAATATCTAAAATTCTTGATTCGATTCAAACTATTAGGGGGAGTACCTACTTTAAATAAATTTATGATCTTAAAGATTTTCTAAAACAGAATCCTGATTTAACAATCATTGTTTTGCAAAATGTCATTCTCAAACACGCGAACTGTCAAACGTGCAATAGTCGTTAGGTTTTCGGAAATTATCCAATTTTCTGCGCAATTTTCTTAATTTTTCTCTCCGTAAAGCGTCGATGACACAGGGCTAGTTTACAAGCTACTATCTGGGAAATTCACTATCTGTTAGTAAACTCGCACAGTGTCATCCTAGCAGCAACTAGTTGACAATCTACGAAAAAAAGTTGAAAGGTCGTCAACTTTACTCGCCTGCACGCTTGCTCCGCTTGTTCGTGATTGGTTGATTTACGTTTCCAACATGGCTTCCGATAAACAGCTGATTTCGACTGTCAAAAATGTGAAGAATTAGTTCACGCAGGCGTCGTTATTCTTGTCACTGTCGCTAAAAGTGACCTCAGTTTCCTACGCTTCTGAGCGAGTGGACAGTTTTATGTGTCATCATGACAATCTCACTCGCCGGTTTACCCGCTTTTAAAACTTAGTAGATAGTAGCTTGTAACTCGCCGTGTGTCATCGAGGCTTAAGAACCATCTTTGTACTTCAATGAATATTCTAAAAAAAGAATTAGCTAAATCGGTTCAGCTGCTCTCGAGATTTGCGCTTAGCAACACATTTAGCGATTCATTTTTATATATAAGATAATCAATCAAATTTAGTTCTTAACAGAGGTACCTTTTTAAAATACCTGTAATTCTTGATTAGATTAAAAGTAATCGATTTGGGTTAGTATCATAGATGAGTACCTTAATTAAATTCGTAAATGGAAAGAGTTTATTCGAAAATTGAATTTTGATTAAAAACAACCGCTGGTTTGCAAAATGTCGTTCTCAAAGTGTAACATGTTTGACAGTTTCGTAAGAGTTTTTGTAATGCTTAAAAAAATTTCAGATGTTTTGTCATATGGTTTTAATAATACAGAAACTTTCGCGAGGGTGGAAAGAAGGTATTTTGAAAGTTTCAAACATTTCCTATGCTTAAGGGCCCGCAACCCGAATTTCTACAGATTTCTTACATATCTCCCTTAAACACGTTAAGTTTTAAAGCTCTTAAAAATATATATGTTATTCTTGAAGATAATATCTAGATCCTGCCCGCGCCGAAACGCAAATTATATAAAATTCCCTCGATAGAAAAAAATCGCCAAGTATGCTCCAAAAATTATTATAAACACGTTTGTTTCAGTTATTTTACAAGTTGAAAAAATTCACAGTGTTTTTTTAAATGCTGTTTTAGACAATACCCGCGAGATTTTTGCTCTATTTTAAACGAGTCGTGTTTTATTAAACATTTTCGCAATTTTCGCATCGATTTTGTCGCTGTAAATGTTAGCGCTCGTATCTCTCCATCTTCTTCTTTTCTAGCCCGGTTGCGGAGCCTTAATATAGCAATACATAAAGCAGAAGCAAGCACGCAAACTTACATTTATAGATTTACGCTCAATTTTATAAATATCACCTTCCAATTTAATAGTTATTATTTTAATAGCAAAAATAAAAATATAATTGTATTGGTTTTACATAATTTTCCGTGCGATTGTGAATCCATCCCTTATGAAAACACCTTGCTTTTTTCCCATGCGAGCATTTATATTCCTCGTCATCCCACCTCAAGTCCCCCACCACCGCCAACTAACATACTATCAAACATCCTCTATTACAGAAACCAAAACACCTTTTCTGTGTAGAGGGGTGTGGAGAAACCAGCCTTAAGGCTTTCTGGTACCCTTATAATATTCTATTCTGTAAAAAACCACAAAGAATAAGGGATGAAACGTTTTTTTTATTGTTTGTTTAAGTAGCTGTTTTGATCAAATAATCTACCTCATATTCCATTTTTTCAGATTTGAACATCATTGTAACGATACAGATTAAACAGTTCTAAGAATTTAAAAAAAAATGCAATTCACACGCGGTAGAAGTGAAACCTTCAGAAAACTAAAGCAGATAACAGTGGGGAGGCTACGAAGTACAGCACAAAGAGGAGACCGATTATTCTATCTCATTCTCTCGTAGGCTAAATCCTATGGATGTGTGTGTTTGTCTCTTTTTAGTGTCACTATTTCGTTTCATCGAGTTTCAAATCACGACGGTGCTAAAGAAGTTGTCTCTTCAAAAATACTGCTATATATACAGAGTGATTGTAGGTATGATAAAAACCATACCAACGAGTTAAAAAATAAACCATTTTCAAAAAAATTATCAAAATTTAAACGTACTGTGGTATCATTACTTATTTTTTGAATAATAAATTAAAAAAACTTTTTTTCTTTTTCGAAACCATCGGGAATATCCCCAATAAAAAAGGGTAATTAATCTTAATCTTGATTTACCTGACTCTTCCTCTTCCACCTTTCATTGAAAAGACCCTCCACACAGCATACCCAAAGATGATATATGACCTGAGGGAAATTTTTTTCTTCGGGGTGTCCTAAGTGGGGTTAATGTAAAAAATGATAACCAAAACCCCTGCCATAGGTCTCCTACGTGACTCGCTGTGTTTCGTGACTTAGCAGGGATGCCCGAGTTTATTGCGTGAGATGTGTTTAGGTCTTGGCGGTGGATCGAGAAATGCAGGTTTGGGAAGACCCTTCGATCTCCCCAGCTGCTCTCTCTTACGGTCTTGCACCACAGGGGGGGGGGGGGGGTAGATTTATACATACTGACCCCTTGGTTCGTACCTACTCCACTTACCTTTTTCCTTCCCAGAACTTCCTTTCATTTCTTTCCTTAAAAAGATTCTCTACACACATCCCCAGATATAACATAGGTTCCGAGTGTAAAAAAAAACGGTTGAAGAATTTTTTTAAATCTGTTTTCTAATAAAGATTTATTGAAAGTAAAAATATATATGCAAGACAACTCGCAAAGTTGAATTACAAATAGATAACTTGCTTTAAAATATTCTTCGATATTTAATTACAAAGTGACGATTTAGCGACCCTTTATTGCTATAGCAATCCAACGTCGTATTCGTCAACAAAACTGTGCTTTTCAAACATTTTGGTACGACAGCCTCCCGAAATCTAAAAAAAAAAACTTATATTCCTGAAACTATAGTTAAATGGTTTTTGTAATGAAATTGGATCACTGCGTTTTCTTGTAAAGTTTATCAACTGTTTTTTTCTGAAGTTGCATCATGTAAAAACATCTAAATGGAATAATTATTAATGAATCTTTAAAACTGCCAAACAGTGAGCTGTGGCATACTGAAATTGGCTGTGCTTTTTCAAGATATGTTTTATTAAATAATTTAAATCTAACAATAAACGCTTACGAGTAGGATAGCCATTCAAATAATACGTGTGTATGAATGAAATAGCTATATGAACGTCCCGCTAATGTATATCCACTAAACTCTGTTCAGCGAAACCGTTCGCGTTGTCTCAGTAACGTATTGAGGTGAAGCACTTATTTTTATTTATTTTTATTTTAGTTTATTTAGGAAACAAACAGTTATACATATTTTAATAAGAAAGTAACATATTACATGCATAACATATTAACATATTGATTGCATTAACCAGCGAAGTTTCCGCTACAATTTATAATATATATATATATAAAAACATGGATTAAAACATTAAAGAAAACATAAAGTGGTAGAAAAAAAAAGAAAAAAAATAAATATATATATATATATATGAAAGAAAAAAACACACACACCAAATTAAAGCATATGGGATATATAAATCATCCAAATATTATTTTTATAATAAAAAAAAGGAAAACCAACATAATGAGAATGAAAAAAAATAACATGCAGCAGGGGTGGAGAGTTCGTAATTAACAATTTGTTTTAATTTTTTCTATTATGGATTTAATAAATTGGCCTGAGGACAAATGGAAAATATCAGCGTCGTAAAAGATATCATTGTATTTTGTGCACGTCCTTCGGAGAAATGAATGATGTGTGTAATTTGTTTTTGAGTGTGGGATGTGGAATAGTTGTTTTGATCTTGTGTTTCTTATTGGACAGTGGAAATTAATGTGTTCTAGAAGATAGTTGTTGTCAACAACGTTGTTAATGATTTTGAATAAAAATTTTTGGTCGGATATATTTCTTCTATCTTCTAAAGTTGATAGATTATGGAATGTTAATGAGTCTTTTAGGTTTTCTGAAGTTCGAAAGAATTTAAAGTCTAGGTGTTTCAATATCTTTTTTTAAAATTCTTTCCAACCTTTCAATATTTACTTTGTATTGGGGATTCCATATGACTGATCCGAATTCTAATATTGAGCGAACAAAAGAGACGTACAGTATTTTGATTACGTGTGGTGACCTAAATGGTTTGGTCACTCTTATGATGAATCCTAGAAGTTTGTAGGCCCTGTCACAGATGGAATTTATATGTGTTCGGAAAGACATTCCGGAGTCCATTATTATTCCTAAGTCCCTCACTTCACAACATCTTTTTATCTCTACGTCATTGATTTTGTACGGGAATATTAGGGGGTTTATGCTTTTGGTGAATGATATTGTGTTACATTTTTCCAGATTAAGGAACAGTTGATTGTTAGCACAATATATTCCAAGCCTATTGATATCATCTTGCAATTCTAGGCTGTCATTAATATTAGTGATTTTTTTGTAAATCTTAGTGTCATCAGCAAAAATTTGGAATTTGGAATTTTTAAAGCATTTACCTATATCATTGATATATAAAATAAACAAGAGAGGTCCGAGATGTGATCCTTGCGGGATTCCTGAAGGTATACTGTAAAAACGCGAGGAGAAACCCTTAGCTCTAACTGCTTGACTTCTGTTTGTTACATATGATTTGATCCATCTGAGAAGGTCACCATTAATCCCGATTTTTAACAGTTTCTTCAGAAGCAGGTCAATGTTAATTTTATCAAAGGCTTTTGAAAAATCCGTATAGATAGAGTCTACTTGATTTTAACATTATTTTACACTGCGCAGTAATGCATAATCATGCGTTTTTTGTTTGAAAATTTCATCGCTTAGAAATGGTTCACGACGAGTTCATCGAAAACGAATTCATCGAAAATCAATTCATCGAAAATCAATTCATCGAAAGCAAATCCATCGAAAACGAGTTCATCGAAAACCAATTCATCGAAAATCAATTCATCGAAAACCATTTTATCGAATGATCAATTCATCGAATCGCCAATTCATCGAAAAAATATATTTTGTTGATATTTGAGAGAAATGCCGAGCGGACCGAGAAGTTAAAAAAAAGCATTGGTCAACCTAAACTAACCTAACCTAACCTAACCTAACCTAATCTAACCTAACGTAACCTAACCTAACTTAACCTATTTAACCAATTTTTAAATATTTTTATCATCACTCTTAATGACCTTTCTGAGTTGGTTTCATTATGAGTTGTCTGGTCACCGTTCCTTAGATATCCCTTTTTTGCAGTATCAGACAATCGGAAATCGAAGAGATTACCTATAAATTTTACATTGTCCCTACGAAACTGACAGTTGCTAAACCCATTAACCTCAGTTAAACAGACCTTTATGGGTATTTAATTTTGACAATTCTAATATCTGCAAATACAATGTTTTTCGATGAATTGATCATTCGATGAATTGATTTTCGATGAACTCGTTTTCGATGAATTTGCTTTCGATGAATTGATTTTCGATGAATTCGTCGGTTACCCTTAGAAATATGTATGTTAGATGCTCTAATTAAATACCTACTGCGAGTAGAACACACACCTTTGAAATAATCGAGTATTTTTTGACATAAAATAAAATAAAGCATCAGGCTTAAAAAAACTGCTTTAGAATTAAAAATCTATCAGACTTAAAAAAACTGCTTTAGAATTTAAAATCTCCTATTTACAATCCTCTTTTGGGATATGCTTTTATCGTATAATGTAGAAAATTAAGTGCTTAAGAAAATCATCGTAAAACATTTTAATATTTGTGCATGAATCTCGCAAAATAAAAAGCGTAATTTTTTTCTTGTGTAGGTATATCAAACAGGCTGCTGGTGTGAACCAGGAATTTAGACCTTATCGTCATCTACATAAGGGGTATTATTAATTGTCAGCGGTCCGATTTCTAATTTTACACGACGTGGTCCTTCAACTTATCAGCGTAGTTGTTATGGGTGGCATTTTACTGGACCCTTAGTTTGGGAAGCACCGTATTAAACCACTCAGATTTCAGAGATCAATGAAACCCTCGACACCCTAAAGTCTAAAGCTCAGATTCACCTTTTACTTAAGATATAATAAGATAGACGACCCATTAAAGTAACTACCCTGCAGTAGATAGTATTTCAGCCGCTTTAAACCATGCGTGCCCAACCTGCGGCCCGATTGAAGATTTTTAGCGGCCCAAAAGGAAGTTTTCAGTTTTATATATTTTGACTAACTAACTAACCATCACGCCGTTTCCCCGGGGTAGGCAGAGAGGACGGACCGCCAAACAACTCGCTCTTGGCACACAGTCTTTGCCTCACTCACATTCATGCATCGTCTCATATATACTCTTCTATTATTCTGACTTTTGACATGGCCCGACTCAAGTATCTGATTCGCTTGACCGTGCCATGTCTTCCTCGGGCGTCCCCGACTTCTTCCATTCACATTTGCGTCATATATTCTTCTCACACTATTTTCTTCTTACATTCGCTCTACATGCCC
Organism: Limnephilus rhombicus; assembly: GCA_929108145.2. Classification (NCBI taxonomy): domain Eukaryota; kingdom Metazoa; phylum Arthropoda; class Insecta; order Trichoptera; family Limnephilidae; genus Limnephilus; species Limnephilus rhombicus. The sequence goes on along the minus strand of OV815298.1, from coordinate 18,193,968 downwards.
AAACTATCTGAGCGGCACTTTCTTAATCTTACTCATTATGCTTACATCAGCCTTACATTCTTTGCGGATATCCACATTTCTCACACGATCATACATGGTTTTACCACACATTTGCCCCAGGGATCTCATTTCAACAGCATTCAGTTTACTTTCATCCCTCCCCTGCCAGTTCCATGCCCTACTGCCATATGTCAGGGTAGGTATCAGGACTCCATTGTGGACTGCTAGCTTCGCTTTTTTTGACAGTTTTTAAATTTTTTTCTATATTTTGGATTTTGGTATTAATAAATTCTCGTATATTTATCACATTTATGTACCTAATATTTTGTGAAATTAGAACTTTCATGTTATTAGACCTCGGACTCTCGATAGGGTTTCTTTATTTATTACTTGAAAAATGTCAATTCCTAATGCGCGTGACCGCATTAGGAATTTATTTTCGTCAATTCCAAACGGTATATTTTTTTCGCACATTTCTCGGAAGATTGAATACAACTGACCTTATTTTAATAAGTGTAGGGTAAGTGCAAAGGACACACACAGGCGCATGTATAGTTAGTTTATGCCTTCTAGCATTGTCGCGGTTTCACAATAACTATTCGGGTATGGGTAACGTTGCCCCGGGAACCATTTGTTGGGTAACCATCACCCCTGCCATAGGTCACTCGCAAGTGGTTCGCTACCTTTGGTGACTTGGGGTGCCCGTCTTGGCGCCGGATGCGTCTGCCCACCAGCTGCATGGCAGGCCGGATCGGGAGAGAATGATTGAGGGAGTCCCTTTGACTTCTCCAACCGTACTCGAGGGATGGATTCATATGTCCGTTACTCCTGGACACACTGACCCCCAGATTCCTCCCCGAGTGGCCCATCAAGCTTAGTTTTTTTTTTGGTCACACTAAATGATTTGGGTTGGGCACCCCTGCTTTCGAATTTAGAGAATTACAACTGAGATTATTGAAGAGATAAACCAAGAGAAGCGCGCTGTAGGCGTGTCCACTTGTCAACAGAGGTAAGATCAATCTTACCTTACTTCTGGCGAAATTGATAAAATATTTTCATACATGTTTGTCCTCTTTTCTTTGTCATTTCCGGGTCGGGGACCCATCGCTCCAGCCTTAAGGCACCTCCAGACGAACCTGTCCTTGGTTACTTCAAGGCTTCCATCCATAGTAGGGCCAGCCTCTCCTCGTAAAACCGCTGGAGTTGCTTGACCTACTTAAAAAATATGTGAACACCGCACAAGAGTTCCAATTCCTCCCAACCAACTGAAGCCGGTGTGACTATGGTATCCCTAATTGGAGTGTGTTGTGAGGCTTAAGGTAGTGGGGAGGGAGAAAATGGGGAAGTAACTGCCTATGAATCTGGTCACCAAACATGGCTAATGCCACTTCATGGCTAATGCCAAGAAATGGCATATCTTTTTCTGATTTTTCTGTCTCCAAATTTTCGATTGAGTTTCGCTAATTGTCTTCATTTAGTTAAATATTATAATTTAAGATTTTACTCATAAAGTTAAAAATAAAAAATAAACGGAAAAATTGTGTCGCCACAGCGTGTGTGAGGAATGGTTTAACTAGTACGTGTCTTAAAGAGGCCCTGATTGTCTGAAGGAGAAAAAACAGATGCCGGTAGTTCGTTGCATAAACAAGCTTAAACTAAAACAAGTCGAAGAAACAACCCGTTCTCGTGAAGCCAACATCAACTGTAAACGGGTATTCCGCTTGTGACCGTCACATTTCATGCACGTGCCCTGGTGAACAGGGGAACATTACTGCCAGCTCCTTAAAGCAGGCTCCATTAAAATACCTTTAGAATAGACTCGGACACCTTCAGTGTAAGCTGTCGTTATCCCATTGGTTTCGGACAGTGGTTGGACAGTTAGGTGTTATATTCACAAAAAATAAAATCAAAATTATAATTTTTCTAATGTAAATTCTATCACTTCTAGTGATGATCTGTTCATCTCAGAAGTGGCTATAGTATAGAGCTTCAGGCACTTTGGAGAATTACATTACTGCCGAGATGCATATCTTCTTTATGGGTGTTTAAGGAGCGGACTCTGTGCGAGGAGAGGAGATGGTATCGTCTCCGGAGACACTGCTTTGTCTGTCTGACTGCCGGGAGGCGGAGGCTGGTTTTAATGCCTCATTAAAGGAGGTGATCATATCTGGCATACCTTGATGACTGATTTCAGAATGCTTTGAAATGCAGGAATAATTACATCAATTTATTACAATAAAAGTCGTTAAAAGTAATTTTTTATTATTTGTAAAATAATTATTACAAGTTAATAATAATAATAATAATATTTGGATGATTTATATAGCGCCGTTTTTGTGAAAAATCACCTCATGTTGTTGTTGCCACAATATAACAGCTTAACTACAGTTAGTTTATCTTAATATTTAATAACATTTACATTCCTAAACACAGATTATTAAGGGACGTACTTGACTTGTTTTAACCAGTGATTCCTGACATTATTACATTATTACCTGACATTATACAAACTTCAATCCGTGTTTAATGCAGCGGCAAGGCTCATAACTGGGGTTTCTAAATATTCGCATATTTCAGAACACCTTCGTAACCTTCACTGGCTCAAGTGCCCTGAGAGAATCCAGTACAAATTGTGCTGGATGGTTTTTAAATCAATCTACGAAATGGCCCCACCTTACATCTCCGAATTATGCGTCCCGGAAAATACCGGTCCGAGACAATTAACACTTAGATCAGCAACTTCATCTGCTAAAGGCAGACTAATAGAACCTAAACGAAAGCCAAATACTATGTTTGGAGATCGTGCTTTCGGAGTATCTGGGCCTAAGGCTTGGAATAGACTCCCTCCGGAATTAAGATGCATAACAAGCCCAAGAGAGTTTAGGTCCAAACTAAAAACCTTCCTTTTTGGGCTCTCATACCCGCAATTTAAATATACCTATTTGAGAGTATCATACTTGTATTGTCTATGATATGTCTTAATCACACTTTTCTTACTGAATTAAAATTACTCGATTCCTTACACATCAATCTGTCTCTTGACGAATCATATTTAGAAAGATCAAATCCTATTGGTACTACTGCACCTCCCACCTTTATATGTTGCTTTTACTTTCCAAAATACACTCGTCAAAGAATACATTACATATTAATATTAAAATATTTTTCAGGATTAAATAACATGTGTTCACAATAATGTCCTCTGCGTGCGAACTCTATCTAAATTTCTTTAAATGGACAATATACAGTGTTAATTTCAAGCGACCTCCCAGGTAAGTATGGTCCTGTTTTCATTAAATTTTAGGCAGCATCGCGTTCATTGGTCAAAATATTGTACACATATTTTCGTATCGGTGATCAATGAACCGATATATGCAATTTTTAGCCATAAGTTGTTTATAATTGTTTGCCTAGCTTGTAGTTTTTTAGATTTTAGAAATGTATTATAAGTTTGTACAGCGCCCTTGAGGTGATTTTTCACAAAAACGGCGCTATATAAATCATCCAAATATTATTATTATTATTATTATTTGGAGTAAAAAATGTACATACAATTTTGGTTCCCGGTTTTTACATAAAAACATTCAAAATATCATCGGGAACAAAAATTTCATGTACATTTTTTGTCTTGTTTCATGTTTGTTTGAGATTTATTAGTGAATGAGATTTATGTTGTGTAGAGTGGATTGATATGTTTGTGTAAAGACTGACTATCGAAGGACCTTGATTTTGTGTTACTATCACTGCTTGAAATGATAAAAATACATGTGGCATAGAAAGGAAAGGACTCACCGAAAAGGATAAAAGAACTTGTATGCTGGCAAATGCACTTGTCTGCTTTCTCTCCCATCCAACAGGCAGAAACAGCAATAGGCGTGAATTTCGTTTATTTGATAGTACACGGCGGAGTTATTTTAATGGCGATTAACCGATAGCGGAAGCACAATGGCTATATGTTGCGGAGGGCGTTTATTACAGACTGAGTAAGAATTGACGGATAGGCAATGGGGATAGGTAGGAAAGGAATTTGCAACAATATTAATACCAATCCCAAGCAGTGACAGTATGTATGCGTGCTATGTAGGTATGTGTATGGGCGTAACCAATTAGTTTTATTTGATTAATTATCTTCTTCTTCGTTGATATAATTACACTGATGGGTATCCTTAAAATTTTCTAATAAAAATTGTTTCTATTTAGTTTATTTCTTGGTCTTCCAAGAAAATTAACTTTTTTATGACTATGTTTCTTATTCAAAACTTCAATATTTTAAATTATTTCACCCGAAGTAAGACAAAATTCAGCTCACTTCGGATGTACGGACACGCCCATGACATAATTCTATCGGTTTGTTTAATCACAGATCGAGACAGGAGCTGCACAGTGTAGTCATATATTTTCCGGGAATAGTGATTAAATCTTAATGGCACCAATTACTCGTTTGCGTTCTTTTCTTTTGCCGGTTATTTAGTGCCTATTAAACGGCAGTTAAAATATTTATTTTCTCACTTGAGCAGCTGTCTAATCGCACGTGGAAAAATAGTTTTAAAGTCACAACACAAGTGGTGGGACTTCGTAAAACAAACATAGTTAGATTGGCATTTTCATAAGCGTTTGATTTCTTAGAACAGGCAATCTGCCTAGCTAGAAACTATCTTTTCAATATCGGATTCAATAGGGGTAATTTCTGATGATTTTTTATCGATATCTTGAGCACGATTTCACTTTTGACACCCGACCCACTATTGACAGGGAATAATTAGAAATCGATATATTCTGGCAACACTTTTTTCATGAATCGACATCCGAAATGTCAAACGCCAAATCTATATTGTATATAAAAATCTTGTGTCACGGTATTTGTGGTCGCACTCCTCCGAAACGGTTTTTTACGAAATTTTTTATGTATATTTGGTACGCATGAGAATAGGTCGTAAAGTATATTTCATACCGCTAGGTGATTAGGGTGTCCCTATTCAGAAAAAAAATCTTTTTGACAGAAATTTTTTTTGGCTCAAAAAATACCTACATATAACCCCAAATTTTCGCCCTCCTACCCCCGACCTCCCATTTTTTAATGGCGATCTTAGTATTTTTGTATGAAAAAATTTAACCGTCGTTCGTATTTCAAACAGAACCAAAATATTTGTGTTGTTGAATGACAGATGGCGCTAAGTCCGCCTCATCGAACTTTCATCCACACGAAGAGATAATTTAAATGGCAGAACAACGTTTGCCGGCTCAGCTAGGTTGAATTAAAATACTAACCTAAATATGCATTGGCAGAACGCATTTACTTTTTGATACTAAACGGGAGTTAGAGCAAAGCCCGGAAAGCCAGAGGTCCTGGCTTCAATTCCTGGATTCGTCCGTTGCGAATCTTTTTCTGATTTTCCTGTTCGAAATTACTGTTTGTTATTCGCTAATATTGTCTTCAATGATTAAATATTACAATTTGTGGTTTTACTCATTAATTTATTCGAAAAATAAAAATTAATGAAAAATATCAATTTCGATGTATTTTTTTTTCTGAAGTCGAGTAACAAGTTTGAAACTTGCTCTAAGGAACGCTTTTTATATATAAAATTATAAATACATTGTATATTTTATTGTAAACTAGTTGACCCAGCGAACTTCGTACCGTCACAGAATCAATTAGTGTTGTGTTAACTTATTAGCTGAATTAAATTCAGTTTTTTAAATTAAGTTAATAATTACACAATAAAGCAATTATCGATGCGCACCTGTCCTTGTTTTATTTTTGTCACTATTAGAGATGGCGTTGTGTACGGATTTATAATTTTTGTAATTTTCTTACTTTTCCACTTACTCACTGGTATTGGGTTTCATTTTATTTATTCGTGGGAGTGAGATTTATTATAATTATTGTATTTTTCCTTTGGAGGGGTGCAAACATACGTTCACCGTTTGTCCCATTTTCGACCGTTGACATTTAGTGTGTAAGAAAGAGTAGCAGCATTATATGTTTAAGAACAAAAGCAAAACAATCAGCGCATTGACATTTGACGTTTTTGAATTTTTGGAAATCACTCACAGTTAAATATTATACCTATCACAATATTGCTGCATTTCTTTCAAAATATGAAAATTCGTTCCATATATAATGTATGAAAAAATTAATTTTCTTCATAACTTTCTTTTTTTGTGAATTTTTGCGATATTTTAACAGTTATTCTGTTATCCGGAGCGGAGACAAATACAACAAATCAAAGATCATCAAAATCGGTCCGGCCGATCTCGAGTTATAAATAGTGTAACTAACCCGACTTTGTTTTATCTTCATCTTCATCATATATAAAACAAAGTCGGGTTAGTTACACTTTATAACTCGAGAACGGCTGGGCTGATTTTGATGATCTTTGATTTGTTGGATTTGTCTCCGCCCCGGATAGGATAATAACTATTAAAACATCACAAAAGTTAATGACATAAATAGTTATAAAGAAAATTATTTTCCCTATACATTTTATTGTTGTGCATTTGTTTTTAATCATATAATGCTGCCCTTCTTTCTTACACACTCAATGTCAATAGTCGAAAATGAGACAAATGGTGAACGTATGTCTGCACACCTCCAAAGGAAAAATACAATAATTATAATAAATCTCTGAAATGAAACGCATTTTTTTACTTAAGCTCCACACAGGAGGCCCTGAGGAAAATAATTTCTCTCAGGACCTATGTCATCTTAGGGGATGCTGTGTGGAGGATCTTTTTAAGGAATGGGGAGGATAGAAAGTTCTGGGAAGGAAAAAGGTATGAGGGGTGGGTAGGAATCTGGGGGTCAGTGTGTCCGGGAGTGACGGACGTATGAATCCATCCCTCCAACTGTGGTGCAAGGCAATGGGTCGAGAGAGTCCGGCTGGAAAGGTCAAAAGGCCTCCCTCAACCAGTCACGCCACGCAGCAGGTGGGCAGGCGCATCAACTGCCAAGACCCGGACATAGTGACCTCATGAACCCGGGCACCCCTGTTAAATCACCAAACGTAGCGAACCACTTGGGGTGATCTATGGCAGAGGTGTTGGTTATTCAATAAATGGTTCCCGGGGCGGCGGCACCCGTATCCGCCTCCCGAATTCCCGTAAGTAATTGTAAAAGTAAGAAAATAACAAAAATATAAATCCGTACACAACGCCATCTCTGATACTGACAAAAACAAAACACGGACAGTTGCGCATTGATAATTGCTTCATTGCGTAATTTTTAACTTAATAAAAAAACTGAATTTAATTCAACAGCTATTGATTCTGAGGCGGTACGAAGTTCATCAGGTCAGCTAGTGTATTATAAAGATAACATTATTTATGAATACATTGTAATATATTTTATTGTAAATGATGTAATTTTTTTTTAATAATTGTTCATCTACTTCTACTACATTAATTCGCTGCGATGCCTATAAATATTTTTGTTTTTTGTGTGTTCGACATCAGATATTCTTTAGCGAACAAATAATACAAACGTTATACAAATTTAATACGTACCTATCATAGACATCGAAATGGATAGACAAGAAGTTACAGATGAGGGGTAAAACCAAACTATGGAGGGCGAAGAGGGGAAAGATGACTGTGATTCGTTAAACAATCAATCTGACAGTATATAGGAATCTCGCATTACAATATCACCATTTAGTTCTTAAAAGCAAAATCTGCTTTGAATGAATAGACCTTTTTACATGGGAGCGCGAATTGCTTGCCACGTTAATAACATATTTGCTAAGACCAAATGCTCGCCTAAAAAGACTCGCCCCAATACACATAGCAATATTTTGTTGCCGTGTTTAATTAAAACACTTTTACAAATGTTTCATAATTTACTTACCCCTGTAACCAGCGACGAGCACACTGGAGAACCGCCCACATTCGCTATGTGCACATTGATATGTAGATATATTGTATAGCACAAGCTACCGTTTTGGCGTGTTATTTCGTTAAATGTATGGATGTTAGCTTCTCGCTGTTCACGGCAAGAATGATGACGTCACACATTTTAGATTCAAGCGAGGCTCTATCCCCTCCCCATGGAGCGAGCCGGTTCCAAGGAGGAGCTCCAGCCGGCGCCATGTGGAGGGGGAAATAGTACGTTTTTATCACTTAGGGCAGGTCCAGATATATTCATATGTCAGTGGTAAAAAGACGTTAAGTAACTAGTGTCAAGTATTAATTTTTTTTTAGCAACAGCTTTGTGGAAGAAAAACTCCACGAACTGAATTTTGTAATATTGTGCTGTAGTTACAAGCAACATTTAAGTACTATCAGGTTTTTATTTAAGTACAAAAATACATCAAAACACATTATTATTATTATTATTATAACGCTAGCGCTCTTTGCTCGTGACATTCCCGTGACAAATTTAGCCACGTGTTGCCTCTTTCCCCTGCCCCTCCCCTTTCCATCTTCTCCGCTTTTCTGCCTCCTCCCGAAAAACAGCTGATTCGTGGAAACTGCGTGTGATTTATCACATCTTTCGTAGTTATAAGTCGTGTGCCGCTAACCGCGCACTTGTAAGATCAAATATGAACCTTTGCGGATTACTTATTTACAATTCGTATCAAATTTGGTTTATCCAGTGTTTCTGGGAAGAGTTAGCTAGATTTAATGGAGAGTATTCTGGAAATGTTGCAAGACGTTTATGGTTTTTATATTTTTATAGGTAGAAGTAACACAGTGACTGTCCAGAGGCTGAGTTGGCAACGCGTTTGGTTCCCTCCCTAACTCCATTATTTTAATGTTCTAACTTATTAAAATGGATCACATTTTTCGTAAACTTTCTTTTCGAAACATAACATTCCTGAGTTTACTTAAAACCCGGCCTGATGGCCTCCGTGGTCGAAGGGTAAGTCTCTTGACTAGCGATCCGAAGGTCGCGGGTTCAAATCTCGGCATTTGCAATTAAATTTTATTTTACTGATTTGTGCTATTTTATCATTTTTGTGGAAGGTATTCTGAGTATTGCCCTGGCGTAAGACTTGAAATGGCACTGAAATTGTTTGGTGACTAGTTTTAGTGATAATGCAACAGTTTGGACGAGTACTTGCCTAATTTGGACGGTGTGTTGTAGCCACGCGGGTACCTGATTAGTTTGACAGCCGGCCGTTAATGTACAGGCGCCGGTAAGAGGATTACGACAAGTTTCGGTAGGTTCGAGAGTTGGTTCCTGGGAGTGCATGGTGTAACAGCTGTACTACAAGCCGTCAAAGGTCATGGCCGAAACACGCGTGAGCGAAATAATTTTATAATGAATCATCACGGGATAATTTTAACTTTGGCTATTAATTCATTAGCATTTATTTAATCCTTATAAATATGTATAGTTTATCTGTACAGGCGCCCATTAGGATTTTTAATGATATGTATTCATTTTGTTTGATACCACATGTTCCGAGAAACTAGTTTAACTTAATTGATTACCGTAGGTAGTCAACCACCCCTGTAGATTCGATAATACAATAATCATGCTCTACTCTTAATGTTTGAGATTAAAGAATAAATGTTCATCTTTGTTACTTTAACATTCCGTCTTTTCTTTCATTGATCTACCCACATCTCAGTTACTTGTATTCCGGATATGGATTAAAGGTTTATTATAATTTGAGAATATTTGGGATGGCGGTGATTGCAAAGTTAAGTAACTAGGTAAGATTGGCGTTACAATATAAGTCTTAGTTGTAAGTCATTAGTTATCAATCTTAGTTGTAAGCCACTTGTAGTATATATGTAGGTATAGATTAAATGTATAAATGAATGCTTAAAGCGCCCTTGAGGTGATTTTCTCACGAAAATGACGCTATAGAAGTCATCCAATTATTGTTATTATTATAGATCTAAATAGCCAGATACTTCCCCACCTTCCTCTCCCCCATCTCCTTCGCCTCCCCACTACCTTCATTCTCACAACATACCCAAATTGGGGATGCCATAGTCTCACTGTCTCCAAGCGGCTGGGAGCAAGACTCTTGCACGGTATTCACAGTAAAAAATGTATATATAAAGCCTAAATTTGGTTTAGTCGATGTTATGAGTTAATTTATTTTTAATTGTTATAAGAAAACTTTCTTTTTATGACTTTTGAAGGTTAATTAATAATAGCAATAAGGGTAGTTAAGTAAAATGGAAAAATAATCAGTTGAAGATAATATTGTTAATTCTAAAATTTTAAATATGAGATTGACAAATATGACAGTTTGACAGAAGATGGCAATAGCGAATTTGGTTAACGCGCACGTCCCGGTTAGACGAGATGTCTGAGTTCGGGTCCCAGTTGCGACCATTGTCTTTTCTGTGTCTTGTTCTCTTTCGTATTTTCGTTTAGATTATTATTGTTATCTTCTTCTTTAATAATTTATTTTTCGATTCGATTTTCTTTAAGTCGATTTTTTTTAAATATAATATATTTATTTAATCAAAGTATATACCATTGCTATCTTTGCACTTTTGCCATCTCATAGGTAATTCATCGATCCCTTTACTAAAAAAACCATTCGGACGGGAATCAATAAAATCTTTGAAGGCGGTTTGGACTGCCCCAACGGAGTTGATTTTTTTCCCTTGCAAGAAGTTATCCAAATTTCTAAAAAAATGGTAATCTGTTGGAGCAAGGTCCGGAGAGTACGGTGGATGTCCAATTGAAGCTCCTCTAATTTGGTAGCCGTCTGTTGTGCAGTGTGTGGTCTAGCGTTGTCATGAAGCAGCAGTTGCCTAGAGCGATTAACCAGCCTCGGTTGTTTAGCAGCTAGCTTTTCCATCATGGTTTGCAGTTGCTGACAATAGACATCTCGTAATCGTCTGGCCAGATTTAAGAAAGCTGTAGTGAACGACACAAAAAAAAACACACACACACGACTGTGTTTTCTTTTGCGGCACCGTCGCCATACACATCATTAATCCTTCGAGCCGTTTCTGCAGCACTGGTGCCACGGTGGAACTCGTACTCGTAAATAACGCGATATTTCAAGTTTTGTAAACTAAGTGAGGCAAAGAAAAAAAACAATTAAGGAAAAAACAAATAAATTATAATTTTCGAAACACAAATACATGAGTAAATAGCTGTATAAATTTGAATTTGGAATTCCTTACAATAGAGAAGATATTTGAGATCAAAGTTGCCAGCCAGTACGGCAAAACGCCAATTTCATATGTAAGGACCTAATATTATATAACTTCGCAAGCTAATGCTTCCATGCTTAACAAATTTAAAAAAAAAAAAAAAAAACAAACAAACCAAAAAAAGTAATCCTTGTATATATTTTACTTACCTTTTAAAAAGATTATGTACTTACTTACCTTCTCAAATAATAGCAAACAAAAAAAATTAAAATTTGTGTAGCATCGTCTGCAATTCAAGTTTTTTTCGTCCTTCTATTAACCACTGTTCCTGCAGTTTTCTCGGACAAGTCAATATTTCTGATGCTTGTAGATGCTTTTGTACTCTAACCTAATTTTGCTAAAATCGCCAATTCTGCTATCGCCTGTACAAAACCAACTACCCACTAATTATTATTCAATTATTTCGTGGGGTATTCCGTAACCTGACCAGCGTACTAATAACTCCCAACACCAACAATAATACCGTCGAAACTAATTCCGAACAATGCAAGCAATCACGATTACAACGAGCTTTGGTATTTAACCAATATAGATTAGCGATGGTCGCTTTATTATTGTTCTTTGCGAGCCATTAGTCGCGTTTCCATTCCCCGCGCGATTAACCTGCTCGAGTGAAACGACGAATACTCGAAAGGCTGGAGCCAATTTCTCCCGACTAGAGCTTTTATTTTATTCTAATACTGGCGTCAGTGATGGATGCGGTGCGATCGGGAATATTGCGGACGATTTGCTCGAGTTATTGTTTAGTGCTATCGACCCCATCGAGCACGTGTGTTTAACAAATTCTTCTTGAGTCATTGCATCACTGCTCACTCTCAGGATCGTGACTCCCACTTCAATAGCCCCGATGATATGTTTGTATCATCAAAAATGGTTGTTTGGCGGTCTCTATGTATTGTCAATGACATTAAATTAATATATTATATTGTGCCCTTTGAACTGCGAACGAAACAAAGATTGTGTGCAGGTGTCTTTTTTTCCTTGAATATTTCAAGTTATACGCAGAGCGATTGGGAATATTGCGGACGGTTTGCTCGAGGTATTGTTTAGTGCTATCGACCCTATCGAGCACGTGTGTTTGACAAATTCTTCTAGAGTCATTGCATCACTGCTGAGGATCGTGACTCCCACTCCAATAGCCCTGATGAAACAGGCTTCTCCGGTGCTTACGGTCGTGTGCTGCGTGGAAAGCCAAGAACACCGATTAGTTACGCATCATTTGTACCTTGTTTTGGTCTCGAAATTATTTTTAAATATTTATTTCATCAAAAATGGTTGTTTGGCGGTTTCTATGTATTGTCAATGACATTAAATATATTGTGCCCGTTGAACTACGGACGTAACGAAGATGGTGTGCAGTTGTCCTTTATTTTTTCCTTAAATTTTTCAAGTTACATGCAGAGCGATTGGGAATATTACGGACGGTTTGCTCGAGTTATCGTTTAGTGCTATCGATCCCATCGAATGCTCGTACGTGTATTTAACAAATTCTTCTCGCGTCATTGTCTCACTGCTGAGGAACGTAACTCCCACTCCAAACGCCCTGATGCATCAGGCTTCTTTGTTGCTCACGGTCCTGCAATGTGAGTAGGCTTGAGAATGGATCGGTAATTTGGATCCCACACCAAGTGAAGTATTCCCTCATGTTGGAGAGGGTTCAGAAGAAATTTCTGAGATTTATCTACCTGGGGGAGTATGGCTACTATCCGTGGCTCGATCCTGCCGACTTCCTCTTGGGCATGTTCGGTATGAATCACATTTCTTCAGACTGATTCGTGGATATTTCGAAAACTCCACTATCATAGAGAGCGTTAGTTTCTACGTTCCCGATAGTTATCTCCGTCACCGACAGCATAGACGGTTTTATCTACCGGCTTGCAGAATTAATTTGCCAATGGTCACGCCAATCGGGAAAGCTGTTTTGTTGTTAAATAGAATCACTTATAATATGATATGTTTAACGATAATAATATCAATATCGATACGATTATCGATGTGTTTATCATCAATAAAGCTCAATTTAGACGGCAAGCTTTGTTGCTGTTATTTTAAATCTGCTTATCTTATTAAAGCTATTACATCATATAATCTGTGAACGACTACCATGATAGGTCAATAGCCTAGTATGGTAGTCAAGAGAACTCTAATAAATTGTAGTATAATATATTTAAAAAAGTTCAATGAATTAAAAAAAAAACTTTACCAGGGACCGTCAGCTTGCTTACGAACTTGAACTCCAAAGAAACTCAAATTGTAGGATGCTCTTGAGATTTATACAGGTCAGCAGTTGTGTGCTACTACATGCTCATCTATTCTCACCCTCCAAATTTATTTTATGAAATAGAAACAATAAAATACAAATTATTTAATATTATTATTACCCTTCCTATAAACTAATAGAAAGGAAGCAGAATTGAAAAGAAATAACAATATTAGAATAATAATAATAAAATTTATATCAGAATTTTAGAAATTTCTGACATAAATTTAGGTAAGGAATAAAAGAAAATGACAACGGAACTGAATTTATTTCCAAGCCTATGTAGTCTTTAGATTGGGGAGTTAATGAATTAGTTTTCGACGGATAAACAAAGAACAGCGCTGGAAGTCTCGTGTCACGATTTCGTACTCGGAATGTTATTAGTTTTGTTAAGTCAGATGCATCAAGTGATCCATTAAGCACTCTTTTTAGGGTTAGTTGCCTAATTCATAAAAAACTAATTTGAATAAAAGTACCAGATAGCTCTTGGTTCTTCTACACGATAAGTCAGTTAGATTAATTATTTTCATTAAGTTATCATAATTAATTTGTTCAATGGGTATGGAGAGGTTGAAATTAATGAACCTTTAAAATTTATGTTGAACTTTCTCAATTTTTAATTGATGTGCGTTATAAGTATGGGGACCAAATAGTGGAATTGTATTCTAAATTACTTCTTACTAAAGCAGTGAAGAGAATTTTAAACGAATAAAGTTAAGTAAAATCTTTTACTGTTCTTAAAATAAATCCCAAACATTGCATTGCCTTATTAGTAACTTCATTAATGTGTGGAACAAATGTTAATTTTTCGTCCAATACGATATCCAGATCCTTGATTTGAGACATCTTTTTGAGAGAAATGTAGTTGATTCTATAATGAGACATAAGAGGATTTTTGTTTCTACAGAAAGATATAAATTGATATTTATCAATATTTAAAAATAGTTCATTATAATTACACCATCGAGATTAACTTGAAGGATATTACAATCATTGATGGAGGTAATCGTGTACATGTGAAAGGATGTTTGTCTAGTTGTGATAAAGTCGATTATTACATTTAAGGCCTGAGAAAATTGGATTAGCAGCTGCCATAATGAATTTAGTTAAATAGATTAACGTCCATCCATATGTCGCCACTTTCAAATTAAATTTATTCTCCATCCAGCTCACAGCTAAGTTTCTTGACTATAAAATAACCCCATTGGTCATAGGAACGGAGATAAACTTTATTCAGCGGTATAAATTCTGTTCAGAAATACATTTTATTATCTGCCTCTTGTTTTTTCTCTGACCGATATATCTATTATTTTTTTGATCTCCTTGACTCCATTGGTGTTAAAGTTACTAGAGGATGCCTCTGAAGTGCTATCCAATGCTGTCAATAATTATCATAATGTTTCTTCAAACATCAAGACGAGCCTAGATATGTGAAGTCGTTCAACTTTTCTAAGTCTGTGAGAGCATTATTTTTTCTTACAAAGGTGTTTTCCATGTCGATCACCTTTAGCATTGTTTTGGCCTTGCTGATCAGTGGACCTAGATTACGGCTTCCTTCCTTTATTTTAGCAAAGAAATTTTACATAATATAAACGAAGTCTTATCAAAGGTTTATCTGATCAATTTGGAAAGTATGACGACCGAATTCCGCACTATAAACTAAACTCTTTGACAGCCAGACGGAAACTTTCAGATTTGTTGCTTCTCCACAAAATTATACATGCATCAGTTGATACACCAAACATTTCATCCCAAATTAAACCATCAAGAAATTCAATAAGGAGGATGCAAGATATTTTCCATATATCTACCTAGCACACAAATTCAGCATATTTCTCCCCATATACCACGAAAATTAAGACATTATAACCCTATACATTTTTAATGACGCTTTTAAACACTTCAAATAATATATTTTACCATCAATCATATAAAGCTGATATTGTCATGAAGTTCTTTATTCAAAGACAGGCAATACTGTACCTACTAAATCATTGCCCCATCAGCACAGCTGCCAATTATAAACTGTTAGTGATACTTTTGTATTCTACCTTTTACTCATTCTTGTTTGTCATTCACTTTTGCATATTTAGCTTAATTATTTTTGTTATAATTTCTCTTATACACTGTATTTATATCATCCTTCTTCTTCTTCTTCGATGGCGCTACAGCCCAAATCGAGTTTTGGCCTCCTGCAACAGTCGCCTCCAACTCCTCCTGTCCTCAGCGGCTGACTTCCAATTTGGAACCTGGAGAAGCTGTGCTGCATCCCCTCTTACTTCGTCTTCCCACCTCAGTCTGGGTCTTCCCACTTTTCTCTTTCCACCTGGGTGTCCAGTCAAAATTCTTTTTGGGACGCGTGTATCCGGCATTCTCTGTACATGCCCAGCCCATCTCAGCCTGAGGAGTCTCATATGTGTTTATATCATCCATGTATATAAAATTTGGGCCACATGTCTGTTTTATGTACTTAAATAAAAAATTAAATAAAAGTCATTTCCTGTGATGCCAGGTGTCACCTAGTCTTCCCCATGTCATCTTGTCACATGATTATTTCTGTTCTTTCCTCTAGAATATTTGTGTCGTCACGTGTTGGTCGCATTGTCTATTTCTCCTTCGGCCTGTCCCTGTCTTGTGAACAAGAAATGAGAGAAACGTCCAGACGGGAGATTGAACGTCAAAAACTAGTCTCGTCTGTTAGTTTTTTTTTTCATTTTGTTTCATCAAAAGATTTGCTGTTCTTTCACATTCTTTATCTGGAATATTACACGTTTCTTTGTTGGATTTTTTTTAGTTGTTTTGTTTTATTCTTCACTACTTATGTATTATTTATGCGTTTAATAATAACTAGTAGTTCTCTGAACAGTTAGTAGAACTCGCGGCTTAACATGTAGGTTTGTAATTTTCTCTTATTTAATAAATCAAAACCAAAATTTCCTCTGATATCATAATAAGATTTGCAAGTGGGTACTTAAATACCTACCCACCAGATTACTTATAAGCCATATATCTTGTGTTACAGTTTTTAAATTTCAAGTGAGGAAATAAACAATTTATTCAAAGAAACGTCGCCATCGCTATGACGGCCGGCGTAGTGCAGCGGTAAAGCGCTTTACTCGCATTCTGAAGGTCGCGGGATCGAATCCCGGCGTGGCAAATAAATTTTATTTGATTAATTTGTGTATTTCACAAAATTATTCATTTAAAATAATATATAGTATATTTGCGGCACGTTCCTGAGTGGAAGATACTCTCAGTATCGCCCTGGTGTAAGACCACCATTCAGAATTAAAACGTTGCCTGAAATGGCTTTAGCCGTGTTTGGTGACCAGATCCGACTAGCCAGGTTCTTCCCCACCTTCCTCTTCCCTATCTCCTTCCCTCCCTCTACCTTCAGCCTCACAACATACCCCAATTGGGAATGCCATAGTCTCGCTGGCTCCAGACGGGAGCAGTTGGCACTCTTGTGCGGTATTCATGTAAAAAAATAAAAATCTCAATGACAATTCACGGGTAGGTACCACGATGTTGAAAAAAATGCGAATAAAAAGTCCAAATAAACGAGACAATTTCATATTAGAAAAAAAGTCTTTAGGTACCTATTCATCCAGAAAATTAGAAAAAACTGAAAAAGGTTAAAAATGTTGCGGATTTTTAGATTTTTGACAAAGATTAGGAAGGTCGGCTGAGGTCGGAAACTTTTGGTTTTCATTAGGCATCTCTCTCTCTGTTTTCAATCCTGGGATTGGTTTGCAGCAATTTCATCTATTCGTCTCTTCCACTCTTCCCTGTCTTGTGCGGCTCTTTTGAAGTCTGCATATGATGAGCAGCGCAAGTCCACCAGCAGGTCCTCCAGGTACTCTCGGCGTGGGTGTCCCCTAGAGTTTGTCCCCTCGGTCATACCCTCCATTATGGCATGCATGAGGCCTTCTTGTCGTATTACATGGCCGATCCATCTTGCACGCCTTTCGGACAAGGTCTTGAGCAGGTGCCTTCCTCCTTCGATTCTTTGGAGAACTTCCTCATTTGTAATGTGGTCTCTCTAGGAAATTCCTAATAGTCTTTTATAGGACCACATCTCAAAAGCCTCTAGTCTCTGTTTATCTCTTTCGGATAGGCACCATGTTTCGCAGCCGTACATCAAGATACTCCATACATAGTTCTTGATAAGGAGTATTCTCAGTTTTAGGTCTATATTATTGGATTCTATTATTTTCGACCTTTTATTGAATGCAAGCCTAGCCTGGTGTATACATACGGCTGTCGACCTCGCTCTTCGACCCATTCCCATCCATATCCCATTAGGCATCTATGATGTACAATTTACCAAAAAATCGTATCAATCCCATTTAATGTAAGATGTTTAAATTTACAGAACTGTACAGATTGTAGTATTTTGTAGTAGTTTTATATTCATACTAGCTGGGGTACCCGGCTTCGCTCAGGAAGTTGATATGAGATTGAACTGACGTTCGAACCCACGACGGATCTTGCTTTATATACCCCTACCAAAGGATCGCCCCACACAAAAAAAGGATTCGAATGATCCACAATGTTACAGAACATTCCACAACATACGAGTGTTCTGGAATGTTCCACGATGATTTGGGATGTTCCAGACTATTCCCGAACATTCAACAACATTTCAGAATGTTCTGGAATTGAATGTTGTGGAATGCTCTCGATTAATCTCGATTGTTCAGGACTGTTCTAGATATTTTCTAGAAGGCGAACTTCCAGCCCTATATCTTCAAAAGCACACCCTTCATGTAAAAACGGGAACCTTCTTCATGGATGGGGGATAGAGGGCTACCACACCATATAACTCCCTTGATCGTACCGGTACTCGTTTCTGAGTTTTAGCGGCATGCACTCTTTCATAATATACTAGCTGACCCGGACACGCGTTGCTGTGTACCCAACCTTTATAACCAATGCCATCTGTTAAATCTAATCTACACCCGCTGCCCGCTGCCCGCTTGACCAGATAATAAAAATAATAATAATTGGATAATTTGTAGAGCGCCGTTTTTGTGAAAAATCACCTCAAGGGCGCTTTAAATATATTATATATTTCAACCAATTTACACAAAACCCTGACAAACTATATACATAAAAACCTTCCTCATGAATCACTCTATCTATTGGTGAAAACCGCATGAAAATCCGTTGCATAGTTTAAAACAGGGTTTCCCAAATTTTATTTTGCCAAGCCTCCCCGAATCAAAAAAAAAAGATTTTCATGCCCCCCTTAATTAAGTTTCAAGTTACAAAATTAAAATTGAGAAAAATAACTTGTGGATTTTTTATTGCCTTCGCCAATATCTACTCAAAGATATTGGCGAAGGCGATATGCATCCAAGTGATTAAAATAATAATCTGAACATTTCTATTAAATGACACACTTAGGTATTTAATTTGTAGACAAAACGAAATTATTTTATAAAATAAACGTTTATTTATAATTTGTAATAACACGAACGAGCTTATGAATAAAAAATGATTACGTACTTGTTGTGGAATAAAAGGAGTTCGCATAAGAACCCATTAGTACCTACTTCACAACTAAACTAGCATAATTTAGGTATAAACTTAAAACTAAATTATACCAGCAAGTATGTTGAAAAATAAAAATATTAATGGCGGGAAAGTTTGCTATACTAAAAAACTTACCTTTTATTTAGGAGATGAACAATTTCACACTTAAATATCTCACTTAAGAGGGCATTACCAGAGAAAGCCTGAAATACGTAATTTTCAAAAAAGTTTTTAGACGTATTGACTCCTTTCCACAAAAAATTATAAATGGATTTCGAAAGATTGTTCTTTTATCTAGCATTCGTATGTAATAAATTTTTAGATTTTTTTTTAATTTTTAGTATAATAAGGTTATTCCATAGGTCGTTGGCAGATTTATTAAATTTTCAAAAAAGTTTTTGTATTATACCACACCCATTTCAAATAATGTAAGCATGCAGTAAAATAAATCAATACATTATCTAGCAAAGTTATGTATTAGAATTTTAATTTTAGTTTCAATAAAATCATTAAAAAATATGTACGTACATGTAAAAACAACATATGTCTTATTTTCCTTGCAGAAAATACCTGATGATCATAAAGTTAATATTGTAATCCATGACGAAAAATGTGATCATGTACTCTGTAAACAACATAATACTATTTGTATCGTAATTAACTCTTCCTCCGAAATTAAATATCTCGGTGTGATCATTGATCAAAACCTGAAATGGAATAATCACATTTCAGAGCTAGTGAAGAGAATGAGGAAATGTATATATATATTTGTTAGGTTAAGAAATATTTTAAATGTAAAAATAATGAAAAATGTGTACTATGCCCTTGTTCATTCTTTACTTATCTACGGAATTATAGGTTGGGGAGGCTCTTACAAAAAAAATCTAAACTCAGTAAAAGTTTCGCAAAGAATCATCATTAAAGTAATATTAAAAAAACAATCTACCTTCTCAACAGAATCACTTTTTAAATTATTTCCAGTACCAAATGTCGATGACATTTTCAAGCAAGCTTCCATTATAAAAATGTGTAAAGAAAAAAATAACACAGAATATCAAGAATTTTACAAACTAATGAGAAATGGAAACCAATTTATTACACCTAATTTTAAAACAACTCAAATGCAAAATCATTATATTTTCCAAGCCATAAAAAACTATAATAACCTCCCTTCTGAATTACGCTGCATCATCAACCAATCAGAACAAATAAATAAAATAAAACAATTTTTCAAAAAAACTTACAGTAAAAAGTAAATATTTTAAACAAAACAGATTATAACTTACAACGCAAGTAAGAATCGTGGCTCCCTTATCAGGCACAAGAGCCCCTCTTTTCTGATAAGGTATACATGACCAGAAAAGACCTTTAATTTAATATTTTGTAAAATATATGTGTATATAATATGTAACTCATATTTTTTATATTACAATAAAAAAAAAAAAAAAAAAAAAAAAAAATGTGTTTCTTGACGAAAATTGGTCCATTTGTGTATTTATTTGCGCACTTACAAACTAATATATTTCAGATTTTTTTAACATTCTTATTAAATTTAGACATTATTGAAAAATGATAAATACTTATAATCAAAATATAACTACAAAAAGTACACTATTTTAATAGTTTTATCATCACGCCTTTCAGCATTTTTGTATGAAGGTATAAATTAAAGCTAATTTGGATTGAAATAAATTCGATATTGAGTTATAATTTAAAAAAGCTGGTACGGAGAATAATTAATCTTTCATATTGTAACCGTCCTGCACGATCGGAAGAACAACTTTCGACGAAATGTTGATTTTCGTCCGCTGGCTGGTTAAACGCTCTTAACAGACTTGAAATGAAACTGGATTTTTTTTGTGAACCAACTATTTTGACAGGAGCGAGTACTGCGAGGGAGTGAAAGATGGATTCAAGCGGAAATGTATGGCGGGCATCACACGCCGTGTTGTGACTTGTCGAAACTTGTATAGTATCGATTGAATGGCAATTCGGAACAGTTAATTTGCGTTATTATGCGTTAAATAGATTTTTTTTTCGGAAATGCAAACGTACCTATTAATCCCCCCCTGACATTTCTCTGCGCCCCCCTGGTTGGGAAGTCCTGGTTCAAAAGATCTTAGCGCACAAAAAGCAGGAGCGACTTCATTTTATACTATGTATAGATGACACGCTGGCGTCACGGGTGATAATTGTAATTAAAATAAATTTAAAAAAAAAAAACATGAAATCTCAAATGTGTACCTTTGGTTTCTGACTCGGTGAATATCTGATTTCTTAGAAAACCCTCTGAACCTCTGTACCTGGAGTACCATATTTCACTCCATTTAAGAAAATGCTTCTTCCTTCTACCTTTCCTTGCTTTCTCTTGCAATCCTCTGGGAGCATACGGATGGTGGGCTGTGTTTTTTACATCTATAAATCCACATCCATGTACCACTGCAAATCCGTATGAATTTTATCATGTTTTGATTTATTATTGTCCCAAATTCCCCCTATATCATCTTCTGAACCAAACAACAAACACGTTTGACCATTATTTATCTTCTGTTTATCTTTCTTTTTTTATTTTTCTTTGTCTATTTTTCTTTGTCTTACCTGTAGTGCATAAGCATAAAAAGGGACCAGAAAAGTTATGTAATGCTTTATGCAAGGTGACAAGTTGATGAAGCGAAATTTGTGAACGAGACATTTTCAAGCAAATATACGGCGCGTTCCAGAGTGGAAGATACTCTCAGTATCGTAAAACTACCATTCAGACTTAAAACGTTGTTTGCAATGGCTTTAGCCGTGTTTGGTTATTAGATTTGAATAATTGACTGATACTTCCCCATCTTTCTCTACCCCATCTCCTTTCCTTTCCCCTTTTACCTTCAATCTCACGATACCCCAATTGGGGATGCCATAGTCTCACTGGCTTCAGCCGGTTGGTAGCAGTTGGGACTCTTGTGCGGTATTCACATTAAAAAATAACAACGGGAGGCATAACGGTCCGGTACTATTCCATTTTGAAATATCCTACTAGTGACACAGAATTTATTTCAAATTTAATTGATTTGGTGTTGTTTATGAGTAATCTTATTATTGTACCAGATAGAGAATAGAGGGTATACTTTTACGTATAACTGAAAAACTCAACTTAAATTTAGATTTTTCGTAAATTATATCCGACCAATGGTTCCATGACAATTAAGAGCCAATATAACTCAACACCTCTTAAAAAATTATTAAAAGTTACGAAAAAAATATATTTAAAAAATAGCCCATAACCTAACCTAACCTGTTGTTTATCCATTGTTTTGTACATATTTTTTTCATCATTTTAATGACTTTTCAAAGGAGGCGTTGAGTTGAATTCATTCTGATTTGTTCGGTCGCCCTAACTAATCAACTGGACAATCGAAATTGATCGATCAGTAGTTCAGTGGGCGTTCCGTGTTGGCTGGCTAAGTCCTCCATTACGACTCAAGCAGCATTTTCAACACTGGTGGTAGTAGGAGATTTTAAAATATTGTCGGGTTATTCGTATCCCGGGAATGTTTGTCTTTCTTTTAAATATCTTCAAGAAAAATGCAATTATCCAAATTTACAAAGATAATATCATCAAGAAATTTGAAACTCACCAATCTTAAAGATATGAAGACAACATCAAAATACCAAAATTTAATACTAAACTAATGCAAAACAGTTATATCTATTTAGGAATAAAGACAAAACACCCCCCGACTAAATATCCTAACCTAGCTAACTAACTAACCATCACGCCGTTTCTCCGCAGGGGTAGGCAGAGAGGACGGACCGCCAAACAATTCGGTCTTGGCACACACTCTTTGCCTCACTCACATTCATACATCGTCTCATACATACTCTTCTATTATTCTGACTTTTGACATCGCCCGACTCAAGTATCTGATTCACTTGATTGTGCCATGTCTTCCTTAGGCGTCCCCGACTTCTTCTACCATTCACATTCGCGTCGTATATTCTTCTTACACTACTTTCTTCGTTCATTCGCTCTACATGCCCAAACCACATGAGGGTCCCTTTCTTAATGATAAGATTGATCACAGACGTGGCGGAATTTAGAGCTTGACTTAAAACTCACCTTTTCAGACAGTCGTATCCATAAACTCAAAATCTTTCACCTTCACATTCAATACCCGCGACACCGTAAATAACTAACCTGTAAAAACGTACAGAAAAAAAATGTAAGCGTTTGTGAAGGTCATTTCATGAACATTCTCCAGCCCTAAAGAGTCCTAAATTCTCCAGTATTTTAAAATAAATATCAACTTTACTTTTGCCACTAATCTCCAATAGTCCTAAATTCTCCAGTATTTTAAAATAAATAAATTACAGTGATGAGGGTAGCAAATAATGTAAAATCATGCAATGTCCAGTCCTCCGCGTACAAAGCCGTATCTTCTCCAAGCATAAACTTTCTAATTAAAGTGTGTTTATTGGAAGTGACCTGCCAGGTAAGTATGTTTCTGTATCCATTTGTAAATAGTAAAATTAGTTAGAACCTAAGCTTTCCTAATAAATTGTACAGCGCCCTTGAGGTGATTTTTCACAAAAACGGCGCTTTATTATCCAATTATTATTATTATTAATCTTACTCATTATGCTTACGTCAGCCTTACATTCATTGCGGATATCCACATTTCTCACACGATCATACATTGTTTTACCGCACATACATACCGATGATACACTAATATACTTAATTGGAGATAACTATGAAGAACTAATACACATTTTAAATAATGAACTAAATGATGTATCAAGATGGCTAAAAATAAATAAGCTTAAATTAAATACAAAAAAAACAAAATGTATGGTGATTGGATACAAGAAGACATCCAGTGAAAGCAAAATTAAAATTGATGATGAAATTATTGAAAATGTTACTGAAATGAAATACTTAGGAGTTATATTAGATTCCAAACTAAACTTCAATAGACATGCTGAATACACCCAAAAGAAAATTGGCAAAAAGATATCTTTTTTGGAAGAATTCGGCCAAAAATTTCTAGAAAAACTGCAATCACCATATACAATTCAATTATTGCTCCACACTTCAACTACTGCTCAAGTATACTTTTCCTATGTAACGAAAGAGAACAAAATAAGTTACAAATTCTCCAAAACAGGGCAATGAGAATAATTCTTCGACGAAACAGATTTTCAAAAATTATTAAAATGTTAAAGGAACTAAATTGGTTGACCGTGAAACAGATGCTGACCTTGAACACGATGGTATTTATCCACAAAATATTGAACAACACGTTACCAAAATACATCTCAAATAAAATCTTATACAATAAAGACATTCACAGATATAACACAAGGACGTGCAAGGAAATTAGGCTACAAAAAAGGACAAAGCGAATACGCAGAACAGTCTACTGTACAAGGGAATGAAGTTGTATAACACACAACCAGAAACTTTAAAGTCCACACCAATTGGAAAGTTCAAGATGTATTGTAGGAGCTACATAAAACTTGAAAAAATATAGTGAATATGAAATATTATTATCAATTAGAAATTTGTAAACTTAAATGTACAAATTACTAAAATAATAATTATTATTATTATTATGAACATACTTCTCAGGGATCTCATTTCAACAGCATTCAGTTTACTTTCATCCTTCCTCTGACAGTTTCATGCCTCACTGCCATACATCAGGGTAGGTACCAGGACTCCATTGTGGACTGCTAGCTTCGCTTCTTTTGACAGTTTTTTATTAGCGCCAATTAGTGACAGTTTGACAGTTTTTTATTAGCGCATGTCCACCATTAATATCGTAACCTAACCTAACCCAACCCAACAAAACCTAAGTTAACCTAATCTAATCTAACCTAACCTAACAAAACCTTTCGGCGCCAAATTTAAATCGCAACTGTAAGTTCTCTGTAAGTAAGTTGCTTTGTCTCCTTCCTTCCTTGTCGGGGGATGTTTTGTCCGTAGGATATTTTGTCCTTAAAATATTATGGCGAGAGATATTTTATCGGGGGATATTTTGTCCTTGGGATATTTTGTCAAGAGATATTTTGTCGAAGGATGTTTTGTGCTTGGGATATTTTGTCGAGAGATATTTTGTCGGAGGATATTTTGTCCATGGGATATTTTGTCGAGAGATACTTTGTCGGAGGATATTTTGTCGGGGATATTTTGTTGCGGGTTGAAAACGCGCCGTACAGATTCAAGCATTCTTCATTCGTACGTCACCGGAATGGAAGCAAACATCACGTAGCATAACGCAACAATCAATTTCAATATTGACTCTAGTTTTATTCAACTGCCTCGCCCCGTTGTTTTTGTTATTATTATTTATCCCGCACGATTGATTTATTAATCGGCAATATTTACATTCGATTCGCTTCTGCCGGCCGCCATTGTGAGTGCAATACGTCATTTCTCTTTATACCAATGTTTGCTTTAGTTCTGTGATATTGGAGCCAGGTGTGCGGAGGTTGAACTCTCGGCTTGCAATCACAGATATTGTGGTATACAGGATTATGCATGTAGTTTCAACGGTTCCACGATAACTCAGAATCAACTCAACTTAACACCTCTTTGAAAATTCATTAAAAGTTATGGAATAAATATTGAAAACCCATTTAACCATTTTTTTATCATTTTAAATGACTTTTTGAAGGAGGTGTTGGGTTGAGTTGATTCTGAGTTGTCCGGTTTCAACATCCTTGAACAGTTGCTTAAGAGGGAATTAGGGTAACCGTACAACTCAGAATCAACTCAACTCAACACCATCTATGAAAAGTCATTAAAAGTGGTGAAAAAAACTGGTTAAATAGGTTACGTTAGATTAGGTTATGGCCTATTTTTCAATTGTTATTGAAGTGAAAACTTCGTTATCACATCACCATTGTGATCCTCGACATAATCTGTGTTACATTTTATCTTCCAAAACTTTTGTTACCAAAATTGTCTTTGTATCATTTTGTCCATGCTTTCACAAGAAGCAAAAAAAAAAATTATGTGGAAACTATTGTCATCACCTATTGTCATCATTCATTGTAAAAATTCAATCATTCCATTGCTAAAAGCCTTACAGCCAGCATTTAAAATTTTTTTATTTGTGTATTACCTACAGACTGTGTGTCCATTTACAATACACATGTGACACAAACTACACATTTATGGGTAAATAAAAGAAACGTTGAATAGTAACATCTGATACATACATATTAGGTATAGCAACTGAGGCTACTGTTCAAGATTTCAACAGTTTTGGAAGCATTATTTAATAGCGCCATACCTCGTGTCATGCTACGCCGAGCCAGTACGTCCGTTCTGCTATTTGGGCTACATGGAAGATCGTGGTACCGTCCCTGGCTGTAGTTGTTCGGTACATACAATTTACCAGGAGATATGGGCTATCTATTAAATTATTCATGATTTTGTACGCCGTTATTCCTCCTCGACTGGAGACTTTGGCATCTAAAATCATCTCAACAGTTATTGCAAGTTTATCTAAACTTTAATTAAGTGAAGACAATATTAGCGAAACTCAATCGAAAATCTGGAGACAGAAAAATCAGAAAAAGATATTGGCTCCGCTGGGACGAATATCCAGCTGAGCCAATATCTGTCCCAGCGGAGCCAATATCTTTTTCTGATTTTTCTGTCTCCAGATTTTCGATTGAGTTTCGCTAATATTGTCTTCATTTAATTAAATATTATAATTTAGGATTTTACTCATAAAGTTTAAAAAATTTAAATAAATATTTATCTAAACTATTTGTACGCTAGTAACTAATATACAAGTAATTATTATTTTTAATTTATAAACTAACGTTTAGACAAGATTTTTATGCATAGCACAAAGGGTAACAATTATTATAAGCAATAATTATCAGCCTGAAACACTCATCAACATTGAAAAATCTTCCGAGAAGTTTAAGTATTTCCCCAAGTATTTGACAAGTTTAAGTATTTCCCCAATAAATGTAGTCATAATTTGTCTCGACGCCACCTAGCGAGGGATTTAACACTTACAATGTCTATCTCGCAAAAATAAAGTTGGTTGTTTTCAGGTGGAAAAAATATAATAAGCAGTAATTGTTGAATGAAACACTGGTATATATTGAATTATTTGGCGGGTATTTGATAAGCCCCCATAGCTCAGTGGTCAAGAGCAGCTGACCGGCAATCAGAAGGACACGGGTTCAAGTCCCGTTGGCGGCAAGTATCTTTTCGAGGAAGATTTTTCAATGTTGATGAGTGTTTCAGGCTGATAATTATTGCTTATAATAAATATACAAGTAATTTACCACAAGTGTTTTATTCCGAGTATGAACTGCAACATTCCTGTGCGATCACCCCCTTGTTTTGGAAGACGAAAGACGTAATGCAAGGAGCTCTAGAGTCTCTAGACTACATTTACGACCGACTCAGACCTCCAGAGACCTTCGGGTGACCGTACATTTGCATCATTGCTAACAATACTACATCCTCATATATTTCATCTGCAGCCTGTTTCGCAAACTTTATAACTTTCATGAGGATATGCCATCCACAATTGAGATAAGCTGTGAGGCTGCAAGTAGTGGGGAGGGGAAGGATACAGTGTAGAGGAAGGTGGGAAAGTAATTAACAATTCAGATCTAGTAAGCCAAACACGGCTAAGGTCATTTCAAGCGAAATTTTAGATTCTGAATTGCGGTATTTCACCAGCGCGATACTGAAATTATCTACCACTGTGGTAAGTGCCGTAAATACACTTAATGCGATCCAATAGTTCAGGAAAAAATCGAAATCGGAATTCACGCCCATTATGGGAGGAGTTTAAAAATACTTGAGAAAAAGCTTTTGGAAAGGTTGGAAAAGGTATTTGAGAATTTTTTTTACAGGTTGATTTCGTAAAGGCCTGTAAAAAATATGAATTCCTGTTTTACACATTGTTTATTGTAAGAAAACTGAAATTTAAAATTGATTTCACGAAACTAAGCGACGCAGAGTCACACGACTGTCTCCCGCGCCGGTTGGGGCGTGACTGATACGAAATAGGTGTTGCCCAGTGCATGGTTCTTGTGCCCATAATAATAATAATAAATTTGGACAACTTATATAGCGCTATTTTTGCGAAAAATCGCCTCAAGAGCGCTGTACAAATTAGCATGGATTTTACATTAGAATTTACTTAACTTAGGAGGCTCGATAACAAGTCGTCTTGCAGCTATCAAGCGCATGGATTATTGGAATTCTAGCCCCCCATAAATTAAATAAAATATCTTTTTATACACGTATTTCAATTTACTTAACTATGTAGGGGGCTAGATAACCACTCGTCTTGCAGCTATCAAGCGCATGGATTGTTGGAATTCTAGCCCCCCAATAAATCAAATAAAATATCTTTTTATACGAACGTATTTTAATTTACTTAACTGTGTAGGAGGCTAGATAACAACTCGTGTTGCAGCTATCAAGCGCATGGATTATTGGAATTCTTGCCCCGCAATAATACATTTACCTTATGTATTTAGTAATCTACTTAACATCCTAAGTCTAGCTTAATCTAACTTAATCTACTTAATCTAACCTAACTTAATCTTACTCACACATACTCAAAACCTATATTTAATAAATCTGCAGTCCATAACAACAATTGCAAAGAAACCATAAAAATAACATGTAATCAACGCTAACGAAAATATACTCGTAATACACTGTAATAATTGTCACCGTGAACTGTTTATTATTATTGATTGTTGTTTTAAACACTATTTCTTAGGTATTTTAATTTGTCATTTATCACTTCATACGTACGGCACTGGTAGAAACCGAAGGGCGCGGGATCAGTCCGATGCCTTCCTAGTTCATGTGCTTAGGGGCGGGGGGCAGGCTCGGGCGGTTGGCAGCGGGGGCAGCTAGGGATGTAGAGATAGCAGAGGTCATCAGTTTGTTCTTTTCTCTGGTGCGTTTCTTAGAAGGCCGCTTCGGTGGCCCACACACCGAACGGGTCATATGGTCCACAGTCGTAAATACAGCTACGTAGCGGCGAGCAGCGGGGTTGCAGTAAAGGTGCGGGTGCGCAGGGGTACGGCTATGACACCCAACGACCGAACAAATGACCACATCTGGTAAATGTTCGCTACCCATCCTGGGTTTTAAACACTTCGCATCTAATGAATCACGATAACAATCTGCACATATTCTTAAAACTCGTTATACGTCCACACTGCTTACGATAAAATTATTTTGAGTTCACATATGTAATGGTCATTAGGGTCACTTCAAGAAACCAAATTCGTCGAATGCGGGCCGTTTTGATTGATGGCAAAAATAACAACGAGAAAATGCATATTTTATTTTATTTTGTGAAGTTCGGGCGTAAATATCAATTTTTTTTTGCGATTATTATAAAAGAAACTAAATTTGCCACATTATACAAGAAAACCAAATCCGAAAAGGGGTTTAGAAATAGGAGAGTTTGGACTTGAAAGTGTTTTTATAGACCTTATACTTTATTTTTTTAAAGGCTTATTAAAAGACATAAAAAAAATGACCGATATTTTTAAGGGCCAAGGTATGTTCTACACACAGTATTTAATTGAAGCATCTATAATACTTCTAAGCTACCAAATTTTCAAAACAAAATGATTTTGTATGATTTTGCATTATTTAGTATGGCTTCATCTTAAATGTAATATTATATTCAATTAATACATTTTTCGAGAAATATAAATAAACGCAAGTCACGAGATTTATACATTTACTATCTGACCGGGTCACGCGATGCTGTGGCTAACGAAACACAACGCCATCTACTGACAACGCCATTACCCAACCTTTATAACCAACACCATTAAATCCGACACCGCCCGCTTGTCAACCCGCACCCTTTGTATATTATACATTTTAACCAATTTACACAAAACCTTGACAAATTATATGCCTAAACCTTCCTCATGAATCACTCTATCTATTGGTGAAAACCGCTTGAAAATCCGTTCAGTAGTTCTTGGGTTTATCGCGAACAGTCAGACAGACAGACGTGGCGGTTGACTTTAATTTATAATACTCGTATGTATAGAGATTTTATTTTTGTAACATTGATTCTATTGACAAAAAGGTCGCTCAGCTTATACATTCAGAAGTTCTCCCGGAAAGTAACTGGTTTTCAGCGGTGCCTCTAATGTAGTAATTACACAAGGTAATTAAAATTATTTCGTATAAATCAAAATTCAAATTAAAGTAAGTAATATAAAATTAAAATAAATAATGTTATCACAAAGAAAGTAGATATTTCTTCAGTAATAAACGATCAAATAAGATGTGCGGTTGACTGTGCAGTCAGCAACCATTCGCCGCAGAGCTTCTTGAAGCACTGCAATGATGACGATATTCGAATAGACCAAAGATTCGCGACTCCAGATTCGTACTTCAAGGTTCGTTACCAATAAAACTGAACTTCACACACACCCTAACATTCATCATCATCACACTTGACTCTACAACCCCTTGTGGGTCTTTGCCTCCTCGAGAGTCTTCTTCCACTCATCACGGTTTTGTGCCAGCTCTCTCCAGTTTACAATCTCCAAGGACGTTGGCGCTCCATCTTAAATTTGGTCTTTCCAGGCTCCTTCGCTCTGTCGGTCTTGAGTTAAGCAGGGACTTTGGTGCTTGATGCTCGGTCATTCTCTCTACATGACCCAGCCACCGTACTCTTCCCAGTTTTATAAATTTTGTGACGTTTAGCTCCTTAAACAGAGTATATAGCTCATTGTTATAACGTCTGCGCCAAAATCCATTTTCTGAAACCGGTCCGAAGATATGCCTCAAAATTTTCCTTTGAAAAACGTCCAGTGCTCGCTGATTTCTCTTAATTAGTTCCCAAGTCTCAGCTGCGTATGTGAGTACTGGTCTGATAAGCGTTTTGTACACTAACATTAAAAAAATAATAATATATAATAGAAATAACTGTGTGGACTAACGTGAACGAACATCAATTACTCAAAATTGAC
This sequence comes from Limnephilus rhombicus, assembly GCA_929108145.2. NCBI lineage: Eukaryota > Metazoa > Arthropoda > Insecta > Trichoptera > Limnephilidae > Limnephilus > Limnephilus rhombicus. The sequence continues at coordinate 18,163,046 of OV815298.1, read as the reverse complement.
TAATTCCCGGGTTAATATGCCCGGCTTTACTGGCAGACACGGAGGACATTGTTATGACAGTGTGCGTAAACACGTTTAATAGGCTCGCCCTATTCGCCTGCCACTAGTTGGCGGACTTGCAACAATAATAATAACCTCAACACGATCAGAGGTTGCCAACCGCTCAGTCGTGGAACCAAAGTTTAAAAATTGGGTTATTAAACTATGCTAAACAAAACGCAATTCAGAATTACCGAACCTCGCAAAATTGTAACGGATTCATGATGTTTAAAAGTGCTCAGTGCTTCACAACCTTTCCTGAAATAGTAAAAATCAATCAACCAGAGTCTGCCTCAACAAATTCAAAAATTTTACCTTCGCAATGATTATTTTATGGAACACCATTCTCAATATTAATAATAATAAATAATAAGTAAGTTTTTGTTACCAAATACTGAAAGAGATAGACATTTATTTAGTTGACAAGTGAAAGCTACTGAAATGAGGAACTTATCTTTTAATATTAGAGGTGTTTTAGTCACGGACGTAATGAAATCATTCTTATTTCACAGGGGAAAAGATAACACGGCGGGAAGGGTTAAGAATCAGCGATTCGGATGAGATGCAAAGAAAATATTTTTGTTTTAGGCACAAAACTCTGATATTTTGAATATTTAGATGTTCTCAGCAATTCCGAGATACTTGCTGTTAAAATAATCATTAATGGCTCTTGGAAATGATCTTATTTAAAATACAGTCTTTTAGGATTCACTTAAAACAGCCCTGTTAACTCCGATATTCGATTAAAATATTATTATATCTCATTGCACTTAGGGGCTTATTGATTACACAAAAAACAATAATTTCCAGATTGAAAAATGAGACTATCGTAGTCATATGAATATTAGTAGACCTGCCCTAAGTGATAAAAGCGTATTATTTCCCCCTCCTAACACCGGTTCCTTGGAACCGGCTGGGATTGAGTATGGCTTCGCGTGAATCTAAAAAATGTGACGTCATCATTCTTCTGCGAGCCAGCGTCGAGCGCTCATCGGTGCATTTTACGAAATAACACCGCAAAAAACATGGTTTGTGTTTTGAAAACGTGTAAATATATACTATCACTCGAGATACATGGCGTGTGCTCGTCAATGTTTACGGGATAAGTAAATTATAAAACATTTGTAAAAGTGTCCTAACTAAATACGGCAACAAAATATTGGAGTCTGAAAATAAGCGAACTTTACTTTGCCGTATTTAGACTTCGGCAATTTGTTCATTACGCGGCGAGCAATTCGCGCTTCCATGTAAAAACGTCTATTCATTCAAAAGCAGGGTTTACTTTTAAGAACTAAATGGTGATATTATAATGCGAGATGCCTATATACTGTCATATTGAGTTATCGACGAATCACATATCTCCAAAGTCATCTTTCCGCTCTGCGCCCCGCTGTAGTTGTTGCCTACCCCTCAACTTTATGATCTGGTTTACTAATATTCATATGTCTATGAAGACTATTAAATATAATATGTATAGTGACATTTTTTAGCCCGATTGAACGTAATACAACACGCTTATTCACAAAAATCCAAGACGTCGACAAAACACGTCAATCCGTTCTCCACAAGCATATATTTTTTCTATTAATCGTACATACGAAAGAGATAAATAATTCTATGTATGTAATGAACTAAGTAGTCTCGCGAACCGCAGTTGGTGCACCTCTTCCACATACATATTTTATCCAAACACTATTTATTCGCAATATTTTATAAGTTCTAGCGTTTGACAAACGATCTCAGTCGACATCTCGAATGTCGCCTGGTCTTTACTGTCTACAGTAATTTAGTGCGTGACGCGAGGTGTTCAAAGATCGCACGTTATCGTAAACAAACGACGAACTGATAGAGGAAAAGCTAAGAAATAAAAGTATTGACAAATATATATTTTATTTAATTAGTTTTTTCGTTAGAGCTATAGTAGGTCCTGCGACTAGGCGTTACAGGGTTTAAGTCTCTGCTAGCTAATACCGGCTCCATGACAACTCAGAATCAACTCAACTCAACAACTCTTTGAAAAGTCATTAAGGCTCTGCAACCGGGCCCGAAAAGAAGAAGATGGAGAGATACGAAATTACGAATGTTATAGGAGAGCGCTAACATTTACTGCGACAAAATCGATGCGAATATTGCAAAAATGTTTAATTAAACACGACTCGTTTAAAATAGAGCAAAAATCACTGAAGAAAGAAAGAACACTGTGAATTTTTTCATACATATAACTTGTAAAATAACTAAAACAAGCGTGTTAATAATAATTTTTGGAGCATACTTTGCGATTTTTTTCTATCGAGCGAATTTTATATAACTTGCGTTTCGGCGCAGGCAAAATCTAGATATTATCTTCAAGAATAACATATATTTTTTTAAGAGCTTTAAAACTTACCGTGTTTAAGGGAAATATGTAATAAATCGGTACAAATCCGGGTTGCGGGCCCTTAATTACAGCTACCACTGAAAATCCAGCTTAAAAGCTTAGGGCCCTTAAAAGCTATGTATAAAATCAGAGTATGCAATTCACACGCGGTAGAAGTGAAACCTTCAGAAAACTATAGACAAGAGTGGGAAGGCTACGACGCACCGAAGAGGATACCGATAGGCTACGAAGCACTGAATAAAGAGGAGACCGATTATACTATTTCATTCTCTCGCAGGCTAAATCATATCAAATAAAAATCAAAAAATATTTATTGTACAAATAAAAAATACAAAAGGTACAAAAATAGGTGTTTCATTTGTGTGAGGTATTCACTTAAGGTGTAATGACATCTTCTATCTATCTATATACTTAAATAAAAATGAATCGCCGAAATGTATGTACGCGCATAACTTCCGAACCACTGCACCAAATTGGATAATTCTTTTTTTATCGTATTTGTTATTGTATAAAACTACTGATGAGCTCTGGTATTACGAAATTTGTATAAAAAATTACAATAGGTGGCACGCGAGCTGTTTAAAAACTGAATGCACCGGGAATGAATTTATGGAATGCGGGAGGGGGAGAGGGGAGAAGGGAATGGGAGGGGGGAGGAAACCTGGGAGGGGGATCGGAACTCGGTAGGGGGGTTCGCTGGAAGGGGGAAGGGGTGAGTGGAGTGGGGAGAGGGAAGGTGGAGGAGGTGAAGGGGATGCGGGAGAGGAAGGGGAGGCGAAAGGGGAACAGGACGAATGGAAAAGGACACGCAGGGAGAAACAATTTCTTTATCAAATGGCATAGCAACGCATCCTGGGTACCAGCTAGTTTGTTTATAAGGAAAGTGTTTGGTGACGATTTGAATTTGTGTGTATCTTGTATTTGTTTAATATTATGTGGAAAATTGTTGTATACCTACTTTAACGGCCATGTAATATGGTGCTTTTTGGAATATTGTTTTGTTTGCTTTTGGTATTAATAAGTTTTCTGTGAACCTTGTGGCGTATTTAAATGTTGAGTTTTTCTGTGGGAACTTGACTGCAGATGATCGCACAAACATGCATAACTCCATTATATATATGTATGTGAATTTCAGAATTTTCAGATTTTTAAACACAGGTTTACAGGAATCTGTGTATGTTTGTCAGTTTTTAGTGTCGCTTTTTTCGTTTCATCGAGTTTAAATCATTGATGATATAATGCAGTTGGACATCGATGTCATTGCTTCGGGCTTGGAAAATTGTTTACCTATTCTTATCACAAATCCAAAAAGTTTATAACACGATGATGCCGACTCCACTGTACGATCTGATAAAGTCAGTTTCGGATGTAACCCCGAGGTTCTTCATGGATCTCTCTGATGACAATATTTAATCGTCTAGTTTATAATCAAATTTGATTTTGGAACAAACAAATCGGGGTTTTAGATCGCATATACGGCATAGTGACACATTTTTTTTTTACTTTAAGAAAAGTTTGTTCTCATCTTCCCTTGAAGATATTGCGTCTAAATCAAGTGGTAATTGCAATTAACCTTGTACAAGTTGTTTTAGTCGTTCTGTACTTTTGTGAAATAGTTTTTTTTAATCAATAAATTTCAGTCTGCTGGCGTAGTATAACACCATTATTATACCATTTGGCCATTTTTTCTCAATGTTGTTGTAAATTTACATGAGTCAGTGTCGCATTATGTACGGCGTATATAAAAATCATCTGTGTGTATTGTAGCATTTAGATTCTTATTTAAAATAAACGATTCCCATTTGTACGATCGCACCCGGTATGGCAACATTCCTTTTTTTCGTTTAGCCTAATCTCGTTTCAGCTGAATTATTTACCCGTGTTTTCGCGGTTAAACGGCGGCAAAAGTCGCCGCCACGTTTAATTTCCCCCGTAGTTTTGTGAATTCCCCATTTCCCAGGAAACTCAGCCGAATTTCCCTCGGGACGTGTTTTATTATTTTTTTCTGACCGGGCGCGGCATGCCTCATTCGCGAAAAACATTTTAAGGTTTTAATTCTGCCAGACTTCTGAAACCGAGCAATAATTATTTAGGCTTTTAGAGTGGAAATGCGCCAACTTCTGTTTTTTTTTAGCTAATTTTTCTGACTGTTTGAGAATTTTTCTGTATGCATTGCAATTGCAATATGTACCATGTTTAAACTTATTCCCTTGACAGTAATATTTGTAAGGTTCAGTAGGGTTTTTGGGTATTTAGCCACATCTCTTAGTTAATTCGCATGTTTAGACGGTCACAAGGAGTATCACTAAAAGATAGGATTAAAAGTTCACCCATTCGTGGTAGCCTGGGTGTCACAGACATAAACAGTAATCTGGAGGAACGAGAGTTGAGATTGTATGGGCACGTAAGACGGAGACCACCAGACCACACAGTGAAGCAGGCAATGTTTATGGAGCTTCATCGACAGTAATCCAGAGGAAGACCAAAGAACTCCTGGATGACTCAATGCTCCAAAATATTACAGAGAAACGGCCTGTATGAAAGCGATACCCTGAAGAAGATATATCCTGAGAACGAGAAGAGCCGACCCCAACAGCCTACCTAGGCAATGAGTTGGGACATTGCAAGGAGAAGAAGAAGAAGCCACGTCTCTTAGTTCCAGAGCATTTCACTCTTCAGGTGTCTGAGCTTTCTTCCGATCAAGATGGCCATTTCACACCCAAGCCTTGATTTTTTTACAACACCCCCAATTTTCTTCTATTTTTTAAAGAGAGAAGAATATTAATTTAGAAAAGAAATTGACATAATTATTATGGCCCTGGCATTCTCGTAGATACCTAAAAGCAAACGTAAATAGAAAACGTAAACGCCGCAGAACTAATCGTAGAAACAACCCGTTGTTATGTGACAAATGACAATGGTGTACAAATGTTGGGCGTGCGTTTAGTGCCGAAGGGATCAATTACGCTATTAATTTTTAGATTTTTATTAGTGGATCTTTTAGGTACTTGTACATGCAAAATAGTTATTTTACACCTCAGAATTTATAATACTAATTTTCCATTTGAAACATTTAAACGTTTTCAGCTTGTTAAAGCCATCTTCAGACTGGTACAAATTATTCTTAACTAACTAAACTAACTAACCATCACGCCGTTTCCACGCAGGGGTAGGCAGAGAGGACGGACCGCCAAACAACTCGGTCTTGGCACACACTCCTTGCCTCGTTCGCATTCATACATCGTCTCATACATGCTCTTCTATTATTCCGACTCTTTACATGGCCCGACTCAAGTATCTGATTCACTTGGTCGTGCCACGTCTTCCTCGGGCATCCCCGACTTCTTCTACCATTTACTTTTGCGTCATTTATTCTCCTTACACACCTTTCCTCGTTCATTCGCTCTGCATGCCCAAACCATATGAGCGTCCCTTTCTTAATCTTACACATTACGCTTACATCAGCCTTGCATTCTTCGCGGATCTCCACACTCAAGGATCTCATTTCTACAGCATTCAGTCTACTTTCATCCTTCCTCTTTGTTACTAAGTCGTCTTTGACTGTCGAATTTCTAATTATTTTGGTTATTCCGCAATAGGTTTAATTACCTCGAATTTATGGCTATTCGATAATGTTCGGGGAATGTCTTTCAAGTAATATGAATTATTAATGACCTTATTTTATTGTTGTCGTATCGTTATTTTAAAAATTTATGATGATATTGAATTTTCGATTGATGTGTTGATTTTTGAAGGGACACGTGTTTTACGTTGAAGTAAGCTACAAACCCGAGGTAATTAAGCCTATTTGGTATAACCGAAATAATTCTAAATTCGACAGTCAAAGACGACTTAATAACAAATGTAAGAAAACTCATATATATAATTGAATAAAATCCTTGTAGACTACCAACTCTCCCCGATGAATATATACGTGAAATCCTATTTAGATACTATTTTTATTAATATTTACGACGAATCGGCTTACAGTATGAACATCAAAAAATATGCTACGGATAAATCGAAGCTTTTACTAGCTTTTCTATGTATTGTAATTACAATAAAATTATTATTTACGTAACAAAAAAATATAAGCGTAAACCACAAAACAAATGTTTTTTCATGACTTAACTATGAAGTAATACAAGAAACAATTTAAAAAAAATACCCCTTTATGGCTAAGACTATTTTTGAAGTTTTCCATGTTCTAACTTTTTTTCGTTCTTATAAAATTATGCACAAAATAACTAAAAACCACTTTTTCGCTTACTTGCCTCGTGCAAAAAGACACTCGATTTTAAAATTTTGCAGGCATGAGATTCGAAATATTTCTAGCGTTTATATTACTCTTAAGAATAACTTGTACCAATCTAAAGATGAAACCGGTTACGGTCAAATAAATTAACGTGGAAATAAGTTTCGTATTTCTTTTATTATATTAGTCCTTCAATGTTTCAACATCATTCAAAACCTCTCAGATTTTTCCGACACAGAGTTACATTCGGAATGATGTATCATTTCTCAAATCAAATCTTGTATTATTCTTTAGAAAACGGTCCCAACGAATCCGGCAATAGTTTTTTCAGCTTCAAATAAAACAGTTGTGTCCGATCTATAAATAATAAATCCATGAAAAATGGATTCGGTCCCTTGTAACGCCGGCCGTGTTATTTTTTAATAATATTTCTCGTCTCACCGCTTCATGAATATGAAATTTCAAGCGAACGCCATATTTTTTCCTCCCAAGCGTTTTCGATTACCCGCCGACATAAATATATTGAGTGAGAGAAATCACTTTAATTTTTCCGCTTTTTTTAAGTAAATTTGATTGGATGTTTTCTTTTTTGAACTTTGATTTATAATTAAAGTGTTTTTTAATCTATGGTATAAAATCCGCTAGATTGGCATTTTTTGTCTGCTATTACGCACGGTAGGAGTATTTTTCTGCTTTATTTTTGAAGTGAAAACTTCTTTAGCACCGTTGTGATGCATCTACAGGATTTAGCTCGCGAGAGAATACAAGAGCAATAAAATATGCATTTAATTCACGGGTACTCGGTTCCAATATGATACTATAAATCCACAGGCCCACGTAAGTCTCCTTTGGTGTAGTGGTATAAAACGCCTGACGAACCTCCCGAGACATTTAGCGGTCCTAGGATCGAATCCTATGAAATCCAAAAAAAATGTTTTTGGTCAATCTTTAAACCACTCCAAAATGAACAGGCAAAAGAAAACACAAAAGAAAGCGACAAGAAGAAAACACAAATACTAATAAAATGATCAATTTATAGGAAAAGGTGCAAGACAAAATTATGCAAAAAATCACCCTTCACATTGATAAAAAAAAGTGCTTCGTATTCTCCCCACTCTTGTATACCTTTAGTTTTTTGAAGGTTTCACTTCTACCGCGTGTGAATTATTCACTCTAATTTTTTGTATACAATAATCCTCATAAGATCCATTGCTCAGCCATTGAGACAGTGGCACCGTGGGGCATTTCGTCGAGTGTAATGAAATAAAAGGGTAAGATGAGGGCTAGGTTATGTTACCAAATAATGTCAGTGTCAAGTACTACGATCAAATTGATAACTTAACAATACAGAATCCATAGGCTTAACTTCCGACGATTTTATATCAATATCCCGAGCACGGTTGCGCTGTCGCAAACAAAACCAATTTTGACATGAAATAAATAAGAAATGTTTTTAGGATGGCAACATTTGCGAATCTGTCTATAGATTGACGTTCCTGAACGTCAAACGTCTACATAAAAATACAAATAGATTGATAATGTCGGATTGAAATACTAGCTTCAATAGTATTTATTAGCAGGTCGCATTTGCTTTTTGATACTAAAAAGAGAGTTAATTCGTTAATGAGGTCTTTAGACAAAACTTGTTTTATTTGAACAACTTTCGTTTCTCTAGGCCCGAAAGAATCCAATCGATTGCTTATACAACTTCTTTCAATTCCACGAGCTTAGTTAGTTCACTTCCGTTATTTAATAAGTCTCTCATTTTGCATAACGAGCGACATTCTTCAATAAGATGTGTATATTGACAATTAACCAAAGTTTATCTGACACATTGAATTTGTCTATCGGCCGTTGGAACATTTCTTATCAGTTGTTGACCGTGTTCGAAAATATTGCTAAATGCATGACAGATTTTTAGTCAATATCGTGTTAATATAGGGTTTTATCGATTGACCATGCTAGATTCCCGGGTCTGGTTTCATGTCGTGATATAAAAAAACAGATGAGTAGGTGTGTATGAGACGTTGTTTGATGTTTGATTTGATTGTCAAGGAGTGCGTTCCAAGATAGATTTGTATGGCGATCGATTTTATCTGTCTTCCCCTGCGGATAAATCTCGTGATTGTTTAGATCTTGTTCCAAAATATAACTACAGCCAATTCAATCTAACGATTCGATTTTGATCTTGCAACTTCTGGGACCAGAGTGAAGGGTCCAACACAGTCATATGAGAATGGGTCGCTTCTTCGACTCGTTCTTGAGTTGAACAATTTGCCGGCCTCCGTGTTTCCTCCTTCCTACAACATGGGTGTCTTCAAGACTAGTGTTCACTCATTCCTCTCCTAAAAAATATCTTCCACGCAGCATCTCAGATGACATAGGCCCTGGGGTGAAATTATTTTCCTCAGGGCCTGCTGTGTGGAGTTATTGCGAAAAAGGGACTCTCGGCTGTAACGCGGAGATCGTAAAAACATTGTTTTCATTAGAAAAATAAATATTTATAATAACTAGGTGTTAAAAAACCCGCTCTGCATGTTTTTACTGCTAGGCCCTGCGGGCGGCTTTTGGTTCGGCTTCGCCCAGTTAGTGTTGGTGACCATTTTATAGATCCAATACCAACTTATTCCAAAAACAGCCCGTTCCTCGGATCCACTGTAGCTAGTCACCGGGACAAAGTAACCGAGAGAGAGCAATGACGTCGTATGTAATATAAAGCCACTTGATACAACTTGTATTACCGTCAATCTTTTCATATCCGGAGAGATACCACATATTCACAAATTCGTAGCAGTTATATCTAGGTGAGAGATGTCTCCGTGCGACCCGCTGACGAAAGTAGCGACATCTTGTGTCGAATTCTTGACTTCGAAACCGAATTATAGCAGTAGCTTTGTGTGAAATTCCACGTACACAGTTGTGATTTGTGCCGCGGCGCGTACGGCGTGGCGTCCGACACGCACTCGTAGCTGGGTTCTGAAATTCAATCACGCAGACGCTACGGTATTAATACTATTCGATTCGATTTTCTTAAGTTAGCAATTTTCCAAGCGAAAGGACCTTTACAGTTGATTCTATTCCATAGGATTAAAGTACAAACTCGGATATTTTGGCTTGATCAATCCGATGTTATTAGAATTTTGTTTTTGACAGATGTTGCGCCTTTGATGTCCTTTTGGCCAGCGGTATTTTCAAGCCTGTAAAGATTTTTCAGCAAATTAAAGTTGTCCAATTTGCGAAGTGAATGGGTTGTTCATTCCCTGGAAAATTAAGTAGGTAAAAGATCTATGAAAATCGTTTGAATTAATATTTTCAAAAGATGGTTTATGGGATAAGGGCAGTTATGGTCCTGCGCTAAATGGCGCTTGAATTGAGGCGCCTTTTCAAATTTAATGATTAGTAATATATTGTGCCCTCGTCATAATCCTTACGGGAAAGCTTTTACCAGTGGTGACGTTTTAAAATCTGAGTGCTTATAAAATATCTTTTACATAATCAATTACTTAATAAATTTAGTATCACCGTAGTAGTTTTCGGTGACCCGACAATCGATTGATCCCACGACATTTGGTCCCCTGGCAGTTTTTATTTTTATTATTATTGTACAACAGAATAATTCCAATTACAGTACAATTTAGTTACCCTATCAGCATTTAGGCAAGTGACTCTTCAATAATATTTTTAAGGCATATAAAGAACAGTCACTTACATCCATATGATTTGCAAGTGCATTTAACAGCACCACTCCCCTCGTCATGCCACGCTTTGCCAAGACGTCTGTTCTGCCATTCGGTACTTTAAATAAGTCATGATGCCGACTTCAGCTGTAGTGGTCTGGAATATATAAATCATAGCATCCCAAGAGAAATGGGCTGCTATCGATGAAATTGTTCCAAATTTTGAAAGACAGAAGAGCAAGACTTGCTTTCCGTCTAGTTTCTAGACTCACAGAATCAGTTTCCTCAAGTAAGTCAATATGGTGCATGAACCTTGGATAGGTTCCATACTTCCGCATATAAACATACCCGAGGAATTTCTTCTGGATTTGCTCTAACATGTCCCTGTACTTCTGTTGGTACGGTGCCCAAACATCGCTCGCGTACTCCAGCTTGCTTCTCAGTATGCCATCGAATAATGCTAGCATACCTTCTTGGTTATCAACCATATTTGGCTCCCGAGATAATATTTATGATGGAATTATAATTTTTTGTGCATTATTTACCAATTTCAAACCTTTAAAAGACTTCAAAAATACCTTTAATAATAAGTTGGTATTGATATCAAACGAATTAGTGTTAATTTTTTGTAAAAAGTATAATATAGACAAGTAGTTTTTTTCCTTGATGAATTTGAATGAAAATATGTTTTATACTTTAGTTATTCGGCGGTTCGTCCTCTCTGCACCCTTATATGGGGAATTTTCTCTAAACCGACTGCATTTTGCATATAAGTATGCCGGGGGCAACTGTCGGGGGATCAACTATCATGGAACCGTAGTTTTCTACTCACACAATAGGTGTGAGTGTAAACATTGTAAGTTTTATCCGCCGCCAAGACACAGACAAACTTCACTCCACCAGTGAACCACCTGGGGTGACCTATGACAGAGGTGTTGGTTATCCAATAAATGGTTCCCAAGACAGCGGTACCAATTTGAATTTTAATCAAATTTGTTTTTATTCATCCACCTTTCAATACTTGCTCGAATTTTTAATATGTTTTCCAAGAGCTAACTTTTTTGTTTCTTTTGTTACAGGTAAGCTTTTCGTACTACTAGAATATTTTCTCAACAACTCAGCAAAAAACTGTGAAAAACAGACGCGTCGCCTTTTGCTTCCAGCCGCCTTAAAGTTGTACCCATAATAATGGTGAGTACTGTTTTTATTATTTATTTTCTATTTACGCCACACAGTATAAAGGATTGGTAAGTAAAAATACAGTTTCTTCCTTGAGAGTCTCAATGAAGACACTGTGTTTTTACTTACCACGGCATTACGTAAAGGCCTTGAGGAAAATTTTGACACATCCAAAGAAGAACAGATAAAACATAAAAAATATTAACCTCTATTGCTATTACAATTTTTTATAAATTTTTATTAATTCGAATAGACTAGGTAAAGTCGTTCGAAAGTTATGCGTGTACGTACATTTAGGCGATTCATTTTTATTTATATGAAAGATAGAAGATAGATATATAGATAGATAGATTATAGGTACTAGAAATAATAATTACAGAAACTAAATTGTGGGATTGACTGCAAAGTGCAGAGTGCAGGGGACTGATCCTTATTCCTTACTGAAATGGGAGCCTTCCCGAGCTTTTTAAATCCAGCTTCAAGTTATGAGGATTTTCATTTCAATTGCATTCCATTTGAAGAAGCTACCGCGGGGAATTGCATTTCAATAATTTGGTTAGCATTTTGAAAACCGTCTTGTTCCCAACCATAATCAACAGTTTACTTTTTAAAGTTTTCCAATAATTATTATTGTCAATGAAACTCGTCGCCTATCCCAAATCAGTCTTCCAAAATTTATTAAAATATATGTAATAAACTAATATAATTTCTAATTATCAATTGAATAATTAAGTGACTTACTTCTAAAAGAGCCGACGTCAGTTTTTACATATTTATATATATATATATATATATATATATCGCATATCCCATTTTCAATGGGCCAAAGTTACACTTTCTTGGGCGTTAACTATGTAACGATTTCTAGACAATTTATTTTGAAAAGTTTTATTTAAATCACCATTATTGTCAATGTTCCCCTGTTATGTTGACTTCTTCTTGTGCCCTGTCCGTTCAACGGACGTTGGCTATCATGCTGGCTATGCGGGCTTTGTTTACTGCGGCCCGGAACAGCTCCACGGTAGACTGGCCAAAACACTGTCTCAGGTTTTTCAGCCACGAGGTTCTCCTTCTTCCAGGGCCCCGTCTTTCGGCAATCTTTCCCTGCATTATGAGATGCAAGATCTCATACTTCTCTGGATGTCTCATCACATGTCCAAGATATTGAAGTTTTCGGATTTTTATAGTTTTAATTACTTCCTTTTCTTTATTCATCCGAACCATAACATCTTCATTTGTAACCCTGTCCATCCAGCTTATTTTAAGTATTCTTCTGTAGATCCACATCTCGAATGCCTCAAGTCGCCTAATTAGTTTTTCAGTAAGCGTCCATGCTTCCATTCCATAAAATAATATCGAAAATACGTAGCATCTGACCATTCGCATTCGTAATCCAAGGTTGAGATCATGACTGCAGAACATTTTTTCATGCGGATAAAGGTTGCACGAGCTTGCTCAATGCGACATTTGATTTCAACTGAAGGATCCCATCCGTCATTTACATTGCAGCCCAAGTATACAATACTCTGTACCTTCTCTGGTTTTGTTCCAGCAATATAAAGACTTTCATCCAATGCTTTATTTTTGGTTATGTTGACTCCTCTCCCAAAATCACCCCACCCACTACCCCCACCTAAAAAAATGTAATCGTATCTTTATTTGTCATTTTTAAGTTCGTTTTAAGACTGCTAGTGAATGACAAGGATGTGTCGAAACCGGTAGCAGATAAATAAAAATGAAATAACAAATGGACATGTAAAATGAAACTCTTTAACAAAATAATATTATACAAAATGAAACAAGTTCTTTCTATAAAACCACTTTATTTTAGTGGTTTTAAACAAAGAACTTGTTTCATTTTGTCTAATGTTAATCCACAAACGATTGTTTGCTTTCTTCGATAATAAAAATAATATTCATTTATTTATAACTAGCTGGTACCCGGCATGCGTTTCTATGCCATTTAATAAAGAATTTGTTTCTCCCTGCGTGTCCTTTCCCATTCGTCTTAGCCTCACAACACTTGCAGCGCTTGGTTTCTGGTAAAAATTGTGACCGGAGGCGAAATATGAAACGCTCACTCGAGCGTTGTTGGCTTGATCGTCTACTAGTTTACTCCTCCATCATTGCAGAAGCCACATTTTCCACTTGTAATGATGTAAGTGGAAAATGTTGCCAACTAGTTGGTTGAATTGTAATTATTGAATCCCGTTCATAAAAACCTACATTTAGATACGTTTTCTTCACAAGAACTAGATGTGAAAAAAAAATATTGTGACCGATGTTGAGCCAAGTATGGTGGGAAGGAATAATAATACTTAGACGAAGGAATGTTCGTTCCGAAACCGGTCGGATTTGCACATTATATAAGTGGTTTACACAAAGTTGTATTGTTTCATTTTTCTATAATGGATAACCACAAAGTAATAGCTACATTCAAAAATATATAATAATAATACTGTTCATTCAGAGATTCCACTTCTAGCCCCGCGGGCCAAATGGGATTACTTCACGAGACAGATATGCCCCGCGGCAATTGCCGATCGCTGTAATAGAGTATACTTTCCTAGTTCGATTTGGAAGGCAAAAATGGGTACCCGGGAACCATTTCCACTCCTCTGCCATAGGTCATCACAAGTGGTTCGTTAAGTTTGGTGACATAGCAGGGGTACCCGGGTTCATGAGGTGAGGTGAAAAGATCCTCCACACATGATCCCTGAAGATGCTGAGAGGGGAATTAATTTCCTCGGGGCCTTCTGTGTGGAGCTAATGTAAAAAAAAGTACGGGGAAAATAATGTATATATGTATTCAAAATATTACTTTCAAATAAGCGTAAAAATAATTAATTAAATAAAGTACTAAAGACTGAGTTAATTAGCTAATTACACCGGGCATTATTTGACTTCCTAATTACTAATTAAGGGAACAAACGCCTCTCCTAGAATTATCCAGCGATACCATTATACATATCGGATATGTCAACAGATTAGGGCGTGTTCCTAATATACTACATTACCCACTAGGAATAACACGTAATTTTGAATGTTTTTACGTGGTTTTAACGAGGGGTATGGTTCGAAGAATTTTATTTTGAGAAATGTCATTTTTAAGGGGTGGTAGGCACCATAACATGTACTTCCTTTAGCTTTTTTTCTCTCGAAGTGATCTATCTATCTCTATGTATCTAAATCTAATCTAAATATCTAAATACATAAATAAATAAAAATGAATCTCCGAAATGTATGTACGCGCAGAACTTCCGAACGACTGCACCGAATTGGATAATTCTTTTTTTTGTGTGTTCGTTATTATCAGGACAAGGTTTGTGTAAAACTACTGTTTTTCTTATTTCTTTATTCTGGCCGGTTAAATTTCTTGGTAGTCTTGCACAAAATTTTGTTGAGTAGGTAGTCTGTTGTCGAATAATCGTCAAAACAATGCCCTTACTGAGGGAGAGAATGCAACACGTTATCTGGGGTCACCACGAACAATGTAATCAACTCGCTCGCAGTCACTGCAATCAACGGCCTACCGCTGCGCTTTTCGTCAGTCAGCGGTGTTCGTCCTTCAGCTTCGTTACAGCGACGAACCCATTGTCGAACAGTGCTGACGTTCACTGTTGCATCATGGTACAAATTTTTCAGTCGTTCATGAATGCGAATGTGCGTTTCACCTTCTACAGTCAAGAATCAATCACAGAACGCTGTCTAATACGAACATCGATGTCGGCCATTTTGCAAGCGACTGCAGTGCTGCCACCTATTAAAGCAAACAGTTACTACTGCAGCAGATTGTATAAGAAAATTTGGGGAATTGCACCAAATTCAAAAATTTTACAATATATATACAAAAATAGGAGGCATTACTTTTTGACTGACCCTCGTATTTCCACACTTTCTCGTGTTTTTTTCCGGATGAACAGAGTCATTCAGACCTCCCGCATTGTAATAATATTAATATTGTAGTACATTCCACTCTTTACTCTCCTCTCGAAAGATCACCAGCGCGCGAGGAATGTGTGGACTAGGCAAGAGTGGAGAAGTCTTGGCGAAATTGAATACTTATGATGTTTGGTTTAACATTTAACGGATGCATGAATTTGGGACTTTATTGTTCCTTCTGACCGTTGTGAAATGTGTGTGGATTCCATGGACGCACATTTTACAATGCTGATTAATGGATTTTTAAATAGGTATGAATAGCTTAGGAATTTTTCTGGCTTTGCTGACTTTGCGGTCTCCGTGGACGAGGGGCAGGGTTCTTGACTGCTAATCCGGAGATCTCGGGTTCAATTCGCAAGTAAATAGTATCTGTTAATTTGTGTTTTTTCACAACTTATTCATTTAAAAAAAGATGTGTGCAGTTCGCACGCGGTAGAAGCGAAACCTTCAGAAAATTAAACTTCGAGAGAAAGAGACGAATGCAGTATCAGGAGCAGGATAATTGGAAGGTTTATTTATTATAATATTGTTACCAAGTTCAAAATTGATTTTATATTTTATTCTACGAAGCACCGCATAAAGAGGACACCGATTAGTCTATCTCAGTCTCTGGTAGGCTAAATCCTATAGATGTATGTGTTTGTCTCTTTTTAGTATCGCTCGTTTCCGGTTAATCGAGTTTAATCACAACGGTGCTAAAGAAGTTTTCACCTTAATATTATACAGTATATTTGCGGCACGTTCCAGATTGGAGGATACACTCAGTGTCGCCCTGGTGTAAGACCACAATTCAGAATTGAAACTTTGCTTAAAATATCTTTAGCCGTGTTTCGTTAGCAGATCTGAGTATCTTGGTACTTCACCACGGTCCTCTTTCCCGTATCGATCCCATCCCCACTTCCTTCAGACTCAAAACATACCCTACTTGGTGATTCCATAGTCTCATTGGCTCCAGACGGTTGGGAGCAGTTGTGATTCTTGTGTGGTATTCACATAAAAAAAGAAAAATTCATTAAATAGTGTGTATAATACATTTCTACATATTTCAATGGACTTAATATTACTATCACTAAAATAAATACCCCCTTAATGGCACCTCTGGCGTTTTCTTCGATCTTTGATACGCACTCATAGAATAGGTATTGGTACCTTCAGTAGTTATGTATAACGAAGAAGGGTTAAGTGGTTACACGGAATTTTTTATTTTCCCTATTTTGCCAAACTTAGTTACATGAATAAACGTTTTTCCCTCAACAAGTGATTAGGTATTGCAATCCTTCATTTTCTCGTCTTTTATGAGAAATAAAACTTCTACTGAGGCCAAAAGCCCATTTCGTTAAGTGTTCGCCACTACGCGCCAAGTAGAGCTTTAGTTATACAAAATTAACGTTGTTCCACTCTGAAATAAAAGGTTTATTATTGTTTTGCTTTTTCCGGGCGTTTTTGGCGCTCTCAAAACTGTTGATTGTAGTAAATGTTGGGCCTTGCCGTTGTGAGTAGTTAGTTTGGTGAATTTACGATAACGAACGCGAAAGCACTGTAGTTTATTTCGGGCATTGGCCGACCGATAAACAAAAGATGAAACAAAACGCACGCCACTCGTAAATTATCTCAGAGTCGTGAACATGTTGAATATGTGTTCTCACTGAACAGAAAATCTCTGGCAGTGTCGTCTGTACCAGACTGGTAGCTGGTACTCTCGATATGGTTCCGCGAGTTTTCATCCCGCGACAAAATACCCCCGACAAAATATCCTACGGACAAAACATCCCTCACAAAATATCTACGAAAACCTAACCTTACCTAACCTACCCTAACCTAACAAAAAAGAATTCAGCGCGGTGGAGATACATTTTGTCCTTGGGATATTATGTCGAGGGATATTTTGTCGAAGGATGAAAACGCGCAGTAACTCTCCTTATATCGTACATGTTCAAAAGAAAAAGTTTTTTTAAATGGTATTCATAGTGTTTTGTGACTCGATCTGAATCCCAACCTCACTCTCTCCCGCAGTGGCGGCTGTTGTATAGACTTCACTTGGTCATTAATTACGTTTGATTATTAATTACGTTTGGTAACTAAGCAGGGGAGCCCGGGTTCATGGGGTCAGGTTTGTCCGGATCTTGGCGGCAGATGTGTCAGCCCACCAACATCGTGGCAAGCCGGATCGGGAGAGATTGGTAGAGGGAGACCTTTTGACCTCTCCAGCAGGACCCTTTCGTAACGTTGCCGTGAATTGCAGTGGAAAGGATGAATTCATGCGTCCGTCACTCCTGGACACACTGACCCCCAGATTTCTACGAACCCCTCATACATTTTTCCTTTCCAGAACTTCCTCTCCTTCCTTTCGCTTCCACACAGCAAAAAAGAACCTCCATACAGCATCCCCTAAGATGACATAGGCCCCGAGAGAAATTATTTTCCTCATGGCCTCCTGTGTGGAGCTAATGTGAAAAAAGAGGTTTTTAAAATATTGGTAAATATTTATTACTTAATATTTAACAATTAAACAAGTTACGAGGGATTGGGTGGAATCTGGAGGTAAATGTGTTCTTGACAAGGAGTGACGTAGACATTGGGTCGAGATAGTCCGGCAGGAGCAGCTGGAGGGCAGATGCTTCTGCTAAGTCGACAAACGTAGTGAATATCTTGTGGTAATGGCAGAGGTGTTAGTTATCCAATGAATGGTTCCCGGTGCGACGGTACGCATAACCGCCTTCCAAATTGAAACCCCAATTGTCTATCTCATAGTTCTGCTGGCACTGGACCGTTGGGACTCTAGTGCACATAAAAAAATCTGACTACCGATTTCAAAGAAAACTGAAGTCATTAATTGACATTTATTGATTTTCTGTTCATGAAACAAATTTCGGTACATTTTTATTTTTTTTTATTTTTTTTTTATTGAAATAATAGATAATACATAATATAATCAACAAACAAGTCCTGCTAAGCCAATTGAATCGGCTTGTCAACAGGTGCTTATATTTTAGTTACATATTTATACATTTTTAAAATTTAAAATTTACATCTTATATCTACAGATACAACATTTTTTCATACATATCAAAATCAATATAAATCTTTTTTTTCCGATAGCCAATTTTTCACCATATATTTAACCTTATTCATAGAATTACATTGCTTTATAGTGTCAGGTAATAAATTAAATATCTTCGGTATGATATATTCAAACGTTCTCTGTCATGAAAAAAATTATGAATTTCATTCGAAGTGAGGAACTTTTGGCTTACTTTGGGAATATCCGACACGCCCACAGCACACTTCTACAGATTTTCTCTTCAGTATGTTTTGAAAGTGCGTCAAAAATAACGCGCTAAATAAGTGTTGACAATAGTAAAGGCGTTAAAATTATATGGATCATAAATTAGTTTTTAATTTTCATACTCTCTCAAGTCGGTGGTTAAAAGTTGATAATTATTGCCGGCTCCAGGAAACCCATTATTTTTGTTATGTGTTTCTGGAAATGTTTTCGCTATTTGGAGCAAGTGGTTCTGTCACACCCCCGATGATTGCTGGATATTTAGTGGCACGAAAGGCGATGGGTTACATGTTCAGATTGGTTCACGACGAGTTCATCGAAAACGAATTATAACTATACTATACTAACCTAACCTGACCTAACCTAACTTAACCTACTTAACCTATTTTTTTTATCATCACTCTTAATGACCTTTCTGAGTTGTTTATGAGTTGGTTTCATTATGAGTTGCCTGGTCACCGTTCCTTAGATATCCCTTTTTTGCAGCATCAGACAATCGGAAATCGAAGAGATAACCTATAAATTTTACATTGTCACTACGAAACTGACAGTTGCTAAACACATTTAACTCAGTTAAACAGACCTTTTTGGGTATTTAATTTTGACAGCTCTAATATCTACAAAAAAAAATGTTTTTCGACGAATTGGCGATTCGATGAATTGATCATTCGATGAATTGATTTTCGATTAATTGATTTTCGATGATCTCGTTTTCGATGAATTTGCTTTCGATGAATTGATTTTCGATGAACCCGTTTTCGATGAATTTGCTTTCGATGAATTGATTTTCGATGAACTCGTTTTCGATGAATTTGCTTTCGATGCATTGATTTTCGATGAACTCGTCGGCTACCGTTCAGATTAAGACACTTAACGTAACTATGGACCCTAGTGTTTAAAAGCTCTCGATGAAAGTAATTACGTGTGTATTCATTCTATGCAATAATAATTTTTATTTTTCGGATAAAAAAAATAAATAATTTCGCTTCCATCATTATTAAAAATTGACAAGATCAGCTATCGAAAGTTTTATGGAACCAACGTGCAAAATTCACATCGCACGTCTACTGTGTTCCGGTTATCAGTTCTAAAGCGGAGCCAAAGGTGAAGATGTATGTAAAAATCTTTGATATCTCAATTTGGGAGACGGGTATGCGTATCGCCGCCCCGGGAACCATTTATTGTATAACCAACACCCCCGCTATAGGTCACCCCAAGTGGTTCGCTTCGTTTGGAGACGTGCAGGTTTGTCAGGGGTGCCCGAGTTTATGGGGGTGAGGTTTTGTCCGGGTCTTGGTGGTGGATGCATGTGACCGACAGCTGCGTGGCAGGCTGAATCGTGAGAGACTGGCTGTGAGAAACCTTTTGACCTCTCCGGCGGGACTCTCTCGAAACATCGCTTTTCACCGTAGTGAGAGGGATATATTCATACATTTAGATTGACTGAGAACGACCAGTAACTTCAAAATTCTGTCTACGCGCACTGCGCGTCGAGAATCCCCAGTGAAACACGTTTCGATGGGATATTATTAGGCAATTGCTACTCTATTTGTATAGCTCTATGGTTAGGTTAAGTTCATCATTTCAAGGTTATCCTGTTAGTGCCAAAATCTTATGTTTTCTTTTTGCATTATTGTTTCTTCCTGTTTTTTCATTTTCAGTTGTTATTTATGCCCCAAATCGACACTCTTCACAAACAGTCTACGAATTTTCATATTTTACTGTACTTTTATCTTTTACGTAGCTTTGTACCTCTAAAAAGGAGATTAAACTCTTTTAAATTCAAACCTATCAAATATTCCCCGCAGATTCACTACCCTGTTACCAGTTAGCCATCAGTTGTTTTATTCCTTCCCAACGCCAAGTTAACAAGTGGGCATTACCTCTAAGGCCGTTGACCCGTCATACAGGTTGTTTTGCGTTACCGGCCTTGCACGGGCGTTAACCGGGTACCCCCTTGTGCTTTTTATCTCTTCTACTTGTATTCACCCCCGTACCCTCTCTGCCCACACCACTAAAGGCAGTGAATTTCAGGGGTTCGCAAATTTTTTCATAGTATACACCTAGGAGTGTGAATTTTAATGGTATATTTCTGTATACTAAACCACATAGTAAACTTTCGAGTTTCAATTCATACTCAAAACATATTTCTTATTAGCTTAGTTCAGATTCTGAGAGGCGTTGCGACGCATGCACTAGAATATGCAGCCCGAGTAATATCAAGTAATAGTTGAACATGCATAGAATTGTCCGAATATATTTTTATAAATTATATCATTTTAGTCCCAAAGATTTCAAACATTTTAATTTTCCATTTTAACGGTTTAATTATTTATTTGCTAGTTGCGAATGTGGAATACTTGGAGTAGGTGGATGAGTTTGTGTATTTTTTATTTATTAGTTTATTTAGCACAATATTATACATTATTTATTAAATTTTGTTATCGAAGGAAGCAAATACTTTGTGGTGTGACATTATATATTAAATTAAAAAACACACTTTGTAAATAGTAACGCTTTTTCAGAATTCGCAAACCATCTAATAGAAACTAACCACTCATTCGATAAAACCTCCGGGACTAAAATATTACATAAAAATGGAATTGGAATTCGGTTAAACAATCTAGAAGCTCTCGAAATCCAAAAAGCCGTCAATAATAAATCAAACATTATTAATAACCAAATCAATTTATCTGATAGTCCCAATTTTAATTTATTCCGTTAACATCTTCTTAAACAATTCCCTCCCTCTCCCTCCCCCCCTTACTCGCCCATCCTGTAATTATTTTGTCTCCCTCTTTTCTATTTGTATCGCTCTCTGGCACCAATAGGGTGTTGCCTATTCTGTTTCTATCTCTTTCACTCATTCTCTTAATTTCTTTTATATATGTATGTCTGTAGATAATTATCTTTAGTTGTTATAATAAGCCCCGATGAAGCTCGAGATGAGCGAAACCTGGTTGGCTGTTAAATTTCAATTCTAATAAAAAGTGGTGCTTTACAAAGTGTGTTTTTTAATTTAATATATTAAATTTTGACTGCCCAACTAGGAGTATTATCCCGTTTTAGGACAGTCAAATAATTTTGGGTATGAACATGTGGAGAATGATTTGTACAAAAAAGAAATAAAATTGATGAAATAAAAAGAGGAAATAAAAAGAAGAGAAAGAATATAAAATATAATAATAAAAAAAGTTTAAAATATAGTATCTAACTCTTATTTTTTTAGCATAGCAAAAGAAAAAAAAGAGAAGACAAAGAATAAAATAAAAATGAAATAACCAATTAAATTGGAAAGTATGTTTACGAGAGATGGTAGGGATGATAAGAGATATTGAAAGAAGGGTAAATGCCGGAAATTCCATTAAATGGAGGACTGAACGCTGTTGGATGTAATAAATAAAACGAGTGTGTTTTAGACCACACGACTGAAGTAAAACTTGATGATAGGAAGAGAGAAAGAAAATGGGCGCGCACACTGCTCTCTCTTGCTACTACAGTGTGATACAGACGATAGGCCTGCACTGTATCTTAGATATACGAAACGTAACTGGCTATGATAGAAAGAGAGAAAGAAAATGTGTGCTCGCACCCCTCTCTCTCTTGCCCCTACGATATACGAAACGTAACTCTCTCTCTTTCTATCTTCACTAACTTATATATCCGTCTCAACTACCGTTCGCCTCATTTTTCGTAACGCTCTCGTCACGCATTCACCAGCTTACTCCCCAAGTCAAGCGTGCGTAAAGAAGTTTTACTTCAAACATTGTCCAAAGAAGAGAAGCTAAGAGTCCACAATGTAGTGCTGGTACCTACCCTGATGTGTGACCAGTGGCGGATTTGCCCTAAGGCCGTAAGTAGGCCCGGGCGGCCAGATATTAGGGGCGGCCAATCATGACAAAAAAGTCACTGATGGATAACAAGAAATAAAAAAAAAAAAGAATTACTAACTTGACGAAACTAAGCGCATCTGAAGTGGAAGAAAAGGACAAAGCATTGCAAATGGTTTATTCTACTGACTTAGAAGACAATTTTTCAGAAGAATGTCTCCATTTTCGTGCTCACTGCAGTGTGAAAAATGAGGATCGAAACAGTTAAATGGTAACGAACTGAAGGTCATCACACTATTTATCCAAACGTGGATATTGCTTTTCGTTTGTGTGTGTGTACTCCCTCGAGTAACTCTGCAAAACGATCGTTTTCTTAGTTGCAACAAGTTAAAATTTATTTACGCACAACAATGACGGAACAAAGGTTAAACGATCTTGCTTTGCTTAACATAGAAGCAGATTTTTAAGGAAATAGGATTGCGAAGAGTTAATTAATGATTTTGCTGCACTTAAGTGCAGACGAGTTTTGTAACACATTGTGAAACACTTATTATATACTGTAAGAGAATAAACCTGCAGTTAAACTAGTTAAATAAATAAAACCTAAAACCGTTTTAATGTTTTGTTTCAATATCCTTGAAACCTTAGAAAGTATTACAAACTAGCAGCTATTATAGTTAACTAAAGTTCTGAATCGATTTCGATAAAAGTTGGTAATAATTCATTATGTACCTATTCTATATGATTGGGTACTGACAAAGGGGCGGCTTGTACTTACTTCATGGCCTGGGGCCTAGGGTGGCCAAGACTGCAAATCCGCCACTGTGTGTGACAGTAAAGAATAGAACTGGCAGAGAAAGTATGAAATTAGACTGAATACTGTATGGGAACGCAAATCCGGTAATCATACGATAAGCCATAGAACGTTTGAAAACTAAGAATGTGGCTTGGAACAAACAGTAAGATTGGCATGAAAAGACTTCAATATCAAATACTTTGTAGACATTAATGATTCGGATATTTGAACCGAACAGATTAATGATTAGTACCTACATATATTATTTTAACATTTCGGAAGATATGTATGTATAAAAAATGTTGTTTAAAGAGTTAGTAAATAAATACATCTGCTGTAATAGAAATTTCATTAGAGATTAAAAATATTTAATTTTTTTTTTTAAATTCATTTAAAAGCACCATTCCTCTTGTCGTGCTACGCTGTGCTAGACATCTGTTCTGCCGTGTGGTATCTTGAACAAGTCCATGGTGTAAATGATGATGTTGTGAGCTCTGCTAGTGAGTATCTTTGTTAAAATTATGTGCTACACAATTTTTATGTCAGCAACCTGTTTTGGATCCCTTTTTTTTGGTGCCTCGTTATCGCGATGGTATTCTTTTTACAAAGGTAGTTTTTCTTTAGAAAAAACTTATTAGCAAACAAATAAAATCATGCTCTTTGTAAAGACCAACATTCAACATTCTGAAGGGCCACAAGTTGGCCGCGGGCCCCCGAATCCACATCTCAGTCATGTTGACTCAATTCATGGAGATTTGTTAGAATTCATACTGGAGTTTTTGTCGACGCCTGTTTGTTTTTATTTTTTACCGTATTTACCTTCTGCCTCGTTCCGAGAGAATTGGATAGGAAATATTACATTCTCTGACAGGTTCTAAGGTTTTGAATTTGAAGATTACGTTTGTTTGAGTTACGAAATTGTATGCGAATGCTTTGTTTGGGAGTTGGACTGAACGTGCCAGGGGAGTGTTTCGGAGATGTAAACAGGCAATTCAATAATTTTTGGGTTAATATGCCGTGTTGCGCTTCCTCTTTCTTTAGCCAACGTTCTAGTTCTATAGTTCTTGGTATTCCTACACCAAAACTAAACACAAGAAAATCATGAGAGGATTAACGCTTGAAACACCGTATCACTTATCAATTCAATTCAATCTATTCATTTTGAAAACATTACAAAATTAACATTACAAAGCGTTTTTAAGAGAGAAAATATTTAAGATAAGATAAGCAAATTTAAACTAACAGCAACAAATGAATATATTTTATAATAACAATAAAAAATAATAACCATAAATATATAATAATTCTTCTCTATACATAAACTAACTTAAGCACAATCTACACATCTTCCCTGTGGTGCCATAGTCACTGGATTTTCGAACAGTTTAAGATTTGGTACATGCAAATCGGATGTATAGTTTTTCTAACATGTTGTCTATCAACCAGGTTGTAAAACGTAGTTTCGAGAAAAACGTAGTTTCGAGAAAAACGTAGTTTCGAGAAAACGTAGTTTCGCGAAAAATGTAGTTTTGAGAAAAACCTAGTTTCGAAAAAACGTAGTTTCGAAAAAACGTAGTTTTGGAGAAGAATGCGTTCAAAGTTTTGCAATTCAACATACAAACTGTTTAAAGCGGTTTCATATAAAATGAAACCGCTTCCGAAACTGTGTCTCCGCCAGTTTTACGAATTTCCCCAAAAAAATTGGTGAGAGCATTATTAACAAATGTATCTTTCAGAAAATGAAATATATTTTTTTTTACCCAAGTGTCCTGGTGCCTTATAGCCTTGTTTAGGATTTGATCAAGGGAACATGGAGCTTGGAGGCCCCCTCAGGACCAGAGGCCTGTGTGAACTGAATAAAAAGCTTGTAAAATTTCATCAACTTCTTAAACTATGGGGGGCCTCATTCAGCTTTTCCGCCCCGGGTCTCTGACTGGCTTAGTCCGCCACTGCTTAGAGCTTCCAATGGGATGGACGTCTGGTCCAGTTAAATATTAATTGTAAACCTTACGATTATGTAAACAAAGCAACAAACGATTATGTAATTTCGACGAACCTCGATCTTTGTTGGATGTTTCCCGAACATAATTCAAGTATTCTCAATCACCGGGATTGAAGTACACCACAGTGGTAACCGACGAGTTCATCGAAAATCAATTCATCGAAAATCAATTCATCGAATGATCAATTCATCGAATCGCCAATTCATCGAAAAACATTTTTTTGTAGATATTGGAGCTGTCAAAATTAAATACCCAAAAAGGTCTGTTTAACTGAGCTAAATGTGTTTAGCAAATGTCAGTTTCGTAGTGACAATTTAAAATTTATAGGTTATCTCTTCGATTTCCGATTGTCTGATACTGCAAAAAAAGGGATATCTAAGGAACGGTGACCACACAACTCATAATGAAACCAACTCATAAACAACTCAGAAAGGTCATTAAGAGTGATGATAAAAAAATATTTAAAAATTGGTTAAATAGGTTAAGTTAGGTAAGGTTAGTTTAGGTTGACCAAAGCTTTTTTAACTTCTCGGTCCGCTCGGCATTTCTCTCAAATATCAACAAAATATATTTTTTCGATGAATTGGCGATTCGATGAATTGATCATTCGATGAATTGGTTTTCGATGAATTGATTTTCGATGAATTGGTTTTCGATGAACTCGTTTTCGATGAATTTGCTTTCGATGAATTGATTTTCGATGAACTCGTCATGAACCACCACAGTACCACACTATATTACTTTAGTTTATAGAAAATCCTTTATCTATTTTTCTTTTTAATCTATTTAATGCAAAGTCTACCTAACCTATAACACAATTTAAAGTAACGTAATAAATCTTTTTTATTCCACGATCATCGCAATCGTATATATTTTTATTTTCCCCTGAATAATTTTGCATCACAATTTTTCAGCAAACAATCCTGCGGCAGTTTCACCTCAATCCAATTTATTCACTTTATTCAATAACAAGATGGAATTTTTTTACTTCAGTTCAATATTGAGTCAATGATACCCCTTTGTCTTCTCCACCGTAGTAAAAAAAAAATAAATAATTCAATAGTTCTGCAACCGTTCGTTTTTCAGTCCATTTTATACAAATATTCGTAAGCTCTTTGTTCTGATACTGCATAATTTGTATAGTTTAGTACCGTTTGTTCGGATTTTAGAAATATGGATGGCTCTAGATCAGTGGTTCCCAACCAGTGGTCCGTGGACCATAGGTGGTCCGCGAGATCTAAAATGTGGTCCACGAAACATTTATTCATTTACTACAGAAACCGAATCGAAAGGTATCCAAAGGCTGATTCGTAACCCTTTTGGTATTAATGATGGAGAGGTAGCTGAAGAAGTCCAAGAAGGGCACATTGAAGTGCAAAACGATAGTAATTGCAAGCACGCGTTTAGTTACGCGATTAACAGTTTATCATTGATGATAAAATGCCTGAAGAGACGAGAAGAAGCAAGAAGAGACAAGAAAAGCCGAGATGAGGCAAGAAGAAGGAAGACGTGAAAAGAAAAGAAAAAAAAGTCATAACGCTCAATCCATTCCTTTATTCCTGCCCATCCTAAATTCCAATATTGGCTTATTAGGTCGCCATGTATACCGGTCGATTAAACTCCATCCTCCTTCCCATCCTCAGAGCACGTGTTCCAGTCCTAACAAATCAGTACCCCTCGGTGTACCGGTCTCACCGGGAGTACTCCTGGCTGAGGGGTACAATCGTATCGTATCGTATATTGTACCTTGTGGTCCCTGTGAGAACAAATAAATGCAATAGTTATCCCTGGTCAGAAAAGGTTTGTAACCACTGCTCTAGATAAACGTCTTTGTTTGGAACGTCGATAAAAAGGCTTTTTCCACAACCATTTAATCTGAACTCATGATGAAAGAGAAAGGAGCCCTTTTGACCCGGATTTTATATTATCTTAGTGTTACATGTTTTACCAATATTGTTTCATTTTACGATTACATCAGCCTTGCATTATTTGCGAGTCTCCGAATTTCTCACGTTATAAGCCTCAGGGATCTCATTTCGACAGCATTTAGTCTATTTTCATCCTTACTCTGCCAGTTCCATGCCTCACTTCCATACATCAGGCTAGGTACCAGCACTCCATTGTGGACTGCTAGCTTCGCTTCTTTGGACAGTCTCTTGTACCATTGTATTATCAATTGAATCCACAAAATTTTCAAATTTGAACAATCTTGCAACATAAATCGATTATTTTTAATTTTCATGTGTATTTTTTCGTTGTGATTTGTAACTCGATGAGACGGAAACAAAGCAACTCTAAACAGAGACAAACACATACATCTATAGGATTTAGCCTGCCAGAGAATGAGGTAGCGATAAAATATTTATTTATTTCACGGGGACTCGGTTCCAATATAATACGATAAATCCACAGTCCAAGGCAAGCCTCCTTCAGTCTAGTGGTATAAAGCGTCTGACGAACCTTAGCAGCAAGATATTCAGGGGACCAAGGATTAAATATTACGAAAACCAAAAAAATAAATATATGTTTGTAAATTCAATATCCAATCTTCAAACCTCTCCATAATGAACAGACAAAGAAAACACAAAGAAAGCGACATCTAGCGACTCCGAAGAAGAAAATACAAATACTAATAAGATTGAACTAAAAAGTTGCACTGGAATTTGACGACAAAAATATGGAAATAATCATCCTTCACATTGATAAAAAAGTGCTTCGTAGTCTCCCCACTCTTGTCTACTTTAGTTTTCTGAAGGTTTCGCTTCTACAGCTTGTGAATTGCACACTCTGATTTTTTATTTATTTCTTACGATGTAAGGAAGGTATCCGATTCACGTTTTCAATTAAAGAATTATTATCATCAGAATTTAAACAATTTTCTATTTGAAATCATCAATTTCTTTTTAAATCGTCAAAACATGATTAAATATAGAAATTATTTCGTGCTATATAAAAGGTTTCTTAACTCCTTGTACAAAACCAATTAATATTATTTATTCAATTTGAAGTCCAATTACTCGAGTTTTCTTGTGTTTACTTTGTGCGCTGGGTGCTATGGTATAGAATACACTAGATGGGTCCATCGCTGATTATAAATATGCGTTAAATGAATCTCTGACCATGTTATTGGACACGAAACAGTTTTTTTTACTGGAAATAAGTTTTTATAATTTATAGTAACTTAGGTAGGCAGGGGATAGACCGCCTCACAACTCTGCCTCGCCGTACTTTGCTTCATTCACATTCATATATATATGGTCTCATATATATGAACCTCCCCCAAGCCGACTGGTCCTCGTGGGGGAAAAGACCAAGACCCTTTAAAGATAAACAACAGAACTTCAGATGTGCAAAGGATAGATAAAAATAGAAATTTTTAGAGGAGGCCTATGTCGAAAGACAAGCTGTTTCTTAAAATAATTACCCGAACCCTGATAATTTAGAATAATATTAAAAAATAAAAAATAAATTAAAATAAATACATCAGAAAAATGTTTTATAAGTTTCAGCAATAAAGGCTAATTTTATTTTATTTTTATTTTATTTTATTTATTTTATATGGTCTCATACTTTCAATTTGGGAGGTGGGTATGGGTACGCCCTTGTAAAGGTCACTATGAGTGGTTCGCTACATTTGGTGATTTATCAGGGGTGCCTAGGTTCACGGGGTGAGGTTTATCTAGTTCTTGGGGGCGAATGCATTTGACCACCTACTGCGTGGCGGGCCGGATCTGGAGCGCCTCGTTGAGGGAGACCTTACCTAGATCTCTGCAGCCGGACTCTTATCGATCCATCGGCTTACACCGCAGTGGGAGATGGATGGATTCATATGTCTGTCACTCCCTAGATTCCTACTCACAATACCATTTTTCTTTCCAGAACTTCCTCCATTTCTTTTCCCTAAAAAGACCCTCCACACAGCATCCCCAACGACGACACAAATTTATATTTTAATTTGTATTTTGATATTTGACATGATAAGCGTTTGATTCACTTGATCGTGCCATGCGATTCTCGGGAATATAATTTACGAATCTTTATACCTAGTTGCCCGTACCTGCGGAATACTGTAGATATTTATTTAACTCTCGCTAACTTAATCCCACTAATCAGAAACTTTTCACAGTGGAACTGTCTGCGACATCTGTAAATAGATATAATTACGAGTTCTTGTTTATTAATCAAGTTTTCTTGTGTTCTGTAAATTAAAATCTGCCAAAGTAATTTAACTAAAGATTTACGTACATTACTTTCTCTATTCGTAGAGTAATTTTATAGTTTAAGCATTGCCTGTAAATAATTGTTTAATTTGTTTTACGTATGTGCTTTCAGAGTTTCTACGAAAAACTAAATTTTGCTGGTGGTGAAAACATAAATTTATTTTACAACGTAACTAATAAATTATTTGCATGAATAAATTATTGTTTGTATTTACGGCCGTTGTTTCCAACTTTTAGGTCGATCGATCAGCTAAGTGATTTGTTTAGTAACGCCCGATTCGCCTGTTGGTCGGAGAGCTGCGTTGGGAAGAGCAAATTTGTGCATTTGAGGAGTGTTGAGCCAAAATTTCGGCTCAACAGTTGATCTTTAGAATTGGGAACAACGGCCTTTTGAATTTTATATGTTATTTTTTATTTATTTTTTTATTGAAATAATAGATAATACATAATATAATCAACAAACAAGTCCTGCTAAGCCAATTGAATCGGCTTGTCAACAGGTGCTTATATTTTAGTTACATATTTATACATTTTTAAAATTTAAAATTTACATCTTATATCTACAGATTCAACATTTTTTTATACATATCAAAATCAATATAAATCTTTTTTTTCCGATAGCCAATTTTTCACCATGGTAGAATTACATTGCTTTATAGAGTCAGGTAATAAATTAAATATCTTCGGTATGATGTATTCAAACGTTCTCTGTCCGTACTTATTGTTAAATTTCGGAACTATTAACCCGTCTATTAACCGATGTTTTCTTACACGGTACATCTTTCGAATATAAAAACAATGGTGTTTACCGTTAAAATGAACAAATATGAACGTTTCGATTTGTATCCCGTAAAATTGACACGTTCCTATTACTACTAAAAACACGTTTATAATGGAATAACTTGTTGAGTAAAACCTCAGAATTAAAAAGAGACGAACACATACATATATAGCAATGGTTCCCAAGCGGTGTTCGGTGGACCACAGGTGGTCCGCGAGATCTAAAATGTGGTCCACGAAACATTTATTCATTTACTACAAAAACCGAATCAAAAGGCATCCAAAAACTGATTCGTAACTGTATTAAATATGGAAAGGTAGCTGAAGAAGTCCAAGAAGATACCCCCATTTTTAATTGAAAAATGATAGTAATTGCAAGGACGTGCTTAAACGCGATTATCAGTTTATCATTATTGTACCTTGTGGTCCCTGTGAGAACAAATAAATGTAATAGTGGTCCCTGGTCGTAAAAGGTTGGGAACCACTGCTCTATAGGATTTAGTCTCTCTAATCGGTCTCCTCTTTGTGCGGTGCTTCGTAGCCTATCGGTCTCCTCTTTTTGCGGTACTTCGTAGCCTCCCCACACCTTGTCTACTTTAGTTTTCTGAAGGTTTCACTTTTACCTGCAGACAGTTTTTTTTTTAAGTGAAAACTTCTTTAGCACCGTTGTGATTTGAAACTCGATGAGACAAAAAAGCGACACTAAAAAGAGACAACATCTATAGGAGAAGAGATAGGACTAATCGGTCTCCTCTTTGTGCGGTGCTTCGTAGCCTCCCCACTATTGTCTCCTTTAGTTTTCTGAAGGTTTCACTTCTGCCGCGTATGATCTGCACACAAATTAAAAAAACTATATTTACATGTTTTTAATTTAAACTTAAACAGCGGGCAGCGGGCTAACAAATGGACGGTGTGGTTTTGATTTAACAGATGGCGTTGGTTATAAAGGTTTCGTTAGCCACAGCAATGTGTGTCCGGGTCTGCTAGTGAAGAAATAAATCAATAAAATAAATAGTCTAGTAGTCTAGTTTACATCCACATCCGACTATATATATATTAAACATCGTTACTTTGGGCACCTTATGGAGTTAGTGGGAATCCTCTCACATTATTAATGCATTTTATATCACTGAGTACTCTGAGCTGATACTTCCGCTCTATTACGACCTGTCACCTGAACAACGTAACAATCCTCGCATGTCGGGCAGAACCCACGCACGATTATTTGATGACCATTCACATTATTATCATATTTGATATAACCAAAAAATATGTTTTATTAAATGAAGACAATATTAGCGAAACTCAATCAAAAATCTGAGACAGAAAAATCAGAAAAGATATTTGCTCCGCTCTCGTGTCCCAGCGGAGCCAATATATTTTCTGATTTTTCTGTCTCAGATTTTCGATTGAGTTTCGCTAATATTGTCTTCATTTAATTAAATATTATAATTTGAGATTTTACTTGTAAAGTTCAAAAAAATTTATATAAAAAATATGTTCATTTGAGATTATGATGTTGTTGTAGTGGGACTGTCTCACCGTTCAATGGCAGAACTGGCCTCAACAAACCTAAAAGATAAATAATAGTCTTGAAACCACTGTGATGTTCTTCTTCTCGTGCCCTGTGCGTTCAACGGACATTGGCAATAATGTTGGCTATGCGGACTTTGTTTACTGCGGCCCGGAACAGCTCTACAGTAGACTGGCCAAACCACTGTCTTCCACAGCTTTTCTACCAGTCTCATTCTTCCAGCCCCGTCATCCGGCAATCTTTCCCTGCATTATGAGATGCAAGATCTCGTACTTCTCTGGATGTCTCATCATATGTCCTATAATGTTTATTCATCCGCACCATAACTCTTCATTCGTAACTCTGTCCATCCAGCTTATTTTTAGTATTCTTCTGTAAATCCACATCTCGAATGCCTTTTGTGATATTCGTTTGGTGTTTATATTATTGTTCGCGCATATGGGATTGATTGGGTATTGCATTCGCAGACTTGGTGGGTAGCATATGTCAAAATCCTGAATTTATCCCACCTACCTAATCTTTCCTTCCTAAATGTCACCAAGAAAAATTGTTGCAAGAAAAATACTCAACTGGGAGAGGTGACAGTGTGCTTTGCTGTTCAGTGCAAAATAACATCTCAGACAGGGTGCATGTAGCATAATCTCTTGCTATAAGAATATTGCGATTTTTAAATTAAACATTGTGAAGTGTACACCACAAACTTGAGATCAGCGAGGCCCCATCTGCAACGGTGAGTCCTATTTTCCTTTTTCCAATCTGGACTTATCTAATTTTCCAAAAGCACAGATCTGGACTATCGACTGACTATCCATCAGGTTTTCGAGTGTATGCTATTTAATCGTCCCGTATAACTTAGCGATCACTTATTTTCGGGACTGGTCCTTCGAGGGTTGCATAGGCTTTGCTCTGCAGCACTTAACGCCAATTTACAGTGGAGTCGCAGTATCGCGACACCAATTGTGTTAATTATTTTTGACAGTAAATAGTGGAAAGAACATAATATTATCACTATAGCAAACAAGCTTAGAAAATCAATATGCTTCCTTAGATATTATCGCCACTTTGAATCAATTTAAAACAATTTGCTTTGCACTCTGTCAATCTTTAATCGAGTACGGTATTATAGCCTGGGGAGAAGCTAACGCTGCTGCCATTGATCCGATTTTTAAAGCTCACAAACTAATTATAAATTCAATTCAATTCAATTGACCTTAACTTCAGAATTAAAGTACAAAAAACGCATTTTCAGGTGCTATTAAGGCGACAAAGCAATTTCCATTTTATCTTGAACAGGCAAAACGAGTGTACATAGCCGATGCGCGTTTTTATCCCCTGACAAAATTTTATTGGAATACTACGCTGAATTCTTACTTATATTTATTTTTGAACAATAATTTATTTTCGTATTTGTTTTTAGGGTGTTATGCCTTGTTGCGCTACCTCATTCTTTAGCCAACGTTTCGGACATCATCAGGGCAGATCCGGCAGATCCGGTAGATGTGTGATTTATTGTCTTTACGGATATCTGTATTATTCCTGTCCCATTTTTTTGTTAGGTTTTAGTAGATATTTAGTTGGGGGATGTTTTATTCGTAGAATATTTTGTCACGGGATGTTACTACTTTAGAATTTCACGTTCATTTTATGATTTTAAAACATTTTTTGTTATAAAGTGTGCTTTAGACCACACGACTGAAGTAAAACTACAAAACAAACCACGCCCAATGAACCCTGGTATCCCTGCTAAGTTACCAAACGTAGCGAACGGGGTGACCTATGACCTAGGGGTGACATATGACATTGGGGTGAAATATGACCATGGGGTGACCTACGACTTTGGGGTGACCTACGACCTTGGGGTGACCTACGATCTTGGGGTGACCTACGACCTTGGGGTGACCTACTACCTTGGGGTGACCTACGACCTTGGGGTCACCATCCTTATCCTTATCACTCCCCAAGTCAAGCGTGCGTAAAGATCAATCACCGTTCGCATCGATTACCGTTCGTATGACATTTTTCGTAACAATCACTACCTTTCGTAACGCATTCACCAGCTTACTCCCCAAGTCGAGCGTGGGTGAAGAAGTTTTACTTCAAATAACGGATATTGTTATAAAATAACTGAAAGAGACCAGATTGCATTCTGTGAAACGACCCTTATTGAGTTTCCCTTAAACAATGTAAGCCTTCCACAATTCTAATAATCCGATGCAAAGTAAACAGAAGATATTGTATAAGGAATAAATTCATCAAGTGGACATCTTTGCCCCGACAATGCTAACAAACCCCGCTAGCTATCTCTTCTAGAAATATTATATTTCAACCCCTCCTTGAGAGCGCCAATTTACTTCGAGCAGCTTCCAATATTGTTTACACTGCTGTACAGTGTAAATTCAGTGTACCAGGAATGTGCGCAGGAGTGTGAAGTGTACACAGAGATGAGATCCTTGTCAAACGATTTTGTATTTTATTGAGTCGTATCTTTTCGGGCGTTAATTATTAGAGCGGAGATGTTTTCAGCATAAAAAGACATTTTATTATTATTATTTCTCTCTCTTTTTTTTTGTAAATGTTGTTTTTCTCGGTGAAAATTTCATCTCGCAAATTATTTTAAATGCCGGTTTTTCGCAGATTTTTTTAATCAGGAATTTTATTAAGAGGGTATTACCAGAGAGAACCAGAAATATGCAATTTTTAAATCAGATTTTAGACGTATTGACTCTTTTCCACAAAAAATTATAAATGAATTTGAAAAAATGTTAATTTTTTTATATAAGGTATAGTATAATTAGTACAAAAATGTTAATTTTTAGTAAATAATTTATTGTAAATAATTTTTAGTATAATTTAGTAGTATACCATGGTATACAGGTCCTTGGCAGATTTGTTAAATTTTCAAAAAAGATTTTGTTTTATACCACACCCATTTCAAATCATATAATCATGCAGTAAAATAAATCAATACTTTATCTGGGCATCGCATGTTTTAGAATTTTAATTTTAGTTTAGATAAAATCATTAAAAATATATACGTACATGTGTTTCTTGACGAAAATTGGTCAGTTTGTGTATTTATTTGCACACTTTCAAACATATATATTTCAGATTTTTGAAGTATTCTTATTTAACTTAGACATTATTGAAAAATGTTAAATACTTATAATCAAAAAATAATTATAAGGAGGACATTATTTTAATAGTTTTATCATCACGCCTTTCAGCATTTTTGGATGTAGGTATAAATTAAAGCAAATTGAGTTATAATTTTAAAAATCTGGTACGGAGAATAATTAATCTTTCTCATTGTAATCGCCCTGCACGATCGTTAGAACAACTTTCGACGAAATGTGGATTTTTGTCCGCTGGCTGGTTAAACGCTCGTAATGTTCTGAAGTCGTAATATTTTTTAGCAAAAGAGATTTGCCAATTCAAATAAGGTATTTTCATTTATTTATTTGTCTGTATAAAATATCATTATAAACGATTTTCGATGTCTCTCACATGTGTCGAGACAGACGTACGAGGTACATAATTATATACATAACAATGGCGGTAAGTGTCTTTTCAGTGAGGTAGAGTGGTAATATTGAAAAAAATACTTTTTAAATTTTTGTAGCTGAAAAAAAAAAATTTATTTCAAGATTTCCATATTTGCACAAAAAAATTTTCAGTTTGTGGATGCTGTGCATATTTGTAATCAACTCAAAGGATAGAAGATAAATAAATTTAAATAGATACTTCGAAGATAAATTGATTATTTTTGTAATTTGTTTTGTCTTTTTGAAATAATGGCATAAAGAGCTCCGGGCCAAAAAGGCCCCTTTCTCTTTCATCATGAATTTATAATAAGGTATTTTTTTTCATCATGAATTTATAATAATAATTTTTAAAGGAAGGAGAGGAGAGTTCTGGGAAGGAATATAATAATAACGTAATATTTATATAGCGCAGTTTAGTGTTATTTCACTTCAAGTGCGCTTAAAAAAATATATGTTATTCTTGAAGATAATATCTAGACTTTGCCCGCGCCAAAACGCAAATTATATAAAATTCATTGGAAAAGGGTTTAAGGGGTGGGTAGGAATCTGGGGTTCAATGTGTCGTGGTCATCCGCCTCCAAGCCCTAGACAAACCTCACCCCATGAACCCGGGCACTCCTGCTTAATCACCACACGTAGCGAACCACTTGGGGTGACCTATGGCAGAGGTGTTGGTTATCCAATAAAGGTTCCCTTGGCGGCGGTACCCATTCCCGCCTCCGAAATTATTTCCGCGAGACTTACTATGTGGTTTTAGGGATTTCAGAATCTTTCTGGAGTTGGGATACCCTTATCCATTAGGGTATGGCTTTATTCTAAAATATTTGAAGTTTTTTCAAATGAGATTCTGAAGCGTGCACTCAGATAGGGCTTACATAAGTAAGTTTAGAAATTTGTATGACAATTTCACCTAACCCGTTCGTATTACCGTGGTATTATCTTATTCTGCGATTATGAGTGAGGCGGTAGGAGTTTATTTTTAGTGCATAGTGTTTTTTATTTCTTTTGCACAACATTGCGTTGTAATTATTTATTATTTATTCAATACTTGATAAATTGATATTATGTCTTTCAATATAGTTGGGTGACTGGTTCGTGGATTAAATCATGACGGTGTCCCCTGCTTCCCCTATATTAGGGGGTGGAGGGAGAGTAGAGACGATCCATCATGCTAATTGTCACATTAATAAACCCCCCCTATCCCCTCTGAAGTTGATTTATTGTTTCCAATAATATTTCCACCGGTGAAATATTGCACTAAAGGATGCTCAGCCTTTTCTGAAACTGGTTAAAAATTTCAATACAGGGGTATAGAAATCAACCAGAAAAGCGACTCTGTTTTTATATGGATACGGAATCCATTCCATACGTAATCGCCTGTCAAATTTCTGTGATTGTCTATGGCTTGCAATTGCTTTTTCAACTAGTTTTAAAACACGAAATGCTGCAAGTTTGCGTATTATTTATTCGTTTAATGTACGTTTAAAGTTGTAAAGCATGGATTTGACTTTTGAGTTTCGTTTCAATCTCGCATGGATTACTTAGTGCCTCCGTTCACGGAGATACTTACAAGATACTCGATCCTCGTGCGCGTATCATACGCGCCGATCGTAAGTACCCCCCGTACGATTTTGCTGGTGCCCGTTCACGGCGCTACGCGGTGGCTGTCGGTTTCCAATCAGTATCACACTATCACGATACCGACAGTGCTGATCGCGCGCGACGCTCTCATCATTTGTGTCTGATACTTACTCGTTTGACAGAAATGGCGTCGGAACATGAAAGTAATGTTAGATTTGTTCTGAAAGTGGAAAAATGCATGTTTATATAACTACACGTTACCACAATACGTAAGAAAAGATTTAGTGGAGAAGGCATGGATTGATGTTAGAAAAAAAGTCATATGACATCGCTTGAGTGCGTGTTAACTCCACGGCTGCACGTGAAAAATGATCAAGTTCAGTATATTTCGGATAGCGCGTGTACGGAGACTAGCATTAAAATGTGGTATATCAGCAGGGTACTTGTGGTTTCGTCACAATTTCGTAGATTGTAAGTACCTCCATGAACGGAGGGCCTTAGTTTGCCCAAATTAATTTGAATCGCATGGCAGATTAGTAACTATTCTCTATCAGAAGCTCCCTGGACCTCAGGAAGGTCGATCGATAAGGATTGTATCTATAACTTTCAGTAACTTGTCATCGTTCCCTAGCATGATTGAAGGTCGCCAATGAATAAATAACATTTAATTTATACTTTAACTTCATGAGTAAAACCTCAAATTGTAATATTTAATTTTTTTATTTTTTTATTCTTCATTTTAAGCACCCGCTAAACTGCCAAAGCAGTTTGTCAGCAGGTCAATTTAACAATATTAATATAACATTAAATCACAAATATAACAAGAAACCACAATATACAAAATAGATACAGAAGAATAACTTTTAAATAGCTACAATACAAAGGCACAAAATATACAGATAGACAGATATAACACAGGCAAATTACTCTTTGTCATATTTATACATAAGATCACAAACGATATCAAAATAAAAAGTTTTGATCCATTAGCCATTTTTTTTTTTTTTTTTTTAAATCGGTGGTGCAATTTGATTCGATTTTTATGTTCACTGGCATCTTATTAAATATGGTAGGGACAAGATAAGTAAATGTCCGTTGTCCGTATTTATTTATAATTTTCCGAATTAAAGGAAGACAATATAAGCGAAACTCAATCGAAAATCTGGAAACAGAAAAATCAGAAAAAGATATTGACACCTCTTGTCCCAGAGGTGTCAATATCTTTTTAAATCTTGTCAATATCAATATCTAGAGTTTCGCTTATATTGTCTTCAGTTAATTGAATAAATAACATGTATAATATATATATATACGTATGTATAATATATATACATATATGTATGAATAAATAACAGTTCATAATTCTCCCTTATCAGGCACAAGAGCCCCTCTTTTCTGATAAGGTATACATGACCAGAAAAAACCTTTAATTTAATATTTTGTAAAATATATGTGTATATAATATGTAACTCATATTTTTTTATATTACATTAAAAAATAATAATAATAATAATAATAATGACTAAGTGTTCTTATAAATTCGACGTCGACTGTTTTTTGTACGTTAGCTATCTGCAGTTGTCCTAGGGAACGATGAGAAGTTATCGAATGAATATAAATTAATAAGATGGGCCATTATAATTCCATTTTTCATGATTTTAGAGACAACGTTGACCGTTTATTGAGATAATTGTTTAATAAAAAAATATCCCTATCTGCTACTATGGAATGTAAAATAAAATACTAACTAACCATCACGCAGTTTCCCCGCAGAAGTTGGCAGAGAGGACGGACCACCAAACATCTCGGTATTGGCACACACTTTTTGCCTCATTGACATTCATAAAACATCCAACCTCTTATATTATTCGGACTCTTGACATGGCTCGACTCAAGTATCTGATTCACATGATCGTGCCTTGCTTTCCTCGGGCGTCCCCGACTTCTTCTACCATTCACATTTGCGTCATATATTCTTCTTACACTACTTTCTTCGTTCATTCGGTCTACGTGCCCAAACCATCTGATGGTCATTTTCTTAATCTTATTCATTGCGCTTTCATTAGCGTTGCATTATTTGCGTATCTTCACATTTCTCACACGATCATATATGGTTTTACCACACATACAGAGATCTCATTTCTACAGCACTCAGTCTACTTCCATTCTTCCTCTGCCAATTCTGTGCCTCACTGCCATACATCATCGTAGGTACCAGCACCCCATTGTAGACTGCCGGCTTCGCTTCTTTGGCT
The DNA here is from genome assembly GCA_929108145.2 of Limnephilus rhombicus. Classification (NCBI taxonomy): domain Eukaryota; kingdom Metazoa; phylum Arthropoda; class Insecta; order Trichoptera; family Limnephilidae; genus Limnephilus; species Limnephilus rhombicus. The sequence continues at coordinate 18,123,753 of OV815298.1, read as the reverse complement.
AGTTATTTGTTAGCACCAAATATAATAAAATATAAAATTTTCACGGCAATGCAACGATTTTCAATGTCAATTTTTCACCAGCGCGATACTCAGAGTATCTACACAATTGTTTGTTTAATGTTTTATCTATTGTCCCTAATGATGTGGTAAAAGCGGGTGATTTAACATCAACCAACCGTTAATTGTCAACCCCTGCACCAATGCCGGTTGAATTGCATCAGGAAATGCATATTTTGCAAGTGCGCCCGCCACCGACTGGTTGCGTTAATTAATTGATTTCGGTATTACCGTTGCATTGTATTCTAATTAACATACAAGCCGTTTGTCGAACATAATTAAAACAAATGGACGTTTTTGTTCGATGCAATGGGTCGCTAGAGTGCCCGTTCTTTTGCAATGCAATTTTGTGGGGAAATTTTGTTTATACTCGTAGATTGAGTTTTACAGCTTTTAGAATTGTTAATTACGACGTAGTGATGATTGCAATACGTTAATACGTTTGTTTTAATTTCGATAATGCATATAGAAATGTTTGTTTGCAATAATTTGTATTTCTAGAATCCAATTCAATATTTAAACAATATGTACATTGTGCCCGTTTTTTTGCAATTCAATTTTGTGGGCAAATTTGGTTTACCGATTCAGTTTTTAAAAGTAAAAATTACGATATTCCAGCTTTTAAAAATGTTAGTTACGATATAGTGATATTTGTTGCATATTAATTCGTTTCATTTGATTTTGATATGCAGAGAGAAATATTGGTTTACAAAAGTTTTTTTAATTTGAAATAAAACAATAACTTTGTAAACACCACTTTTATTTTTATACTTTATGCCGACCGGGTACTACTCTACTAACAACTCTACTAACATTAGGTTACATGTGTGTTATAAATTATAATATAACTTATAATATAAAAAAAGTTTTTTTGGTCGGAAAGGCGCAGAAAACAATTATGAAAATTATTCTCAAACTTCCTCTAACTGCAAAAAGTGACCAAATATTCAAAATAATGAGAGTATTTGATGTTCGACAGATCTACGTAAAAACTATCCTCTTATATCTCCTTAAAAACAAACATGTGCTTTACGAAAAAAAATAAACATAAGATTTACATGTAAACAAAGACGTATTGCAAGTTCCAGCGCTCTCTTCCACCTTTGGTCAACGTTGCTTTAGATACTTTGCCACGAAAATATTGAACATTCTCCTAGAAAACATCAAACTGAGTGAAACTCAGAAAGAATTTAAAAAATATGCTAAAATTTGGATATATTCTAATGATCGAGCCTATACTGATGCTCTCACCCATACGCCCTGTCATTGACAGTTGTTATTGTGGTAATAACCTTGCAGTTTTTGTTTTGTGTATATACAAACAATAATGTAATCTAAAATAAAGTTTTTGCTGTATAGAAACCTACATTATACATATAAAAAACCATAGATAAAATTGTGAGAAACAATTTACAAAAAATTCTGCCTTAATTCAGGTTCACCTAGTAAGGCAGGCTATGCACAACTAAAAATATTGTATAATTATGCTACTTCTGCGTAACCGATCTTACATTACTTTCTACTTATTAATTTTTTTGTACTGTTGTAATCTATTTGTAATCTACATTGAACATGTACTTTTTTGTTGTAAAGTTGCCAATTTCATTGAATAAAAGATTTTTTTAATTATTATTATTATTACAATCTGTATTATTATTACAAAAGTTTGTACGGATGTATGTGTGTTTGTTACTCTTTCACGCAAAAACTACTGAATGGATTTTAATGAAACTATAAAGTAATGTAGCTCATACATCGGAATAACACATAGGTTATAATTTATAAAGCTAGCTAAGAAGGGGACGCACGGGGAAGGTGATTCAGGGAGAAACAATGTATTTCTTTGAATATGGTATTGCAACGCATGCCGGGCACCACCTAGTAATTTATATTTCTAGAATGCAATATCATATCCAATGCAATATATTTATCTATTTTTTTTAACTTAACTGGTAAGTAAAACCTCAAATTGTAATATTTCATTAAATTAAGACAATATTAGCGAAACTCAATCGAAAATCTGGAATCAGAAAAGACCTTCGCCTTGCTGGGGCGCAATTCTACCAACTGAGCAAATGTGTCCCTATCCGTTTCGGTCGTATTTAACTGTATCGTACTTCGACTAATATAGATAGTATTGAGTTCGGGTTTGAATCTTGCAATCGTAAGATTAAGATAGCAGCCATTAAAAATATGCGTTAAGAAAATGAAGATAATGTTGGAAGTTCTTAGTGGACTCGAGGTCCACTGTTCACAGAATTACTACTTACAGATTAACCTACATCTAATGCTATTATATCCCGTTGTATTGTATTTCAATGACTTTTGAGAAGAGTTGGACCTTAGGGGATGGTTGGGACGCCTATTTAGAGATTCCTATTAAGGCTCCCACTTGCATCAGATTAAGTCCGACAAATAATGACGACGGCACCGGACCAACTCAGGGGGCGGCTATGGGAGAGGAGGGGGCGGTTACGGGATAGGAGGGGCGGTTAGATGCCTGTTATACCATCGCTGGCTCCAGGGGGCGCTGAGAGGATATTTGATTTCTTTAATCTGATGGAGTGATTGTCTAGAGGGGTTTTTATCACTTTGCGACTGTCTTATTTTGTGGAAAGAAGCACTTTAGAATTATGGACGTAATTCGTTGATTTTTTTTTAATGTACATTATGCATTACCGCTCCTAAGACTCTATTGCATTAATGAGAATAACGCATTAAAGTCCCAACTGCCCGAAGCTAGTGGTTATATGACAGTTATAGAGCACTGACCCAGTCAGTCATAGGTCTTGGGTTAGATTTTTTTTTTAGATTGGATTTTTCTGTTTCAGTTTTTCGATTGAGTTTCGTTAATATTTTCTTCATTATTTCAATATAACAATTTGAGGACGTGGTATTTTGAAGACCCCCCCCCCTGAATGGGTCACGTAGTATAGGTACGTTCCCTCAAGTTAAAAATAAAAATAAATATTCATACTAGACTTGCAGAAAAGTCAGAAGATGTAGCATATTATTTTTTTTTTAATGGATAAATTTATCCAAGGCACTATCTTGACAGCATTTAGTTCTGGTTGAATCTTGCAATCATGCATAAAGATAGCAGCCGTTAAAAATATGCTTTAAGTAAATGAAGATAATATTGGTAGTGCTTGGTCGAAGAATGATACAGTTAAATATAACCGAATCGGATAGGGACACATTATTATCTTATTAGCTCAGTTGGTAGAGCACTACCCGACATAGGTCATGGGTTCGAATCCCAGATGTGACCGTATCTTTTTCTTTTTCAGATTTTCGATTGAGTTTCGCTAATATTGTCTTTATTAAAGAAAAATGTACCTATGGTTTAAGCAAATTCGTTGACAGCAATTTTGGTTTTGATTTATTCAATAAGAGAAAATTATAAACATATTTTTTTGGACGCGAGGTCTTTACTGTTTACAGAATTACTTACCTGCTTAATTAGGAAGTGGATAAAAATGCGATCTCGGTAAGATCGGTTATGATAAATTCGTTGAGTTTATCTGTAAAATTTTTGATTCCTCTCTATCTTCTTGTACCCTGAACCAATCTAAAGTTGTTACAGATTCCGCTTTCGAGTTGTTGCGAGCTTCCGTGTAAAGTCGCGTAAACTCGTTTCCGGCGCCTATTCAAACCGGATGTCCCGACTTCATTGGCGGGAGATTTGAAATTTCAAGATGGTGCCTCGTTTGATTTCCGGCTTTGCCACCGAAAGATAAACCGACAGAGGTAATCTCGAATTGTGTCAGAAGTAATCTCGAATATTCCCTAAACTTTGGTTTATTGATTTAACGTTTTCAATTTTTTTTTTAAGTGAAAACTTCTTTAGCACCGTTGTGATTTTAAACTCGATGAAACGGACACAAGCGACACTAAAAAGAGACAAACACATACATCTAAAGGATTTAGCCTGCGAGAGAATAAGATAGAAAACAACCTTACCTAGGTTCAGTAGGTATCTACAAAGCGTCGTGCTCTATCAAGCTGTCTTTTATACAGATAATGGGTCGTCCATTAATCACGTGAGGCTCGAAAGGGGGGAGAGGGGGTTCGGAAAAAATCACGAAATATCACGGGGGGGGGGGGGGTGTAATGACATATAACGTGTATTTATTTTTCGTGATAATATTCTGAAAATTTCAAAATATTATTACTAAAAAAAATACACGTGATTTTGGTGGGGGGGGGGGGTTAGTCTAAAACCTCACCACATATCACCACGGGGGGGGGGGGGTTGAAAGTTGCTAAAAACCATCACGCGATTAATGGACGACCCCTAAGGAACGTTTAAATTTTTTTTTTTACATTATATTCAGACAGGAGGCTCTGAGGAAATCAATTTCCCTCAGGGCCTTTGTCATCTTTGGGGATGATTTGTGAAGGGTATTTTTAGGAAAGGAAGGAGAGGAAGTTCTGGGAAGGAAAAGGATATTAATGATAGGTAGGAATCTGGGGGTCAGTATCCAGGAGTGACGCACGTATAAATCCATCACCAAAGCGATGTTCCGATACGGCCTGTCATGCAGCTGATGGGCAGAGACCCGGACAAACCACCCTTGCTAAGTCACCAAACATAGCGAACCACTCGGGGTGACCTATGGCAGTGGTGATGGTTATCAAATAAATGGGTCCGAGGTGGCGGTACCCATACCCGCCTCACAAATATAATAAATCCGCTGGAAGACAAAATATAATCGTCGTAAAAAGCAACAAAAGGTTTTACATGTGGTAGTGTTTGTTCTCCGGTGATTTTTTTAAACATTGTGTCATTATTTTTTTAATATTACAAATAGTCTAAGATCGCGATATAAAACGACCATCACCGAGATGTTTATTTGAAATTATGAAACGTATTTTATATTTAATTTAATATGTCAATAAATATATTGCATATGGGTTGCCTAACAAATTTTAGTCCAGGGTGTGATTAATTGATTATTTAAATATTATTTTTTTTAAACATTTCACCGGTTTGAGTGAATGTGTGCGACTGAGAGGTCCCAACCAACCATCCCATGCGATAGAAGAGGACACAGCATAGCAGCTGTTTGAAGTCCGTCCATTTAAAGAAAGAGAGTGTGCATGCTATTTGTTATTGAAAATGAAAAGGATAGCGATAGACTCGTATACGCTGTGCATCATTTTGGAGTAGTTTATTATTAAAATAGAGGAATAGTTATTAAAAAAAAAAATTATCAATTAATTATTTATAATTATATAATTGGCTAATTCATATAGCGCCGTTTTCTTGGAAAATCACCTCAAGGGCGCTGTACAAATGATATATAAAAGAATCAATATTACTGGCTTAAAACTAAGATTTACAATTACAACTAGTGACTTACATCTAAGACTTATAGCTACTTATATTACTGGCTTACAACTAAAATTTACAATTATAACTAGTGACTTACATCTAAGACTTATAGCTAGTGACTTACGACTAAGACATATAGATTCTAACCTAAAACTGGTAACTTATTAACACACATATTTACAATTAAGATTAGCGCCAGAAGAAGTAGGAAGTTTTTACATAATATTACAATTCGAGAATACGGGTGCAAAAAGTATAATGAAGGTTAACTGGATTTACGGGAAGGTATAGATATTTTAAATAAATTAATAAATTTAATAGTCAATCTTTACTGCATTAAGGTGATTCATCGCTCACCAGTTAACAGATTGAGGTATCACAATTAACAGATTACATTAAACAGATTGAGTTAACTATAAACAAAGAGAAAAGAGGAAAAAACAACTACTACTGTGTATATTTTGATACCACCGTGTTCACAATGAAATAATCTTTAATTTCATTTAATTTTAATTCAATAATCAGACCGGTGCAAAATGCTAGTATCGATTTACCTGTTTATACCTACCTGTTTAAAAATAATAATATTTAAATCATTAATTAATCATACCCTGGACTAAAATTTGTTAGGCAACCCATATGCAATATATTTATTGATATATTAAATTAAATATAAAATACGTTTTATCAAATAAACATCTCGGTGAAGGTCGTTTTATATTAGGATCCTATACTAAAACTATTAATTTCACCGTTTCCCTAACCGAGGTGTACAACGGTCCAAGTGCGCACATTTGCCGCTTTGATTGTGAGCTCATTTTTCAAGCGTCCTAATGGTTGATATTTTGTGTGTTAATTTGTGATACCTCTTGTTTACATATTGAAACTAATTTTTGAACTGAAAACTTCTTTTGCACCGTTGTGTTTTGAAACTCGATGAGACGAAAATAGCGACACTAAAAAGAGACAAACACATACATATAAAGGATTTAGCCTGCCAGAGAAAGATATAGTATAATCGGTCTCCTCTCTGTGCGGTGCTTTGTAGTCTCCCCACTCTTGTCTACTTTAGTTTTATGAAGGTTTCGCCTCTGATTTTTAACTAGATTGTCAGTTATTTTGGCTTGTCTAGCTTCTAAGAGTCGAAATAACTTGTAAGTTTTTTTTTTCATAAGTTTTTATTCCAGTAAAAAAGAAAATAACATTTTCACTTACTTAACTAGAATATTGAATTATGTACTTTTTACATTATATTACATAGTTTTTACATTTCATAACCTTAGATTACATTAGATTGCAATACTGACATTTACATGATATTATATCACCATACGATATTATTCACTACACTACTTTGTTTTTTGTGAATAAACATGGACAATTTTTTTTTGAATTTGCACACACTTTTTTCGTTTTTGATATCTGGAAGGCAATTATATAAATTGCCCCCCTCGTAACTAATTGATTGTTTACCGTAGTTAGTATGAATGGTGTTGAAACGTATGTTCTCGTGTTATCGTGTAAAATGTTTGTGTACTTGGGACGTTTTAATGAATTCTGTGTTTGTATGTATGAGTTTATTATTTATTTTGTATATAAGGACACATATATTGTACTCTAAGTAACTGTGTCAGTTTCCTTTCATAGTTGTTTTTTATTTTATTTCTAGAAATAATCTGTTCAGTGGGTATTGCTGTGCTATGTGCCATTGGGAAGTCGGAGAAATCAAAAGGAAATGAGTGCAAATATAACTAATTCAATATTGAATTCGAAATATCCAGTAAAGGATTGTGCGGATGTTTAGGGTTACGACTTCAGACGAGCCGTTACCTACAGTGTGAAAATATTTTAAAAGGAATTATTTTAATTGTCATTTTCAAAATTTGTACTTATTTATCAAGAATTCAGACTATCACGTGATTTTTTACGGGTCTGCGCTGGTCATTAAATATTTATCCATATCTTTCCAATCGTCGCAATCGACCTTAGTGTATCCACATGTGTATAAGTTCTGTATTAATTTATTGTTTTTTATTTGTTTCATCTTTATTTATTACTTACAATTTTTTATGTCCTATGGCTGTCTCACTAGGAAAACCTGTGTTGAGAGCAGGCGATTTATAACATGAGCAATTTTAATAAAAACAATAACGCATATTTTAGTAAAAATATAAATAACACAATATTCCATTTAAAGTAACAAGACAATCGTCTATATATATTTTTTAATGTTTTTTTTACTGTTTTCATGCATTGAAAAGGAATTAATCATGCACATATAAAGGAATTAAAAAAAAGAAGAAAAAAAAAGACAATCATCATCAAAGAGACAATCGTACCATTGAAAAAATACATAGGTACTTATAAGTTCGTTTTGATAATATCTTTGAAGTTGGGTCGGTTTTGGCTGATAATCTCGGACTTGGTGTCAGATTTATATTTAAGATACATTGTGTTTTGTCTAATAGCCAGTGGAAGTGCATTGTATAGTTTTGTTGCAAAGTATCTAAAATTTCTTTAGCCAAAAGTTTTTTTAGCAAAAAGGCACAATTAAGAGATTATGCCCTTTTGTTCTAGTATCTCGAGCAGTTTGGACGTTTTCGAAGTTAGTTCTGTGTTTGAAGAGGTATGCTAGTATAGCGACGCAGCGAACAGCCATAAAATATCATTTTTGCACTGTGGTATCGTCGGTCACCACTCTCCAGCTAGGTGCGTTACAACGCAATTTTCATTTGCAAATTCATTCCGGTTCTAGTGTTCGCCCTCTCTACCTGCTTTACCTCTAAGCAAGAATAATATTAAACATGTACAAATTATTGTAACATAAAGTTTCCGTTGTAAATATATTTTGACTCGCGTTAATATCAAGAGTTGTTATTTAAATACCTCCGAACATACGCATCCAGTTTACAGACGTGGGCAAGGTCTGTAGGCTGTCAGACCTGGATAAAACATTTAAACAATGCCCTATATTGTCCAAACTAGTATGTTTTTTTTTTTTGCAAAAGGTTGCCTAATATCTAAGACACAGATTCTTCATAAAGATTTCATCCGAACTTAACCGTTTAAAATTAACATTTCTGTCCAAGATATACCTAACATATTTGAACATGTTTGAGCGTTTTAAATAATTTTTAACTGATTTTCTTGTAGATTTTCTCAATTCTCTCGGTTCATCTATTTAATTTACACATAAGAACAGGTTTAAATTTTTGCATATGTAATTATTAGCCAAACGTAATTCTTGATTGGTTCCTTTGCTTAGTTGAATTTAGGCAATCAGCTCTCTGCACGGCCAATCACACGTCTCGCGTCCATTGTCCGTGAGTGTGCTTAACCCCTCCCCGACCGAGTGTTCCGTTTGACTCCCATTTGTCCCGCCCGGGACCCGTTTCTCCCGCATGTGTCCCGTTTGTCTCGCTTGTCGCCCCTGATCCCGACCATTGTTTCGCGGCTTCCTGTATCATGTGCACTACACGACTATACCAATCGGCTCGCATGCAGTTCGTACGTATGGCAGTGGTCGTTGAATGTTGTTCCGTGAACTTGTCACAGGTGTTGAACAAATCTCTATTATATTATCAATTGCGGCAACAACTTTCTACAAAATTGTATAATAGCATTTAATAACAACATGGGAGGCGGGTATGAGTACCGCCGCCCCGGGAACAATTTTTTGGATAACCGACATCTTTGCCTTGAGAGTGATTGAGAGAGTCCCTTTGACTTCTCAAGCCGAACTCTCTCGGAACATCGCTTGCACCGCAATGGGAGGGATGAATCCCGAACGTACTACCCTACTACCCTCCTACCCTACTACTTTCCACCCCTACTACCGTTTTCCTTCCCAGAACTTCCTCTCCTTCCTTTCCTGAAAAGACCCCTCACACAGCATCCCCAAATATGTCATAGGCCCTGAGGGGAATTTTGTTTCTCAATGCCTCATGTGCGGAGTTAATGTAAAAAAAATGCGACAAAATGCAAAAACAACATATGACAGTTGGCCTATTGCCAACCACCCGCTTTGCGAAGAGCACCATGAGATTATTTCCGTCCTTATGTTTTTTTTTATTTATTTATCTTTATTATATCTATTACAATTGGTGTACTATGCATGTCTTGTTAGGAACTTCTGTGTTGAGAGCAGGTGCAATTTTTAACATTGTCAGTTAATAACAGAAATACAAATAACACAATATAACGTTTAAAATAAAAGAAAAATGTCAACGAACCATTGGAAATGCATGCTTATAAATTGGTTTTAAAAAAATCTTTAGATCTGTATTGTCGGATGATCCAAAACTTGGTGTCTGGTTTATATTTAAAACAAGTTGTGTTAGCTGTTACAATATAAGGTGTTAAAAAAAGTACTTGAGTTATTTCCACTTTTCCTGGTGTTTTTTGGTCTCCGGTGACATTTCGGCCGAGTGAAAAAAAAACAACGAGTGTGCTTTAGACCACACGACTGAAGTAAAACTTCACTAACTTTTCTCCCTCTCAAATTCCATTCGCCTCGCCCGACCGTTCGCCTCGCCCGATCACACTTTTCATAACGCTCTCGTCACGCATTCACCAGCTTACTCCCCAAGTCAAGCGTGCGTAAAGGGCCCGACCGTTCGCCTCGCCCGATCATACTGTTCGTAACGCTCTCGTCACGCATTCACCAGCTTACTCCCCAAGTCAAGCGTGCGTAAAGAAGTTTTACTTTAAAAAAAAACATCTTTAAAGTCACCGGAGACCAAAATATCATTTACATTTTTTACTCCAAATAATGTCAGGAATCACTGGTTTAAGTAAGTCAATACGCCCCTTCTCACTCTGTATAATGTTAACACTTAATTTATTTATTTTATTTATTAATCTTAAGTTAGCTCACATCTTTGTGTGTGCTAATATTTTATAAAGATATAAACATTTACATTGGTTGGCAAACATAATCACTCTTTCATATTACACATAAATAAAGACATTAATAATTGAGGTAGACATACTTTCGTAATTCTTTTTTAAACTTATTTATATTTTCTATCTCAGTGATTTCATTCGGGATGTTGTTATACAGTTGGACGGCCTGGCACATCAGAGATTTCTGGGTGATTGATTTTTTTCTTGTCGGCAGTCTAATTTGCTTTGATTATTATAAGCAATAATTATCAGCCTGAAACACTCATCCACATTGAAAAATCTTCCGAGAAAAGATACATGACGCCAACGGGACTTGAACCCGTGCCCTTCTGATTGCCGGTCAGCTGCTCTCCCAATTGAGCTATGGCGGCTTATCTTATACCCGCCAAATGATTCAATAAGATAAGCCGCCATAGCTCAATTGGGAGAGCAGCTGACCGGCAATCAGAAGGGCACGGGTTCAAGTCCCGTTGGCGTCATGTATCTTTTCTCGGAAGGTTTTTCAATGTGGATGAGTGTTTCAGGCTGATAATTATTGCTTATAATAATTGTTACCCTTTGTGCTATGCATAAAAATCTTGTCTTTAACGTTAGTTTCAAAATTAAAAAATAATAATTTGCTTTGAATTTCTTGTCCCGTGTGTTTCGTTATTATAATGTATTTTTCTTTTTAGTTCCTTAGACATCATCCCCATGTTAATTTTATGTAAAAAAAAGTAAATTCAAATACACAGTTTGCTTCACCGTCAATATATTTAGCTCTTTTAGCATGTCTCGTATCCGTGTGTATATGTTGCGCTTAAGTATTATTCGCATTGCTTTATTTTGCAGTATTTGAATTTTTTTCATTTTCTCTTCGTTGCACAGAAAAAGAATACTTGAACAGTAATTAAAGTGTAGTGATATAATTGTATTATGATTATCTGGCATGTTTCTTTATTTATTTTGTTTCTGATTCTACCAAGAAATGATATTTTTTTTGCAATTTTTTTAATTGTGTAATCTGCATTTTTTGAGAAGTTCAATTTTGAGTCTATGATGACACCAAGATATTTAATTTCTTCCACTTTTTTTATGATTTCTCCATTTATAGAAACCCTTCATGCGTTTTTGTTCTACCTATATGCATGTATTTTGTCTTATTTACATTTAGTTTCAATTTATTTAGTTTGAGCCATTTTGACAAAGTTTCTAAGTCACTATTTATCTTTTTGATTGCTTTCTCATAATTATCTTCTTCTTAATGAAGAGTTTTATTTCGGGAATTTGGTTGTAAGAAAAGGTTCCGTACAACTGATGTTGGGGCTCTATTAAGTCTATTAGTATTATTGCTTTGCCTTATGTCAGGGCGTCCCATATTGTTGCTGTCCCAAATTATTGAGAGTTTGCATTGTGTGCGCCGCGCTGTACGGGATGTTTGGCCATTATTATTGTGCCAGCCCTCAGGTGAGTTGTAGATTGCATTGAGAGTATTGCTTTATCTGAATATAGGTTAATAATCAAACAGTTTTAATAGCCTAGAGACTGTACAGCTAAAATTTAAGTATCCGGCTAAGAATGCAACTCTGACGCCGCGTCTTACGCAAAACCATTTCCGCACGTGGTGTTTGTATACAAATCCGCTTTTGTAATAGGACCGAATTAAAGGAATGCCAAAAGATGGAGCCACTTATGTTAATAGCTAGCGTGAGGAGCATCGCCTGGCAGGTGTACGTAGGTACAACTGGATTTGTAACTGTGCTAGGGATATCGATATAAAATCGTCAGAAGTTACGCCTATGGAGTATCGATCCGGTATTGTAAAGTTAACGTTTTCACCATACTATTGAGCATTGTTGCCAACTCGGATTTTGAAAAAGAGGTAGGAGGTAGGTCGGACTAGAAAATTACGTAGATCTACGTACTTTTTTTCCTGTCTGAGCGAAATTAAGAACTTGGGTTAGGTGAATGTCGGGCGAATTGGGATATTGTGTCGAATATATTTCTCCCAAGGGGTGGGGCGAAACGGGATATGGGACGGGGCGAAACGGGATATTGTGGCGAATATATTTCTCCCAAAGGGTGGGGCGAAATAGGATATGGAATGGGACGTTAAGTAAAGTAACGGAAAATGTGCTTCTTGCTGTTATTGACAATTTTAAAGAAAATACGGAAAATACGTCGATTCTGGACTGAAGTTATGAAGGTGTGCAGGAAAGATCTAAAATAAGTAGATCTACGTAAAAAGACGTAGAGTTGGCAACACTGCTATAAAGCTGGTGGGCAAAATTAAATTAAATAATGCATAAATGAAGATGTACGAATATATTATTTAGTCACAAATGATTTTATATGCTTCATTTTGCCCTTAAGGGCCCGCTACCCGAATTTCTACCGATTTCTTACATATCGCCCTTAAAGACGTTAAGTTTTAAAGCTTTTAAAAAGTATGTATGTTATTCTTGAAGATAATAGGTATCTAGACATTCCCCGCGCCGAAACGCATATTATATAAAATTCCCTCGATAGAAAAAAATCTCAAAGTAAGCTCTAAAAATTATTATAAACACGTTTGTTGCAGTAATTTTACAAGTTATATATATGAAAAAATTCACAGTTTGCTCTATTTTAAACGAGTCGTGTTTTATTAAACATTTTCACAATTTTCTCATCGATTTTGTCGTTATAAATACTACCGCGCTCCTCTAATATTCGTAATTTCATATCTCTCCATCTTCTTCTTTTTGGGCCCGGTTGCGGCGCCTTAATTTATCATTTATTTGTGGTTAGAAATGGCTCACGTGCGTTGTGTGGACTGTCTGGACGAACCTATTGATGAATAAAATATTGATCCCGGCGTGCAGTTTACAATAATACCTATTGCAATATGCATTCGCGCGATTATTATCATGACATCCCCAAAGGGTCATTATTGCATGCGCTTTAGATTGCTGCTTGCTTATTTTACCCAGAGGCGTAGTGACCGTTTGGACAGGTTGGGCAGCCCCCCGGGGTGCGGATTACCGGAGCTGTCTCACCGTTTGTGGAAATGAACAAAGGTTATATAATTTAATCGTTGGTAATAATTTTGAAAACAAGCATTTAATTTTGAATCTGTCCTTTGGAAATGTGGATTGCTCAAATGTATTCGTGAATGTTTTACTGAATGTAATATTGCTGATTTCCTATTTTTACGCTAGTATGTATTTATAATATACTTGGGAGTAGGCACCTTTTCATGCGTTGTTGTGAACTCAGATCTGATCTTTTTCACAGGCGTTGGGTGAGCGTTTAACCAGCCAGTGGACGACAATCCACATTTCGTCGAAAGTCGTTCTTACGATCGTGCAGGGTGGTTACAATGAGAAAGATTAATTATTCTCAATACCAGCTTTTAAAAATTATAACTCAATATCGATTTTATTTCATTCCAAATTTGCTTTAATTTATACCTACATCCACAAATGCTGACAGGCGTAATGATAAAACTATTAAAATAAAGAACTTTTTGTAATTATTTTTTGATCACACTAAGCAACAACAGTCGAAAATGAGACCAACTGTGAATGTATGTCTGCCCCCCCTTAAAGGAAACATACAATCATTATCATACATCTCCCTCACACGTATAAAGAAAATGAAAAGCAATTCCCTCCAAAGGAAAAATAATAGCACTTTGCAAAAATCAGACATACGTTTTTTTTGTATCTCATATTTTGTCTCATGTGTAAGAAAGAGCTGCAGCATTATATCGATAAGGAACGTACGTTTATTACCTTTTTTGCCGTCACGGTACCGTAACTGTGAATCGTACGGTAATTATAAAAGAGTCCAGCCTGTGCAAATGACACCGAGGAAGTTGGTTTAGCTTCCATCACGCTCCGCGGTTTTCCGACATCACATCGATTGACGTTGGCAGTCCTTTGTGCCAATCTACGAACATGGGCGACATGTTGTGGCTGCCGATAATTTACATCTATTTGCCGTACCAATGAGCCACTTGCATCATGATTTATAATTTTAATAAATATATCGGTTCAAAAAGGTAACAATTATTAAAAGCAATAATTATCAGCCTGAAACACTCATCAACATTGAAAAATCTTCCGAGAAAAGATACTTGCCGCCAACGGCACTTGAACCCGTGTCCTTTTGATTGCCGGTCAGCTGATCTTGACCACTGAGCTATGGGGGCTTATCAAATACCCGCCAAATAATTCAATATATACTAGTGTTTCATTCAACAATTACTGCTTATTATATTTTTTCCACCTGAAAACAACCAACTTTATTTTTGCGAGAGAGACATTGTAAGTGTTAAATCCCTCGCTAGGTGGCGTCGAGACAAATTATGACTACATTTATTGGGGAAATACTAAAACTTGTCAAATATTAATTATTATTTTTAATTTATAAACTAACGTTTTAGACAAGATTTTTATGCATAATACAAAGGGTAACAATTATTATAAGCAATAATTATCAGCCTGAAACACTCATCAACATTGAAAAATCTTCCGAGAAAAGATACTTGCCGCCAACGGGACTTGAACCCGTGTCCTTCTGATTGCCGGTCAGCTGCTCTTGACCACTGAGCTAACGTGAAAATACAGTAACGTATCTTTACTCTATTATTTCGTCTAAACTTTTGGTCATATATTTGACAAAGCATTTCTAACAAAAAATTACGTATTAAAAATTAAAAGCTCAATTTGGTTATCTACTTTGTAGCAGCGTGTCCGGTGTGACATACTTATTAGTTCCAATTTTGAAAGTTAAAAGTTCATTGAACTTTAAATATTTTACGCATTTTTTTTTTTTTTACATGAGCTCCACACAGGAGGCCCTGAGGAAAATAATTTCCCTCAGGACCTATGTTATCGTTGAGGATGCTGTGTGGAGGGTTTTTTTTTAAAGGAAAGGAAGGCGAGGAGAGTTCTGGGAAGGAAAAGGGTTTAAGGGGTGGGTAGGAATCTGGGGTTCAGTATGTCCTGGTCATCCGCCTCCAAGACCCAGACAAACCTCACCCCATGAACCCGGGCACCCATGCTAAATCACCAAACGTAGCGAACCACTTGGGGTGACCTATGGCAGAGGTGTTGGTTATCCATTAAGGTTCCCGGAGCGGCGGTACCCATTCCCGCCTCCCAAATTGAATTACGCTGTAATACAATTTGAAATCACGCATGCACTTATGCACCGACCTCCGGTTACATTTTCTGAAAATAGACAAAAAATCGTTAATTTCACTGTAAGTTTTAATTGTAACGTTGAATTTCGAAAGCGCATACTGTTGTCGTATATAAAAAGAAGTGTGGAGTTAAGAGGGCATTACCAGAGAAAACCAGAAATATGTCAATTATCAAATCAGATTTTAGACGTATTGACTCTTTTCCACAAAAAATTATAAATGGATTTCGAAAGATTGTTCTTTTATCTAGCATTCGCATGTAATAAATTTTGAGAATTTTTTTTAATTTTTAGTATAATAAGGTTATTCCATAGGTCGTTGGCAGATTTATTAAATTTTCCAAAAAGATTTTGTATTATACCACACCCATTTCAAATAATATAATCATGCAGTAAAATAAATCAATATATTATCTAGCAAACGCATGTTTTAGAATTTTAATTTTAGTTTCAATAAAACCATTAAAAAATATGTACGTACATGTGTTTCTTGACGAAAATTGGTCCATTTGTGTATTTATTTGCGCACTTACAAACAAATATATTTCAGATTTTTTTTAACATTCTTATTAAATTTAGACATTATTGAAAAATGATAAATACTTATAATCAAAAAATAACTACAAAAAGTACATTATTTTAATTGTTTTATCATCACGCCTTTGAGCATTTTTGTATGAAGGTATAAATTAAAGCTAATTTGGATTGAAATAAATTCGATATTGAGTTATAATTTAAAAAAGCTGGTACGGAGAATAATTAATCTTTCTCATTGTAACCGCCCTGCACGATCGTAAGAACAACTTTCGACGAAATGTGGATTTTCGTCCGCTGGCTGGTTAAACGCTCTTAATATAATCAAATTAGATACGTTTTATTTGAATACCGCACACGAGTTCCAACGGCTCTCAACACCCTGGAACCAATGAGACTATGGCATCCTCAATCAGGGTATTTTGTGAGGCTGAAGGTTTAGAGGAGGGGAAAGAGATATGGAAGAGGAATGTGGGGAAGTACACGCCTATTCACATCTATTCACCAAATACGGCTTAAGTTATTTCAAGCAACGTTTCAATTCTGAATATTGATCTTACAGCAGGGCGATACTGATAGTATTTTCCACTCTGGAACGTGCCGCAAATCTATCTTATATTATTTTTAACATGATTAAATTGTGAAATTACACAAAGCAATGTAATAAAATTTACTTGCGCACACCGGGATATGAACCCGCGACCTTCGGATCGCTCGTCGAGAGGTTTACCACTCGATCACGAAGCCCGTCGAAATGCATTTTATGTTGTGGTGATGAATATAAGGATTTATTTAACTACCATGAAGACACCTATCAGTTTTTTTTTTAATAAGCTTTTCTATATTCGCTGTAGAAAAACCTGTTAGATAGTGATTTTTTCTAAGTCAATTAAAAATGCATGCAAGGGGCTCACTGGACCACATGCACCTTTTGACTATATTTACCATTGTCTACTTTCCTGTTTGGCTTTGTTTCTGTGTTCCGCGTTTATGCAGGCGTTTAGAATTCTCGTACATTCAGAGCAGTTTCATATTGTCCAATGTGCAGTTGGTGCAATAATCTAGTGTGTGCATCCCGCTTTACGATGCAATCCAATTCCCTTGTCACGACTGACGCGTTTCAATCTAATGGGAACAGTTGGTAGGAATAGATAGGTATTTAAATTAGGTACGAATTGTCAAAGCTTTGCGTAAACCTCACATTAAGCCTGGTGATTAAGCCTTTATAATAGGCTCTATTAGCTCACTGAATTGACTATTATCTTTAGCATTAATTTAAAGTCGAACGAATATATTATAGCTACAGCAACCAAACTTAGAAATTCATTATGCTTCTTTAGAAATACTTGTCACTTTCTTAACTCGAATCAACTCAAAACAATTTACAATGCACTATGTCGATCTTTAATCGAGTACGGTATTATAGCCTGGGGAACCGCTGTTGATCCGATTGAACTAATTATAAAGATTATATTTGTGAGAATGGTTTTTTTAGTGGTACTCCTGCTGTCAAATAAGCAAGAGCGAGACGGCAGATGCAGATTACAAAAGGTGATGGATGTTTCTGCTCGCTCTCCTTTAGCTCCTACAGCTCTATTAGCTAGCTCTTAGCTTTAAAATACAGACGTGTCTTAATTGTACAATTATAAATCATACTCTATCCACGCGCGTTTTGTTTAAGTTCATTAAGATCTCATCATGCTCTAAAACACAAGTTTAACAATATTAAATCTACCGATCACAAGCAGTTTGGATGAAATTTTTAGGAGAATCTATGTCTTGGACATTAGGCAACTTTATGCCAAAAACATATTAAGGAACGTACCCATACTACGTGACAAGTTTAGGGGGTGGGGGGGGGGGTCTTCAAAAAGTCACGCTCCATACAAATGAGCGGCGGGTGCTTAGGTTTTTGGTCACCGGGCCCGGGGGGGGGGGGGGGGGGGGTTAAAAATTGCAAAACGTTGGTCATGTAGTATGGGTACGTTCCCTTAGCATACCTCTTCAAACACAGAACTACCTTTGAAAATGTCCAAACTGCTCGAGATACTAGAACAAAAGGGCATAATCGCTTACTTATCCCTTTTTCTAAAGCAACTTGGCCAAAGAAATTTTAGATACTTTGCAACAAAACTGTATAATACACTTCCACTGGCCATTAGACAAAACACATTGTAGGTATCTTAAATATAAATCTAACATCAAATCCTGAATTACCAGCCTAAACAGATCTATCATCAAAGATATTATCAAAACTAACTTATAAGCATGTGTTTATTTTTTATTTTTTATTGTTGATGATTAAGTAAAAGCCCCGAAAAACGGCGTAAATAAATAGATTGTCAGACAATCTATTACATTTAAAGTAACAGACTCTGTTACTTTAAATGTAATATTGTGTTATTATTTGTGTTTTATTGTATGTGATTTATGTATAAACTGCTCATGTTATAAAGCGCCTGCTCTCAACTCAGGTTTTCCTAGTGAGACAGGCAAAGGATATCACTAATTGTAAGTCTAGAAATTCAATTTGGGAGGTGTGTACCACCGCCCCGGGAACCTTTATTGGATAACCAACACCTCTGCCATAGTGGTTCGCTACGTTTGGTGATTTAGCAGGGGTGCCCGGGTTCATGGGAGTTGAGGTTTGTCTAGGTCTTGGAGGCGGATGACCAGGACATACTGAACCACAGATTCCTACCCACCCCTTAAACCCTTTTCCTTCCTCCTCTCCTTCCTTTCCTTAAAAAAAAACCATCCACACAGCATCCCCAAAGTGGAACTCATGTAAAAAAAATAAAAATAATAAAGATTAATAAAAAAATATGTTAATAGTAAGTACTAATGCAGATCCCTGAAGAAAAATCAGTTCCAAGTTTGAAAATGACAGTTAAAATAATTTCCTGTTAATATATTATTATCTATACATATAACAAGTAGGTATCTACTTTATTATTTATCTGAATTCCAACCAAAGCGAGCTTAATATCAACTGATAAGCCGGACAATATATGACCTGTAACCTATACATAAATAAAGTAAACTCGGAATTAATAAATAGATAAATCATAAATCTATAAAATACTTTAACCACAGATTAATCAATTTTACTTCTAATGTTAAATGCATAACTTCATTAACGATAACCACATCAAATAATTCCTCATAATCTCATCAAATGATCCCCATCGCGCCAGTCCTAATGATCCTGCAATCTAATTACCCCATTACTATATCCAATTGACAGTACCCTCCTCCCATCCATCGGTCCCGTCGCACGCCTATTGGTCCTTCGGTGCATTTGTGCAACGGGTAATCAATCATCGATTGTCCGGTATTCCACCATTGGACGGGCTTACAATGCGTCGGGAGAGGGTTGCAGTTGGGAAATATTATCCATCGGTGCATATTTTAACGATACCTGTACAATGAGAGAGTTCGGTTTTTACCGATGGCTTTTTCCAACATCTGGTAAATGATTGGCTTCTGGTCTTGGGTAGAGCTGAATGCGAAAATATGCTAAATGACAGTCAATATTTTTTTTTAATTGACCTTTCCTATATATTGGTATTGTATTTGTATTACATTAAGAGCGTTTAACCAGCCAGCGGCCGAAAATCCACATTTCGTCGAAAGTTGTTCTTACAATCGTGCAGGGCGGTTACAATGAGAAAGATTAATTATTCTCCGTACCAGCTTTTTAAAATTATAACTCGATATCGATTTTATTTCATTCCAAATTTGCTTTAATTTATACCTACATCCGAAAATGCTGAAAGGCGTTATGATAAGACTATTAAAATAATGTACTTTTTGTTATTATTTTTTGATTATAAGTATTTATCATTTTTCAATAAGTTAAATAAGAATGTTAAAGTGCGCAAATAAATACACAAACGGACCAATTTTCGTCAAGAAACACATGTACGCATATATTTTTTAATGATTTTATTTAAATTAAAATTCTAAAACATGCGATACCCAGATAATGTATTGATTTATTTTACTGCATGATTATATGATTTGAAATGGGTGTGGTATAATACAAAATCTTTTTTGAAAATTTAACAAATCTGCCAACGACCTATGGTATAACCTTATTATACTAAAAATAAACATGTTTTCTCAAAATTTAAAACATGCGATTGCTAGATAAAAGAACAATCTTTCGAAATTCATTTATAATTTTTTGTGGAAAAGAGTCAATACGTCTAAAATCTGATTTAAAAATGACATATTTCTGGTTTTCTCTGGTAATATACCCTCTTAAAAACATTTTTATACCAATGCAAGTTCAAAAACTGCTTAAATTATTCTTTGCATTTAACGTTTCTCTACTTTAGTTTATCTATTTTTTGATTTTCTAGTAACTCTAGTTCATTAAAATCAAAACTAAAATTTCATGGAATGATTGAAAAGCATACATGTTTATTTTTTTGTGTGTTTCTTTTTGAATTTTCTTTTTAATACTCTTCTCTACGTTTATATTATTTTAAATGTGTTATTTAAGCGTCGATGACACAGGGCTAGTTTACAAGCTACTATCTGGGAAATTCACTATCTGTTAGTAAACTCGCCCAGTGTCATCATGTCACTTGCTAACTAGCAGCGACTTGCAGATTGTTGACAATCTACGAAAAAAAGTTGAAAGGTCGTCAAATTTACTCGCCTACACGCTTGCTCCGCTTGCTCGTGATTGGTTTATTTATGTTTCCAACAATGGCTTCCGATAAACAGCTGATTTCGACTGTCAAACATTGAAGAATTAGTTCATGCAGTCGTCGTTGTTCTTGTTACTGGCGCTGGCAGCGGCCTCAGTTTCCTACGCTTCTGAGCGAGTGGACAGTTTTGTGTGTCATCATGACAATCTCACTTGCCGATTTACCCGCTTTTAGATAGTAGCTTGTAACTCGCCATGTGTCATCGAGGCTTTACATTCATAAGCAATTCTTGTATCTACTCGTACCAACAAAACTTAACCCGTTTTCTTGTTTAGGAATAAATACATCCCAAAACACCTAATCGCTTTATGCTTTCATTAGACCAAAAACGACCCAGAGCGACCTTACATTTTAAAAGCTATTTTATTTATTTATTTATTTTATTTGTTATAAAATACATTCAGTATAAGGAAGCTTTGACTGCCCAACTAGGAAGGTCTCCCGTTTTAGGACAGTCAAATTGAATATATATATATATCTCTTCCTCTCATGCAAACATACGTATTTTTCTTTTAACCAGAAAGAGAACGAAATAATGCTTCTTATTGAAATATGAAAACTGTCTTGCATAGATATTTTACAATATCAATCCAAAGTGACGGTTTCAGAATTTACGAATTTACGAAACCGAGGCTTCCGGATTGTGAGGTGCGAATATATTGAACCAAGCAGACGGGTTAATTTGTTATCCACCAAGTGTAATATCTAAGTAAAAGTCAATATAATAGACAAAATAATAATTTATATTGTAATAAATCTGCTCATTCTGACTGTTCTAAAACGGGTAAATTTCCTAGTTGGACAGCCAAAGATCATGTATTATGTATTGTTTTTAAAAAATAAATAAATAAACTTCCAATAGCATTTATTTTGGGAATGCTGGTTATCTGCACCCTTAGTTCTACTAGGGATTTCGCATTCTTCCTCGCGTTTCTTATCATTACCAGACATCCTGGCTGAAATTGGAGTCAATGTCCCGGATAATTTCACGCGAGGCCACCAGCACAGACTTCTGACTCATCCCAGGTGCATTTATTCAGATCTGGCCACTATACACGTATACACACCTAGTGGCGGTTGTAACTACTTTTTCTGGTACTGAGTAGTACTGGGCGTTGACGATAATTCTATCCAACGCCAACGTCGTTATCGTTGGCAATTTTCAACTGTTGAAAATAGCTGTTGAAAATAAGCTGACGTTGACGCAACTATAATTGGAGATCGACACGATACTAACAAAAAACTAACAAAAAATATATCAAAATCGTATTAAGGAATCCCTTTTAACGGGTGGTTCCCCGAATCATTGATGTTTTATTAATTATTATTATCTCTATGCCCCACGCCCCACACACGTAATAATAATCCTATAGTAACGTTGAAAGTTGAAACTGTTGGAAGACGTTGGTTTCGGTGTTGAAAATATTACCCTGTTGAAATATTAAAAGACGTTGAAGATATATTTTGCTTGTCACTGATAAATTCGCTTGTTGCCTGGCGCTACGGATCGGCCGTATTGGACGGGAAAAAAAGTGCAGTAGGTACGTACATTACCAAAAGACCATGTCTAATTGGGTATAATATCGTTCACGAAGTGTGATCTCTTGACCCTTTTGATTTATCATTCCAACACCGTTGAAAACAATAGGTACAAAACGTAGCTGTTAGGCGACCGGCGTTGATAATTATCAATAGGGTTATTTTTTGCTTGTCGTTGATAAATTTGATTGTTCCCTGGCGCTGCGTATTGGTCGTATTGGATGGGAAAATTAAAAAAAAACCGTGCAGTAGGTACGTACATTACCAAAAGACCTTGTGTAATTGGGTATAATATATTTACGAAGTGTGATCTCTTGACCCTTTTGATTTATCATTCCAACCCCGTATTAGGTACAAAACGTAGCTGTTAGGCGACCAACATTGACAATTATTTATCAATAGGTTATTTTTTTGCTTGTCGTTGATAAATTTGATTGACCCATGGCGCTGCGTATCGGCCGTTTTGGATGGGAAAAAAAGGTGCAGTAGTTACGTACATTACCAAAAGACCATTTAAAATATCGAGTAATGTTGTTCACGAAGTACAAACTCTTAACCCTTTTTATTTATTAGGCAGTTGAATCGTTGACTGCGTTGAATAATATTCGCATGTAGGTATTATATTTCGGTGACCAGACAACTCAGAATGAAACCAACTCGAAGCACATCAGAAAGGTCATTAAGAGTGATGATAAAAAATATTAAAACATTAGTTAAATAGGTTAAGTTAGGTTAGCGTTACCGGCTATTTTAAAATTATTTTTTCATAGCTTTTAATGACCTTTCTGAGGTGTTTCTGAGTTGGTTTCATTCTGAGTTGCCATGGAACCTATATTTTAACTGTTGGCGCTAATTATTTTCAACAGCGTTGGACGTTGAAACAATATAACTATTGTTTCCAACGGCTAGTTATATTTTAATACAGTACTACTACTGAGATGTCTACCACGCAGAAAATCGCCTTAACGCACTCGTAATATTACATTACCCAATGTATAGAGCAATACCTCTGGTTCATGCAGACATAAAAAGTACACTTTGGTAACCGATCCGTTTTATTTCGTTAACGTTCTTCCTCTAATCCTTCTCCACTGCTTTTAGCATATCCACGGTGTCCGGAAACTCGTAGCACTAGCGGAAAATTGAAAACTGAAAATCGCAGCATGGGAATCTACATCGATTGAGAAAAAAAAAATTTTTTCGATCTGAGCATTTTGATTTTTTAAAACTATTTTCCATTTTCTTCGGCATCTAAAGGGTTAAAATGTTGGAGGTGGGTCTATGCTTCGACTCATTTTAAAAGATATAAGTAGCTGATATTAACCCCCTAGCGACCGATAAAAAATTTCAACTTCGATTTACTGAAAAAGCTCAAATAAAAAAAATTATAATATTTACCACAAAATTGACTCCAATTGTAATGTAGATTCACCAGTTTTCCGCTTGTACCACGCGTTTCAGAACACTGTGTAAAATCTTGTATGCATCTTGCACGCTTCCAGTCGCTGACGTCATCAATGATGCAATCTCCTCATCACCAAACACTATTTATTCATAATAAAGTTATAGCGTCGTCTGCATGACGTCATAAACTGACGTTATTCTGGTTACAAACTGTTATAGGTTATAGTGTGAGGAGGAGCATAGAAGATATCCTAACTCAGAATTCAACATGGTAATGCTTAGTTTTGGCAGTTTAACAGCCCTGAATGGTGGATGTTTATGGCGTGGAGGTGGAAGACCTGTGGCATGCGATATAAAATTAAAGAAATATAATAATTGAGGTGGTCAGACAACTTTTCTCTTGAATGATTTAAACATCCTCAATAATTGTTAGTTCCTACCACTTGTCAAGAGAATCGAGATCGTCCTGCAGAAGAATGGAATCGATTTGATTTTTAATCAGCAAAGAGGATATATTTTGAGCGGTTAATGGTTTTGGTCGTCAATGTTTAAAAGAAAGAGGAGGGGTCCTAGGTTCGATCCCTGGGGAACCCCAGAGTTGGTTATTAGGTGGATGGCAACAGCATTTTCATTTTCACATCTGCGTCGTATATTCGCCTTACACTCCTTTCTTCTTTCATTCGCTAAATATGCATGTCTATGTATTTATATGCATAGGCACATAGCCCACAAATCTATATGCCCAAACCATCTGAGCGTCCCTTTCTTAATCTTACTCATTACGCTTACATTAGCGTCGATTTTTTTGCGGATCTCTATATTTCTCACAAGATTATACTTGGTTTTACCACACATACGCCTCAAGGGATCTCATCTCTACTGCATTCGGTCTGTTTTCATCTTGCCTCTGCCAGTTCCATGCCTCACTGCCATACTGGTTAGGTACCAGCACTCCATTGTGGACTACTAGCTTCGCTTCTTTGGAAATTTTTTTGTTAGCGCCAACCGCGTTCGTTCTTCTTTCAATATCTCTATCGGCCTTCCCACCTCTCGTAAACATACCTCCCAGATGCATAAACTTATACACAAGCTCCAAGTATTCATCATTCACAACTATTTTGCACGCTGTGTGTGATTTACTCGTATAATCAAAGGAAATACGGTACCTACTTACAATACAGTTTTTCAAGCTATTACCAAAGTGCTTTTGCAGCATTTAATAGGTTGTTTGTATGGATAGAAGGTTGTTTAACCCTGCGTGTTGTAGAATAGTGGCGGACATAAAAAGATAGTTTATTTCGGTTTTATGTCCTCCTACCGTTACGGCCTGCTTTCAAGTTTTTATCGTCCATTTCCTAGAGGGTTCATATATCTACTACTATTGACTGTTTACAAAATTGTATGGAAGCATCAGCGCCACCCACGCGACCGTCGAAGTGGGAATATCCGTAAGAAGAAACGCAAAAAATTCAATAAAAAAGGAGCCAATCTCAAAATTTGCAGCGAAATAAAATATTTGGGGCATGTCGTCACTGATGAAGATGACCTAATTGATAAAAATGACATCGGACGTTGAAGAAGCGTGCGTGCCAACATGCTCTCCAGGAGATTCAACGAGTGTAGTCCTTCGGTGAAAAAGCAACTACTCCAGATGTACTGCGCGAGGTTTTCATTAGCGAACTATGGGCAAGGTACACTAAAAGCATTATGAACACACATATAGAGAGTTGTTCGGCCTCCCTTGGCGATGCAGCGCCTCGCAGATGTTCACAGAAGGAAGGGCACATGGTTCAATTTTAAATAATGAATTCATCACGTAATTAATATTTATGACAGCGAATTTCACTCAACGTTTTGTTCAGTATTATTAATTAAGCCTCTCTATATTTTATTTTGCTGATGTATGTAGTTCTCAAATGTGTTGCATTTTTTTATTTATTTGAAGTTTTCTGTTTACTTTTGAATTGTGTTTTGAATTCTTTGAAGCTATTATTATGGGATCTTATCTTATCTTATTTTCTGGCAATTTATTAAAGAAATTTGTTCCTAAGTATTTTTTGACTCACAGGCAGACTGTTAGGTACATTTTTCACATCGTATATCATTGTTTATGCTACCCGGCGTTGCTCGAGTTTAACCACTCTTTTTTTCTTTTATTGTTTATGATATTACATCAGATCACGGTGTAATTTCCCCGAATCAAGGAAAAGAATCTCTTCATTACATTTTTCCCTAGATATTCGGGATATTTTTCTAGCCATCACAACACTGTTAACGCCAACGTGTAGGTATATTTTACATTTTTACGTCTAGTGTTTTGTCATCCCATTTCATTAGCCAGTCAGATTTTCAGCCATTCAGCCTTTAACTGTTATGACCGGTCGTATAAAGTCGCGCTGTGACAGTGTGACAGTGTGGCGGTGTGACATTCGTACCCGTTGTTCCGACATCACGCCGTGTTTATGACCGGGCGTGCAGAGCGACTT
This sequence comes from Limnephilus rhombicus, assembly GCA_929108145.2. NCBI lineage: Eukaryota > Metazoa > Arthropoda > Insecta > Trichoptera > Limnephilidae > Limnephilus > Limnephilus rhombicus. The sequence goes on along the minus strand of OV815298.1, from coordinate 18,097,600 downwards.
CGTTATGTTATTCATGTGGAGTGGTTTAATTTTTTTTCTACTGTCGAGTCATAGGTCTTTTGCGTGCTTATTGAGGGCACAATGAGCTGTACGACAAAACGAAATTTTTATGAGATGATGCATTAGTTCGTGGCATTTTCACACTACTGTTGTTGCCTTTGTTTTTCTTTTCATTCGAAGTGGAATGCTGATGGAATGCGACATCTATGCCATCTTTGTGGATGCTGTGTGTAAGGTATTTTTAAGTAAAGGAAAGAGAGTTGTCGGAAGGAAAAAAAGGTATGAGTGTTAAATAGGAATCTAGGGGTTTGTGTATCCAAGCGTGATGTATGAATCCATCCCTCACACTGCGGCGGTGGGTTGCTTGAGTCCGGCTGGAGAGGTCAAAGGGTTTCTCTGAACCGGTTTCTCCCGATCCGGTCCTCCACGCAGATGGTGGGCTGGCGCATCCGCCACCAAGACCTGGGCAGGTCGCACCCTATGAAACCGCACACTCCGTATATATACAGTGTCAATTTTTTTTTGAACTTCTATAGAGTAGCAGATTTTTCCTTGATGTATTTGAATGAAAATATGTTTTATCCTTTTGCTATTCAGCGGTACATCCTCTCTGCACATCCCATCGGGGGCACTGTTATATTTAAGAAAAAAGAACGTGTCCATCTTGTCATGATATCCACCCTTCTGTTCATTTGAAAAATACAAGTGTCATTATGATAGGAACCAACAAAAATGAAAAAAACTTTTTTCGCAAAATGACTTCAACAAAAAAAATATGTTTTACAAATATTTTTTAACATTTCCGTAATTTAAAAAATAATAACAATTAAAAATTTGAATTTTTTGTCGGTTCATACCGTAGAGTGATATTTTAAAAAAAATCATGCCAATTTAAAAAAAAATCGGTCAACTAGAACTTTTGTGACAAACGTTTCGAAAAAAGTAGTTTTGAGAAAAAGGAGCACTAGGGTATTACCAGAGAAAACCAGAAATATGTAATTTTTAAATCAGATTTTAGACGTATTGACTCTTTTCCACAAAAAATTATAAATGGATTTCGAAAGATTGTTCTTTTATCTAGCATTCGCATGTTTTAAATTTTGAGAATTTTTTTTTATTTTTATTATAATAAGGTGTACCATATGTCGTTGGCAGATTTGTTAAATTTTCAAAAAAGATTTTGTATTATACCACACCCATTTCAAATCATATAATCATGCGATAAATCATATAATCATGCAGTAAAATCATGTTTTAGAATTTTAATTTTAGTTTAATTAAAATCATTAAAAAATATATACGTACATTTGTTTGTTTTGACGAAAATTGGTCCGTTTACAAACTAATATATTTAAAAAAAAATTAATATTCTTATTTAACTTAGACAATATTGAAAAATGATAAATATTTATAATCAAAAAATAATTACAAAAAGTACATTATTTTAATAGTTTTATCATCACGCCTTTCAGCATTTTGCTCTATTTACACTCTAGTCAGATTCCATCTAAACCGGTTGAACTAAAATGGCTATAACTTTTAAAATAATTTGAATTTTTAAAAATCCTTTTAAGGAGATATTCTTGAATATCTAAACTATCGGAATATGAAGAAAAAAATATTTTTCTTCAAATTAATACCCCTTTAAGAGCTTTTGCCGATGAATTTTTGATTGGGTAATGCGTTGTACATTAGCGTATTGTAAGGATTTAAATCCAAATTTAGTCTAGTGAGTAGATGACGATAAGTGTATTTGATTATCGTACAATTTTTGTTGGTATTTAAACTATGTATGTAACAAATCCAAAGAACAGGTGCCGGGATCTATTCCATTTCCAACCGTCCAGGAAATGATAGAAATAAAAAAGTTGAAAGTCTTTCCATTTGTCTCTATTCATGTTTCATCTCTTAAATAGCGGCGTTCTACAGATGTGACAATTTCGTATTGCAGACAGCTGTTTCTTAGTATCGTATAAATATTATAATATATTCCAGACTAATAATTGACAATATCGTTCGCTATAAATTGCCGTTATATCAGCCATACACTCTAACGAGACGTTATTATGGGTGGGTTTTATTACCTTCAGAAATTGTGTGGAGTCATTTGTATTTTTGGTCGATGCGGCCAGTCGAAAGTAACCATGTCTGTCAAAATTTTAGTTATTTTGGGGTTTGACGTCAAATAAAAAACATTTTGAGTAAAGACAAAGTATTATAGTGTATAGTTTTGACGGTTTATTGTTGAAATCGTCGGCTTTTGGCTATATTTTTGAAGAAATGAAACACTCGTTCACAAAAATGTGACTGTTGCAAATAAAATTGTATCTGAACGCTATTTAGAATGTCTTGTTTATGATATTTTAAGTAAATTTTGTCGGTAGTTGATTGCGAATATATTTCTAAAAGTGAAAAGTATCGTAGACAAATAAAAAATCGTTGTTCGAGTCAATTTTGTAAATTTATTTCCACGGATCATAGCAACTAAAGTAATAAATTTACGTTAGGAATTGGTGATACTAATTCATTTTGTGCTTTTTTCCTCCTGTGTCATCTTAGGGGATGCTGTGTGGAGGGTCTTTTTAAGAAAGGGAAGGAATAAGGTAATAAGTTCTGGGATGGAAAAAGGTATGAGGGGTGGGTAGGAATCTAAGAGTCAGTGTGCCCAGGACTGGCAGACGTATGAAACCATCGTTCCAATTGCTGTGCAAGGCGATGGGTTGAGATAGTCCGACTGGAAAGGTCACAAGGCCTCCCTCAACCCGTCTCTCTCAATCTCAGCAGGTAGGCAGACGCATCCGCCCCCAAGACCTGAACAAACCGCACCCCATGAACCCGGACACTCCTCGTCACCATACGTAGCGAACCACTTGGGGTGACCTATGGCGGAGGTGTTGGTTATCCAATAAATGATTCCCGGGGCGGTGGTACCCATACTCGCCTCTCTCTCGACAACTCGACACGTTCCAAATTGGAAGATATTCTTAGTATCGCCGTGTTGTAAGACTACCATTCAGAATTGAAAAGTTGGTTGAAATGGCTTTAGTCGTGTTTGGTGACTCCTTCTCCTCCCCACCACCTTCAGCCTCACAACGTACCCCAATTGGGGATGCATAGTCTTACTGGCTCCAGACGGGAGCAGTTGGAAGTTTTGTGAGATATTCATATAAAATAATTAATCCATCGTTAACAGCCCCTTTCTTAAGCCGCCACCCGAATTTCTACCGATTTCTTACGTATCTCCCTAAAACACGTTAAGTTTTAAGGCTCTTAAAAAAATATATGTTATTCTTGAAGATATATCTAAGCATTCCCCGCGCCGAAACGCAAATTATATAAAATTCCCTCAATAGAAAAAAATCGCAAAGTATGCTCCAAAAATTATTATAAACACGTTTGTTTCAGTTATTTTAAAAGTTATATGTATGAAAAAATTCACAATGTTTCTTTAAATGCTGTTAAAAGACAACCCCGCGAGATTTTTGCTCTATTTTAAACGAGTCGTGTTTTATTAAACATTTTCACAATTTTCGCATCGATTTTGCCGCTTTATATTAGCGCGCTCCTCTAACATTTGTAATTTCATATCTCTCTATCTTCTTCTTTTTGAGCCCGGTTGCGGCGCCTTAACCCTCCTCATAGAAATCGTGCTCTTGTGATAAAAAAATTACCATACTCGTATGTTTACGCGTGGTGAAAATATTCTCTATGGTGCTTTACTAATCTCGAAATAAAAGTCAATATTTTTCTAGCTTTTGTATTTCTGTCTCTCAACACTTGTCTACAAAGTTCCAGGTTTTTCCTCTATTTTCTTTAAAAAGAACCCACTCGCAGCATCCCCAAACGTGAAATCTACCCTGAAGGGCGTTTTAAAGTTTAGTCTCTTGTGTGGAGTAAACATAAAACAATATTCATGAAAAAGTTGGGCCAACACCGTAATCTTGCAAATGCATCTTATTGTTGCAAAAGTCTCTCTATTTTACGTAGAGTAGGTTTGTCGACCTTCCCTTTTTTATTGCTTATATCAACAACTCTCGTTCGTTCACCTTCTCCCCCTTCCTATTGTCTTTCTCCTACCTCGTCTCCCCTAATATCTGGCCCGGGGGACAAATCCGCCCGCTACAGTCATCGTTAGGTAAATTGGTTTATCAGACGTAATGCCACCCGACTTCTTCTTTTTCTTTATTTTTTATAAGTCTGTCGTGGGAATTGTACTGAATATACACTAGATGGCGTATTTTAAGGTTATATTTTCAAAATGGGGATTTTAAATAACTTGCAATGATGATTAAGGAATAACAACCGTCGCACATTCTAATCTAGCTAGACAAAAATATTTTTTCATGGAATAATAATAATAACGTAGTATTTATATAGCGCAGTTTTGTGATGTTTCACTTCAAGTGCACTTAATTATAATAAACTTAAAATTAACCTACAGTTTTCCTTACGAGTCCTTAAAAAATTAATTAAATAATGTGAAATAACGAATATACAAAAATATACAAAGCAATTCCTAAAGAACAATATTAACAACAATAGTGAGTGCTGTTTTGGCACAGGACAATATATAATGATAAACCATCACGGTGCCATTCAACAAGAATCATTTAAACTAAATTATATAGAACAGGAGGCAGTGATGCAAAAGGCAGAATGTGATGCAAAAGGATGTTAAAAAATATATACATTTATTTAAACCACTGTTCACTGAATTTTCAAAGCAAAACATTACATTAGTACAATTTGTGTAGTACAATGCTTCAAATTGTCATAACAATGTGCTTATTTTAAGTAATTAGTTAAAAAAATATATTACTTATAACATAACAAAGGAATAAAAACGAATGACATTTATTTTTTAACTACTGCCCGAGTCACTATCGTCACTATTGTTGAATTATAATGTCCTTATAGTGCACTGTCAACAGTATTTTGACTTATTAATTAGATATGCCACAATATCAACAATCTAGAGCACCTGTCATTGGTACTCCTACCATAAAAAAATTGACGTTTTAGAGTACTTTCAATTTCCTATATCAAATAACAAAAAAAGTGACGTTATTTCTATCATTAAACCCCCAGAATTGAGATTAAAGGCAATCTACTTGAGCGTTTAACCAGCCAGCGGACGAAAATCCACATTTCGTCGAAGATTGTTTTTACGATCGTGCAGGGCGGTTACAATGAGAAAGATGAATTATTTTCCGTACAAGCTTTTTAAAATTATAACTCAATATCGATTTTATTTCATTCCAAATTTGCTTTAATTTATCTACATCCAAAAATGCTGACAGGCATGATGATAAAACTATTAAAATTATATACTTTTTGTAATTATTTTTTGATTATAAGTATTTATCATTTTTCAATAAGTTAAATAAGAATGTTAAACTGCGCAAATAAATACAAAAACGGACCAATTGTCGTCAAGAAACACATGTACGTATATATTTTTTAATGATTTTATTTAAACTAAAATTAAAACTCTAAAATATGCGATACCCAGATAATGTATTGATTTATTTTACTGCGTGATTAGGATGATTTGAAATGGGTGTGGTATAATACAATATCTTTTTTGAAAATTTAACAGATCTGCCAACGACCTATGGTATTATAACCTTTTTATACTAAAAATAAACATTTTTTTCTCAAAATACGTCAATACGTCCAAAATCTGATTTAAAAATGACATATTTCTGGTTTTCTCTGGTAATACCGTCTTAAATGGCTTGAGACTTGAGACCAACAAAAAAATTAATAAAATGATGTGTCTGCAAAGATATTTAACAATCTCACGAATACTACAAAACTGATTTTGACCTGTTTTTTTACAATATTTTTTATTTCTTTTGTTTCAGGTAAGATTTTCATACTGCCTACTGCGAAAATCGTAAAGACCGAAAATGTTTCATTTGGCTCCTGCGTCGTAAAAATTGTAAGTAATGCTTTAATAAAGTTTGACGGCCGGCGTAGTCCAGTGGTAAGGCTCTTGACTAGCACTCCGAAGGATCGAATCCCGACGTGGCAAATAAATTTTATTTGATTAATTTGTGTTATTTCACAATTTATTCATTTAAAATAATATATAGTATATTTGCGGCACGCTCCAGAGTGGAAGATACTCTCAGTATCGCCCTGGTGTAAGACCACCATTCAGAATTGAAACGCTGCTTGAAATGGCGTCCGCCGTGTTTGGTGACCAGATCTGAATAGCCAGGTACTTCCCCACCTCCCTCTTCCCCATCTCCTTCCCTTCCCCATTACCTTCAGCCTCACAACATACCCCGATTGAGGATGCCATAGTCCCACTGGCTCCACACGGGAGCAATTGGGACTCTTGCGCGGTATTCGTGTAACCAATTCCACTGTTTTGGAAAGACCCATTCCTCGGCTGGCTAAGTCCTCCATACCAACACAAGCAATATTTTCCGCTTTCTGTGGTGGTTGCAGGAGATTTTCAAACATTGTCGGGTTATTCGTAACCCGGGAATATTTGTCTTTTTTTTTAAATTAAAAAACAAAAACAATTAAAAAATCTGGAGCGTGTGCGGTGCTTGGATTTGAATTGTATGCAAATCAACAGTTTTATTATGAGGTTGATGAAATTTTGTACAGATGACCTAAAAAACAATGGAAAGGTCATAGTCTACTTGAGATTTCGAAAAACCACCCCATCACCAATTCCTATCCCTTAAAGCATTATTTTGGTGCCTTGTGATGAAATGTTGCACACTTGGCTTTCAAAATAAGAAGAAAAATACTGTCCACATCAGATTTCGAAAACTCTGTACAAAGCCCGGGCAACGCCGGGCACGTCTGCTAGTTATAATGTACTTATAACTGAACGCTTTACACAGTATTGTTTTCTAAGGAGGGTTTGTTTCACAGGATTTGAAAAATTCATCAAATCAAAGTTAATTTTGGAATTCGACGAAAAGTTCTGTTATTATTTCAGTATTATGAACAACTGGCTCGTAATGATATAAAAACAGAGTGTGCAATTCACACGCGGTAGAAGTGAAATATTCAGAAAACTAAACTAAACTAAATCAAAATCAGTATGGATGAAATAAAAAAAATCGATTAAATGCATGAAGAATGGTAAGGCTGTTGGTTTCGACAATATTGCTGCCGAATATTTTAAAGGAGATAGCCATATTATTCTCACATGGTTGTGCAAACTTTTTAACCAATGTTTAGAGGAGGGTTACACGCCATTAGATTGGAGAAGGGCTGTAATCATGCCGTTGTACAAAGGTAAAGGGTTGCGCATGGAATGTGGGAATCATAGGGCTATTAGCCTGCTAAGTTCTGTCGGCAAGCTGTATGGAAGAATATTGATTGAAAGGGTACGAACGGAAACAAAGGATAAAATATGGGATGTGCAAGGTGCCTTCATGAGTGGAAGGGGATGCATGGACCAGATTTTCTCTTTGCGTATGCTCACTGAGAAGTTTCTGAAGAAAAACCAGAAACTTTTCTGCGCCTTTGTAGATCTTCAAAAAGCGTACGACCGAGTCGACAGGAAAAAGCTACGGAAGGTGTTGTACAAGTATGGAGTGAATACAAATCTCATACAGGCAATTGCGTCTCTGTACGAGGGAAGCGTTGCATGTGTTAGGGTGAACGGTGATTTTACGGGGTGGTTTGACATCACAAAAGGTGTTAAGCAAGGCTGCGTAATGTCACCATGGTTATTCAATCTATACATGGATAATTGTATGCAAGAATTGAAAGATGTGGGATTGGGCGCGAAATTGAATAGTCTGAAAGTATGTTGCCTGTTGTATGCTGATGATGCGGTGCTGATTTCTAACACTATGGAAGATCTACAGTCTCTAGTATCTAGGATGAACGAAGTATGTATGAAGAATGAGTTAATGATGAATGTAAGTAAGTCTAAAGTCATGGTGTTTGAAAGAGAGAGTACGAAAACAGTGTGCGATATAGTTGTGAATGATGAATACTTGGAGCAAGTGGATGAGTTTGTTTATCTGGGTAGTATGTTTACGAGAGATGGGAAGGCTGATAGAGATATTGAAAGAAGGGTAAAGCCGGTAACTCCATTAATGGAGGACTGAATGTCGTTGGCGCTAATAAAAAACTGTCAAAAAAAGCGAAGCTAGCAGTCCACAATGGAGTCCTGGTACCTACCCTGATGTATGGCAGTGAGGCATGGAACTGGCAGAGGAAGGATGAAAGTAAACTGAATGCTGTTGAAATGAGATCCCTGAGACGTATGTGTGGTAAAACCATGTATGATCGTGTTAGAAATGTGGATATCCGCAAAGAATGTAAGGCTGATGTAAGTATAATGAGCAAAATTAAGAAAGGGACCCTCAGATGGTTTGGGCATGTAGAGCGAATGAGCGAAGAAAGTAGTGTAAAAAGAATATATGATGCAAATGTGAATGGTAGAAGAAGTCGGGGACGCCCGAGAAAGACATGGCACGATCAAGTGAATCAGATACTTGAGACGGGCCATGTCAAAAGTCAGAATAATAGAAGAGTTTGTATGAGACGATGTATGAATGTGAGTGAGGCAAAGAGTTGTTGGGCGGTCCGTCCTCTCTGCCTACCCCTGCGGGGAAACGGCGTGATGGTTAGTTAGTTAGTTTTAGTCTAAAGTAGACAAGAGTGGGAAGGCTACGAAGCACCGCACAATAAGGAGACCGATTATACTATCTCATTCTCTCGCAGGCTAAATCCTATATATGTGTGTGTTTTTTTAGTGTCACTATTTTTCGTTTCATCGAATTTCAAATTACAACGGTGCTAAGGAATAATAATTTCACTTCAACAATAGAACTTTAACAGAACTTTCACTGAACTTGAAAATCAACTTTGAAATTTGATGAATTGTCCAAATTCTGTGGAACAACTCGCCCACACACATTCGCTCTCTCATCTTGCTTCATCTTTTTCATTCTTTCAAACTCATATTGCTGATAAATTTTAATAAAAGTAATAAATCTTATAGCAATTTTGTAAAATATATCAATTGCAAATACCCAAATGTTACAATAATTTGAGTTAATCAAGGACCTAACCTAACCATTAACCATGTCGTAAGTTTCTATTTATTGTTCAGTACAAAAAGAGAAAGTTATTTTCTTATGCATAAAATTTAAATTTGTAGCAATTCATTTTCTCATTCAAATTGTACAGAGTCTGTACAATTTGAATGTCTGTACTACAGACATGACGTTTTAAAATGTCTGCTTTTCACTGGGATTTCATCGAGGGAAATGTTCTCTTCACCTTCACATTTGCATAATGCTCTGGATTTGTGAAAACATATTCACAGAATTTTACCTGTCCCGACTTCTGCTAAGGTGAACCACCTGTGTCTCTTAAATTATTCTGAGATTTGTTTGAAAAATGCCGCCAATATGGATAAAAACAGGACAGAACTGTAATATACGGGACATTCGGGAACTCAGTGAAAATCTCGTTAATACGATACGTAAGAAAATGGAATGGAAATAGCTTGAAAATCTGCCTTAACACATCTTTTGCGGAAATTCATATTAGATACTAGCGAGTTTCCGGTATACCTTGCTATGTCACTTTATAAAGAAAAAATTTCTCGCTGCGTGTCCTTTCCCAATCGTCTCGTTCCCCTTCCTCTTGGGGTCACGCGTCCCCACTCTGCTTTCTCCGCTCTCCCTCTCCCCACTCCCCTGTCCCACGTCTCCCGTCCCGCGAACCCCCCTCCCGAGTTCCCCTCCCCCTCCCGCATTACATATATTCAGTCCCGGTACATTCAGTTTTCAAACAGCTCGCGTGCAACCAATTGCAATTTCTTTATATAAATATCATAATGCCAGAGCTCACCAGTATATGTATATAGAAACCTTTGCGGGCGTGCTCACGACAACTCACCAAAGTTTCATCACATTCGGATGAACGGTTTAGCAACGCTTAATTTCACGACACCTGAGATCACTATTATATATAGAAACCATCGCGGGCATGCGCACATCAAATCCCCTCGGAATCGGATGAATGGTTTAGCAACGCGTAGACAACTCATATACTCATGTACACCCAAGCAAACATGTTTTGATTTTTATATATATATATACTAGCTGACCCGAGACGCGTTGCTGTGCCTAACACAACGCTATCAATTGGTTGGTTATAACTACGATAAATTAACTCAAACCGCCATTTGTTAATTTGCATACAAATCGAATCTTGCTTGCTAGCCCGCTTGTCCACCACATACAGATTATATATTTCAACCAATTTACACAAAACCTTAAAAAATTATATACCTAAACCTTCCTCATGAATCACTCTGTCTATTGGTGAAAACCGCATTAAAATCCATTCAGTAGTTTTTGAGTTTTTTAGTTAGACAGACGCGGCGGAGGACTTTAATTTATTATATGTAGATAAGATAAACACTGAACATGTAACAAAATATGTAATCGATTTCTTTTTCCTGCCTGCTTAGTAGAACATTTCTACGGATTTTGTGCTCAGTGGGTATAATGATAATTTGTGTCTATCGAACAATTTATTACCAAATAAAAATAGCAACAATTATTATAAGCAATAATTATCAGCCTGAAACACTCATCTACATTGAAAAAATCTTCCGAGAAAAGATTTTTTCCGCCAACGGGACGCCCGTATCTTTTCTCGGAAGATTTTTTCAATGTAGATGAGTGTTTCAGGCTGATAATTATTGCTTATAACAGGGGTTCCCAAAGTGTGCGCCGCGGCGCCCTGGTGCGCCGTAGAAAGTAAAGGGGGGCGCCGTGAGTTGATCCTCTATCATTATCCGAAACCACAAATATTCGCGCATCTTTAAAGAACATAGGTACATACTAGGAAACTACATGTAGGAAAAGTACCTACGCGCTTGAAAACCGTTGATACTCTCTACCCCTCCCACTTCTTCACCCGCCCGCGACTGCTTGCTCGCAATGTCCGTTTACTTAAGGCAAGCTAGCTTCCCAATTTTGTAAATAATGCTAAATAATCTAATAAACTGGTTGTCTCACAAGACCTTATGGCCCTTTTCACGGAACACCTATCGAAGCTCAGCGAATGGTTTTCGAAGTACTTTGCAGATGATGATGTCGAATAATTTGCGTGGATCCAAGATCGTTCCCGAGCACAAGCTCCGCCAGAATTCATAACACAAGAGCAAGAGAGTCTCATTGAACTCTCTTGCGACAACAGCCTCAAAACTAGATTCACCAGTACCGATTTGGTGGAGTTTAAAATGAATATCCAAATTTAACGTCGAAAGCTTTAAAATTTTTCATTCCGTTTGCCACATTATATTTATGTGAAGTTGGATTTTCAGTTGTAGCTGTAATTAAGGGTCCGCTACCCGGATTTTTACCGATTTATTACAGATTTCCCTTAAACACGGTAAGTTTTAAAGCTCTGAAAAAAATATATGTTATTCTTGAAGACAATATCTAGAAAAATGAAACAATACAACTTTGTATAAACCACTTATATAATGTGCAAATCCGACCGGTTTCGGAACAAACGTTCCTTCGTCAGGGAAAGCTTATACTAATTTGACAGTTTAGAACAATGTTTTATTATGGTAGGGGTGGAGCCGTTGTTAGTTAATAATGTAGATTGGGTGGGTAGGTATTAGTGTAGAGTGGGTGGGTAGGGGAACAACTCCATGATTGGGCTATACAAAGTTGTATTGTTTCATTTTTCTATAATGGATAACCACAAAGTAATAGCTACATTCAAAAATATAATATCTAGACTTTGCCCGCGCCGAAACGCAAATTATATAAAATTCCCTCGATAGAAAAAAATCGCAAAGTTTGCTCCAAAAATTATTATTAACACGTTTGTTTCAGTTATTTTACAAGTTATATGTATGAAAAAATTCACAGTGTTTCTTTAAATGCTGTTTAAGATAATGCCCGCGAGATTTTTGCACTATTTTAAACGAGTCGTGTTTTATTAAACATTTTCGCAATTTTCGCATCAATTTTTTCGCTGTAAATGTTAGCGCTCTCCTCTAACATTCGTCATTTCGTATCTCTCCATCTTCTTCTTTTCGGGCCCGGTTGTAGAGCCTTAAGAACAAATATCGCTCAGAGATCAATGTGGAGCAAGAAATGAGAGTAGCAGTCTCAAGTCTTATTCCCCACTTTGAATAACTGTGCGGGAATCATCAAGCTCACCCGTCACGTTGATTTAACTGAGTAACTATCGTATTTTAATTTTTTCTTAAGTCTTTTTTGTTGTTCTCTGTTCCAATTCTGAATTCTTATAAATATAATAAAACTCAATTTCATATTGTGGATGTTTTAATTTTTGTGCCCATCTACCTAACTACTATTATTGTAGGTACGTATTTCTTTCGACTATAATATGTTTGTAGTCACTACATCTATTCCAAATAGCTTACTAAAGTAGGGAGCCGTGAGAAAATACTAAAAAGATTGGGAACCCCTGGCTTATAATTATTGTTAGCCTTTGTGCTATGCATAAAAATCTTGTCTTAAACGTTAGTTTATCAATTTAAAAATAATAATTAAATAAAAATAGTATCACGCGATAAATTGTTACATCGAAAAATTTCGATTCCGCTCTGAAATGGAAACGTTTATAATCTTTTATCCACAATGGCGAAGTCTTAATAATACCTCACATTAGTTTACGGTTTACGGGTGGAATTGTGAAACAATAATAATTACGGCTACCATTGACAAAGAAAGTCCTAGACAAGCCTTACTTTGTGAGTGTTAGAAACTTTCTGGGTAGGAAAAGAAAGCATAAAAACTCACTGATGGCAGGATACTGATGTCTCTTGTCATATAACACTTTCCACTACACCGATTATAATTTTCATCACCAATGGTAAATTTGAAGGTTTTGTACGTATCTCGTAATTTGATCATTTGCAGTCAAGATACTGAGCATAGAAATACTCCTGTCATGTTGAAGTTGTCAATGCACTGACCTTGTGACTTACGTATGTAGGTAGGGAGGCTTAAAATAAGGAAATTTGCTTGTAGAATGGCCAAAGTTTTAAAGATTATCTTCATCATGACGGGAAAGTTACGTTACGAACTTTATTCAAGTAACTTTCAGAAACCTACAAAGAAAAAAAATCGTTGACAGGTGATATAAAATGCTTGGTTTTGTTCTTCTTTGTTACCACAAATTGTACAAAAATTAGTGAAACATAACAAAGGGATTTAATTGAAACGGGAATTATTGATGCAAGTCCAATCTAGTTCATTTGATTTCAAAGTTTGCTTCATTTGAAGTTTCAAATTATGATTACAGCTTCGACTATGAATTCCAAACAACTTAAATGAGTTGGCTGATTTCAAAGTAAATTGCTGCCTGTGTAATTATTTTAGTTTCATTCAATTATTATTAATCCAAGGAATTCATTTCCCGTCGGGAATATTTACAATCGACGTTTGGTCGAAGTGGTAATTAATATCTGTTAATTATTTTATCTCGAAACGTTCACGTTTTTTCATCAAGGTGTCTTTGTTTTCATTTTAATAACTGATTGGATAGATTTGTAAATTTTTCTGTATTCATAGGATTTTATTTTTTATTGTTATTTAAAACGTTTATTTATTACTCGTTGAATTTAATGTTTCAAAGACCCAATCTTATCTGATTACGTCTAAAAGGGATCGAAATTAAAATCTAGTCTCCTTCAACGGAAGCAATCTTCCGAACAGGCCCTCCATTGATATGCTTGGTGTAACTCAGATGTGGGGGCTCCATCGAAGTTAGCCTCTCAAAAACTGGGCGTACTGTAAAGGGTCCGCAGATACTTTAATAGTACATAACTGCTAACCCTGTACAAATCACAAGTGCGCCCCACGGTTGAATTTGGCATCCACCTCTGGTCTGGAGCTCCAAAATACCTGAAACATACCCTCGACTCTGTGCAGAAACGGGCGGTCAAATAAATAGGCTTTGACTTCCTCTATAAATTAATGTTATCCACTGATTGCCGTCATCATTCCCTTATCATTCTACTCTAGTCCTCAGTCCTTCCCGCCCTGCTCCGATCCTCTTTCATATAGTCAGTCTATCCACGTCTTCCTCGGTCTACCTCTGGTCGTTTCCAATGTGTCACCAACTTAATCTATATTTCGTGTGAAGATTACATTTTTTTTTTACACGAGCTCCACACAGGAGGCCCTGAGGAAAATAATTTCCCTCAGGGCCTATGTCATCTTTGAGGATGCTGTGTGGAGGTTTTTTTAAGGAAAGGAAGGAGAGGAGAGTTCTGGGAAGGAAAAGGGTTTAAGGGGTGGGTAGGAATCTGGGGTTCAGTATGTCCTGGTCATCCGCCTCCAAGACCTAGACAAACCTCACCCCATGAACCCGGCACCCCTGCTAAATCACCAAACGTAGCGAACCACTTGGGGTGACCTATAGCAGAGGTGTTGGTTATCCAATAAAGGTTCCCGGGGCGGCGGTACCCATTCCCGCCTCCCAAAGTTCAAAGTTCATAGATGCAATTTAAAATTTAAACTTAAGATGTTGGAACAAAATTAAAAATATTACTACTACACCTGTACTATATATGCTCTGTACTTAAGTTAAGAAAGCGAAATATTATATTTCTTTTAACTTAAAGAAAAAAATAATAATAAAAAAAAAAAAAAAAAAATTAACAAAATAACGAAGATCTACAAAATATAGCAAAATGGCTGAAATTAGACGAGTTGAAACGGAACGTAAACAAAACAAAATATATGGAAATAGTCAATAAAACGCGTAACACTGGGTTAAATTAATGAATTAATAAAATAAACAATTAATGATGAAAATAAACTAAACATAATAAACTTAAATTAATAAAATAAACAATCAATGATGAAAAAATTGAAAAGTACTCGTAAATGAAATAAAATACCTGGGTGTAATACTCGATTCAAAACTAATTTTCATGGCAAATTCTGAATACGTGCAAATAAAGACAATTTTCTTACAAGACGAAGAAATAAATTAATTAGAAACACTTCAAAGCTCAGATACGTTTTAAGATTTCACGGCCAAAATTATTTTCGTTATTTGTTTTTGGGGTGGTGCCTAAAGAAGGCTTAAGTAGGAGGTAGCGCAACACGGCATAATACCCCAAAAACAAATAACGAAAAAAAGAGACTTCAAAGCTCATTTATAAAACAATAGTTGCTCCACATTTAGATTAATGCCCTACAATGTTATATTTAGCCAATAAAGGAAATTTGAATAAGCTAGAAGTTATACAGAACACAGCTATGAGATTGCTCGTACCTATATTGGGGAAAGGCAAATACGCAAGGGTTAATCAAATGAGAGATGAGTTTGAATTGGATTCCAATAAAAAAGATACTCCTATTTAATGTGTTAATTTTATGTACAAAGTTATGAAAAACCAAATACCAAAATACTTTAAGGGTAAAATTGTTTTTTAATAAAAATGTACATAATTACGAAATAAGAAATACAAATAAATTGTCACATATGAAAACATCACAGAACTGCCGAATGTATAGAGGACTAAAGATGTATGATGAAATGCCTGAAAGAATGAAGAAAGAATCTTCTTCTTCCTTGCGCTGTCCCAACTCATTGCCTAGGTAGGCTGTTGGGGTCGGCTCATCTCGTTCTCAGGTTGTAGTTTCTTCTTTTCTGAGTATCACCTTCATCCAGGCCGTTTCTCTGAAGTATTTTGGAGCATTGAGTCATCCAGGAGTTCATTGGTCTTCCTCTGGATGACTGTCGATGAAGCTCCATAGACATTGCCTGCTTCACTGTGTGGGCTGATGGTCTCCGTCTTATGTGCCCATACCATCTCAACTGTCGTTCCTCCAGCTTTCTGTTTATGTCCGTGACACCCACGCTACCACGAATGCGTGAACTTTTAATCTTATCTTTTAGCGATACTCCTGCCGACCATCTAAGCATTCGCATTTCTGCTGTTTCGAGTTGCCTAGGGTAGGAGTTGTACATAGTCTAGCATTCGGAGCCGTACATTATCGGGGGTCTTGCAATAGTCTGGTATATCTTTCCTTTAAGTATATAGTCATTTTGGAGTCATACAATATTCCTGTTACGGATCTGAATTAAATCTAATAAGAAAGAATGAATCTTTTAAAGAAAAATGTTATGCTTACAGTAAAAAATATTTAAATTTATTAAATGAAATGTTTCATTGTGCTTATTAGTTTATATTCTAACATGTATTAGTTTATATTCTAATTAGTATAAACTAACTCAAAAAATAAATAACTTGATCATAATTTTTGATGTCCCTGCCGTCTGGCATTTTTCACAATGTCCAGTGTCCTGTCTTTGTGACCTACTTCTTACGATGTTCCAATACTCAATTAGATTTTCGCATTCTTGTGTTCATTTTAATTTTGCATGATTCATTTTCTAACGTAGGTCTTATAATGTCTTTGACGTAGTTCCCGAGATTATTTTGCTTTCAAACACTGCTAATGTTCTACATATTAATTCTCTTTAATATCTTTGCTGATACATATATGAGTCCTTTCAGAGCCAGCGACATCTGTATGTATTATGTAAATTCCAGATATCGTTTATTTAATTTGCCCAAAGAGCTTCGGGTATTTTCAACGTAATTCAACCAAAGGAAAGGTTAATTTCTACATGTCAAAGGAATGGGTACATTCAATTCGGCCTTGCCTTATTTTTCTAAATCTATACTATTACGAGTATATCTATATACTTTAAGATTGAAAATGAAATTCTTTTTTATTTCTAACTAGCTGGTTCCCGGCGTGCGTTGCTGTGCCATTTAATAAATAAATTGTTTCTCCCTGCGTGTCCTTTCCCATTCGTCCTCTTCCTCTTCCCTCTCCCCACTCCACTCTCCCCTTCCCACTTCCCGCGAATCCCCCTCCAGAGTTCTCCTCCCCCCTCCTAGGTTCCCCTCCCCCCATCCCGCGAACCCCTAGCCGAGTTCCCCCCTCTCCCGCATTCCATACATTCAGTCCTGGTACATTCATTTTTCAAACAGCTCGCATGCCACCTTTTTGCAATTTTTTATACAATTTTATAATGCCAGAGGTCACCAGTAGTTGTATACAAATCTTGTCCTGACAATAAAGAACACAAAAAAAAAGAATTATCCAATTTTATGTAGTCGTTCGGAAGTTATGCGCGTACATACATTTCGACGATTCATTTCTATGATATTTCGTACTTTAAAAAATTTTTAGCGCTCGGGCAAGGCGCTCGACAAGTCTCAGCGGCCAGAGAAACAGACATCCAGCGAACGGATGTTGATGATCCAAAAAAAAAACATGTTGAAGTGAAACTTCTATAGCCCCGCTGCGGTTTGGATTTCGCATGAAACGGAAATGACGATTAATGCATTTGCGACGCATCAACTGCGCTCATCGGCCTCTTTGATTATGATGTCACTTTTAAAGGCTCCTATTGGTTGAGATATGAAACGGAAATTACGCTAGGTCTGCGCTTATTGGTCACTTCGATTATGACCTCACTTTCCATGTATTGAGGTTGAGATTGTTTTGGTAAAGTTTCGCTTCTACCGCGTATAAACTGCACTCGATTTTTTTTGTGAAATTATCATCCAATCTTCAAACCACTTTAAAATAAACAGGCAAAAGAAAAGAAAGCGACGTATGGCGAATTTCTACTTTCACTTCTATCGCATGTGAGTTGCACACTCTTATTTTTATTAGTATTTTTTTTTAAATCACATACTCATTACTATTTACTCATCACCTTTTCTTTTCGCAAATATGTTATTATCTAAAACAAACCAAAGTCATGTAGGATGTTATAGGGCACAGGTAGTAATGAAACGGAATTTTCAACGTGCCCACGTAAAACCTCTCGCGAATTGCTTCCAGTTGCAAATACTGTGGTAGCAGCTAGCGGCAGCGAGAGTAGTAGGGGTGGCAAAAGGTGCAGATTAAATTTGATTATTCACGAAGAGGGGCGTCCAAATTACTTTCGTACCCGAACCGAACGGGGGCCACGTTCTCTGGTGCAATTGAATTGAAGTTTTCTGGGGCAATTTGCAAGGTGCAGCAGTAGTTAGTTCGCGGCCATTGTGATAATTATTCTCTGGCTGAATGTGGCCGTAGTCACTCGAACTAGATTTGAATAACAAAAAATCAGTTTCATTGAATGAGTTTAAAAAAATCTATATACCGCGATTTTAGGCGTTTTTATTGTTCAAGTTAGTGTTAAATAAAAGGACAAAAAATATAAGAAGATTACAAACTCTTTAACCACTCATGCTATTTTTTTCGCTTTTTGGAACAGTCCATATAGGTCTCATTGAAATCGTTGTGTCTCCCTTACTATCAAAGCTAGAATTATGATATAAACGGTAACCACTGGAGCGACAGCGCATTTTGAAACTTTTTTCTCCGTTTGCTCGAGATTTTCAGAAGATCATTTTTAAATTTTTCGCCAACATTAATAAAATCATACCTTCGAATTTTAACATGAATATAGCCAATGAATTAACCTTTATTTTACCGTTTATCTCATATTTGTAGGATTTATATAAAAAATTGTAAAGTTTTTGCGAATCCTGCGTGATTGTTACTTTGAAACTGCCGTGAGAGTAACCGTTAACAACTGATCAGAAAATCTGCGTGAAAAAAATATTTTTTACGTCGGTATAAAATAGTCTACGAAGTTCGAATTTGCATGGTCATAATAGGTAAAGCATTTAAATTGCTTCGTTAAGTCCAAAATTACAAAGGTCGAAGCTAAAAATATGTATTTCTTAAATTTGCCAAATCATAGAGATAGTCGCCTTTTTTATCCGAAAAGCAATCGGAGACATTTAAAATGGCGCCAATATATGGTAAAAATCGCTACAGTGGTTATCATATAAACAGGGACACTAACAACATTCATCGGAATTCAAACGTATGTGTATTCTAATAGAGAAATTGAGGCATCATCATTGGGTTGACCATTAGTACTTATCTTTGATGTGACGTATTTAGTTTTCTCGGTGTTTACTGTAAGCGTATTTAATTAATACAACTTCTATTAATTCCATTGTCACTATTTAAATCGTGTCCATTATTAAAAAACGACGGGAAACAGACAGAAATGTTACAACAGAGTTCTCGGTGAAAGAATCATCTTATTCTTCTTCGTGCGCCTTATAAGGTCCTCCCGACGTTGGCCATCACTCTGGTAAATGTATTTCAATCTTGTGCTGCCCGGAATACCTCCTCCACACTTCTAATACCGATCCACTCTCGTACATTTTGCAGCCAAGACTTTTGTCTCCTATCAGGCTCTCGGCGACCCTCCATTTTGCCTTTTAATATTAATTGGAACAAGTGATATTTCTTCCTTCGAAGTACCATTGTATGTGACCCAGATATAAAATTATCCTGACTTACTAATGTGAGCTGTTCTCCATCTGCTCTAGCCCGCCTGAGAATTTTTGTGTTGGTGATCATATCGGTTCATGGGACTTTGAGCATTCTCCGGTGAAGCTACATTTCAAACGCCTCTATCTATCTAACCAGTTCATGGTATTACTTTAAAAGTCGATGTCTCACATCCGGTGACCGGCAACTCAGAATGAAACCAACTCAGAACCACCTCAGAAAGGTAATTAAGAGTGATGATAAAAAAATTGGTTAAATAGGTTAAGTTAGGTTAGGGTTACCGGCAATTTTAAAATTATTTTTTCATAGCTTTTAATTACCTTTCTGAGGTGTTTCTGAGTTGGTTTCATTCTGAGCTGGCATGGAACCCTCACATCTATATAGCATGACCGACCACACATAACATTTTAACATTCTCTGCCTTAGTTTTAAATTGATATTGTCATTGTCAAAAAGAATCATAATGATTTTAAATGAATAAATTAATTTGCTTGTTAATTCGTAACAACAGGCAGGTACTTCGTTATGCTTAGGTTTAAGGCGATATCTTAATTAGACCCTCCTTATGCTTTCTTAACGACGTTCCATAATATACTAACTGAACCCCTGTGACGCTTTCGTCATTTTGCATCGCTTCATCTCTCTCGCTTCCCTGCATGTAACTTTGCATGCATCGTGCCTTGCGCCTTGTGTGATGCACTCGAAACACTGCACTAATTCATATTTAATGAATAACGCTCCAGTAGATCCTTAATCCTGTGCGAATTTGTAGCAGCTCAAAGCATCCTTTGATGGAGAGGGATTGAATTGTAGGTATCGATGTATTCGAAATATTCCTGACAGTTAATCTCTGTGAATATTCAAACAGTGTCGCAGCTTTGCGATGGCTGAGCTCTTAAGGATTATTTCGTAATGATTTTTAAATATTGAAAATATGTTAATTATGCAATTACACGCAGTAGAAATTTACGCAAGAATAATATGTTTTTTTTTAAAGAGAATCTTCTTTAGCCCCATTAGTGATTTGAAACTCAATGAAACGAAAAAGTTACATCAAAAAGAGATAAACACTAAACATCTATAGGATTTTGCCTACGAGAGAATGAGATAAAATGATCGGTCTCCTCTTTGTGCGGTGCTTCGTAGCCTCCCCACTCTTGTATACTTGTTTTTGAAGGTTTCACTTCTATCGCATGCGAACTGTACACTTGCATGTAATTTTTTTTAGTTTAATTTTTGATGTGAAAACTTCTTTAGCATCGTTGTGATTTGAAACTCGATGAAACAAAAAATAGCGACACTAAAAAGAGGCAATCACATACATCTATAGGATTTAGCAAGCGAGAGAATGAGATAGAATAATCTGTCTCCTCTTTATGCGGTGCTTCATAAATAATCGGTCTCCTCTTTGTGTGGTGCTTCGTAGCATCCCTACTCTTGTCTAATTTAGTTTACATAAGGTTTCACTTGTACCGCTTGTGAATTGCACACTTGCTTTTTTCTTTATATTTGTTCCACACAGGGGCCTATGTCATCTTTGGAGATGCTGTGTGGAGGGTCTTTTTAATGAAAGGTAGTTCTGGGAACGAAAAATATAAGAGGGGTGTGTAGGAATCTGGGGATCGGTGTGTCTAAGAGTGACTGATCCAATTCACACCTCCCACTGAGTTGCAAGGTGATGTTCTGATAGAGTCCTGCTGGATAGGTCAAAAGGTTTTACTCATCTCTGGATTCGGCCCGCCATCCAGAAGGTGGACAGTCGCGTCCACCGCCAAGATCTGGGCACTCCTCACCCCTGGTATGTCATCAAACATAGCAAGCCACTCGGAGTGATCTATGGCAGTTAGTTGGTTATCTATTAAATGGGGTGGCGGTACTCATACCCGCCTCCCAAATTGTATGAATGAATTAATAATCTGCAATTTGAGGTTTTACTCATAAAGTTAAAAAAATTATAATAAATATTCATCCTAGACTTCAATAGATTTCG
Organism: Limnephilus rhombicus; assembly: GCA_929108145.2. Taxonomy (NCBI): domain Eukaryota; kingdom Metazoa; phylum Arthropoda; class Insecta; order Trichoptera; family Limnephilidae; genus Limnephilus; species Limnephilus rhombicus. The sequence goes on along the minus strand of OV815298.1, from coordinate 18,076,222 downwards.
CATATTAAAAATAAAATGAATACAAATTTATCCAGACACAATCTAATCTGAATCTGAATGAAAATTGAAAACAACGACTTGCAAAACCTGATCCAGGAAAAATATCTTGGGTTGTGCATTGATCAGCATTTGACATTTAAACAACACATACAAGGTATTAAAGATAAAATCATCCCCTTAATTAGCGTATTTAGCCGGCTATCATATCTGTTGCCAAATAAATTAAAAATAGGTTTATATTATAGTCTCGTACAATCACATTTAAATTATTTGATTGAAATCTGGGGGAACGCATGTGAAACACACATAAATGAATTACAGGTAATACAAAACAAGGTAATCAAAAACTATTTAATTACAAGCCCAGAACATCCACATAAAATTATATATGGAAACAAAACTATTAACATTAAGAAAACTATATGAATACAATACATGTCTCCTTATATACAAAATACAAAATAATCTCGTACACACAAATACATAAACACTTTACACGACAACGCGATAACATACATAAATACCATCCACACTAACTATGGTAAACAATCCATTGGTTACGAGGGGGGGGCAACTTATATAATTGCCTCCCAAATGACATTAAAAACGAAAAGAAGCTGGGTAAATTTAAAAAACAATTATTTATATTTATTCTTGATAAACAAAATAATGAAATAGAATAGCGCTGTATTGAAATATTTATTTTATCTTAATGTGTATAATTATTTCTAGTTAAATGAGTGAAAATGTAATTTTCTTTTAAATGGAATAAAAAAAAAAAAAATCTTGCAATCATATATATAGATAGCAGCCAATAATATGTGCGTTAAGATAATGGACGACGAAGTTCTTAGTCGAAGTATATGATTCAGTTCAAAGTGACCGAATTGGATATAGACACTTAGCTCAGTTTGTAGAGCAGCATTTGCCATGGGAGCAGAAGGTGCTGGGTCCCAGAGGTGCCAATATCTTTTTTTTATTTTTCTGTCTCCAGATTTTTGATTGAGTTTCGCTAATATTGTCTTCATTTAATTAAATAATAATCTGAAATTTAAATGCTGCAAGTTCGGCTCTGCTTCAGTGTGAACTATAATTATAACTCTAACAGTTGTCTAGAAGCCATAATTTCTATCCTATCTGTAGGCCATCCGTTATCTCTGAGATATAATAATTTAAAGATACCCGACGCGACGGTGGGAGCTCTCCCGACAAGGTTGCACTTATGCATTGGCGTTCGCTTAGATTATAATGTCATCTTTTTTTACATTATCTAAAGTTTTAAATTTAATAAATTGCTTTGTTCTAATAAAATTTTCCCTTTGTCATAGTTTTTGCATTGGCGTGCGATGTACAATGCATTTCACCTCCATCAACATTTTTTATTGAATTTTATGTTAGGCCATTTTTTATTGTTTTTTTCTACTCTTCTACAATAGTTTCCTCGCGACAGTTTTGCATGTTTTTAATTGGAGCTGCTGTCAACTCCGCTGACGTTTTAATTTAGTTTTAATCTAATTTAACCCCAAATTTATTTTTTACGAAGTTATCTTCGTGTCACCGTTGTGCATTTTTTCATACTTTTTCAGCTGTCGGCTCTTATTTTTCCTAAATTGACGAGAAAACTTTTGTATGTAATAATTTTTAGTGTTCTTCTTTTTGTCATGTTAGATTTGACAACTCAGCCAGTTGCAAGTTATAAGACAGAAATTTTTTTCGATGATCAGCTAAAAATGCTTTTGGTATGTGAATTTTTACCATTACTTACAAATAATGTACCCTTTTGGATATTACGAGTATTTCTCTGTCATAGAAATTTACATAAATCAATATTTATGAGTATAACCCCAAAATATGTCATTTACTTATTTTCAGATACACACGCGCTTAAAGTTTTTCACTTTGTCCAAGACATGTAGACTTATGTGTTTTATTTTCTTATATTATTCTATTCCAGTTGTCTATATTACGTTCTATTTTCTATTTCACGTGTTACTTTATTAAGAAAAACTTTGTACCTTTGGAAGTTGATTAAAATTTTCATGATTTTTTTTTTTTATGTTTTGTACGCAAATGTTATTGCAAATTATAGAGCACATGCGCCAAATAAATATGCTGTCCTTGTTCTATCGCTATTTAATTGGTATATGCTCCGAGGAACTAGCGTCATTGCTCCCTTTGGCACCAGTGCATAGTCGGGAATCACGCGGAGCGCTAGCACAACATAGTTATTTACCCGGTGGACATTCGTCACATGAGAATGGGTCGCTTCTACGACTCGTTCTTGAGTTCAATGGCTCGGCTGTGGAATGATTGGCTGACCTCTGTGTTTCCTTCTTCCTACAACACGTTCACTCCTTCCTCTCCTCAAAAAGACTCTCCATTCATTATCTCCAAAGATGACAAAGGCCCTGGTGGAAATTATTTTCCCCAGGGCCTCCTGTGTGGTAACGTAAAAAAATACACCGCCCACAGTTGCGCAGATTTTTTTTACGGTAAAATATAGATTAAGTAAAATATATTCGAATTATACGTGAAATAAAATAAAACGTTTAGAAATATTTGCATAGCTAATGTCCCAGAAATAAAAATTAATGTATTAATTGCAATTAATTTTATTGATTCATGTCTGTAAAATAAAATAAATTTCGGTCGCACGCCCCTGGCGGTAACGTACATCCCACCAGTGGAACTAATTTGCATACATTATCGCTGAAGGTAAGAGGAAACGATTCTGCACTGCCAGCCATTCCATTTCCTCTCTGCGTTCCATCCGTACTCCCTACCATCATATCTCCCGTCTGCTTCCGTAGAAGGATGGCGGGTTATGAGAATAATTGAGACAGCAGCGCACGCCACTGGAAATCATATTATTATCCGAATTTAGAACTGACATATAATATTATTATCGAAATTACCTATAAAATGACTAGATCTAAAGGTATCTTTTTGATATGGCTGGCTACCTTGTTGCATTGATTAGCACCCAGACAAAGGAACTGTCGACAGGCACAAGGCAAGATCCACATTTTTAACAATGCAGTCGGGGGCGTCGCTACTATAGTTATGGGGAAACCAATGCCATTTGACGACGTCCGTGGCCGAGGAGTAAGGCTCTTGACTCGCTAGGTCGCGGGATCGAATCCCGGCGTGAGCAAATAAATTTAATTTGATTAATTTGGATTATTTCACAATTAATTCATTTAAATGAATGCATAGTATATTTGCGGCACGTTCCAGAGTGGAAGATACTCTCAGTATCGCCCTGGTGGAAGACCACAATTCAGAATTGAAACGTTACCTTAGCCGCTTTTGGTGACCAGATCTGAATATTCAGGTACTTCCCAACCTTCCTCTTTCCCATCTCCTTCCCTTCCCCACTACCTTCAGCCTCATAACATACCCCAATTGGGGATGCCATAGTCTCACTGGCTCCGGACAGGAGCAATCGCCAAGTTTGGTGACTTAGCAGGAGTTGGGTTAATGGGGTGAGGTTTGTCCGGATCTTGGCGGCGTGTGCGTCTGCTTACCAACTGAGTGGCTGGCCGGATCGGGAGAGACTGTTTAAGGGAGACTTTTTGGCCTCTCCAGCAGGATTCTCTCAGAACATCGCCTTCACCACAATGGGGGTAAGCATGTAATAACAATTTTGGAGGCGTTATGGGTGCTGCCACACCGGGATCCATTTATTGGACAACCAACACCTCTGCCATGGGTCACCCTAAATGGCTTGGCAGACTTGGTGACTTACCAGGGGTTCCCGGGTTCATGGGGTGAAGTTTGTCCGGATCTTGGCGGCGGATACCCTTCTCAACCGTGTTGCAGGCCGGATCGGGAGACACCGATTAAAGGTCCTTTTGACCTCTCCAGTAGCACTCTTTCGGGACATTACCTTGCATCGTAGTGGGAGAGATAGATTCATATGTCCGTCACTTCTTGGCACACTGATTCCTATACAGATTTTAAAAAACCCTCCACCCAGTATCCTCAAAGATGACATGGGCCGTGAGGGGATTTATCTTTCTCAGGGCCCATGTCATTTTGTATAGCCGCCTGCGGAGATAAGCATGCAAAGCTTTAAATGTTTTTTTTTTTTTTTTATCTTTACGTTCCGTCACTGCATCATAATTATCTCCCATCTACTTCTGTGGAATGAAGAAGGACCGCGGGTTGGGAGAAGAATAATTGAGAGAGCAGTGCACGCCACTGGAAATGATAATATTATCTTGAAAGCGAACAAATCATCCCTTAACGGTGCTGAGTAGTTTTTAATGGAATTAATTTAGTAGGTACTTATGATAATTTCGTGCCACTTTCTATCTAGTTGGGTGTGCAAATTAGTGCAATTTAAACTCAAGTGTTACGTTTAACCTGTGCGCCTGGTGAAATATTGCCGTAGTTGTGCTGATTAGGGTCTGTGGGACCCGGTGATAATTGTAAGATTTTTTTTTTTTTTTACAATTCACTTTGGGAAGCGGTTAGGATAACGCCTCCAGGGGAACCATTTATTGGATAACCAATACCCGTGCCATAAATCACCCCAAGTGTGTTACATTTCGTAACTACATTTGGTAACTTAGAGGGGGTGCCTGGGATCGTGGGGTAAGGTTTGCCTACGTCTTGCTGGAATATGCTTTTGTCAACCTCGTGCGTTTCGTTTTGGACCTTCGGATTGAACCTTGGGCCGGATCGGGAGAGACTAGTTGAGGAAGAACTTTTTACTTTTCCAGACGGACTCTGTACCCGTCGCCTTGTAGGGCAGTGGGAGGGATGGATTCATAATTCCGTCTCTCCTGAACACATTGACCCCTAGATTTCTACCCACCCCTCGTAAATTTTTTCTTCCCAAAACTTCCTTCTCTTTCCTTTACCTAAAAAGACCCTCCACACAGCATTCCCAAATATGACATAGGCCCTGGGGAGAATTATTTTCCTCAGAGCCTCCTGTATGGACCTTATGTTAAAAAATATATATTTCAAGTTAAATATTTAAAATAATGAATCCTAAACACACACAACACTTCTTTATTGAGCACATTATACGAACAAGTTGACACCTCATACCATGACTTGGCGAATGCTTTCGAAAGGGTGATCATCACTTAGTGCTCCTAAGTAGGCTCGAAGGTTTTTTTTTTCTGACAACTTATTGGAACTCTTTGGTTATTTATGTTTGATTTCATCCGAATTTTCGGCTTGGAAAATGGCACATTTTTGGTAAGGGAAAATTGAGTGCTCTCATAGACATCCAAATGGATAGACGAGAAGATACAGGTGAGGGGTAAAACCAAACAATGGGGGGGGGGGGGGGGGCGAAGAGGGAAAGATGACTGTAATTCGTCAAAAAATCAATCTGACAGTATATAGGCATCTCGCATTATAATATCACCATTTAGTTCTTAAAAGCAAAATCTGCTTTGAATGAATAGACCTTTTTACATGGGAGCGCGAATTGCTTGCCACGTTAATAACATATTTGCGTAGGCCAAATGTACACCCCGAAAAGATTCGCCCGTTTTCACATAGCAATATTTTGATGCCGTGTTTAGTTAAGATACTTTTACAAATGTTTCATAATTTACTTACCCCTGTAACCAGCGACGAGCACACTGGAGAACCGCCCACATTCGCGATGTTCGCATAATATGTAGGTATAATGTATAAGCACAAGCTGCCGTTTTTGGCGTGTTATTTCGTTAAATGTGTGGATGTTACTTCCACGCTGTACAGGAAATAATGATGACGTCACATATTTTAGATTCAAGCGAGGCTATCTCCCCTCCCCATGGTGCGAACTGGCTCCAAGGAGGAGCTCCAGCCGGCTCCATGGGGAGGGTGAAATAATACGTTTTCATCACTTACGGCAGGTCCAGATATATTCATATGTCCGTGAGTGCTCTTAACAAATATGAGAATTGCAAGAATGATATACATACTTTTTCTTTGATATTTTGTGTTAGGTAATGTTGCACACCTTGTGTGATTTATGTTATGGAGGTGGTTGAGATGCATCAACATATTTGTATCGGATTGTAAGTGAATCAAATAGTTTATTCTCAATCATGGTTTCTTACCATTAAAAGTGCGTCCATATCACCTGCGAATCCCAGAAACATTGTGAACTTAAGAAACACCAAGCTTAAAGAAAAGGAAAATAAAAAAAATTAAAACCACTTAAGTACGTGAGACCTGCGCGGACGTTTTCGATGTACGCTTCTGAGAATAGAGTGGGTAGATCTAACTTTTAACTTAACTTGAATTCCCCAAGGGTCTAACCTCGGACCTCTCTTGTTTCTAATACTAATAGATGACGTCCAAAACTGTGTTAGGAACAGCAAATTTCAACTATTTGTAAATGACCTAAAAATTCTGATAAGAAATGTGCTCCCAACAAGATTGTCTTAAAATGCAAGCTGATCTGGATGCACTATCTTCATCGTCGTTAACAAATATATTAGATTTGTCAGCAGCCTAAATGCTGATACAGCGAAAAACTGTACTGTATTTGGAAAAAATATTCTATTATACAATATATTTTTTTAAACTTGTCTTCATGTAATGCCAGCATGATTCATTAGTGGCAAATAACACATAACATTCGTGCTGAAAAATTTATCTAGTTTACAGCTATTTTAAAATGCCCTGGTCTGTCAGACCCTACCAGGCATGCGGAAGGTTAAAAAGTAAATTATGCAGTTTACATTTTGCGTGGGTGCTGTTTCTTAGAGATAAATCTCTTCTTTAGTGGTGGAATTCATAATATGGGTACCACGGATTAGCGTTAAGAAAAATGTTTCATCATTTGAATATTGTAATTATTGTATTCATTATCGAATTTATTACGAACCGAAAAACCAGTGTAAATTAATGTGAAATTTTCAAACCCGATTTAATTCTTATAATATTTTCATGTCCACTTTTCAACTTATCGTGTTTTATTTTTGGGGTATTTTGCCGTGTTGCGCTACCTTCTTCTTTAGTCCACCTTTCCATCTTGATAGGGCCGGTGCGCCATTTAAGATTTTGGTGAAGTGTGTGCTTATGTATGTAGATGCAATACCGTGCTGTTAAAATTCAACTTGTTTTGTTATACTATATAATATAATTTGAGATTTTCACGGCCAAAATTAATATCGTGATTCATTTTTGAATTATTATCCCTTCCTTCTTTTGCCAAACGTTTCGGCAGCGTTACAGTGTCCACCATCATCAGTGTCCACCATCATCAGTGTCCACCATCATCAGTATTCACATCTGCCGATGTATATATTTTATGTGAATACCCCACAAGAGTCCCAACTGCTCCCGTCTGGAGTCAGTGAGACTATGGCAACCCCAATTGGGGTATGTTATAAGGCTGAAATAGCTGCGAGAGGAAATATATGGGGAAGAGGACGGTGGGAAAGTACCTGACTTTTCAGAACTGGTAAGGGAACGTACCCATACTACGTGACACGTTTAGGGGGGGGGGGGCGTCTTCAAAATGTCACGCTTGGTACAAATGAGCGGCGGCGGGCTTAGGTTTTTGGTCACCGGGGGGAGGGGGGGGGGGGGGTTAAAAATTTGCTAAAAGTCGGTCACGTAGTATGGGTACGTTCCCTAACTAAACACAGCTAAAGCCATTTCAAGCAACATCTAATTTCTGAATAGTGGTCTTACACCAGGACGATATTGAGAGTATCTTCTGCTCTGGAACTTGCCGCAAATATACTACACATATAGTATTTTAAATTAATAAATTGTGAAATAACACCGATTAATCACTATAATTTATTTGAGCTTGCCGGTTTTTGAACCCGCAACCTTCGGATTGTGAGTCGAGAGCCTTACTCCTCGACCACGGAGACCACGATGTTAAAATGGTAAACTGTATGTCAACATACTGACAAATCAATATACTTTTGAAAAGTAAAGTCGTCATTAAAAGTAACGAAAAAACTAGATGATTACGTTAGGTTAGTCTTATCGTCGTCTTTAAAGACTTTATTTTACATTTCAAGGTTGTGTTCATTTTTCACTGTGTTGAATTGTCATGGAACTGTTAAAACTTATAAAATTTAAGATCTTTGCATAAATCAATTATCAAACAACTAGCCGCCGCTACCCGAATTTCTACCGATATCTTCCATATCTCCCTTAAACATTTGAAGTTTTTAAGCTCTTAAAAAAATATATGTTATTTTTGAAGATAATATCTAGACGTTCCCCATGCCGAAACGCAAATTATATAAAATTCCCTCCACAGAAAAAAATCGCAAAGTATGCTCCGAAAACTGTTATAAACAGTTCATTTACTTAACTTATTTTAGAAGTTATATGTATGAAAAAATTCACAGTGTTTCTTTATTTTAGATGATTCCCACGAGATTTTTACTCTAATTTAAACGAGTCGTGTATTAATAATTCACAATTTTCACTTCAATTTTATCGTTTTAAATATTAGCGCTCTCTTCCAACATTCGTAAATTACGTATCTCTCCATATTCTTCTTTTTGAGCGGGTATATGGCGCCTTAAAAACGTAAAATGCACCATCCTTCTCAGTTCTTTCAAAATACAACTTTTGCCACTATTGCCAAGTCTCGAGTAATTAGTAATTCGTAGCAAAAACTAATCAGCAACTACTAATTCAACAACTGCAAAAACTGAACATCGGTGTTCTGTTCGCCCAACTAAAACCCTCTGAAAAAGTTGCAATCCCCCTTTGGAGGCCGCCAGAAAGCTCCAAGTGAGTTCTTTTTTGCTCGTGTTTTTTTTCTCTTCGTTTCGTTTTTGCTCTCTCGCGTAGAGGCTCCGTCGTAGAGGCAACATATACGTAGGTACTAGAGCTAGCAGTTGTTGCCAAAGGGTGGTTCGCGACGGTATTGCGCTCATTGTAGAATTTGTACGCCCTGTCCAATTATCACATCTACCGGATCTGCCCTGATGATGGACGCTGCAATGCTCTCCGAAACGTTGTCTAAAGAAGGAGGCAGCGCAGCACGGCATAACACCCCAAAAACAAATAACGAAAAGTCAAGCTATGATGCTGAAATTGGAGGGAAGTGTCAATGACAGATGTGGTAACCTAACAACAACAAAAAAAAATTCAATTGGGTTACCAAGTCACACCTAAAACTTTTTGATCAAGCTGGTACAGTTTGTCAAATAATGGTGGGTTTCTTCATTTACCGAGAATGCTAAATGCAATGCTAATTGTAAAAGTAAACGGTCAAATGCATAGAAATTTCGTTTGAATTTTAAATTTCGATCGTTTATTTTTACAATTAGCATTGCATTTAGCATTCTCGGTAAACGAAGAAACCCACCCTAAGAGTAGAAAACATAGGAGGGCGCCACTGTTGTTCAAATGGCAAAACTAAAAATATAATCACAGTGCCAATCTAAAGCTGTGTAACCTACATTTTTATTAAAAACTAAAACAGCAATAAGTGAAAAAAAAAAATCATTCTACTTATCTCAAAATCTAGAATTGCATAAAGGCATATTATTATTATATCTTTGCAATTTTGTGTTAACATAATGATGAATCGATAAGTATTGTAATAAAATATAAAGCACACTTTAGAAATTGCTCACATTTATTTAATATTAGTTTTATGTACCTACTAGCGTTGTCCAGGCTTTAGATCATGTCTCTAATTTTAGATCTGAATACATTTAACTCATTCAGATCTAAAAGTAGTGAAACTAAACTCACATTAATGATTCTTCCTTTCTACCTACTGTTAAATTCAAATTTATGTTAAATTAAATGAAAGCCAATCATTTTGTTAAACACAATTTATTCAAATTTATGTCATTGAGTAAGTAAATTAACAACAGTGCTTCTTCGATTATTATTTTTTTTTAATAAAAAATGTATTTTTAAATGTGTATACAGTGTTCTGTATTTTCAGTGTCATAAATATTCGACAGGTAAATTGGTGTTGCCAGCCTACAAATTTTGTAGTTCCATTTTTTAAATTTTCTACTCTTATTTGACAGACTCTATATATCTCCCTTTTTAGTTTGAAAACTGCTGTGCTAGGGGTAGGTACTGCCCGCTACGATTCGTGTCTGGTACTTAGTGGTCTGGTCCGTTCGGATTAATCAGTCTGGCATGTAACTGGTGGGAAATTCTCCCTTTTTATGTCGCCTTTTTTTCACGTTTCGGTTTTTGCTCGTTCGCGCTCAGAAGGAAGATTATTATCGGCTTAACCCACTTTTAAAACTGTATTATTAGTAGATAGAAACGCAAAAATGCTGCTCTTTTATTTTATTATGACTTGTTCAGTTGTAATATTATGTCGCGAAAAAAAATATTTTAAAAATAACAAAATAAAATGAATTAGAATAATATGGGTTTGCAAGTCCCCGAGATGATCCTATCCTATTCCTTTTAATATTATAAAGGCGAAAGTTTTTATGGATGTATGTTTGTTACTCTTTCACGCAAAAAATACTGAATGGACTTTAAAAATTCATTCACTAACAGAAAGCCATATTATTTGCGAGTAATATAGGCTGTACATATTAGTAAGCTCTGGCGTTATGAAATTATTTATTGTACGTTTATTGTTCAGACGAAAAGGAAAGCGTTGCTTGGTAACTATTAAGTAATTTATTTTACGTGTGCTGTCATTTTGTTATTTTTATTTGGAATATTTACAGGTTAATAACATTACATGCATTAAAGGCAACCACAAATTATAATAATTAGGTTATAACCCAATAACTAATGTTCACATCATGCACAAATAATAATTTAAAAGGTCGACAATTATAGTTAAATTTATACTAGTTTGATTGTTACGCTTTAATAGGTGGCGCCTCAATCGAGATCAGTTTGCGAGATAAATTTCTTTGACCAATTTCTTTTGCTCCATGGCTGCCCTGCTTGCTTTCCTGCCGGTTTCTTCGAAATTTTTAAACCATGATTTAATTAAATTAACACTTGGGCACTGATTTATACTCTGTAATTGGCGATGCGAACGAAATAGGCGGCGTGCATCATTGTTTTGTAAAACAGAATAGAATCATTGTTGAACAGTAAAGAAAAAAATCATTGTCTTTATAAAAGTGTTTTACCCAGAAAGCCCGTTGCTCTCCCGTAAAGCGGTCCATTGTGACTAAATTTCCAATAAGCGAGAAGCCACGCATAAGTGACCCCGCCCTCCTCCCCCGTTCTGAATCCCCGCTCGCACGATTATAAAAGTGAAAATTTGCTATATAATATTTTAACATATTAAAACTGCCAAGGGGATCAATAATAATAACTTTACCCTTTATTTTCGCCGCCGTTCTCAAAAAGAATTATATTTTTTCTTGGTTATAATAACCCGCAAAATTATAATAGCTCGAATTTTAATGCCTTTCTTAATCAGTTTTTATGATTTTTTCAACTTCTATCGAGATTTAAGGCTTTGGAAAATGACTTTGTGAAGTCATTATAGAGAAGAGAATTGTATTAAAATGCGTGGCGGTTAGCGAAGTAATTGATTTATCTTTTTTGCTATTCATTAAGTTACATTAGCGTCGGCACTTGAGAGATTTTAGCCCAATTATTTTGACCTTATTCAAAAAAAATTACGGCAGTATCTTTGTAAAGTAATTTGATATCACAACGCCTTCAGTGTTTGGTTGATTTTGGCACAAGGTTCGTACAAAATATATTTTAACAATCATAGAGGGGGTACAGCGGGGATTGGCTAGAAAGTTGTGACGTAGCTTGAAGTCCTTTCTCCACAGGGAGATTTAAATTTACTGCAATACAAGTTAATAACGTAAAGCGACTGAATGCATTTACAATTGATTTTTTTTTATAATAGGTTGGTAATTATAATAATTGAGCCATTGCCTGGAAGAATGTTGTATCCAACAGTATTCTTGTTTCGAGAAAAATTGAAAAAACTTGAACATTTCATAACATGTTTCATAACATTTTATATTTAAAGTACATAAAACATACAATTCTTAAGAGTTTTAAATGAAAAGTCGTCTAGAAAGGCAATTAAGTGAGAGTTTAATACTAGAATTTACGCTGAATTTGTGAAATACTGTCACTTATAAAAAATTCACACACACAACGTTATTCCACAAAAAGTTTTTTTTTTTTACTCTTCGTACCTTGCAGAAAGCAACATCCACTTCTAACATAAATGTACACATGTCATTGATGTATTTGAGTTTAAAAAGCAAAAAACGATATGAATAAGTGAAACCATTTACGTTCTAGATATTGTCTTGAGATCAACATACAACATTATTCCACAAATCTGTTTCAACGGCTTAAAAGAAAGCCTCATAATATTTTTTTCTGGAAAAATTCTACTTTCCTTCATTCTTCAGCTTCTTGGCTTTGAAGGCTTTCTAGTTGAAGTCATAAGAGGGAGGGGGGTAGTCTACAAGGATTTTTTCCAATTTGTGTTTTTCCGTATTTGCTGCCATGTCGTCTTTTTCGATTTTTTTAAATTTATATCCACCCAGGAGGCTCTGAGGAAACAATTCCCTCAGAGCCTATGTCATCCTTTGGGACCTGTGTGAAGGTTTCTTCTAAGGAAAGGAAGGAGAGGAAGTTCTGCGAAGGAAAAAGGTCTAAGAGGTGGGTGGAAATCTGGGGGTCAATGTGTCTAGGAGTAATGGACGTTTGAATTCATCTCCCCCACAGCAATACAAGGCGATGGGTCGAGACGGTCCAGCTGGAGAGATCTAGATTAGGTCTCCCCCAACCAAACTCTCCCGATCCGATCAGCCATGCAGTAGGTGAGCAAACGCATTGGCCGCCAAAACCTAGACAAACCTCACCGCATGAACCCGGGCGTTTCTGTTAAGTCACCAAACTTAGCCAACCACTTGGGGTGACCTGTGGCAAGGGTGTTGGTTATCCAATAAATGGTTCCCGGTTCGGCGGTACCCATATCCGCCTCCCAAATTGGTTACATTTATGTAATAATATATTTATTTGCACAAAATATTGGCATCCCTAAACGTTTCCAGTACATTTCGTTTTGTCTTCTGAACAAATTGTACTGGGTATGAAATGAAGTATGTATGCGAAACGATAATTAAATTATTCCACCCTTGTTTTTCCCACCCTGCCGCCTCTTTCCTAGTTCGTGTCATTCTCTAAGGGTGGACGATTATAACCGCTACACTCATTTAGCTTCTCTACTCCTGGTAGGAAAAATATCATATAAACAGGTTGTATTAGAACCTATGAACGTTTTTCAACATTGTCTCATCAAAAAAAGTCTAGCTTAGTATTTTTAGAGTGCCTAAAGTAACGCTTAGCTTGTCATACTTATCACTGTAGGCGGTCAAAAAGATAGAATAGGTATTCAGTTTTTATATATATTGGAATTATATTATAACCACTCTGTAATGAAGAATGTGAAATAGAAAAGACAGAAAAAAAATTCGGTCGCATCTGGGAATCGAATCTAGGACCTCTGCCTTACCGGGGCACTGCTCTGATCACTGAGCTTATTTGACGAAGAACCACCAGCATAACTTTAATTTTCTTAATTAGTCGGGTCTATTTGTTCGGTTTTCTTAATTAGTCGGGTCTATTTGTTCGGTTTTCTTAATTAGTCGGGTCTATTTGTTCGGTTTTCTTAATTAGTCCGGTCTATTTGTTCGGTTTTCTTAATTAGTCTGTCTATTTGTTCGGTTTTCTTAATTATTCGGGTCTATTTGTTCGGTTTTCGGAACAAATCATATACGTCTCATAGAAATCGTTGTGTCTCCCTTACTATAATGTTTAAAATACGATCTAAACAGTGTTAGACAGAGCAAACACCACGCTTTATAATGAAATCTAAAAATCAACCACAACGTAATTAAAATGAATGCCTTTATGAATCCAGAGTTTCCCGTCGTAATTTGAAATAAAAATGAAACGTTGGGAATTTTTTATTAATTATTTTTACATGAAACGATAAAAAGTGGGTTGACGATAACGTTTATAAAATATTAGGCGATTAAAATATGTAGATGTATCAATTTTTTTTCGTTATCAGTAATTTTAATTAGATAAATCATAAGGTGACAATTATTAAAAGCAATAATTATTAGCCTGAAACACTCATCTACATTGAAAAAATCTCCCGAGAAAAGATACATGCCCCCGACGGGACTCGAACCCGCGTCCTTCTGATATCCGCCTCATCTCCTCCCCGCCAAATAATTCAATATACACTAGTGTTTCATTCAACAATTACTGCTTATTACATTTTTCCGCCTGCAAACAACCAACATTATTTTTATATGGGAAAGGCATTGTAAGTGCTAAATCTCCGACTAGGCGGCGTCGAGACAAATTATGTCTACATTTTTTGGTGAAATACTTTAACTTGTCAAATACTAATTACTAGCAGACCCAGCGAAATTCGTACCTCCTCAGAATCAATAACTGTTGTGTTAATTTATTAGCTGAATTGAATTCAGTTTTTTATTAACTTAAAAATTACACAATGAAGCAAATATCGATCCGGAACTGTCCGTGTTTTGTTTTTGTCAGCATCAGAGATGACCTTGTGTACGGATTTAGATTTTCTTACTTTTCCACTTACTTCCAATCCATAAATTACGTTACACGAATTTCATGATTTTTTTTTACCCCCCCCCCCCCCCCTCGTCACTGTAACACATCGTCACATTTATGAGACCCCTCCCCCCTACATCTAAAAATTATCAAAACAGTAGTTCATTTTTTTTTTTTTTTTTACATGTGACGTTACAGAACTGATGACCACCCCATACCCTAGTCACACTTCCTACCCCCCCCCCCCCCCTTAATGTGAGACGTAATTTATGGATGGCCCTTACGGGAATTGCATTTCATTTTCTTTATACGTGTGAGGGAAATTTATTATAATTATTGTATTTTTCCTTTGGAAGGGTGAAGACACACGTTTACCGTTTGTCTCATTTTCGACTGTTGACATTTAGTGTGTAAGAAAGAGAGGCAGCATTATATGTTTTAGAACAAAAGCGAAACAATCAGCGCATTGACATTTGACGTTTTTGAATTTTTGGAATTCACGCAAACTTCAACTAACACAACATTGCTGCAGCTCTTTCAAAAGATGAAAATTCGTTCCATACAAAATGTATGAGGAAATAAAATTTCTTGATAACTTTCTTTTTCGTGAATTTTTGCGATGTTTTAATAGTTATTCTGTTATCCGAGGCGGAGACAAATCCAACAAATTAAAGATTATCAAAATCGGTCCAACCATTCTCGAGTTATAAATAGTGTAACTAACCCGACTTTGTTTTATATATTAAGATTATTTTTTCATTGATAAACTAATGTTTAAGACAAGATTTTTATGCATAGCACTGTGCAAAGGGTAACAATTATTATAAGCAATAAGCAGTACGATGTACGATGCTATCTTTATCTACGAATGCAAGATTTTACCGAGTGGTTAATATTTTCAATGATTAGATACTGAAATTTTGACGTGCCGCAAATAGAGTTATATCGCCGCAGTATCGCCCTGTTGACATACCATTATTATGAATTGAAATGGCTTTAGCCGTCTTTGCTGGCCACATATCAATTGCCAGGTACTAACCTACCTCTACCTCCATCGCATTCTCCTCCCCACTTCCTTCAGCCTTGAAATATAACCCAATAGGGGGTACCATAGACTAACTGGCTCCAAACGGTAGATCTCTTGTGCGGTACTAAAAAATATGACCAAAATGCTGGAGATCTCCTCTTTCTCCTTTGTGTAAGAAAACACTACTTAAGAAATTTAATTAAATTAAAATATAAACTCAACGATATGAAACAATGTCGACTAGAACGTTAAATAAAATACAAACATCCTGTATATATGTACATACATTAACCCCGCTTCTCAATCCTACGGTAATGTGATCTAAAGCTGCGTATACATTTGCGAACCGGGATGCGAGCCGAGCCACGAATTATGGGAAAGGAACGAAGATACTATTTTAAATAATTCGTGGTTCGACTCGCGTGTGTATACGCAGCCCAAGACATTATATGCTGAGACACGAACAAAGCCGTGTCATCGGCATTTATTTCGGCATCAGCACGGCCGATTTATCAAGGAATTAGCACGGGCAACTCCGGGGCTTTTAGCGAGACGGAATTAACAGGGGTTTTCGTTGGCAAGTTGATAAATAAATTCCCTACTTTCAAAGCGCTGAGATGTTAGTTGACTTTTTATAACTAAATCACGTTATAATAATTATATATTTTTTTATTATCTTCCGATTTTTTTTGTTACAAGTAGAGATAATGATATTCTCATGTGATCGCCTGTGTGAGGATGTCATTTTCATATTAAAATTAAATTATTTGAAGTTATTAGAAATCATTACATAATATAAAATGAAGTCGCTCAAAATGTATGTGCGCATTGATATTTTAAACTACGCAACGGATTTTCATGCGGTTTTCACCAATATATTGAGTGATTCAAGAGGAAGGTTTATATGTATAATACATGCGTAGAGAAAAGCCGATAAATTCAAATATTCAATTCAGGCAGCGGGCAGCAGGCAAGCGGGTGGTGTGGATTTTATAAAGGTTGAGTAATGGCGTTGTGTTTCGTTAGCCACAGCAACGTGTGGCCGGGTCTGCTAGTACTTAATATAGCGTTTTTTTCCCAAATAATTTTAAATTATATTAGATAGTGTTTCTTAGAGATGGGAAGGCTGGCTGATAGAGATATTGAAAAAAGGATAAATGCAGGCAACTCCATTAATGGAGGACTAAATGCCCTTAGCGCTACCAAAAAACTGTCCAAAGAAGCGAAGCTAGCAGTCTACAATGGAGTGCAGTTACCTACGCTGATGTATGGCAGTGAGGCATGGAACAGAGGAAGGGTGAAAGTAGGCTGAATGCTGTACAAATGAGATCCCTGAGGCGTATGTGTGGTAAAACCATGTTTGATGGTGTGAGAAATGTGGAGATCCGCAAAGAATGCAAGGCTGATGCAAGCGTAATGAGTAAGAGTAAGAAAGGACTGTAAGGAGAATATATGACCCAAATGGGAATGATAGAAGATGTCGGGGACGCCTGGCACGATCAATTGAATCAGATATTTGAGTCGGGCTATGTCAAGAGTCCGAATAATAGAAGTGTATGTATGAGGCGATGTATGAATGTGACTGAGGCAGAGTGTGTGCCAAGACCGAGTTGTTTGGCAGTCCATCTTCTCGGCCTACCACCCCTTTGGGGAAACAGCTAAGTTAGTGCAGTTGGGTGATTTAGATTTCAGTCTGTTTTGTGTCTGTATATTTTCAATTTATGATCCCCTTATATTTTGTATACGTAACTAGTCCTGGGTCGATCGTGAAAGACCTGATCGTCGAAACCCGCTCACGAGCCACCAAAGAGCGATCGTGTTATTTATTCGTCAGCACCCGGGTCTTCCGGGACCCGTGAACCGCGACATACTCCCGCAACCTACGACACATTCCTGCACCCCGTGACTCACGGACCGATCGCCGGGTGCCTATGTGGCGAGTGGCGAGACGTGTCAGCTCACGGAACTCTCGAACTGCAACTGCGACACACTCGGTCGCCGATTGCCGTAACAGTATCCTGCTTCCTGCCCGTGTGTCACGTCATAGCGGGATTGTTTAGTAGATTCGATTTTTGAATATTCGACTAGACACGGAGACGTTTTTAATAAGAGCGTATCTTGGTATTGTTAATCAAAGTGCTAAGTGCTGTTTTCATAAAAACTTTTAATTTTTCGTGTGGGTGTGAATGTAATTGTGCATTGTAATAGAAACTATAAACTGGTAAAAGTGTAAAATGTCTGACCTTAATTAAAAGAAATTATAATAAAGCATTACAGCTTACAGCTAATTTACTTATTTAAATTCTCAATAAAAGCTTCAGAACAACACGTTTTTTACAAGGTTTTTATATCCTTCAAAACATGAAAAAACATTGTTTTTTTAACCCCTGAAGCATGTCTTTTTAAAAATTTATTTCTGGGACATGACATTACTAGTTACAGGTGTGAGCTGTGAGAGAACGTTCACACAATTATAACCTGGGTTTCGTGTCGCGTATGACTTGACCGGTCTGGGCGGCGAGCGTCTACCGCGCGGCGCGCCCGTAGAAAGTAACTGGGTGATGAGTAATCGAGTTTCGTATTTTGTGTCGCGAAAAGAGCTGGTTTTCGCGACCCGCTCGTGACGCCAGTGGGTCGTGAGCGACCCGGGTCGTGTAAAACGATCGATCGACCCAGGACTATTTTGTATCCTTCTTTTTATTTGAGATTTACATGTTGTTGTGGTTTTTGAGTGAGAGTGGGATTTTATTTATAGTTTTGTATCACAGTACATGAAGCTTTTTTGCCCAAATGTTGTATTTGTAATTACTTGATGGGTATGTTTTCCACCCTGATAAGTAGTGTTCTAATATACGTTTTTTTTTTAATGAATGTAAATTTTTATTTATGTTTTATTGCCGGCAATCCGGGCGTTAAATGAGTATGGTTTTAGAATAAAGTTGTTTAATTGACATGATGTTGTAATTTCAGTAAAATGTTAATGTATATTATTGATTTTAGGATTTATGGTCATTTACACTGCCCCATTCGGTAATACCGTATTCTAAGATTAATTTAATTGCAAAATTTGAATCCTGTTAAAGTCAAACTGGTGAATAAAGTCAACGTTATATGCTGTTCGGAATACCATTCGTTGAATTTTTTCGTAATTTTTACGTCTTCTGTCGCTCGAATCGTTGACTTGTCGTAAAAGTCTTAATTCGCAATAACGTCTCGAGAGATATTCCAGTCACTCTCCTCTCTCGCTTCTCCTTATGTCTAAATGATATTATTTTTATCATTCGGTTTGGATGAAATGGCTTACTGCCTGCTTCGAGTGGATATCAGAAGGAAGATGGATGAAGTCTAAAAGTGCATTTATTTAGAGATTGCATTAAAAAAATGGCTAATAGAAAATACACTACGAACAGACATGTTATTTTCTAACAAAACCAACCCAACATGTGGCAAGTAACTAACAGTCTCATTTTCGTTATTTGTTTTTGGGGTGTTATGCCGTGTTGCGCTACCTCCTTCTGTAGCCAACTTTTCGGACAGCGTTGCAGTGTCCATCATCAGGGCAGATCCGGTAGATGTATAATTTTTAGTGGTGAAATGTGTGCTTATTTACTTGGAAGCGACAGCTCTACAACTTTCACCGGTACAAAATAAGTAGTGGAGTCATTGCCGCGGAACGGAATAGAAAGTTCACTAAATCGTGATATTTATGCTAGTCCCTTTGCGAGCTGCCGACGGAAGTGGCTCTATCTTTTAACGCTACACGGCATAACACCCCCAAAACAAATAACGAAAATACATTTGGCCGTAAAAATCTTAAAACGTACCAAACAGTCCCATGTTTCCAGTAACCAAAGTTTCGGATCGCAATTTGAAATTTAAAGCCTTGGGATTTTTATCAGTGAAAACTTCTTTACCACCGTTTTGATTTGAAACTTGATGAAACGAAAAATAGCAACACTAAAAAGAAACAAACACATACATACTCATATGTAGCCTACGTAATGTAGGATTTAGCCTGCGTGAGAATGAGATATATAATCGGTCTACTCTTTGTGGGGTGCTTCGTAGCCTTCCCACTCTTGTCTACTATAGTTTTCAGAAGGTTTCACTTCTACCGCGTGCGAGCTGCACACTCTTTTTTTTTATATAATATATTTGTTTAATACGATATTTTTTTATTTTTTTCGTTATCATTCATTTTAGTTAGAATAAACATAGTGTGTGCCATATTTTTAAAGTTTTTTTATGTTTACATGCAAAATATTTATAATTAAAAAATTGTACGTTTTTTTCGAATTATAAAATTTGAATGTATATTTATTTTATCACAATTCAAAAACAGTTTTTAGTTTTCGGATACATTCAGAAATATTTAATTTATTTGGTTTTTATTGTAAAGCGGAACTATTTTGAACCTCTGACAAAATATGGCCGAAGCCTGAGGGGTTAAATGCATTTTATCATGTTGTCATGTAAAAGTGTGTGTTCTTGTAATGTTGTAACAAATTCTGTAACGCTGTCCATAACGTCGCATAAAGAATCACAATAATTGTGAATTTATTATGTTATTTTTCTACTCCGAGTTTCGTACCTGAAACCCCTGGAGACTGAATTAAGAAGCTTTTTTTGTTTAGTTGTAATTTTTTCCGCGTTCGATTCTAGCGACTGACCAAGTATGTTGACTTTGCGGATAGATCGCTTAACTGTCCGTTTCATAACTCGGATGGCGCCTTAATGCTTCTCCGGTTTATTCGCAATAATAATATAAAATCATAAAATTCCCCCTTCCATCTTGGAGGGGCGTTAAAATTAAGCGATAAACGAAACACTCTCGGTTATCCGCTGCCCGATTTCTCGTAGCACGAAAGCATGCTAAGTGATGAACAAATGATGCATGATATGCAAAATGATCATTTAATATTCCACTGGAAGACTTAAAGTTTAATGCCTTATTAAATATTCTAAAAATGCATAAATAAGAAGACGGACGTTAAATAAACGATTTAACCATTTTATTCAAAATACTAAACTCTAAATTCGACTAATAAAGAAAAAGAAGTTATTAAAACTATAAAAATTCGAAAACTTCAATATCTTGGACATGTGATGAGACATCCATAGAAGTATGAGATCTTGCATCTCATAATGCAGGGAAAGATTGCCGGAAGACGGGGCCCTGGAAGAAGGAGAACATCATACCTGAAAAAGCTGAGACAGTGGTTTGGCCAGTCTAGGTACTGTAGAGCTGTTCCGGGCCGCAGTAAACAAAGTCCGCATAGCCAACATGATAGCCAACAAGCCAACGTACATTGAACGGGCAGGGCACGAGAAAAAGAAGAAGAAGAAATTCGACTGCTGTGAACTCCTGCAACTCATAAATTTACGAATACCCACGGTAACGGCCGGCGTAGTCTGGCGGTGACTCGCAATCCGAAGGTCACGGGATCGAATCCCGGCATAAAATTTATGTTATTTCACAATTATTTCAATTAAAATAATATATAGTATATTTGCGGCACGTTCCAGAGTGGAAGATACTCTCAGTATCGCCCTGGTGTAAGACCGCCATTCAGAATTGAAATGGCTTGAAATGGCTTTTAGCCGTGTTTGGTGACCAGATCTGAATAGCCAGGTACTTCCCCACCTTCCTCTCCCTCGTCTCCTTCCCCTCCCCACTACCTTCAGCCTCACAACATACCCCATCGGTGATGCCGTAGTCTCACTGGCTCCAGACGGGAGCAGTGACTCTTGTGAGGTATTCATATAAAAAATAGTAACAACACGACAAAATACACTATTCTACTGCAGAATTCATAGGCATAACTACATTGCCCACTCTCCGATACAACGATTTCACACTATGGGAATTCAGTACTTGGGTGATATTCACATATTTAATATCAACTTGGCGAGTTTTGTAGATCATGTAAAATATTTATTCCAACACTATTCCTAAACAAATCTTGTATTTTTGTAAACCTGTCAAATCACTGTATTTTTCAATTTTTGTTTCTTGTATTTATATGACTTGTGTGCATTTTTTATCTTCTTCTTTGTGTTCCGTATCAGGTCCCCCCGACGTTGGCGATCACTCTTGAAAATGTCTCTCTGTCTTGCGCTGCCCGGAATAGCTCCTCCACACTTCTAATGCCGGTCCACTCACGTATATTTGGCAGCCAAGACATTTGTCTCCTACCAGGCCCTTAGCGACCCTCTATCTTGCCTTTCAATATTAAATGGAACAAGTGATACATCTCCCCTCGAAGTATTTGAAATTTTTCAGATTTTTATTAATGTTAGCAGTTCTCTATCTGCTCTAGCCCGATTTATAATGTTTTTTAAAAATAAATCGTACTAATATTTCTATTTTTTATCTAATGTAATTTTTTATTTATTTTTTCTTACTTAAGTTTTAAATTATCTGTCATGTTAAAATTGTACTACCAATCATGTAAAAGCCCTCTGGGCGTTAAATAAATAAATGAATTATTTTATTTTCTTTATATTTAGCTCTTTCTTGTTTCATACTATCCGCGTTTTTCCCGGTTATTCACACATATTTCGGTTAAAAAGTGACAGTGCGGATAAGCGAGATTACACGGTGACCATAAAAAATATATCGTTTAAAAGATTGCTTCGGACGCTTATGCCAAGCATTGAAGTGCTGTCGTTTAGGTTTTATGTTTGATAAAGATTTCGTTACAATTTTTAAGTGTCGTAATAATATTTCGGGTTACGTCTTGGTGAATTCCCTTAGTATATGTCTTTTTTTTTATTTAGGGTGTGTTGCACAAGTTTTTGGTAGAGTTTTAGCTGAGGTTTTTCATCTAGAGAATTTTTTCAAAAGTCCACGACCGGTCATTGGCTAAGTTCGCACCGCGTTTGGGTCCCACCCAAGAATTGTGTATTCGATTCCTCGGTTGGTTAAGTCCTCCATCACGACGCAAGCAACATTTTTTTCGATTACAGTGGTGGTATTAGGAGATTTTCAAATATTGTTAGGTTATTCGTACCCCGGAAATATTTGTCTAATTGAGTAAGTCATATTCCCGGGAATATGTTTCATTATCGTTGTTTCATATAAACATAGAATTTTTTTCTTTAGACAAATGTATTATAAACGTTATCATCACTTCCCTTTTTTGTTGTTTCATGTAATAATAACTCGCAAAGATTTTTTTAACTTAATTTAAGAAATGTGATCTAAACGGCGTTAGAAACAGAAAACATCACACTTCATATTCAAATCTAAAAGTTAACCAAAAAATAACTAAACCTTTACACTCTACACTCTACACTGTAGATGTTTAGTTATTTTTTGGTTAACTTTTAGATTTGAATATGAAGTGTGATGTTTTCTGTTTCTAACGCCGTTTAGATCACATTTCTCACTATCGTAATTAGGGAGACACAACGATTTCTACGAGACCTATACGAGTTTTCTATACAAAGGGGATAACACAGTATCTGGTAAGACGGTGCAATTTACAAAAACATCGTTTTGATAAAAAAAAATTTCATAAGTTGATATGGTCGTGTTTATAATTATTTAAATGGGTAGGCTTTTCAGTACCTACTTACAAATCTTATGATTTTAGATGAAATTTTCAGTCAATCGTCAGGAATATCTACTTGACTATTGTTTGTTTTGTTTTTGTAACCTTATTTAGATGTAAGCAAATTTTTTCATACATCTAGTATTAAAAAAACATATAAAATACATAATAAAATAAATATAGTCATAAAATTATAACGGAAAGAATACAGTTTTAAAAAGAAATACAGTTACTCCAGTTAGAAATACAAACAATAGAGTTTAAGACATACAGTTAATACAAATAAATACAATTCATAAATTTTTCTTAATGTATGTAGCACATGTTTTACGAAAAATGCCAAGACTTGAGGCTTCCTTTATGGAATTTGGTAGGTTATTATAAAGTTTTTGACCTTTATAAAACACGCTGTTCTGTGTACACGTAAGTTTAGTTTTGGGAAGCCTGAAGTCTCGGCAACTCCTCGTAGGATAATTGTGAAAATTTTCATGGTACATAATATTAGTTTGCAGATATTTAGGGAGCATGTTATTTTTAAGCTTGTACATCATTGTTAACGTATTATATATTGTATGTTGTTTAGTTGTCATCATATTTAAGTTTTGTAACATAGTTTTAACTCTAGTAAAGATATTACATTTCAGAAACTAAATCCACTAGTGCGAAACGCATTGATTTACGAAATTCGTTACTAAACGTCAGAATTTACACATAAACATGATTGCTTGTTTCGACAGCTTTCAAACACTAGCATGTTTACATGCTGTACAAGAATTGCTAATAACTTAAGCTTACAATAACACTTCCACAGTTAATCATCCTCTAACTATGATTGTTTGAGTAATCTCTCTAACTCTGTGGTGAAAGGCAATATTAATGTCCAATTTTGTGTTATATTTGAAAAGTAAATAGTAATAGTAAGAATTAAAGTTAAACGGAAAATTCCTCATAATCTACTCTTTCACAGATGGCTCCAATTTAACTATTTTAGAAAAAAACACTTTCGCAAGTTATGCTTTCAAACATTGGCCCGGCAGTACCTGATCAAAAAGAAGAAGGAGAGATATGTGAATACGAATTTCAGAGGGAGCGCGCTAATATAAAAAAGGATAATATTTAAGCGAAAATAGTGAAAATGTTTTATAAAACACGACTTGTTCAAAATAGAGCAAAATCTCCTGGGGAATGTCTAAAATTGCATTTAATGAAACACTGTGAATTTTTTCACACATAACTTGTAAAATAACTTTTTAAAAAAGTGTTTGTCCTAATAATTTTCGGAGCACACTGTGCGATTTTTTCTATCGAGGGAAATTTATATAATTTCCGTTTCGGCTTGGGGAATTTACAATTTAATCATTTAAAATAATATATGGTTCCAGAGTGGAATATAATAAGCAGTAATTGTTGAATGAAACACTAGTATATATTGAATCATTTGGCGGGTATAAGATAAGCCGCCATAGCTCAATTGGGAGAGCAGCTGACCGGCAATCAGAAGGGCACGGGTTCAAGTCCCGTTGGCGTCATGTATCTTTTCTCGGAAGATTTTTTTCAATGTGGATGAGTGTTTCAGGCTGATAATTATTGCTTTTAATAATTGTTACCCTTTGTGCTATGCATAAAAATCTTGTCTTAAACGTTAGTTTAACAATTAAAAATAATAATTAATATTTGATAAGTATAAGTATTTCCCCAATACATGAAGACATAATTTGTCTCGACGCCACCTAGCGAGGGATTTAACACGAACAGTGTCTCTCTCGCAAAAATAAAGTTGGTTGTTTTCAGGTGGAAAAAATATAATAAGCAGTAATTGTTGAATGAAACACTAGTATATATTGAATCATTTGGCGGGTATAAGATAAGCCGCCATAGCTCAATTGGGAGAGCAGCTGACCGGCAATCAGAAGGGCACGGGGTCAAGTCCCGTTGGCGTCATGTATCTTTTCTCGGAAGATTTTTTTCAATGTGGATGAGTGTTTCAGGCTGATAATTATTGCTTATAATAATTGTTCCAGAGTGGAAGATACTTTCAGTATCGCCCTAGTGTAAAACTACCGTTCTGAATTGAAACGTTGCTTGAAATAGCTTTGGCCATTTAGGTCTGAATCCCCACCTTTCTCTTCTTCATCTTCTTCCCTTCCCCACTTCATTTTTCTTCACAACATACCCTGATTGGGAAAGCCATAGTCTCACTAGGTGCAGATGGTTTGAAGCAGTTGGGACTCTTGTTCGGCATTCACATAAAAAAGTGACGGAGATTGGAACACAACAACCTTAATGAAATAAATATTTTGTTTAAATAACTGTTTAACTGTCGACTGGTTTCGGAAAACCCCTTTCTTCACTAGAAGACAAATTAGGTATACACCAAAAAATTAATCAATTAGTTTTGGAATGGGAAGTTAAAAGGAAACTAGGCGGCGTTTTGTCCGTACGAACGTATTTCCCGTTTTCCTCTCTGGATTTTGACATTACTGCAAATATTTTTTTAATATAATATAGATATCGACTACTATAGTGTCGGTGCCTTTTCTTTTTTTTTTTTGATAAGTTACTTCTTATAGGAGTTAGGACCCTCCAAAAATCGTTGTAATTGCCTGGTTTGAACGCCATTAACAGACGTTTAGTATACAAATTAGACAACGCTTTTTTTTAAATCAAAATGAACAGACTTAGAACATTTTCTTCTATGACAGTTGATAAAAAAAATCTTAAAAATCGGTCCTGTCTTAGAGGAGAAAAATAAGGAATACAAAAACCTCGATTTTTAATATAATATTGTTATCGACCACTTGCCTGGCGTTACGTCTTGCTTCTTCTTATAAGAGTTAGAACATTCCAAAAATCGTTAAAATTGCCTTGATCAACAGACGTGCATGTATATCAAACTAGATGTATTTAAAAAAAAGCAAAACGTACGCGCATTGAATATTTTCTTATAATAAAGATTGTAAAAAATATTTAAAATCGTTTAAGCTTTGGAAGAGAAAAATGGGGAATACAAAACCTTAATTTTGATCATTTTAGTTAGGTAAAATCAGCCTGTGGTACAGTTGTCCCTTTCACTCAGTATTCGAGGGAGTAAAAGCGACAGTGATAGCAACAGTTTGATAAAATACCTCTTGTTTAAATTTCTTGGCGACCGGAATTTCCTCATAAATCATCAGATAGCATAAAAATGGTGGATTATTTTAATTATTACATATTTCGTTATCTCGAACTTACCAAATTTCGATAAATATGAAACGCGCCCTTGTTCCTAAATCGCGACACATGTCCGGGAGATAATGTCGATCTTGTCTTAACTATGTCGTAAAATCTCTTTATGTCTCGCAGCGAAGACTCGAAAAGTCGCAAATTTGCCAAAGTAATGTGCGTCTAATCGTTAACTTTGTAAAGTAATTTAGGGTTGATTTTATTAAATTTATTTGAATTTCTTTAAGCATTTGTTTTTGTCGTTCACAAAAATTCAAATCTGCCTAACATTGTCATAAATTATTTTTAATGAACCAAAAATGTATGTATTCTTAATGTGGTTTGTAACGCCACAAATATAGGTAACAGGCATAAAAATTGCTTGGCAAATACGGTCTACGGGTCACTAATTCGAGCGCAAAAATTCAATTCCTTATGTTTACGTTTAAATTTTTAATATTTCAAAAATCATATGTTTATCTCCAGTGATATAAATTGAAAGCGTATATTATCACCTTTCAAAAGTAGTTTTTAGTTTTCGTATACTTTCAGGAATGTAATAGGAAATATTTATTTGGATTTTATTGCAAAGTGGAAATAATCTGACCATCTGACAGAAAATGCTCGAAACCTGAGGGGTTAAATATTCGACTCGTTATCATCGTGTATGATTTTTTCATTTAGTACCTACGACCCACTTTATCGGTTTACATTTATTACGACTCACTTTATCAACTTGTTCGGTTTCCATTTAGCACGACCTACTTCATCGGTTTACATTTAGTACATAATAGACGCTTTATCGGTTTACATTTAGTATGACCCACTTAATCGGTTTACATTAAGTATAGACACCTTATCGGTTTACATGTAGTGCGACTACTTTATCGGTTTACATTTAGTATGACCCACTTTATCGGTTTACATTTAGTATGACCCACTTAATCGGTTTAAATTAAGTATAGACACCTTATCGGTTTACATGTAGTGCGACCTACCTTATCGGTTTACATGTAGTGCGACCCACTTGATCGGTTTACATTTAGTATGACCCACTTAATCGGTTTAAATTAAGTATAGACACCTTATCGGTTTACATGTATTGCGACCCACTTTATCGGTTTACATTTAGTATGACCCACTTAATCGGTTGACATTAAGTATAGACACTTTATCGGTTTACATGTAGTGCGACGCACTTTATCGGTTTACATTTAGTATGACCCACTTAATCGGTTTACATTAAGTATAGATACCTTATCGGTTTACATGTCGTGCGACCCACTTTATCGGTTTACATTTAGTATGACCCACTTAATCGGTTTACATTAAGCATAGATACTTAATCGGTTTACATGTAGTGCGACCCACTTTATCGGTTTACATTTAGTACGACCCACTTTATCGGTTTAATAAACACTATCGATTTACATTAAGTTTGACCCACTTTATCGGTTTACATTTAGTGCGACCCATTTTATCGGTTCATATCTTCTCTAATTTCTAGCGATTCTGTGTTTAAATCCTTAAAATTTAGCATTTCCCGTTCTCATTAACCTCAATCTTAATTCGCAACAAAACAGGTCCTCGCCACCAAAAATTAAAGGATTCAACCCATTACGAAGTGTCCTCATAATTTTTACGACCCCCACTTCGAGGCCTTAAACCCTGGCGGTTATGTCGGCAATATGCTAATTATTCCTCTGTGCGGGATTAGGCGCGGTAAAAAGTACGACAGAATAGCCGTTTTAATGACAAAACTTAACTGCTGTAAACGGGATTATAGTTACTAAGAGTGTCGTTATAACGAGGGGCGAAAGCTTACAATGATGTCGAGCTGAGTTAAAAGTACAAATTGTAGCAATGTAATTGACAACGTTGCCACGTCCTGTTTTAACTTGATCGTGTGGCATTTCATCTGTCTGTCAATTTGTTTATGTGTTCCGGTTCAAGATGGTGACCGTTTTGGATTCAATCTTTTTATACTAGAGATCGCATGAACGTGGATCATTCTAAGAGCTGTCATATCGGAATAATCAATATTATGGTACGTATCTGCTTGAAGAAAGTTTGGAAAAAAATAATTGTAATTGAGATAGTGATGACTTTTTGGGAAAATTGTATAATTTCATATACAATCCCCCAGGCTAATTTTTAGGAACAACTAATATAGGTCTCGAAACAATCGTTGTGGCTCCCTTACTATCGTAGAGAGAAATATTATTTAAATGGAGTTAGAAAGAAAAAAACACCACGCTTTACATTTAAATCTAAACATTAACTGCAAAATAATTAAAATGTATGAAACCAAAGTTTCCGACCTAAATTTGGAAAAAAAAATGAAACTCTAAAAATTAAAAATTAATTATTTTTTACATGAAACCCAAACAAAATCAGTTGGCGATAACGTTTATAATTATTTATTTGTCTAATAAAATATGTATGTGTTTTTATTATTTTTCGTTAACACTAATTTGAATTAGAAAAAAACTTGAGGTGGGCCACTTTTGAAACTATTTTATGTTTCATAAAAAAAAAATATATTTCGAAAAATATATTTTTATTTCAAATTAGCAGACCCGGCCACACGTTGCTGTGGCTAACGAAACACAATGCCATTACCCAACCTTTATAAAATCCACATCACCCGCTTGCCAGCTGCCCGTTGCCCGCTGTCTGAATTGAATATTTGAATTTCTTGGCTTTTCTCTACTATAATAAGCATGTATTATACATGTAAACCTTCCTCTTGAATCACTCTATCTATTGATGAAAACCGCATCAAAATCCCTTGCGTAGTTTAAAAGATCTATGCGCACATACATTTTGAGCGACTTCATTTTATACTATGTAATGATGATGATGATGATAATTATTATAAAATTTTAAAACATATATCATCACCTTTCAAAAACAGTTAATTAAAATTAGATGCACACTTTTTGGATACGAGAATTGCTAGTAAATACTTCAAGAACTGAACAGATAAATAATCCCTAGATTTGAAAGAAAAAAAATGATATCATCAATTTACGTAAGGCCTTTCGGTAGATCAAGTAAATTAATTATCTTTAAAATATCGATATCCTATGATTGTATAGTAATTTTTTAACGTTTTACTAATGTAATTATTCTCTTTTTCTTTCAGGATGTGATCCACACCATCAGCTCTCCCCATGGACAAGTGCAGCGCATTGTGGTCTTTAAGAAGAACGGCGTACAGGCGATGGTCGAATATCCTTTACAATACAACACTATATTATACAAAGATAATAGAAACAAAGGAGATGTACCATGAGTCATTATTAGTATTGCCATTGCATCGCAAGTGTCGCCTACATCGTTCACTGCTGCTGCTCGCAGCTACGCACAGCGGCTCCCGCCTTTGTATCTACCAACACGTATTACTTTTATTGCCTAGACGCTCTGAAGAGTTATTCTATATCTTTTGTGGAATCGTTATGGGATAACGGACGTGATCTCCTGACAGATATGCGTGATTTATTTGCTTTTTCTAGTTACAACTTACAACGTACATTAAATGAATAAATAATCATGCATACTTGCAGGAATTCGTGTTTAAAACGATCTAAACTTAAATATGTGACAGTAAATACGTAAAAATCACACAAATTTGACAGGAGATCACGTCCGTTATCTCGATAACGATCCCACAAAAGATAGAGAAAAACTCTTCAGATAGTCTGTGCAAATTGGTCCTAGCGAGGCCACAGTCAGTACGCTTCCATGGCATGTCATCCTTTGTTTCTATTATCTATAATATTATACCTACTTATACATACCGTGGTAAAAATATTGGTAAGTGAAAAAAATCTATCTATTATTTACCTTATTTGCACATCTGTGCTCAACAGATTGCGGACTTTGTGAACCCATATTCGTAGGATTTTACTGACTATTGACAATTTTGACAATTTAAGTTATTCCTTTAAGTGCCAGTTCTCGGCCCCTTTCGGCTTGTGATGAAACAAGCCATCAAATATAGGAAATAATTATTTAAAAAACGCGGATTCTATTTTTGGTAAACTTTTAGAATAGCTGGTCACGCTTACACAACTTAATTACTATAAATGACGGTGGGAATGGAAAATTCATTCGGTGGGAATGGGAAATGCATTCGGTGGGAATGGAAAATGCATTCGGTGGGAACAGAAAATGCATTCGGTGGAAATCGAAAATGCATTCGGTGGAAATCGAAAATGCATTCGGTGGGAATGGAAAAAGCATTCGGTGGCAACGGAAAATGCGTTCGGTGGGAATGGAAAACACGCTTTTGAATAAATCAAAGTAGGCGGCATGATATAAATCCGATAGGAACTGATTCCAAAAATAGCCTGTTCTTCGGATCCAGTGACAGCTAGTCACTAGCTGGTAAACCGCGACAGGCAATGACGTCATATATAATATATAGACGCGTGGTATAAACCACAACGTGGTATTATTATACACAACTGCCAGTTACAATAATAAGCACATTATCATCAATCTCTCCATACCCGGAGAAATTCACGAAATTACAAATCCAATAGTACTTACGCTTGCCAGCCGACGTTCCTCACTCTAGCTGTTAACGTTAGTGGCGCCAACTTTTGGCATTGCTTTAATTCGGTTCTATTACAAAAGTAGATTTGGAACAAACTCCACGTACGAAAACGGTTTTGCGCAGCGTCCGAGTTGTACTTGTAGTCGGATTCTTAAATTTCAACCGTTCAGACGTTAGCGTAATAATAACGTCAGACGGTAAACTGCTTTTCCCCAATTTACATAACATTGTTATTTATTATTCTGACAAACAATGCTTCAAATATTTCAATTAATCAATTATTGAATTCACATTATTTGTGAAATTTATGTATGATGATTGGTGGAATTCGCACTGATGTTTAGAATAATTCCTATCGACGAAGACATAAAACAGACGCATTTCAAATATTGCTGCAATTGCGACGTGGTTTAATGACGGCGATTGCAACGTACGTGATTATTGACTTAATGGAATGGTTTGTTTTGAATTCGCAGCCGTTTCGATAATGTGCATTCGTAAATCCGATTATTTGCTAAATACTTGGGGATTTTAGTTGCGAAATGTTGGCTTTTTGGTATTATATCACACTTCCCGTATAAGTGTAGTAAAAATAGAACAATGTTAAATAGTTTTTCTTTATTTGTTTTTGGGGTGTTATGGCGTATTGCGCTACCTCCTTCTTTAGCCGACATTTCGGACAGATGTCCGAAACGCTATAAGAAACGTTGGCTAAAGAAAGAGGTAGCGCAACACGGCATAACACCCCAAAAACAAATAACGAAAATACTTTTGGCCGTGAAAATTTAAAAACGCATCTAGCGTTAAATAGTGTTTGTTGGTTTGAAAATCTAAAATTTTTGTGTTGCAAAGAATCAAAATTTCGAACCGACACTCAATTTTGACCAATGTTTTTTTTTTTTTTTACATTTATGAAGGGAAAATTTCTTTAGCACCGTCGTGATTTGAAACTCGATTAAGCGAAAAAGCAACACAAAAGAGACAAACACATTGTCATACATCAATAGTATTTAGCCTGCGAGAGAATGAGATGGAATAATTGGTCACTTCTTTGTGCGGTGCTTCGTAGCGTATCGTTCTCCTATTTGTGCGGTGTTTCGTAGCCTATAGATCTCCTCTTTGTGCGGTGATTCGTAGCCCCACCAGTTTTCTGAATGTTTTCACTTCGACCGCGTGTGAATTGCACACTCTGTTTATTTAAGTGAAAACTTATTTTGTACCATTGTGATTTGAAACTGAAAAGAGCGACACTAAAAAGAGACAAACACATACATCTACAGGATTTAGCCTGCGAGAGAATGAGATAGAATAATTGGTCTCTTCTTTGTGCGGTGCTTCGTAGCCTATCGGTCCCCTCTTTGTGTGGTTCTTCGTAGCCTCCCCGCTCTTGCCTACTTTAGTTTTCTGAAGGTTTCACTTCTACCGCGTGTGAACTGCACACGTGTATTTTTTTATTTAACTTATATTTTAATATATTTTCAAGTCAGTTATTGCTTTTTTGACAAGCAAATTTAAAATTGGCTAATTTATATATAAAATCAAGAAATACATAACATCTTTTCAATTTTTTTTATTTAAATAAAAATTGATAATTTGAAATTTTTTCGGCATTAAACTTTTGGAGCCTTTGGCACATTTTAAAAGATACAAACAACTGATATTTACCTCCAAGCGACCTTTTTTCCAAATTTTAAAAAATTCCAACTTCGGACTCGATTTAATCGAAAACGAAAGCACAAATGAAAAAAATTTAACAACAAAATCGACTCTAAATATGATGTAGATTCACCATAGTACTGTTTCCCGCTTGTACTACCTATGTATTTCCGGACACCGTGTATATTCCTTCGGTCTTTTCTAGATTGTTGGACATCGTCTAGGTTTTCCCTTTAAAAATGTCATTCTCGGAATCTCTCACGCGTTTAAAAACGTCTCTCTTCATTTTAAATTCAAAATTTTATGACGTTTAAATCGTTTTTCCACATATAATATTTTAAAAATCAACTCGCTTTCCCAACCTCGCACGTGTTAGTTTGTTCTCTTTAACTTATTCAGTTTCGTTATGCGGCCGTCATGCAGATAAATATTGTACTAATTGAATGAAAACAATTCTCAGACGGATATAGCCCGGCACTGACGGCGCACAGTGGGGCCGAAGCGGAAAAAATACATTTTTTTCAAAGTGACCTAGTTTTTTTTTATATTGTAGTGAAAAAGTTTGATTATGAGCTGCTCGCTTAGTTCTAAAACTATTTTTTTAGGTTATCATTCCATACCAGTAAGGTGTCATACATTAATTACGTGAGCAGTTTTTCTTCCAATCTAGATCCCTCCACCCTTGGTGAGATGAATTTGAGCTACTTCGTATATTCTTTTCAAGTAACTTGAAATTATGCTGCCCCCCCCCCCGTCCTTCCTTTTGAGCTCACGTAATTAATATATGCCCCCTAATGGATTTTTTCACAAACCACGATTACCGTTAAAAATGTGTGAAAAATTAAAGTTTATTTTTCTGATTATAATTTAAAGTTTATTTTTCTGTAATTTTGATGCATAATTATTGATTTCGGAAACGATCTAAAACCGCACATTCCGAAACGGATATAACCGAAACGCCGCTGACTTGTAAGATCGCTATTACCAAAGTTGCCCGGCGTGACCTCAACGATGTCATATCTCTACACATTATAAATTAAAGTTCTCCGCCGCGCCTATCCGTCTGTCGTGCGCAATAAACTCAAAAATTACTGAACGAATTTTCATGCGGTTTTCACTGATAGATAGAATGATTCATGAGGAAGGTTTGGGTATATAATTTGTCAAGGTTTTGTGTAAATTGGTTGAAATATATAAAGGAGAACGTCTGTATGAGAAGGCGGGCGGTGTGGATTTGATTTGTATGCAAAGGAAGGTCACCGTCTACATTTGATTTAGAAAACTCTGTGTAAAGCCCGGGCATCGCCCGGGACTTCAGTTATTTCACAAATAAAAACGAAATGTCATTTTGGAGGCAAATCGAAAGTGGTACGTTTAAAATCGTTATAAACAATTTATTCGTCATAACATAAAAATAAAATAAAATTGCCTTCATTATCTTAATTTTTTCTTTTTTTTCTAGTGTTATCGTTAGGCTTTAGGATCTATTTCAGTTTATTGCTTATCATACGTTCTCATTGGATTGGAATGTGGGCGACCGATATGCTAAAATTGGCCAAGCCAGGAACAAGCATAGTGCAAATGTGTCGGTAACAATAAGAAGTAAAAAAAGTTATTTATTTGATCTAGGTATTGAAAAATTCTTGGTTTACTTGCTCTAGGGTTATATTCTTTTCTTTTATTAAAAAAAATCTAAGTTGAGTTTCTGAAACCAACTTGCCATTTTTAGTAATTTTATAAGAAGCTTTTAAAAAGACGTTTCACACTTATTGTGTAGGTTCAAGAATCTAGTAAATGTCACAATAAATATTAAGTGCCCTCGCCTGCAACCCCGGCAGTAAAAGCGCTCATCCTTCACATAAGTGGTAACTTAAACTAAATTACACTACTTTTGATATGGAAGGAATTTTTATTTAAAAAAATTACTTATATCATCTATATCAAAAGAGTTTTATTTCCAACGTCCCCTGCTAGCGTGCCCACTGTGCGGCGGTGAGCAGTGACGTTGCATCTGCCTCACTAAGTCACGAAGAAACTTTTGATCTGGAAATATTCTGATGAAAACAGAGTTGGAGCAATTCCAGCCCTATTTTGACATACTATTTTTTTTGTTATTTTATCTAATAACTTTCCCCGAGTTTGGTTGAATAACGGCAGAACCAGTGATCTTACCACTCATCATATCGATTGTTCAGTTGATTAGTCAGACATCAGACAGGAACTAGCATCATTGATCCCTTCGGCACCGGTGCATAGTCGGGAAACACGCCAAACGCGTGCCCAACATTTGTACACGGTTGACATTTGTCACATGAGAACGGGTCGTTTCTTCGACTCGTTCTTGTGTTCAACAGCTCGGCTGTGGAATGATTTGCCGGCCTCTGTGTTTCCTCCTTCCTACAACATGGGTCTCTTCAAGACCAATGTTCATTCCTTCCTCTCCTCAAAAAGCCCCTCCACACAGCATCCCAGATGACATAGGCCCTGAGGGAAATTATTTTCCTCAGGGCCTCCTGTGTGGAGTTAATGTAAAAAAAAAAAAAAAACATCTCCGAAAAATCGAAATTTCAGTTGAGTATGCATTTGTATGTAAACTGGCAGACCCGGCCACACGTTGCTGTGGCTAACGAAACACAACGCCATTACCCAACCTTTATAACCAACGCCGTCTGTTAATTTTCATACATATCAAATCCACACCGCCCGCTTGCAATTTCAATTTCATTTGCAATTTCAACCAATTTACACAAAACCTTGACAAATTATGTACCTAAACCTTCCTCATGAATCACTCTATCTATTGGTGAAAACCGCATGAAAGTCCGTTGCGCAGTTTAAACGATCTGAGCGTACAGACAGCGGGAGCGACTTTACTTTATGCTGTGTAAAGAATTGCACCTACCCTCTGTCTGGTATATACAATGGTATATTATACTAACATGGTATATTATACTAAGATAACTCATAAACACCACCAAATCAATTATAATGCACAAAATCTCGTGGTGAATTAAACAAAATATAGTGGGATACCTGCCCTAAGTGATAAAAGCATATTATTTCCCCCTTCCCATAACGTTTCCTTGGAACCGGCTGGGATTGAGTATGGCTTCGCGTGAATCTAAAAAATGTGACGTCATCATTCTTCTGCGAGCCAGCGTCGAGCACTCATCGGTGCATTTTACGAAATAACACCGCAAAAAACATGGTTAGTGTTTTGAAAACGTGTAAATATATACTATCACTCGAGATACATGGCGTGTGCTCGTCGATGTTTACGGGGTAAGTAAATTGTGAAACATTTGTTAAAGTGTCCAAACTAAATACAAAATATTGGAGTCTGAAAATAAGCGCACTTTACTTTGCCGTATTTAGACCTCGCAAATTTGTTCAATACGCGGCGACCAATTCGCGCTCCCATGTAAAAACTTCTATTCATTCAAAAGCAGAGTTTACTTTTAAGAATTAAATGGTGTTAATATAATGCGAGATGCCTATATACTGTCATATTGAGTTATCGACGAATCATATATCTCCAAAGTCATCCTCCCGCTCTGCGCCCTGCTGTAGTTGTTGTTTACCCCTCACCTTTATGTTCTGGTCTACTAATATTCATATTGTCATAGTAAAAATAACATCAACATCATTCAATTTGTTGCCGGAATAATATACATATTTTCAATGCAAATTGTACATAATACATAATTATTGAATAGACCAATATAATAAAATGTTAAAGGGTTTTCTGTTAAAGGGTAAAAAAAAACATCTGCCAGCTTTATTTTTAAAGGGGGCGCCACTGGTTGATTAACCAGGCTAGCAGTTAGTAAAGCAATAATCCTCTCTCAGGGCAAACTATACGATTAAATTAGAATGATTTTTAAAATAAAATAGACAGTATTTTAAGAAATATGAATTAAAAGATTTATTATCACATAATAAAATAAACTGGGACAAATAAACATATTAACAGAACTTACATAATATTACATATTAAAAATACATGTTTCTAACTATCTATCTAAATTACGATCTTGAGCTTCTGGTTTTTCTCCTGAAGTATGGTCAGACAAAATACCTAGAACTGATTTCAGCCGAAAACAGTATTTGCTCCCAAAATCAAACTCAAATTTACGTAATGAATAAGAATCACGTCCGACTTGTCAGTAAAACCATCTACCACCGTAGATAGATTACCCAGAAGTGGGCTCTAAACAAAATATTCGATTTTTATATCCTATTCAAAAAAGAAAAAATGAATGATGTTACTTCCAAAATTTAAAAAAAATAAATTTATGTTGAAGTTTATTTAATATTATTTAATCAACTCTTGAAATGAGGTACCTGCTTGCCTAAATCTATGATAAAATAAACTTCGAGATATATTGACAAATATTTTATCATAACAATATGTTCATTATTAACATAGCATTTGGAGATGTCTGACTAAACAACTGGACGATCGATATCAAACGACACGAATATAGCAAAAGTCGACGACCAATCCAGCTCTGGTCTGGAAAGTTTTAACATCATTATTAGTTATTAGGAATTGAATGCAATCGCTTTCGACAAAGTAACGTTTCCATTTCAGATATGTCGGTCAGACTAGAATAGACGTTCCGGTACGGCGCGACGACGTATAATAGATACCCACGGAGCTTAATGTGCAAAAGAGCCAATCATTATACCGAAAATTAATCGCTTCATCAGAATTTAGGCGAAATTATATCATCGCGTGTAATGCTACTAGGCCGGGGTTGGATAATCGCTTCCATTCCACGAGGAAGTTCACAGTTATGGTGGAGGAGTTAAGTTTGTTTAGACTTTATCGGTCCCGCATTACGAATTTCTACCGATTTATAACATATTTTTCTTGAACACTTTCAGTATTTAAGTTTCTTAAAAAATGTATGTTATTTTTGTAGTGAAAACTTCTTTAGCACCGTTGTGAATTGAAACTCTGTGAAAAGAGACAAACAAATACATCTATAGGATTTAGCCTGCGAGAGAATGAGATTGACAAATCGGTGTCCTCTTTGTGCGGTGCTTCATAGAATAAAATGTGAAATAATTTTTAAACTTGGTAACAATATTACAATGAGATTAAAAGAATTTGGCATTCTCGGACTATAAAAATATTACCATTTGTTATTTCGGCTACTGGCATTATACCTAGGTCTCTGATTCAAAATTTAGGCGTATTAGATTTGTCAAAGAATTTATATATAAAAATGCAAAAATCGGTAATTTTAAATACATGTAGGATTACAAAAGATTTTTTAAATATTTATATTGAGGGATCAGTAGGATTTATAGGTTCAATTAGGAATTCCACAGAGCCGAACCCTCTGATATGAAAATATCTGGAGTCGGTGAATTATTTTCCCATCTGGTCTCTGGTAGGTTGACATGTTGTTCTTGTATTGTTTTGTAATTATAATACTTATATAGTGCAATTGCATAACGTGGATTGACCAGATGATCATTTGGGAAGTGTGTGAAAGGGTTTAGTTTTTCCTGTGGGGAAAATTAAACCCGGACATTTAAATCTGGTGCGTAAAACCTTACAATTATCCTACACCTGACACTGCATTCGTCTCTTTCTTTCCAAGTTTAGTTTTCTGAAGTTTTCACTTCTTCTTGTAGACCCGAAACATCTATTGACTTTTCTGCAAGTCTAGGATGAATATTTTAATTTTTGTTTTTAAATTTTTTTTTAACTTGATTTGAATATTAAATAAAATGGATGAAAATTTATCCAGACACTATTTAGGTAGCATTTAGTTCGGGTTTGAATCTTGTAATCTTACATAAAGATAGCAGCCAATAAAATATGCGTTAAGAAAATGAAGATGATGTGGGTGGTTTTTAGTCGAAGTATGATGCAGTTAAAAATGACCGAATCGGATATCGACACCTTGGCGCAGTGAAAGCGAAAGGTTCTGGGTTCGAGTCCCAGAGGTGAAAATATCTTTTTCTGATTTTTCTATTTTCAGATTTTCGATTGAGTTTCGTTAATATTGTCTTCATTTAATTAAATATTACAATTTGAGGTTTTACTCATTAAGTGAAATTCTTTTTTTTTTTTCATTAAAATCAAACAAAAAAAATCTTCCACGTCTCGTCACTGGTCACTCAACCGAATAACCGACCAATCTCTTACCTCGTCCATGACTCCAACATTTGTTTTTATATGAAAAAAACATCAATAATGTCACCGGAGATTAAAATATCATTTACATTTTTAACTCCAAATAAGGTCAGGAATCACTGGTTGTACATACATTAATTACGTGGGCTCAAAAGGGGGTCCAGCAAAATCTCACGCTACTTGAAAAGAATATATGAAGTGACCCAAATTTATCTCACCAAGGAGGGGGAAGAGAGGGGGGGGGGGATCTAGATTCGAAGAAAAACTGCTCACGTAATTAATGTATCTACGTCAAGTACTGCCCTTAACACCTTGTATATAGATAATGTAAACTTACAAAACTTTTGTTGCGTTATTCACCCTTTACATTCCTAAAGTATCTCAACGATTACTGTTTTCTTTGCGTCTGTGACGTCATCGCCGCTGCTTGGATGATGACGCAACAATCATTAAGTTCATCCGGATTATTTCAGCGGTTGGTTGGGAGATAAAGGGGGGGGGGGGGTTCAGCCAGAATACTTAAATACTTCTCTTTGATCGCCTGAAGTTTGAAGCTCATTGTATCCAAATTGTCGGCAGTCACCGTTATTTAGGATTTGTGGGGCTAATGACCCCGATAGATTAGCCAAAGATATTATTAAATTCTATCTGTCAGTTGATGATTGCCATAAGTTCTAATTGCGGAGTTTAATAGAAGTTTATGAATGTTCTGAATATTTATGATGAGTGAAGCAGACGATTCTTGGTTTTGACCTAGAGGTTTTGAGTTCAAAATTCGCAAAAGCACTAATCTATGTATCTATATAAATAAAATATGAATCGCCGAAATGTATGGTACGCGCATGGTATGGTATGGTAAATTATTTTTTCATAACTTTTAATGACTTTTCAAAGAGGTGTTAAGTTGATTCTGAGTTGGCATAGAACCGATCCAAGCATATGAAACAATCGGTTCGTCTTCATTTTTAATAGTAACAAAAATGTTTCTTTGCTCCAAAGCTCATGATAAAAATGACCTGCCTGAAAAGGCCCTGAAGAAAAAAAATCCCTCAGGACCTATGTCATCTTTAAGGATGCCGTGTGAACGGTCTTTTTAGATAATACATTACGCAAATGTGAATGATAGAAGAAGTCGAGGTCGCCTGAGGAAGACTTGAGTCGGGTCATGTCAAAAGTCAGGATAATAGAAGAGTATGTATGAGACGATGTATAAATGTGAAAGAGGCAGAGAGTGTGTGCCAAGACGGAGTTATTTGGCGGTTCGTCCTGTCTGCCTATCCCTGCTGGGAAACGGCTTAATGGTTTGATCGTTAAGGAGAGGAATTTCTGGAAATAAAAAAAATCGATTGGAGTTTACACGTCGTATAAGCGAAACTTTACCAAATCAATCTCAACCAATACTTAAAAAGTGAGGTCATAATCAAAGCGACCAATGAGCGCAGACCAGCGTAATTTCCGTTTCATATCTCAACCAATAGGAACCTTTAAAAGTGACATCATTATCAAAGCGGCCGATGAGCGTAGTTGATGCGTCGCAGATACAGGAATCGTCATTTCCGTTTCATCTGAAATCCAAATCACAGCGGTGCTATAGAAGTTTCACTTCAAAAAGGAAGGAGAAGATGTTCTGGGAAGGAAAAGGGAATGAGGGACTTGTAGGAATCCAGGAGTCAGTCTGACCAGGAGTGACGGACGTAGGAATTAATTACTCCCACAGAGTTGCAAGGCGATGTTCCGAGAGAGTCCTGCTGGAGAAGTCATAGGTCTCCCTCAACCAGTCTCTCCACGCAGTTAGTGGGTAGAAGCATCCGCCGCCAAGATCCGGACTAAACTCACCCCATGAACCCGGGCACCCCTGCTAAGATCCCTGCTATTTGCAAGTGCATACGTTGCGAATCACTTGCGACCTGTGTATGACTTGTTATTTATCCAAAAAATAAGACGTTTATGTTGTTAGGAATTTTAACATTAACAAAATTTATTTTTATTTTTTTAACTTTATGAGGCCAAGATAAAAAAGATAGCAGCCAATACAATATGCGTTAAGAAAATGAAGATAATGTGGGTGGTTTTTAGTCGAAGTATGATACAGTTAAATGACCGAATCGTATATCAACACCTTGGCGCAGTGGTTAGCGCATTTTCCCGGAAAGCGAAATCTGGGTTCGAGTTCAAATATCTTTTTCTGAATTATCTTTTTCCATATTTTAGATTTAATTTCGCTTGTATGGTCTTCATTTAATTAAATATTAATAATACTATGCACTGATTTTATTTTTAAAACACTAACAGCCTTACTAAAAAACCCAGTGAAAATTTTATTCAATTGACAAACGGCCGCGGATGTGAAAACATTACTAATTAAAAAATTGTTCATGGAAAAAAATACACTTCGTTTACACGGCCTGAGAGGGTAGTTTATCTCTGTTTTAGTAATGATATCTGAAGAAAATTTGAAATTTTTTCAAAGTATTTTGAATGTTCTATATATTTCTTATTTTTGAAGGTGTCGTAAAAACAAATACCATTTATGAAAACTAGATAAAATTACCTTTTAGATTTGTGTAATTGAAATACACTTTAGTTTTTAAAAACCATATATTAAGATTCAAACGCGAAAAAAAAAGGATTTTTTTTACCAAAAAATATTTGATGAAAGTGTACAGAAATTTATGAAAAAACAAAATTTAAAAAATACGGACCTTTTATACAATGAATTTGGAACGAAACTGTCACCTCACTTTTTCCTCGTGCATACAATAAAAAAATTATAAAAAATTTCAAAGTTTTTTTATTGCCAAAAAACTAACCTAAAAAAATAATACCGACTTTTATAACAGATTTCTTGCAACTCTAAAGACCTTAATTTCATTGATACGTTTAGGAACACATGTATTAGATATTAATATTAAAAAAAAACACCACTTTTATGAAATTCACATAAGATAAAATACTTTAAATGTAAATTTGAATTTTCATGTTTTACATAAAATACTTATTGACATTTCAATTTTTAACGTATGATTATGGTTATTATAACTTGACTAAAACTTATTAAAAACCACAAAAAACATGGTGAATTAGTGAATTAGTCATATTAATAGATATTAAGATCAGATTTGTGTAATATTTCACACACACCGGCGAAGTGAGTTTTTTTTGGCGGTTTCAACGCGAATGACGAATGCGAAGGCGCTGCCATCTAGCGGTTCTGTAGGAAAACAAACAATTAAATTATGTACAGTATGAAAAATTGCATTGTTGCCAGACTTAAAATACATTTTAAGATCAAATCTTATTAGTAATGTTATCGTGTTTTAGTGTATTTTGGTTTTATTCATGTTGCTGCTGCAACACAGGTTATCGGCCGTGCTGTGGTTTTTTTTAGTAAGGCTGTAAATGTTCCTAACCTACAAAAATTGTATTAAAAAAAAATCCTGCTTCATCAATTTAAAAATGCACACATGTTTGAAGATCGAATAAGCACTAGAGCCTTAAGAGAGTCAAATGTAAAATCTTTTAACATCCGAGTTTGTCAAACTTATTATGGGCAAAGAAATTTTAAATATAATGCAACAAAGCTGTTCAATTGTCTTCCTCCTGAAATTAGAAACACGCAACCAAAAGTGCATTTTAAATTAAAATCATTGATCACCTCAAATAAACATATCCATCACGAGTATTTAATAACATACTTAACTTTATACTTACTGTGTGTATATATGTAACCATGTACCTATTGCATTATATATATATGTAAAATACTTGAATTGTATATTTAAAGAAAAAAAAAGATTTTATATCAACCTGTCATTTTCATAATATTTTTCATAATATTACTTAAATATAATCTTAGATAACCACTCTGTAAATTGCCATCTCAACACAGGCGTTTCACACCTAAGATGGGCAATAAGTCATTATTATAACGAAATGTAATATGAAAATAATTAAATAAAATAAAAAATTAATTATTTTATTTTCATATTAAGCACGCGTTTCCCGATTAAACTTGATATATAAAAGTGACCTAAATTTCACTTCCCTTTTGCCTCGGACTGTAATTACGCTCGGACTAAAAATATTAGGAAAAATGGAGAAGTAAAAAGAGTTCGCACAAAATCGGAAGAAAATGCTGTATGAAATGAGAGAAATCTCTGAAAGTTCAGCTTCCCGATGCAGGTCACGTTCCATTTCGTTACCTGCGAGGAGGTAGGAGGAAGTCTGAGATAGAAGAGAGATTTATAATAAGAAGAAGCGGAGATTGCTGTAGCTAGACTGGAAAATTATTTAGCCCTATCTAGATTAGTACTAACTTTATACTCATCCGCCTGTCGTGAGGTGAATTATTCATGTTTTGAGTTTGTTGGAAAATTATAAATCGGTGTTATTATAGTTGAGGCGAACAACGCAAATTTAATTTATATGTGTTGGTGCAAGTTTGTAGATTGCTTTTTTGACATGTTCCACGATTTTGATTAGATATTACAGATTATTGGAAAGTTTTATATTTCTAATATACAAATTTATTAAAAAAATATTATTTACGTGGGCTTTTACAATGAAATTTTGCAATAAATTACAAAATATCAGTCTCTTCCTTGTGCGTTCCTTCTTTTCTAAAGGTTTCACTTCTACCGCGTGTGAACTGCACGCTTGTAATTTATTTTGAAGTGAAATATCTTTAGCGCCGTTAGTGACTTGAAATTCGGGTGAAACGGAAATGCGTCACAACTCGGTTCTACACAAATACTCGGTTCTAATTTAATGCGATATATTCGCACCTCGGCGCGTATCTTTCATAGAGTAAGTGGGCAAGGTGCTTGACAAGTCATCAACGGCCAGAGAGCTAGTCAGACATCAAGCGAACGAGGGTTCAAATCTTACGAAATAATTATTTTGTGAAATCAATATCCAATTTTCCAACCACTTTAAAAAAACAAGCAAATGGAAAGAAAGCGATATCTAGCGACTTTCTAGTTTCACTTCTACCGCGTGTGAATTACACATTTTAGTATGAAATTTTTCGGCGGTGGGTGCGTATGGATATGAGCGGTTGCATATTAAAATAAAACGCGGCTGGCCGCGCGGTTGACCGCCTACGCGGCTAGCCGCTAGTGCGCACAAGGACTTATAAAACCATCCCTATTTTCGGAGTACTGCTACAATTCTTTGCTATAATTTTTTAAATAAAATCTTAAACATATCAGTTTTATCACCGAACCTGGAAATTTGAAATATCTATAATAAAATCATTTGCTAGAATAGTTTAGTCTAGTCTGATAGTAAATGGCACACCTTGCAAAGTGTTCCAGAATAACAAAGTTTCGTTCATATTTCTGTTTGGCCAGTCAATTAGTTACCCGTTCAAGTCTGGTAGGAATATTGACATATTGTGCAATTCGCTAATGAGTGGCTGATTTTGTACCGTTTCATTTTTGGCCTTTAAATGTCATTTATTGCACTGGGTTGGATATTTCTTCTTTCTTTCACATGTTTTTTTGTGAATTCTGAATACAGTAGATGAGTGGTGAAATGCTATGGATTCCAATTGCAGCTTCGCGGGTTTACCCCTCTAGTAGGAAAGTTATGTAATTATGTAGTAGACATAGATCACACTTTTTGGGATTTTTTAAAAATGAGTATTTGCCGCGTAGTTTGTTTTCTTAAATTAGTAATAATCGAACAGTATTAATAGGCCAGAGACTGTACGGTTGAAATTTAAGAAAACGGATAAGAAAGCAACTCTGACGCCGCGCCTTACGCAAAACCGTTTTCGTACGTGGGAGTTTGTGTACAAATGTACTTTTTTAATAGATCCGAATTAAAGAAATGTCGAAAGATGGCGCCACTTACATTAACAGCTAGCCTGAGGAGCATCGCCTGGCAGGCGTAAGTACAATTGGTTTTGTAATTTCGTGAATCTCAATGTAATTTCGGGTAGGCAGAGAGAAGAAGCAAAGAACTCGGTCCTGGCACACACTCTTTGTCTTATTCACATTCATACATCGTCTCATGCATTCTATTATTCTGACTCTTGACATGGCCCGACTCAAGTATCTGATTCACTTGATCGCGCCATGTCTTCCTCGAGCGTCCCCGACTACTTCTACCACT
This sequence comes from Limnephilus rhombicus, assembly GCA_929108145.2. Classification (NCBI taxonomy): domain Eukaryota; kingdom Metazoa; phylum Arthropoda; class Insecta; order Trichoptera; family Limnephilidae; genus Limnephilus; species Limnephilus rhombicus. The sequence goes on along the minus strand of OV815298.1, from coordinate 18,031,427 downwards.
CAAATTTGCTTCATGTGTTCTACCTACACTCGATGTTTGGCGTAGGATGTAAACGCGCGGAACCATTATTTCGAAGGCAAATATGTGTTTTTCTCGCAGTATTTAAAGCATCTAAAATATTTCTAAGTGATCAAATTTTCATACCAAAAACACTCGAAATTGCATTACTTAGTAGTGCACCATCTCAAAGACTGTAGCAACGTTTTTTTTTGTATGCATTTTCATCGCGAGAGTGCAGCTTTAGCGCGGCAGATGGAATTTAATTTTTAAACCCTTCAGCGTTTGATTATAAATTCAAATTTCCCCCGTTCACCGCAACGCTTTCAACCCTTCCAAGAATTCCTCCCGCTTTGCATAATGGTTCTAAAAAAACATTATGTGTAATTAGTAAAGGGTTTTGTATAAACTGCTGAAGTAATTTTGAGCAGATTTTTCAAAGTGTTTTTATTATTGTTTTCTGTTTAAATCTGTGAGCACCGGATGGTATTTTGAATTCTGAATCTTGAGTCGAAATTGCATCGCATTAGGTAAAACTTTTCTTCACTGAAGAGTGTACACCGATAGACGTATTTTGTGAGTTTGTGTGTGCCCGATTGAGGTCAATTTTATCTTACTTCTGGTGATTTGTTATTTTATTTATTAATTTTATTTTAGTAATTTGTACATTTAAGTTTACAAATTTCTTATTATTGTAGAAAGCAATCACTTTGTGGTTTGACATATTTAATAAAATAAAATACTTTTTTGTTTAAAACCACGAGATTTATTAATTTATGAACCGACCGGTTTCGCTTTGCTCAAGCATCTTCAGGGTACAAATTAATACGTATTTTATTTATTTATTTATATATAAAATACATGTTACATATATTAGACAATTAATTAGATTAGATTTATTAAATCACCATACTAGGCGGCTGCCTGTTTCATGGTGATCATTGTGATCAATTAAAGATAGTATCTTTTTAGTGAAGTCTAGTGTAAACACATGGTACTAGTATGTAAATTGGTAAAGTTATAATAAAAAATAGAAAAGAGAAAAATAAGTGCGTAAAATAAACATGTAAATAAAATAAACCTGTAAACATATGGTACTTGTATGTAGTGTTGAAAATTGTTAAAGTTATAATAAAGAATTTTCGATAATTTCATCATCAATTTTAATTTTGCTTTCACTGGATGTCTTCTTATATCCGATCACCATACTTTTTTTTGTATTTAATTTAAGCTTATTGATTTTTAGCATTGTTCAAACATTTTCAAATATCGAAATTCTTTCCTGAGAAAATAATCATTTATAGAGACAGCGAACGAAAGCGGAAAGACGTCCTCGAAATGGATCGTCTCAAACCATAGTGTACTAATTTTCTGCAATTTCTGAGTTAGAGCTTGAAATCAGGGCCCCAAATCATAATCTAGCTCTGCCAGAGAGAATCGATCAGAGAAAAATTGTCTATTATGGATCAAGACAGTATTTCTCTGGTTGGTTCTCTCTGGCAGAGCTAAATTATGATTTCAAGCTCTAACTCAGTTCAAGCACTAACTCAGAAACTCGGCCCTCCCTTCAAGCTCTAACTCAGAAACTCGGCCCTCACTTCAAGCTCTAACTCAGAAACTCAGCCCTCACTTCAAGCTCTAACTCAGAAACTCGGCCCTCACTTCAAGCTCTAACTCAGAAACTCGGCCCTCACTTCAAGCTCTAACTCAGAAACTGCAAAGAGTGAGTTAGTGTACATACTATGATTTAAGGCGCCGCACCGGGCTCAAAAAGAAGAAGTTGGAGAGATGAAATTACGAATGTTAGAGGAGAGCGCTTGTATTTAAAGCGACAAAATCGATGCGAAAATTGTGAAAATGTTTAATAAAACGCGACTCGTTTAAAATAGAGCAAAAATCTCGGGGGGTTGTCTTAAACAGCATTTAAAGAAATACTGTGAATTTTTTCATACATAACTTGTAAAATAGCTGAAACAAACGTGTTTATAATAATTTTTGGAGCATACTTTGCGATTTTTTTCTATCGAGGGAATTTTACATAATTTGCGTTTCGGCGCGGGGAATGTCTAGATATTATCTTCTAGAATAACATGTATATTTTTTAAGAGCTTTAAAACTTAACGTGTTTAAGGGGGATATGTAAGAAATCGGTAGAAATTGGGTAGCGGCGGCTTAAGACTATGTCACTTATTACATCGTTGTCGATGGTCAATGCAGAGTTCAAGCAGTTGAGTCGCTCTATTTATTGGCGCGTTCCGATAGAATATTTAATAACTTTTACTTTTATTGAGTTGTGATAAATAAAGTTTTTTAACTTTGAAATAACTTTTACCGGATGGAAGGTAGAATTATTGAACTTACTTCGGACACATAGAGACGCTCACGACACATTTCTATCGTCTTATCTCTTCTGTGTGCTTCATACATATGTCGAATCCCACGAATCCCACACACCGAGCAGAATAAAACAGAACAAACATGCCGGCCGCGGACTTCCGGAGCTCTCCTTCGCTACAAAGCGACGTTTCACGGCGGTTCTGCCGCGGGGGAAGGGGAAGGGGGTGGTTGGTTGGTTGGTCCGTGGCAAAGCTGTGGCATGGAAGCCACTTCCGGCCGGACGGAGGCTGTGCTCCGTGTGGCGCACCGTGTTCCGGGTGCGGTGTACACTGTGCTTTAGCGTCGCAATTCATTTTTAAGTAGGGTTGTAGCAAAGGTCTTCAATCTGGATGAGGATGCATTTTTAAATTGCAAGAAGGAAACTAGGTACTCGTATAGTGTCCTGTGTTTTTTAAAAGTGAAAACTTATTTAGCACTATTGTGATTTGAAACTCGATGAAACGAAAAATAGCGACACTAATACCGCACAAGAGTTCCAACTGCTCCCGTCTGTTGCCAGTGAGACTGACATTCCCAATCGGGGTATGTTGTGAGGCTGAAGGTAGTGTGGAGGGTAAGAAGATGGGAAAGAGGAAGGTGGGGAAGTATCTGGCTATTCAGATCTATTCACCAAATAGGGCTAAAGCAATTTCAAGCAACATTTCAATTCTGAATGGTGGTCTTACATCAGAGCGGTACTGAGAGTATCTTCCAATCTGAAACGTGTCGCAAATATGTTATATATTATTTTTAATTAACTAATTGTGAAATATTACAAATTAATCAAATAAAGTTTATTTGCGCACGCTGGGATTTCAATCCGCAACCCTCGGATCGCTAGGCGAGAACCTTGCCCCTTGACCATGGAGGCCGTCTTTCTATTATGTGACGTTTATTTATTTGAGACACAGACAGGACATTTTAGAATCATTCTTTATCTTCTTCTGTTTCTCTCTTGCGGTCGAGTTTAACGTCAAGAGTGTAAGTATCTAATGACTTAACTAATAACTTCTTCTCTCTTGCGGTCGAGTTTAACGTCAAGAGTGTAAGTATCTAATGGGTAAGTTTGAGGTCATGTATTAATGTGGATTAAGCAAGGAGTGTATGAGTGTGCGGCATACTGACCATTGTTCACGATAATTTAGTATAAATTCTGTCAATACGAAATACTAGACAAAAATTAATGCAGGACAGAAGAATGACAGTTCCATTAATACGGGACATGTGTGTGGCAACCCTATGTATACTAGATACCACTAGAACTAAACTATTTGATTCACCCGATGTAGGGCTGCCAAAATATCGATGTTCGGTATCGAATTTTCTTTTTTTTTTTAATATTCCGTGGAACAGAGTTAATTTGAATCTGCTTGGATTCCAGTTCCTAATACACAACTGCTAATCCTGTACAAATCACAAGTGTGCCCCAATATTGAATTTGGCAGCCACCTCTGGTCTGGAGCCCCAAAATCCCTAAAAATACCCTCGATTCTGTGCAGAAACGGGCGGTCCGTTTGATAGATTCTCTTAACTTAACAAACGACCTCCGTAGTCCAGTGGGTAAGACTCTTGACTCACAATCCGGAGGTCGCGGGTTTGAACCCGGCGTGCGCAAATAAATTTTATTTGATTAATTTGTGTTATTTCACAATTAATTCATTTAAAATAATATATAGTATATTTGCGGCATGTTCCAGAGTGGAAGATACTATCAGTATCGCCCTGGTGTAAGACCACCATTCAGAATTGAAACGTTGCTTGAAAATGGCTTTAGCCGTGTTTGGTGACCAGATCTGAATAGCCAGGTACTTCCCAACCTTCCTCTTCCCCCCCTCCTTCCCCTCCCCACTACCCTCAGCCTCACAACATACCCCAATTGGGGATGCCATAATCTCACTGGCTCCAGAAGGGAGCAGTTGAGATTCTTGTGCGGTATTTACTGTAAAAAAAAAAAACGGATTGCAATTTTTAGAGCACAGACGTCGGGCGGGAATGCTATCCTTGTTCTACCGGTATTTCAATGGAAGATGCTCCGATGAACTTGCGTCATTGATCCCTTCGGCACCGGTGCTTAGTCGGGAAACACGCCATACGTGTGCCCAACATATACACATGGTTGACAGTTGTCACATGAGAACGGGTCGTTTCTTCAACAGATCGGCTGTAAAGCGATTTGCCGTCCTCTGTGTTTCCTCCTTCCTACAACATGGGTCCTCTTCAGGACCAATGTTCATTACTTCCCCTCCTCAAAAAGACCCTCCACGCAGCATCTCAGATGACATAGGTCCTGAGGGAAATTATTTTCAAATTAAATAATAATAGGAAATAAGAAATGTTATTTTTGTTTGGCTGCGTCTCTAGTGTCCCAACTGCTTGGAGTAAGTGCAGATTATGGGATCCTCAATTTGGGGTATGTTTTGAAGTGGGAATTGTAAGTGGGCGCGATAGAGGAAGGTTCGAATGTACCTGGCTGTTCGCTATTCAGGTCTGGTTACTAAACATGGCCATTTCAATGATCGTAATCATTTCGATTTTGATCGTAGTAATGAAAACAAAATTTGTGCAACAATGTGAAATAATCCATATTCTATATATGTATTTAAAAAAATATTTGTTTGCACTTTGGCGTTAGTAAACTAACTAACCATCGCGCATTTACCCAAAAGATTAGGCATAGAGGATGGATCGTCAGACGTTTACCAACTACCAATTATTAATTATTTAATTTATTTTAATTTTAACTTTATGAGTAAAACCTCAAATTGTAATATTTAATTAAATGAAGACAATATAAGCGAAACTCAATCGAAAATCTGGAAACAGAAAAATCATAAAAAGATATTGACACCTCTGGGACATGAACAAGAGGTCCTGGGTTCATTTCCCAGAGGTGTCAATATCTTTTTCTGATTTTTCTGTTTCCAGATTTTCGATTGAGTTTCGCTTATATTGTCTTCATTTAATTAAATATTAATTATTTATTTATTTCATTTTTATTAGAATAATTTTCTTTATAATAACTTTTGAAGGTTATCAATGGCGGTCCGTGAGTCCGAATACGAAAGATCCTGGGTTTGAGTCCCAGTTGCGACCGTTACCTTTTTATTTTTCTGTGTCTTAATCTTTTTCATATTTTCGTTTAGATTTAATAGTAGGTATTATCTTATTCTTCAATGGTTTATTTATTTATATTATACTAGCTTTTGCCCCCCCCCCCCACCACCCCCAAATCCCCCTCACCCTTCACCCACCCCCTCCACCCTCCGCCCACCCCCCCTCCGCCTTGTTCCCACATCCTATCCCCCCCTCACCACCCCTCCATACCCGTTTCATTCATTTTTCAAGCAGTTCGCGTGCCATCTATTGCAATTTTTGTATATAAATTTCATAATGCCAGAGCTCTAAGCTATAGCCTATAGCCTATTCTGATGTACGAGCTATATTATTGTATAGTTTCATCAAAATCCATTCAGTAGTTTTCGCGTGAAAGAGTTACAAACATACATCCATACAAACTTTCGCCTTTATAATATTAGTAGGATAGCCTATTCTGATGTATGAGCTATATTATTGTATAGTTTCATTAAAATCCATTCAGTAGTTTTCGCGTGAAAGAGTAACAAACATACATCCATACAAACTTTCGCCTTTATAATATTATAACATATAATATTAGTAGGATTATACGCCTATACAGGCTTTTACAAACGTTAGACAGCCATAATCATTTTGTGTAACAGTAATTATGAAGTAAAATATGCTATTTAAATTATATAGAACCCATGTAGAAAAATAGTATTATGCTAACTTTGATTATTATTATTGATGTGTGTCATTATAGCCTTTTTATAACTATATTCCTTGCAGTTGAACACATCTACTACTTTTGTGGCAGTATTGCCAACTGCATGCAATCTAGGTAATTATAATAATTTTATCGGTGTTGTCAAAATATTGCAACCCTGGCAAGCTAACCACATCCTAATATATAAAGTGCTCAGGCTTTCATGTCGGAAAGTATATACACATATGTGTATATGTATGTATGGGATTTCATGTATGTGTGCATGTGTGCACAGTGTACTTCCGCCGGAAGCGCGGAACAAACCGAGTAGGAACTAATCGCCGGCGCCGCCCGGAAGGGGCCACGTCGAAAAAGGCGCCGTTCCGGAAACCGCCATTGCAAAATTATTATTATTATATTCAAACGATGTGCATTTCAAAAGGCAAATTGAGTTCCTTTCGAACCACTCTAATTTGATGAACTGGACAGTATTTGTGTTCAGAAAATCTATTCCATTTCAACGCTTACGTTTCTCTTTACGTTTTGAAGTGAAACTTCTACAGCCCCGCTGTGATTTGGATTTCGGGTGAAACGGAAATGACGACTACTGCACTTGCGACGCATCAATTGCGCTCATCGGCCGCTATGATTATGATGTCACTTTTAAAGGCTCCTATTGGTTGAGATATTAAACTGGTCTGGTTGGAAAATGCTCTTAGTCGTTGGTCGCTTTGATTATGACCTCACTTTTCTAGTATTGTTCGAGATTGTTTTGGTACAGTTTCGCTTCTACCGCGTGTAAACTATACTCGATTTACCTCGTTGATTCGTCCGATATTCAACCTTCTTTTCTCAAATTTTTGTCTTAGTATTGAACTATTGAAAAATATGAAACTTAAAATATAATTTCATGTCTTATTTCATCAATTATTTTGATATTTCAAGAATCCAAGACTCATGATGGAAATTACTTTTTAAGTCTTGAAAATAGTCGTGTCGGCTTATAAATTTTGATTAAATTGATCTTTTAAGGCTATCGCAGATTGTGATGGAATTTAAGAACATGAATTATAATTTAGGAGGTGGATATGAGTACCGCCGCCCCGGGAACCATTTATTGGATAACCAACAACTCTGCCTTAGGTTACCCCAAGAGGTTCGCTACTTTTGGTGACTTGCGCGTGTTTGTGGGGAGAGGTTTGCCCGGGTCTTGGCGGCGGATGCATCTGCTCACCAACTGCGTCTCATGTCAGATCGGAAGATACTGGTTGAGGGAGACCTTTTGACCTTTTAAGAGAATGAAGATAATGTTGGTAGTTCTTATTCGAAGTATGATACAGTTAAAAGTGACCGAATTTGATATAGACACCTTAGCTTAGTTTTTAGAGTACTTTCCATCTAAGCAGAGGGTCCTTGGTTCGAGTCCCAGAGGTGCCAATATCTTTTTCTGATTTTTCTGTCTCTAGATTTTCGATTGAGTTTCGCTAATATTGTCTTAATTTAATTAAATATTATAATTTGAGATTTTACTCATAAAGGTTAAAAATAAAAATAAATATGTATATTACATATATGCGTCTCTATGGTACTTATGTTATCCTGTTTCCATGACAATTTGCCACTTCTCACTTGACAAACTGCCGACCTCTGCGTTAAGGCTCTGCAACCGTACTCGAAAAGAAGAAGATGGAGAGATACGAAATTACGAATGTTAGAGGAGAGCAAACATTTACAGCGACAAAATCGATGCGAAAATTGGGAAAATGTTTAATAAAACGCGACTCATTTAAAATAGAGCAAAAATCTCGCGGGCATTATCTTAAACAGCATTTAAAGAAACACTGTGAATTTTTTCATACATATAACTTGTAAAGTAACTGAAAAAAACGTGTTTATAATAATTTTTGGAGCATACTTTGCGATTTTTTTCTATCGAGGAAATTTATTTAATTTGCGTTTCGGCGCGGGCAAAGTCTAGATATTATCTTCAAGAATAACATATATTTTTTTAAAGCTTTGAAACTTACCGTGTTTAAGGGAAATATATAATAAATCGTTAGAAATCCGGGTTGCGGGCCCTTAAGACAACACACAAGGACACAAGACACAAGTGTAACTAATTTCCAAAAAGATTTTCTCAGCAATACCTTCAGATACGTTTGTCCATTAAAAGCCATATTTTACCTACAATCCATCATTCTCTTTTTCGCCCATCAGTTTCCGTCGATTCATCATTCTCTATCTCTTTCTGAAGTGGACACTGTGTAATATTTATTATATGGTATATACATCGAACATGGTTTTTGGGTACATCATAGTAAAATTGACGTTTGGTAAATTGGTAGAAATATTGGTAAATTTGTAAGGTTCAATCGGCGATTCCTGAGCGTAGATATTTCGAGAATAAAAATTAGATGTCACTTTACTGTCCGATGATATTTATTTTAAATTAAAAACATAAAGTTATGTTTCTACACACATCACCGCTGATCGCAATGCTAAGCGTGGCGACGGGATCATGTGATGCATTCTCTCTCCTCTGTTACATTGCTGCTAGAACGATACGGCATGCGTAACACGTGATCCTTGCTGGCTGCACTCAACTACTACGTTTCGACATGTGATGGAAAAATATTCATAATTTTTTAATTGAAAAAAAATATATCGTCGGACAGCAAAATGACGTCTACATTTTTACTCCAAATATGCCCAGTAATTACTTGTTAAAATCCTTCGTATATATTCTGTATATTTATGAATTCAAGCACTCCTCTACACTACGCGTTGTATTAAATGACTTTAGCCGTGTTTGGTGACCAAATTACGAATTGCAATCTTTAGAGCACAGGCGTTGGGTGGGATTGCTGTCCTTGTTCTACCGGTATTTCAATGGAAGATGCTCTGAGGAACTAGCGTCATTGATCCCCTCGGCACCGGTGCACGGTCGTAAACACGCCAAAGCGCGTCCAACATATGTAACACGGTTGACATTTGTCACATAAGAACGTTTCTAAGTTCAATCGCTCGGCTATGATTCGGTTTGCCGGCCTCTGTGTTTCCTCCTTCCTACAACATGGGTCTCTTCAAGATCTATGACATAGGGCGTATTTTCCACAGGACCTCCTGTGTGGAGTTAGTAAAAAAAATCTTTATAGTCGTGTGCTTACCAACCTTCCTCTCCCCCATCTCCTTCCCTTCCCCACTCCCTTTAGCCTCACATGTATCCCATTCGGAGATGCCATAATCTCACTGGGTCCGGGCAGTTGGGATCTGTTAGGACTTTTATGCGGTTTCACCCAAAAAAATTGTAACAATTCAACATGAGTTTGCGATTAAAAAAACCCGATAAAGTAATTCAAATGCATACCTTTTTGAGATTTAAAATTTAAACATTCTAACCTGAATAATTTAAAATCGTATATTTTTTATGGTGCCCAAAAAGTAAAGTTTTTTTTGTGTAACTTGTAATTGAGTTTTTTTATTGCTTAATTTCTTGCCAATCAAATCTTTGGAACTTTCTTTTTTAATGTGATTTCAGAAAACGCTCGAAGAAACTTGAAATATTTTTTACCCAAATTTGTTGAGATTTTACCTGCCTACATAATTTATTTCTTAACTTTTTGGATAAAAAATTCTACCAAATTGGCTTGATCTGAAAACTTGGTGTAAAATTTATTTTATTTTTCAATGGGCATTTCGTCATTACACCTGTACATATACAGTAATTTATTTATGGTTCACAAGTCGTGTGTACCTAATCAAAATGGTAATACCTTTTTGGAGTGAAAGCTTCTGTAGCACCGTTGTGATTTGAAACTCAATAAAACGAAAAATAGCGACTCTAAAAAGATACAAACACATGCGTCTTTAGGATTTAGCCTGCGAGAGAATGAGATAGTATAATCGGTCTCATCTTTGAGCGGTGCTTCGTAGCCTCCCCACTCTTGTCTAATTTGGTTTTCTGAAGGTTTCACTTCTACCGCGCGTGAATTGCACACTCTGTTATTTTTTCATTCACGGGTATAATTTTCCCGATTTACGAGTATATTTTTGACTCTTGATGCATTTTTTATTTTAGCTCTACACAGGAGGCAAAGGTTTCATGTTTGGGGATGGTGTGGGGAGTAATTTAATCTGCTTTATTTTCCCTTTGAATTGGGGAAAGGAAGGAGATTCTGTTCTGGGAAGGGAAAAGGTATGAGGAATGGGTAGGAATCTGAGAATCATTGACTCCAGTTTCGAATTCCTCCAACTGCGGTGCAAGGCGATGTTCCGAGAGGGTCCTGCTGGAGTGGTCAGAAGGTTTCCCTCGACCTGACTCAGGCCACGCAGCTGGTGGGCAGATGCGTCCAAGTCTTGGACAAACGTCATAGGGTGACCCGGGCATACTTTCTAAGCCACCAAACGTAGCGAACCAGTTGAGGTGAACTCTGGCAAAAGTGTTGGTTATCGAATGAATGGATTCTGTATGGATGAAGTGGCGGCGATACCCGTACCCGCCTTCCAATTTGATGCGTACAATTCTACATATTGTACAGGCCTATCATTTAATCAAGAGCCCTATATGAATTTTAATTATTGAAATAAAACCATAACGTTTGTAACCACGATTTATTTATTTAATTTTTAATACCGACCTGTTTCGCTGAACACAAGCATCTTTGGGGTATTAACTAATTTAAAAATATACATTGTGTGAGCTTATACTTACTCGAACATACAGAAAGAGACAAAACATAATATAAAGGAACAGTGTGAGAGTGAAATTAAAATTAACATTTTATGTAAGCATAGTGATAGAGAGAAAGGACGGATGATATTTAATGAATTACCATATTATACCTATCTTTAATAATTTTCTTGCATTATTTGTATTATTTAATTGTGATGATTATCGTATAAGCATGTGCCATCTATGAAATATTTCCTTAACTAATATGTCCACGTTCGAGAGTCTGGAATCAGCCACGAGAGCGAAGGAAGCCCTGTCGGGAGCAGACATCTACTCGGGATGCTGTACACTTAAGATAGAATACGCAAAGGTAAGAGAAACACTTTTTATATTATTCAGTATTCACTTTCCGACATTTATTTAATGTAATGTTCTTTAAACCTAGAGATTGAGATTACTTAAAATAGAATACTCCAATAAAGATCGAGGTTCGTCGAGATTACAAGTTGCTTTATTGACGTTATCGTAAGTTTACTATGAATATTTACTGGACCAGATGGTAGGAGGCTCTAAGTTATTCTGCAGGGTCCCCAAACACTGGGAGCCCACCGGTCTATCATGTACCATAGGCTATTTACGTAACTGTGACGTGAAATAAAAGAAACAAAATATAGGTTAAAATCTGCCAAAATCCTACAACCAACGATAATGTTAATAAAAATATTTAAAATAAATCCTGTTCACAACAGTTTATGAAATAGGTTGAAATAGTTGGCACATTTGGCGTTTGAAGTTTGCCAAGTTCAAATTATTGTCAAATACATCCATGTTGTTACCAAGACTATGTAAACGTTGTATTGGGGAATGCATGCTATAGTTGGAATGAGATAATAATAATAAATTTGGACAACTTATATAGAACTGTTTTTGCGAAAAATCGCCTCAAGAGCGCTGTACAAATTAGCATGGATTTTACATTAGAATTTACTTAACTTAGGAGGCTAGATAACAACTCGTCTTGCAGCTATCAAGCGCATGGATTATTGGAATTCTAGCCCCCCGATAAATTAAATAAAATATCTTTTTATATGTACGTATTTCAATTTACTTCACTATGTAGGGGGCTAGAAAACAACTCGTCTTGCAGCTGCGCATGGATTGTTGGAATTCTAGCCCCCCAATAAATTAAATAAAATATATTTTTATATGTACGTATTTTAATTTACTTAACTATGTAGGAGGCTAGATAACAACTCGTCTTGCAGCTATCAAGCGCATGGATTATTGGAATTCTTGCCCCACAATAAATTAAATAATTTTTTTTTATATGTACCTATTTCAAGATTATCGGAATGTACATAATTACTCTCTCGCTTCAAAATTTGAACCTAGAAATAAGAATTAGCTACCGGCCGCTCTTGTTTAATAAACAAATAATAATGCCTGCTGCGGACACAATCGTATTGTAGTCTTACTAGAGGTAATGCAAAAGCATTGCACTCTTATGTATTTAGTAATCTACTTAACTAACATCCTTAGGCTAACTTAATCTAACTTAATCTACTTAATCTAACTTAACCTAACTTAATCTTAATCACACATACTCAAAACCTATATTTAATAAATCTGCAGTTCATAACAACAATTGTAAAGAAACCATAAAATAACATGTAATCAACTCTAACGAAAATGTATATACTCGTAATACACTGTGAACTGTTTATTATTATTGATTGTTGTTTTAAACACTATCTCTTAGGGTTTTTATTTTGTCATTTATCACTCCATACGTACGGCACTGGTAGAAAACGAAGGGCGTGGGCTCAGTCCGATGACTTCCTAGTCCATGTGCTTTGGGGGGGCGGGGGGGGGGGGCGGTTGGCAGCGGGGGCAGCTAGAGATTGCAAAGGTCATCGGTTGGTTCTCTTCTCTGGTGCGTTTCTTACAAGGCCGCTACGGTGGTGGTGGGTCGTAAATACAGCGACTGCGGGCGTAGCGACGAGCAGAGATGTATGTATATTGTATATAGAATGTTAATGTTTGTCTAGTTGTTCATACATGTATATTTATTATTTGCAAGAGTTCATAGCAATCCAATTTAAAGTTGTTTATTTTTCGTCTGTTTCTAAATTTGATATATTTAAAATATTCATTAACGGCGGGTAATTTATGTGCTCTAAAGGGATGTTTAGTTTAAAATTTTATATTTTCTTTGAATTCTTTCAACATTACCAATATGAATTTTGCAGTAGGGTGACCATACTATGGAGTTATGTTCTATTATGCTTCTAACAAGGGATATGTATGTACAATAATAGTTTTACGATTTGTAACGATTCAAAGTTTTTAATTGTTCTTAATATAAATCCTAATGTTTTCATTCCCTTATTTATAATTTGTTGAATGTGGACCGTGAAGTCTAGTTTCTCATCCATTATTATGCCGAGATCTACAGTGTATAACGTACAGATATTTGAATCAAACTCATCAATTCGATGAAATCATTGGCCAACGTTTATTACCGTATCTATATTTCAAGTGAATGTTAAGAGTGCTCCATAACAACGCACGAACGTAACATGTTATGAATTATGACCTCCAATTAACATGAGCATGTTTCAATTAACGTTGTTAGCTAAATCTATTCATTACGCATCAGGATGCATTAGCAATTTTCTGGCCATCTGTTACTCCGATGAAAATAATCGTAATAGTTTCAGTCGTGAATTCAGATTATATCTGATGGAGTTGTTAGATAGTTGATGCATCTGTTGTCAGTTTGGTTGTTAACTTTCGTGGAGTTTTGGATGGGATGGAGGTAGTTTTGTGTGAAGGCCAAAAGGTATTACAAAAAATAAATTGGGTTTTTGGTCGGAGGGACTCTAAATCTAAGGCAAGAAATATGTACCTATCCGTGTTATGAGTTTTTTTTTCTCTTAAACTTTTAACCTGAGGCCTTTATTTTAATTCGAATGATTTCAAAAGAATAATCTGTTATAATAGAATAATATTATGCGATATAAGCATAGAATGTATGTAACCCTATAAAATGCCAAATTAAAAACCAGACTCAATTTCTCAACTTTAATAAAGCCAATTATGTTGCAATACGCGATTATCTACATAACACTGACTGGTCTATATTAGAAGGAGGAAACCTTGATGAAAATATTAAAGTCTTTTATGATCACCTTTATAAAGCCATAGAAAAATTTGTTCCGATTAGTTATAAATTATCTTCAAATTTCCCTAGCTGGTTTAGCAAGGACCTCATTAACATAGTAATTGAGAAGAAAAAAGCCCATAAAATATACAAAGAAACAAAAAGTCTTTCTGATTTTACAATTTTCAGCAAGTTTCGAAAAGATTGTAATAAATTATCAAACATTTGTTATAATAATTATATTAAGAATGTTGAATTTTCGATTGTTAACAATGTAAAACATTTTTTTAACTATTGTAAATCCCAAAATAATAATAACCTTGGCATACCTGAAACTATGCACTACAAACTGAAAACTTCCTGTAAAATCAATGAAATTGTCAATTTGTTTGCAGACTTTTTTAAGGATGTGTATGAAACCGATATCCCTGATGATGACATTCCAAACTTCGAGTCAGATATAAATTTACAACTATCTCAGATACATATTGAGATTAAAGAAATTGCAGTATGTATCAAACTACTGGAACCTAAATCTTGCTCAGGGCCAGATAAAATTCCCCCCGTATTTCTTAAAAACTGCGGGGCTAGTGTCTCTTACCCACTGTACCTACTATTTAATCAATCACTTTTATCAGGCAAGTTCCCGCAATTATGGAAAAATAGCTTTCTCACTCCAATATTTAAAAGCGGAGACAAGTCTTTAGTTGAAAATTACAGACCAATATGCATACAATCGTCGATACCAAAAATTTTTGAAAAGTTAATTCTTCGAAAAATATGTTCTTCCATAAAATTTAATATCTCATCATTTCAACATGGTTTTATCTCTGGACGATCTACTTTAACTAACCTTACACTGTACGAAAATTTTATCTCAGGTGCTCTTGCTAATAGAGAACAAGTTGACTCAATTTATACGGATTTTAGTAAAGCCTTTGATAAGGTTTGCATTAAAATTCTTATAAATAAATTGTCTAAACTAGGAATAAGTGGTAAATTATTATGCTGGATTAGGAATTATTTATCAAAACGTGTACTAACTGTCTCTATTAAAGAACACTTGTCTTACGAATTTGAAGCAACTAGTGGTGTGCCTCAGGGTTCGCACCTTGGTCCAATATTGTTTATACTATTTATAAACGATGTCACTTCCATATTCTCTGATGTTAACATATTATTATTTTCTGATGACATGAAAATTTATAAAATCATTAAAAATATATACGACTGCTTGTCCCTTCAATCCAATTTTGTAAAATTCGCAGAATGGTGTACCATTAACAAACTTACACTTAACATTAAAAAATGTCAAATCATGAGTTTCTTTAGAATAAAAAACCCCATCAAATACAGTTATTCACTTAACAATCACAGTTTAATGTCAGTACCTGTAATAAGGGACCTCGGAATAACCTTCGACACTAAACTACTATTTATCAACCACATTGATATCATTACTAATAAAGCTATGAAAATGCTGGGTTTCATTCTAAGACTATGTAAAGATTTCAAAAACATTCATACATTTAAATTACTATATACAACTCTGGTTAGGAGTCATTTGGAATATAATTCCCCCATATGGAACCCTCTACAAAAGCCACGCAAACTCCATTGAAAAAATCCAACGCAAATTTCTCCGATCAATTAATTTCAAATTAGGAATTCCCGCGGATGACATAAACTATGATTCTCTATTACAAAAAATGCGACTCTTATCGTTAAAAGATAGAAGAATACTCAATGATCTTATTTTTTTATTTAAAATAAACAATAACTGGTTTGACTCCCCTGAATTGGTATCGTTAATAAATTATCATGTACCTAGTAGAACAACTCGACTCAAAACACCTTATTATTGCAACAACACTCTCAGTAATGCAGAACAAAATTCAATAATACATCGTTTACACACTTTAGGTAATGAATTTGCTCATATCGATCATGCCGAAAGTCTGTCATCATACAAAAGATGCATTAGACAAAATTTATCTGCTAGTACTACATAATAAATAATAAGTATAATCATGTAACCATAATATTATGTCCTACCAGTATGCACTCTAATACCTATGGCTTAGAAACATATCATAGGTACCTATTTTTCATATCGCTTTGTATACTCCGTAATACCTTCCTTTTATTTATTATATATTTTTTTTTTTAAATTTTGGTTATCTTCAATATTTGGCTCCTAAGAGCATTTCTTACTGTTTACTTGTCATACTTTTTTTATATTTATAACTTTTGTACTTTATATTATTTACAAAGGTAACTTATAGTTTATATTATTTCCTGCCTTTCAACTTTTTATCTTAACTTTTTACTTTTACTTTATACTTTATATTTTATAGTTTACACTTTTACTTTATACTTTCATTTTATACATCATAATTCTATTTACTACTCATTACCTTAACTCCTTTCTTTTACCCTTTGTTTTTATATTTAACTTTACATTTATATGTCACTTTCTTATGTTATTGTATTTTTTTTTTTTTTTTTTTTTTTTTTTTTTTTTATTAAGGAGAAAATACAGATACAGACGTCAATTGACAAGAATATACAAAACAATTAATAGAGAATTCGCCTGCATCCAAACTATTTCTCACGAATTAACATTGACAGCAGATAAAAACATATACAAATATTTTTACCGTTAAATACGGAAAAGACGTATGTATATATATACATAAGTAAATATTATTTTACAAAGAGATGAAAAAAAAAATGCGCAATATCCTTATAAAAGTTTACAAATTGTTTTTGGAAAAATTTTGATGGTAAGACCAAATATATATATAGATAAAAAATAATGTCATACAGAAATTTAAAAAAAGAAAGGTAGTTAAAATTATAAACCAAGCAATGTCTAAGGTATTGTACATTGTAGGAAAACGGCCTTCAATTTTCTACTAAAAGTACTGCGTGTATCAAAAAATAAGTCGGAATCCTTGATGTTTTGATTTTGATTAAACGATTCGCACATTCTTCTGATTGGATCCCTGACACCAGCATTTGTACGCGTCCGGCTAATGTGGAATAAGTCGTTAAGCCTTGTTACTCTGGGTGGTATTTTGAAGTTTATTAGTTTCAGTAGGTCAGGACAGTCGATAAAGTTATTGCAGATTTTATAAAGCGTCATGAGGTCAAGGTATGTTCGCCGGTTAGTTAGAGTGGTGACGTTATAATTCGAGAGCATATTTATGTACCCCCGTTTAGGTGCGCTCATTCTGTAATTGAGGTATTGCAGAAATTTCTTTTGAATACTTTCAATGTTGACTTTATAGACACCGTAAAGTGGTGTCCATATGGAGGTGCAGTATTCAAGTTGAGAACGGACCAGCGTGTAGTAAAGTAGAAGATAAGTTTCAGGTTTTCGAAATTCGCGGCTGTTTCTGATGACAAATCCTAGCATGCGGTAAGCTTTATTCACAATGTTCTCAATGTGCGCATCGAAATGGAGTTTAGAATCAAAAAGTACGCCTAGATCTTTTATACAGTAAACGCGCTCGAGTAAATAGTTACCAATACAATAATTGTGTATAATAGCGTTGTGATTTTTAGTGAAGCTTATTTGTTTACATTTGTTGTGACTTAGGTAAATTTTGTTTTCATTGCAAAATGCTTCGAACCTTACTAAGTCGCTTTGGATGAGCAGACAATCGTTTAAATTCCTAACAATGGCAAATATTTTTATATCATCGGCGTACAAAAGAAATAAACAATGCATGAAACATTTAGTAACAGTGTTAATAAAAAGTATAAATAACAGTGGACCCAGGATTGACCCCTGTGGTACGCCAGAGGTAACTGGTTCCCACGTAGAAGTATGTCCTCGTAATGATACAGCTTGCTGTCTTTTTGTCAAATATGAGACAAACCAACGTAATAAGTTTCCCCTAATTCCATTGAACATTATTTTTTTAATAAGAATAAGGTGGTCAACCTTGTCGAAAGCTTTTTTGAAATCGCAGTATATTGCATCTACCTGGTGGCCTCGATCCATGCTAGTGAATAAGAAATTTGAGTAAATTAGTAAATTACTCATGGTAGATTTGCCTTTTACAAACCCGTGTTGTTGTTCTGTAATTTTGGCGGCAAGCTGGGGATATATATTATCATGGACAAGTCTTTCCAAGAGTTTAGGGATCGCCGAGAGAATGGATATTGGCCTATAGTTTTCGACTTTTTGACGTGAGTCACCCTTATGGACTGGTATAATATAAGCCAACTTCCACCTATCAGGGAAAACCCCGTCACTCAGGCATTTATTAAATATTATGGTAAGTGGAACATACAATGACGACGCAGCAGATCTGAGGAAAAATGCCGGTATTCCATCGTGACCCGCACCTTTGTTTATATCTAACGCCTTTAAACTTGATTGCACTTCTTGTTCCGTTAGTTCAATGGTGTGAATGTGCATAAGTCCAGAGTCCCGAACGGCCTCAAGTTGGTCAATGTTAATTGAGTCATTGATAGATGAGGGTTCAAATGTTGACTTGAAGAACTCAGAGAACATATTACAGATTTCTTGGGCATCATTAGATTTGCGCCCTTCGAAGGACATAGTAGCAGGATATCCATCAGATGATTTTAATGAGGATATGTATGACCAAAAGCATTTAATATTATTTTGCAATGAACTTTCGATGTTTTCAAAAAATAACTTTCGAGATTCACTAGCCAATTTTTTGTATGTAGCACGTAAGAAGGAAAATTTACGATAGTCAGAAAGACCTTTATATGTCTTCCATTTGAGCCAAACTTTATCTTTTTTCCGTGATAAGCTAATAAGTTCGGGAGTAAACCATATGGGGAATTTGTCATTTCGTCTGGCCAATACTGGAATAAACTCATCAATTATATTGTTTATTATTACATAGAATCGGTCTACTGCTTCTTCTGCTGATAAATTCGCGATTTCTGACTTCCAATCAATACAATTAATGTCATTATTAATTTGAGTATAATCAGCTTTCCTGAAATTGTGCCTACGCTCTTTGTTGTTTTTAATTTTTGGTTGAATCGCGGATGATATTTCAAATTCCAGAGCTGGATGGTGTCTGTCCTCTGAAAGGAGAGGGTCGTCGCTATGTGTAACTTTTGTTTCGCGACTGTAAAATATAAGGTCTAAGAATTTATCGTTGTGGTTAGGTATACAATTATATTGAAATAAGCTCATCAATGCCATTGTTTGAAGAAAAGTTTGCGATGCAGCCGTGTTTGAGGAGGCAATACCATGATTGCAGCCTTCGGAAAATGTCCATGTAAGAGTAGGTAGATACAGATCTCCAAGAACACAAAACGTATTATTTGGTTCTGATGAAAAGACGGATTCCAGGTTTTTGGAGAAAATATCATAAAGCATTACTGGCGAGACAGGAGGTATATATACAGCACATATGGTGAGATTTAGAGGCCTTAACGGAATTGATATAAAGATTTGTTCAATTTGATTTTTTTCCCAATCGTCGAGACGGGAAGCTGCGAGTTCCTTGCGCACTGCCACTAACACACCACCTCCGTCCATCTTACCGGTAATTATACGGTTCCTATCTCGTCGGAATACCGTGTAACGCGAATCTATGAATTCGGCCGTGTTTACACTTGCTACAAGCCACGTTTCAACTAGAACTATAACATCATAGTTATTCGATGAAATATTAATAAGAAGCTCCTGAGTTTTGGTCTTAATACCACCACAGTTCTGGTAATAAACAGATATAGATGATGAGGTCATTTTTTTAGAGTAAGAGTGTTATTCGACTTATTCCACATTTGCGGGAGTGATAAATTAATTAGGACGTATGATGCATCAAAATTATATATAAAACATTGATTACTTAGTGTAAAATATGAATGAAAATGCAGGAAATACGATAGTGCTATATGATTATGGAGGTATTGCGCTATAAACAAATATATTGAGTAATTTTGCAAGAAAAAAATGAATGACCAAGAGTACAGGATAGTGATAGAAAGCTGGCATCGATAGTAGCAGTAACGAGTTTGTTCTAGTAGTCACATATTTTGTTGACCATGAGTGCTGATTTTTTTAAGGTCTCCCTCGCAACGAATGGTGACGACTCGAGAGAGATCATTCCTCTTCGCCAGGATACTGCCATTCCTCACCCATATGTATTTATATATATATAAATTATATTTATATATATATAAATTATATATTATTATAATATATATAAATATAATTATGTCAATGGCACATGTTGTGCCGTATGTTTTGAAATAAATAAATAGACAAAATGATGCAAATACTATTTAGTTGTATTAAAATTAAGATAAAATGTGAAACACACGTGAAATTGAAAGTAAAGGAGTCCATAGACGTAAATGAAGCAAGATGAATTTAAATACCAAATGACAGGTAGAAAATGGAGTTAAACATTGCAATAGACCACTTGCATGGATTTCATAACGACTTTTTTACTAAGATTACGAAAATGTTAGTAAATTTTTTTAGAAATGTACAGTTTTTTTTAATAATTTTTAAATAAATAAATCCATTATTTGTGCCCGTGACCTACATGAAAATGTCCCGTCTCCGAAAATATTCCTCTAATTTTATAAAATTCCACGCAGGTTTATTTTTTTTATATGGCATCACTTTGATTTCAGGCGAATTTTTGAATTTGACATTTAACGTTCACTAGATTTATTGTTGGTTCTCTGCGAACTTATCATTTGGTTTGACTTTTTGACAGATGTTATGAAGAGAACCCCCTACATTTTACGCTGTCTGTACGTGTTTTAGAGGTATAATGGTAGTGGTACTGATTTTAACAAAATCAAATTTTATAATATTCTTATTATTATTGTAATTTACAAGTAATGTATATTTTTTACATTGGATTAAGTTGTATAGACGTTCAACATTATGATGATTTATGATGGATGGATAGATAGGTGGATCAAGGAAAAATATATTTTTGGTATGCCTCGTTATTCTCCTTTGCCCTTTCTTGTGGAAAACGTTTTTTTTTTTAAATGATTTTCGGTTATGTAATTATGGTTTTTTCGCAACCATAAAATTATGTCCCGTCTTTCCGGTTTATGAAATTGGTGATGCAAGTGGCCTATTAGGACAGCACAACACAAACCTTCTATCCATTCTGGTTCTAAATTTTGATGAAACTACCAGATAGGTATAACTACCATTGCACTTACTCGTGCATTTTCCCATCACCCTGATCGTAAAAGTGCACTCAGCCCTCGGTGTTACGACCGATCGATGCCTGTGATTTTGTTACTTGGAATAATGTAGTTATCATCTCGTCCATGTTATGCGAATAATGCACTGAATGCATTAGAGTAACGCTTCCTAATGATTGCATTAGGGTTTTGCATAAAATACCTTTAATATAACGATGAGGAAAGATCGTACACGATAAAATGTAACTGACATTATTATTTTAGTGATTTGCTTTTGGTGTATTACGCATTGTTGTGCTACCTCTTTCTTTAGCCAATGTTTCGGACAGCGTCTGTGTCCATCATCAGGGCAGATGTGTAATCGATAATAATCGTTCTCATACCGAATGCACTGTCCCAGTTATATGGAAATCCGCGTTTGTGTCTCCCATCTTCAAGAATGATAAAAAAACTGATTGAACTACAGGCCAATCTCCAAACTTTGCATATTCAACAAACTTTTTGAAAAAATAATCTATGATCAACTATATGCTGCTCTGAAACCTAGCCTGAATATGAACCAGCACGGTTTCATTAGTGGTAAATCAACAAGCACAAATCTTTTAACTTTCACAGAGTACCTCCAGGATAACTTGGATAACTGAATACAAGTGGACACTATCTATACCGACTTTAGTAAGGCGTTTGACAGGGTCGATCACTCAATCTTGTTAAACAAGCTCTTAGAGATTAGTATTCACGGCAATCTTTATCGTTGGCTCTCTTCTTATATCTCCAACCGTAGCCAAATAGTAGTGGTTGCTGGATTTAAATCAGATTCTGTTGCTGTTATATCAGGAGTTCCTCAAGGCAGCCTGTTGGGACCATTATTATTTAACATCTATATCAATGATGTTGGTAACTGTTTTCTAAACTCCCAAACTATTCTGTATGCAGACGACATGAAAATATTTTTATCTATAAACTCAATCGAGGACTGTCAGAAGCTGCAAGATGATTTGCTACGTTTGAGCACGTATTGTAATGCCCATTGTCTGTAAATAAATATTTCTAAGTGCTTCATCGTGCGCTTTACTAGAAATAAAAACGTATTAATCCATGAATACTCAATTAATCATGTACCGTTGTCTATCAAATTCGAAAGTAAGGACATTGGGGTTATACTTGATATTAAACTGAATTTCAATAAACATATCGACCGTATAGTCACTAACGCATCTTCTATGCATGGTTTCATAATCCGCTCCTGTAAATAATTTAAAGACCTCACTACTTTCAAAACACTGTATTTCTCATATGTTCGTAGTATCCTTGAATACGCATCTGAGGTGTGGAACCCAGGCTATGCAGTGCACAAAAATAGAATTGAAAGCGTTCAAAATAGATTTTTAAGTACCTCAATTTCCGCTCTTTTCGATTTCATGTTAGTAATGAAGACTCTGCAAAGTTCTTCAAAATACAAACGTTAACTTGTCGAAGAAATGTAGCAGATTCGGTAATGTTATTTAAAATTACACATAACTTAATCGATTGTCCTGATCTTCTTCAACGCCTATCATTCCATGTTCCAAATCGCAACAGCAGGCAGTCGCTTACCTTTAATCTCCCTCTTTGCAAGACCAACTCCAAACAGAACTCACTTTTCTACAGATCCACACGCTCATTTAACTTAAATTATTACCACATTGACATTTTAACTCAACTTTACGTGACATAAAACGAAAACTCACCAAGCAACTGACTCAAACTAGAAAGTTCAATCCCTATATGTATTCCCGTCCTTTGCCTCTTAATCCTATTCCTATGTTCCTCCTCCCCCCTCCCTTTTTACATTTTGTAACTAAAAAATAAAACTAAGAAAATACCCTTACAATGTCACACTTTATTATTAACTATCATCAGTGGAAAGTTCATAATTGGCATAATTAACATCTTATTATTGTATTATTTTGTAATCTCTGATTTGCTGTCAACTTTCTGTAAAATAAATAAAATAAAATGAAAAGTAAAATACTTTTGGCCTTGAAAATCTAAATTCAAATATCAGTTACATTTGGTTTGCTACCTTGTTCATTCAAATCTTATAGATCCTTCTAACGTAGTGTAGTGGATCTGTCCTTGTAAGTGTGTGCTTATGTACGTAGATGCGATACTGTTTTACCAGCTCCAATCCTCTACGAGCTGGTACATGGTGTCCGCCGGCAGATTTTATACTTCAAAAAATAAAATAAGACAAAAATATTAATACAATGCGAGTTATGTATTTATTATCTCACATAAGAATAATGCGGGTTTTTTTTAAATATCTCCACTCAAATGGCGTCCTTCTAGCCACAAACATTCTTGCAATCTATCCTTCATGTTGGCGAAAACTCGCTTGCAAAGTTCTGGACTGATAGCTGCAATCTCTCGTCGGATATTTTCTTGAAGGGCTTCTATTGTTGATGGCGAATTCCTGTATACGCGAGATTCGAGATATCCCCATAAGAAAAAGTTATATAAAAAGTGATATAGGGGGCCAGGATATGTCGCCGAAGCGACTAATCAATTTTCCAAGAAAAAGCTCTCTCACTTTTGTCATTGAGTCCCCAGTGGTGCGTGCCGTGGCGCCCGTGACCCCATCCTGCTGAAAATGGATTCTGTTATTGTAACCAACATAACGATGTAGCTCCGGTATAAAAAAATTGACCAGCATCACGCGGTGCCGTTGTGGTTTCAGCTCTACCGAAAAAAAGGATTTTGTAAAATTTCCCTTCTCACGAGTTCTGGGTTTTCAGGAGTAGTTACAGTCGTTGTAGGTCCAGGACGAGGTTCATTTCCGACTGATCCAGTTTCTCTAAATTTCTGTACCCACACCCATATCAATTGGTTCGACGGGTTATCCTTCAATCGTCGGATATCACAGTGAGAACCAAGCCACATTGATCGAATTATTGTTCGTGAAATACGCCTCAACCGCAAAAGCGCCGTGCGCTCCCACTGACTCATGGCTACTAAACTTAACTAAACAACAAAAATAACCCGCAAAACTTGCGCATTGAATGATACCCCGCTCCCACCGCTGCCGCCTTCCTACGCACCGTGAGCTCAGGTCAAAGTGTAAAATCTGCCAGTGGACACACCTACAGTATAATTTAAAATGATTTTCTGCGTTTAACACATGAAATTTTGGTAAAATATGAATTTCCTCGCACGACAATTTCACGTTTAAAAACTTGAGATCTTTTTACTTTCTTTCTTATGTCCAACTTTATCAATTTTGTGTTGGAGTAGTATTTATATTGTCAATAATTGCTCTTCTATATCTCTTGCAATACAACTTGAGTGCACAACATATGAGAAAACTTTGCGCTTTGAGTAGTTTGACCGAGTAGAATGGGGAGAAGTGGTCCAACTATTTCCAATGGCATACATATTTTATCAGGTATCGGACCCAGACTTCTAGTTTTCTGTACTTTCTTCTGTGTCGTCTACTGCTTTGTCTACCTCTCCCCATTTATTATACTTTACTTTCTCTTTGTATTTGTACTTCAATCCAATTCTTACACAAACAGGTAAACTTATCAGGGTTCCCGAAAGTTTCTTTCATATAAACCTGGTAGGACCGTTGGATATTGGATTTTTATTTTGAGTAAAACTGATGGATTAACATGCTTTTATGTTTAAAAATCAATCGTTTTTGTTAACCAATCATATAATCGAACCAAGTTATTTTGCAAAACAAGACAGTCCATTAAATTTAGCAGCTAAATTGTTATAACAGTGAAACAGAAGCTAACCTTTAACGTGATGATATTTATACATACATATATATGGTTTATCTAACTGCAAAGTTGGATGATCGAGCGCAACACTTCCTTCCCATTCAATATATAATTACTTTGTTCCTAAAGAAACCACAACCATATCAGTGGATATATTCATTATATTATTGCATCATATCCACCATAATAAAGACACCACAACACGTAATCAATCCATAACAACAGACAATAATAAACAACCTGCTACCACAATACCTTTCAAACAAAATTATATACAACAACGACATCCACAGCCACAACACAAGTTCTCGCAATGAAATCAAACTAATTATTATTTTTAATTTATAAACTAATGTTTAGACAAGATTTTTATGCATAGCACAAAGGGTAACGTTAGTTTATAAATTAAAAATAATAATTAATATTTGACAAGTTTAAGTATTTCCCCAATAAATGTAATCATAATTTGTCTCGACGCCACCTAGCGAGGGATTTAACACTTACAATGTCTCTCTCGCAAAAATAAAGTTGGTTGTTTTCAGGTGGAAAAAATATAATAAGCAGTAATTGTTGAATGAAACACTAGTATATATTGAATTATTTGGCGGGTATTTGATA
Organism: Limnephilus rhombicus; assembly: GCA_929108145.2. Taxonomy (NCBI): domain Eukaryota; kingdom Metazoa; phylum Arthropoda; class Insecta; order Trichoptera; family Limnephilidae; genus Limnephilus; species Limnephilus rhombicus. The sequence continues at coordinate 18,005,874 of OV815298.1, read as the reverse complement.
AGCCCCCATAGCTCAGTGGTCAAGAGCAGCTGACCGGCAATCAGAAGGACACGGGTTCAAGTCCCGTTGGCGGCAAGTATCTTTTCTCGGAAGATTTTTCAATGTGGATGAGTGTTTCAGGCTGATAATTATTGCTTATAATTGAAATCAAACTACCAAAAAAGGACAAAGCCAATACGCAAAACAGTTTACTCTGTATGTGCTGCCGGAAAATGTAAGTGGGAACCTTGAGGCACCCCTCTTGCTTCAAATTCAAGACATTATGTTTCGATGTTTTTACGTATATTTTTCTACTTAGATGTTTAACAAGTATCAATCAATTTAAGTACATTTCCTTTGATCCTTTATACTTTTAACTTGTTTTACGAATTTCTTATGACATACTTTATCGAATGCTTTGCTGAAGTCAGACTGTGAAACACAGTTCTGCACAAGAAATTTAAGCAAATAATGTTCGGATTTTCGATCTCTTTCATTACAATATTTTTTAAACATTTCTTCAAATTATTGCGCAATTTAATAATATGACAAGAATATTACAGTCATATTGTCATGATTTTTGATAGGTGTTGGTAACAGGATAAAACAGTACGGTGAAAAAACGGACCGTGATACCGATATAGGTTAGGTTATATTAGATTAGGTTTGTGGATATCTTGCCCGTAATACTTATAAATTTCAGACAATGATGTGCAAATTTCTAAAATTTTAAAAAGTCACCGTTGGGGATAATTACGTGTGAACGCTTTTTTTTCGCTTTTTGTAAATTTTTTTGGCTAACTGAATGAACATAACACTGTGATTTTTTTTTACGTAATGTTTATTCATATTTTGAGCACACTTTGCATCACAAAAAATTGCGGTTACCACGATTGCGGGCGTTCTGCTTATCTGAAACAAATAAATTAAACGGCATTTTAATCTGTGAACTAGTTTTTGAACTAAGATTATTAAAAATTATTGAATGGTTAATTTTTGGCATCTTGTTGTTCACGAAAAAATGTTGGGCTGTTGAACAGTGTTGAGTGTTGAATAGTGTTGCTGTGTACTTCAGTAATGAGCAAATATTTCGGGCTGTAAAAATTGTAAAGTGAGCTCAAAATATGAATAAATAAGTACGTGGTGAAAAGTTCGCAGTTGTATGTTTATTTATTTCGCCATAAAAAAAATTCCAAGAAACCAAAAAAGAGCCTTCACACGAGATGAAACCCTTTTTTGGGAACACGAATTATTGAATGTTTTAATATTTTTGGTTTGTTATGGGGTGACCCTAGTTCTAACTTCTAATTCAGTAGACGTCCAAGTTGTGCTTGTAAAGTTTTGAAACGTCTAGCCTCGGTCGAATAACTGAACGGAAGGATTTATTTCTGTAGCCTTTGCACAATGCATATTTATATAACATACAATGGTTGGGGATTTTCCTTGTTTAGCAGTGACTGTTATTTATAGTGCAAAACCATACTCTAAACTTGTCTTAGATATAGTTACCGATTCCATTTGAGTTACGACACCCTACTACCTGCTTATTTGAGATGATATTTTTGGTATCCTTACTAAACTATTCGCTCAAGTGATGAAACAACCTAACCTTCCTAAGCTAAGCTAGCCTAGCCTGTCCTAACCTAACCAAACCAAACCAAACTAAACCATATCATCACTAACTCAATGCACAGAACACGCATTTCGAATGACGACTGCCTTCTGAAATAGCGTTTAATTTTTATATTTAAATTTTATCAGAATATTCAACATTAATTGAAAACTACAGTTATTGTTTTATTTATTGTTTTTTTTTTCGATAGCGTTAATTTTCAATGCATTTTTCTAATAATCTCAGAATCGCCTTAGCGATAACACAGCATTTATAATATACTAGCTTTTCCCTCTCGCATGGTGTAAGGGGGGTTCCCGCTCCGCCTCCTCCACCTCCTCCCTCCCCCCTCCCCATTCCCCTCCACCCTCCCCCTCTAACCCCCCCCCCCTCCACCCTTCCCCATCTCTCCCTCCCTCCCGCTTTCCATATATTCAATCCCAGTACATTCAGTTTTTAAACAGCCCGCGTGCCACCTTTTACAATTTTTATTCATATTTCCATTTTTCATGTAGGTATATTAAATTTGGTACCTAACATAGGTATTCTTGATTCGATTCGAACTATTAGGGGAGTACCTACTTTAAATAAATTTATCAACTTAAAGATTTTCAAAAATAGAATCCTGATTTAACCATCATTGTTTTGCAAAATGTCATTCTCAAACTCGCGAACTGTCAAACGTGCGATAGTCGTTAGGTTTTCTGAAATTATCCAATTTTCTGGGCAATTTTCTTAATTTTTCTCTCCCTAAGAACCATCCTCGTACTTCAAGGAATATTCTAAAAAAATAATTAGCGAAATCGGTTCAGCTGCTCTCGAGATTTGCGTTTAGCAACAAATTCAGCGATTCATTTTTATATATAAGATTACTCCTCGTGGTCCCTTTTCATGCAAGAAAGTTAGTTAAACCATAGACCTTTAAAATGCTTACTATTTTGGAGTTTAGGCACCAATGTCCAATTTTCACGTGATCGTCAATGAACGAGATATTTAAGTACCATATAAATAATATTTATTGTTGCCCCCCTAATTTCGGCGTTAAGTGTTCCAATAATCCTCGCTACATAGTCGACATAATTAATTTAATTAGTACTTTCATGAATACATATGTAGAAATATGCAGTAGTTCAAAAGCCTCCAGTCCGCCAACGGCGCCAACCGCAACTATTTCCATTTCTGCTCTTCCTTCATTTACTAAACCCCTCCCTGCCACTCCAAACAAAGTGATAATTCCGCCTAATTGCCTGCAATATACTTAATACGCGGCCCCGACCACTCAACTACCCACGCCACCTACCTAATCTGGCGTACCACAGGGAACCCATCTAGGGCCACTCTAATTATGGATTTCCGAGATTATGGGATTTAATTCTCTTTTGTTAAGAGAGAGAGTTCATCTTCTAATTTATTATTTGAAAAGGTTATAAAAAACCATTAGTTTATCTGCGGGGTTTTTTAGAATAGGGGTTTTCCCAATTCCCGTACCTATTAACCACTGGAGCGATTATAGTAAAAAAATTGACCACTTTTATTTTTCTGCGACTGATAGCGGTCCAAAATTGGACCACATTTCCTACCATTCGTAAAACATTTATTGTAATTATTTAAAACATCTCCATGGCCAGCCATTTATTTTAAAACGAAGCTATTGAAATGGTTTATCTATTATTACCATAAATGTCGCAAATCCGAACTCAATAGACTATTTTAGAACGATGTTAAAAATTAATTTTTGCAATAGTTTTTTCACGCCGAATTTTTTAAATTAAGTCCCTTAAGATCTGCGGCTTTCATTATCAAGTATACCACAGACTATATACAGAAATCTAAAATATTACATGTTGACTCGAATATGTACCTCTCACGGCAGTTTCAAAGTAACAAACACGCAGGATTCGCGCGGTTATAAACTTTACGATTATTTTAATAAATCCTACAAATATGAGATAAACGGTAAAATACAGGTTAATTCATTGGCTACATAGCACTATAATAAGTTGTATGTCTCCATGTTAAAATTCGAAGGCATGATTTTTTTAACATTGGCGAAAAATTTATAAAATGATCTTCTAGGAAATCTCTAGCAATCGAGGCAAATTAATGTATTTCGCGTGGTCGCCCCAGTGGTGTAATTATTGGTAAAATTCCTATGAAATAAAAATCCCTTACGTTAGAGAGGTGTAACCTAATCTCAAGACACTGAAATATTGTAAATTTTAATTGTAAAAATTATATGGTGACGAATGCCAGAAATACGTTTTTATATAAACCTTTTACCTATATTACATAGTATAAAATGAAGTCGCTCAAAATGTATGTGCGCGTTAATCTTTTAAACTACGCAACGGATTTTTGTACGGTTTTCACCAATAGATAGAGTGATTGAAGAGGAATGTTTATATTTATAATAGGTACATGAAAATTATATTAGAGAAAAGCCGAGAAATTCAAAGCGGGCGGCCGTACTATAGTCACTTTTGAAATTCGTTCTATGGAAGAAATTGGAAAATAGATGTCCTAGAGTAAGTAGGTATTTGATTTTCCCTTTTCAAATATCCAGTGTTGAATTGCAAGCATTGTATAATTAGTGGTGATCGCTCGAATTGCATTATTATTTATTACATAGTATAAAATGAATCGCTCAAAATGTATGTGCGCATAGATCTTTTAAACTACGAAACAGATTTTCATGCGGTTTTCACCAATAGATAGAGTGATTCAAGGGGAAGATTTATATGTATAATACATGCTTATTATAGTAGAGAAAAGCCGAGAAATTCAAATATTCAATTCAGGCAGCGGGCAGCGGGCAGCTGGCAAGCGGGTGGTGTGGATTTTATAAAGGTTGGGTAATGACGTTGTGTTTCGTTAGCCACAGCAACGTGTGGCTGGGTCTGCTAGTTACATATAAAACCAATTCACCAGAATTTTAATTTAATAATATCAATTTGTTTTTCCCGTTGAACATTTCAAAACTATAAAATATAATATGGCGCCTTGTCTACCATTGTTAAAGTATTTAGTTTCTCATCCCACGATGAAAATGTCTTTGTGAGCTGAACATAGATGAATGAGAATGCCTTTCTTTAATATCAAAATTTTCCTCTACTGTCCGATTTAGCCCTGTTCCAGCAGATTCTACCACTCAATCTAGCCATCTTCTCCTATCCGCCCACATAATACAGGCTATAATCCTGCCGAGATTTAGCCCCGCTATGCTTCGGATACTCTGAGACCAGATTGCGTCGCCAAGTGGCCTGACCACTTTCTGAAATGCATATTTAATCCACCGCCTCTGTTCTCGCTGGCTTTGAGCGAAACTCTCACGTACTATTTGCACTGCACTTGGTTTAAAAAAATGTGTGTATTGCTGCAGGGTTGGAGGTTTTTTTTTTAATTTTGTTGAAAGCGTTTCCGTGCTTTGTTTTTATTGGTCGTGTTTGGTTTTTAATTGCATACTTAAATGAGGCTTTTAGGATTAAAACTTTAAAGCTAGTTATAGCGTTTTATCATTCGTTTCGTTTCTTTTAGATTTTCCTCGGTTAAAATATTCCTTCGTTAACTTGTATTATATTTGAAGTGAAACTTCTATAACACCGTTTGATTTGGATTTCGGATGAAACGGAAATGAAGATTACTGCACCTTCGACGCATCAACTACGCTCATTGGCCGCTTTGATTATGATGTCACTTTTAAAGGCTCCTATTGGTTGAGATATGAAACGGAAATGACGCTAGGTCTGCGCTCATTGGTCGCTTTGATTATGACCTCACTTTTCAAGTAGTGGTTGAGATTGTTTTGGTAAAGTTTCGCTTCTACCGCTTGTAAACTGCACTCGTTTTTTTTTAAATTTGAATACCCGTCTAGACCCAGTGGGACTGTGGGACTGTGGCACTATAGCATCCCAAGTTATTGCGGTATGCTGTTTGGCTGTTTGGTACGTTATGCACAATTTGGGAGGCGGGTATCGAAACCAACACCCCTGTCATAGGTCACCCCAAGTGGTTCGCTACGTTTCGTAACTAAGCAGGGATGCCCGGGTTCATGGGGTGAGGTTTGTCTAGTTATTGGCGGCGGATGCGTTTACCCACCTGATGCATGACTTGTGGGTGAGACTGCTTGAGGGTGACCTTTTGATTTCTCCAGCCGGACCCTTCTCGACCCACTCCTGGACACACTGATCTCCAGTTTCATACCCACCCTGCATACCTTTTTCTTTCTCAGAACTTCCTCTCCTTCCTTTCCCTAAAAAGACCCTCCACACAGCATCCCCAAATATGACACAGGCCTCGAGGAAAATAGTTTTCCTCACGGCATTCAGTGTAGAACTATTGTATGAAAAGTAGACGCGTTTTTTTTTACATTAACTCCACACAGGAGGCCCTGAGGAAAATAATTTCCCTCAGGGCCTCTGTCATCTGGGATGCTGTGTGGAAGGTCTTTTTGAGGAGAGGAAGGAATGAACATTGGTCTTGAAGAGACCCATGTTGTAGGAAGGAGGAAACACAGAGGCCGGCAAATCATTCCACAGCCGAGCTGTTGAAAACAAGAACGAGTCGAAGAAACGACCCGTTCTCATGTGACAAACGCGTTAATCCATTCAAGAAATGTTTTGATTTTGAATGTTGGTTTTATACTATTTACGAAACTGAACATACATTTCAGTGACACCGCGCATTTTCATCCCGCGACAAAATATCCCAAGGGCAAAATATCCTACGGACAAAACATCCCCCAACAAGGAAGGAAGGAGACAGAGCAAAGAACTTACAGTCTCGATGTAAGTTTGGTGCCGAAAGGTTTTGTTGGGTTAGGTTAGGTTAGGTTATTTTGTCAGATATAGAGGGTCTTTCATTATGAGCTTCCTATATTTAAATTTAAATAAAACAGAGTGTGTGTGAGATATCATCGAAATTTTTCGTTTGAAAGGCCTATCGTTGCCATTATGTATGGAATATAATACCGGTCAAATGTCCGCCGCGACTTCTCTGGGTGGCGCGCATCCGAAATGTCCAATTTTCCACGACTCTGGCGCATTAATCAGGCTCTATTTGACCAATGGCATGGATTTTGTTGGTTTTGAGGGCCGCTGTGGTTTTCGGCTCATATGTATAGACCTGTGACTTAAGAAAACCCCACAAGAAAAAGTCTAATGGGGTCAAATCACATCACTTCCACGTGAAATGAACTTGCCCTAAAATCGCTCGTGCAGGGATGTCCGCTGTGACATGAGCTGTGTGGCACTTAGCGCAATCATGTTGACACCGCAAGTCGTCGGTGTCTATATCATCCAATTCAGGCCAAAATAAGTTGGTAATCATCAACCTATAGCGCTCGCCTTTGACGGTGATGGCCTGGCCAACGTCGTTCTCTGAGAAATATGGACCGATGACACTGCCAGCCCAAAATCCACACCAAACAGTGAATTTTTCGGAATGCATTGGACGCTCTTGGATCTCTTAAGTTGCAGCTCAATGCGAATAAGCCACAAACCACATCCCTCAAAGCCAACATAACCCATGCCATCGGTCAAATACAGCCTGATTAATTCGCCAGAGTCATGGAAAATAGGACATTTCGTATGCGCGCCACCCAGAGAAGTCGTGCCGGACATTTGAAGGATGTTGTATTCCATACATAATGGCATCGATAGGTCTTTCAAACGAAAAAAAAATTTCGATGGTATCTCACACACATTCTGTTTTATTATTATATTATAAAGATACGGAGCTCTTAATGAAAGACCCTGTATTTTGTCGGGGGATGCTTTGTCCGCGGGATATTTTTTCGCGGGATGAAATGTCGCGGAACCCCCCTTTTCAGCTAATATGGTTTTGTTGCTTAGGTTACATGGAGAGCTGTGGACTGTAATTATGAGGAATATGATGGGTTAGATTAAATTGATGTTCAGTTAATTTATTATTAAAGTATGTTTTGATTTTGTTGAGTAAACTAAACATAACTCGTTTGCTGCGTTTGTTTAGCCAAATGTATATTTGTCCAAAATTTTAGAATTTGAAATCCGCATTAACATTTGAATCCATGCTTTGTTTAAACTAATTAAATGATAAAATACAATGTTTTGACTAAATATAAATTCGGCTCTAACTACATGGTCGAAACAACACGGCCATTATTAATACAAACGAAACAATAGAAACGACATAAAATAGTGTATCTTCAATTTGTGATTGAAGGTGTAAAATATTGATTTTATGTCAAGTGTTAGATTTAGTGAGACATGTTTTTAAAGGGGTGTTTTAAATTTGATTTTAGTATTCATTTAGTATTAATTTATTCCCACTGTCATGCTTAAATAATAAAAATTTTATCGGGCCATAAGCCTACGCCTACCTTCATTTTATTTAATATGGGAAGGGTATGGGTTAACAATTTGGGAGGCGGGTATTGACACTGCCGCCCCGGGAACCATTTATTGGGTAACCGACACCCCTGCCATAGGTAACCCCAATAATTCGCTACGTTTGGCGATTTAGCAGGGGTTCCCAGGTTCTTGGGTTGAGGTTTGTCTAGTTATTGGTGGCGAATGCGTTTCCTCACCTTTTGCGTGGCGGTTCGTATTGGGAGAGATTGCTTGAGGCAGACATAATCTCGACCTCTACAGCAGGTCTCTGTCTCTCCCAGATTACGAAGAATCTAATAATATTTAAATTCCTCGTGTTACCTTTCACTAATTTACTAATAAACGCGTTTTAAAGTTTACACAACTGATGAACAACCCATTTACCCTGCTTTAATAGTTGTTTAAAATTTGGTTAGTAACCGTCTTATTGAGACCGAATAAGACGGTTACTAACCGTCAACGAGTGAATATTTATTTAAAAATAAATAAATATTCACTCGTTTACTAATACCTACACGTGCTTTAAAAGTTTACACAACTGATGAACAACCATTTACCCTATAGTCACTAACTGACTTAAAAATTGATGATTAACCATCTTACCGAGACCACGATAATCAAATATTCACCCCCTTACTATTAAAGTGTTTTAAACAACACAACTGATGAACAACTAGTTACTCTATATTAATGGTTGTTTATCAGTTGTGCAAAATTTTAAATACATTTATTAGTAAGACCCTACATTTCGTACATAAATAAGCTTAATAAATAATTATTAAACATCCTCCGAGTCCAAAATAAAGCATCCTTGCCTTAAGGATCCTTCACTTAACTTACCTTCTTGTAGTTAATGTCTGCTTAAGGGTAGTTAGGTCCATGTTAGAACCTTTTAGTTGAGATATTATTAATATCTAGCAACTTACCATTAAAATTATGCGTAGAGCCTTCTCCGGCTAGCCATTATAGTATAAACATCTAACCTAATAGGCACATCTTGCTAATGGCGGTCAGCCCTTAAATGCGGTGGTCATTATAATATATGTACCTTTATGAAAGATATTTGTAAATATGTGTGCTGTCTGCTACGGGGCACGAACATTCAGCATTGTAAAATATCTGAAATTGAACAGGTGACGTCGACTAGAATATTGTCATGTTTAATTAAATGAAGTCAATATTTGCAAAACTCTATCGAAAATCTGGAGACAGAAAAATCAGAAAAGATATTGGCACCTCTGGGACTCGAACCCAGGACCTTCTGCTTACGTGGCAACAGCTCTACCGAGTCCCAGAGGTGGCAATATATTTTTCTGATTTTTCTGTCTCCAGATTTTCGATTGAGTTTCGCTAATGTTGTCTTCATTTAATTAAATACAACAATTGGAGGTTTTACTCATAAAGTAAAAAAAAGAAATAAAAGAACATTGTCAGTTTATCGAGTCCGATCGCTACATGTCGATTAACCTTTCCGTGACCGAAAGTAATGGAGTCACTTTGGATTTGTATCCCATGTTCCTCAAGTTTCTGGTAATTGTTTGGTTTCGATTACCTCCTTACTATAGTTTTATGTGCACTTCTGAATTTGTATTATTTCTAAATGTTAACTGCCTCCTGTTCTATATAATTTAGTTTAAATGATTCTTGTTGAATGGCACCGTGATGGTTTATCATTATATATTGTGAGCAGCTCAGGTATGGGGGCTCCATCGAAGCCAGAGTAAAGTTAGCCTCCCAAAAACTGGGCGTACTGTACAGGGCCCGCAGATACTTTAAAAGTACACAACTGCTAACCCTGTACAAATCGCAAGTGCGCCCCACGGTTGAATTTGGCAGCCACCTCTGGTCTGGAGCTCCAAAATACCTGAAAAATACCCTCGACTCTGTGCAGAAACGGGCGGTCCGTTTGATAGATTCTCCCATCTTAACAGACGGATTGCAATCTTTAGAGCACAGGCGTCGGGTGGGAATGCTATCCTTGTTCTACCGGTATTACAATGGAAGATGCTCCGAGGAACTAGCATCATTGATCCCTTCGGCACCGGTGCATAGTCGGGAAACACGCCAAACGCGTGCCCAACATTTGTACACAGTTGACATTAGTCACATGAGAACGGATCGTTTCTTCGACTCGTTCTTATGTTCAACAGCTCGGCTGTGGAATGATTTGCCGGCCTCTGTGTTTCCTCCTTCCTACAACATGGGTCTCTTCAAGACCAATGTTCATTCCTTCCTCTCCTCAAAAAGACCCTCCACACAGCATCCCAGATGACATAGGCCCTGAGGGAAATTATTTTCCTCAGGGCCTCCTGTGTGGAGTTAATGTAAAAAAAAAAAAAAAAAAATTGTCCTGTGCCAAAACAGCACTCACTATTGTTGTTATTATTGTTCTTTAGGAATTGCTTTGTATATTCGTTATTTCACATTATTTAATTAATTTTTTAAGGACTCGTAAGGAACACTGTAGGTTAATTTTAAGTTTATTATAATTAAGCGCACTTGAAGTGAAACATCACAAAACTACGCTATATAAATACTACGTTATTATTATTATTATTATTCAATTTTGCTCTTTTTCAAATTTTGTGGAAATTTGAAGTGATGTGTTTGTTTTACTGGTGTTCCAATTCCTTGTGCTGCGAGGCAGTAGTACTATTTTACCTTCGGAACAAGGGTCCAGACAAGAGACACGCCAAACTCGTGCACGACATTTGAACACATTACTTTGTCGACTCGTTTTCGTACCCAATTTGAGAGGCGGGTTTGGGTACCGCCGTCACATTTTTTGGATAACCGACACCTCTACCATAAGTCAACCCAAGTGGTTTGCTACGTTTGGTGACTTTGCAGAGGTGCGGGGTTCATGGGGCGAGGTTTGTCTATGTCGTGGCGGCCAATGCGTTAGATCAAAACCTCCAGATTCCTATCCAACATCCTCTCTTTCCTTTCCATAAAAGGACCCTCCACACACCATCCCCAAAGTTGACATAGAGACTGAAGATTTTTTTCCTGAGGGCCTCCTGTGTGGAGTTAATGTAAAAAAAAACTCTACATGGAATTATTTGCTTACTTTTGTGTTTCCTCCCTCGTATGACACAGGTCTCTTCATGAACCAGATTTTCTTCTTAGTTTCCTTCAAAATACACTCTACATTTTCTAAAAATATGAAATAGTATGTGTGACCTGTGAAGAGTCGATAATTTTTTTTATTTAAATCCACAGATTTAAAAAAATCAATCTTTCCCAAATGATATTTTAGATTCTGAGACAAATTTTCAAAATCTGTCGCATTTCTTTTTACTTCTGCTAAAGATTCCTTTTGTTACTGATTGGTTCTACTTAATCACGCCAGTTTATCCATCGTCGCCCGCTCCTCGTCATAATTACCGTAATTATTCACGAATTTCACTTCAAAAGAATTAAAACGTGCTTTTTTCAAAATTTGAAAATGATTTATCCAAAATCCGACAGTTATATATTTTTTAAATATTAATTCCCATAAATCTTTTACGTATATAATATCCCGTTTGATTAATAGGTGGAAATCGGTAAATGCTTCCGTTAGCGCTTTTCGTAGAGCGTTCGCAAAATCGCTTACTCTTTTAAAGCTTTTTATAAATCCGATGCAGTCGTTTTTTGAAGTGAAATTATAGCACCCATAGACATCAGAATTCAATAGACCAGAAGATACAGACGAGGGGGTAAAACCAAACTATGAAGGGGGAAGAGGGGAAAGATGACTGTGATTCGTTATACAATCAATCTGACAGTAAATAGGCATCTCGCATTACAATATCACCATTTAGTTCTTAAAAGCAAAATCTGCTTTGAATGAATAAACCTTTTTACATGGGAGCGCGAATTGCTTGCCACGATAATAACATATTTGCTAAGGCCAAATTCTCGCCCCAAAAAGACTCGCCCCAATACACATAGCAATATTTTGTTGCCGTGTTTAGTTAAAACACTATTACAAATGTTTCATAATTTACTTACCCCTGTAACCAGCGACGAGCACACTGGAGAACCGCCCACATTCGCTATGTGCACATTGATATGTAGATATATTGTATAGAATACGCTACCGTTTTGGCATTGTATTTCGTTAAATGTATGGATGTTACCTTCTAGCTGTTCACGGCAAGAATGATGACGTCACACATTTTAGATTCAAGCGAGGCTCTATCCCCTCCCCATGGAGCGAGCCGGTTCCAAGGTGGAGCTCCAGCCGGCGCCATGTGGAGGGGGAAATAATACGTTTTTATCACTTAGGGCAGGTCCATATATATTCATATGTCCGTGATAGCACCGCTGTGATTTGGAATTAGGATGAAACGGAAATGACGATTACTGCACCTGCGACGCGTCAGCTGCGCTCATCGGCCGCTTTGATTATGATCTCACTTTTCAAGTATTCGTTGAGATTGTTTTGGAATTTCTAATTATGAGAGATGGGAAGGCTGATAGAGATATTGAAAGAAGGGTAAATGCAGGTACCTCCATTAATGGAGGACTGAATGCCGCTGGCGCTAATAAAAAACTGTCAAAAGAAGCAAAGCTAGCAGTCCACAATGGAGTCCTGGTACCTACCCTGATGTACGGCAGTGAGGTATGGAACTGAATGCTGTTGAAATGAGATATCTGAGGCGAATGTGTGGTAAAACCATGTAAGATCGTGTGAGAAATGTGAATATCCGCAAATAATGTAAGGCTGATGTAAGCATAATGAGTAAGATTAAGAAAGGGACCTCAGTTTGTTTGGGTATGTATAGCAAATGAAAGAAGAAAATATTGTGAGAAGAATATATGACGCAAATGTGAATGGAAGAAGAAGTCGGGGACGCCCGAGGAAGACATGGCACGATCAAGTGAATCAGATACTTGAGTCGAGCCATGTCAAAAGTCAGAATAATAGAAGAGTATGTGTGAGACGTTGTTTGAATGTGAGTGAGGCAAAAAGTGTGTGCCAAGACCGAGTTGTTTGGTGGTCCATCCGCTTGCCTACCTCTGCCTACCCCTCCGGGGAAACGGCGTGATGGTTAGTTAATTGTTCTGGTAATGTTTCTCTTCTTCCGCGTGTAAACTGCACACGATTTTTTTTGGCGTCCTTCTTGATATAGATGTTAAATCCTTTGCCTTGGGTCTTAAAATTTACTAAGATACCTTACCATAATCTCAGTATCGCCCTGGTGTAACACCACCTTTTAGAATTGAAACGTTGGTTAAAATGGCTTTAGTCGTGTTTGTTGACTAGATCTGAATAGCTAGGTACTATCCCCACCTCCCTCTTCCCCATCTCCTTCCCCTCCCCACTACCTTCAGCCACACAACGTACCCCAATTGGGGATGCCATAGTCTCACTGGCTCCAGACGGGAGCAACCGGAACTCTTGTGTGGTTATTCACATGGAAATAAATCATAGTGCAATCCACACGTGGTAGAAGTGAAACCTTCAGCAAACTAAAGTAGACAAGAGTCAGAAGAGCGAAACGAGGAATCCGATAGGTTACGAAGCAACGCACAAAGGGGAGACCGATTATACTATCTCTTTTTAGTGTCATCGACTTTCAAAACACAACGGTGCTAAAGAAGTTTTCACTTTAAAAATTTGTATGCAATTCACACGTGGTAGAAATGAAACTGTCAGAAAACTAAAGTGGAGAATAGTGGGGAGGCTAAGAAGCACCGCACAAAGAGGAGACCGATTATTCTATCTCATTCTCTCGCAGGCTAAATCTTGTAGATTTTTCGTTTCATCGAGTTTCACATCACAACGATGCTAAAGAAGTTTTCACATTAAAAATTCAACCTTCAAAATTATATTCATTTTACTCCCCCTGTTTTTTCGTGATAAAAATGATACTTTCGCACTGAAAAATTCACAATCTTCGTTTATTAATGTGGCAATTAATACGGACTCTAATAATATCGCCGTGAAATATTGCCAGCGGATCGGAGGTAAACTGCGCTGGATAAAATTCATCCGTCCGCACTCGATACTGGGCTGTGTCGATAAAACTGCCGATTGGACAAATTGCACGTGTCACCCAAAGTTGATTATACCTTTTTGTACGCATTTTAATATTAACTACTTTAAGTGACGTGAAAATATGTTTTCCGGAGGTATTCTGGTTTTGATGGATGCTTTTGTGTTCAAAATATCGAGTTAATCGATGTTTTCCTGTTCAGTATATTGATTACGCAGGGGTAGGCAGAGAGAATGGAGAGCCAAACAACTCAGTATCGGCTTGCTTCATTGTTAGCTCTAGCTAGCTTCGCCTCCTTGGAGAATTTTTTGTTAGCGCCAACCACGTTCAATCCTTTATTGATAGAGTTTCATCCATTTGCCTTTCTTATTAATCTCACAATTGAGTCCAAAAATTGGGAATGACTTAATAACTCTGGCTTCGGATAGTTGGGATATTTGTGCAGTAATCATATTAAAAAAATAATCATGAATCAACCGCTAGTTTCAAATATAATAATGATACATATTGTATTTTTGAATAATTTAGCCTTGTGTTCACAATGTTTTGACAACTCTGTGCAACTATTGGCTTACGCTGATGATATCGACATAATCGCGAAAACTCCAGATGCTTTACGTAACGCCTTTATAAATCTTGAAAGCTCTGCCAAAAATATGGGTCTCGTAGTAAACCAGCAAAAGACCAAATACATGGCTGTAGGATGCACCCAACAAATTCCAACTCTCTCATGTGGAAACCAAAATTTCGAAACGGTACCAAGATTCACATACCTAGGCTACCTGATAACAAACGAAAATAATACCACCAGATCCAGAAGCGCATAGTGAACGCAAATCGCTGTTATTTCCGCCTACAAAACCAATTAAAGTCCAGACTGCTGTCCAGAAACACAAAGATATTAGTGTACAAAACACTTATCAGACCAGTACTTACGTACGCAGCTGAGACTTGGGTACTAACTAAGAGGAATAAGCGAGCACTGGAAGTTTTTGAAAGAAAAATTTTGAGGCGCATCTTCGGACCGGTTCTAGAAAATGGATTTTGCCGCAGACGTTATAACAATGAGCTCTATACTTTGTTTAAGCAGCTAAACGTCGCAAAATTTATAAAATTGGGAAGACTTCGGTGGCTGGGTCATGTGGAGAGAATGACCGAGCATCAAGCACCAAAGTCCCTGCTGAACTCAAGACCAATAGGGCGAAGGAGCCTGGGAAGACCAAGACTAAGATGGAGCGACAACGTCCTCAAAGACATATCTATCTTGGAGCTTCCAAACTGGAGAGAGCTGGCACAAAACCGAGATGAGTGGAGGAAGACTCTTGAGGAGGCCAAGACCCACCAGGGGTTGTAGGTAGAGCCAATAGTGATGATGATGATGATGTGTTCACAATGTACACAATAATAGAATGAATTAATTGGGCGAACCGACAGTATATTTGCGTTATTTAGCGAATTTGCGTCATTTTCCTCATTGTGAATTTGTGTTGTACTTGTGATCACAATTTACTCCGTGGTGACCACCATTACCGAATAGTGTTATCTAATCGTAATAATAATAGATGTTTTACACAAAATTAATGTGATTTTCGCTGTGATGATTCGTGAGGTATTGTCAATTCTGTCTCTAAAATAGTATTTGTTTTTTGTCAATGTTTTTACGACACTTTCAAAAAGAGGAAATATAAAGCACGTTTATACCTTGGAAGTATTCCGAAATTCAATGCGAAATTTCAAGTTATTCAACAGATAATCAACCCACTTTAGCCGTATAAACCATGGATATCTTTCATTGAATTTTTTTTTTTTTTTTTACATTAACTCCAAAAAAAATACTTCCCTTTTAAAATAACTTCCCTCAGGGCCTATGTCATCTTTGAAGATGCTGTGTGGAGGGTCTTTTTGAGGAAAGGAAGGAGTGAACACGTTGTAGGAGGGATGTGCATCTACATACATGTTAATCAATTGTATAAACTTTTCACCGTGGTTGTCAGCAAATGAATATAGAAAATACGGTTTCATGACAATTCAGAGTCAACTCAACTTAACACCTTTTTGAAAAGTCATTAAAAACTATGAAAAACAAAATTGAAAAATAGCCCATAACCTACCCTAAATAACAAAAAGAAATTCACCACTTTTAATGATTTCAAAGGAGGTGTTAAGTTGAATTCATTCAGATTTGTCCGGCCACCAAAATTACGTGTATAATATAATAAAATTAGAGTGTGCAGTTCACACGCGGTAAAAGCGAAAACCTTTAGAAAACTAAAGTAGATAATAGTGGGGAGACTACGACGCACCGCAGAAAGAGAAGACCGATTAGTATATCTTATACTCTCTCAAGCTAAATCCTAAAGATGTAAGTGTTTGTCTCTTTTTGGTGTCACTATTTTTCGTTTCATCGTGTTTCTTATCACAACGGTGCCAAAGGAGTTTTCACTTCATATAAAAAAAATCAGAGTCTGCAATTCACGGGGTAGAAGTGAAACCTTCAGAAAACAAATGTAGACAAGAGTGGGGAGGCTACGAAGCACCGCACAAAGGGGAGACCGGTTATACTCGTACTATCATTGTCTCGCAGGCTAAATCCTATAGATGTATGTGTTTATATATTTTTATTGTCGCTATATTTCCTTTCATCGAGTTTCGTATCACAACGGTGCTAAAGAATTTTCACTTCAATAATTAAAATTTTTGTTAAAGTATATTAATATTTTTTGGAACTTGATGCCAAAGTAAATTACAGCGTTGAAGAGATTTCATAACAACAAAAATAGCGTTATGACTTTAGGCTTCAACTTGAAAGCAAAGCGACACTTAAACACCGGACAAACTTAAGTCCAACTCGCTTTGGACTTTAAGTTAAGAGAATAACTACAGCAGGACCAACTCGACTTAACTCTGTTGCAGTTAAGACGTTGTTATTGGATTAATTTAAGATCTGTCTTAACTGAACATGTATCCATTTGATACAATAACTTTGCCACAATATTATCTTGTTATGCAATATGACAAACTGCTATTCGTCCGCTTAACTTAGTGTGGCCAAGTTTGCAAACTTGCTTAACTTTTGATAGGTACGATCAGTGGCGTAGCTAGGGGGGAGCGGAGGAGGCGGCCCCCACCCGATGGGGGGTGTAAAAAAACTTACAAAGGTAGAATATTGCCACAAAAATATTTTACACATGAACACCGTCTGTTATTTATATTTTTGTAGCTAAATGGCTCGGTCGGTCGGGGATTCCTCAAAACTCCTGTTGTTTTATTTTCGATCGTAGCTCTCGGTTGGGGATTCCCCTGAAATATTCCTTGCTTGTCACCTGTGTCATTCTCATTTCTTTCATACATTGTGATTGACGTGAACTCGTGAAGTGAATTGTTACCTATTGGTTGACGTGAATTAGTGAAAAAGTTGTTATTTTGTTAGTAGTGTTGAAAAACATCTTTCAAAAAACAAGGTAAGTGGATTGGATAGTTATTTTTTTTTGTAATAAACGATAACTAATGAACTCAATATCATACAATTATAGCAGAATCTAGAATTTGGAGGATTACGAAAAACGTCTTTACACATTTGTTTTGGGTAGTGTAATGTCTTCACTTGGTTAAATAAATACACCTTTGCTATACAAGCACTTGTATTTTATTAAGACTACGATTCATGTAATTCACAATAGTTCACCTAATCTCCATTTTATATTCCAACCAAAAGAGTTTACCTTATTTTTACCTTGTTTTATCACCTGCCTCCTTTACTCCTAGACATCTGTCATTAATTCTATAAACTATAATCACTCAAAGCTATGAAGCAGTTATTACCGCCATCTATGCGGATTTAACCATAATTAATACATTACACATTACAGGTAGTTTCGTCGATAATTCGTCGACCCAATGTAAGAGCGTCCCAGATTTCCTCCTAAAAGGCCCCCCTCGCATTACTAGCGCCGCCAATCATAATACCTAAATTATTTTCTTCAGTATTAGGTAGGACATTGTCTAAAATATAGTTCGAGGTTTATTAATTCTTGGGGTGACACCACGTTCATTCTTGGTGTGACACCATGTTATCCGCATCGGTTGCCACCCATGTTCGCTACGCCACTGGGTACGATCATTGTTCCATAATTTGAATGCTGGATGGCTTGTATTGGTCTGTATGAATAGATTTGTACAGATTCAATATCCAATTATATTATTACTACCAATAGAACGTCTTTATCAATACAAGAAAGTTGTGTTAACGATCAAAGTAAAGTTTGTTATTAAGAGAGAATAACCAGACACCCGGAAATATGTTATCTTTAAACAAATTTTAGACATATCGACACTTTTATACAAAAAATATATATTGATTTAGAAATATTTTTATTTTATCTAGTAAAGTTATGTTTTTAATTTTGAAAAATATGTTTATTTTTATTATAATAAGGTTGTACCGTTGGTCGTTGGCAGATTTGTTAAATTTTCAAACAAAATTTTGTATTATAAAAAAACACATTTGAAATCCTACAATCCTATAGTAGTAAAATAAATTAAGTAATTATCTGGAAAAGATACTTTTCAGAGTTTTAATTTCAGTTAAAATAAAATCATTTAAAAAATCCGCACGTGATTTGTGACGACAATATCTTTCTAATTTTGTCCATTTATTTACTGTCTAAAAAACTAATATATTTCAGATTTTTTTACACACTTCTTAGACATTATTGTAAAATTATTTTTGTTTGCTTACTTGAATGCAGGTATATAGTAAAGAAAAATTTTAATGAAATAAAATCGATATTGAGTTATTATTAGTTAAAATGCTGAATACGGAGAATAATCAATCTTTCTCATTGGAACCGCCCCGTACAGTTACAAGTGTTTTGCAATTCGAATTCTCAGCCGCTGGTTAATGATACTTAAAATCTTCATGCAATTTATTAGTTCACAATGAAGTGTTGATGCCAACACTGTGATTCTGTAACTTTTGCGATAGCGTAACTCGTTTTTAAATCGGCCGTATACGACACATTTTGACGGTTTTCTTTAGTTTTGAACGTTAATTCCGTATCGCGCTTATGAGCTAAATACTGCGCGACACCAATTCTTAAAAGTAGCTAATCCTTGTTAAGAGATGTCAGTCGCTGGAAAATTTGCGAATCGAATGTCATCGCGTGTAACATCAAAATACGACAAACAGATAGTCATTTATGATCGCCTATTAGGCTTATTTATTTTATTTTAAATGCACATTTACATACATACCCAATAATAAACATACATTTTATTTTATTAAGTAATAATAGCGTTTTTGAATTGATGAATATTTAGTTGAAAAATATCTGTATCAGGAGATAGGTAATTTAGTATATATTTATATGTAATAAAGTAGTTTTAATAACTGATTAATGGTATTTCTACCGATTTTTTACATATCTTCCTTAAACATTTGAAGTTTTTAAACTATTAAAAAAACATATGTTATTTTTGAAAATAATATCTATACACTCCCCACGCCGAAACGCAAATTAAATTAAATTCCCTCGATAGAAAAAAATTGCTAAGTATGCTCCAAAAATTATTATAAACACGTTCATTTCACTTATTTTAGAAGTTATATGTACGAAAAAATTCACAGTGGTTTTTGAAATGCTACTGTAGATGTTCCCCACGAGATTTTTGCTCTATTTTAAACGAGTCATGATTTATTAAATATTTTCACAATTTTCGCTTCAATTTTATAGTTTTAAATATTAGCGCTCTCTCTCCAACATTCCTCCATTTTCTTCTTTGAGCGGGGATATGAAAATTGTGAACGCACGACGAACGCCTTCCGATATTCGATGGATTTTGCCTTTTTGTCTTTATTGTGTCGACTCTGCTTAACCAAAAGATAACATAAACGATACAGAATCACCCTTAGAATATACTTACCCTGTAATATAACCGAATTAAAGCAATGCCAAAAAATGGCGCCACTTACTTTAACAGTTTGCGTGATTAGCATCCCCTGGCAGGCGTAGGTACGTGCTACAAATTTGTAATTGTGTGTATCTCTCCGGATATGGAGAGATTGCCGATAATATGATTATTATTGTAACTGGCAGTTGTGAATAATAATACAACGGATGTATTACATATGACGTCATTGCCGGTCGCAGTTACTTTGTCCCGTCGACTAGCTGTCACTGCATCCCAGTGGATCCGAGGAACCGGCTATTTTTTAACAGGAAAAAATAATACAGACATCCTGTAAGACAATAAATTATTGTTCAAAAATTGTTTAAAAAAAAAAAGAAATTTAAAAATCTTCCCAAGAGCGCTTGTATGAACGAATTGCGGTTGTATTTAATTTCGTGTACAGGAATTGGAAACTTTCTCTATTTACATGATTTAGTACATTTGAAAATGCATTTCTGAAATTAAATTCAAATGCCCGGCGTTAAAATCCGTAGCTCTGTTATACGACCGGACAGGCGCGACCGATTGAACCTCCATTACAAACGGCCGGTCCAATACGACACACTCCCTCTCCCTGCCCGCAGTGCCCGCGTATGCCATATTGCCCAGATTTTTTACTGCCCAAATGGATAACCATTTCAGGGCTACGTAAATTGTGGCGCACGAGATCTTTTATTTCTTTTGCATTTCGGTCACCGGACAAACAGTGGCAAATCAACACACCTTTAAAAAGTGATGTAAAAAAAACTAGGTTGGATTAGTTCCGTTAGCTTAGGTTCTAGCTAATTTCTTTTCATCCGTGGTGGAGGGCTCTGTGAGAGAGCAGATAAATTTTGGTAGATTTATTTGTGTTTTCACAATATGATTTAAAATAATATAAGTTTCAGAGTGGGAGATGCTCTCAGTATCGCCCTGGTGTAAGACAGCCTTTCAGAATTGAAATGTTGCTTGAAATGGCTTTGGCCGTGTTTGGTGACTAGATCTGAATAGGCAGGTGTTTTCCCACCTTCGTCTTCCACATCTCCTTCCACTTCCCACTAACCTTCAGCTTCACGACTGCTGGGATTTTAAGTTATATGAATTAGGTTATCTTATTTATATTATTTTTTTTGTTATTTCACCAAGTACATCTTAATGGGCATAACAAAATTATAAACAAAATCAAAACAAAATCAAAAACAAAATCAAAAACAAAATAAAAATAAACCAAAAACAAAATCAAAAGCAAAATCATGAACAAAATCATAAACAAAATCAAAATCAAAAGCAAAATCAAAACAAAATCAAAAGCAAAATCATGAACAAAATCAAAATCAAATACAAGAGCAAAAGCAAAATCAAAACAAAATCAAAAACAAAATCAAAAACAAAATAAAAATAAACCAAAAACAAAATCAAAAGCAAAATCATGAACAAAATTATAAACAAAATCAAAATCAAATACAAAAGCAAAAGCAAAATCAAAAACAAAATTAAAAGCAAAATCAAATGCAAAATCAAAAGCAAAATGAAAAACCAAAACCAAAGCAAAATCAAAAACGAAAGCAAAATCATGAACAAAATCATAAACAAAATAAAAATCAAATACAAAAGCAAAAGCAAAATCAAAACAAAATCAAAAACAAAATAAAAATAAACCAAAAACAAAATCAAAGCAAAATCATGAACAAAATCATAAAAAAAACCAAAATCAAATACAAAAGCAAAAGCAAAATCAAAAACAAAATTAAAAGCAAAATCAAATACAAAATCAAAAGCAAAATGAAAAACCAAAACCAAAGCAAAATCAAAAACGAAAGCAAAATCAAAAACAAAATCATAAACAAAATCAAAAGCAAAATCAAAAACGAAATAAAATTAAATCTGGGAAAAGTACAAATAGATGTAATAAGTCGAAAAGGAACTAAGAGTTGGTTTAATTAAATTGGTTATTCTTCTTTCTGATAAAATTCTACTTCGACTTGTTTATATTTAGCGAATGATGTGTTAAATATGTCAACAACATCTTTATAGTCATTACCCAAATTTTGAATTCGGCTTAGATAAGTAGGTTGGTCCTTTGGCTTTTTACCGCTCTTGCACACATATATTCTTAAGCAAGTCTTGTGTTGTGACTTTAAATGTTGGCTCACAAATCAAAGTTTTCCACCTCTGCAATACATTCGGCGAATGGGAGGTTTTTAATTACTGCATCGTTCGTCCGTATTTTTCTCAAACGCGAGGCAATAGCCCGGGGCATATAACGGCTCGCCGCACACGCGTTGCCGACCCCTGTCAATATTAATACCCGCCAGGGGCCGCCTGCAATAAACGATGACATTTTTCTCGTAAAATTGTGAAATGTGAAACCCGTTTTGAAATGCACATTAAAAAACGCATGAAATGTGAAATTTAATCCTATTCAGAATTTTTTGAATTTCATTCGGAAAACGCTTGTGACGCTTTTGTGACGCTTCTTCGATTCAATTTTTTATTGAAGTGAAAACTTCTTTAGCACCGTTGTGATTTTGAAACTCGATGAAACGAAAAATAGCCACACTGAAAAGAGAAAAACACAGACCTCTGTAGAATTTAGCCTGCGGGAGGATGAGATTTTATAATCGGTCTCTTCTTTGTGCGGTGCTTCGTAGCCTTCCCAATCTTGTCTACTTTAGTTTTCCGCAGGTTTCACTTGTGAAGTTTTCCGCTTGTGAATTGCACACTCTGATTTTTCCGATGAATCAATCCGATATGAATCTAGCTTTAGTACTTTTGCTGCACAATTCAGGGTGGACGATACTTTCAGTATCGCCCTTGTGAAAATCATCACTTAAATATAAACCTTTTTTTTTTGCATGCTTAACGCACAAAAGTCTCTAAGTAGTTCGCTACGTTTGGTAACTTAGCAGGGGTTTCAAGTTTCATAGGGTGAGGTCTGTATAGGTCTTGACGGCGGATGACCTGAATACTCTGAACCCCAGATTCCCACCAACCCCTCGCTCTTTCCTTTCGTTAAAAAGACCCTCCACAGAGCATCTCCAATGATTTCAGGGGTCCTGATTATTATTCGTACCTGTATATTCCTCGGGGCCTCCTGTGTGGAACTAATGTAAAAATTGACGTGTTTGATGACTAGATCTGAATAGCCAGACACTTCCACCAATCCTCTTTCCCATTTCCTTCCCCTCCCCACTCTCTTCAACATCACAATGCATACCAATTGGAGATTCATTAGTCTCACTAGCTTCGGTCAGTTTGTAGTTGTTTTCTGGTCGCTCCATCCTGAGCTATGTAGCCTAGATATTTCCAGCTGTCATAAAATTATTAAGACGTGACTTCATTTTGTTTTTTGAGTATTGAGATTTTTTCGATTCTGGTCACGCCTGAAAATTAAGAATAGTAGGTATCTATCTACCTTCCCGTATTTATCTATCCATCAATATAAATAAAAATGTATGTACGCGCATAACTTCCGAACGACTGCACCAAATTGGATAATTCTTTTTTTGTGTTCGTTATTCTCGGGAAAAGGTTTGTTTAAAACTACTGGTGAGCTCCGGTATTATGAAATTTGAATAAAATAATTGAAATAGGTGGCAAGCGAGCTGTTTGAAAAATGATTGTACCGGGACTCAATGTATGCAATGCGGGAGGGGAGAGGGGAACTCGGGTAGGGGGTTCGCAGGAGGGGAGAACCCGGGATGGGGGATGGGAACGTTGGAGGGGAACTCGAAAGGGGGGGAAACTCGGGAGGGGGTTTCGCGGGATGGGAGAAGGGGGGAATTGAGTAGGGAGAGGGAAGGTGGAGGAGGCGGAGTGGGAACGCGAGAGGGGAAGGGGGCGCGGGAGAGGCAGAAGGGACGTAAGGGGAACGGGACGAATGGGAAAGGACACGCAGGGATAAACAATTTCTTTAATAAATGGCGTGGCAACGCATGCCGGAAAATAGATAATTTTTAATAAAACCTGCTAACGCATTATGATCATTTTTACAGTATTGCGCAAATTGCTGGCTGCGTAAAAAAATGTATTTCATAACAGCCTTTCGTCGGTACGACTATACCTACACACGTAATATAAAGTCATATTCACTTTAGAATATGTTTTTATTTCCGCTCCAACGCCCTTCTATGGATATTTTCCATCTACGGGGTGTTCCGATTCCGAACTTTGCTCGTAGAAATGTCAAAAGTTTCCTCCCGAGAACAACTTTACTAGAGTGAATCGAAAAGAGGCATTTCGGTAGCAATGTGTACAGGGGGCGCAGAAAGTACATACCTACATTTATATAATGTGATGTAACTTTAGAGGAAACAGTGCAGCGATCAATGCTGATGATCTGTGAGAGGTTTTCAAGATGGCGGCGCGTCATATTTTGTGTTTTTTTTCTTTATATTCTGACCTAATATCTTCATATCTTTGTCACTTTATGATAGTTAGATTGCCCCATTGATAATCCAGAGGAAGATTGATGGAAGACATTTTAAAAGAATCAGTTTGGGAGGTAGGTATGGAAGAATACACCCGTCATCACAAAGTGACTGCTTTCTTCCAAAATAAACACAAAATGTTACCTATTTAAAAACGCATTTAAATGGACATTTTGTAATTATTTTTGAAGTAAACTTCTTTAGCACCGTTGTGATTTGAAACTCAATGAAACGGAAATGACGCTAAAAAGATAGAAATACATACATCTATAGGATTTGCCTGCGAGAGAATGAGATAGAATGAAACCTTACCAACTTACAGTACCTGCGAAGCCTCAAGCTGCGCTCGTTGGTCGCTTTGATTATGATCTCACTTTTCAAGGCTCCTATTGGTTGATATTGTGTGGGTGAAGTTTCACTTCACAAAACTTATAAGGCCTATTTATGTCTTTACGTCTGTTTATCGACCAAAGCCATTCATCTTGAATTAGTGTCAGATATATCTACTGAAGCATTTGTGGCAGCATCAGATGGATTCATCTCTCGACGCGGTATATGCCAAAATATCTATAGTGATTGTGGAACCAATTTTATTGGCACTAATAGATATCACACCGGCCTTTTTAAATTCATACACGCATCCGAAAACAATGACAAACTTGTTGACGCAACTTCATACCCTCAAACTTCTTTCGCGTGTGAACTGCACTCGATATATTTTTTAAATAAACATTAAATGAGTTGAACGTCTCTCCATTGTTTTTCTTCGTCGGGAAAAAGTCTGTAAATATAAAGATATCATTATATACTTCAATACAGATTTCGCCTGTATATGTATTACGGCCCGGTCGGCATTTCGCTGTCGATAACTTAACTTTCGTCCCGCCTTACAGCCCATGACATTATTTCACTATTTAAAAACTTCCTAATATTATCTGACACCCTGTTGTGAAACAGAATCCGAGACGGTATCTAACTTTTATCAAGTTTCAAAAGTTAGGGCATCCAGTTTTGGAGATTGGTATTTTAGTTTTTTACGTTTGTCGGAATATTCGAAAATTATTGTAATTATCCCAGCTGGTATTTTGTTTCAATTCCTTTTAGCATCTCAGGCCTCTGGCCCATTTTGTCGGAAGGTCAACATATTTTGACTTTGCAATAAAATTAAAATATATAGAAAATTTCTGAACGTACGCGAAAACTAAAAACTGTTTTAGGGAGGTGATAAAATACGCTTTCAAATTTTATGAAACAACATGAACACATAATTTTTGAAATTTAAAAATTTAGCAAGCAAACATAAAAAACTCACCTTACGTTTTTTCTAACTAAAATTTACTGATAATAAAAAAAATAAATACCACAAGCACGTTTTTTTAGATAAATGTTTTATAAACGTTATTATCACTTTACTTTATTGTAGTTCCATGTAAAAATAATTACTAAAAAATTCCCAAAGTTTCATAAATTTATTTCAAAATGCGATTCGAAACTTTGGTATCATAAAGGTGTATATTTTACTTCTTTTATGGATAGTTTTTGTATTTGAATATAAAGCGAGGTCTTTTATTTTTCTAACAGCGTTTATATCATATTTCTCACTATGATAGTAAGGGAGATACAACGATTTCTATGAGACCTTGTAAGGGAGATTATTACTTGTATCTTCCATAAATATAGCATACTTATTAAATGATGCTATGTAATGATGTGTAAAGGAACTTAGTTGCAATTAAAACCCAGAGCATGAGATATTAAATTTATTAAATAACAATCAAACATAATTTAAAATAAGTTGAATGTAATCTACGGGGCGTGTCATTCTCCCGAAGGGACAATGAATATGTAATTTCTGATATTAATAGAGGTAGGTAGTTAAAAGTTACTTATAAAAGAAAGTAGTAAAGGTTGAGCGCCATCTTATTTTTTAGGTGAATAAGAAAACAATTTAAATTATAGATAAACCATGATGATAGATAATGTAGCTAATTCTACGTTACGTGAAGTATATCGTTGAAGGTAACAGCATGACTCGTCTGAAGGAGAAATCTATAGGTCCGGCAACCAGACGCCATCTTCCGTCCGCAGGGGGGTGTTGCTCCAGTAGTCTCCCAAAACCCAACTGCCGGGTGAAGCCGTCAATGCCCCCTAGGAAACGTTCGCTGGTCACATGGTCAGTTGCAGATAGTGATGTGCATGCAACAAAGTGTAGGGATGGGGAACGAATCGCTACAACCTATACGAGTTGTTCCCGAAAGTGAACAAATAGACTTAAATTTCTGTTGTAGATTGTACATAATTGCATACATAATAACATAATTTTCTGTAAAAATTTTGTATGTAGTTACTTTTAACACTTCTCTAAATTCTTATACGATTAATTCCGATTTTGGGAATTAAACTTCAATTCTAAGCAAATTTGAGTTCTTGGACCAGATTTTACGCAGGACTTAGCACAGAAGTTTCACAGTTTAGAAAATTCTTTTAAAATATTGTACTATAAGTAGTTATCTATTTTATCAGTTGTCTGAATTCTTCATACAATCAGTTCCAATCTTGAAAATGACACTTAAACCCTAAGAGTATGGATATTAGAGAGACGGCATGTAAAGTGCGCCCACCCTCCCAAAGTATGCCTTTTCAAAAATTTTACCTAACGGTTTTTAGATGGCTGACATTGGCTTTTACACCTCGGTCGCGCATAGAGCTCCCAGAAAAACGTTCATAAAACATAGAAAAATGGTCCACCGCGCCGTAAACTTGTGTAAAAGTAGTTCTATGAAGACCTTTAAGAAGAAAGACGGTCTTACCTTTCACAGGAAAGTGTTTAAACATAGCTTATATATACATTTTATAATTTTCGGCGTGTTCATTTCAACCGCCATCGCCATGGGCCCGATGTTATCACGTGAACTCCGACTGCCGATGGGCCGAATCAGTCAACTTAAATTATAATAATTAAAAATTACCAAAAAACTTTTATGTTTTTATTAATCATAACGCACAAAT
The DNA here is from genome assembly GCA_929108145.2 of Limnephilus rhombicus. Classification (NCBI taxonomy): domain Eukaryota; kingdom Metazoa; phylum Arthropoda; class Insecta; order Trichoptera; family Limnephilidae; genus Limnephilus; species Limnephilus rhombicus. Next base: position 17,978,561 of record OV815298.1, on the reverse strand, counting down.
ATAAAGTTGTGATTTACACATGTCATAGGTATGTGTTTTTTATCATTTTGCTTATTAATTTTTAAACATTTTTACTTTGTCTTTTTTGCACTGTTATTTTTAGTTTTTTTTTTTCCTACTAATTTAACACTCCTTTTAAATATGTTTACAATGTTAATTTAAAGTTTATAATCACTGTATTGTCATGTAAAAGTCACATTGACATGCCCTCGTGGTCGAGGGGTAAAGCTCTTGACTAGCAATCCGGAGGTCGCGGGTTCAAATCCCGGTGCGCGCAGATAAATTTTATTCGTTTGATCTGTGTTTAAAAATTTAATAATTAAAAATAATATAAGTTAGGTACATTTCCGGCCGTATTGCCGCTTCCTTTAAATCGGGACACGAACCCAAGAACTTCGGCTTTCCGGTCCCGCAACTCTGCCAACTGAGTTAATGTGTCCCTATCCGATTCGGTCATTTTAACTGTATCATACTTTGACTAAGAACTACCGACATTATCTTCATTTTCTTGACGCGTATTTAATTGGCTGCTATCTACATGTATGATTGCAAGATTCAAACCCGAACTAAATGCTATCTAGAAAGGGCCTGGATATATTTTTAACCATTTTATTTTTAATATACGACATCTATTGACTTTTCTGCAAGTCTAGGATATATTTTATTTTTATCTTTGTCAGTAAAACCTTCCAGTTATGCCCATATTTTTTTCAGATTTTTTTTGTTTTCGGATTTTCTATTGAGTTTCGTTAATATTGTCTTCATTTAATTTATCTTTTAAATAAGTAAACCCTGAGGAAGTGAGCATTGCTCACGAAATATGCCGGTTTTTTATAAACAATAAAAGTGGTTAAAAGTAAGTAAAATATTAATTTTGATAAAGAAATTCGTTCAGCAAATAATACACAACGGGTAATTATATTTTGTGCCTAAAATATGAAAAAAAACTGACAAAAGTTTTTTTTATTAAAAAATAAATTAAATAATGTTAATCCCATTACCAGTTCGGCCCTTTTCTGTAGAACGCTCACCCTGCCCCCGCGCGCTGGGCGGTAACCCCGTTTCTATCCCCTCTTCACGCCGGCCAAAAATGGAGATAGCTACACAGGTTTTGACGGTTTAGTAAGTTCTGAAATGCCTACACCGCTTCCATGCAATCCTAGTTCCATGCTTAAACCGAAAGCAAATTTGAGTTCATTGAACAATATTTCACGCAGGACTAACAACTAAATAATATATAGTATATTTGCGGCACGTTCCAAGAGTGGAAGATACTCCCAGTATCGCCCTGGTGTAAGACCACCATTCAGAATTGAAACGTCGCTTGAAATGGCTTTAGCCGTGTTTGGTGACCAAATCTGAATAGCTCGGTACTTCCTCGCCTTCCTCTTCCCTATATCTTTCCCCTCCCCACTACCTTTAGCCTCACAACATACCCCAATTGGGGATGCTGTAGTCTCACTGGCTCCAGACGCGAGCAGTTGGGACTCTTGTGCGGTATACATGTAAAAAGCAGGTTTTATTAAAAACTAGCTATTTTGCTGCGTTGCCATTCCATTTAATAAAGAAATTGTTTCTCCCTGCGTGTCCTTTCCCATTCGTCCCGTTCCCCTTACGTCCCCTCTGCCTCTCCCGCGTCTCCTTCCCCTCTCGCGTTCCCACTCCGCCTCCTCCATCTTCCCTGGTGACCACATCTGAATAGCTCGGTACTTCCTCACCTTCCTCTTCCCTATCTCTTTCCCCTCCCCACTTCCTTCAGCCTCACAACATACCCTAATTGGGGATGCTGTAGTCTCACTGGCTCCAGACGGGAGCAGTTGGGACTCTTGTGCGGTATTTTTCGCAAAAAGCACAGACAACCAAAATTGGTGACCGGCCAACTCAGAATGAACCCAACTCGGAACCACCTCAGAAAGGTCATTAAGAATGATGATAAAAAAATTGGTTAAATAGTTAGGTTAGGGTTACCGGCTATTTTAAAACTATTTTTTCATAGAAAAATGAAACAATACAACTTTGTATAAACCACTTATATAATGTGCAAATCCGACCGGTTTCGGAACAAACGTTCCTTCGCCAGGGAAAGCTTATACTAATTTGACAGTTTCGAACAATGTTTTATTATGGTAGTGGGTGGAGCCGTTGTTAGCTAATAATGTAGATTGGGTGGGTCGGTATTAGTGTAGAGTGGGTGGGTAGGGAAACAAATCCATGATTGGGCTATATGACAATATTTTTTTGTTTGTTGATAATAGATTCATTATTTTTAAGTGATTTTTTAATTTCCAAAGCTTCTAAGTTATCTAAACGTTTTCGTTTATGATTAATATGAAGAATATTTATCCCTGTATTTTTTTCAAAACTATGGTTATTTTCAATGATATGGTTAGCGGACTCAGAAAAATGATTATTATTAAGACACCTTAAATGTTCTTCGATTCTGATTTCAAAATTACGAGTTGTTTTTCCAATATAAAATGAGAGACAATAATTGCATTTGAGTTTATATATTCCGGAATTAGTCAATTTATGGTCTTTATCTTTAGTATTTCTCAAAAAATTACCGATATTATTTCTTGTATAAAACGCCGGTTTAATATTAGAAGGGAGATATTTGCAACATTGAACTTAAAAATTATTAATATACAAAATTTTACGCCATTCTTTATTATTAATATTATTAGAATTGTATAGATATTTATTTTTTTAAATTTTGCTAAGTTTTTTTTATTTAGGATGTTATCAATTAATTTTGGTTCATATCCGTTATTTATAGCAATTTGTTTTATTATAGAAAGTTCAGAAAGGAAATTATTGTTAGACATTGGGACATTTACTAAGCGGTGTATCATGGAATGGAAGGTGGAGTGTTTTTGTGAGACAGGGTGGTTGGAGGTCTTATGAATTACTATGTCAGTGTATGTTGGCTTGCGATATGTACTAAAATCGATTTTATTATTTATAATAGATAAAGTTAAATCCAAAAAGTTTAATTTTTTATTGCCTATTTCTATCGTAAATTTTATTTGATTATGAAAGGAATTTAAAAGGTTAAGAAAGTTGTTGAGTTGACGTTCGGATCCTGTCCAAATGACGAATAATAATATTTTTTCATAGCTTGTTGATCTTTCTGAGGTGATGCTGAGTTGGTTTCATTCTAAGTTGGCATGGAACCCCAAAATTAGCATGTTTGATGATTCAGATGTTTTTTTTTTTAATTTTATTAGTGTTAGTGAGCCTCTTATTTTGAGTTTACCAAAATAAATCTAAATTTTATTGTAAAAAGATAGGTGTATACCACAGGGTTCGTTCATGGTACTTCTTTATTTTAAAACTTTTATATTGTGCAGCTTCCTTTCCCAGCAGCAACCGTTCCCTCCACGATCTTTTCCATTGCACTTTTGCAACACACTATTTTTATCTTTATATATTTTCTATTACACTTTAGCGAAATGCACCGTAAGTATGTGTGAAGAAATTTCTTCGTGGAACGGCTATGGAAAACGCTACAGAAAGTACTTTAGAGAATGCCTCGACTTTGCAGGGGAAATGTCGCAAGGCTACAGCAGCACTGGGTAAAAGCTAAAACTGATATCTGCGAAGTTTCAGAGAATATACAATATGGAAAAAGGGTTTGCAGAGAGAAGAAGTTTTGAGTTATTGCACCGTGTCTTTCGTAGTTCTTGTTTTCAGCTTTTCGATAATAATTTGTTCAAAAAACGTCTCAATTTGTTCAAAAAACGGATCAAATTTTTAAGATGACGCTTAAATTCAAATCAAATCCGAGTTATATCTAGAATACATACACAGTTGAAAGTTACATACACACAGCTGAAATTAGTATTTTTAATAATTAATATTACGTATTTTGTGGAAAAACCCACTGTATTTTGACTTACATCAAATGATCGCTTGGGTTTGATATTACAAGGGTTGTTTTTCAAAATAACAACAAATTTCTTAGAAATTGTTGTTATTTTGGTTCGTTATATCATCACGTTTATGGTAAATACTGGTCTGTTGATTCTCTGCCCACGCCTGCGGGGAAACGTTGAAGAGAATGAATTTCCTTCCTAGAATCATCTTCCCGCTTGCTTCTTTCCGTCATAAGATATCTTTTCACTATCATACAGAGTTCCTTTTCTGATTCTCAGCGCTTCTAAACTCAGGGACTTTAATATAGACCACGAGAAACGAAACCAAAGGTACGAGGGTCAGTCAAAAACTAATGCCTCCTATTTTTTTCTCCTTTTAATTGTCAAGAAATAAAAATGTAATTACATCAGTTGAAAACCACACTATTGACGATTAATTTGTCACTTTTCAATATAATCTCCGTCCATTTCCACAGGTTTGGTCCATCTTTTGACAAGGGCATGTATCCCAGAGTGGTAAAAAGCACGATCCTGCTTCCTAATCCATTGAAGTTTTCACGGCATATCTTCAAAGTGAATCCCACGATTAGCTTCTTTTAGCAGCCCAAACAGATGGAAAGCAGATGGCGCAAGGTCAAGCTGATGGAGGATGGGGTAAAACTAACTATCCAATTCTCGCAATCTCTTCAGTCGTGTGACGACTGGTGTGTGTGGTCTTGCATAGTCAAGCAAAAGAAGAACATCCGCCAGAGCTTTTATACATAGTTGTGACGTATTGGATATAATGTATTGTGCATCCTTGCTCCATAAATCAACCATAATCAAACCCTCTGCATCTCAGAACACTATCACTGTTACTTTCCCTGCCGATCGCACAGTTTTCGTCCTCGGTGAGTTTGTGTGATGCTGACTGCCTCTTTGATTCAGGTTAAAAGTGAACCCATTGTCGTTTACGGTCCCAATTTTTGCATAGTTTTATCACCGTATACATATTTCAGTCTTTCGTGAATGCGAATGGGCGTTTCATCGTCTGCATTCAAGAATTTAATCACAGATCGCCGTCTAATACGAACATCTATGAAGCGACTGCAGTGCTGCCACCTGTTGACGCAGAAAGTTACTATTGCAGTAGATTGTAGAAAAAGGTTTGAGGAATAACGCCAAATCACTTTTTTCAATTAAGTATCTTTATTTAACTATAAAAAAACAGGAGACATTAGTTTTTGACTGACCCCAGTAAATCGTATCCAAAATTAAAAAAAAAAAAATACTGGTGCATTCACTTTAAAAAAAAAATATTTTTTCATTTGCAGTTTAAACACGGTACAGTTGGCTTTGTTTTTCTTTTAGTTTTTGTCTGCCATTTTACGACCGATTTGCGCACTCGCAGATATTCAATATTTTGTAAGTGTAACCATTTTATATACTACTTAACTGACATCTGAAATTCAAAAACTGAATTCCAAAAACTGAACAAATCGGACTAATATCTATGAGAACCAAAGTGAGGACGAATATCTACAGCTCAAACTGCTGACTAATATCTATGAGAACCAAAGTGTGGATGAAGATCTACAGCACTGGCAGAGGTTGGATTTGCAATTATGTGTAGCATATTGGAATTTGGTAGGCGGGTATGGGTACCGCCGCCCTGGGAACCATTTATTGGATGACCAACACCTCTGCCACAGGTCACCCCAAGTGGTTCGCTACGTTTGGTGACTTAGCAGGGGTGCCCAGGTTCTTGGGGTAATGTTTGTTCAAGTCTTGATGACGGGTGCGTCGGCCCACCTTCTGCGTGGCGGGCCGGATTGGGAGATGCTGGTTGAGGGAGACCCTTTACAACCGGTTACCGCTGTCCGGGCCGCTCGGTAGTACAGGGGCCCGACCCTCAGGCTCACGACTGAGGGTGGGCTGCCCCATCAACGAGTGTAAAAACCCCGTCGCTGCTGTTGTGCTGGTTCGTGACCGGAGGGGACCCAGCAGTAGCGTTTGGGGCGCATTGGGTGACCTCTCCAGCCGGACTCTCCCTATCCATCGCCTTGCACCGCAGTGGGTGGATTGGATTCATTCGTTCGTCACTCTTGGACACTCTGATCCCCAGCTTCCTAACCACCCCTCATACCTTTTCCTTCCCAGACCTCCCTCCCCCCACACCCCATCATAAAAATATTTAAAATCATGACAAAACAAACAACAAAAATTAACATCATTACAGCGGCGAGTAGTAGGCGACCCCGGCGCAGGCCAAAAATGTTGGTGAATTACACCAACATTCGCGGCCTGCATACCAATTTAAACTCCGTCCACCACCACCTTTTTTCTCAACGCCCCAACCTACTATTCCTGTCTGAAACGCAGATAGCCGAGCCTGTAGACGCCTCCTATCTGGACTGCCCGGGCTTCACCCTCGCAAGCAAGTTCAGACCTAAAGGAGGTGTCTGTCTCTATAGTCGAGCTGACGTCAACTGTGTGCGACTGTTGAATCTGGAAAATCGCAGATAGCCGGCCTTTGACCGGGTTTGGCACCGAGGACTTGTCAACAAACTGCATTCTTACGGACTTCCCGCATCCTTGTGTACGTGGATTGCCGACTTCTTGAGGGAGAGGTCGATTCAGACGGTAGTCGATGGTTTCACCTCTTCCTCTCACTCGATAAATGCTGGCGTCCCGCAGGGATCGGTTCTGTCTCCAACTCTGTTTTTGTTGCACATCAACGACCTTTTGTCATGTGCACCAATTCACTGCTACGCGGATGACAGTACAGTTCATGATAGCTTTTTGTTTGACAAGCCCCCAAAGGGCTCACAAACTCCAACAGCTCGTAAGGCTTTGAAGCAAAGAATGGACGGTTACCTCGAGAGTGTTTTCTCTTGGGGTAAAAATAATCTCGTTGAATTTAATATTTCAAAGACCCAATCTTGTCTGATTACGTCTAAAAGGGATCGCAATGAAAATCTAGTCTCTTTCAACGGAAGCAATCTTCCGAACAGGCCCTCCATTGATTTGCTTGGTGTAACCCTAAGTGACCAGCTCAGGTATGGGGGCTCCATCGAAGCCAGAGTAAAGTTAGCCTCCCAAAAACTGGGCGTACTGTACAGGGCCCGCAGATACTTTAAAAGTACACAACTGCTAACCCTGTACAAATCGCAAGTGCGCCCCACGGTTGAATTTGGCAGCCACCTCTGGTCTGGAGCTCCAAAATACCTGAAAAATACCCTCGACTCTGTGCAGAAACGGGCGGTCCGTTTGATAGATTCTCCCATCTTAACAGACGGATTGCAATCTTTAGAGCACAGGCGTCGGGTGGGAATGCTATCCTTGTTCTACCGGTATTACAATGGAAGATGCTCCGAGGAACTAGCATCATTGATCCCTTCGGCACCGGTGCATAGTCGGGAAACACGCCAAACGCGTGCCCAACATTTGTACACAGTTGACATTAGTCACATGAGAACGGGTCGTTTCTTCGACTCGTTCTTATGTTCAACAGCTCGGCTGTGGAATGATTTGCCGGCCTCTGTGTTTCCTCCTTCCTACAACATGGGTCTCTTCAAGACCAATGTTCATTCCTTCCTCTCCTCAAAAAGACCCTCCACACAGCATCCCAGATGACATAGGCCCTGAGGGAAATTATTTTCCTCAGGGCCTCCTGTGTGGAGTTAATGTAAAAAAAAAAAAAAAACGTAATATTGTGTAGGCAGTTTAAAAAAACTTAATTTATGTATGTATGTATGTATTTGACTGTCCTAAAACGGGAAACCTTCCTAGTTGGACAGTCAAAGCTTCCTTTTATATTGTTATATCTTGTATGTAATAAATGTAATAATAAAAAATAAAAAAATAAATAAATGTAAAAATTCCCTCATATCGGACCATTGGACACATTGAGCTGATTATTAATGATTTCGTTTTTTGTTTTAACAGCTTTCTTTATTTCGAGTGCTTAGAAATAAATAAATATCTTTGTGTTATGACCTCCATGCTTGTTCAATAAATTATTGTCCTCGTAAACAGCAAAATACGTAATATTATGCAAAAACTTCATGTACATTGTACGTACTTTAAACGTTTAAGCCTTTACGTAATTAGTAATTTGGTAATCTTGGGATGAAGTCTTTAAAACGGCAGAAAATGGCTTTCGTATTGTTAAAAATTGGCTTAATGATCACATATTAACCCTGAATACAGACAAAACTAAATTCCTAACATTTCGAATTTCAAATAAGTTCTTGCCTTCACAACAAAGCCTTAAACTCCACAGCTGTAACCCCCTATTAACTCCATGTACCTGTCCTTCTATAAGTAGAGTTGACAGTATTAAATATCTTGGTATTCAAATAGATGATCTTCTTAAATGGAACGTACATGTTACAAACCTAACGACAAAACTGAGTAAACTCATCTATTTTTTTTAAAATGTTAGAGATATTTTAAATAGATAACAACTGAAACAAGTTTACTGTGCTCTTATACAATCATCACTTGAATATGGTATTATCAGCTGGGGTAGTGCCACAAATACTTGCCTAGAGCCTTTAGTAAAGATTCAAAAACTAATTTTGAAGGTTATTCTTAAAGTCCCGTTGAGAACAAGCACTGATTTTATTTTTAAGACACTAAATGTTCCGAACCTGCAAAAATTGTATTCAAAAAATATCCTGCTTCATCAATTTAAAAATACACACATGTTTGAAGAACGAATGAACACAAGAGCCTTAAGAGAGTCAAATGTAAAATCTTTCAACATCCCAGTTTGTCAAACTTCTTATGGGCAAAGAAGTTTTAAATATAATGCAACAAAGCTGTTCAATTCTCTACCTCCTGAAATTAGAAACACGCAAACCAAAAGTACATTTAAAAGTAAAATCATTGATCACCTCAAATAAACATATCCATCACAAGTATTTAAAAACAGACTTACCTTTATACCTACTGTGTGTATATATGTAACCATGTACCTACTGCAATCTTCTTATATATATGTAACATACTTGAATTGTATATTTAAAGAAAAAAATTATATTAACCTGCCATTTTCATAATATTACTACAAAATCTTAGATAACCACTCTGTAAATTGCCATCTCAACACAGGCGTTTCACACCTAGTGAGATGGGCAATACGTCATTTTATAACCAAATGTAATATGAAAATAATTAAATAAATAAATAAAATAAAATTGTAATAATTTATACGATATTAGTCCTCACTCTGAAGTTCGTAGATATTAGTCCAAACAAAATATGAGCTGTAGATATTCGTCCGACATACAGGCTGTAGATATTAGTATCTGGAGTCCATAAAACTACGGATAATACTAACGAAATCTGTTGAAGGATGTTGAAACTACATGACTAATCCTATATACCACAAACCATAACAGCAGTTACAACATAGAAAATGATATAATTACGGGTTTGCTTAGGTTGGGTTAAGTTGACTTAGGTTTGTTTCAGTTAGGTTAGGTTTCTTGTTTGTTCGTTTTTTTCTTCGCTTGTCACCAGCGATATGTTTCTCATGGAACCCGTGTCACATAGTTAGATACTGGTGTGCGCGCCCCGCCTTGAGAACCTGTGGTCCGGCAGGGCCCGCGGCTGTATTTCCTCATCTGGCTCCCCCACTATCAGCGGCGTGTATTTAGTGCGCGGTACGTGCCCGCCTGCGAGCCTCTCATCCCGGACCTGCGACTAGCGTGGAGGAAGCAAGAATCACCCCTCTCAAGTCATCTCGTTCATCTAAAGGTGGATTTTTTTTACATTAACTCCACACAGGAGGCCCTGAGGAAAATAATTTCCCTCACGGCTTATGTCATCTGAGATGCTGTGTGGAGGGTCTTTTTGAGGAGAGGAAGGAATGAACATTGGTCTTGAAGAGACCAATGTTATAGGAAGGAGGAAACACAAAGGTCGGTAAATCGTAACAGCCGAGCTGTTGAACACAAGAACGAGCGACAAATGTCAAATGTCTGTGCCGAAGGGATCAATGACGCTAGTTCCTCGTAGCATCTTCTATTGAAATACCGGCAGAATAAGTATAGCATTCCCACCCGACGCCTGTGCTCTAAAGATTGCAATCCGTTCTTTTTTTTTACATGAGCTCCACACAGGAGGCCCTGAGGAAAATAATTTCCCTCAGGGCCTATGTCATCTTTGGGGATGCTGTGTGGAGGGTTTTTTAAGGAAAGGAAGGAGAGGAGAGATCTGGGAAGGAAAAGGGTTTAAGGGGTGGGTAGGAATCTGGGGCTCAATGTGTCTTGGTCATCCGCCTCCAAGACCTAGACAAACCTCACCCCATGAACCCGGGAACACCTGCTAAATCACCAAACGTAGCGAACTACTTGGGGTGACCTATGGCAGAGAGGTGTTGGTTATCCAATAAAGGTTCCTGGGGCGGCGGTACCCATTCCCGCCTCCCAAATTTAGTTTAAGTTAGAAGAATCCATCAAACGGACCGCCGGTTTCTGCACAGAGTCGAGGGTTTTTCAGGTATTTGGGGCTCCAGACCAGAAGTGGCTGCCAAATTCAATTGTGGGGCGCAATTGTGATTTATACAGGGTTAGCAATCATCATCAAACAGTATTAATAGGTTAGCATCTTCGTGGTTGAATTTCAGAACCCAGCCACTAGCACTAGCATGTCGGACGCCACGCTTAACGACCGCGCCTCAAATAACATCTGTGTACGTGGAATTTCACACAAAGCTACTGCTATAATTCGGTTTCAAATTCAAAAATTCGACACGAGATGTCACTACTTCCTTCAGCAGCTCGCTTGCGGATGTTTCCCCAATAAATATAAGTGCTACGGATTTATATACTTTAAGTATCCTTCCGGATTTGGAAGCATTGACAGCAATACTTGACGAAGTTGTTTTAAAATACATATAACGTCATTGCGTGTCTCGGTCACTTTGTCACGGTTACTTTGTCACTGTTACTTTGTCACTGTTACTTTGTATCGCCGACGGTTACCAGCTGTCACTAGATCACAGTGGATCTAGTGACAGCTGGTAACCGTGTTTAACCGTGCTGGTAACCGGCCTCTGTGTTTCCTCCTTCCTACAACATGGGTCTCTTCAAGACCAATGTTCATTCCTTCCTCTCCTCAAAAAGACCCTCCATCAGCATCCCAGATGACATAGGCCCTGAGGGAAATTATTTTCCTCAGGGCCTCCTGTGTGGAGTTAATGTAAAAAAAAAATCTGAGAAACTGGCTATTTTAGGAAACAGTTTCTATCGGATTTATAAAATGGTCACAAACACTCAAACCGTGCGAAGCCGAACTAAAAACCGTCCGCTGGGCCTAACAGCAAAACCTGCGGAGCGGGTTAATATTAATATATCTGCGGTCGCTGTATAGTACGCCCAGTTTTTGAGAGGCTAATTTAACTCTGGCTTCGATGGAGCCCCCATATCTGAGCTGGTCACTTAGCTACACCAAGCATATCAATGGAGGGCCTGTTCGGAAGATTGCTTCCGTTGAAGTAGACTAGATTTTCAGTTAGATCCCTTTTAGACGCATAAATTGATAAAATCCAAAAATGTGTCAGTAAACGTTGGCCATCAACTTTTAGTCCATATTCCTCCCGCGGTGGTAGGGACAGCTTTACCGTCCGAGGCATGATTTACCGCCTTTCAAAGTGTCACTGCTTCTATTTTTTCTACTTCTTTTTTCCTTCTCAACAAACCATGTGCCACCCTTTCCCCCTGCGGAACTGCGGTGGTTTTTCATTCCGCATTTTCTTAAACGTTATTTATGTTTACTCCACTCGCCGCAGGCTAAACGCTTTGGACAGTATCATTCTGACATCTCGGCACGTATTGGGGTTGAGGGTGCTACGCTGTGAAATTCATGTAATCTAGATGTGGGGGATGATAAGGCATTGCCTGTAGAACGTACAAACGTTAATTCCGCTATCGGATACATTGGTAAACGTAAACACGCACTTTAGTGTCTAAAGAGTTTATGTGGTCATGCTTTTTTTTCTAAAGCCTCGATGACACACGGCGAGTAACAAGCTACTATCTACTAAGTTTTAAAAGCGGGTAAATCGGCGAGTGAGATTGTCATGATGACACACAAAACTGTCTACTCGCTCAGAAGCGTAGGAAACTGAGGTCGCTTTTAGCGCCAGTAACAAGAATAACGACGCCTGCGTGAACTAATTCTTGAGATTTTTGACAATCGAAATCAGCTGTTTATCGGAAGCCATGTTGGAAACGTAAATAAACCAATCACGAGCAAGCGGAGCAAGCGTGTAGGCGAGTAAAGTTGACGACCTTTCAACTTTTTTTCGTAGATTGTCAACAATCTGCTAGTTGCTGCTAGTTAGCTAGTGACACGACGACACTGGGCGAGTTTACTAACAGATAGTGAATTTCCCAGATAGTAGCTTGTAATCTAGCCCGGTGTCATCGACGCTTTACGAACGATTTTGTGTTTTGTTCTTTTTTTTTACATGAATACCGCACAAGAGTCCCAGCTGCTCCCGCCTGGGCCAGTGGGACTATGGCATCCCCGATTGGGGTATGTTGTAAGGCTGAAGGTAGTGGGACGGGAGGAAATAGGGAAGAGGAAGGAGGGGAAGTACCTGGCTATTCAGATCTGGTCACCAAACACGGCTGAAGTCATTTCAAGCAACGTTTCAATTCTGAATGGTGGTCTTACACCAGGGCGATACTGAGAATATCTTCCACTCTGGAACGTGACGCAAATATACTATATATTATTTTTAATGAATAAATTGTGAAATAACACAAATTAATCAAATAAAATTTATTCGCCACGCCGGGATTCGATCCCGCGACCTACGGAGTGCTAGTCAAGAGCCTTACCGCTGGACTATGCCGGCCGTCAGAATATTACACTACTATATTCAAGTCTTCTACTATATTCGAAGAACGTGTAGGTGTTACAATAATAAAAACACTTCTTTAAAATTCTCAGAACATCTCTTATTGAATAATCATGTTCCACTTAAAAACAACAAACCTTAACCATTACATATAGAAAGAAATGGTCTTATATTAAATGTTGCTTGAACAATTAGAACAAATGACCCCAATGTAACGCTAATTAATAAAGTAAGGAAAATTATTTATTCCCCACTATTTAGTATGTTTTCAAAACCTAAGGAGTCATAGCAGTAACGTCATTTTAAAACAATTAAGAAAACCATGACATTTAGTGAGGGGGAAACAGATTCCGAACCCCACATAATACTATTTCAATTAGTGTCTGAGCAAATTGGTTTAACCGTTAATAAATCAATTTAGACACCTTAAAAAAATGGTTAAATAAGTCATCTCGAAGTGAATTAACCACAGTTTGAAAATGACCCTTTAAGTCGAAACAGATGTAACAAAAATACATACTAAAATTCTTCCAAAACTTAATTATTAAATTTGATTTTTATTATTTTTTAAAAAACAAATGTAGTTCTACGAATTAACAATTACTGTTAATTAATGAGTTGTGTTTTAATAAATATTTTCATAATTTTCCTTAAGGGCCCGCAACCGGGCTCAAAAATAAGAAAATGGAGAGATATTAAATTATGAATGTTAGAGGAGAGCGAATTGCGAAAATGTTTAATAAAACACGACTCGTTTAAAATATAGCATAAATATCGTGGGGAACATCTAAAATAGCATTTAAAGACACTGTGATTTTTTTTTCATACATATAACTTCAAAAATAAGTGAAAAGAACGTAATTATAATAGTTTTCGGAGCATACTTTGCGATTTTTTTTTTGCTATAGCGTGGAACACGTCTAGATATTAACTTTAAAAATAACATAATATATATTTTTGAAGAACTTAAGCTTAAAAACTTCAAATGTTTAAGGAAGATATGTGAGAAATCGGTAGAAATTCGGGTAGCGGCCGCTTAATTATAATCGTTTTTTAATAATAGCGCGCTCCCTCTAACATTCGTATTTACATATATCTCCCTTTAAAATCATATCTCTTCTTTTTCAACGCTTACTACGGGAGCCTTAAACAATAGTAGTGAGAACCAAGGGCGGCTGGTTGAACAGTGTGTTTGTGTGCAGCGCTGGTAAATTATATCGTCTAAAATTACTTTATTCATAGATTTTATATTTTTCTTGCCGAAAAATATAAAATCTATGAATTTCATTAAAAATATCACCTACCAATATAATGCATAATATAATATGAACCAGGGAGAGCTAATTCTCAAAGTTCCGCGCGAATTTACCCTGTCCGGTGTGCAGGCCGACTGCAAGCGGAACGAATTATGTTTTTGTATCGAATATCCCAAACATCGCCAGCGCGCAACGCCGGCCATATGTATGAAAAATTAAGCTATATTGGTGTGCCACCCGGCGGCCTTTATCATACAAACTTAAATTTGAATTTAAGGCCAAAATACTTAACCAAACTGAATAATTCTTATTTTAATCAAAAGGTACAGCAAATACCTAAATTTTACATATATTTGCTTTTTTATTGATTGGTGTTTTAAATTATAAAATGCAGATCATTAAGGAAAACAAGTTTTTCATAGGTAATTTTGACAATTTTGACCTCGTGCTGTTTATACATTGTTTATAAATACTGTTTGTATCCTGTTTAAAATGAAATATAAAACTTACTAACCAACCATCACGCCGTTTCCCTACAGGGATAGGCAGAGAGGACGGAACGCCAAATAACTCGGTCTTGGCACACACTCTTTGCCTCACTCACATTCATACATCGTCTCATACATTCTCTTCTATTATTCCGACTTTCGACATGGCCCTACTCAAGTATCTGATTCACTTGCTCGTGCCATGTCTTCCTCGGGCGTCCCCGACTTCTTCTACCATTCACATTTGCGTCGTATATTCTTCTTACACTACTTTCAAATTTATTTTATTTTATGAAATATAAATAAAATAAATTAAACATTGTAAAAAAAAGAGTTTTTTGGTTTGAAATTTAAGATTTATTTACGAAAAAATAATATTTTGTTTTTATTTTCTTAGTACCGAAAATTAAAAATTTTAATTAAAAAGCGATATATAGAAGTTTTCGCACTTCGAAAACGGCTTAAAATAGATCTTCTCTCCAAATAAGATTAGTGGGAACATTTTTACCTAATGTTGCTTAGTAATCGTTATCCCATAGTTACGGATTATCAGTGAACCACCACGTTTTCAGGGCAGCGGCCGCCACTGGTGAGAACATACCACATGTGATGTGACATTATGTTATTTCAGTTTCTCGCAATTAGTCAATTATTATATTTTTTCTACAAATTCTGATGTCTCCATTTTGCTTTATCGATTAGCGATGTCTGAAATAGCTTTGCAAGGTCCTCCTACCCATCTATCAACTAGATTCGTGTCTTCCTAAACATCTACCTTACTCCCCTTCTGCCGCAATAATTCCTAGATAGGTCCTCTTCTAGTCCCCCCTGGAGCTGGAGCAGTGCGTTACCAACATTTGCAGTGAGGTCATGTCTGGTCAGTTGGGACTAATAGCGGGTTGTGTGATTTATGCGGCGAGTGTACAGATTAGATTTATGCGGTCAATGAATGCCTCGGGCTCTGTTACAGATTGCGGTGAATCTAATTGTTGATATATTGTATCTTGTCAACAATTGTGATTTTTACGTACTTAGGCAAATAGGATTGGCTGGTGCCAGCGCCGACCAGTGAAATATCACGAGATTTTTTTTAAAAGTAAATGGTCAACTACAGGTATTCGGTAATAAATGTTTATCATAATATAATAACCAAATGGAAATACCCAATCATATTTCTGGGCTCCTGGTATTCTGTTATTGTATACGTTTATTGTACATTTATTATTTATAGGACAGTTATACGTTTATTATTTATACCTTGCACAGAGCTGTGAGAAATCAAAGATAGTCTAAATTCTCAACAGTTTCAATTAAAAAAAAAATAATTTTAAAATTGAATTTTAGAAAAAATAATTTTCTGTTAATAATATGTACTATATTATAGGTAGGTAGTTAGGTACTTTATCGCTTACCTGAATTCTCCTAAAAAACACCTCTAATTCTGAAAGTGATAGGTACTTAAATTCAAAGCAAAAGTTCTAGCTAAAAAAATAGCTCCTTTCCGTACTAGGTATCCATAATATTTTGAGAGAGATTAACTTACATGTCCATAACGCGGGAGGTGGGAATGGGTACCGCCGCCCCGGGAACCTTTGTTACACCAACTAACTTTAGATATATGCCACAAACCAGTAAAACTGCCCCCACGACTAGGGATGTGACTTTTACATAAATAATCGGTTATTGAATAATCGATTCTTTTTCTTAGCATGAAAAATCGATTTATAAATAATCGATTTTTCTTGAAATGTAATCGATTTTTCCACAAATTAAAATAAACGCGTAAAATATCTTTAATCACAGTTTTATTAATTAAAAAATATTCAACGTAAATTAAAAGTTTTAAAATAATCAAAAGAAATTAAAGGTTTTTCTTAAATAATCAACCCAAATTAGAAATCCGTGGGCAATGATCTCAGGAATAAGAGCTTATATTTGGACGTACTTGTACTTAGTTAACACGGCGCTAGCTTTTGAAAACAATCTCTCTTTTTTGGGATAAGCTCCCTCATAGCTTCTCCAAACCTGTAAAGCATATTTTTTAATTCTTTGCAGTTATGTACGGGTCTAATTCGGATGTCTGACTGTGACTTAGTCTGACTACGTCTGAAGCGTAGCAGGGCTGCGAATGAAAAAATCGGCAGTGTAAAAAAAATCGATTGCTAATTAATCGATTTTTTAGAAAAATAAAATCTAGGGATGTGACTTTTACATAAATAATCGGTTCATTTTCTTAGCTTGAAAAAGCGATTTATAAAAAAATATATTATGTGCGCCCCTTGAATTTGAAAAATGAATTCATGTTTAGGGGAACCAGTGCTAAATTTTCCAGTTTTTGCTATCTATAGCTTAGATCTTCGATTCAATCTAAGATTAGGTCAATAATTTTATTTATTTTTTATTTGTTTATTAAGACATACACAGTACATTATAATACAGATTATAAGGTATGTTAAATTAAATTATTACATGGTTATGTACCTATTACGTAAGTCCATAGAATGTCATTTGATAATTACGCCTGAGATATGAACCGGTCTTAAAACTTAATTATTGAATGAATGAAGTAATAATAATAAAAAGGAAGAAAAGAGGGGGGGGGGGGGAGATAACGAGACATTTTGAAATCAAGAATTATATGCTCACTAATTGTAATTGACTGATTAAAGTTTAATGAAAAGTTAAGTGTAAGTAATTTTAAAACAATTATATCACGCCAAGAAATTTAATAAATTAGTTTTGTATGTTTGCAAGGAATCATGAAAAATGTCTAAGTGTAGTAATTTTTCATAGTGGTTATAAGTTGTGATTGCGCGAGTAATTGGTGAGTTACTCGCTGCATTAGTGTTATTGGATTCTATATGAAAAAGAGAAGTGTGCCTGGTACGCCTCATTGGGACATTTAAACCAATAGTGGATACCAATTCAGGACTATCTATTTTATTATTTAGCAGGTTATACAGAAACAGCAGATCTGATAATGGTCGTCTTTTTTGTAAACTTAACATGTTATTTGTAGTTTTGTTGTATTTCTTGAATAAATATTTAGAGAATTTATTCTGTATACTTTCTACTATATCTATGTACACCTTATATTGAGAATTCCATACCGGGGACGCATACTCCAGTGGACTTCTGACCAATGAACAAAACAACATTTCAAGAGTCTTAGCACTTTTGAAAACTTTACATATTCTTAATAGGAAACCTAGCATCTTGTAGGATTTTGATATTATGTGTTCGATATGCTTATCAAAAATTAATTTGTTGTCTAAATAAACACCTAGATCTTTACATGTAGACGTAGATTGTAAAGGTTTATTATTCAAGTTGTAAGAATAGATGATTTTATTTTTATTTCTAGTAAATGTAATTGAGTGACACTTAGAAATGTTTAAGGAGAGTAAATTTGATTCACAATACGCGCACAAAAGATCAAGATCGCTTTGTAATTTTATACAATCAGATAAAGACTGTACAGGTTTAAAATTTTTCATATCATCCGCATATAACACAAAGTAACTATTTTGAAAGCATACATAGATGTCATTTATGTAAATATTAAATAAGAGTGGTCCGAGATGCGACCCCTGGGGCACACCCGAGACGATTTCCGCTAAACAGGATGTGAAACCGTTGACAACCGTGATTTGGTGCCGATTACTGACATATGATGCGATCCATCTATAGAGATCACCGTGAATTCCTAGACTAAATAACTTCTGTAAAAGAATATAGTGATTAACACGGTCGAATGCTTTGGAATAATCAGTATAGATGGCATCTACCTTGCATCGCATATCCATTTGAGCATGAAGAAAATTTATAAAAAATAATACTTTTTCAAGAAGTTGGTCGTTTGGTGGGAGGCTTTAAAATGAAACACGATGTAGAGTTTACATATATCTGCCCCGACGAAGGTACAATTTATTATCACATATGGGTACAACATAAATCACAGTGATGTACCTATAGTGAATCTACATTTAATATATCCTCACTCTGTGCTAGCGGAATTATTTCTGTCACGGTCTAGTTTTGCAATTCAAGTCTGGATGAATGAATATTCGATGAGTACACGACCTGTCACTTAGGGGCGCATTACGAAACAAACCCCACTTGAGTGCTGCTGTTTGCTACACGTTTGGTGCTCTATGTTCACAATGCGTGGTTTCTGTGTTTTGTAGGCGATGTGTTTTTTAACCACCCGGACCTACTTGTCGGAAGGTCAAAATATTTCCGCTTTGCAATAAAATCCAAACAAACATAATATTTATGAACGCATCCGAAAACAAAAAATATTCGAAAACTAGAAATCCGGTGTTACAATTATGTATATCGCTATTAAAAACATTTCATCCTTTTAGATTTTTGGTTAATATTTCCCTATCGGATTCACGCTAAAAATACACTTTAAAAAATTAAAACAAATTGTACTAGGTAGATAATGGTTAGTAATAAGTAATTCAGTAACCGGAATTGAAAAAATATTGCGTTTTAATTTTTTTTTTATTTAAAAAACGCGCAATGCCATTTTTCAAAGACCGCCATGTGAATTGCGACGATGAAATACGCATTTTTAGAAGAAAAAAACATTTTCTGTCCTATGACGTCTGTCCCAACACAATAATAAGTACGAATTGCAATCTTCGGAAATGATAAATAATGCGTATAATCATTATTTTGTTCGGTTTCACAAACACGAAAAATCACGTGAGACATTTGCCGTCGTAATTAACAACCGTTCCTTGAGAAATGACATTTCGCGTTTTTAAAGATAACAAAATAACCATTAAATAATAATAATAATAATAATCTTCCAGGATGTGGGGAGGATAGTGCAATCCCACACGTCCCATATAGTTATACATATTTATATATTTACACAGTAAAGAAATAAGAACATAAGTAGAAACTAAAAATAATAGTAATAAAAATTAATAATAACAAAAGTAAATATTCAATTATTATGCAGGGCGTGATCTTAAGTGCGCTCGGGCCCATCGCTCACTCAGGAGTGGAGCTTGGTGCTGGAAGGCTGCGGTCACCAACGTGTTTTCGGAGGCCATTAGCCGCATCCTGGCTCCAGTGACCCGGAGTCTCATCAGACTGGCGAATCCATGGAATCCTAATTCTGTGAACATTGTTGAAGCGCTGCTATACCTTCTGAATCCAAATATGATTCTGCACGCATCATTATATTGGATCCGGAGACGTTCCATTGAGCTTACTCGGTATTGATACCATGTTTCACACGTATACAGGCTAGTGCAGAATGCATTAAAAATAATATTTTTTTAACATTGTTACTGCATCGGAAGAATCTTCGGGCAATCATATTTGACAAAACACTGATACTTCTCCTCTGTCGTTCAATATCACCATCATCCGAGAGGTCTTCAGTGATGATGTGCCCCAAGTATTTACATTCGTGGATGTGCTTATGGTTTCCTCGTTAAGTTGTACGGGGAGCATCCAATTAAAATACAATTCTTTTCAATTCCGGTTACTGAATTACTTGTTACTAACTGTAATATACCTAGTACAATTTGTTTTAATTTTTTAAAGCGTGTTTTGAACGTGAACTCGCTAGGGAAATATTTACCAGATTTTTTCGTTTTTTCTTAACTTTATTCACAAAAATTAACGCATTAAGCAGATATTCATGCGTCTAGAATTTGATTTAAAAATGACATATTTCCGGAGTTGTCTGGTTATTCCCTCTTAAGATTTTATATTCTCGCAGTTAATACAAGAATGTGGATCTCAGATTCAACACTTTAAATGCTACGTCACCAATTTTTTAATCATACGATGAGACTCAATTGTTCTACTAACTTCATAAAATATTATTTTTCTTTTCCTTTCTACCCCTTTTGTCAGGAAATTAACAATCCAAAGGCTGGACAATCAGTTTTAATTTTAAAGAAACCCGTGCAATCTTTCAATCGTTTCTTTTATACCGGTCCGCCGCAGATTTTCTTCTTTGTTGGGATGAAAAAAAAAACTCCCTTCCTTTGTCTCTGCTCCCTCTAATGCGATCTCTGCCCCTTTGTTTAGTTGGAGCAATTAAGATAGAACCTCGAGGGGAGGGAAGGGGGTGGTAGAATAGGGGTGCTGAAATGTATTTTTGATATGGAACCTGTACAAATCGCAAGTGCGCCCCGCTTTTTTTTTTTTTTTTTACAGTAAATACCGCACAAGAATCTCAACTGCTCCCGTCTGGAGCCAGTGAGACTATGGCATCCCCAATTGGGGTATGTTGTGAGGCTGAAGGTAGTGGGGAGGTGAAGGATGTGGGGAAGAGGAAGGTTGGGAAGTACCTGGCTATTCAGATCTGGTCACTAAACACGGCTAAAGCCATTTTCAAGCAACGTTTCAATTCTGAATGGTGGTCTTACACCAGGGCGATACTAATAGTATTTTCCACTCTGGAACATGCCGCAAATATACTTTATATTATTTTAAATGAATTAATTGTGAAATAACACAAATTAATCAAATAAAATTTATTTGCGCATGCCGGGTTCGAACCCGCGACCTCCGGATCATGAGTCAAGAGTCTTACCCACTACTACTACGGAGGTCGCTGTTCAGCAATGAACGAGATTCTTTTTTTTTTAATTTAATAAATTAAATTTAATAATGTTATTACTAACTTGTGCAAGTAAATTAGTTTTTATTATTGTGACAACTGTTTCGGCTTACAAGGCCATTTTAAAATTGTGGTTAAACCACTTTGATACGACTTTTTTATACTATTCTAAAATTCAATTTTTGAAGGTGTCTAAATTGATTTATTACCGGTTAAAATAATTTACTGAGGCAATAATTGAGACAGTAAAACAATTAAGAACACATTAACATTTAGTGCAAGAAAACAGATTTCTAAGTACCCCTCATAATAGAGTATCTACTGTCTCAATTATTTTCTCATTAAATTGGTTTAATCGGTAATAAATCTATTTAGACATCTTCAAAAATTGAATTTTAGAATTCTATAAATAAGTTGTCTCAAAGTGTTTTAACCACAGTTTGAAAATGGCCTCGTAAGCCGACACAACTGTCACAATAATAAAAATTAAAATACTTGCAGAACTTTGTAATTAATTTAAATTCTATTTTAAAGAATTAAATGGAGTTCCACGAATTAAACACAAAATCAGTTACTAATTAACCAGAATTGTCGTTGAGCGAATGAGGTTTTAGTTTTAGGCATAATATCAGTATTTAATTTCGCCGGAGATATTATGAACGTTTCTTGAAACTTAATGATAGTATGAGTAATAGTTGTTAAAACTTAAATGAATCATGTAATTAGTGATATCTATTATCTGTTTGTCGTACTTTGCCATTAGAGGCCTTCAAGTACCAATATTATGCTTCCATACCGACAGGAGATTTTTTATTGTCCTAGTTTTAACCGGTCACTGGTTGAGTGGGCATCGCGCCCGGGTCCCACCCTGGCGTCCCGTGTTCGATTCCTCGTCTGGCTAAGTCCTCCATCACAACACAAGCAACATTTTCGGCTTTCTGTGGTGGTAGTAGGAGATTTTCAAACATTGTTGGGTTATTCGTAACCCGGGAATGTTTGTCTTTCTTTTTTTAAAGAAAAAAGTGTGACTTTCTGCTGTTGATTATAAAAGAACCGTTTTTTAGTAATAATCTCTTTAATATAATCTTGCCTTTGTAAAAAGATTTTGTTAAAAGATTCAGGTGTGGGGATCGGGCGATATCTTATAAATTCAGAAATGTTTCAAAGTGTTGTTAAGTTTATTGTGAAAATAAATGACTCGACTAAAAAAACCAAAGTGTTTGAAATCTACAGAGGGTTCCATTATAAAAAATATCTGACTATGAAATAACCCTAACAATAGTAATAAAAGGAAGAAAGTGTGTGAAAATATAAAGAGAAAAATTTAAATAAATAAATTATATGCTTACGAATTGTAATTAACTGTTAATAAATGAAAAATGAAGTGTAAATAGTTGAATAATTATTTATATCACGCTAAGAAATTTAATAAATAGTGTTGTATGTTAGCAAGGAATCATGAAAAATGTATGTTTTTTTTAATTTTATTTTTTATTATTTAATAAATGTTACAAAAAGTACATGTTTTTGTGTATTCTATAAAAAAAAATTGTAAAAAAATATTTATTATTTAATATGTCTTGCACCTTTTTTTTAGCAAAGCTCGTGTTAAAAAGGCGGAGACGTATAGGCGTAAAGGCGTATAAGTATAGTAATTTTTCCTAGTGAGTTTAAGGTCGGTAATAAGCGGAGACGTATAGACGTAAAGGCGTATAAGTGTAGTAATTTTTCCTAGTGAGTTTAAGGTCGGTAATAAGCGGAGACGTATAGACGTAAAGGCGTTTAAGTGTAGTAATTTTTCCTAGTGAGTTTAAGGTCGGTAATAAGCGGAGACGTATAGACGTAAAGGCGTTTAAGTGTAGTAATTTTTCCTAGTGAGTTTAAGGTCGGTAATAAGCGGAGACGTATAGACGTAAAGGCGTTTAAGTGTAGTAATTTTTCCTAGTGAGTTTAAGGTCGGTAATAAGCGGAGACGTATAGACTTGATCCCGTGCCCTTCTGATTGCCGGTCAGCTGCTCTCCCAATTGAGCTATGGCGGCTTATCTTATACCCGCCAAATGATTCAATATATACTAGTGTTTCATTCAATAATTACTGCTTATTATATTTTTTCCACCTGAAAACAACCAACTTTATTTTTGCCAGAGAGACACTGTTAGTGTTAAATCCGTCGCTAGGTGGCGTCGAGACAAATTATGTCTTCATTTATTGGGGAAATACTTAAACTTGTCAAATATTAATTATTATTTTTGATTGTTAAACTAACGTTTAAGACAAGATTTTTATGCATAGCACAAAGGGTAACAATTAGTAGTTTTTTATGTAAATTTTGTAAATACACGATGTATACTATTTTATGCCATCTGCAACTATAAAAACTTTCTCTTATATTGTAATGCTTTATTTTTACTAAAATGTATCTTTTTACCTTCTATTTATGTGATGTTTACTTTTTCAAGTTCATCTTTTTTTATTTAAAACTTTTTCTCTGTATTATAAACTTATATGTAAAAGCCCATCAGAGCGTTGAAATATTAATAAATAAATAAATAAAATAAAATAATTTTAATAGTTTTATCATCACGCCTTTCATCATTTTTAAATGTAGGTATAAATTAAAGCACATTTTGAATGAAATAAAATCGATATTGAGTTATTATTTAAAAAAGCTGATACGGAGAATAATTAATCTTTCTCGCTGGAACCTTCCTGTACGATCGTAAGAACATCTTTCGACGAAATTTGAATTTTTGGCCGCTGGCTGGTTAATGGCCCTTAATAATAATTAACAGTTTTGCTACATAATACGTTTCCAAGTTTCACAACAACTTTTTCACACAAAACACTTTTGCCAGCCCTGAATATCAAAATTAGGGCCTTGACCCTTACGAAGCTGTAAACGGTTTGTTTGCTTTTACAAAAGCAAAGCGATGACCACCACTGGCGTAACGCTCATAATTTTGACCCTTTTTATAAATATTATTTCTAGAAATTAATGAATTATCAAAGTTTCGGGGGTCTTTACGCTTAACCAGAAAAACTTTGGGTTTATTATTTACACACAAAAATAAGTATTTTTTTGGCAAACTTTTACATATTTCCGGTCACACAAAAAAATACATAAATACGGCACTTAAGTTGTGAGAATATTTTTTTAACAATATTTTATTTCTTTTTTTTCAGCCCGAGAGATTGAATGTGTTCAAAAACAATCAAGAGAGCTGGGACTACACAAGTAAGTTTGATTTTTATATTGAATGCTTTAGAATTTATCATTGTAGTAAAAAAATATATCTTCAAGTTAAAATGAAATATCAACGACTGAATACAATATAGTACCTACAAATTACGTTACATTTAACATCGCTAAATGTATGATTTTACACTGGGAGAAACGATGGGGTGTTTAAATTTATATTTGTTGTTTAGCGTTATGTTTTGTTGGTAGGTTTTGCTCAGTGTTTAACCTATCTTATAAGGCAGTGATGCATAATCTTTTAGTGTGCTTAAAATGTTAGACAATATTGGTTACAAGAGTTTTTTTATTGCTTCGTAGATTTTGTGCTATGACGAGCTTCCGAAAAAATTAACACTAACGACGGGTTATTTCACAGAACTTGAACAATTCATCAAATTTAAAAGTTAATACCTATTCAACTTCTGTGAAAGTTCTTTTTTTATTTTTTTTTATCTTTCAACGTGAGATAGTTGTTTCTCAGTACTTGGATAGTAACAGAACTTGAATAGGACTGCCGCAGAACTTGAATTTTAGCATTGAAATTTGATCAGATATTATTTTAGACTTTCACGGTTAAAAGTAGGATTATCGTGATTTATTTTTAGGGTATTATGCCGTGTTACGCTACCTCCTTCTTTAGTCAACGTTTCAAACGTCCCTGATGATGGACCTGTCCGAAACTTTGGCTAAAGAAGGAGGAAGTTCAACACAGCATAATATCCCAAAAATAATTGAAATTTGATGATTTTTTTAAATTCTGTGAAGCGACAACCGGTTTCGAGAGTCAGTTGTTTCACAGAACTTGAACAATTCATCGAATTCCAAAGTTAATATTCAAGTTCTGTGAAACAATTGGCCCGAACGCACGTAATAATGATTTTTAAAAAATTGCACATTCACTGAAAACTATTTTAGCAAATTTACCATTTAATTATAATGTTGAATTGGATCGCGGGTTGTGCATCACTGTTCTAAAGTTAACCGCGCTTTTGATGAAATGTGCATTACATATATGTATGTTGTGTAAGAAATTAACTTTGCATGATTTTATGTAGATAACAGCATACTCGTTTTAAATATGCAAATGATAAAAACCGATAACATTGTGCTTTGGACGTGTCCGTGTGCCTAAATATTTTTTTTCTTCACTTCTGGTGAAATTTAGCATTTTCGAATGTCGAAATTCTTTGGCGAACAAATCAATTTCGTTAACATTTAAATTGGCGAGATCAGTTTTTTTTTCTGTATATTACACTTCACATTACACTTCTTGGGATTTTCCTCTTCAGTGGTTTTAGATTATAGTATAATACCCTTGTAACATATTTGCATATCCTCCATTAGTTAATATAGTTTTATACTATTTTTTTCCTCTTATATTGTTTTTGCTCTACAGTTTTATTAATTTATTTTTATTATTATTATTCATATAACTTTCACATTACAATATTCATTTGCATTATCCCGACCACCATACTAGGCTCATGCCCGTATCATTGCAGTCGTATATAGGCTGTATTATAATGTAATAATAAGAATAGTGAATGTATACTCATAAATAAAAGCAATGTTTAAAATACATTTATTTACCATAACAAAAATCAAAACTAAATTTTAACTAACTGATAATAGACATTTCAAAGGGAAAAGTAATAAAATGTTCAAATAACATTAAAAGGCAAGATTAAAAAACACATATTTTATGTTTATTTTAACGAGCACTCATTTCCTACATTAGGAAATTATTGCAAAATATTGTTTACGGCAATCTGTTAACCATATAAAATCGTGTAACAAAAAAAATACTACTTAATAAAGAAAAAAGTGAAATATTTACTAACAAATTGTTCGACTGTTTGAAAATGCCTTCAGGAGGCGAAATAGCTGTCACGCATAATAATAATTATATAGCACACCAGAACTTGTTTATGAATAAACTTTTATAAAGTGAATAATAATATTATTGAATATATGAAAGACAAAAACTTAAAATTAAATAGGAGGTCTGCAAATTCAACTTGTTGACGATAAATTATGTATTAAAACACTGTGTTTATATTGTTAATTTTATCAAGTCAGTTAGCGGATTGTAAGAAAGAGCAGTTTACGTTTTCGCAATTTAAAAACTATTAATATTTTTATGTATGTATAAATTCAGTTAGATGTATTTTACTACATCTTGTAAAGTATTGTGAGTTTTACAGATACGCCCTATTAAAGTGTTTCGCGTATGGGACAGTGCAGTATTCTAAATAAATCGTTCGTTATGGTGTTGGTTCAGGGCAACAAAATGCAATATTTTCTAACAGATATGATGAATTAACACGACAGTTCACAAATTTGTATAAGAATAAAGCACCCGAAATTGAATGCGTTTTTATACAGGGTCTCCGGGGATAAAGTGCATTAACTTCGTGAGGTGATTCTACATGATGGTAGGATTAAAAAAGGTTAACAACTTTTTCCGAAATTCCAATATTTTTTTTTCCATACAAAAAGACGTACCTACAAAAAATCCTTAGTGTGAAGTACGATCTTACTTGCTGAGAGCCTGCCGGGCGCCCGACTCGATTGTGATTGGCCCGTATCGTAACAGCGAAAAATAATAAATCTGGCCGTCCACGCCGGACTAATTTTATCTTTTTACCTCAAAACTACCCCTAAAAGTTGGAATTTCGAAAAAAGTTGTTTTTTTACTAGTACTGTCATGTAGAATCACCTCCCGGAGTTAATATACTTTACCCCCGGACACTCTGTATAGAGCAATATGATCAAACCGTGTAAAATATTTTTAACACCTCAGATTTAAATGTCCGGGTTTAATTTTCCCCACAGGAAAAACTAAACCCTTTCACACACTTCCCAAATGATCATCTGGTCAATCCACGTTATGCAATTGCACTATATGTATTAATAATTACAAAACAATACAAGAACAACATGTCAACCTACCAGAGACCAGATGGGAAAATAATTCACCGACTCCAGATATTTTCATATCAGAGGGTTCGGCTCTGTGGAATTCCTAATTGAACCTATAAATCCTACTGATCCCTCAATATAAATATTTAAAAAATCTTTTGTAATCCTACATGTATTTAAAATTACCGATTTTTGCATTTTTATATATAAATTCTTTGACAAATCTAATACGCCTAAATTTTGAATCAGAGACCTAGGTATAATGCCAGTAGCCGAAATAACAAATGGTAATATTTTTATAGTCCGAGAATGCCAAATTCTTTTAATCTCATTTCCTAAATCTGTGTATTTTCTAATTTTTTCAGAAACAGTTTTTTGAATATTACAGGAATTTGGAACGAAAATAAAAGAGCTTTTTATTAATATATTTTTTACTATTTATTATCAGAATCAGTCTTGGTATTTTAATGTTGCACCGGCTTTATCTTTTCCAGATTATAATGGCTGCCCTATTTTGAGTAAAGTTTTCGAGTTTCTACCTACCGACCCTTGTGATTTTGCCCTCATTAAAAGTTTTTTTCTGAAGGTTAGATTCTGAAATAAGTCTTATTTAGGGAGGGTTATGTACTTATGTTCAAAAGAATATATTGTTCGTGTTTACTGAAGGGTTTTTTAAAATTATATGATTTTGAAAAGTAGCCCCGACATCCTTTAAAACATCACGAACTTTGAGACTTGGCACGTATTCAACTGAGCGCTAACTTTTCTCTGTCATTACTTAATATAAAATTATTTACAAAACCAAACAAAAAGTGTAACACCATGGCATTCTCATTATTAAATGTTAATATTAGTTAATGTATTTGTTATTTTACGCGAGTTATTAAATCCAACATTCTGAAACGGAAAAAATCGTAATATGTTCCAATTTTTCTGAAAAGGCGATTAAAGTACAGTATAGTTAATTCTGTGATTAATTCTATCCGTTAAAAACGATAAAGTACGCTACTGTTATTATTTTTGGGATGTGTTAATAATCCATTTAATTCTTTTTAAATACATCAAGCACAGCTTTCAAAATCTGCTAAATCCCTGCCCGTTTAAATTTTGACATAATTACTCGTACATGTTGTACGTAATTCTAAACGGTTTCATGTAACACTACATAAATATACAGAATATTTTATTTACGATTTATCAGGGGAAATAAAATAAAATATACAAGGATGCGGCACAGCGGCATCAAAACATATGTATAAAAAAATTGAATAGAACTCAGAATTGCATCATTAAGACCATATTAAAGGTCCCCATAAGAGTTTGATGTTCCAAGGATTCAAAAAATCTATGCCAAAAACATTCTGGTTCATCGACTCAAAAAAGATATAGAGGCAAACACCTCACACAGTCATAAAACCAGAGACAAACAAACAGAAATACTAAACATATTATAAATTAAAGTCCTCCGCCGCGACTGTCTGTCTGTTTGCGATATATTCAAAAAATTTTGAACGGATTTTCATGCGGTTTTTACCAATAGATAGAGTGATTCATGAGGAAGGTTTGGGTATATAATTTTATTGGCTTTAGGAACTATCGGAAAAAGAACTTGCCAGTATATTAAAAACATCGTCATATAAGTTTCTGAAAAACTTGAAGTTGTTCCATAGAAGTCGCTGAAAGCTTATCCAAAACATAGCCCCCCTCAGCACAGGATCTTCTAGTGAGGAGGACTGCGAATATAATCTATTATCTTTACATAGTATAAAGCAAAGTCGCTCCCGCTGTCTGTACGCTTAGATCTTTTAAACCACGCAACGGACTTTCATCCGGTTTTCACCAATAGTTAGTGATTCATGAGGAAAGTTTAGGTATATAATTTGTCAAGGTTTTGTGTAAATTGGTTAAAATATATGATTTACTAGCTGGTACCCGGCATGCGTTGCTATGCCATTTAATAAAGAAATTGTTTCTCCTTGCGAGTCCTTTCCCATTTTTCCCGTTCCCCTCCCGCCTCCCCTCCCTCTCCCGCGTTCACCTTTCCCCACTCCGCTCCCCCCATCCCCCGTCCCGCGATCCTCCCTCCCGAGTTCCCCTCCCCCCTCCCAGGTTCCCCTCCATGGTTCCACTCCTCCCACCGCCCCTTCTCGCGAACCCCTTACCCGAGTTCCCATCCCCCCTCCCGCATTTCATACATTCAGTTATCAAACAGCTCGCGTGCCACCTATTGCAAATTTCATAATGCCAGAGCTCACCAGTAGTTTTATACAAACCTTATCCTGACAATAACGCACACAAAAAAAAGAATTATCCAATTTGTTGCATTCGTTCGGATGCGTACATACATTTCGGCGATTCATTTTTTTAAATATAAATAGATAGATAGATATAGAAATACATAGATAAAGGGAGCGGCCTGACAAGCGGGCAGAGGGCAGCGGGCTGGCAAGCTAGCGGTGTGGATTTGATATGTGTGCAAATTAACAGATGGCGTTGGTTATAAAGGTTGGGTAATGCCGTTGTCTGCTAGTTTATATATAAACATTTAAAATTTCTGTAAATGTAAAAATTAAAAAATACTAGGGCTGTCCGTAAAGTAAGGTCTACAAGGTGCTGCAGTCGCGAAAAACGATTTTTCGCGCAACCTTTTAAAAAACACTGGCGTGTTGCCTGGTTTCACCTTGCCAAATCCCCACCACGATGCACCTTATGTGACGCTTAGTCTCGGTGTGGTAGCCGTTCGCGATGGAGCTTCCACTCGCCGCACCCGCCAGGTGTAAGTTACGCTCTGTAATTCGTTTTAAACTTTGCTTCGGCGAATCTGAATAAATCCACTGGGATTGTTCCTTTGTATGTGGTGTCATGTAGTGTATCCAGGTCTTGTCCCCAGTCATAATTGAGTCCCCAAGAATTCTGCGCCGTCGATGTCGTAGCACTAAAGGTATTCGCGGGCTGCTTCAACCCGTTATTTTTTGTTATCTTCTGTGAGCATTCTGGGACCCACCTTGGGCACACTTTGTGGTCTCCCAAATGTTCTGTCAAAATCTTGTCAACAGTGGTCTTACTGACATCAGGGATCATACCACAGAGCTCCCGAACCGTCACCCGTCGTCCTGCAATCATTGTTTTTTCCACTTTTGCAATTTTTTCGTCTGAAACCGATGGCTGTACGGCACGCTTTTAAATTCTCTGCACCATTTGTGCACGTTTTTGCACTCATACACTGTTTTCCATACACTTCAAGTAGCTGAGAATTAATTTCTACCAGTGTTTTATTTAAAAAAAAAAACTAATTATTGAGCATAATTCACCCCTGGCGGGTGCGGGGGGCGCAAGCTCCATCGCGAACGGCTGTCACGCCGAGACTAAGCGTCACAGAGGGTGCATCGTGGTGGGGATTTGGCAAGGGGAAACCAGACTACAAGCCAGTGTTAAAAGATTGCGCATAAGTACGTTTTTCGCGACTGCGGTACCTTGGAAACCATGTTTTACGGTCAGCTCGTATATATTTTTGTCTATTATTCCATTTTGACATATTTTGAATCATAGCAGTGCGAAATGATATCTGCACTGCATGTTTGTTTTATTTTATTTTTACGAATGTCCGTGTATACCTAACCAATACCCATATTATTTTAACAATGTTAGTTCAATCCTCTATCACAGTCCACTTTAAATCCTCGGCTGGTTTACTCTGGGGGGCGTCCCCTGTCCACATTGTCCCCGATTCACGTTCCCCCCGGTTATACATGCGCGACACGCGTTCGTTTAAATATTGTCTCTTTTGACATTAATTGATCCAGGGATTCAACCGCGTTCGGAGGCAGTGGAACTCCGGTACACTTACACGTCGGAACTTTTGACGTGCTTATTATAACGAAAAATAAAATGTTTATATTATATTTATTTGCTTTTCCATATTTTGTGTGATTATAAGCGGAAAATGTTGCTTTTGTCGTGATGGAGGACTTAGCCAGCCGAGGAATTGAACACACGACGCCTGGGTGAAACCCAAACGCCATGCCAACTCGGCCACAATTTTGTTTGTAAATAAAATGAAAAATGGAAATATAACTATGCTTATCAAGAGTAAAGAGAAAAGGAAAAAAATATTTCAAATAAACGATCAAAATAAAATTCTGGTACATAAAAATATTATTATAGGTACACACGAGTAGAACTTTACCGCATGTCTTAACTCCTATTTTAAATTCTATCATTTCCAATTTATTGTGATAATGAAAATATCAAACATTTTCTGTTAAAATATTATTTTATAGGTAGATACCTACTAATGATACTTAAATTCAAAACAAATCCGATTTTATTTAACCAGAATTACAATCACAGACAGACCCACAACCGAAATTAGTATTTTTGATACACGCCCTATAATAGGCATTAGCAAAGGCATATTTCGCCATATTGGTATTGCATAATATAATCATCCCATGTCCAATGGTAAATACCTACTTTATGACTGTATGTGATTACCTACTTTATGGCTGTGTTGCTTTCATACAGAATGCCATTTTCCCAAAGGGTCAAAAGAATTCATCAATGAACGAATCCGATTTTATTAAACCAGAGTTGTAATCACAGACAGACCCACTAACGAAATTAGTATTTTTAATAGACGATCTTTAAATACGAATACTTTGGGCATTCGCAAGGCATATTTCTCCATATTGATATTTCATAATAATATAAACCTATGTCTAATGGTAAATACCTACTTTATGACTGTGTGTAAATACCTACTTTATGACTATTGCTTTCATACAGTATGCCATTTTCCCAAACTATCAAGTGAATCGATCAATGAACAAATACGATTTTATCGAACGAGAGTTACAATCACAGACAGACCCACAAACAAAATTAGTTTTTTTGATATACTTACGCCTTTAATATGAGAACTTTAGGCATTAGCGGGGCACAGTTCGCCATATTCAAATGTTGAAATTAAATATCCCGCTAGAAGACTTAAAATATATTTTTTTATGAAGTGTTCTAAAAATACACACAACAGAAGACAGACGTAAAAACAACGACTTAACCTTTCTATTAAAAATACCTAACTCTAAATTCAACTGTTGCGAATACCCACAGTAACAGCACGACAAAATACACTATTCTACTGCAGTATTCATAAGCGGAACTACATTGCCCACTCGCCGATACAACGATTTCACACTAAGGGAAATCAGTACTTAGGTGATGTTGATATATTTAATGTCAACTTGGCGAGTTTTATGGATCTTGTAAAAATATATTCCACTATTTCTAAACACATCTGTATTTTTGTTTTTTTTATGATCATGTTTTCAGTTTTTTTATCTTATTTTATTTTAGAAAAATGAAACAATACAACTTTGTATTATTATTATTATTATTTCTTTATTTGTTTCAAAATTATCTATCATAAATTAATTGTACTACCAAACACGTAAAAGCCCTCTGAGCGTTAAATAAATAAATATCGATATTGTATAAAATAATCCGATGTCTAAAAGTAAATACCTACTTTATGACTGTGTTGCTTTCATACAAATTGCCATTTTCCCAAACCACCAAGTGACGCCTTTTCCTAAAATACCATAATATGTGAAATCCCAAAGCTCGATGCCTTTGGTCTGCAAACATCGTGACATTTGCAATTAGAGCCATATGGTCTTCTTCAGTCTGCTGCAAGCTTAGGAACTAGTGTCTTGCATTTCCCAGACGTTTCACCGGTCGCTAATAACTTGTGACTGCATACAGTAATGCATACTGCATTGGGTGCATAGTGCATACATTCAGGTACTGTGCTGTTTGTGCTATTGGACTGGAAGTTAATACACCTGTCAACCTGCTGGCAGATTATTTTGTTGTTTTGGTAAGTTTGTACTGTGGACTGTATTCAGGGATGCAATTATTGCTTCAGGAAACTATGGTTTCCCTCGAACAAGGCTTGTTTATTGGTTATCTTTTAAGTGAAACTTCTATAGCCCCGCTATGATTTGGATTTCGGTTGAAACCGAAATGACGATTACTGCGCCTGCGACGCATCAACTACGCGCTCATTAGCCGCTTTGATTATGATGTCACTTTTAAAGGCTCCTGTTGGTTGAGATATGAAACGGACGTTACCCTATTAATAACGTTCGATGGTTCCTGAATTATCATCAATATTTTGGTGGTTTATTTGTTGGTATTGTGCCCTATTATGCTTCCTCCTTTAGCCAAACTCCGCGTTTCGGACAGCATTAGAGTGTCCGTCATCAGTGCACATTGTGGTGAAATGTGTGTTTGTGTATGTAGAGGCGATACGTGTAATTCTCTTAGGACCGGTATTTCGGTATAATTAGTTAAATTAATTTGGTTTTCGGCGTTTAGTTTTGATGTAGCCGACAAGTACCAGATACCAAAAACTAATAAGCTTAGACCGTCATTTCTTTTTATATTAATGGGATTTAAACACGGCGTTATTCCCCGTAAATAAATTTAATCATGTTTCTACTTTTGGCTGTGAAAACCTCAATCATATCGTTAATATTATTCTTTTTTAATAAGCACAAGAATTCTAAAAATTTTCACCCAATGAGCGCTTTTGTTATTACCTTGACGATCCACGATTACGGTTCCGTGATAGCATGAGCATAAAAAAGGCAATAAACATGCGTTCCTTAGTTATCCACAAAATTCTGCAGCTCTTTCAAAAGATGAGAAACACAATGTACGTAGGTCTGTTTCCTCCAAAGGAAAAACTAATCGTTTTCTTCCATCTCTCTCACACACCGCACCGTGACGTCTCCGTAGACC
Source organism: Limnephilus rhombicus (assembly GCA_929108145.2). Classification (NCBI taxonomy): domain Eukaryota; kingdom Metazoa; phylum Arthropoda; class Insecta; order Trichoptera; family Limnephilidae; genus Limnephilus; species Limnephilus rhombicus. The sequence continues at coordinate 17,944,525 of OV815298.1, read as the reverse complement.
ACTACAATACTACTAGCCGTGACTAACAATACGTGACGATAATTTTGAAAGTGAGGAAAATAGTGACAAGGATAATATTTAAGTGTGATTGAGTTCCAATAATTCAAAAACGTCAAATGCCAATGCGCTGATGGTTTTGCTTTTGGTCTTAACCCTAGAAAGATAATCTTATTTTTACCTACCTGAAAGATATAATCATACGTCTGAGAGACGCAATGAAGTTTAAAAGTGAATATTATCACAATTACACAGTTTAAAGATAGTTGAATAATTAGTTTAGGGTTTTGTACTTTAAATAAAACCAAAACAATTATAAAAGATATAATGTAATTAAAAAAAAAAAAAACAAAATTCTGTAAACCTCTTACCAAGCAACTACAAAATATTAAGTCTTTCTTTAAATAAAAATAATGTTTTATTTTATGTCTAAATTGTTTTTTTTTTCATGCTATGAAAGTTTAAATGCTAATCAGTCATTATAATTAAACATAATTTTATTTTTTATTTCTGATAGATAGTTACACAAAAGGTCCTAGAGACGTACTGAAGTTTAAAGGTGTATATTTGACATAGTATTATCATTCTTCCACAGTTTAAAGGTAGTTGAATAATTAATTAGTTGAAGGTTTTGTATTTTAAATAAAACAAAAAAAATATATATATATATTTATTAATTAAAATAAATAACAATATTCTGTAAACCTCTTACAAATCAACTTCAAAATATTAGGTATTTTTTTAAAAAGAAAAATAATGTTTAATTTTATATCTAAATCGTATTTTTATATGTTAAATGCTAATCAGTCGTTATACATAAAAATAATATATATGTATGTTTTTTTTTTTTAATTCGCTAAATCACCTTTATGCGAACAAGTCTGAAAGTTACTCAAAAGGTAATCAATCATACGTCTCTCAGACGTAAGGGGTATGTATTTCTCCGTAATTATTGTACTAACCGTGGTGAAAGAGCCGCCCCGCGCAAGCTCTGCTCGGCAACTGAGATAACTGAGATAGACAGCGCGCTACGTTGCGAAATAAAAAAATACAGCATTTCTTGTGTATCGCTCACGTCTCTGAGACGTAGATTATCTTTCTAGGGTTAAATTAAAGTGCTGCAGCTCATTCTTACACACTAAATAATAACAATCTAAAATGAGACAAACGGTGAACGTATGTCTGTACCCCCCAAAGGAAACATCCAATCATTATCACACATCTCCCTTACACATATATAGAAAATGAAACGCAAATCCCGTCGCCGTATTAAGATGTATCTGTTTCCTCCAAAGGATAAAAAGTAGTGCTTTGAAGGAAACGGTCATGCGTATTTTGTTTGTCTCACCATTATTCAATGTATAAGAAAGAGCTGCGGCATTATAGCGATAAGGAACGTACAACTAAGTTACAACTTCGTAAGGGACAAGTTCGTGGAGATTATAAATCTATAAAAGCTCGTCTGTTTGAGATTGCTCGCTGTAGCCGACATTGTTCGACCCATTCTGCCTGAAAGTTGCTAGAGTTACCGGTAGGACGATACTATGCGCCGCAGGTGAAATTATCCACGGCACCGCGTCACACGGAAGTTGTTGTTTTGATATTGTTATTTTGTTGTTGCTTATGGAATTATCTTGTATACAGACTTCTGTTCTGACTTTGACAGAATATTTTTTAAATTTATTTATTTATCTATATAAAGTATATTTACATTGTGTTTTTCGATGCCTGACTCACTAGGACATACCTGTGTCGAGACACGCGTAGAGGTATATAAATGAATATCGTAGTTATATATTTGAGGTAAAATACATATTAATTTGAATACAATTAAAACAGAAAGGATCTTATAAGATTTAGAAGAGATGAATTAAAGTAGTAAATTCTGTCAAATCTATTTATGGAGTTAAATTTGACAGGATTAAATTATTTTAATCTATTTTATATGGGTGAGGCGTTAGGTCGTATATAAATTGTTATTTCTGTCTATTTGTAGTAGTGTGGCATCCAATATTTACAATCCATTTCTTTATATGTATCTTGTTTGAATTTTGTCAAGGATTCAGTTTGTCTGATCGTAGCTGGTAGTGTATTGTATAGTTTGCAAGCTATGTATTTAAAGTGTCTTTGTCTAATGGTGGTTTTAGAAAAAGGAGTTTGAAGAAGTACTTCGTTTTTGATTAGGGTATTGTGTAGCTTTGTATAGTGTTTTGTTGTTTTTGTGTAAATAAACTAAGATGGATCTTGAGTAGGGGTATTTTATATCCACAATGTTGAAGGTATTGAAGATCGTATCAGATCGGATCCTATCTTGAATTGTTCTCATTGTATTTTTGGATTACAGTTTCAGATGAATAAAGTTGTTTAACTGTAACGTATGATTGTGTTAATGCTCTGTTTTCAATTTATTTGGTACCTACATGTAGTATTTTAAACCAAATACTTTATGCTTAGCCTCTCATGCCTCGACCGTATTATTTCAGAGGGTCAAAATATATCCGCTTTACAACAAAATACAAATAAATGGAATATTTCTTAACGTATCCGGAAACTAAAACCGTTTATGAAAGGTGATAAAATACGCTTTCAAATTTCACAAATCGAAGTAAGCTTATCATTTTTGAAATATAAAACATTTTCACGTAAACATAAAAAAGTTTTAAAAATGGCTCACCTTACATTTTTTCTAATTAAAATTACTGAAAATGAAAAAAAAACACATTGGTACATATTTTATTAGATAAATTTATTCTAAACGTTATTGTCTCCTCACTTTTTTGTCATTTCATAAATTTATTTCAAAATTCGATTCGCAATTTTGGTTTAATAGAGGTATAGATTTTATTTATTTTGTGGTTAGTTTTTGAATTTGAATATAAAGCGTGTTTTTTTCTTTCTAACACCGTTTATATCATATTTCTCACTACGATAGTAAGGGAGATAAAACGATTTCTATGAGACCTGCACGAGTTGTTTCGAAAACCGAACAATAATCTTTAAGGGTTAATAAATTGTTACTTTTTTCTCCAAATCTTATCTAAAATAACACAGCTTTATTTAAAACACCAGCAGACTATACTATACATAAATTAAATTAAATTAATATTATACTTTAAAAGATGCTTTAGTTACGCGTTGAAACTGTACGTTGTTTTAACTGTACTGCGAAAGAACTAGCAACATTGCATTTTGGTATGCTGGTCAATACTAGCGCATGCGTCTTGCGCTTGATTTTGACAGCAAAATGTTAGTTTTGGTTTGTGATTGTTGTGTGATTCAGACATAGACATCCAAATGACTAGACAAGCAGTTACAGGTGAGGGGTCAAACCAAACCATGGAAGGCGAAGAGGGGAAAGATGACTGTGATTCGTTATACAATCAATCTGACAGTAAATAGGCATCTCGCATTACAATATCACCATTTAGTTCTTAAAAGCAAAATCTGCTTTGAATGAATAGACATTTTTACATGGGAGCGCGAATTGCTTGCCACGATAATAACATATTTGCTAAGGCCAAATGCTCGCCCCAAAAAGACTCGCCCCAATACACGTAGCAATATTTTGTTGCCGTGTTTAGTTAAAACACTATTACAAATGTTTCATAATTTACTTACCCCTGTAACCAGCGACGAGCACACTGGAGAACCGCCCACATTCGCTATGTGCACATTGATATGTAGATATATTGTATAAAATACGCTACCGTTATGGCGTTGTATTTCGTTAAATGTATGGATGTTACCTTCTAGCTGTTCACGGCAAGAATGATGACGTCACACATTTTAGATTCAAGCGAGGCTCTATCCCCTCCCCATGGAGCGAGCCGGTTCCAAGGAGGAGCTGCAGCCGGCGCCATGTGGAGGGGGAAATAATACGTTTTTTATCACTTGGGCAGGTCCATGTATATTCATATGTCCGTGGATTCAGATCATGTTTTTGTTCATAATTAATCCTATAAACCAATTCACTATATATAATTCAATGTATTTACTATTATTTTCGTTATTTTTGGTCAGTTTTAATCCATTAATCATGTTGTGAATTTAGTTTTGTTTCCGGAAAAACCTTGTTTTTTTCTGACACTATTTTTTAATTGAATTTTACTAATTTTAATTGTGTTTTGGGATATCCCCGACTCCATTCATATTCCATCGTGTTGCCGTGTAAAAATCTTTCGCAATTAATTTATTATTGGTCAATTTTCATACACAATATTTCAATGTGTTTATTTTGCTAATTGCAGTGTCTTCCTTTACACAGAAATATCACGCGTAAAGTGACATGCTGCGGCAAAAAAGCGAGGCTCAAAGCTTTGTGTGCATTTAGCGACTAGAGCATTACGCGGCATGGTCCATTATCATATCAATTTCCTAAGTCCCCGTTCGTGATGAAATAATTGTTGAGAATTCGTTACACTAATAATAATAATAATTGGATGATTTGTGGAGCGCCGTTTTTGTGAAAAATCACCTCAAGGGCGCTGTGCAATTTTATTTATTTATATAATACATGTTACATAATTAAGACATTTACGTAGATGAGATATATTAAATCACATTACTAGGCGGCTGCCTTTTTCATGGTGACCAATAGCGTATAGTTACTTTGTCTGAAGTCTAGTTAGTGTAAACATATAGATTTAGTTTATAATGATGCTGAAAATTAGAAAAATTATAATAAAAGTAGCAAATAGAAAGGAGAAACAGAAGTGCGTAAGCATTTTATTATTATGCTTTCTTAGGCTCTATCTAATTTTATTTTTTACAAACAGATACAGAAAAAACATGCACCTGGTAAACACACTTTAATTGAAAAGTTTATGCTTGGAGAAGATACGACTTTGCACGTGGAGGACATTATATTTAAAACACTGGACACTGCATGATTTTACATTTGCTACCCCCTTCACTGTAGGTATTACATTAATAAGAAGATTAATGCCAAAGTTGAATTTATACTTATTTTGAAAGACTGGAGAATTTAGAATGTTAACTTACTAACTAACGCTGTATCCTCGAAAGAGTATACAGAGAGGATGAACGTCATATGTCGTCTCATGCAGAATGTTCACTTAGGCCTCCCGCTCACGGATAAACTGAAAAAAAAACAGTTGTCAACTCAATCAAGGCAGCGCGGCGAGCACGTTTCGGTTGTCAGGTTGACATGGTTACGCTTCATAACCAGTCAAGTTTTCGAGTAGTTTGCGATTATGTCGGAGTAGGAAAATATCGATTTTATTCAGGAGGTTGATAAATTATTATTATTTTAAATTACGATTGATAATTGATAAATTATTAATAACTAGATGGTACCCGGCATGCGTTGCAATGCCATTCAAAGACATAATCAGTCAAGTTTTCGAGCAGTTTGCGATTATGTCCCACTGTCCCACTGCTACGCTGACGATCAGCAAGTTTATTTTTACTGCTCTCCAAACGAAATCAACAGTCTCAAAATCCGCATAGCGGAATGCCTAGAAGCAATAACTCGTTGGATGTCTTCAAACAAGCTGAAGCTGAATCCATCTAAGACTGAGTTTCTATGGGCGGCCACAAACAAATGCCAACATTTCATAGACAATACACCTATTTCCATTTCCGGCAACGATATTATGCCAAAGACAACAGTCAAACTTCTTGGCGTTAATTTAGATTCAGACTTTTCGTTAAAAAGTCAAATAAATAGGACAGTAAGCACCGGTTTTTTTCACCTAAGACAACTCAAGTCAGTTCGAAGAAACCTTCCTACAGAGGCGACAAAACTATTAATTAACTCTTACGTAGTCTCGCGGCTCGATTACTGTAACGGCATCTACGCTAGTCTTCCCAAATATCAAATTGACAAACTTCAATCCGTGTTTAATGCAGCGGCAAGGCTCATAACTGGGGTTTCTAAATATTCGCATATTTCAGAACACCTTCGTAACCTTCACTGGCTCAAGTGCCCTGAGAGAATGCAGTACAAATTGTGCTGGATGGTTTTTAAATCAATCTACGAAATGGCCCCACCTTACATCTCCGAATTATGCGTCCCGGAAAATACCGGTCCGAGACAATTAACCCTTAGATCAGCAACTTCATCTGCTAAAGGCAGACTAATAGAACCTAAACGAAAGCCAAATACTATGTTTGGAGATCGTGCTTTCGGAGTATCTGGGCCTAAGGCTTGGAATAGACTCCCTCCGGAATTAAGATGCATAACAAGCCCAACAGAGTTTAGGTCCAAACTAAAAACCTTCCTTTTTGGGCTCTCATACCCGTAATTTAAATATACCTTTTTCAGAGTAGCATACTTGTATTGTCTATGATAGGTCTTAATCACACTTTCCTTACTGAATTAAAATTACTCGATTCCTTACACATCAATCTGTCTCTTGACGAATCACATTTAGAAAGATCAAATCCTTATAGGTACTACTGCACCACCCACCTTTACATGTTGCTTTTACTTTCCAAAATACACTCGTCAAAGAATACATTACATATTAATATTAAAATATTTTTCAGGATTAAATAACATGTGTTCACAATAATGTCCTCTGCGTGCGAACTCTATCTAAATTTCTTTAAATGGACAATATACAGTGTTAATTTCAAGCGACCTCCCAGGTAAGTATGGTCCTGTTTTCATTAAATTTTAGGCAGCATCGCGTTCATTGGTCAAAATATTGTACACATATTTTCGTATCGGTGATCAATGAACCGATGTATGCAATTTGTAGCCATAAGTTGTTTATAATTGTTTGCCTAGCTTGTAGTTTTTAGATTTTAGAAATGTATTATAAGTTTGTACAGCGCCCTTGAGGGGATTTTTCACAAAAACGGCGCTATATAAATCATCCAAATATTATTATTATTATTATTATGTCGGAGTAGGAAAATATCGATTTTATTCAGGAGGTTGATAAATTATTTTTATTTTAAATTACGATTGATAATTGATAAATTATTAATAACTAGATGGTACCCGGCATGCGTTGCAATGCCATTCAAATAAATCTGCTTGTCCTTTGCCGTGCGTCCCGGTTCCCTTCCACCTTTCTCGCCTTTCCCCTCCCTCGTCTATTCCCTTTCCGCGAACCCCACCTCCCCCTGCCTTTCCTCCCTGCCGCTAAAATATATGATATACACACATTTTCATTTTTACAAATTTCATAACGCTAGAGCTTACCTTTATATACAGCCTATGTTACTCGTTAATAATCTAGCTTTCTATTGGTGAAAGAATTTTTAAAATCTGTTTAGTGTTTTAGGCGTGAAAGCTCAACAAACAAAGACACGCACTTTCGCATTTATAATATTAGTATGGATTTTATTTTTGTTAAAAACGCTGATATAATTACTAAAATCGTAAAGTTGAGTTGCGCCATGAATTGAGTTGCCAACCAGTTTTCGGTTTCTCCATGAGCGAAGGCCCTGTTGAGTTTAGTTGAATCTGAGTTGTTACGGGACCATTAAATAGAGACATTCATATTTTCCTGCATCCTTTACACTGCTATCTTCATTCCTCCTCCCAGTTACTTCCTGTTTGTCCAGCCCCAGTCTCTGCGCTGTAATTCCGACGTGTGGTGATGGATCTTTAATTATGGTCGTCGTTAGTCTTCTGTAATTCGAGCCTGATTACTCGATGTTGATGTACATGGATCGATTGGACAGCGCTTCGTGATTTTTTTCTTTCAAATTTTGATTCCAACCACAATTAATGAATATCATAGATAAATATTATATAAATGTGCGGGGAACCCAAAAAAAACTATTTATTTCCTTTTTTTTTTAAATTTTTTGGCAACTAAAGATTTAAAACAACTTTTGAGGCCGGGTCCACCCGAAATCACATCAGCTGGTATTAACCCTCAAACTTAGTCGAACTGAATATCTTTTACATTTCAAATTGGTAAATAATACACAAAAAATTATAATTTTGTAATAAATATCATTTCGGGGGATCAACTGTCGAGCTACCAAATTTGTCAGACGATAATAATTTGATCAAAAGATGAAACGGGTCTAGTGAAACCGGCCCTTGACGAAGACAGTTCAAATGTCACACAAGCACAATGGCGGTACATTGAATGTGACGATGTCAAATTGGACAATGCAAATGTGACGATGTCAAATGTGACGATGTTAAATGGGACGATGTAAAATAATTTATTTTTTTTTACGTTAGCTCCACACAGGAGGCACCGAGGAAACAATTTCCCTAGGGGCCTATGTCATCTTTGAGGATGCTGTGTGGAGGGTTTTGTAAGGGAAAGGAAGGAGAGGAAGATATGGGAAGGAAAAAGGTATGAGGGGTGGGTAGGAATCTGGGGATCAGTGAGGCCAGCAGTGACGGACATATGAATCTATTCCTCACACTGCGGTGCAAGGCGAAGGGTCGGGAGAATCCGGCTGGAGAGGTCAAAAGGCCTCCCTCAATCACTCTCCTCCGATCCAGCCCGCCACGCAGTGGTTGGGCAAACGTATCCGCCACCAAGACCTAGACAAACCTCATCCCATGAACCCGGGTCCCCTGCTAAGTCACCAAACTCAGCGAACTACTTGGGGTGACCTGTGGCAGGGGTGTTGTTTGTCCAATAAATGGTTCCCGGGCGGCGGTACCCATACCCGCCTCCCAAATTAAAAATAATGTGACGATAGGACACGATGCCATTTGCAAAATTGAGAGCATTTTGAGATGACTTTTGCACCTCCTGATAAAATGAAGAAAAAAAAAACTATTTTTATGTTTTAGCACTACAACGGTAATCGAACCAGCAACCTCTCGATTCAACTAGGCTAATACGTTAACGAAGTTTCCGAAATATACCAATAATCTCACATAACATGTCAATGAAATTGTCGCATCGTAATAATATGATTATCGTTATAATTGCTGAATTTCATTTGACAAAGCTCCAGTCGACATTTATAACCAAATTCATTTCTCTAATATTGCCCCCATTTCCAGATTGCAATTCGAACAAGAAGCCGGGGATGTATGCAGATGATAAATACGCCTGTGGCGCTTTGGAAATCAAAGACTTTGGGGCACTATTCTCGAAAGTCGAACGGCTCAACTCGTATTCGCTCTTCAAAAAAAAAAAACATTTAATTTCTTGAATCTCTAACTTTAAAAAAATCAATCCGTCTTTTCCCATTTTTATGATAACTTTAAATAAACTATATATGCGTACATTGTCAAAAAAATAATTTCGTTTAATTATGTATATTTAAATTTTAACTTAAATAAAATTAATCCGACTTTTCTCATTTTTTATGATCACTTTAAATAAAGTATGTGCATACATTGTCAAAAAATAATTTTCTTTAAATATGTATATATTTCTTAGAGTGGTACATAGATACTCTGAATCGTTCTGGTGAAAGATCACCACTCAGAATCGAAACGTTGCGATAGTCATGTTTACAGACCAGATCTGAAGAGCCAGGTACTTCCCAACCAATCTCTTCACTACCGCCTTTCAAAACCACCAAAATCACTCCTTCCAACCTCCTTCAAGTTCATGATATTTCCCAATTTGTAAGCCAAACTCTACCGGTTAGCTGAGGTAAATCCCGCAAAACGTTTCGCTTAATTGTGTACAAAAAAGTCGTCTTTGACGTCATCCTATACCGATCACGGCACCATCGCAAAGCATTGTGAACACATTGACTATTGTGAGGTCATCCGATCCTAATTCGATTAACCTGGTTTATCGTTTCAACAAGTCCCCTTTTCACAAAATAGAAAATAAAACTTTATTTTATATGAAAACTTTCTTTAAAAAATTAAAGTTGCATATCTAATATTGTTAAAAAAAGTTAACTGAAGTTTCTTATTATGACTATTATTGCCATGGCGACAACTTCTGGTAAAATTTCGACTAAAATGCCTTTAGAGACGTTGTTGTATTAAAATAACTTTCATACTAACAGAAAGATTAAATTGTTTTATTTTTTTTTATATTCGTTTCTTAAGATCACCACAGATATGTTTATTGTACTTTAGAACCGCATTAGGATTTGTTGAGATTATTATTTTGACAATAATTATTTACTCGAGTATTATTAGCCAAATTTCAAGAACGAGTTTATAAGCATAATGTATCTACCGACAACACTCACATATAAAATATCATCATTCTATCATTTTTTCTTATTTGCTTATTTAGCAGTAAAAACTAAACTTGGAGCAGGTGGGCGAGTTTACGTATCTAGGTAGTATGTTTACGAGAATATATTGAAAGAAGGGTAAATGCAGGTAACTATTAATGGACGACCGAACGCCGTTCGCGCTAATAAAAAGCTGCCAAAAGAAGCGAAGCCAGCAGTCCACAAAGGAGTGCTGTTACCTTCCCTGAACTAGCAGAGGAAGGATGAAAGCAGACTGAATGCTGTTGAAATGAGATACCTTTTTTTACATGAATACCGCACAAGAGTCCCAACTGCTCCCGTCTGGAGCCAGTGAGACTATGACATCCCCAAATGGGGTATGTTGTGAGGCTGAAGGTAGTGTTGAGGGAAGGAGGTAGGGAAGTGGAAGGTGGGGAAGTACCTGGCTATTCAGATCTGGTCATTAAACACGGCTAAAGCCATTTCAGGCAACGTTTCAATTCTGAATGGTGGTCTTACACCAGGGCGATACTGAGAGTATCTTCCACTCTGGAACGTGCCGCAAATATACTATATATTATTTCAAATGAATAAATTGTGAAATACACAAATTAATCAAATAAAATTTATTTTCCACGCCGGGATTCGATCCCGCGACCTTCGGAATGCGAGTCAAGCGCCTTACCGCTGCACTACGCCGGCCGTGTGAGGTAAAACACCTGAGGCGTGTGTGAGGTAAAACCATGCATGATCGTGTGAGAAATGTGGAGATCCGCCAAGAATGCAAGGCTGATGTAAGCGTAATGAATAAGATTAAGAAAGGAACTCTCAGATGGTTTGGGCATATCGAGCGAATGAATGAAGAAAGTAGTGTAAGATTAATATACGACGCGAATGTGAATGGTAGAAGAAGTCGGGGACGCTCGAGGACGACATGGCACGATCAAGTGAATAATAGAAAAGTATAATATAAAGAGTGTGTGCCAAGACCGAGTTGTTTGGCGGTCCGTTTTCTCGTGCGGGAGTGATTTTAGTTAGTTATTTTACATTCTTTTATTTATTTTAATGCACTGTACTCGTGTATTTAATCGACTATCACAACACGGTCATGTGCCTGGCATGTTGGTCGATAAATTTTTAATAAATATAATGAACAATGCTCTGAACAAAGAAAAAAAAATAAAAAAGAGATGGAGATAGATTTTGCAATAGAGATTCGAGAATAACGGCCCAAGTCTGTGCTCCTTGCTTAACTCCAGACTTAATTGTGTTCTGAGCCTCTAACAGAAATCTGTTTGCTGGACAGAGATATTAAATTGAACTCAAGGATCCACGAGAATGTAAACCAAAATCAGCGGTCGGCAACTAGTTGTTATCTCCGGAACACAAAACTGGCACTTTTACATTATTCGCAACGGTTATTTCTGATAAATACTTCGTAAAATTTGCGTATTTTATCCATTCTTTGTTGGCTGTCATATGTGTACTTGCGCCACTGTCTAGGTACCATTCATTTTACTGTATTCTCCGTTCAAAAATAGTACACTAAAAACATTTGATTGTTTATTTTTTAATTTGAATTTGATTGTTTATTTTTCTGTAACACTGGACACTGGTTTCGATAGTGACCCGTCTGTTTACATTTGTAACAAGTGACGATCTTGTCAACTGTCACTTTTGAGTTTATCGATGTCATCGCACCATTTTTAAATCTATGCTTTTTGCTATTATTTGCAACGAATGCTGCGCCGCTGGTATCCACATCATTCTTTGAAATCTCCATATCAATCAACTTATATTTTATTAAATCGGTGGTAATCTGCATACCCGAATGCTCCACCGCCATAATCATCGGGATGAATTTTTCTGGCAAACCAGCTAGAAGTAATAATAATAATAATATTTGGCTAATTTATATAGCGCCGTTTTCGCGAAAAATCACCTCAAGGGCGCTGTACAAATAAATACATAAAATAATAAAATTACTGGCTTACAACTAAGATTGATCCAATCCATACTTCGGTAATTTCAAATCCTGTGCCTTTGAATCTCTGAGCTGTTTCGACCACTTGCGTGGCGTATGAAGTCATGGAATCGCAATTTTCTTGTCGTAACGAGATTAAATGTCTTAGTAAGGATATTTTACGAGAATAACCTGAGTCATCAAACATAGACCTCAGTTTAATCCATAACTCTAAAGTTGTTTTTGTTTCCTTAAGGGTCGGGTTTGGAAAACATCGCTCCGCATTAGCAGTAGCATCCGCGTCTCGTAGCAGCAATACTAGAAAATTATATACGGGTAGTTAGAAAAATGTGTAAAGTTACTAGTGATTAAATTTTTTTTACTGTAATCTTACAAATTCTATAAGTTATACATACTCCAACTTTAGTTAAAACGTTGAAAAAGGCCTTCGCGATTATCTCTCCTGAACCTGTTGTAAACATTTTTACCAAAAATCCTTCCGTAATCTCAGAGTAAACATTATGTTAAATCAAGCTATTAAATTAAAAGCTCTTCAGTGTATCTAGATTTTTATTGTAATTCGCCTAAACTTTCTGAATTTTTCAACTATTCTCCGCCATACAAAAATGTATGGCAAAATATTACGCCGCGCGATGTCTTATATAACGGTTGAATTTCACAGAATTCATTCAGTTGTGAGATAGCGGTCAAGGCGACAGCACGCATATTTTTTTCGCAGCAATTTTGTTCGCTGTTTATTCGATTTTTGAAGGAATCATTGAGGAGATAGGTGTTACAGTAACCGGGTAAGTAGAAATAAAATATATTTATTATTATCTAATAAATTATTTTTAACTTGATTTACAGTTTTACATATTTTATTATTATTTTTTTTTTAAACTTCAGGTACCTTCAAAATGGGTAAAAATAAAGGAATTCTTGCTTACCGTGCCATATAAAATAGACCCTCCCACTGGAAGAATAGGAGAATAAGGTAATAAAGTCAAAATTTAATTTTTTTACTGATTTCTATCAAGGGTAGTTTGAAGGTGGACTGAAGTCATTTTGCTTTTTGACATCTAAAAATTTCGGCATCCATCTTGAATTTCTCTGTAGTTATCTACCGATTTGGTTTAATATCAGAATTCGGGCGTTTAGAAGTGCACTGAACTCGGATCTAATGTCAAAATGCAAAATTTCGGCATCCATCTTGAATTTCTCGTGTTCTCTACCGGTCTGGTTCAAAATCAGTATTAGGGAGTATTGGCGAGCACTGAACTCGGATCTAATGTCCAAATGCAACATTTCGGCATCCATCTTGAATTTCTCTAGTTATCTACCTTTTTGATTCAAAATCAGGATTAGGGTGTTTGGACGTGCACTGAACACGAATCTAATGTCAAAATGCAACATTTCGGCATCCATCTTGAATTTCTCTAGTTATCTACCGATTTGGTTCAATATCAGCATTCGGGCGTTTGGAAGTGCACTGAAATCGGATCTAATGTCAAAATGCAACATTTCGGCATCCATCTTGAATTTCTCGTGTTCTCTACTGATCTGGTTCAAAATCAGTATATGGGAGTATTGGTGAGCACTGAACTCGGATCTAATGTCCAAATGCAAAATTTCGGCATCCATCTTGAATTTCTTTAGTTATCTATCGATTTGGTTCAAAATCAGGATTAGGGCGTTTGGACGTGCACTGAACTCGGATCTAATGTCAAAATGCAAAATTTCGGCATCCATCTTGAATTTCTTTAGTTATCTATCGATTTGGTTCAAAATCAGGATTAGGGCGTTTGGACGTGCACTGAACTCGGATCTAATGTCAAAATGCAAAATTTCGGCATCCATCTTGAATATCTTAAGTACTTTGACGATTTGGTTCAAAATCAGGTTTAAGGAGTTTGGGGTTCAACGAACTTAATGTCAAAATTTAATTTAACAAAATTTAATTTCAAAATGCATAATTTCGACGACCATTTTGAGTTCTCTACCGATTCCGTTCAAATTGTCACTAAGTTTTATTGAAAGCAACGACTGTCAGATCCATTGATAAATCGAATGAATTTCGATGTTGGGTAAATTCTGGGTCGTATTATTACAAATAAATTTATTTTATATGTTTTTTTAGAAAAGCAGCAGAAGCAATATAAATGACGTCGTTATAACAGAAACTATCAGTAAACATGTAAGTTTTTTAAATAAACATAAGCGGCCTGAGTAATGGCCTTCCATATAAACTTTTTGCTATAATGAATGATCTACCACACTTTTTGTGAATGTTTAGAATTAATAAATAATATTTGGATGATTTATATAGCGCCGTTTTTGTGAAAAATCAGCTCAAGGGCGCTGTATGAATTATCGATAATAGACCGGGAGATAGGATGATGTCATTACAAAATGACAGTCTTGTGAATAAATGAGGGGCTAACACTTATCACTCTGTATTGTTTTGTATTTTTTTATTGATAAGTTTACATTACAAATGTATAGTCTAATGTCCTCCACGCTAGGAATTCACCTGTTTGGAGGAGGACATTTTTCAATTGTAAAATTATATAATAGTAAACAAGTATATAATAGTAACTTTGTTATTTTTGGATAATGCTGTGAAATAACTATAATAATTGTGGGTAATAATTAATTTATTTTGAACTTACATATAACATTTGCAATTTTACCTGTAACACGCACAACACGAGTTACAGTGTGTTTTATACAAAGAAAAAAAAACTTGTCAATAGCCTTCTATAAAAAAACAGAGTGGAAGATACTTTATGTATCGCCCTGGTGTAAGACCACTATTCAGAATTGAAAAGCTGCTTGAAATGGCTTTAGCCGTGTGTGGTGACCAAATCTGAATAGCCAGGTACTTCCCCTATATTATTCCCCTCCCACCTTATTCAGCCTCACAACATACCCCAATCACTGGCCCCAGGCGATTGATAACAGTTGGGACTTTGTAAGTTACATAAAAATAAAAATAAAACATTTAGTTGTTTTATAAAAATTTGTCTGAACTTCTTTATATTTTTGACTGTCTTTTTTCTAAATGTGCTTCGTTCTACTTTATGTATATCAAAGATAAATTGTAAAATATATTCTTTCTTACTAGGTATTAAAAAAAATCTGTGTGCATATAAATAAACTTTCAAAAACAAAACTACCTGTTTTTTAATTTCTAAGCCACAGAGTAAAAACTGGTTGTCGTAACTTATTCACACCCATTATTTTCTGGTAAAATTATAAAAAAATTAATAACATTATACAAACCATATATGAACCAGAAATTTTTTCCACATCAAAACACCATTAGATTCTATGTCACATTGAGTCAAAAACTAAGACGTCTGTAAAGGTCCAGGGGCTAAAAAAAGTCTATGTATCCTTGCCCTTGCATAATATGATTTATAGTCTGTCAAGCTGTATCAATTATGTTGGAAATAAATTAAAATTATACAAAGCAAGTGTATTTTTATTCCGTATTTTATCAAAATGCTGAGCAGCCGTGCCTGAATCTAACCGAAATACACAGTAGATCGCGGCGGCCGAGCTTGTTTGCAACTACCAAAAATACCTAACTGCAGTGAATGGGCAGTTTGACCCAGGCGCAAATGTCTCTATGAGCTATCCACGCTATTCCACAATATGATTCTTAGTATGTTAAGCTGTATCCATTATTATAGTAGGAACTAAATTTTATAAGGCAAGTGTATTTTTATTTCCTAAGTCCGTAGTGTCTTGTATATCCACATCTCCTCTAGTCAGACGCAGGCGGTCAGCTGCGGCCGTGTTTGTCTACAAGTACAAGAAATACCTAACTGCAGCGTCGGCGCGGTTTGATACCCGACCCTTAATATGCACGTACAATCCAGGATCAATAGTTAAAACTAGCTTCGCCTTGGCTCTTGCGTCATCTGATGCTTTTTTCTCGAAATTAGCATCTGGTTCTGACTTGATATAGTTCACCAGGTTGAGGTTGTCAAGCACCAACACATTTTCAACTGCAAAGCTCCACTGATCATAACACACGACGGGCATATTCAGGGAAGCTTTAGAAAATCACAAATTTGACAGCCGATAACGCACGACAGACGCCTTCCGATATCGGACGGATTTTGCCTTTTTGTCTCAATTGTCTCGTAATGCTGACTTAACGCAAAATATAACACAAAAAATTACACAATCACCCTTCTGAACTCTGTTTAAAGCAACAAAAATCTCCTACAGAATACCTTTCTTTTTTTAGAATCTGTAAGCCAACGACGCCATTTCAGCTAGTAATTTCCATGATGGGCTATGGTGTTTTGAATTTTCCATTTAACTGTCGAAGAAAATAATTATTGTATATTTTTTTTTTATTTGAAGGCATGGTATACAAATTTGTTCGGGTGAAGCCGGAAGGGAATTTGTTTCTGATGTTTATTGAATGAAGATTTATTACAATACAACATTCGATTTTTTTATGCGAGTGCCGCACAAGAGTCTCAATTGTCCCAACTATCAGGAGCCAATTGTACTTGACATCCCTAATTGAGGTATGTTGTAAAACTATAGGAAGGGAATCAAACGGGAAAGTGGAAGGTTGGTCACCAAAGACGATTAAAGCAAACACTGGGGCGATTCTGAGAGTTTCAGTCGTCCACTCACATTTAAAACAATAGGCTTGCTCGGTATGAACCATCTACGGGATGTGCTCATTGTAACACATTTCTTCAGACTGATTCGTGGTTCGACAACTTTTTTTATCATGGAGAGATTATCTCCGTCACCGACAGCATAGACTGTTTTATCTCCTGGCTTGCAGAACTAACTTACCAATGGTCATGCCATTCGGGAGAGCTGTCTTGTTGATAAATAGAATCACTTCGAAAATCGATACGTTTAACATCAATGAATCACAATTCAACGTCAAGCTTTGTTGCTGTTATTCCATCTGTTACTCCATCTAAAATATTTTCTCTTTTAAAAACGCATTGAAATTGTAATTTTGTAATGATTTTAAAATAAATCAATTGAATTGAAATGAACAATTACGGCCGTTGTTCCCAATCCCACTGATCAACTGTTAGGCCTAAATTTTCGCTCAACACTCCTCAAATGCACAAAAACGCTCTTTCCAACGCAACTACGGCCAACAGGCCAATCGAGCGTTATTAAACAAATCACGTAGCTCATCGGAGACTCAAATTGATCGACCAAAAAGTTGGGAACAACGGCCGTAATTTGCACTCTAAATAATTGTGCAAGACCCCTGACATTAAAAGTCTTTGAAATTACGTAATATTATTTAACTTATTTTTAGACGTATTGACTCTTTTCCACAAAAAAATTATAAATGGATTTCGAAAGATTGTTCTTTTTCATCTAGCATTCGCATGTTTTAAATTTTGAGAAAAAATGTATAATAAGGTTATACCATAGGTCGTTGGCAGATTTCTTAAATTTTCAAAAAAATTCGTTACATCATTACTTCGCTTTGTATTTATTTGTCAAAACCCTCGTTCCCCGGTCCCCCTCAAGGGAACTGAGCGAAAGGGACACCTGCGCTTCGGGCCGAAAATACCTAAATAAAATCTTCGAAATCGATATTTTGTATTCCCCATTTTATTTCTCCAAAACTGGACCGATTTTAATTTTTTTTTTCACTATCTGTGTTAGAAGAAAATATTCTATGTCTGTACGTTTTGCTTTTTTTTCAAAATACATTGTTTAGTTTGTATACTGAACGTTTTTTGACGGCATTTAAATTAGGCAATTTTATTCATTTTTGGAAGGTCCTAACTTCTATAAGAAGTAAGTTATTAAAAAAATCAAAACATACCGACACGCTAGTGGTCGATATCTATATTATGTAAATTTGCTCTAGGGTCAAAATCCAGAGAGATAAACGGGGAATACGTTTCTATGGAAAAACGCCGCTAGTATTTCCTCTTAAGTCGCTACTATAGTGTGTAGTTGGCTCCACAATCTACAATCTTAAATCATATCAAAACTGATACCATTTTATAGAATTCACTTCTTAATCCATACAAAATGATCATGTTTGTGTACGTACTAGATTCGTTCCCTAATCTGTTTGTTGTTCCTGATTTTACCAATGTCCAATATCTTCATTTTTTTTTCACTTGTTGACACAACTTCTGTTGATTCTACCAATATTTTCTTATTTCGCATTAGTTTTCTTTTGTTTTCTTTCGTATTGACTATGCTCTTTTAATACAGTGTTTTTGCGGACCTTTTTTGTTACGAAACATATTATTACTACGAAGTTATCGTGAAAATAGTTGGATTGGAAGATATAATGAAGGATTGAATTTGTTAATAATTGCACGTTATCTAAAAAGCACAGAAAAATCACGAATTCTGATGTTACTTCTTGTCTAGATGAAACCTAAGAAATTTAAAAAAGTGTACGTATAAAATTTGGAAATAAAATAATTTTCTGGTTAAAAACATACATCGCTTAATCAATTTATCGATATATCTAGAACCAACTTTGAAAGATATCATTGAAGCAGAGTTACAATCACAGACAGAACCACAACCGCAATTTTTATATTTGATTGATGATGTGAAACTTATTGAGTTCAATGGGTTACTCCCTTTTTAGCCAACAAATAACATAAAGTTTTTTTTTTTAAATCAGAGTATTTTATATGTAAGCGTAGTTCTGATTATTCAGATCGCATCACTAAACTTAGCTAAAACAATTTCAAGAACCAAAGTTTCGAATTTGAATGGTGGTCTGTCACCAGGGTGATACTAAGAGTATCTTCCGCTTTCGAGAACTGTGTCACTAACTCAACGCCAATTTCAGCAATTTTTCACAGCATAAATGTAGAATGATTCGATTATAACCTATAACTAACTAAAGTCAAACCTGCCTAAAAATGATAAAAACACAACAAATTAATTATTTATTATTATTACACTTCTCGAATAGCAACAACCACGGAAGATACACTTGTTCAATTAGGTTTAGATTCGTCATCAAGAATTGACTAATTCATACGGCATTATAATCACTGAACAGAAAATCCTTGCACGTGCGATCTAAATTGATTTGAAAGAAAACTCATGTCGCCAATTTACATAAGACCTTTCGACTGCTAGACCCAGGCCGGCCAATGAAGATGACTGTCCATTATCTAACAATCTATTGGTTAGATATAGTTAGACAATAACTGTTAAAGAAAGAATTAAATTTAATTTTATCTATGAAAGCACGTCAATATTTGTATAATCAGGCATCCTCCAAGGGCCCCACATAGAACCACTCCTAATTCTAACATTTAGAGTATATAACTGAAGCAGTGCTTCAGTACTGATCAAGAAAGTTGTGATCAACTTCACCTGAGGTAGGTTTATTACCTTTATTACACTTCTCGAATAGCAACAATGACGGAAGATAAAATTGTGTTCAATTAGGTTTTGTTTAACCAAGAATTGACTAATTAATACTGCATTATAAGCACTGAAATGAACAGAAAATCCCTACATATCGATCTAAACCAATTTGAAAGAAAACAGATGTCGCCAATTTACATAAACCTTTCGACTCCTAGGCCCCAGATAGGCCAATGTAGTTGAGGATCTATTTATATTATCTCTTTTATTTTAAGAAAGAATTTAATTTATTGTTGTATATGAATGTATGTAAATATTTGTGTAATCAGGCGTCCCTCAAGGTTCCCACACTGAACCACTTCTAATTCTAACATTTTGAGTATGTAACTGAAACAGTGCTACGATACTGTTCAAGAAAGTTGTGATCAATTTCACCGTCAGGTAGGAAAAAAATGACCTTACTTCTGGCACACTGACATGGCCTCAACACACTTCTATCGGAGTCCAATATTAATAATGTATTTATTAAACTATAAGTTGTTTTTATCTGTGTTACTAATCGTTTGTATTTACTATTAATAATTTATCTTTTGTTATGTCGTTGCGTTGTTTTGTCTAGTTATATTTACTTAAATCTAATCAATTATCCTAGTATATATTTTATATAGTTAGTGCCATGTTGTAGAAACGTGTTGTAGTCTTGAAAATAATATCATTAAAAATGTAGAGTTGTCGTGGCCAAATTTATTTGGCCAATAAACCACACACCACAAAGATGCCCCAAAATACTTCACCAAATCATTCCACACGCACAAAAAGAGGAATACTGACTTCATTACAATGCTTTAGAAATATCACCAATCATTTTATAAATTGTTGTTCAATTTATCGGAATACCTAACTTATTGAAGCTTATAAAAATCATTGTAATATTTGATCATTGATGAAGACAATATCAACAACTCCTCATTGAAAAGTGAAGCAGAAAAAGACACATACAATAGAAAGGTAACGGTCGCAACTGGGAATCGAACCTGGAATAACACTACCAATTTAAATCTCTGTGGCTCAGTTGGTAAAGTTTTGTTCCGGAGAGACAGAGGTTCTAAGACATGTTTTTCTCTTTCAATTTTCAACGAAACTTGTTAATATTATGTTCTTCAATGATTAAATATTACAATTTATTTTTCATACATAGATACCCACTATTTCCCTCTCCGCTTTTGTTACTGTTTAACCTCAATTCTGTCTCTCTCTGTAAATTTGTTTTTACTTTCCGTTTTCGGTTCAAGATGGTGTTGGATCACTGTCTTCTTATCCCGCTAGAGTTCGCATGAGCGTGGATTCTTCTGCGGTTGTCAAATCGTTGTTTTTATTTAAATGTCATTGTTTTTACCTGCCTGAAGAAAGGTCATTTGATTTGAAATTTACGTAAAATATAATATAGTTCATAATTAAGAAGATAGGTTCTTATTTACAAATCTTACGATTCCAGATGAAATTCTGGTTTTTAATTGATTAAATAAGAGAAAACTAGAATCATATATTTTTGGGAGCAAGGTCTACAACTGTTCACAGAACTACTAGTTTATCATTTAAGTACTAAAAATTCAAGAAATCTGACAACAGTCGTCTTGCCAAAGTTCATTTTTATTCTCTTTTCCTTCCTAATCCGCACTTCTTACAGCCGCCTTACAACATAACAATTTCGGTTAGTTTATATGTAGTAAATTCATCTGATTCACTACGACAGGTTGAATTCACCGTATTTATCATCTAAAAGACATCTTTCTTTTCTGCTTTTCTCTATCACTGTTTTACATAAAACTCCGAATAAGAGCGGAAAATTCGCCCGATCTTAGAGAACACACTCCATAGAGTAGCACAGATCCCAAACACCCCAACACTACAGTGAACACCACAGAGAACACCAGACCAACCAGCACCCGGAGGTACGTATCTTGTGATTTGACTGTTTTGTGTATTTACCTCACTGTCCTCCGCAAGTGCCAAACCATTGCCAACTATTTCCAACTCTAGTCCCAGGAACCGGCGCAGTTTGGTGACTAGTGTCTTAGCTATTATCACCACTACTCCAATAGAAGATCTGGTTATAATTACTTTCTCAAATACCGCCTCCCCTATCTCTCTTATCTCAATAATATACTTGTATATCTTTTTTCAAGCACATATATCAAAGACAAACACACTCGTTTAATATTATATTACTCGTATATTGTATGATGAATTTTGTATTTATACAACAAAAGACATTGTTAAATTCAGTAATGTCTCAGTACAATCTGCTGGGACTGCCCGGGGATTAGAAGCGAAGAAAAGCGCGTCCATCTAATCCGGCGACTTGCGACAGAACACAGCTCAAAGCATCACAGACTCCAGCATTCAGTACACATGCATTTTGTTCTTCGCTTAACGAATGCCATTGCCCACCGAGCCCGAACGCTTCATGATTTACATAACAACAGTAACTTGCAACAAATGAGATAACAATACTGCATGGAACTACCAGCCCAACCAACAACCAACACCTTTACCAATAACAGAAAGAGAGAGACACGACACCCGGCTCCGAAGAGACTAAACAAGCACGATCAGAAAACCAACCAAGACTTAGTAACTACTGTCAGAGAGGATCCAATCACACTCACCGCGGCAAGGAGGGCCGTCCGATAACACTGAGATTAGTTTACTAACAGACTCAAGGAAGACAGAAGCACAACAGCTTACAGAACCAGAGAAGCGTAATGCAACTAGCCTCGCCTAACTCACACACGACACGACACAATCCAAGCACCACACGACACTTGTGTCAACCTCGAGGATTTTGGATTTGTTGAAACAGATACAGTAACAGAAAACAGTTGTAGCTCTCATAAAAAATATAATATTGGTTCTGTATTGAGTTCGTAAGAGTGTTGGATTACTCTTGGGTAGTTATATTTATGATATTATGATATGATGCCTTGGTTTTTTCTTATTGCTATTGCTCTCATGTATTGGAAACCTCTTGACCATGTAGGACGCATCCCTGTTGTGACGGACGTGTACGGTATTGTAAAGATTAGCCTTTTTGCAAGAGATGGATCGTCAAACTCACAACCGAGTGCCTGTCGCCTCAGCTCCTCGGGAATGCGAGAATCTGGATAGTGCTAAACATTCCAAGCTAATTTGGACATCTCTGGAATTTTGATGGAGACTGGGTGTGCTATATTGGACAACTGTTCTCTTGGGATGACTTATTAATTTTCTCCTTTCAAACCTTACATTTGTTTCAAATGATTGGAGGCATAGTTTTAAAGCCTGGCTTTTTGCAAAAGTAGATTTTTACAGTCATTGATAAAATCCTGAAAAATACAGGAAATTTGTTGACAGCCTTTATATCGAAAGAAGAACTGTGGTGGAGCGGTCATCTTATTTTGTATTTACTTTATTGAGGACCCAAATAAAACAGTGTGTATTAAAAATTTATTTGGAATGCTGAAGAATGAAGAAGTCGATGCCGTATCAAGATTCTCGCATTAGTTGGGAGTCGCATTAAGAGCAATCGTAATATGAAGCAATCGATTGATGAACAAAATAATTGGTGTGGAGATGCACTGTAAAATATTTTGAGCTGATGGTTTACAATATAATAATGTACCATTTGAAGACCCGATGCAAGATGCTGTCATTGTTTTATTGGTCATGGAAGTCTCGGGGGTTTTGATTTGGACGTGACCAAGATTGGAATTAAAGAAATCTTGTAGAGATCACGTGGATTTTGCTGGACTGTTGGATCGGTGGGTCGATTATAAACGAGGGGTTGGGGTCGAAAGGGCAGGTTGTTAGTTCGGAAATCCATCGATATATTGGAGTGTGTTTGTCTTTGTGTGTGCAGGGCCTGGTACCAGCCAGCTTCGGCCTTGCTCCGGGTCTTCTGGATACCCTGTTTTTTGGCCAGAGAGAGAAAGAGAGATAGAGGACACGATCAGACCCGACTAACGTCGTAGGCGACATTTTAAGGTGAGTCTTTTCGGGTTTTGCACGAGGTAAGGCAAACCGATAGATTTAATTTTTTTAATTTGGTTTTATTTGCTTCTCGTTAGCCATTTTTGATTTTATTGTTATTGATTAAGTTAAATTTCATCAGAAATATGGCAATCTTTTAATGATTTCATCATCGATACAGGGAAGAGGATCATAGCAGAAGTGGACACAAATGATCCCGTCCAATAGTATTACTAGTGATTTATTACCACGAATTGTGATTATTCTTCAATTATTTTTGCTATTGTGCTGAAAATCTGACGTTTTTTAACACAATAGAGAAAACCGGTGTTACAATTAACTTTGTTTTAAGGGTTTTTTCAGGGATTTAAAAAAAATGCACGGTCATATCTTCAAGACTACAAATCCAACCGTGTCGTCCAAATAGTCGTCATCTAAATCCAATAGGTTCGTTCAATGGTCTTCAAATAAAAAAAATACACTACATTGTGAATTATTGGAAGTATTATCGACAAGGCTGGATTGATTGGTGACTGACTATGCTATTCGTGGATATATTATCCTTCAACACTGCTCTCCATGGCAGTCATCGCCTTGCCTAACAATGAGCAATTGAACATTGCCGATGAGCCTCAATTCTTCTCAATATGCGTCCTTTAATATTTTCATTGTTTTTTCAGTTGAAGAGGACAGCCTGCCTAACCAGCAGCGCTCCGTCCCTCTCTTGCAGTCTCCGCAGTTCACTGGAGGAAGACCGCAGCCCTATAGTGAGTACCACTCTAGTACTTTTGATGTTTTGTGAAAAGTGCATTATTAAACGTAATATACTTACTAAGGAACAATTTTTTAAAGCTTTGGCAATAGGAGTGATTCAAGCCTGTAGATTTTGACACAAATAGGTAATTTCTGTAATCATTTTGGTTTTTCGTTTGGCTTTCTAGTAATTATAAACTTTTTCTGATAAAAATACGTTATTTGTAGCGGTCCTAGAATTTCTACCTTTTCTGTTTGTGATTTTGACAAAAAAATTAAAGAATGTTGCAGAAATCAGGTCGACGAAGAGCAATCATGTGTTCTTAGGGAGTATGTTAGTGCGATATGGGAGTGACTGATTAGGGCATTGATGGAGCGATGAATAATGTGCTGTAATTATTACTAAAATTGTCAGACATAACAACGCTAGTAGTTCACAGTGGAGTTCTGATAGCAACCCTCATGTATGTATGGCAGTGAGGCTTGCAACTGATAAAGGAAGGAACAATGTTGACTGAAATATGTTTGTGCTAAAGCTCCCACGACCGTATTACGAATGTGGAGATCTGAAAAGAATGCAAGAACTATTTGGATGGAAGAAGAAATCGAAGACCTCTCCAAGGTCGGCTAAGAGTACATTCCTGGACATGAAACTACCAAATTAAAAAGCCAGTGCTTTCGCTTAGTAAACTTAACCGTTTTTCTGTTTAAATTCAAATTCAAATTATTTATTCTTTCAAAAACATTACAAAATTAAATTTTTTTATGTTTTTAAAATACAATTGTAACAGTATTACATTAAACATAATTGGTTGGCTAAAAACTATATAAGCATTAATAGAGCTTGCCTTTTAAAAGCAGCTTCACTAACGCTAAATATGTCGATATCCGAATTAATTCTATTCAACAGCAAGATTGCTCTCCCGACCGGCATGACCATTGGCAAATTAGTCCTGCAGGCCGGAAGATAGAACAGCCTTTGCTGTCGGTGGCGAAGATAACCATCGGGAACATAGAAATGAATGCTCTCCAAGATAGCTGAGTTTTCAAACCATTCGCGAATCAATTTGAAAAAATGCGTAGCAATGTGTACACCCCTTCTGACTCGTAGATGGTTCATTCCGAGCATACCCAAAAGAAAGTCAGTAGGATAGAGCCACGGGTAATAGCCGTACTCCCTCATGTACAGAAATCTCAGAATTTTTTTCTGAACTCTCTCCAACATGAGGGAATATTTTACTTGGTGCGGACTCCAAATTACCGACCCACTTTCAAGTCTACTTCCTTACTAGGGAATTGAATTGGATTATGAGAACCCGGGTATCTCTAAAATTCCTTGCAGTACGCAGAACGAAGCCCAGCATTCTCAATGAAGTGCTACAAGCCATCTTCTGAATATGAGTATGAAATGTCAGCCTACTATCAAACATGATTCAAAGGTCCTTCATGGTGGGGACAAGTTTTAGACTTCTGCTTTATGATTGCTGTAAAATTACACACAGATCACCAGTAACTACGAGTATCAGCAACAATCACCGCTATTTGCAAACTGACGTTGCTTGATGGTACTGAATTGATCACGTGACTCTTCAAAATCAATTACGCGCCCAGACTTGTACTAGCTTTAACATGTAACAGTCCTAAGTTTTTTTTTAATGTTTTTTTTTTATTATTTTTTATTATTATTGTACAACAGAATACTTCCAATTACAGTACAATTTAGTTACCCTATCAGCATTTAGGCAAGTGACTCTTCAATAATATTTTTAAGGCATATATAGAGAACAGTCACTTACATCCAAATGGTTTGCAATTTCATTTAACAGCACCACTCCCCTCGTCATGCTATGCTTTGCCAAGACGTCTGTTCTGCCGTTCAGTACTAAGTTGTACGCAGAAGGGTGAAACCGGTCCGTTCGAAAATATAAATGGAATAAGGTTATAAAGTTATTAATTATAATCCGTTTAGTAGTCCTTGATTCAAGCTTGTGCCAGCTATTTTTTCACTGTGTGGCAGCAAATATTGTCACGTTGTTCATAACCTGGGAATCTTTTTTATTTGACTAACTAACTATCTAACTATCACGCCGTTTCCCCGCAGGGGTAGGCAGAGAGGACAGACCGCCAAACAACTTGGTCTTGGCACACAGTCTTTGCCTCACTCACACTCATACATCGTCTCATACATACTCTTCTATTATTCTGACTTTTGACATGGCCCGACTCAAGTATCTGATTAACTTGGTCGTGCCATGTCCAAAAGGATATCGGAACACTTTCGAGCGTGTAAACTTGGCCACCCTAACAAATCGGCAATAGCCGAGCATTTAATTGAAACCGGTCATTACTTTGGATTTTTTCCTAAAGTCCTGGGAAGACCCAAAACTTATAGAGCACGCCTAATTACAGAGGCAATTGAAATTCATAAAAACCCTATTAACATTAATAGAGACGACTGAGCTAAGCTCAATAGTTCTTGGTATCCGGTAATTGACGGCTACACCAAAGCTAAATGCATAAAACCATCTTGAAGTATGCTGTAATTCCAGCTCGTAGTGGAGTGGAGCCCGCAACACGGTATTGCTTCGAAGTACTTAAGCACACATTTTACAACTAACATTTACACATCTGCCCTGATGATGGACACTGTAACGCTGTCCGAAACGTTGGCTAAAGGAGTGGGTAGCGTAACACGGCATAACACCCCAAAAACAAACAACAAAAAGTGCCATGTCTTCCTCTTCTTTGGCTTTTGTCTTCTTCTTATGTGACTACCGCACAAGAATCCCAATTGCTCTCAACCGTATTGATTCAGTGAAACTCTGGTATCCCCAATTGGGGTATGTTGTGAGGCTGAAGTTAGTGAGGAGGTGAAGGGGATGTGTAAAGGGGAAGTACCTGGCTACTCAATTCTGGTCGCCAAACACGGCTACAGCCATTTCAAGCAACTTTGCAACTCTGAATAGTGGTCTTTCACCAGATCGATACTGAGAGTATCTTCGATTCTGGAACATTCTGTAAATATATATATTTTTTTATTTTAACTCCTGTGTCTGTGTCATCTTTAGGGATTTTTGTGGAAAGGAACGACTGAACCGTCTTGAAGAGACCCAGGTTGTATGAGGGAGGAAACACAGAGGCTGGCAAATCGTTCCACACCCGTTCTCATGTGACAAATGTCAACTGTGTACAAAATGTTGTCAAAAAACACTAATTAATTAAATAACATTTACTTGCGAACATTGTAATTTTAATTGTCACGACCTCCGGATTACTAGTCGAGAGCTATCCCCCCGACCAACAGAATTTTATGCCTTTCTTTAAAAAAAAAAAATTTAAACAAAGAAAATAATCACTTGGTATCAAATTTTAAGATCTCGATGTTTTGGAGAAAACTTAAAAAAAGGAAAACGGTTTTTATTTTAGATTATTATTATATTTAAATTTTGTATAAATTTGTTTAGCAATACTCAAGAAATTTCATATCTCTTGCGTAGAATTAATAACACGCCTGACTGCACACGCGTTAGGGTACGAACAAAAACAAAGCGGGTTTCGGTTTTCAGATTAACGGCTCTCAATGCCCGGTTCCACCGGCGGTAGTTAACGCCGAGATGTGGACAAACAGAATGCGGATAAAACCTGCGCTACCTGCGCGGTAGCCTGACAGCAGCTGTCAGTTTTTACGAAATGTCGAGTTCGTCAGACGATGATTTAGATGATGAGGAGAACATGATAATATATTATGTACATGCCTGAAAGGAATTCTCTTGAGACATTTGAGGTTATTTCAAAATGTTATCCTGTTGATTGCTTTCTAGCTCTTATCAACAACATTTATGTTGATATGTAATGTATTTCTTTTAACCCAGATTAGCGATTTGTTGAAAACAGCGGCAATTAATAGATCGCTCATTTTGATATTAGATTCCTTCAAAACAAGCTTCACCAGTATTGCCATGTCCCAAAAATGAAAATGTTTCAAGGATAAAAAAAATCTAAACTGATGTTTGAATTCTGATTTCAGGATTTCCCCGTATGACCCATGCTAAAAATCATATCCCACTCAAAAGTACTTATTTTTGTTTGGTTTTTTTAAATAACCATAGAGGACACCAAATCATGATATAATCCAAAATCCACGTAAACATGGCAAAAACCAAGCTCATGGCAACATTGAGTTTCACTGACCGGCGTCACCGGCGAGCAGGAATTAAGAATTCATTCCGGTAAAGCTTATCGGCGCCGCCTCGCGCGGACTCAAATCTGAACCTGCTTTCACTGTGTTCGGTCTGATACATTGACATACAAACATTCTTGTCGGCACGCCTGCGCCAGTCGGGCGCCCATGCGCCGACTAATCAGAAAACCGAAACCTGCTTTGTCTTTGTTCGTACACTTACCGGATGTGCGTTGTGTTGAGCTCGCGCTTTGTTAAAAACATAACAAAAAACAGACTTGACCTATTTTGAAGTTGGACGTTTGAAAAAAAAAGTTCGCTCCGTTAATTGAAATATTTTGCTTGACCGAAAATATTAATTAAAACATCTTTGAAAGTAATATCGGCATGTTTGTTCTAGTCAGGAAGGAAGAACTAAATTTTAGATTGTATTATTCCTTTTTTTAATAATAATACATAATAATTGTATTATTTATATATCGCCATTTTCATGGGAAAATCACCTAAAGGACGCTTTGCAACTTCATTTATTTAAAGTACAACACTTTGACTTATAAATCATGACTTACTACTAAGATTTATAACTAGTCTCTTGTAGCCAGCAATTAAGTACTGCAACTTATAACTCGTGACTTACGTCTAAAACTTATGGTTGGTGACATACAACTAAGACTTATAAATAGTGACTTAAAACTCAAACTTATGGCTAGTGACTCTCAACTAATATTTACAACTAGTGACTTACAACTAAAACGTTTGGTTAGTGACTTACAACTATAACTGGTGACTTAAACTCAAACTTACGGCCAGTGACTTACAACTATGACTTATAACTAGCTACTTACAACTAAATCTTACGGTTAGCGACTTACAGGTAATACTTATAACTAGTGACTTTAACTCAAACTTACTGCTAGTGACTTACAACTTTGATTTATAACTAACGATTTGCAACTAAAACATATGGCTGGTGACTTACAACTATGACTTATAACATAACAAGCGACTTACAACTAAAACTTATGGCTAGTGATCTACAACTAATACTTATGACTTATGACTTAAAACTCAGACTTATAACTAGTGACTTACAACGAAGACCTACACAAATGAACCAGGGCACCCAACTTGCTAAATCTTAGCGAAACCACTTGGGATGACCTAAAGCGTAAGGGGTGTCGATTATCCAATAAATGATTCCCTGGGCTGCGGTACACTTACCGCCTCATAATGCGTCATTTTATTTTAATAATAAACGACATGTATTTATGCGCTGTCAAGTCACTTTCGTAAAATTCCAAGACCTGGTTAGAAACCAATGGGTTATAATTTATAATTTTATTTATAATTTTTCCAATTAATTAATATTTCAAAGTCATTTAACATTATTTTCCAATGCAGGCAATACAGAACTTTCCTTCTAGAATTTGCCTAAATCAAAGTCCAGTTACGTTAGACACAACGCCGTTAAGTGATGCGAAAGTTTACAATAAGCCTGCAGGACAAAGGAGTTGGGAAGTTCTCAAATTGAAAGTTCGTTGGCTGTAAGTTGTACTCGTACTGTGTCGAGGCTAAAACCGCATCTTTGTTTTATCCGGCTCTGTGGACCAATTATGTAATCTGCATTCTAAACAATGCTCATTCTAGCCCCTGGAGCGCTTTTTGCCACAATATGGCACTATTTAAAATACCTCGGAATGCTTTGCTGCCAATTTTGGCAAATTTTTCCTTATTTGTAAGTAATTAAGTAGAAGTTTACGATTTTATAATATTTTTTTATAAATCCTACGAATATGTGATAATCGACAAAAGATACGTGAACTCTTTTTTTTTTTTACATGAATACCGCACAAGAGTCCCAACAGCTCCCGTCTGGAGCCAGTGGGACTATGGCATTCCCAATTGGGGTATGTTGTGAGGCTGAAGGCAGTGGGGAGGGGAAGGAGATAGGGAAGAGGAAGGTGGGGAAGTACCTGGCTATTCAGATCTGGTCACCAAACACGGCAGAAGCCATTTCAAGCAACGTTTCAATTCTGAATGGTGGTCTTACACCAGGGCCATACTGAGAGTATCTTCCACTCTGGAACGTGCCGCAAATATACTATATATTATTTTAAATGAATAAATTGTGAAATACACAAATTAATCAAATAAAATTTATTTGCCACGCCGGGATTCGATCCCGCGACCTTCGGAATGCTAGTCAAGCGCCTTACCGCTGCACTACGCCGGATTCATTGGCTATACAGAACTATAATCAGTTTGTATTTATTCACATCGCAATTTATTCACGTTTTTATCAATGTGTGAATAGTTTTTTTTTGTTAAAGAACTACCAAGTTCCCGGCATGCGTTGCTATGCCACTTAATAAAGAAATTGTTTCTCCCTGCGTGCCCTTTCCCATTCGTCCCGTTCTCCTCCGCCTCCCCTTCCTCTCCCGCATCTCCTAACCCTCACTCGTCCCCACTCCGCCTTCTCTCCCCCCACTCCCCTCTCACGCTTACTGCGTCCCGCGAACCCTCTTCCCGAGTTCCCCTCCTGCTTTCCATACATTCAGTCCCGGTACATTCAGTTTTCAAACATTTCGCGTGCCACCTACTGCAATTTATTTATACAAATTTCATAATGCCAGAGCTCACTACTGTATATGAAAACCATCTCAGGCATACGCACATCAAACCTCCAAAGTTTTATTGCAATCGGATGAACGGTTTAGCAACGCACAGACATCTCATATACTCATAAACACCCAAGCAAACATATTTTGATTTTATACATATAGATGTGAGCGGGAAGGGAAAGGAGTTGGGTAGGAGAGGAAGGTTGGATTAGGTTACATTATTCAGATCTAGTCACGAAACGCGGTTATTTCTATTTAAAGCAATTTTTCGATTCTGAATGTTGTTTTTTTTAGTCCTAATAACTTGATTACTTGAAGTTTGACGGCTTGGTTCAAAATTAATTAAACGCTTACACGGGCCGATAAACGTCGGTTAAAGGGGCCCCTTATTTGTAGATGCAAATTGCGTTAATTGCTGATTTAAGGCCCGGCTTCCCGCATCTCTACCGATTTATTTCTTATTTTCCTTGAACAGTTTAAGTTTTAAAGCTCTCAAAAAAATATATGTGAAGATAATATCTGAAGGTTCCCCACACCGAAATGCAAATTTTATGAAATTCCCTCGATAGAAAAAATCGCAAAGCATGCTCCGAAAATTATTATAAATACATTTTTTTCGCTTACGAGTCGTGTTTTATTAAACATTTTTTCAATTTAGCTTAAATTTTACCGTTTTAAATATTAGCGCGTTCTCTCTAACATTCGTATTTACATATATCTCCATCTTCTTCTTTTTGAGCGGGTAGAGGTAATTTATAGATAATAATTTTATTTCTGTTATTTTTGCAACAGGTACTTCTAAAACTTAAATGGTTAATTCGATATAAGTAGTAGGTATTATAATGCCTATTAATATTTGGTAAGAAGATTGCCCGTCATTCATTATTTTTCCATCGCCTCGTGACAGTTTTAAGTTCTTCGAGTAATTTCCTTTTGCAGGGCTGTGAAATTAGAAATGTATAGCTACTGTATCGATTTTAATGCAAATTTCAATTTTTGCTAAAAATTTTGTATCCTTGAAGAAGAAGGTAATAATAATAATCTAAACGAAAATATGAAAGACACAGAAAAAACAATGGTCGCAAAAGTTATAAAAAGAGAGTTTTTCTTATAAAAAATTTAATTTTGCATCCGTCTCTTTGTTAATATTTTCATACATGTATATAATACTCGTTCACATTTTTATCCCAAGGCTATATCATAGAAGGGGAAACCCGATAAGTAAAAAATGCTTTTACATTAGTAGAAAAAATACGGATGTTCTCTTATTTACCCAAAGAATTTTTATAGATTTATCGGGTACAGATACCCACAATTTTGATAAAACCTTTATTGTAACGTGATGGCTAGTTAAGTTGGAGGTTTATAATCTCAATTTTTGATGTTGTAAGTAATTAACCTTATAATAGAATTTTGATTTAAATAGTCATTTCTCACGTTCATTTTCACTCTAGCAGCCTTTTTTATATTAGCTGTACACAGGAGGCCCTGAGGAAAATAATTTTCCTCTGTGCCTGTCATCCTTGGGGATGCTTTGTGGAGGGTCTTTTTGCGAGAAAGGAAGTAGAGGAAGTTTTGGAAAGGATATGATGGGTGGGTAGGAATCTGGGGGGGCAATGTGTCCAGGAGTGACGTATGTACGTTGTACGTATCGCTCCCACCGCGGTGCAAGGCGATAGGTCGAGAAAGTTCGGCAGGGGAGGTCAAAAGGTCTTCCTTAACCTGTCTCTCCCTATCCGGCCCGCCAGACAGTAGGTGCCGCCAAGACCATACCTCACCAACAGACAGACAAACTTCACCACGTGTACCCGGGCACCCCTGCTAAGCCACCAAACGTAGCAAACCACTTGGGGTGATCTAGGGCAGGGGTGTTGGTTATCCAATAAGTGGTTTCCTTTTCCTTTACTTTCGTCGTATCATTGCAATATGTCCCTAATTCTTTCAGAATAAGTTCATAATCAATAAATTAGAAAAAGTAATAACAATTTTAGTTTTTTTACCGGTACCGATGATTAGCCGTAAAGTTTAGTAGCGTTATCAGTGGCAACCCTGTTACAGGATTCTCGCATCGTTTGCATCGCGCCGCGTCCCGTTGACAGGGCGTCGGGACGGTGATTAATGGCCGCCGTTCTCAATTTTTAAATATCATTTCTCGAACAAAATTACTATTCTTAATTTGAAAAAAAAAACTTTGATAATTTAACATGGAGGAGCCGTTTTTGTACGAGTATTTTGAGTAGCAGTAGCAACATTCAGATGGTTTTCTCCAATAATTGGGGTATGTTGTGAAGTTTATATTTTGTATTCGAAGAGGGCTGAAGGGGGGGGGGGGGAGGGGAAGGAGATGCGAGAGAGGAATGTTAAGAAGTAACTGGCTGTTCAGATCTGGTCGCCAAACACGAATAAAGCCACTTCTATCAACTTTCTATTCTGAATGGTTTTTCACTATTTATACTGAGAGGTTTCAATTCAGAGTGGAAGATACTATCAGTATCGCCCTGGTGTAAGACCACCATTCAGAATTGAAACGTTGCTTGAAAATGGCTTTAGCCGTATTTAGTGACCAGATCTGAATAGCCAGGTACTTCCCAACCTTCCTCTTCCCCACCTCCTTCCCCTCCCCACTACCTTAAGCCTCACAACATACCCCAATTGGGGATGCCATAGTCTCACCGGCTCCAGACGGGAGCAGTTGAGATTCTTGTGCGGTATTCACTGTAAAAAAAAAAAAAAAGACATGGGTAGACAGTAACTACGAGTATAATTCATTATGAAAAGTTTTAGGTATTCTTTATACTTGTACTAGTGAGTACCCGGCATGCGTTGCTATGCCACTTAATAAAGAAATTATTTCTCCCTGCGTGTCCTTTCCCATTCGTCCCGTTCCCCTTCCGTCTCCCCTTCCTCTCCCGCATCCCCTTCCCCTCACACGTTCCCACACCGCCTTACCTAACCCTCCCCTCATCCTCACACTCCCCTCTCCCGCTTCCCCGTCCCGCTAACCCCCTCCCGAGTTCCGTTACACTCCCGAGTTACATTCAGTCCCGGTACATTCAGTTTTCAAACAGCTCTTGTGCCACCTATTGCAATTTTTTATACAAATTTCATAATGCCAGAGCTCACCACTATATATAGAAACCATCGCGGGCATGCGCACATCGAATCCCCAAAGTTTCATCGCAATCGGATGAATGGTTAGCAACGCATAATTTCATGATGTTAGAACTCGACTATTACAAGCCATCCCGGGCAAGCGCACATCAAATCCCCAAAGTTTCATCGCAGTCGGATGAATGGTTTAGCAACGCAAAGACGTCTCATATATGTATGTGACTCCTATATAAGAATTTTTGATTTTTAATATGCATATATACGAGATTGATAAGATTTTTGTTGTATCTCCGAGTTCGTCTCGTACTCTTTAAATAAAATCTCCGGGGTCGACAAAACACTTAGGACTTTATTTGCCGATAGAATACAATGAACTCTGATGACTTTAATTAGCAGGCGGTAGAAATAATTCTGGGCCCCAACAGTATTTATTATAATCTCAATTCCTGCATTATCGAAAGCTATGCGCCATCTATGGGTAACCTCTTAAACTAATATCTAGGAAAAGACCGGTTAGACGAGAGGTTCTGGATTCGAGTCCGCTACCATTATCTTTTTCATTATTAGTATTATCTTCTTCTTCAATGATATATCACATTGATGGGAATAATCTTTAAAAGTTTTTCTTATAAAAAAATGAATATTCATTTAGATCTTTATAAAAAGGTCAATGCATGTTCCACAAAATCAGATATATTTTTCCGAGACCCTATCTAGATTACAAACCAGTTCTTAGAACGATTGTTTCCAATGAAAAGGGTAGTTGCCAATAATATGGAAAAATTAGTCGAAGATAATATTAACAATTATTATAAGCAATAATTATCAGCCTGAAACACTCATCAACATTGAAAAATCTCCCGAGAAAAGATACTTGCCGCCAACGGGACTTAAACCCGTGTCCTTCTGATTGCCGGTCAGCTGCTCTTGACCACTGAGGTATGGGGGC
Source organism: Limnephilus rhombicus (assembly GCA_929108145.2). Taxonomy (NCBI): domain Eukaryota; kingdom Metazoa; phylum Arthropoda; class Insecta; order Trichoptera; family Limnephilidae; genus Limnephilus; species Limnephilus rhombicus. Next base: position 17,909,483 of record OV815298.1, on the reverse strand, counting down.
TTATCAAATACCCGAAGATAATATTGTTGAAATATTATGAGATTGACAAATATGACGGTTTGATGGAAGGTGGCAATTGCCGAATTGTTAGAGGCGCGCCCGTCCCGGTTAGACTAGAGGTTTTGGGTTCGAGTCGAGTTTAAGTTATCTTTTTAATGTTTGTGTGACTTGTTGTCTTTCATATTATGTTCGTTTATACACAATATTTTTCTTGTTGATTTTTTAATTTTTTTTATTTAAAAAATGGTTTGGAACCGTCTTCTATCTGCATATTTCTTTCGTCATTTAGAATATGAATGAAACATTTTCGAAATTCTTGTAATAATATTTGTATATTATACAGTTTTCCCTCATTACTGCTGTTCTTCCCAGTTTTCTGAAAGAATGTCTGTTCTATTACTAATCTTTTTGTTTTCTTTTCTACCTTTCAACTGTTGAAATGTTATTAATGTGTCTATTGTTTTGACATGGCGAGACGGACACGCGTCTATGAAATTTAAAAAATTTGTTTTTTTCACAATTGTTGGACTTCTGTTAATGTTGGCAGGATTCTTGCTCTGAATGATATTTTTATTTCGATTATTCAATGATTACGATTATAGAATGAATTTTGCCGTGACCCGACAAATATTTGATATACTTGTCTTCCTGGGGCGTGATGGGATTAAACCCCATATCTCCTTGCTTCATTCACGTTCTGATATTATTTATTTTCTTGTATCATATAGTTTCATACTTACTCTTCTCTTTTTCCGGCTTTGACATGACCCGAATCAATCAAGTATTTGATTCATTTGAAGGTGCTTTGTCTTCTTGATAAAAATGTTCCTAGTAAAAATGTTCCAGCTAAAATGTTCCCGGTCGAAATGATCACAGTGATAATGTTCCTTACCAAAATGTCCCCAGTTAAAATTTTTCCGGTCGAAATGTTCCCAGTGATAATGTTCCTTACCAAAATGTCCCTAATTAGAATCAGGTAAAATGTAATTATATTGGCACAGCCAGTCAGCAAACTCAGTAGTTAATGTCCTAACCTTGTCCTAGCAATCTTCCGAACAGGCCCTCCATTGATATGCTTGGTGTAACCCTAAGTGACCAGCTCAGGTATGGGGGCTCCATCGAAGCCAGAGTAAAGTTAGCCTCCCAAAAACTGGGCGTACTGTACAGGGCCCGCAGATAATTTAATAGTGCACAACTGCTAACCTTGTACAAATCACAAGTACGCCCCACGGTTGAATTTGGCAGCCATCTCTGGTCTGGAGCTCCAAAATAACTGAAAAATACCCTCGACTCTGTGCAGAAACGGGCGGTCCGTTTGATAGATTCTCCCATCTTAACAGACGGATTGTAATCTTTAGAGCACAGGCGTCGGGTGGGAATGCTATCCTTGTTCTACCGGTATTACAATGGAAGATGCTCCGAGGAACTAGCATCATTGATCCCTTCGGCACCGGCGCATAGTCGGGAAACACGCCAAACGCGTGCCCAACATTTGTACACGGTTGACATTTGTCACATGAGAACGGGTCGTTTCTTCGACTCGTTCTTGTGTTCAACAGCTCGGCTGTGGAATGATTTGCCGGCCTCTGTGTTTCCTCCTTCCTACAACATGGGTCTCTTCAAGACCAATGTTCATTCCTTCCTCTCCTCAAAAAGACCCTCCACACAGCATCCCAGATGACATTGGCCCTGAGGGAAATTATTTCTCCTGTGTGGAGTTAATGTAAAAAAAAAAACCTAACTTACTCTCGATTGTGCGACTAATCTAGAAACATTTTGGGCGGAAACATTTTAATAGGAAACACTTTGACTGGGGACATTTTAAGAGGGAAAATTTTGACAGGTAACATTTTGGCCGACAACATTTATATTTTATAGACCAGTGAAAAATCACGGGATAGTCTGAATTCTTGACACAGTTCCAATTAAGAAAATGATAATTAAAATAATTTTTAATAAGTAAGTACTTTATCACTCGTCTGAATTCTTCACACAACGACGACCTCCGTAGCCCAGTGGGTAAGACTCTTAACTCACAATCCGGAGGTCGCGGGTTCAAACCCGGCATGCGCAAATAAATTTTATTTGAGTAATTTGTGTTATTTCACAATTAATTCATTTAAAATAATATATAGTATATTTGCGGCATGTTCCAGACTGGAAGATACTATCAGTATCGCCCTGGTGTAAGACCACCATTCAAAATATCAATTGTGTTAGTACTCCCTCCCTAAACACGAGAAATTCTCAATTAGAGAGGTATTATTACCACCATTAAAAATATTTGCATTACATGTACATAATTAAAAAAATAATTGTACTTATACCTAACTTTGTAAAATTGTAAAAATGGAATAAATAAATAAATATTTAAAAAAAAAATAAAAAATTGAAACGTTGCTTGAAAATGGCTTTAAAAAAAAAAAGCACAACCAGTTCCAATTTTCAAAATGACACTTAAATTCAAAGCGAATCCAAATTCATTGAACCAGAGTTACACAGACATACGCACAACCGAAATTTTTGATATGCCAACGTTTTCTAAGGACACGTTGACATTTTTTATTTTATCTATTATTTGTGACAACATTTTTTTATTGAACATGTACAAGTATTATGCCGGAAGTTCTGTGAACAGTAGACCTCGCGATCAAAAAGTATGTGTTCTAAATTTCCTTTAATAAATCAAAACCAATTCGTATTAAATCATAAGATTTGTAAGTAGGTACTTTAATACCTTATTATGAGTAAAGCCCATGTAGGAGAGAGGAGGAATTTGCCCGGAAAGCGAGAGGTCCTGGGTTCGTGTCCCAGAGGTGTCAATATATTTTTCTGATTTTTCTGTTTTCAGATTTTCTGTTGAGTTTCGCTTATACAGGGTGTTAAGGGACGTACTTGACTTACTTTAACCAGTGATTCCTGACATTATTTGGAGTAAAAAATGTAAATGAAATTTTGGTCACCGGTGACTTTTTTTGACGACTTTTATTTTTTTTCAAATTTTTTTTCTTCAAAATCAAACAAAAAAAAATTTCTTCCACACGTCGTCACTGGTCACTCAGCCGGGTGTCTGACGAACTCCTTACCCCGCCTCTAACTGTTCAACAACTACCATTTTTTTATGTTTTTGTAGAAAAAATAATAAAAAAAAAACATCAAAAATGTCACCAGAGACCAAAATTTCATTTACATATTTTACTCCAAATAATGTCAGGAATCACTGGTTAAAGTAAGTCAAGTACGTCCCTTAACACCCTGTATTGTCTTCATTTAATTAAATACTTTAATACCTTCCTACACAATTAATAACCATATATTTTTAAAAATTTTTTAAATTTCAAATTAGAACATAAATTATACAATTTGTCCAAAGAAACGTCACTACACTACCTCAATGAAAATTCTTTTTTTCAAATTTTCTTCAGGTAGGTACCATAATATTGAAAAGCTCCGTCAAAATTAGCCATCTAGTTAAAGTTAATTGTTTGAATTATGAAACCGGAAACGGAACGTTCAAACAAATTTACAGACAGTTGAAATGCAAAACGGTCGAGTTATTGGACATTTATGATATTTTGGAGATATCGCCATTTAGTTATTCTTTCATTTTAATAACTGATTTAAAACTATTTTTCAGTCTTTCCTTAGAATTTTTGAATAGAAAATGAATGTGCACGGAATTTTGCGATTTAAATATTTACTCCGTAAATATTATATGAATTTTTTATGGTTTCATTTAACGTCTTTTTAACGAGATTGGCTAATTTCGAAAACACAAAAGTAATAAAAAAATAATGACACGAAATAACTAGACTGACGACTGACAGTAATTTCGTGCTATGGTGCGCCATCTCTGGGACCAACGAAATGTAGTGCACTAGATGTGCCCTCTATAAATAGACATGCATAATTGGGCCCCCTGATGTTGTTGGTCTGAACTTAAATAATAATAATAATTGGATGATTTGTACAGCGTCGTTTTCATCAAAAAATCATCTAAAGGGCGAAAAATTTGTGACAATGTGATTTTCGCCCAAGACTTGGTACTCGAACAATTTTGGTTTTTGAAATGAAATTTCTTTAGCCCCGTTATGATTTGGAATTCCGATGAAACGGAAATGACGCATTACATTCCCTGCGAAGCATCGAACTGCGCTCATTGGCCGCTTTGATTATGATCACTTTTCAAGGCTCCTATTGGTTGAGATATGAAACGGAAATGACGCTAGGTTTCCGCTCATTGACCGCTTTGATTATGACTACACTTTTTAAGGCTCCTATTGGTTAAGATTGTTTTGGTAAAGTTTCGCTTCTACCGCGTGTAAACTACACTTGATTTTTTTATATTATCTCCACACAGGAGGCCTCGAGGAAAAAAAATCCTCTGGGCCTGTCATCTTTGGGGATGCTGTATGGAAGGGCTTTTTAGGTAAAAGACGTAGATGAAGTTCTGGGGAGGAAAAGGGTATTAGGGTAGGTAAGAATCTGGGGATCGATGTGTTCAGGAGTGACGAACGTACGAAAACTTATGGAAGATGTCTGTGGTTGCTTCTTTTTAGTGTCGCTTTTACGTTTCATCGAGTTTCAAATTACAATGGTGCTAAGTAATTTTTCACTTAAAAAAAGATACATAATTTGAAAAGCTTGCCGAAAACAATCATCCGGTTTTACTTCAGGTGACCAAATGAGACAGTAATCAGGTTTTCGTTCTAACCCTACCATTTTTGACTGGTATAGCCAATCTTGTCTTACATCTTTCGTTGGTTGGAAGCTATTACTATACTCTCGCGTGCCGCACGCCACAAAGGTCAAAATGCCTCGGCAGTCGATATTGATGCGACCGTCCTGTCTGCTATTTACAGCTTACCTATTATAGGATTCTGAACTTTAACAACGTATCGACATTCTTTGTTTGCCTTTGGTTTTCCGTACCTCAAGAATGATAAAATGAATCATGATTTTTAAATGGTGTTACTTTTATCATTAACTAGCTGGTACCCGGCATGCGTTGCTATGCCATTTAATCAGGAATTGTTTCTCCCTGCGTGTCCTTTCTCATTCGTCCAGTTCTGTCCGTCCTTTCCCGTCCGTCCTGCGTCCCCTTCTCATATCGCGTTCCCACTCCGCCTCCTCCACCTTTCCTCTCCTCACTCCACTCTCCCCCCCCCCCCCTTCCCTAGTTCCGCGAACCCCCCTCCCGAGTTCCCCTCACCCCTCCCAGGTTCCCCTCCCCCATTTCGGGTTCCCATCCCCCCTCAAGTGAATCCCCTACCCGAATTCCCTTCCCCCTTCCCCCTCCCGCATTCCATACATTCATTCCCGGTACATTCAGTTTTCAAACAGCTCACGTGCAAGCCAATTTTTTTATACAAATTTCATAATGTCAGAGCTCATCAGTAGTTTTATACAAACCTTGTTCTGACAATAACGAACACAAAAAAATATCCAATTTGGTGCAGTTGTTTGAAAGTTATGCGCGTACATACATTTCGGCGATTCATTTTTATTTATATAGATTTTTATTTATATAGATAGAAGATAGATAGATAGATAACGAGAATCCATTCTTGGTCATCGAATTCCTTCCTTAGTTTTTCCGGGCAGGCTCCACTGTAATATATTTGCGGTTGGTTCTAGAGAGGAAGACACTCTCAGATACACCCTGGTGTAAGACCACCATTCCGAATTGAAACGTTGCTTGAAATGGCTTTAGTCGTATTTGGTGATCAGATCTGATTAGCCAGGTACTTCCCCGCCTTCCTCTTCGCCATCTCTTTTCCCTTCCCACTACTTCAGCATCACAACATTCACCCCATTGGATGCCATAGTCTTACTGGTTCCAGCCGGGAGTAACGGAACTGTTAGACACATTCAATATACGTATTGGATGCGTTTTTAGTTTTTCACGGCCAAAAGTATTTTCGTTAAACATCTGCCCTGATGATGGGCACTGTAACGCTGTCCGAAACTTTGGCTAAAGAAGGGGGTAGCGCAACACGACATCACACCCCAAAAACAAATAACGAAAATACCTACGGATTGTTTGTCAGTAAGACGCTATTTCAGCAAACAATTATTTTTGGATTTCCCCAAGGCTCCCACTTTGGTCCACTCTTATTTTCTATTACGACAATAAAATTAATATTATTTAGTAAACCAATCTCTGTACATAATAACGCTATGTTTGTAGTTAGATGTTATTATATGAAAATTAAAATTCTCAAAATTATAATATATCGATTCGTTTTCAAATTAAAGTATGATTGCGATTAAGAGTGATGATTTGAAAAGGATTTAAATTGTGGATTGATGTTTGCCGGTATGTTATTTTCATATTATAATGAATCAACGATTATCAGTATTACTACAAGAAAGCCATAATTTATTTTTGCAAAATGAACATTCATTATTTATTAATTTGAATTTGTGAAAAGCTAGGTTTTAAGCAACACTATATATATTATGTATTTGTATTTTATAATTTACTTCATTTTGTTACACTACTTATTTTTTGCCGAAGCATGATTTTTTCCCATCCTTAGAAAGCGCCATAAGTAGTTGGAAATTTTGCACGTTTTTGTTTCGTAAACATTAGCAATCTATCACTATTCCAAAGTTTAAACAACAAAATTTGAAAAATCTCTTTTTGAAGGATGGACACCATAATATAGATAACCCATTATTTTATCTTTTTCCCTTTTTTGAAAATTATTTTATCCCAATCATAATTTTTTTAATGTTTTAATTTATTTTTATTTTTGTGTCACCAACACTGATACTTGTGTTGTGTTGTGTTTCTCCCACGGTTTTGCTACATGTGTTCTGTTTTATTTTTCCCCTCCACTCGCTATAGGCGACGATGAAAGGCGCCGCCCACCGGAGAGGAACTACTTCAGAGGTATTGTGACACCGCCCTTACAATCTTGTTGTCTCCCGACTGCACTTACAAATCAGCTTTCACGGTTGCTCATTGGTTTTGTTACACAATCCTAACAAATCAGTTTACTCGACTGACACAACAAACTTTCACAATTTCATGCATTGTTTTGTGTTCACCCGGCCTGATTTAGTGACAATCCTAACAATTCCATTTATACAATTCCTTGGTCCTGTGACACAATCCTAACCATTCCATTTACACTATTGGCTGGTTCTGTGGTACAATCCTAACAATTTCATTTACACGGCTCATTGACACAATCCTAACAATCAGTTTTCCCGACTGACACAATCTTTCACATTTTCATGCATTGTCTTGTGATCAATTCCAGTCTGATTTAATGACAAACCTTACAATTCAATTTCCACAATTGCCTGGTCCTGTGACACAATCCTAACCATTCCATTTACACGATTGGTTGGTACTGTGATAAAATCCTAACAATCAGTTTTTCCGACTGACACAAAATGTTCACTAGTTTCATCAATATTGTTTTGTGACCCATCTTACAATCCTGACGTGGTTTAGTGACACGAACCTAACAAATAAGTTTTTACGATTGTCTGGTTTAATGACACAATCCTACAATTCCATTTACACTATTGGCTGTTTCTGTGACACAATCCTAACAATCAGTTTTTCCGACTGACACAAAATGGTCACTAGCTTCTTCTGTGTTGTTTTGTGACCCATCTTACAATACCTACGTGGTTTAGTGACACGAACCTAACAAATAAGTTTTTACGATTGTCTGGTTTAGTGACACAATCCCACAATTCCATTTACACGATTGCCCGGTTTTGTGGCAATTCTTACAATCAAATTCCAATTTTCTTTCTACTTTTAATATTCGTTTTTAAAACACCGTCATGTGTTTGGTTATATCTGCGTGAACCCTTCACAGCTTTTAATTTGTTTCTTCAAACACTACCTGAACAATTAATTCCAATTTCCTATTATTAAATTCTTCAAACCCTTTCAAGTATTTTAATTCTGACACTCTTTCAATCTGTGCAGCTGATCTTATATTATAATCCATTAATTATTTGTTTTGTTGGGGTGGGTTGGTTTATTTGTATCACATTGGTAATTTTATTATTTCTATCATGAAACAACTTGGTAGTGCTCTGTGTTAGGTTATATAAAAGGTTTTGGTGTTGGGATATTTAATATTTAAATAGAGTAATCCCATTTTTTCACACATAATTTTAAAGTTATATATATTCAATAACTGTTCATTGTCAAAGTTGGTGAAAAGCGGCAATGAGAATTAAGATTTTTACCAACAATTCAGCAGTTACAAGTTATGTGTGTTACAATGTTTATAATTTTAAAAAAATGTTATTTGAACAACATTTTGTATTGCATGCTTATTCTTCAATTGCTTTTAACATTCTGTTCAAGTTTATTTATGTTGGCTTACTATTTTTTTACATTTATTTGTCCTGCTTCTTCTATTTTAATATCCAATGTTGAATATCTTTCTTTAAAAATCGTCTTCTAACTTCGTGACCATAGTGCAGATATTTGCTAATCGACAAATTTTGTTCAAATGGTTTTTTGTAAATCCTTTTTTTTTTCAAATTGATTCGTTTTGAATATTTTTGTTTCTTTTCTTCGGCCAATAAACGTGGTGGATTGTTTTTCGAATTTGAAACAGAGGGCGGAGAGAGCGAGACGGCAGATCAGACCGGCGAAGACTCGGCCAGAAGAGACGGTGAGTGTGAAAGAGACGGCAGTATTCTACCAACTTCTAATACTAAAAGGCTCGCAAAAGGGTGACATCTGTGAACGGAATCCGCAATGACAAATCCCATTTTTGAGTTGTGACAATAATCTTTAATATATTCCTGCGTGATGTTTATTTGTGATGATACTATATTGACATGCATAATATTTGGACGAGAATAATGCTAATGATTATGATAATTAATATGAAATTATTTTAAAGCTATGTCGTAAATTTTCGATTAACCTTAATTTTGATGTTTTGCACTTCAAGTATTTCTTATTTTTCCTTTATAAATTTGATTTAATATAATAATCTTGTACTGTTTTATGGACACGTTATTTCTTCTTGAATACCTACATACAAAATATATTATTTTATGAAAGTACCAAAAATCATATTATCCCAACATGAATATTTATTTTTTAATCCACAAACAATGCGACCAAATAAATATCTACAAGTATGTCAATGATCCCGAAAATATACTTCAATGCATTCAATATACCTAATATCACATTTATACAACTTACTACATTTTATAAATATTATACAAAGAAACAAATTGGAACCATAGTTGGATAATAGGACACAATGAAAAGAAATGTAACACTTGAAGAATAATATATTAATCTGTTTTACATACGATAAAGCGAAAATCAGAACCTATAAGAAAATACAATACACATTTAAAATTATGTCACAATTACAAGATATATGTAACACTACAAGGATGTTATAAACTATTCGGCCTGGGATAAAGCACATCTATAAGAATATACTATAAGTATGATACATAATAATATATTTAAATATCACAAAATGCGTACAGTCAAAACGATGTCACAATTTATTACAAGACATGTAACACTTGAAGAATATTTTATCTTCTTTACGTTTTAAACAAAGTCACATTTATGAGAAATGTAACAACTGAAGAATATTATAAACTATTCTGCAAACAATCGAGACAATTCAGAACTGCACACCTATTGTACACTGTATATTTTGTATATTTCCGAGCCCACCTGCAAGTATAATTGCAATAAGTACCAAATGTCCTACAAATAACTTATTTACCTTTGAAACGAAGTCACATTTTTGAGAAATGTATCAACTGAAGAACATTATAAACTATTCTACAAACAATCAAGAAAATTTAGAACTGCACACCTATTGTACACTGTATATGTTGTATATTTCCGAGCCCACCTGCAAGTATAAATACAATATGTCCTACAAATACTAAACTTACCGTTGAAGCAAAGTCACGAGAAATGTAACAACTGAAGAACAGTATAAACTATTCTGCAAACAATCAAGACAAATTCAAAACTGCACACCTATTGTAGATATACCGTAAATATTGTATATTTCCGAGCCCACCTGCAAGTATAATTGCAATAAGTACAAAATTTCCTACAAATACTAAACTTACCTATTATTTTTAATTTATAAACTAACGTTTAGACAAGATTTTTATGCATAGCACAAAGGGTAACAATTATTATAAGCAATAATTATCAGCCTGAAACACTCATCAACATTGCTTATAATAATTACTAAACTTACCGTTGGAAAAAGTCACATTTATGAGAAATTTAACAATTGAAGAACATTATAAACTATTTTGCAAACAATCAAGACAAATTCAGAACTGCACACCTACTGTACACTGTATTTGTTGTAAATTTCCGAGCCCATCTGCAAGTATTAATACAATATGTCCTACAAATACTAAACTTACCGTTGAAACAAAGTCACATTTATGAGAAATGTAACAATTAAATAACATTACATACTATTCTTCAAACAATAGAGACCAATTCAGAACTGCACAACTACAAGATAATACAATATGGAATATTACAAATACTACACAAAATTTTAAACAAGGTTACATTTACGAGAAATGTATCACTTGAAGAATATTTTACTTAGAATGTGTTTTAGAAATGAATATTTAAAATGAAATTAAATATTTGAAAAATCCTTCAAAACTGACACAGTTAAAACATTGCCGTAATTTCACCACAATAATGGGCGTTTTATACGATGCTTTTGTCATACCGATCTCCTTGTCCTTATGGAAACTACATCGAAACCCATATGAAAAATCTTTCCTTTACACGACAATTATTTTCATACATCGATTTCATGCAGGTGCCACAATACCCACAACCATAGATCATATGGAAGAATCTGTCATTTGCCTTTGCTGTCGGCATCAGCAAATCAACGAAAAACATGCGAAATTCCCAATCAATCATAAACACACAATTATAGTATTTTTTTGTCAATATTTTGAATGTAAACCATATAAACATGCAGCATTTCCACGTAATATAGTTACACAAAACAATGACAGACAGGTGACAGAAGATGTGAAATAACGTCCGCCATCTTAAACTACGCGAAAATCTGTACCAAAATAGAAATGTCTTTTTTTAATGCCGAATCCAAATGGAAACTGAACGAAAACAAGCATCGTTTTCATCTGTCTTAAATATAAATCAAAACGAGATAGATTTGTGGCACACAGTTATAAAATACAATTATTACAATAGCTACCTATGTCAATATTTCAAAAATACGTACAGTTGTCACAAATTCAACATATTACATTTACAGGTTGTTACAGGAGGTACTTGACTTTCTAACCAGTGATTCCTGACATTGTTTGGAAGGCGGGTATGGGTTCCACCGCCCAAGAACCATTTATTGGATAACCAACACCCCTGCCATAGGTCACCCCTAGTGGTTTGCTATGTTTGGTGACTTAACAGGGGTGCCCGGGTTTATGGGGTAAAGTTTGTATCTTAACGGCGGATGCGTTTTCCCAATTATTCCGGACTCTCTTGATGCATCGCCTTGCACCGCAGTGGGAGGGATGAATTCATTAGTTCGTTATTCCTGTACACATTGACCCCCAGATTTCTAACCAACTCTCATAACTTTTCCCTTCCCAGAACTTCCTGTACTTCCTTTCCCTAAAAAGACCCTCCATTCAGCATCACCAAAGATGACATAGGCCCTGAGAGATTTTCCCCTCAGGGCCTCCTGTGAAGCTAATGTTAAAAACGTAATTCCTGACATTATTCGTAGTAAAAAATGTACATGAAATTTTGGTCTCCGGTGACATTTTTGATGTTTTTTTTTCTTTTTCAAATTAAAACTTTTAAAAATCAATAGGTAAAATATGGTTACGGTCGGGGTGAGGGGTTGGGCAGTTACTTAACTGAGTGACCAATGATGACATGTGGAAGAAAGTTTTTTTTTATTAGATTTTTAACAAAAAAGTTAAATAAAAAAAAAAACAAAAATAGTCACCGGAGACTAAAATTTCGTTTACATTTTTTACTTCAAATAATGTCAGGAATCACTAGTTAAAATATGTCAAGTACGTGCTGTAACACCCTGTATATTATATACTATTTATTTATGTTATTATTTAAAATATGTTAATTTGTTGGTTGAAAATTATGATATATTGCTTGCTTTTTTGTAATAACATTAATTTAAATCTAAAGTATGCTCTAACAATATTTTGTAATAATACTATGGTGGTGGCTTTTAATAACAATTAAATGGATTTTCAGTTTGGGGGCCCGTTCAAGTATTACGTAACGCACTTGGGGGGGGGTCTTGTGAAACGTTACTGTGCGTTACGGAGGGGGGGGGGTTGAACAACGCGTTACGTAACATGTTTTTCTTTATTTAGATTAAAAAAACTAAGGAATTAAAATCTTCCAAGTTTGCAATCCTTTTCAAAAAGTATAAGCGCAAACCAATAAAAAAAATGTTTTTTCATTACTTAACTATGAAGTAGTACAAGAAACAATTTTAAAAAAATACCCCCCTACGGCTAAGGCTATTTTTGAGGTTTTCTATGTTCTAACTTTTTTTCGTTCTTATAAAATTATGCTCAAAATAAATAAAAACCACTTTTTCGCTTACTTGCCTCGTGCAAATAAGACGTTCTATTTTAAAATTTGCAGACATGAGAATCGAAATATTTCTAGCGTTTATATTCCTCTTAAGCGACTTTCCAGTACTTAATTGTGACTTTCAGGTAAAAATTGTCACTTGGGCGTTTACGTAAATGTAACGTTTAGGGGGGTGCGGGAGTGGTACGGAAAAATGTTACGGCGCGTTACATGGGGGGGAGGGGGGGGTAAAAAATCTTCAAAAATTGCGTTACGTAATACTTGAACGCCCCCTTGCTTTGGTTTACTGCTTTTAATTGATTAAAATTGAACAAAAAAGTTGAAATGTTTTTAATAAAGTATGATTTTTGTGCTCACTAATAATGTTTCTAAAGTTTTTTATTTTGATTTTCCAGCTTTAAACAAATAACCTTGTTTCTAACAAGATTTTATAAACCTACGTACCTTCCCCTTTGAATATTGCGCCTCTCGGAATTCTCCCATCTGAATTCCATTATAATAAATCCTCAATAATTTATATGAATTTGTTGTTTTGGTTCAAGTTCGTTAAATTATTTTTCAATTTGGGAGGCGGGTATGGGTACCGCCGGGTACAGGATGTACCCATGCCATAGGTCACCCCAAGTGGTACGCTACGTTGGGTTTGTACTGGCCGCGTGCCAGTTGGGCACAATAATTCTTTCCAATATTTAACCCCTTAGCATCCACGTACAGTTTAACTTTGCCCTCTATTTAACCCTTCCCATTGCCATTTGGGCACAGTTTAACTTTGGCCCTCTATTTAACCCCTCACCATCCGTGTGCCATTTGGGCACAATTAAACTTTGCGCTCTATTTAACCTTACCATCCGCGTGCCATTTGGTCACAATTTAACTTTGCTCTTTATTTAACCTTACCATCTGCGTGCCATTTGGGCACAATTTAACTTTACCCTCTATGTAAACCCTTACCATCCGTGTGCCATTTTGATACAATTTAACTTTGCCCTCCATTTAAACCCTTACCATCCGCGTGCCATTTGGGCACAATTTAACTTTGCCCTCTATTTAACCCCTCAGCATCCGCGTGCCGTATGGACACACTTTAATTTTACCCTCCATTTAACCCCTCAACATCCACATGCCATATGGACAGAATTTAACTTTACCCTCCATTTAACCCCATACCATCCACGTGCCATTTGGGCGCGATATAACTTTGCCCCCTATTTAACCCCTCACCATCCATGTGTCATATGGACACAATTTAATTTTACCCTCCATTTTAACCCCATGCCATCCGCGTGCCATTTGGGCACAATTTAACTTTGCCCTCTATTTAACCCCTTACCATCCGCGTGCTATTTTTGCACAATTTAACTTTGCCCTCTATTAACCCCTTACCATCTGCTTACCATTTGGGCACAATTTGACTTTGCCCTCCAATTAACCTTACCATCCACATGCCATTTGGGCATAATTTAAATTTGCCCTCTGTTTAACCTTACCAGACGCGTGCCAGTGTGTGCCCCTTACATGCCATTCATTGGCGTGCCAAACATTTTGTTGTTATTTGAAATTGTTTTGTTTGTTGCAGATATGGAGTACGGAGGAGGTGGCGGCGGACAGGGTCTGATTAAGGACCCGAGGGGAGGGCATAGAGGCATGCCTCCTCACCACCAGGTGCCAATAGATGTATGAATACTTTTAACTCTGACATTTTAAACAATAGTTATCATCTATCACTTTTTTTTCAACTATCGAATTTGCTTGTGATCTTCATCATAACCAGTTGGTAATCAAACCAGATAGGAAAGTAACAGCCGCTGTTCCTAACTTTTCGATAGACCAATCTGAGTCTACCTTCAGCTAAGCAATTTGTAAGTATTTTAGAGGTTACGCTCGATTATCGTTATTCCCAAATATTTTATCGTTGAATATCTTAGGTGACCCCGCCCACCTCAGTCCCGCCCAAAATGGCATCAAAGTAAAAACTTTCGATGTTAAATTAATATTAAAGAGTTAAATATTGTATTTATTATTAACACATTCATTTCATATTTTTTAAACAAATGTATAAAATATATTAAAAATAGAGTGTCAGTTTGACCTTTGCAGCCGGCGCGTCGGTACCACGTGACGTTAGCACCACTCTGTTGACACTTTTTATAACTTTGCTTTGCTCAGTTGAACTTAATCCACGTGTCCGGCTTTCTTAGATTAAGCGATTCTTAAGTGATGCTTGTGTGTTGGAAATAGTGTAGTTGTACATTTGAGCAGTGTTGAACCTTAGTTTCGGCTTAGCCGTTGATTACTAGGATTGGGAACAGTGGCCGTAACTGTCGCATTGTTTGAATAATGAAACTGTGTATTATTAGTGGAACTAACTTGTCTTTTTTACGTTTAGTTAGATACTTATTTGAGATGATATTGACATTGCCAGCTAAAAATAATTACTCTGACCTAGAAATTTTTGTACAAACTTCATCATTTGCGCAAGTTTTTTTCCATTTCACAAAATCAGTCTATACTCAATGACGTTATATAAAATAAATAGACTTGCCATAGTCTCACAAACTCAAGATATAATGTGGCAATTAATCAACACTCTTCTGTTTTCAGCGATTTTCAATAATTTCTTAATTCAAAAGTTATTCATGTATGATAAAGATAGACGCTTAAAAGAATATGTGCATATGGACGAAACAAAAGATAGAACGCGGGCGGCATTTTCGTATTCAAAATTCAAAAGTTCCGCCGAATACTGTCTCAAGGCCGACTAAAGTAGGAGGCCTGGGCACCATTCGAATTTTGAGATGTCAAATTTTCAAGCTATAATGAACAACGATAGTTTGTAAATGGCGTTGATTGTTATTGTATTTGTTGTTTTTGCTGATTTGTATGTTGTTTTACCGCAAACAAGTAACTAAAGAATCATTAGATTATTATTATAAAAAGTAAATTTTACTTAGTGACGGCATCGACTAATTTGGCTGTTGCGCATCCAGACCTGTACTTTAGTAGGCCTTGAGTTCTCTAATGACGCATAAAATCTTTGGGCGGAAAGCAATTGTATTATTTATATAATTGATAATAATAAGTAATTTGCGTGTATTTACAAATTAAGTGTTATTCCTTCGCTTTTACTACTGTTTACCGTGTAATGGAAACATTTTCTCATCACACGGGAGGGAATTTTGGCGCTTTTTAATGCAATTTACTTACTGGTAGGACACGACCTTACTCGACGCGTGGCAGTTTAGTACTAAAGTACTAGAAATCGAGTACAGTACGATTGTCTTGTTGTTGGTTTCCCACTTTGAGATTTCTACCACACGTCTACAGTATATGTATAACGTCATTGTCTATACTTCTAATATTCTTGTAAAGAAAATATCTAAATTAAAACATCAATATTTCCATAAAATATCTCAATTTTGTCTATACTTTGTAGAATTACACTACATGTCAATCATCCAGTCGATTAGTCAGACATCTCTAAAAACAAAGTTTTGAGATAATGAGGAAAGCTATATTGGAGTGCTCACGTAGACATATGAATATTAGTAGACCTGCCCTAAGTGATAAAAGCGTATTATTTCCCCCTCCCCATACCGGTTCCTTGGAACCGGCTGGGATTGAGAGTCTAAAAAATGTGACGTCATCATTCTTCTGCGAGCCAGCGTCGAGTGCTCATCGATGCATTTTACGAAATAACACTGCAAAAAACATGGTTTGTGTTTTGAAAACGTGTAAATATGTACTATCACTCGAGATACATGGCGTGTGCTCGTCGATGTTTACGGCGTAAGTAAATTATGAAACATTCGTAAAAGTGTCCCAACTAAATACGGCAACAAAATATTGGAGTCTGAAAATAAACGAACTTTACTTTGCCGTATTTAGACTTCGCAAATTTGTTCAATACGCGGCGAGCAATTCGCGCTCCCATGTAAAAAGGTCTATTCATTCACAAGCAGAGTTTACTTTTAAGAATTAAATGGTGGTATTATAATGCGAGATGCCTATATACTGTCGTATTGAGTTATCGACGAATCACATATCTCCAAAGTCATCTTCCCCCTCTGCGCTCCGCTGTAGTTGTTGTCTACCCCTCACCTTTATGTTCTGGTCTACTAATATTCATATGTCTATGAGTGATCACCATAAATGAACATTTACATGTTTGTGTGTTTCACATATTAAATATGCTACAAAATAACACCGGGAAGCATTTTGCATGAAATTTTTATATAAGTCCTACTAGTGACCCTATTTTTTAAATTCACTACAAGTTTTTCTGCATTATAATTGATTTGGTGGTGTTTATGGGTAATCTGAGTATTGTACCAGAAAGAGGGTACATTTTTACTTATAACTGCATACTCAACTCAAATTTTGATTTTTCGGAGATATCTGACAGATCAACTGGACGATCGATATTTATATTATTTATTAAATTTTTTTCATAACTCATAATTTAAACTTAAAAGTTAGGTTATGTCCATCTGTTCATCAAGTCCAGGGTTCAAATCCCTTTGCTATGTATGCATTTATTTATATTTAAATGAATACGATCATGTAAATTTGTGAAAAATAATAATGAATAAGCACTAATAATTTGTTGTGTTTTGTTAGGAGATGTTCCAAGGTGGGCACCACCAGGGTGGA
The DNA here is from genome assembly GCA_929108145.2 of Limnephilus rhombicus. Taxonomy (NCBI): domain Eukaryota; kingdom Metazoa; phylum Arthropoda; class Insecta; order Trichoptera; family Limnephilidae; genus Limnephilus; species Limnephilus rhombicus. Next base: position 17,892,217 of record OV815298.1, on the reverse strand, counting down.
GGGGCGCCGCCCCCACCCCCTCCGCCGCACCACCACGGCTGCGTGATGATGGTCTACGGGCTGGATCCCGCCACGGCCAACACTGACCGCCTGTTCAACCTCGTATGCCTGTACGGGAACGTGGCCAGGGTGAGTTTATTCTTAACACCATGACAATGATAGGGTTAACTTTAAAAAAATGTCTATATCTCTTTGAGCAAAGGAAGGAGTGAACTTATTATAGGAGGGATTTCCATTCAATGAAATTCAATTTATTCATTTTAAAAATAAAATTTCTAACAGTCTCACTCATAATCGCAACGTAAGATTGCACCGCGAGGGCAAGAACGGGTTAGGTGAAATTTTTACTCATAATGGTGGGTCAACCGCGCGCATACGCGTTTTCTTACCCCTATGCTGTACGGGAGATTTAGTAGTTGTCAGATTTTATACCACCCGATCACCAGGGTTAACTCAGTACTACAGCAGTATAACTTTCAAAATGGCGAACTTTTTTGAGAATCTTAACGTTTTGAATGAAGTTTTGGCAAATATTGACCGTCTTCGCGGCATTCGTACACCACGGCTACCGAAAAGGTACAAAAAAGGTACGACCCATTTGCCGCACTTACGGAAAGAGATTTTAGGTCCAAATATAGATTTACAAAAGTTAACATGAGACGTTTGATTTGACTTGGTACGGCCGTATTTGGATGTGAACAATAAACAGGGTGGCTAAATATCTACCGATCCCCAAGTTCTTTGTGCCAATTCTTAGTTATTTTTAAAACGTAAAACACAAAACAATCTCATCGAATAATATTTTGACGTACAAATAAATGTGAAGTTGGCAACACGCCGCGAAATGCCAAATTGACCGCGTTTTTCAGCTTTAGAGCAGAGTGTTGCTACCGTAAAAAAATCATAACCCATAATCCGGCTGTCGAGCAATATTGGGATTAGGAGTAAAGTTTTTTTACCTGAGCAGTGTAGGCCCCCTCCCCTGTATAGCTAACACAACGCTACAGTGCCGTGTTAGGATTTCATTATGAGTAAGGCTGTAAGAGTTTAAGAGAGAAAATATTAAGATTCAAGCAGATTTAAGCAAAAAACATCAATGAAGCACAATCGGACTAACAAAGCTTGCCGTCTAAATTTTGCTTCATTGATATTTAACTAATATTCAAAGTGATTCTATTTAACAACAAGACTGGTCTCCTGACTGGCATGACCATTGGCAAGTTATTTCTGCAAGCCGAGAGATAAAACAGTCTACGCTGTTGATGACGGAGATAACCATCGGAAATTAATGAAAGAAATTAATGCTCTTGATGATAGTCGAGTTTTCGAACCATCCACGAATCAATCTGAAGAAATGTGTTACAATGCACATCCCTTCTGAGCCGTACATGGTTCATACCGAGCATGCCCGCTAGGAAGTCGCTAGGGTAGAGCCACGGATACCATACTCCCTCAGGTAGAGAAACACAGAGGACGGCAAATCGTTCTACAGCCGTAGAATAGTATAAAAGATCTATTACCAAAAATATTAACCTTTTATTTAATCCCCAGATCAAGTTCCTGAAGACAAAGGAGGGAACAGCAATGGTGCAGATGGGAGACGCTCTGTCCGTTGAGCGATGCGTCCAAAACCTCAACAATGTCACGGTCAATGAGCACACCATGACACTTGCGTAAGTATTTACTTTCAGTATCCCCCTGGTGATTACTATCTACCATTCTGTATCGAAACCCTGCTTCAGTTATAAATTCAATAAATAATAAGAGTGGACCAATGTGGGAACCTCGAGGCACATTTGAATAAACTAACAAATCTTACATATGTGCACACTTGTGTGAGTATATACTTTAAGTATCCCTCTGGTTATTAATGACTGTCATTATGCATCGAAACACCGCTTCAGTCATTATGCCAATAAGTTTAAAAAAAAATAAGAGTGGTCCATTGTGAGAACCTTGAGGAACTCCTGATCGAATTAACAAATCTTGCAAATCTTACAAATATATGTATTTGCGTGAGTAAATTTAACGTGTTAATAAATCTAGTCTTTAATGACTCATTGTGTATCGGAGAATTGTCTCAGTAATATGTCAAAATTAGGAGTGGCCCAGTGTGAGATCCTTGAGGGATGCACGATTAAACTAAAAAATATGTATATGGGTTTTGTTCTAATCTGTTATTGCATTTGCAGCTTCTCAAAGCAGACATTCCTGTCAGAGGTGATCAACCCCTACCCGCTGGCCGACAAGAGCCCTTCCTTCAAGGAGTACATGGGTAACAAGAACAATAGGTTCCTTACCCCAGCCTCCATACACAAGAATAGGATACAGCCCCCATCTAAGGTAAGAGTTTTTTGTTTTCAGTGTTCCTACAACAGCTGCAAAAGCATTTTTGCAAAGTACATTGAACATAACAATCAACATCACAATAGACAGCGCCCTAATATTTAAATATATTATATTTTTTATTTTTCTTTAATAATTACAATTTAAGGACTGAATTGCTACCTATGCCATCATCACCTTTCAAATATCTTCGTCTTCAACCGTAATGATTTAATGTTGGTATTAGTAAATTCATTGTTATGATTGAAAATTAATCAATGAAGGAGGACTGAATGTGTTTGACACTACCAAAAAAATTGCACAAAGAAGAGAAGCTAATGGAGTGCTGATACTAACAGTGATATATGTCAGTGAGGCATGGAATTGGCAGAGGAAGGATGAAAGTAGAGTGAATGCTATAGAAATGATATCCCTGAGACGTAAACGTTGTAAAACCGTGCATGATTGTGTGAAAAAGTGGTGATTCAGAAAAATGCAAGGCTGATGTTAGCATAATGAATAGAGCGGAAGAACGAAGAAAGAGTCTAAGGAGAATATATGACGCGGATGTGAATGGTAAAAGAAGTCAGAGACCCTGAGAAAGACATGGCACCATCGAGTTAACCAAATACTTAAGTCGGGCCAAGTCAAGAGTTAGAATAACTGAAGAGTGTTTATGAATGTGACTGGATATGTATGGGTTTGAAAAATGTGAATGAAGCAAGGAGTGTGCGTCAAGACTTTTGGCGGTCCATCCTCTCTGTCTATGGAAAAGTTGCCTCTGGGAAACGGAGTGATAGTTAAGTTGGAAAACAAAAGTGAACCTATGTGGGAACCTTGAGTAATTCCTGAAATTTCAATTAAATGCTTTTATATTTGTTTTCCAGATTATTCACTTCTTCAATACCCCTCCGGATGTGAGCGAAGAGCAACTGAGACAGGTGTTTGCTGACTACAATGTGACTTCTCCCCTTCAGATTTCCAAGTTTCCGCTGAAGAGTGAAAGGTAACTTATTTTATTTTTATGTGTTCACCGCAAACAGTTTAATTGAGGGGATGCACTGGATCTATGGCAACACTATAGTCACTATACCATACTTGTTACTTTTGAGTTAACTTAACGTGGTGGTCAATTTCCCAAATACCCAATTGTTTTCTTTCGAGAGCTATTGTCTTGGTTCTTTGTTCATTTTTCCTGGGAGCTCCATATTTATTTCAATCTACTTCTTACAACATCCTCTCTCATAATTTCTTCTCTCTTCTTATATTGCCTATAGTATGCCTTGAGTCAGCTTTTCATCTTTTTTCATATTCATTTCTATTATTGGTAACACCCTCATTTACTGTTATTTACATTAGGCTTATTGCTACAGCATACTTTTGCCAATTTGCAGTCTTTTTCCCTCTTTTATCTTGCCTTTAATTTGCCCTGAGTTAGCTTTTTCTGATTAATTTCATTAATTACTTTTGTTTATTTATTATTTATTTATTGTTTATTTATTATTTATTTATTTGTTTATTTATTACTATTGTTGTTTACATTTGATTGAATTTTTCCAGGTCGTCTTCAGGACTGATGGAGTTCTCCAGTATCTCCCAGGCAGTGATGGCCATAATGGCCTGCAACCACGCCACCATCATGCATCCAGGTTTATTTTTTAATGTTTATGATAAATTAAAATAAAAACAATTCAAAGGACTAATTATTGAGTAGACAAGAAGCCTACCTTTGTATTACGGTTGGGTCTCCAATGCAGAAGTTGCTACAAACTTCAATATCGAGGAATCTGCTAGCCCAGTACAGAAAACCCAGTTTTCTGAAAGCAAATTCAGCCAGGAAGGAGGCTCTAAAATTTTGCCTGGTTAATTAATAAATTATACATTCTGGCAATCTGGCCTACAAATTCAATTGTTGAACATAATATAGATCTATTATTATTAGCCACTGAAATGACAGCGCATTTTCTCCGTTTGCTCGAGATTTTCAGAAGATCATTTTTTTAAATTTTTCGCCAACATTAAAAAAATCATACCTTCGAATTTTAACATGGAGACATAAAAACTTATTTTAGTGCTATATAGCCAATGAATTAACCTGTGTTTTACCTATTTGTAGGATTTATAAAATAAATATTAAAAAATCATAAAGCTTATAACCACGCGAATCTTGTGTGGTTGTTACTTCGAAACTGCCGTGAGAGGTACTTATTCATCAACATAGAATATTTTCTATTTCTATATATTTGCTGTGGTATACTTGATAATAATGAAAGGTGTGTATTTATGAAAAAATAACTTAATTTTAACCGTAAACAGCTGATTAGAAATTCTGCGTGAAAAAAATATTTAGAAAATTTCTTTTTAAATCGTTACAAAATAGTCTAAAAGTTCGGATTTGCGACATCTATGGTCATAATAAATAGAGCATTTCAATAGCTTCCTTTTAAGCCCAAAATAACAAACGTGGGAGCTACAAATATTTAAGAAAAAAAAATTGCTGAATCAAGGAGATTATTGCCTTTTTTAACTGAAATGCAATCGAAGACATTTAAAATGGCACCAATACATGGCAAAAATCGCTCCAGTGGATAAAGTCAGCGGCTGATCACTTTTGAGGAATCTGCTTGGCCTAATTGCAGGAGCGTATCTGGGCATTTTCATTTTTCTTCTTAACCTTTTACTTAACCATGTTTGTCCTAATAGATCCCTTAGTGTACATATTGAATAGTAACCTGGTTCATTCAGGGTTCAAATCTTTTATGATCATATTTGATTTGCCTCCTTTTCCTTCTGTTGGTACTGTCCACTCCTGTCCTGTCGATAGTCCTACTAGCTCCCTCATTAAGTTTAATAAGTTTCTATCGACATTGAACGTTCATTTGGGATTTGAATCACTTATGATTATTTTGGGTTGTCTCTTTATTTTTTGCTTTACCATGTTTGTCTTTTGAGTAGTCACTTGGTTCGTTGAAGTTTAGATCTTTTTGGTTAGTCTCATTTACTTTTTACTCTACCTTGATTGTGTTTTGAGTAAGTTTCCTGGTTCATTTGAGATTTGATTAATTTTGGTTTATCTTCTTTACTTGATTGTGTTTGTCTCTTGCAGGTGCCAAATTCCCCTTCCTCATGAAGCTGTGCTTCTCATCGGCGCGTTCTATCGGTCTGCACGGGGGCAGGCGCTCCCCCCACGACCAGCAGTCGGGCGGCAATAACAACAACAGCAGCAGCAACAACAGCGGTGGTAAGGAGGAGGGCACCCGCAAAATCGACCAGGACTTTTAATCGATCCGTCACTTTCCAGAGTCCGGCAGTTGCGTTTCGTTGTTTGTTATGATTTGTGGGTCCCGGTATCTTTGTTGACTTGTGTAAATAAGTCCTGCCTTCTTTGTCGACTTAATTCATTGCATCTCTGTTGACTAGGATACAATATAATTCATTATGTCTTTGTCGATATGGATCTATAATTCTTTACATCTTATCTACTTGGATTTATAATTCATTGTATCTTTGTCGATTTGGATTTATTTTTCTTTGTATCTCTGTTGACTGGGATGTGTAATTCTTTGTATCTCTGTTGACTTGGATTTATAATTCTTTGTATCTTTGTTGACTTGGATTTATTCTTTGTATCTTTGTCGACATGGATTTATAATTCTCTTTTTCTTTGTTGGCTGGTGTAAAAAGCCCCAGTTCATAATTATTTACTTACAATTTAGTACCGGTATTTTTGTCAACTATGTACTTGTTCCCATTTTATTTTGTTGACTTTTATGTGCCGGTATCAGACTAATCAGTCATGGATCCTTGTGGACTAGGAATTTATCCTTGTATCTTTGTTGACTTTAAATATTTAAGTCCCGATATCTTTTTTGACTCATAACTTTTAAGTCTAGGCGTCATAATCAAAGACTCCATTTCATTCCCTTATTATGTGAAGTTTCGCAATGTTGAATTTATTGATTTTTTTTCTGCAAGTGGTACTCGTAATAAATAAATAAATCAATAATAATAACATTGAAGCTTTAGTTTTATTTTTTATTATCAATCAATTAATTATTGACCAGTAAAAACAATAGTATTTTTTTTATTTACATTTTTTAACCAAGAATTTTTTTCCATTTTCAAAAACAAAGCGAAACTTTTGCATTTATTAAAAAAAAGATGACAATGTTTTTTTATTGCAATTTTTTATTTTATTTTTAAATATGGCAATTGTTAACAAATAGTTGCAATATCATACTTGTTCCAACAATGCGTATTGCAATTCTCACCATAATTATTATTTCAAACGCGTACCACCTTTGTTTTTTTAAGAATTCTAATATGAAATGTTGTCATCTTTTCACCATGCGTTATTTTAGTGAAAATAGCGAACAATTATTCATTCACGTAATTATTTTTTATCAATTTGCTTGTGTTGATATTTATATCTCCATATTGTAATAAAAAATAAATGTAAAAAAGAAGTATAAATTGATTTAAATGTGTGCGTGTTGATTGCACATACTTCTTTATGTTAAAAATGAATTACAAATTACATGACTTATTTATTTTTGAATCCAGTCAATTAAACTTTCACTTATCAAAGTGTTTTTATTATAAATTGCAATAGTAAATTGAAAAAAAATTGAAGTTTGTCTTTGAACTTGGCATTAGTACTAAAAATGGTATCTATTATATAATCATTTATGCTTTGGCAGTTTTGACGTTGCCAACAATTTGACCGGCATTAAATTTAATTTTGTAAATTTAAGATTGCTTGAAATTTTACGCAATTATTACGAGAAGAAAATAAAAAAAATAATTAATTATACAATTGACCAATTTTTTGACAGAAAGTATCGGCATACGCCGTTTCTGTTTTAAAAATTATAATGACTTCATTAACTACTTTAAAAAAAAGTATATAATATGTGTAAAAAAAGGTTATTTAAGAAATTTCCTAGGTTCTTAATTGAATTTTGCGCCATTTGAAGGTCTCATGTTTTATTTATTTATAAAAATATCACTAATTATCTTTTGTTTGAGAGATTCCTTAAAAATATGTTTTTAACCCTTCAGTCACTCTCATAATTTTTTAATTAACGGCTATCAGCAACAGAACAAAAAATTACTTAAAAATTGCACGAACTGAATGTTTGAATTCTAGTTATTAATTTTTTTTTTTTTCATTTTGCATTCTAGAAAATCACAACCCCTTGAAATGTTTTTTGTTTTTCATTTTTGAATGTTTGTTTTCAATATTCCATATCACATTTTACAATTGTGTAAATCTTGTAAGTAACATTTCTTGAAAAGAACCAAAATATGTGATGGGGTGGAAAGGAACTAACACTTGTGTAAAAATAATGATTTTTAGTTGGGCGTAAGTTGTATGAAAAGATTTAATTTAATATTTAAAACCCTTTTTTATAGGCAGCTGGTAATCATTCTTATCAATTTTTAAACCCTTTGTAAGAAATCAGCATTACAACTTTTTAAAAATAGCGGTAAATATTTTTACCACCAAACCTCTAAAAGAACAAAAACCTGTTTTAGTATAACCACAAGGCTGTAATATAATGAGAAATGCCTATTTATCGGTTCGCCCCAATATATCCGCAGTTTTAATTAGTATTTTACAATATTATTCCTCTGTTTATATATCGGGGTGCACCATTAACTAATTTATGAAGAACTAAAAGTGATTAAAAATCATTAGCACTTTCTTATGGTCTAAAATTATTTACCTCTAGTATGTAAAAGGTTAAAAAATTGTAAAGCTTTTTATCTTTAAAACATAAATGGTTAAAAAGTGGTAACATTTTTTACTCTTGTTATGCAAAAGGTTAAGAAGAAGTGGTAAAATTATTTACCATGTTAGGGGTAAAGGGTTAACAAGTGGTAAAATTATTTACCATGCTAGGGGTAAAGGGTTAACAAGTGGTAAAATTATTTACCGTGTTATGGTTAAAGGGTTAACAAGTGGTAAAATTATTTACCATGCTAGGGCTAAAGGGTTTACAAGTGGTACAATTATTTACCCCTCGAACGTACAAGGTTCAAAGTGGTGAAAGTAAATTACCGTAAGCCTAAAAAAGGGGCTGATATGTTTTGGCAAGTTGATTGGAACTAGTCTAGAAGTTAAGTAGTGAACATTTCTTTGTGAGGAGAATTTAATTTTCCACTCGTAGTGAATAAATGTTTAATCTAGTTTTTCCTTGATGTTCTTAGATTTTAATTAGCAAATTGTTTATTACAAAAGACAGGTTTTTAGTATGTTTTAGCTTAAGTTTAATTTTATTTTCTTCTTTAATTATTAATTATCACTTGGTTAAGTTGTCAAACATTATTTAAGATTAACCACCCTTCACACTAGCCAAATTATTACGAATTATAAGATCCAATCGAAGATCTAAGGTAAAATAAATAAAAAAATCGATAATGCATCTCTGTATCTTAACATTAACACAATCAATTTTCATGTTTTAATTTGTAATTTATATTCGATATATTCTTCTTCTCGAGTCGGTTCCTCATTGTTGAGAATCTTAACCCCTACTCCAATTTCTATGGCGGACAAAGGTTCCTCCACTCGTCGCGATTCTGCGCTGCGTGGAGAGCCAAAGACACTGTTGTACCAGACGTCAGTAATACTTGGGTCACTCCAGCGCATTGGTGACCTTCCCCTGCTTCTTCTGTCAAACACTTTGCAAGTGACTATGAGTTTCTCCAATTTGTTGTCCTCAGTTTGACAAGCAACGTGTCCAAAGTATCTTAAGATACATACGTTGTAGGCAGATAGTTGAAGGCCTATAATTGTGGATGCCTAGCTCTTTCGGAATGGACACGTTTGTGCAATTCTGAGCATTTTTCTCTAGCACCACATTTTGAGGGCGTCTATCGGTATTCTTTCACCAGCTCTAAGTGTCCATGTTTCCACTACGTACAGAAATTCGATAAATGGGTACCTTAACCACTGGAGTGACAGCACAATTTAAAACGTTTTTCTCGAATTGCTCGAGATTTTTTGGTAGATTTTTTCCGCCTTAATACGGAGACATACAAACTGATTTTATTTCTATACAGCCAATGAATCCACCTATATTTTGTCGACAATCACATATTCGTAATATTTATAAAACAAATATTATAAAATAGTACACTTCTACATAATTACTTGCAAATAAGGGAAAATTTGCCAAAATTTGGCAACAAAGCAATCTGAGGTATTTTAAATAGTGCCGTATTGTGGCAAAAAGCGCTCCATTGGTTAAGTTAATACGCAAATTTTCACATAAATTAGAATTAAAAATTTGAAAATCGATAGTGTATTTATTTTAAAATAGCCGAGTGATATTTTCGGCTTTTTTGCTATTTACAGCTTAGATATTGGATTGAATCTCAGATTTTGTAATATGTACTTTTATAAGAAATTTGGTCGCTAGTACGGTGGGCTGTTAATCGATTCATTTGATGTAATTTTAATTCAGTTTTAAGGCATGGATAATATTTTGTAACGCATGCTTGTTTACCATTTTTGTCAGCCATTCACAGCACAAGCCATCTAGGCTTAGTTAAACGTAAAGAAATACTTAAAATTTCATTTTCACCACTATTTAGTATGTAGTATTTTTAATGCTTCTTATCTAATTTTTTTCACTTTTATTTTGCATGCCCAAATAAAGTCATAGTAATTGTGTTTCTTTTTTTTGCATTTTTAAATATTCCTTATTTTACTTTCAACCTTATTACAGGTTTATTAATTAGTTTTTTTAATTTTATTTTTTACAATTTTTTGACTCTGATGTCAAAACTTATTGTTTATTATTTTAATTTGATTTTAGTTGTGTTCAATTTAATAAACTATGTTCCAATTATATTTTATTTGTTTTATTTTTATTTTCTATACCAAGGTGAAATCTTTTAATCTCTCTTAAATAATTAATATACATCGAAAATAATTTCCTCTAGGGCCTACGTCATCTTTGGGGATGCTGAGTGGAGGGTCTTTTGTAGGAAAGGAACTGGGAAGGAAAAGGGTATGAGGAGTGGGTAGGAATCTGGGGTCAATGTGTCCAGGAGTAACATGTTGCTACTAGGTGATGGGCCGAGAGAGGTCAAATGGTCTCCCTCAACCAGTCTCCCAATCCGGCCCGCCACACAGTAAGTGGGCAGACACATTGGCCACTCTGACCACCATTGGTAGAATCAATTGGGACGACCTGTGGCAGAGATGTTGATTATCCAATAAATGGTTCCCAGGGGTGCGGTACCCAATTCATGAATATGTTTTTGAAAACTAGACGCTTTGAAGAGGGGGCAATGAGTGTAAGTACCTACTCTGCTACAAATGTATTTCTTTAATATAATTTTGCAAAGTCAAGTACCGTCTGCTGCATTCAAACTGATTCAACTTTTAAACTAGGGTAATTATAATCAATTATTTTAGAGAAATGAAGATTTCACCATTTATTAACTTATTATTTCTATCTCCTTTCTTTTTTGCATGTTAAATATTTAGCGGAAGCAATATTGTCAGCAGTTGCATCCATTTTTTTCCACACCTAATTTTATTTCTTGATGATAATTTTATCAACTTTCTGATATTCCTTTTCTATTAGTCTAGTTTAAAAAATTTATGACTTTGTTCTAAATATTTATTTCATAAAACAGTTCGGTTTCACCCTGTTACGGGCATCTTCCGACTGCCAAAGATGTTATAGAATGGTAGATACCGTTAATGTCGCACTGGTGAAAGACCGCCGTTCAGAATTGAAACGTTGCTTGAAATTGCTTTAGCTGTGTTTGATGACTAGATCTGAATAGCCAGTTAATTCCTCACCTTCCTCTTCCTTATCTCCTTCTGCTCCTTACTTCCTTCACTCAGTCGTGACTCTTGTGTGGCAATAAAAAAATGCCAATCTGAGAATATCTATACCAGGGCGAAACTGGTGCGTAAATGTACCAAAATAAATATTTAAAACAAAGTTATAAAGCATCGTATAAATTTCGTACTTAGTCGTTTTGTTTCATAAAAATATAGAATTTTCACTTATTTTTTCTGCCCATTCAAAAATGTCACAACATTTTTATAATTTGCACGAATTTAGTTATAAATCTCTCAAACGTTTTACTCCGCAATGCCCAAGTTATAAAATATAAGTAATATCTAATAAGTACATATCTTTTTAAATATAAATCTATTTTCACATAACGTTATAAAATTCTGTATATTACTGCCAATAATAATTATTATTATTGTTTAATTTTATTTATTCACCCTTCAACGCAACTAAAACTGTCAACTTTAAGAAAAAAAATCGTAACTTTATGTAATAACATTAACATACTGTCCATAAATTCAATAAATAACGTAACAACACCATATATAAAGAAAAAATTGTCAAGATGTTGTAATTTCGTTATGTTTCAATGTGTAATTTACATTTTCCGTGTACTGATTGTCAAATTAACCTCTATTTTCCTGCTATGATATTAAATGAAAATAACAGTCAATCCCTAATTTAGTACACTATGATGTAAAAAAAATACAACATACAAATCCGGTGGGTGTGACATTTGCAAGGATTCTGTCAATTTAGCCTTGTGAGAGATCACCATTCAGAATTGAAACATTGCTTGAAATGGGTTTAGTCATTTTTAGTGATCATATCTGAATGATCAGATAGTTTTCAACCTTCTTTTTCCCCATTTCCCTCTCCTCCTCAAATTGGGGATGCAATAGTCTTACTGGTTAGCAGTTTGGAATCATGTCGAGATATCATCATAAAATCTGTTACAAGTTTATGAAACAAGTTAAATTGATTGATTCTGTTGAATTGTCATGCAAAATGGATTGATTCAGATGAAATGTTACAAAAATGGATTGATTCAGATGGAATGTCATAGAAAATTGATTGATTTCGTTGACATGTCTTAAAAAATGGATTGATTCTGATGAAATGTTACAAAAAATGGATTGATTCTGATGAAATGTTAAGAAAATGGATTGATTCAGATGAAATGTCATGTAAAACGGATGGATTCTGATAAAATGTTACAAAAATGGATTGATTCAGATGGAATGTCATAGAAAATTGATTGATTTCATTGAAATGTCTTAAAAAATGGATTGATTCTGATGAAATGTTATGAATAATGGATTGATTCCGATGAAATGTTATGAAAATGGATTGGTTCAGATGAAATGTCATGGAAAATGGATTGATTCTGTTGAAATGTCATAAAAAATGGATTGATTTTGATGAAAAGTCTTGTAAAATGGATTGATTATGATGAAATGTTGTGTAAAATGGATTGATTTTGAAGAAATGTCTTGTAAAATGGATTGATTATGATGAAATGTCACGTAGAATGGATAGATTCTGATGAAATGTTTTGAAAAATGGATTTGATTCTCATGAAATTTTATATAAAATTACATGATTTTGACATAAATGTTATAAAATGCTGTATATTTCATTTCGAACTCCATATGTCATGAAACAAAATGGCCGCAAATGTCGCACCCAGCCCGCACTGTCGTGTCAACATGCATGTGCTAAAGATAAGTTTTCGCTTACATAAATAAATTGTAGGTGATATGAAAGTCAATTATAATGCATACAACCTAATATAAAATGGAACCTAAGTATCTCTAACTAAAACTTAAATATATATAAAGTAAAAAGGGGGGATAGGTTACAAATCGGTTTGTTTCAAACTGAATTGAAACTGATTTTGCAATTTTGAACCCCGGCTTTACAATAGTCTTATTCTGTGTACAATAGCAAATTGTTCTAGATCACTAGTTATATCCCAGATGTGTTTTGTTTGAGGAACCAAAAACTGTGCAACAACTTCTCTCACAAGAAAACAGTTCTGCAATATTCTTCTAGTATTTAATATTACTGACGGACTAAGTATGGCAAAGATTGTTAACCTGTCGGACCCTCAAAATTAATGGATAATTAACAGCACTTCTCTGCCGGTTAAGGTTAATTTCAGATGTGTGTCTGTCCTGCGTAACTCTGGTTCAATGAACTCAATTTTGCTTTAAATTTAACTGTCATTAAATAAAATATTATCTTATAGACAGGCCCACTTTATCTCTTGTCTGAATCCTTCACACACTCAGTTAAAATTTTGAAAATGACACTTAAATTGAAAGCTAATTTGAGTTCATTGAATCAGATTTCATGGGGACTCACAGACAACCGAAATTTGTATGTTTGATAATTGTTTTGGCTTTTTGAAATTTACTCCTTTCCCAATGAAATATGAGAAATTTTATACAAATTACAAAAACATTTCAAATAATAATTTATGGTTGTATATGCGTCTTGTCAAATTTGATGGAAGATCAGCACCATTTTGAATTTTTGAACTGTCCCCGTTAACTGCCGATTCTCGGCCCATTTCAGCGTTTGAATAAATTTCGATCAGCGGTCAAGCATGTCAGCATGATTGCTATGTTTGACGGATTATAAAAATTTGATCAAACGCTGAAGCGGGCCGAAAATCGCCAATTAACGGTGACCGGTTAAATCTCAAAAGTTGACATAACGCAACCAATATTTATTTCAACGAATTTTTAATGTTTTGATTACAAATGCAATTGATTGATTTTTGATCTGATGATTCCGGTGAATTCCAAACATTCCAAAATGGATCTCGATTTTGTTTTTAACTTTTTCAAAAACAAACTAACCTCACCTAAACAATGTATTTTGATGATTTCAAATCGCCCAACTTATTTCAAATGTTTCGAGGAGTCATTACTTTGATAAAACACCATAAATTTGGCTATCGCAGCTGTCGATAAATTATGGTAAAGTGTCGTCTCAAGGATATCCAACAGTAATAATCTTTGTAACACTAATAATGTCGTAAATCTATGTCTGTACTAATATTTCTAACCTTCTAAAGTGTGACTATTTTTAGAGCGTCTTATAGATAATGTATAGTTGTAATGGATATTGAATACAATGTGTTTGTTTTTTAAAAAGCGTGGAGCTGCTATTTTGCTATAAGCGTGACGTATGACCAACTTTACATTAAATTAATAAGTTTTTGTACGCATCGGTTTACGCACTTACATGACTGTTGAAATACGGCAGAGTGCAGATTGTCCATTTATCGATTAATACATTCTTGAAAGTTTCATAATCATCTCGGTGCAATTCCAGGGTGGGATTTGGACTTTTCCATAAATGTTCTCCAGTGCTTGCGGTCCCTCGTCATTCACATCTAATCGTCAGTCCTTCCCTTCTTGCTCCAATTCTCTTCCACAGTCTTTCCACCTCTTCCTCGGTTCACCTCTGGGTTGCTTCTACTGGGCCACCCACACAAATCATTATTTTTCGTAACTCGTCATCTGGCATTCTTGTAAGTTTTATCAAAGTTGATAATCAACTTAACAAGATCTTTAATGATGGCGTCCCAAAATGAACGTAGTGGAACATCCATTCATAGTTGTTGATGTGGGTAGATTGAGAACAAATAGTTTTTCCTAATCTCTTCTTTATCTACAAACATGTGGAGCAAGCTACAGGTAATTTTGTTGTCACGGGCGACATTTTAAGAGCTGACTAACTAACCATCATGCCGTTTCCCGCAGGAGAAGAAGTGAATAAATTGGAAAACAAATGCAAAAGTGTTTAATTGAAATTTCAGGAGTTCCTCAGGGTTCCCACTTTGGTCCACTTTTGTTTTCTAATTATCTAACCATCACGTCACCGCCTAACAACACGGTCTTGGCACACACTCATTGCTTCATTCGCGTTCGTGCATTGCCTCAAGTTTACCCTTTTGTCATTTTGACTCTTGGCATGGCTTGACTTAAGTATTTGGTTCACTTGATTGTATCACTTCTTCCTTGGGCATCCCAGACCTCTTTTACCATTCGCATTTGCCTCATATATTCTCCTTACACCAATGATTTATTAGTTACTTTAAAAAAAAGGTAATATTTCTAAAGCATGTTAGAAAACTTCTGCGCTTGCTGATCTATCCAAGCCTTGCAAATGGAGTACTTACTTGCATTACCTTCTAGAGCAAAGCAGTCATATAACATTTATCTCTTACATGGAAAGCTCTAATCCACACAGCAATCAGTATCGAAACTCTGACCAACACAGTATCGTTACATAATGCAATGAGCAAAAAATTGATATTAATTAGAAATCGTCTTTGTTACCTCAATTAATCTGGATCACTTCAAGAACCGCATTGAGTAACCCCTTTACAGAGTTCCTTCCTTAACCATCCTTACAACTTCGCTCAATTGAGTGTACACGGTGCAGACAGTGGAGTTCTTGCGAAGTATCGTTTAAATTTTTTTTTAGAAAGTTTAACATTCCCAGTTTATAAATAACCTGACAATATTTGAAAATCTCTTGCTACCATCACAGTAAGGCCCTCCGTTCATGGAGATACTTACAATCTACGTAATTGTGACGAAACCACAAGTACCCTGCTGATATACCACTTTTTAATGCTAGTCTCCATACACGGCGCTATCCGAAATGTACTGAACTTGATCATTTTTCACGTGCAGCCGTGGAGTGAAGACGCATGGAACACGCTGTCATGCGATGTCATGTGACTTTTTTTCCAACATCAATCCATGCCTTCTCCACTAAATCGTTTCTTACGTATTCTGGTAAAGTATAGTTATGTAAACATGCATTTTTTCCACTTCCAAACAGATCTAACATTACTTTCATGTTCCGACGCCATTTCCGTCAAACGAATAAGTATCGGACACAAATGATGCGAGCGTCGCGTGCGATCAGCACTGTCGGTATCGTGATACTGATTGAAAACCGACAGCCACCGCGTAGCGCCGTGAACGGGCACCAGCAAAATCGTACGGGGGGTTCTTACGATCGGCGCGTATGATACGCGCACGAGGATCGAATATCTCGTAAGTATCTCCGTGAATGGAGGCACTAAACGTGAAATGTTGCTTGTGTCGCATTGGAGGACTTAGCCAGCCGAAGAATTAAACACACAACCCAAACGAGATGCCAACATGGCCACTGACCGGTCATCGTTTTATTGATATTGTTAACCTGCATTCTACCGTGTTTCTAGTCTGAGAATTTGAATGTTTAATACATTTGACAATAACACCAAACATATCTTAGATTTTTGCTTGATGTTTCAGTAACATATTGTAAGCTTACTTTGGTAAATTATATTATTCTATAATATATTCTGTGAACTAACATATAATATGTAAAAACTATAGGTTTATTCATGTCAAAAATACTTCTGTTATATGTATCTATATTCAAATGGGCAAATTTTTGGATACACAAAGACTAAAAGATTAAACGTACTAACACATTTTATTTTCGATGGCAAAAAATCCATTAAAGTTGGAACTGAAAAAATAATTCTTTCAATTTCATTTAAATTTATCTCTGGTTTATTTTACTGTATAAATATATCAACCTGGCAGTATGTTACCTGTTTTTTTACCATGATGTGTAAATCTTGCAGTAAAATATCTTTACCGTCTGTCAATCTTGCAGTAAAATATCTATGGTTTTTTCAAGTGTGTGTCAAACTTGCAGTAAAATATCTCTGGTTTATTTAACCCCGTGTGTCAAAACTTACTTTATCAATCTTGTGGTAAAATATATCTGGTTTATTTTATAGTGTGTCAATCTTGCAGTAAAATATTTTAGGTTTTTGTCACATTTTCAACAAACTATTCATTTTTATCAGCTGTTTTGACGTACGAATAACGAATTATTAACGTAATTTTGTAGCTTTGGATGTGTGTGACAAAGTATTAAATAATTAATATCACTAGTAATACATTCATCGTTGTTTATTGTGTAGTCAAAGATTGTAGAAGGTATTTAGTATAAAATATTAAAATACAAAACACAAGTTGAAATTCATAGACATGCTTCTTATATGTAAGGAATCCCATTCTGCAATTCAATTAACGTTATATAGCTTGACACTTATTTTTGCAGGCAGCCAAAGGAGGAACTTACAAATGATCAAACTTTTTTAATCTACAATTTATTTGTATCAACGACATCTACTCTAGAAATGCCATAGGAATATAATTTTTAAAAGTTGTCCGTTCATTAATTCCTCTTTTGGCCGCTTGCAAAGTTAAATATGTCATGCTGAATCAACATTTTTGAGCACCGGACAGCATTCCAAAATTAACATAAACAATATTAAAACTCTACATAACCATAGACAAATCACATGCTGACAAAATCACCATAGACAAAAGCTATTAGAGTAAACTTACATGATAAAATCATATTTTTTGTGTAATTTTCTTATAATTAACTAATATAAATCTATGTATATGTGACATATGTTTATAGGCATATGTTTTAGCAGTAGATTAGTGTATTTATATCGAAGGAAAGTTTGTCCAAACTATTCAAAAGAAATTATTGAGAAGAGAATACGAAAATGTCATTAATTCTTAAAGTTTTGGACAGATGACATCTTTTGATATAAATCAGCCTACAATGTTTAACACACTAAGACATTTATCAAACATTATAAATCAATTATTAATAAAATTACATGGCAACACTATACAAACAATACTTTCATTTCAACACCGGGCAAGATTTGCAGTTCGCTAAATTATTTTTAATAAAACTAACGAACTCATTAACAATTTATATTAACGGCTGTGAATTCATTCCATTACATTCTTTAATGTATAATTGTGAAAATCATAGACAAAAATAATTCAAAGACACTGCATATTTTGCTAAAAATTATTCAAAGTTGCGGCAGAAATATTGTATATTTTTTTAAAATTAATGTTTTATATGTGTGGCCACTTTGAATAATAACTATCCCTAAATATTACTATCAATTTAATACAATACTGGCATTGCAGAGCAAATAGACTGGCTTCAAATATACACAACAGAACAACACACAAAAGGTAATATACATCAATTATTATTTTTACAAAAAAAATACTTTACAGAAATAATTATGTAGCCTACCTCACTATAAACTAATTTGGGAGGCTGGAATGTGTTGCCCCGGGAACTATTCATTGGATGGTTTCAATATTCTGCCGAAATCACCGCCCCATCTCCTTCCCTGTCCTACATCTCTCCTTCTTTCGTTGGCTATCATGCTGGCTATGCGGACTTTGCTTACTGCGGCCTGGAACAGATCTACAGTAGACTGGCCGAACCACTGTCCCAGCTTTTTCAGCTATGATGTTCTTCTTCCAGGGCCCCGTCTCCCGGCAATCTTTCCCTGCATTATAAGATGCAAGATCTCGTACTTCGATGTCTCATCACACGTCCTAGACATTGAAGTTTATGGATTTTTATTGTTTTCATAACTTATTTTTCTTTATTCCTCCGAACCATAACATCTTCATTCGTAACTCTGTCCATCCAGCTTATTTTAAGTATTCTTCTGTAGATCCACATCTCGAATGCCTCAAGTTGCCTTATCAGTTCTTCAGTAAGCGTCCATATTTCATTCCATAAAATAATACCGAAAACACATAGCATCTGACCATTCGCATTCGTAATCCAAGGTTGAGATCATGACTGCAGAACATCTTTTTCTTGCGGATAAAGATTGGACAAGCTTGCTCAGTGCGATTTGATTTCAACCGAAGGATCTCATCTTTCATTAAATTGCAGCTCAACAATACTTTGTATATCTAGTTTCATTACAGCAATATAAACATTTTCATTCAAGTCTAACACTTATTTTTGCTTATGAGCATATTTATTTTGTTTTAGTTGCATTCAGTTCTAACCTAAAATTTTCACAAGTCTTCACTACTTGATTCAGCAGAAGTTGTAGATTGTAGTTTTCTCTCCAAACACTTTCAAATTGTATATATTTTATGGAGATGAATTTATATTGTTAGTCCTCTAACCACGGTTGAAGCACACACATATGATTTGGCACGTCAAGCCCACTGTACGCCTGTCATATACGCGTTTGATTGACCGGCACCTAGGCCATAAATCAAAGTTTTGCAGAATGTATACGGTTAAGGTGATGTACCACATCATGTAAAATTCAGGATCAGGCCACTAACAATAACACTCCTTATGTAGATGGCGATAAGGATTAAATTCCCGTTTAACACTAGCCACCGGTTTTGATTTATTTATTAAGAAAAAAACATTACCGAAAGGTGTGTTTTATTTTATTGTGCAAAGTTCAAGCACAAATATTTAAATATTTTACAATCATTTTCTAAAGAATTTCATTTGCCCCATTATACAAGAAAACCGTAACCGAAATCGGGTTCATAAGTAAGTGATTTTTAAACTTTAAGTAGTTTTTATACGTCTGATACTTTATTTTTGTTTTTAATTTTTAAAGACAAGTTTGTAAAAAATATTTCTAAGAGATCTAATTTTCCAATCAAACCATATTTTTGGATTGCTTTGTAGTGCATCACCAAATCAGTGATTCTTAACGGGGGCGCCAGCGCCCCATAGTGTGCGTTTTGGAGATGTGGCGAGGCATTTTTAAATAGTTTTAGCATTTAGGGAGCGCAACAAATACTATACGATTGGACATTGTGTCAATATAGAAAATAAGCTCATTCACGAGCTATGCACACTGATACATTAACACACTTTCTTTAGGTGCTACGATTTTTTAAGTTCTGTTAAATAAACTACACTTATGCTTTTACAATTACAACAACACATTCAAATTTAAACTGAGACATAATACTCAATGTCATTGTGATTCATATAAAATAAAGGACATTCAAAAAGGTTCAAAATATCACCTTTGAGTGAAAGTTTTGTACCGTCTGAGGCTCGACACTTTTACGTATGTGTTCATTCGTTGATATAGATCGCAAGATCAGTAGTATCAGTATGAGAATGGAGGGGGGAGGGTTGGTGGGAGGGGGCACTGGATAATTTTACTGTGGTAGAGGGGGCGATTATTTCAACACGGTTAAGAAACATGGTTTATATCGTAGAATAAAGAATAACACTAGAAGTGCCTTGTTGGTGTATTTCGTGATTCAAATATTTGCCCAATCGAGGCTTAAATAAATAAAATTTTAAGACAAAACGTGTATAAGAAATTCACATTGGATGAAGATCTACGATGTCAGGCGAGTGTAAGTGAGATGGAGCGCTGGGCTTTTATTGGGCTAAATGGAACATTTGTTTCCACTGAAGGCATTAATAGTTTTCTTCTTTATTCTATGGGTTAAATGGAACCAGAGCTTAAAACATGGCTCTTTCTATTATTCTTCAAGTGTGCAGTTCACATGCTATAGAAGTGAAACCTCCAGAATACTAAAGTAGACAAGAGTGGGGAGGCTACGAAGCACCGCACAAAGAGGAGACCGATTATTCTATCTCATTCTCTCACAGGCTAAATCCTGTAGATGTACCTATGTGTTTGTCTGTTTTTAATGTTGCTTTTTCGTTTCATCGAGTTTCAGATCACAACGGTATTTAAATTATAAAAAATGTCCTTAATTTGATATCAGATCTGATTTGTTTGTGAAACTTGTAAAAACAATTGTCAATCTAACTTAACATTATTTGTCCTTCCACTACTATCAGTTCATTCATTAGTGTTTCATATTTGGGGATGCTGTAAAAATGAATTAGAGGTGGGTTAGGAATCTGGGGGTCGGTATGTTCGGGAGTGACGGATGTATAAATTCATCCCTCCCACTGCGATCCAAGATCGAGAGAGTCTGATTGGAGAGATCAAAGGGTCTCCCTCAACCGGCCTTTCTCGATCGGGCCCGCCACATGGCTGGTAGGCAGACGCATCCACCTCCAAGACCTGGATAAACCTCACCCTGTAATCCAGGCACAAAAAACGCAGTCAACCACTTAGGATGTGATTTATCATATATATAGAGATGTGGGTTATCCAATGGTTCCCAATGGTTATCCAATGGTTCCCGGGGTGGTGGCACCATACCAAATTGAAAAATTCACCATTCACCATTCTTTCAATGTCACTCTCAGCCTTTCCATATCTCTTAAACATACTTCCCAAACATACAAACTACTCCTCTTGCTCCAAGTATATTCACCATTCATAAACTTAAAAAAAAAAATGTTTTCATAACCTCTTTTTTAAATACTATAAAAATATTATATTGAATACACATGTTTATGTATTGCAGTCCATTCAATCATTTACACACTTTTTTAATAGACATACTTCTTACATTATGATTTCTACTGTAAAAGTTTGTATATTAAAATGTAATATGTTAAATTAACTGAAGACAATATTAGCAAAACTCAATCGAAAATCTGGAGAGTGTAAAATCAGAAAAAGATATTGGCACCTCTGGGACTCGAACCCAGGTCCTTTGCTTACATGGCAAGTGCTCTATCAACTGAGCTAAGGTGTCTATATTCAATTCGGTCACTTTTAACTGTATCATATTTCATCATTAGAACTACCAACATTATCTTCATTTTCTTAACGCACATATTATTGGCTGATATCTTTATAAATGATTGCAAGATTCAACTTGAACTAAATGCTATTTAGATAGTGTCTGGATAAATTTATTTTCAATAGCATTTAGTTCGAGTTGAATCTTGCAATGTAAAGATAGCGGCCAATAATATGTGCGTTAAGAAAATGAAGATAATGTTGGTAGTTCTTAGTCGAAGTACGATACAGTTAAAAGTGACCGAATTGAATATAGACACCTTAGCTCAGTTGATAGAGCACTTGCCATGTAAGCAAAGGGTCCTGGGTTCGAGTCCCAGAGGTGCCAATACCTTTTTCTGATTTTTCTGTCTCCAGATTTTCGATTGAGTTTTGCTAATATTGTCTTCATTTAATTAAATATTATAATTTGAGATTTTACTCATAAAGTTAAAATAAACATAAATATAATATGTTATCTTTCAGTCTGAAGTGTATCCAAAAATTTATGACCAAAATTGGAAATGCAGAAAAAACAATAATATTGTATTGCCGGTCAGCTGCTCTCCCAATTGAGCTATGGCGGCTTATCTTATACCCGCCAAATGATTCAATATATACTAGTGTTTCATTCAACAATTACTGCTTATTATATTTTTTCCACCTGAAAACAACCAACTTTATTTTTGCGAGAGAGACACTGTTAGTGTTAAATCCGTCGCTAGGTGGCGTCGAGACAAATTATGTCTGCATTTATTTGGGAAATACTTAAACTTGTCAAATATTAATTATTATTTTTAATTGTTAAACTAACGTTTTAGACAAGATTTTTATGCATAGCACAAAGGGTAACAATTATTATAAGCAATAATTATCAGCCTGAAACACTCATCCACATTGAAAAATCTTCCGAGAAAAAATACATGACGCCAACGGGACATGAACCCGTGCCCTTCTGATTGCCGGTCAGCTGCTCTCCCAATTGAGCTATGGCGGCTTATCTTATACCCGTCAAATGATTCAATATATACTAGTGTTTCATTCAACAATTACTGCTTATTATATTTTTCACACTCATTGTTTTCAGGTGGAAATGTATAATGTCAATAAATGTCATTTGTCCCGTTGGCGTCATGTATTTTTTCTCGGAAGATTTTTCAATGTGGATGAGTGTTTCAGGCTGATAATTATTGCTTATAATAATTGTTACCCTTTGTGCTATGCATAAAAATCTTGTCTTAAACGTTAGTTTAACAATTAAAAATAATAATTAATATTTGACAAGTTTAAGTATTTCCCCAATAATTGAACTCATAATTTGTCTCGACGCCACCTAGCGACGGATTTAACACTAACAGTGTCTCTCTCGCAAAAATAAAGTTGGTTGTTTTCAGGTGGAAAAAATATAATAAGCAGTAATTGTTGAATAATATTATAAATATTTATTATGATTTTATCCTGTTTATGGGAAAGAGTTTACCAAAATGCCCAATAGTTTTTGCTTAGTGCATGTATTTTAAAAGTCAACTGGTTTGTGCAAACTATGGATGTGGAAATTGTTTTATTGAGAGAATGAATCAAAGATGTATGTATTAAAAATGTTTGCAGCTTTCAGTAACAAAATGTATGATCCTTTTAAATGATTTGTTTCACACTTTAAACGTAACTTGCTGGTTGAAGATCACTTATAAATAAACAAAATCCACTGCCTATTATCTAAACCGGTCTAATCTGTTTTTATATGAAATCCATCCACATGTACATTGAACAATTAATTAATTATTGTTCATTGCTGCAGAAACAGACTGCATTACTACAATACGTCGTATTCCCTTAGCACTAGCCTAGCCTCTTTAATAAAGTTCACTAGGCGTCGCCTTAGTTCTTAATTGTGCAACTGACCATTTTAGTTTTTGTTTAAGCCGCCGCTACCCGAATTTCTACCGATTTCTTACATATTTCCCTTAAAAATTTGAAGATTTTAAGCTCTTAAACAAATATATGTTATTTTTGAAGATAATAATATGCATTCCCCGCGCCGAAACACAAATTATATGAAATTCCCTCGATAGAAAAAAATCGCAAATTATGCTCCGAAAATTATTATAAAGACGTTTTTTCACTTATTTTACAAGTTATATGTATGAAAAAAATTCACAGTGTTTCTTTAAATGCTGTTTTAGACAGCCCCCAAGAGATTTTTGCTGTATTTGAAACGAGTCGTGTTTTATTAAACATTTTCACAATTTTCACTTCAATTTTATCGTTTTAAATATAAGCACGCTCTCTCCAATATTTGTAATTACATATCTCTTCATCTTCCCCCTTTTGAGAGGGGATACGGCGCCTTAATCTCCACTTTAAAATTAAAAATAGAGTGTAAAAAAATATAGTTAATCACTTGACTAAGAATTATTTAAACTATTGAGACCTTTACCTTTACGGAAATGGCTTTAGGGGGCGTTCAAGTATTACGTAATGCAATTTTTGAAGATTTTTGACCCCCCCTCCCCCCCACGTAACGCGCCGTAACGTTTTTCGGTCCCCTTCCCCCCCTAAACGTTACGTAACGCCCAAGTGACAATTTTTACATGAAAGTCACAATAAAGTCACGCAAAGTACTGAAAAGTCGCTTAAATACCTTTTTTCTTGTTTTAATCGCGTTTGCGGTAATAAATAAAAAAAGAGATTTCAAGAACGAAAAGGATTGCCAACTTGGAAGATTTTAATTCCCTAGTTTTTTTATCTAAATAAAGAAAAACATGTTACGTAACATGATGTTCGAACCCCCCCTCCCCCCCTCTCGTAACACACAGTAACGTTTCACAAGACCCCCCCCCCCAAGTGTGTTACGTAATACTTGAACGGCCCCTTATTTAAACACCTATTATAATGTTTCATTTTTTTTTTACATGAATACCGCACAAGAGTTCCAACTGCTCCCGTCTGGAGCCAGTGGGACTATGGCATCCCCAATTGGGGTATGTTGTGAGGCTGAAGGTATGGGGAAGGGAAGGAGATGGGGAAGAGGGAGGTGGGGAAGTACCTGGCTATTCAGATCTGGGCCCCAAACACGGATAATGCCATTTCAAGCAACATTTCAATTCTGAATGGTGGTCTTACACCAGGGCGATACTAAGAGTATATTCTACTCCGGAACGTGCCGCAAATACACTATATATTATTTTAAATGAGTAAATTGCGAAATAACACAAATTAATCAAATAAAATTTATTTTCCACGCTGGGATTCAATCCCGCGACCTTCGGAGTGCTAGTCAAGAGCCTTACCACTGGACTACGCTGGCTTTCATTGAAATAATGAAAGAAAACCTTCTCTTCCTGTAAAATTTTCTAATGGTCGTTTAGTCAATTAAGTACTAAGGTGACGTAGGGTTATCGTTGTGCGTTTGTCCATGTCTCCTGGTTCTACAACATGGCATTCAATTTCCCAACAGTATGCGTCAAACTTTAAAGCCGACCTGAAGTTGATAAGATCCATTCTCTTGCAGGTACAGTCAAACACTAAGATTATCGCAGAGGAAATAAAATATACATTTAAAACTCGCCTATTGTGACGATTTCTGAATCAGTGTCAGGTGGGCTTTAAAGTTTGGCGCATACTATATCTGAACCTTCTTCCCATCAAAGCGGGTCATTGGCACCAAAGGTGAATGGTTGTTTTTTCGATGAATGGCGCCCCCTCTCGTGAGGTGAGTGATCGTCGCTTCGCTTGACGTTCGACCGCTCGGGCTGAATCGGCTCAGCTCATGTAGCTCCTAGATACTATGCACGCGTTCAAATTCGACTTAGGATACGTTCATAAATCAACTTAGGATGTGTTCAAAAACCACCTGTGCGTTTTAAAATAAAAAGGCGCTTTGCCAATCAAGTTTTTTTTTTTAATCAAACATATAAGTTACGATTTTGGGGCCCCCAAAGTTGCCGCCCGGGGCAGGTGCCCCGCTTTGCCCCCCCTAGATCCGAGGCTGGCTATTAGTGTTTCCTTTCCAATCCCAACAGCTGCATGCATGCATCAGATGTGGTGATAGTGTCCTGCCAGTAGTCCTACTAGCTCCCTCAGAGAATATGAACCACGGATAATAATTAAAAATCTTAACTATAGAGCAGAAAATCCCCATTTCTGAAACTCTTGGTGCCATGAAAATTGCACAGCTTCCTTAAAATATCATAATCAGCGCCACTATTCTCAGCTCATAACATTATTTTAAACATGAGCAGACAGCGTCTAGGCAAGCAGCATGTAGAAAAAAATTTTGATCAACTGACATTTTTTACACCTTTTAAGCTGTTAAAAACCCGATTCAACTTTCTTATGGATAATAATAATAAATATGATCTGCAATGTTGTTATTTTATCAATGCATATTGTTAACATATCAATTAGAAAATATCTCTACTAAAAACCAGTCAATATTAGAAATAAAATGTCTCTTTATCTACTGTAAGTATGAGTAGATATATTCATAGATCATGGTGTGAAGAATACAACCTGCATATCTATTTAATAAATTTTTTTGCAATATTCACTATTTTCGCAAGTTCAAAATAACTATATATGTACGTCTAATTGAACACAAGTCCATTTAATCTCTTTTTCTTTTCTTAACCCTTTGGATGTGTTATTAGAATATAGTTCGTACGATTTTATGTGTTTGATTTTCCTTAAATAATTTTTTTTAACCCTTTCGACATGTTAATCGACTATTTACCACCGTCTACGAGAATATTAAAACTGTTAGCGCACTGAACATATTAGCCGATAGAAGTGTTTTGTGGGCATGTACCCAAAATAAGCTCACTTTTACCTATTTATGGTCAAATTGATCAAACATTTTCAAGTATTGATATTCTTTCTTGAGGCAGTAAGCAATTTCATTCAATCCAACTGACGACGCCGTGACAACCAATTACGTTGTATATAATGTGCAGACTCGCCATTGTCTCACAACTTCAAGATAGAATGTGGCAAGTAAGAAACGCTCTTGTGTTTTCAGTAAATTCTTAATTCAAAAGTTCTTCAACTATTGCAAAGACCGACATTCAAAGAATGCGTGTGTACGAGCGAGGTAGATGCACGACCGAGCAGCGTTTTCATATTGCGTCGAATACTACATTCTCATCACGGGTGTGACTGAGATTCCAAGATACGCTTACTCGCTTACACTAAGACGAATACGGAATGCTGTATGAGACTACCTTCTGTCATAGGTTATCCTTCTTATACTTAATTGTTTGCTATCTCACTTTCTCTAAAATCTTTAGAAAACACTCGAAATAATTTTATTTTTTATAAAAATAAATAAATTGCGGGTATTTACAAATTAAATTTTATTCCATGGCTTTTACTAGTGTTTGCTGTCTATTGGAAACACTTTTTCATCACATACAAAGGGCATTTTGGTGCTTTTTAATGCAATTTACTTACTGTAGGACATGACCTTTCGCGATGCCTGGCAGTTGATTACTAAAATTATGAAATCGAAGACAATACAATTGCCTTGTCTTTGGCTCACCAATTTTGAGATTTCTACTAAGCGTCTATATATTATATTACATAACGTCATTGGCGACATTGTTTGCTTTCAAATCAGTTTAGATCACACTTAGAACGCTTAAATCTATGAACCCTTGTATTGCCGTGATTCATAAATGTGCATTTTCTGATATTAGCATTACAAACGTGATTGAATGAACTATTTTTTTTGTTTAATTTGTTCAAAGGGTTAAATTCTTCGATGTTAAATTCAATGAAATTGTAATTCCCATATGAACTACATATATACAAATACTGGTTTCTGTTCAAATATAACACCTCTACAATTATTTCAAAATCCTTTCTAAAAAAACTGCTACATACTTTATTCACTTCTTGCTTATAATGGCAAAATAAAAAACATGATTTTTTTGTAAATTTTAGGACATGAATTTTTTTATTTTAACTTGGAAAAAAAGAATTAAGGGTTTGTGTGGAAAGTTAAATTACTTATAACATTAATTTTATCGCTGATTCCTCACTTGTGCGTTGCAATTAGTTATGCAAAAAAATCCACATTTCAAAACATATGTTAATACTAGTATCAAAAATGACAAATCCGTTTCACATTTTAAATTAATTATTTTAGAAAAATACTTTTAAGAAAAAATAAATATTTACCTAATGTTTATTAGATTTAAGTTTTACCAAGCATTAAATGCAACTTTGTACAACAGTTGATGTATGTTTCAATGTCAATAAGTAAGGAGGCAACCAAAATTTTTCAATGTGTTTTAAAAATAACCTAACCTATTGTAGTTTATTATTGTCTTTGATTAAGGATTCTATGCATGCGTGACATACTCATGCACCATATTTACATAATTGGCTGAAGTAAGCAGGGCCAAACTAGGTATTATCAGCGTCTATGCAAATCGGCGCCCGGAGCGGACTACTCCAATTGCGCCTGCACAGAGCCGGCCCTGAACTCAACTCAGAGAGATATTCAGTATTACCCTGGTAAAATCCCACCATTCAGCATCGAAACGCTGCTCGAAATTGCTTCAGCCGTGTCTGGTGACCAAATCTAAATATCCAGGTACTTTCCCACCTTCCTCTTCTTGATCTCCTTCCCATCCCCACTATCTTCAGACTCATAACATACTCCAATTGGGCATACCATAGTCCCATTGGCTCCAGGCGGTTGGAAGCAGTTGAGATTCTTGTGCAATATTTACAATTATTAAAAAAAAACTTACATCATTGGCAAACATGATAAAAACTAAATCAGGCCACATATTTTCAAAATTATTCAATCAAGGATTTGTGCATTTTTGTCAGCAATACTCACAAGCTTTTGCCTAATATTTGTTTAGTGAAGCATCACTAGTGACCCACCGTGGGATTCAAATTCAGCTTTCAAGAATATTTTTCTAACAATTTAATAACCTCAGACTGTCCGCAAACATTTTTGTAAAATAAAGAGTGAAACAAAAACAAAAAGGACCTTAAAATATCAATAATAATCTATGTACATCTAAATATTGTTTTTAAAAAATGTTTTGAGAATGTTACAAAACATGTTTTTTTTTTTTCTATGACTTTATGAAACCAAAATGGCATTATGTAATAATTAGATAAATCAATATTCTGTGTGTAGAAATAAAATAAAACTGAGTGTTGCTTGATAATTATTTAAAACTGTTTGGTTTAATTTTTAATGATAATTATCGCACTTAAATGTAATGTCGAACATAGAGAAATAGTTTTTATTAGGGGTCCATTGTTTTAACAATTGAAAATATTTATACTGAACATGTTTTTAGTTATAGAAAATTTACTTGGCACGTAGTTGTTAATTTAAAATAAAATAAATATTTATTTTTAATTTGTTACAACCTACCCCCTTTTCTAATACTTTTTAAAAGTACCTACCCATTATTCTGTAATATAATAATTGTCCATGGACAAACAAAGCATAGACAAATAACGTCTTGTTCTTATTCCTATTTTAAATAAAGAACGAAAGGTGCTGAGTTGTACATTCTGTAAAAGATTTAAAAAATATTAAAATTAACTGAAATTTTATTTTGAGATTAACACATTAAACTTGTCAAGTAATTTAAAATCAATGTTTTCTTTTAAATCAAATAAATGATTATTGATTCAAAGCAAAATGGTACATAATATTATAAATTAAATTATTGTTTTTGTGGTTTGTTATTGTTACATTTGTGGTTTTGTTTAATAAAATGTTTTAGCAACTTTGTAGATATTAAAAAGTAACAAAAAAATTGAATGCAAAAAAATATGAATAAAAATGAAATGTGTTTAAATGTGCTATGTAAGAATGCAAAATATATAATACTTAAATATATTGTGAGGAGTACGCCAAAAAGAGTTGAAAAAATAAATAAATATGCTGAAAGAGGAGGTTTTTTTTTTACTTTTATTTATTATTATAATTTTTTTCTAAAACGGAGATGGTTCACGGAGAAGTTCACGTAAGCATTTATAGTCACCCTCTCATAGTAACATAGAAACCATTTATAGTAATTCCTTTATAGTAACCCAGTCCCTTTGATAAACTTCACCAGGGTTGTCATTGGATGTGTGGCTATGTCAATGTCTTCCCAGGTATCTGAGCCTTGTTCCCATCAGTGCAGGACCTTGGCATCAGAGATGAATTATCTTTTACTAGCTGGTCCCGGCATGCGTTGCTATGTCATTTAATAAAGAAATTGTTTCTTCCTGAGTGTCCTTTCCCATTCGTCCCGTTCCCCTTCCGCCTCCCCTTCTTCTCCTGCATCCTCTTCCCCTCTCCCGTTCCCACTCCGTCACCTCCACCTTCCCTCTCCCCACTCCACTCCCCCCGCCACTTCCCCCGTTCCGCGAACCCCCCCTCCTGAGTTCCCCTCCCCCCTCCCAGGTCCCCCTCCCCCCTCTCAGGTCCCCATCCCCCCTCCCAGGTTCCCCTCCCCCTTCCTGGTTCCCTTCCCTCATTTCTCCCTCCCTCCCGCTTTCCATAGCAATAGCCGCTTCCTCGCGTGCCACCAATAGCAATTTTTTTATACAAATTTCATAATGCCAGAGCTCACCTGAAGTTTTATAAAAACCTTATCCTGACAATAACGAACACACAAAAAAAAGCAATATCCAATTTGCTGCAGTCATTCAAAAGTTATGCGCTTAGCAACACATTCAGCGATTCATTTTTATATTATAGATTGATCCAAGGATTTAATGAAATCATTAACCCGGCGTGGTTGTGGCGACCAAACATAACACAGCCATTGCGGCCGGGGTATATTTAACCCATGTAGATTATTGAACATATTAGTATTCTATATGTCAATAATTAAACAGTTATTTATTATAAAATTAGTATATAATCATCAAAAATTAAGAAACTAAACATTTTTCTCCTGAGATCAATTTCTTACAACATAACAACATAGAATATATATTGAAAATACAAAAAATAATAACAATTGAGGAACAAAACATTTTTTTTAACACGATAATAATATAATCAAATAGTGAGTAATGTGGAACAAAGCTTATGTATTACTTATATACTAAGTTTCATACATAAACACGTTGTTTATGTATGAAACTTAGTATATACGTGGCCATTGTGGCCGGGTATAACTTACCCGAGCGCTCTTCACAGACGTGTGAATACCGTAACCGCAGCGACACTACATAGAATAGCTAATACACTCAAATAGGTCAAAAACCGCAGCTACTGACAACGGCAAATAACGCTTTATTAATTGTTTTTGTGTTTAATTCGTAGAGCTCCATTTTAATTTTTAGAAATTTAATTAAAATTAAATTTGATAATGTTATTATCGAGTTTTGCCAGTATTTTGGAATGTATTTTCGTTACAGCTATTTCGTCGTGTAAGGTCATTTTCAAATTTAATTTTAATAAAATAAAAAAAAAAAAAAGGCAAATAACGCGTGTATTTTGTTTGGAAGTTATTAGGATTTTAAAAACCGTCGTGTATTAGATGCCCGGCAACAATGACGCTGGGTAAAATCCTTCTTCTTCTTCTTTCGTATGGCGGGGGGGGGGGGGGGGGTCAGACCTGGACCTCATCAATCCCGCTGGGGAATGGAATGAATGTTCGGTGGTCTGCACCACACCGCATTCACACATCGCCGACACTTTAAGGCCCCATCTATGCATCATGTGAGCACAACGGCTATGAGAGCACCTCAACCTATTGATGGTGGTCCAGAGTTTGCGAGGCAATGAGAACACGGGCTGTATCTCAGTGGGGTGTTGAACGAGATGGGCATTTTTGACGTTGGCCGATTGCCACTCAAGCTTACACCTATCTTCTGGGGTGAGAGGTGATCGAAGGAGTCTTTCTCCACTGTTAATCCTTAAGGATCTTCCTTAATGTAGGAAGATCTTCCGTAATGTAGGAAGTTCCTTAATGATTTAATTAAATACTTAACCCGTCTGCTTGTTTAGGAATAAATACATCCCAAAACACGAATACTTTCATAAGACCAAAAAGGTCCCGAGCGACCTTACATTTTGAAAGCTATATATCTCTCTTCCTCTCATGCAAACATAATGTATTTTTCTTTTAACCAGAAAGAGAATGAAACAATGCTTCCTATTTTCTTTGAAATAATAAGGCTATCTTGCATAGATATTTTACAAATTCGATCCAAAGTGACGATTTCTGATTTTTCCTGCGAAACTGAGGCTTCCGGATTGTGAGGTGCGAACATATTGAACCAAGCAGACGGGTTAAGGAACCCCAGTGAAAAATATTATGCCTTAAAAATAAATATAAATCATTGAAGAAGAAGATAATACTGACAAATCTAAACCATGAATTATGAAAAAGAACAAAATACAGATAAATAAAAAGCTAATGGTCGCAATTGGGACTCAAACCCAGAACCTCTCGACTTACCGGAATGAACGCCTTTACCAATTCGGCCACTGCGAACTACTATTTTTAGATCATATTTGTTAATCTTGTATTTCGAATTCAGAATTAACAATATCTTAATTAATTTTTTTCACCATATTATTGGCCGCTACCTTTTTCAATGGAAATAAGGTTATCTAGGTTATAAACCAGTTCTTTGAACACTTATTTCCATTGAAAAAGGTAACTGCCAATATATGGAGAAAAAAAATTGTTAATTCTGAATTTATTATGTGAGATTGACAAAAATGATAACAATCTGCCCTGATGATGGACTCTGTAACGCTGTCCGAAACGTTGGCTAAAGAAGGAGGTAGTGCAACAAGGCATAATACCCCAAAAATAAGTTACTATATTCATTCAATTGTCTAAAAATACGACAAAATCTCAAATCGCTTTTTCCATATTTTTCAAATGGAAAAAAAAGTTGTAAGTGTATACACACAAACGTCCAGTTGATCCATCTCCAAATACTAGGTTTTGAGATGTAGCAACCACGCATTGTTGCTACGTCACGTATTGGATTACGCCCGAAACGATCGATATGTGGCGAGTCAACTTAACTACCTGCGCTGTGAGAAGTACTTAAGAATTCAAATTGAAGCAATTCAAATTCCAATTCATTTGAACAGCAAGCTGAAACAAATGGTACCTATTCTTATTTTATTTTTTAGTCTGTCACACTCCATATGTTGTTAACATTGTGAAAATTTTAATGGCATATAAAAAAACTATCAACCGATGATTCTAGAGTTTTCTTTTAACTGTGTTTACGTAGCACGTACAGATTGCTACATTGGTGACACCGACGTTCACATTAGTGACCACGAAGTTTACATTTGTGAATCCGACAGTGAGCACGACGCGTGCAAGTACGTCTACCGCGAGCACGTCGCGCACGAAATAAACTCTTCGGTGATAAATTTCGCACACCAATCATCATCATGTCTCTTGTGAGCGGAACATCTGAGGACAGCCAGCAACCAAGTAACCAGCAACCCAACATCAGGAATCCACCGCCTGAGGTCAACCGAGTGGCAGTACGCATTCCGCCTTTTTGCCCTACTGACCCAGAATTATGGTTCGCTATGGTGGAGCGCAGCTTCGAGGCAGCAGGAGTGACCGTGGATGCCACAAAATTTGGTTTCATTCTCGGAGCCTTGGAGCCCGCCCACGCCCAAGAAGTCCGGGACATCATTGTGAAGCCCCCTGAGGTCGGTGCATATGCACTATTAAAATATGAACTAACCAGACGCCTCAGCTCCACGCAGGAGCAGAAGATAAGGAGACTTCTGGAACATGAAGAAATCGGAGACCGTAAACCCTCCCAATTCTTGAGACACCTGCGCACCCTCGCCGGCAGCGCTGTGCCCGATGAGGTTTTGAGAACCCTATGGATGGGTCGTCTTCCTAGAAGTATGCAGGTGGTTCTGGCTACGCAGCAAGACACTCCGCTTGACAAGGTGGCCAGCTTGGCCGACGCCATAGCAGACTATGCTGGTAGACCGGCAGTTAACTCAGTGGCTGTTCCATCGTCCGAAGATTCATTGGTTACACAGATGGCGCGGTTGATGCAGCCTCTCCAACAAGAGCTCGCTACCTTGAGGCGCGAAGTTTCGACACTACGCTCTGGCCAGCAGGGGAGGAGCGCCACCCCGCATCGTTGGAGCAATCGTTCCCGCAGTCGGTCCAGAGGTCGTCAGCCCGAGGGAACATGCTGGTACCACTGGAAGTATGGGACGAAGGCAAGCAAGTGCACCAAACCCTGCAACTTCCAGCAGGAAAACGCGCGGGGCCCAAACTGATGGCGACCAGCACCAGCCCCAACCAAGTCAGTCGCCTTTTTGTTACCGACAGGGTAACCCGTACCCAATTTCTTATAGACACCGGCGCAGATCTCTGCGTTTTCCCACGACGCCTTGTCCAGGGACGCCCCACTAAAGCGACATACGAACTGGCAGCAGCAAATGGCAGCACAATCGCTACTTATGGCAGCCTAACGCTCAACCTGGATCTGGGATTGCGACGCGACTTTACTTGGAGCTTCGTCATTGCAGACGTCTCCAGGCCAATCATCGGGGCAGATTTTCTCGCCAAGTACGAGCTACTGGTGGATGTCCGAAATAAACGGCTGCTGGACCAGGTGACGAATTTGACCATCACGGGAAAACGAAGTGACAACAAGATCGCTTCCATTAAGACGGTCACAGGAACGTCCCCGTATCATAAGCTTCTTCAACAGTTTCCTGACATCACTCGCCCTGACGGCGCCAGGAGGGAAGTTCGTCACGCAACACTGCACCATATTAACACCACGCCAGGACCTCCAACAGTGGAACGCCCACGACGCCTTGCTCCTGACAAGTTAAAACGCGCCAAGAAGGAGTTCGAGGCCATGGTCCGTCTCGGAATCGCTCGACCTTCCGAGAGCTCTTGGGCATCTCCCTTGCACATGGTACCCAAGAAGGACGACCAGTGGAGACCATGTGGCGATTATAGAAGATTGAACGCCAGAACTATTCCGGACAGATACCCCGTACGCCACATCCAAGATTTTGCACAGGCACTGAGCGGCACCAAGATCTTCTCAACGATTGATCTGGTGCGGGCATATAATCAAATTCCTGTGGCTCCCGAGGACATTCCGAAAACAGCAATCACTACGCCATTCGGACTCTTCGAATTTCCGGTGATGTCTTTCGGCCTCCGCAACGCAGCCCAGTCCTTCCAACGCTTCATGGACGAGGTTACCAGAGGCTTAGATTTCTGTTACGCCTACATAGACGACATCCTTATTGCCTCAACGTCAGAGGAAGAGCACCTAGCCCACCTCAAAATATTATTCCAGCGCCTGCAGGAATATGGTGTTGTCATAAACACCGCCAAATGCCATTTCGGCCTGACTAAAGTCAAATTCCTAGGATACCTAGTGTCCGACGCTGGCACTTCACCCCTCCCAGATAAAGTGGAGGCCATCAACAACTACAGCCAACCAGCTTCCATCAAGGATCTCCGCCGTTTCCTGGGAACAATAAATTTTTACAGAAGATTCATTCCCAACGCCGCGAGGACACAAGCTCCACTCAATGACCTCCTAAAAGGGAACCAAAAAGGCAAACAACTCGTGTCTTGGACTGCCGAAACAGTAGAAGCTTTCAGCAAGTGCAAGGAAGCTCTGGCCCAGGCAACCCTGCTCGTTCACCCGAAGTGCGACGCCCCACTCTCTATCGTCAGCGACGCGTCTGATACTACAGCCGGTGCCGCACTCCACCAATTCGTTGCAGGTCACTGGGAGCCTCTAGCATTCTTTTCGAAGAAGTTTTCGGCAGCTGAAAAGAAATATGGCGCATACGACAGAGAACTACTAGCCATCTATCTCGCTGTGAAATACTTTCGCCACATGGTGGAAGGCAGGTCGTTCACCATATTTACAGACCATAAGCCTATCACGTTCGCCTTCCAACAAAAAGCAGACAAATGCTCACCAAGGCAATTCCGTCATCTGGACTATATCAGCCAGTTCACAACTGACATCCGACACGTCTCCGGAAAAGACAACATCGTCGCGGATGCTCTCTCCAGGGTCGAGACGATAGATACTCCTCTGGACTACGCAGCGCTGGCAGCTGACCAGATGTGCGACCCTGAACTGGAACAACACTTGCAAGGAAGTTCTAGCCTACAACTTAAAAAGATTAATATTCCGGGTACTGACGCGCATCTCTACTGTGACGTCTCAACTACCATAGCCAGACCCTTCGTCACGAAGAAGTTCAGACCTGCGGCATTCAATGCGGTCCATCAGCTGGCTCACCCTGGAATTAAGGCCACGGTTAAGCTCATAACTCAACGTTATGTCTGGCCGGCCATTAAAGCTGAGACTATTAAGCTCGCACGCAATTGCCTTCAATGCCAACGAAGCAAGATTACACGGCACGTGTCAGCACCCCTGGGAGCCTTTCCCAGACCCTCCGCTAGATTCGAGCACGTCCACATCGACATAATCGTCATGCCTTCTTCAGAAGGATGCCGATACTGTCTCACGTGTGTAGACAGATTCACGAGATGGCCAGAGGCATTCCCGATCCCAGACCAAGAGGCTGAAACAGTGGCGCGTGCTTTCTACGAGGGCTGGATAACAAGATTCGGCACTCCACTCCGCATTACTACGGACCAAGGGAGACAATTTGAGTCGAGGTTGTTCAGGCAGTTGAATTTCCTGGCAGGCACGACGCAAATCCATACAACTGCATACCACCCCGCAGCAAATGGCATGGTGGAACGATTTCATCGTCAACTGAAAGCAGCGATCAAGTGCCATCAGAATAACCGTTGGACGGAAACACTTCCCACCGTACTCATGGGAATCAGAGCAGCTTGGAGAGATGACCTCGCTACAACCTCAGCCGAGCTAGTATACGGCGAGCCGCTCCGCTTACCCGGCGAATTTCTATGTACAGCACGACCTAATGTTAACGACGATACCGGAAGTTTCCTAAAGAAACTACGGAAACATTTCAACGAGCTGAGACCAGTTGAAGGTACCCGCCATGGTTATGGACATCGTTTCGTCTTCCAAAATCTTCCCACAGCTTCTCACGTCTTTCTGAGGGACGACACAGTCAAGAGCCCGCTTCAACAACCCTACAGCGGCCCTCATAAAGTCGTTCGTCGGCACGAACGAACATATACCATACTGGTAAAAGGGAAGGAAATCACCGTGAGCATCGACCGCCTCAAACCAGCATACGTTGCTCAAGATCTTGAGAGTTTCACATCACACTCGCAACCCGCATCAGAGTCACCAGCCGCCACATCACAACCAACCCTTCCGTTGTTCGATGGCAGTAAGGATCGGACACACACAACCACTCGTTCTGGAAGGCGGGTTCGATTTCCCGATCAACTCGATATCTGACTATTCCTCTTTCCACCGCAGCCATGTCTGCGTTGTCTGGGGAGGGAGTCCTGTAGCAACCACGCATTGTTGCTACGTCACGTATTGGATTACGCCCGAAACGATCGATATGTGGCGAGTCAACTTAACTACCTGCGCTGTGAGAAGTACTTAAGAATTCAAATTGAAGCAATTCAAATTCCAATTCATTTGAACAGCAAGCTGAAACAAATGGTACCTATTCTTATTTTATTTTTTAGTCTGTCACACTCCATATGTTGTTAACATTGTGAAAATTTTAATGGCATATAAAAAAACTATCAACCGATGATTCTAGAGTTTTCTTTTAACTGTGTTTACGTAGCACGTACAGATTGCTACAGAGATAATGAGAAAAGCAATAAAACACAAACATCTGGAAGCATAATGGTCTGGTATATTAGTATGACATTTTGAAATATCCTGCTACTGTCCCATAAAACAAGTTTTTTGTTTGTTTGTTTAATTCACTACAAGTTTTACTGCATTATAATTGATTTGTAGTGTTTATGAGTAATCTCGAAGTGGTCGAAGAGTTTATCTACCTGGGCTCCATCATAACGCAGGACGATGAAGACCCAGTAGAAGTAAGAAAGCGCATTACAGCCGCCAACAACACTTACTTCGCGTTGCTGGCAGTGTTAAAATCCCGAAACGTCCATAGGAAAACCAAAATAACATTATATAAAACAATTATCAGAATGGTCTTGGCCTATGCAGATTGCGAAATACATTTTTAAGGCGTTGGCGCCTACTAAAAAGATTTTGCAAACTACACAACTTCAATGCTAAGCAGATTGCGAAAAATCATTTTTAAGACGTTGGCGCCTGCCAAAAACATTCTGCAAACTACACAACTTCAATACTAAGCAGATTGCAGAAAAATATTTTTAAGGCGTTGGCGCCTACCAAAAAGAGATTCTGCAAACTACATAATATCAATGCCAAGCAGATTGCGAAATACATTTTTAAGGCGTTGGCGCCTACTAAAAAGATTCTGCAAACTACACAACTGCAATGCTAAGCAGATTGCGAAAATCATTTTTAAGACGTTGGCGCCTGCCAAAAACATTCTGCAAACTACACAACTTCAATGCTAAGCAGATTACGAAAAATCACTTTTAAGGCGTTGGCGCCTACTAAAAAGATTCTGCAAACTACACAACTTCAATGCTAAGCAGATTGCGAAAGATCATTTTTAAGGCGTTGGCGCCTACCAAGAAGAGATACCGCAAACTACACAACTTCAATACTAAGCAGATTGCAGAAAAATATTTTTAAGGCGTTGGCGCCCACCAAAGAGAGATTCTGCAAACTACACAACTTCAATACTCAGCAGATTGTGGAAAATTATTTTTAAGGCGTTGGCGCCTACCAAAAAGAGATTCTGCAAACTACACAACTTCAATACTAATCAGATTGCGAAAATCATTTTTAAGGCGTTGGCGCCTACCAAAAAATAGATTCTGCAAACTACATAATATCAATGCCAAGGCTTTGGCGCCTACTAAAAAGATTCTGCAAACTACACAACTTTAATGCTAAGCAGATTGCGGAAAATCGATTTTAAGGCGTTGGCGCCTACCAAAAAGAGATTCTGCAAACTACACAACTTCAATACTAATCAGATTGCGAAAATCATTTTTAAGGCGTTGGCGCCTACCAAAAAATAGATTCTGCAAACTACATAATCTCAATGCCAAGCAGATTGCGAAAAATCATTTTTAAGGCTTTGGCGCCTACCAAAAAGATTCTGCAAACTACACAACTTCAATACTAAGCAGATTGCAGAAAAATATTTTTAAGGCGTTACGCCCGCCAAAGAGAGATACTGCAAACTACACAACTTCAAGCAGAGTTAGAATTTTTATGGCGTTGACGCCTACCGAAAAGAAAATGTCAAACTACACAACATAAAAACACCTTAAATTTTTTTTCCGCAATCAGCGTAAGCTTTGTGTAGTTTGCGAGTCTGTTTTTGGCAGGCGTCCAACGCCTTACAAACGATTTTCCGCAATCTGCTTAGCATCGATGTTGTGTAGTTTGCGAGTCTGTTTTTGGCAGGCGTAGTGTTTATGAGTAATCTCGAAGTGGTCGAAGAGTTTATCTACCTGGGCTCCATCATAACGCAGGACGATGAAGACCCAGTAGAAGTAAGAAAGCGCATTACAGCCGCCAACAACACTTACTTCGCGTTGCTGGCAGTGTTAAAATCCCGAAACGTCCATAGGAAAACCAAAATAACATTATATAAAACAATTATCAGAATGGTCTTGGCCTATGGATGTGAGGCGGGAACACTGTAATAATGAGCTCTATGATATCTTCCAAGCTCCCAGACTCTCCACGCATTTAAGGCTCCAAAGACTAAGATGGGCCGGACATGTGCACAGAATGCCAAGCACACAAGTACCGAAGAAGGTTCTAATAGGACACCCGGGAGGTAAACGAAAGGTGGGCAGACCTAGGCTGAGATGGAAGGATGATGTCAGGAAGGATAGAAGAGGACTAGATTGGAAGAAGAGGCAGATTGGAAGACGACGGCCGAGGACAGAGGGCGGTGGAGGCTTATTATGAAGGAGGCCAAGGCTCGAAACAGGATGTAGCACCATTGAAGAAGAAGACTTAAAAAGAGATTGTGCAAACTACACAACTTCAATACTAAGCAGATTGCGGAAAATCATTTTTAAGGCGTTGGCGCCTACCTAAAAGATTCTGCAAACTACACAACTTCAATGCTAAGCAGATTACGGAAAATCGTTTTTAAGGCGTTGGCGCCTGCCAAAAAGATTCTGCAAAATACACAACTTGAATGCTAAGCAGATTGCGGAAAATCATTTTTAAGAAGATTTTGCAAACTACACAACTTCAATGCTAAGCAGATTGCGAAAATGATTTTTAAGGCGTTGGCGCCTACCAAAAAGAGATTCTGCAAACTACACAACTTCAATACTAAGCAGATTGCAGAAAAATATTTTTAAGGCGTTGGCGCCTACCAAAAAGAGATTCTGCAAACTACATAATATCAATGCCAAGCAGATTGCGAAATACATTTTTAAGGCGTTGGCGCCTACTAAAAAGATTTTGCAAACTACACAACTTCAATGCTAAGCAGATTGCGAAAAATCATTTTTAAGACGTTGGCGCCTGCCAAAAACATTCTGCAAACTACACAACTTCAATACTAAGCAGATTGCAGAAAAATATTTTTAAGGCGTTGGCGCCTACCAAAAAGAGATTCTGCAAACTACATAATATCAATGCCAAGCAGATTGCGAAATACATTTTTAAGGCGTTGGCGCCTACTAAAAAGATTCTGCAAACTACACAACTGCAATGCCAAGCAGATTGCGAAAATCATTTTTAAGACGTTGGCGCCTGCCAAAAACATTCTGCAAACTACACAACTTCAATGCTAAGCAGATTACGAAAAATCACTTTTAAGGCGTTGGCGCCTACTAAAAAGATTCTGCAAACTACACAACTGCAATGCCAAGCAGATTGCGAAAATCATTTTTAAGACGTTGGCGCCTGCCAAAAACATTCTGCAAACTACACAACTTCAATGCTAAGCAGATTACGAAAAATCACTTTTAAGGCGTTGGCGCCTACTAAAAAGATTCTGCAAACTACACAACTTCAATGCTAAGCAGATTGCGAAAGATCATTTTTAAGGCGTTGGCGCCTACCAAGAAGAGATACCGCAAACTACACAACTTCAATACTAAGCAGATTGCAGAAAAATATTTTTAAGGCGTTGGCGCCCACCAAAGAGAGATTCTGCAAACTACACAACTTCAATACTCAGCAGATTGTGGAAAATTATTTTTAAGGCGTTGGCGCCTACCAAAAAGAGATTCTGCAAACTACACAACTTCAATACTAATCAGATTGCGAAAATCATTTTTAAGGCGTTGGCGCCTACCAAAAAATAGATTCTGCAAACTACATAATATCAATGCCAAGCAGATTGCGAAATACATTTTTAAGGCGTTGGCGCCTACTAAAAAGATTTTGCAAACTACACAACTTCAATGCTAAGCAGATTGCGAAAAATCATTTTTAAGACGTTGGCGCCTGCCAAAAACATTCTGCAAACTACACAACTTCAATACTAAGCAGATTGCAGAAAAATATTTTTAAGGCGTTGGCGCCTACCAAAAAGAGATTCTGCAAACTACATAATATCAATGCCAAGCAGATTGCGAAATACATTTTTAAGGCGTTGGCGCCTACTAAAAAGATTCTGCAAACTACACAACTGCAATGCCAAGCAGATTGCGAAAATCATTTTTAAGACGTTGGCGCCTGCCAAAAACATTCTGCAAACTACACAACTTCAATGACCTATGTAAAGCATTTGATACAATCTCACACAGCAAACTAAAACGCAAAATGTTTAATATAGGTATTAGGAACAAAGAATTAGGCCTCCTCTCCAGCTTCTTATCTGACAGATCCCAATGCGTTAAACTCAATACCACAAAGAGCCAGAATTTGCCCATTAGTTACGGGGTCCCTCAAGGCAGTGTTATAGGTCCAACGCTCTTCCTAATATATATTAACGAGTTATGCAACCTAGATATCGATGCCACTATTGTCAGTTTCGCCGATGACACTGTCCTACTCTTCCAAGCAAAAGATTGGCTTACCGCATATTCCAAAGCGGAGGAAGGAATTCAACAGGTAAAATATTGGCTTGACTCGAACATATTAACTCTAAATGTACAGAAA
This sequence comes from Limnephilus rhombicus, assembly GCA_929108145.2. Classification (NCBI taxonomy): domain Eukaryota; kingdom Metazoa; phylum Arthropoda; class Insecta; order Trichoptera; family Limnephilidae; genus Limnephilus; species Limnephilus rhombicus. Next base: position 17,850,370 of record OV815298.1, on the reverse strand, counting down.
ACCAAATACTTACTGTCTAGTCTCACCAATATCCCAAAGTCAAACCCAGCCCCGCCATTAAAAATACACAAATGTAAAAATTCATCTCTAAACCGAAACTGTGACTGCCCATGCCTAGAGCAAGTAAACATTATCAAATATTTAGGAGTAACCTTCGATACACACCTGAATTGGAAGCAACATATACATAATACTACAAACAAAATCCGAAAATCTATATACTTTTTCAAACAAACACGCAATTTCCTTCACCTAAAACTTTTAAAAACAGTATATTACTCATTGTGCCAATCTCACATCGAATACGGAATTCTAGCCTGGGGTAATGCATATTCCAATGCCCTTGATCCCATCATGAAAGCACAAAAACTAATCATAAAAATAATTCTTAAAATGCCGCTTACTACCAGCACTGATACTATCTTCAATTCCTTCAACGTTATGGACATAAAACAGCTCTACTCAAGATCCATATTACTTAATTTACACAAAAACAATAAAACACCATACAAAGCTACACAAACAATACACAATACCCGAGCCAAAAACAACGAACTTCTCCAAACTCCTTTTTTCAAAACCACCTTCGGGCAAAGACACTCTAAATACATAGCTTGCAAACTATACAATACACTACCAACTACGATCAGACAAAGTGACTCCTTTACAAAATTCAAACAAGATATTAAAAAATGGATTATAAGTATTGGACGCCACACTATCACAAATATCTGTAAAATAAATCACACATAGACATAAATAACTATTCACATACAACCTAACCCATATAAAACAAATGAAAATAATGGAATCCTGTCAAATTTAACCTATAAATAGACTAGGCAGAATTGATTTCATTACTCCATCTCCAACATTTATAAAATAACTCTCTTTAAAAGATTTATTACCCTTCCAATCACCCTTCTGTTTTAATTCTATTCATAATATGTATTTTACCTGAAATATCCTTGTAATTACTATATTCATTTATATACCTGTACGCCTGTCTCGACACAGGTATACCCTAGTGAGACAGGCATACAAATAAAACCATTGTAAACATATTTTATTATAGATAAATAAATAAAAAAAAAAAAAAAAAAAATGCTAAGCAGATTACGAAAAATCACTTTTAAGGCGTTGGCGCCTACTAAAAAGATTCTGCAAACTACACAACTTCAATGCTAAGTAGATTGCGAAAGATCATTTTTAAGGCGTTGGCGCCTACCAAAAAGATTCTGCAAACTACACAACTTCAATACTAAGCAGATTGCAGAAAAATATTTTTAAGGCGTTACGCCCGCCAAAGAGAGATACTGCAAACTACACAACTTCAAGCAGAGTTAGAATTTTTATGGCGTTGACGCCTACCGAAAAGAAAATGTCAAACTACACAACATAAAAACACCTTAAATTTTTTTTCCGCAATCAGCGTAAGCTTTGTGTAGTTTGCGAGTCTGTTTTTGGCAGGCGTCCAACGCCTTAAAAACGATTTTCCGCAATCTGCTTAGCATCGATGTTGTGTAGTTTGAGAGTCTGTTTTTGGCAGGCGTCAACGCCTTAAAAACGATTTTCCGCAATCTGCTTAGCATCGATGTTGTGTAGTTGGCGAGTCTGTTTTTGGCAGGCGTCCAACGCCTTAAAAATGATTTTCCGCAATCTGCTTAGCATCGATGTTACCCGACAGACGTTATTTGCATACTCAACTCAAATTTAGATTTTTTGGATGTCTGACAAATCAACTGGACGATACATAAATAAAACGAAGAGGTAAAAATTGGATTTGATCTTATTTTATTATGAAAAATATTTACATGATAACTTATTATGTAACAAAGTTTACAGAAGTATTGAACAAAACTAATCGAATCTCACATAAAAACGTTGAATCCTTATTTTAAAATCCACACATAATATTAGAAATCGTGGAGGCCCGAGGAAGACGTGGCACGATCAAGTGAATCAAATACTTGAGTCGGGTCATGTAAAGAGTCAGAAATACAAGAGACGGTTGTAAGAATGTCAATGAAGCGAAGAGTGGTGCGAGACAGATTGTGTGACGGACTACCCTCTGTGCCTTTACTTTTTACTTAAGTACTTAAAAATAAGGGAAAATTTGCCAAAATTGGTAGCAAGGCAATCCGAGGTATTTTAAATAGTGCCATATTGTGGCAAAAGGCACTCCACTGATTAATCTCATAACAGATGTATTTATATGGAGAATGTTGTAGGATGTAAGGAAATTGAAAAGGAAAATTGGGAATTATTCGGCTATTCAAATCTAGTCGAAAAACATAACTAAGGCTATGTATTTCAAGCAACATTTTGATTCTGAATGGTGATTTTTTACCAGGGTGATACTGAGAGTATATTCCACAGTGCAAATATACAATAAGATAATTTATTTAAATGACTTTAATAAAAATAATAAAATGACATTAACATAAAAAATATTACATTTGAACAAATAAAATTGGAAACAACAAAATCTCATAAAATGTCACACTACTCAAATTTGCCTCATCGACGTTCATACACATTTTCACTTCAGAGATAATGTCTTATTGCCACAATAAACACGGAGAAATGAAATCTTAAAAATTCTCCAATTTCACTATGGTATATATTTTACGGTTACACTACGACTACACATCTTTTTTTGTAGATTGGAGAATTTTCCTAAATTTAGTGTAATTTTATTAAAATCTAAGGTCGGGTTGTTTCACAGAATTTAGAAGATTCATCAAATTTCAAAGTTAATTTTTAAATTGTGTTTTAATATTATTATAGGCCAGTTTCACAGAACTGAAATAATAACAGAAACTAGCAGTTAAATACCCACTCTGCAGGTTTTGCTGCTAGGCCCCGCGGACGGCTTTCGGTTCTTCTCCCAGTTTGGTGACCATTTTATAAATCCGATAAGAACTGAATTAGAATAATAATTACAAATACACAACTGTCAGTTAGAATAATAATTACAAATCCGTAGTACTTCCGCCTGCCAGGTGATATTAATCACGAGATCTGTTAATGTAAGTGGCGCCATCTTTTGACACTGCTTTAATTCAGTTCGATTACAAAAGTACATTTGTATACAAACTCCACATAAGAAAATGGTTTAGCATATGGCGTGGCGTCAGTTACATTCTTAGCCAGATTCTTAAATTTCAACCGTACAGTCTCTAGCCTATTAATACTGGAATTTTAAAATTTGATGAATTATGAAACAACCCGTCCTAGAAGCTGCTTGTTTTGATTAGAGAATCAAATAGTCTCTTTCTATATTTTATTTTATTTCTTTTACACTCGTTTTAGTGCCAAAATCATTATTACATATTTGTTCCTGACAACCAAAACTGATATAAAATTAAATACATCAAAAAAAATTATAATATTGCTTCTTCCACATTCAAGAAAGAATAATTACGTACATGATAAACAAACTAAATAAATTATATCCTTTAATAATCACATTCTAGTTAATTCAATAATATTTTTTACAAGTTACAGATAAAAATTTTAAAATTAATGTTTTGCTATACAAATTAAAAGCATTTTGAAATAACATGATTTTTCTGATAACCACTAGAGCGACCACGCGAAACAATTAAATTTGCCTCGATTGCTTGAGATTTCCAAAAAGATAATTTTTTAAAATTTATTGACAATATTAAAAAAATCAAACCTCTGAATTTTAATATGGAGACATAAAAACTTATTATAGTGCTTTATAGCCAATGAATTAACCTGTGTTTTACCGTTTATCTCATATTAGTTAAGGATACTTATTTGTCAACATAGAATATTTTCGATTTCTGAATGTTGAATTGATAATGAAAGGTGAACATCTATGGAAAAAGGACTTAATTTTAACCGTAAACAGCTGATCAAAAATTCAGCAGGAAAAAAATATTTAATTTTTTTTTTTTTAACATTATTCTAAAATAATCTACGAAGTTCAGATTTGCGACATCTATGGTCATAATAGATAAAGCATTTCAATAGCTTAATTTTAAAATAAATGGCTGGCCATGGAAATGTTTTAAATAATTATAATAAATGTTTTACGAATGGTAGGAAAATGTGTTCCAATTTTGGACCGTTATCAATCGCAGAAAAATAAAAGTGGTCCATTTTTCAACCAAAATCGCTCCAGTGATTAAACGCATGTTGTTTCAACACTAATACGCAACACATTTTTATCTGTACGTGTTCCCAAATAATGACCGCATACAGAGCATGGTCACTCGCAAACCAACTGCAGTGTTGTCTGCGTACAAAGGTTTAATAACAAAAACAGTAATCACGTAAAAAGAAAAATAATTATTGTATAGCTTTAAATCATAAAAAAAACATTTTTTTTTTCTTTAGTCAAAAAGAATATCTTTTCAACACTCAATAATGCCGTACCCTGCGTCAGGGTATGCATTTAATACAGTAAATCACACTGACGGTCGCGTGAAATAGTTTTTTAAATTTATTACGCAAGCATGCGTCATCTTTCTATAAGATAATTTACAAAAGTCTTCAAATAAATAAAAATATTTTTATTTATCTGATTGCGAATGACAACACCTTGGATATAAGACATGCTGATAGATAATATAATAGAAAAACAAGGAGATGCGCAAAATCCATATTCATATACCTATTTATGAGACACCTCACGAGAGCGTCGGGAACTATGTCACCACCTGGTTGGGCAGCGTTGCGAGGCAGGTTAAGGCAAGGACTGCAGGAAAGGATTTATTAATGCACCGAGGATCAATGAGGCTCTATTAAAATACCTGTAGAACAGACTCAGCATGCGTACATTGCGTCTGTGTATTAGAGACAGCAATCGGTCAATCGGTCAATCAGACGGACCGCCCTCCTTTGCACAGAATCAAGTAGGTTTATCAAGTGTTTTGGGGATCCAGTCCAGGGGTGGCTGCCAAATTAAATTTTTGGGCGTACTTGAGATTTATACAGGGTTACCAACTGGTAGCTATTGAAGAATCTGCTAGTTCTATGAACAGTGGCCTTTGTTTCTATCTCCAACGCTTACATTGCATAGCCGCTTTGACAGTTATTGCAGCGAGGTGACAGTGGGCACACTTCCATGCCACATCTCCCTTTGTTTCTATTATCTATAGACACACTACAATAGACCATCAGCACATACAATATATTTTGAGACACTTACAAATAAATAGTGTGACAAGTTTTCCCCTTTTGCTTAAAATGACATATACATACATTGATGTCAACAAATGGCAGATAAACTGAAGTATGTCAAATTTCAAATAACTTTTTCAATTCTGAATGGTTGCCTTTCACCAGGGCGATACTGAGAGTATCTACCGTTTAAAAATTTTTAACCCCTCAGGCTAATTTGTTCGCTTTTGGGAACAGCTCATAAAAATCATTACAACTTTCTTATTGCCATGGTAAAAAAAAATTATCTAACCAGAGTTAGAAAGAGAAAACAATACTTTACATTCAAATCTAGAAGTTAACCATACAAAAATTGAAATATAAATGATAAGAAAGTGAAGTGATAATAATGTTACTTAAAATGTGTTTTCTTTATTTTCGTTAACTAATTAGTTAGAAAAAAAGTACGGTGAGGAATTTTTAAAATTTTTTTAAATTTGCATTAAATTTTTTAATTTTATATATAAAATTATGTATTTATTTCTAATAATAAAAATGGAAAGCATATTTCATCACCTTTCAAAAACAGTTTTTAGTTTTCAGAGACGTTCAGAAATATTCCATTTATTTGTATTTTATTGCAAAGTGGAAATTTCCTGACCTTCTGACAGAATATGTCCGAAGCCTGAGGGGATAAATCAGCACTATAAAGTTGGAGAGAGGTTACTAACAGTCTATTTCAATACTTACAAATAGTCCCAGAGAGAGGTGGTACATATTTCAACGACGATCATCCTTTTCGTTCTCACACTCTTTTACCGGTCAAATTTTCAATTAATTTTTTCAAAAGCGATTTTAACCCTTATGTATAAAGAAACTGTATGAAGGACAAGGTCAGAATCGCTTGGGCCATTCTCGTTCTTGATGTAACAGGTACCCAAAATACACCTAACCCATCGGAATAATTTTTAATAAATTATCTATGGGATATCGGCGTCATTTTTTCCCGCGATTTGAACGTCAAAGTCAGAGCATGGTAGGTCACAAAAACATCGAAAAACCTATCAATTTATCAAACAAACGCAGTAATGTTATTTTTATAGATAGTTTATTGTTTAAGGAATGTGTTTCGGTAAATAAAATATACAATAGCTCAAAATAAATCCATAGAATATTACTTCAACGTGATGCGCTCCATAATTTCATATGAAATATGGCACGGCCCGTGAGAGGATTTAACCTATAGAAAAATACAGAGGAACGATGACGTCACGTACAATCTCTCTCTGGGACTACCCCATACCAGACTTTAGCCGATTTCTTAAAATATAACTTCATTAAATAGATATGCATAAGTAATTATTTTAATGCGTAGGTCCAATCTAGCTCATCCTATATCGAAGATGTGGTGTTCGTTTAAAACTATTGTTTGAAATATCCATAGATTTAAAACGAGCTAGGAGGTACTTATAATTAACCTTATTAAATTAATTACAAGCAATACATTTAGAGTGCCATCTTTCGTCCTTCTATTGATATTTCTACGGCCCTTCCAGTCGACTTCAACCTTTTCTGATCGATGAAACGTTTCACGTGCTTTTCATATCTGGTCATCTTTTTCTTGGTTACCTGGAAAAAATAAAATTTAAATTAAATGTTTTTTTTTTTACATTAACCCCTCAGCAACGTAAGCAGATGACAGCAACGTAAGCGTAAACCCCTCAGCAACGTAAGCGTTAAATTGACAATAGCAGTCAAGTACAATAAGCGTATTTTCACGTCAACGCGTGTGTCTCCACAGAAATCGTTGTAACTCCGTTATTGTTTTAGTGACATCCCTAAAACAAAAAGTAAACGGTCGATAGTGAATCAAGTTGTACATCCCTATTCAAGTTGTCCATAGAAATACATAAAAAGACCTATTCTGTCAGACATACGGTTGACATTTATTTTACCTGCCAAATCGCCTACTCGACATTGTTAATTTTTATTAAATATTTTTGTATGAAATGATAAAAAAGTGAGGTGACAAAGTTGTTTATTATACATTTATACAATAGAATAAGTATTGTTTTTTTTACATAATCCGTGATTTTAGTACTGTTTTCACATAAAAACATCACGTGAGTCATTTTTACATTTTTTTAATGTTTGCATTCTAAAATTTAATATTTACAAATGTTAATATTTATTTGTAATAGAAAAATTTGAAAGCTTATTTCATAACCTTTCAAAACCAGTTTTTAGTATTCGGCTACGTTCAGAAATGTTTCATTTATAGAGCTTTAATTGTGAAGCGGAAATAACACAAAGTTTTTGTTAACCCGTCTGCTTGTTTAGGAACAAATACATCCCAAAACACATAATCGCGTTATACTTTCATAAGACCAAAAACGTCCCGAGCGACCTTACATTTTAAAAGTTATATATCTCTCTTCCTCTCATGCAAACATATGAATTTTTCTTTTAACCAGAAAGAGAACGAAATAATGCTTCTTATTGTCTTCGAAATATGAAAGCTATCTTGCATAGATATTTTACAATCTCGATCCAAAGTGACGTTTTTAGTCAGATTTTACGCGTAAAACTGAGACTTCCGTATTGTGAGGTGCGAATATATTGAACCAAGCAGACGGGTTGAAGTGACATTTCGATTAACCGGTCAAAGTTAAGTAAGAAAATTCACTAAAAACCACCATTTTGAACTTTGAATTGAATGTTTTGTTGATTAATTTTGAGCTATTGTATATTTTATTGACTGAAACACGTTCACAACACAATAAACTATCTACCAAAACAACATTACTTGCATTTATTACGTAAATTAATAGGTTTTACGATGTTTTAGTCGCGGAACACGCATTAGTTGCGTAAAATCGCATCAAATTCTGACAGCTGATTGTCATAGAAGAAGTCGTTTTAAAAATATTCTGGTGTTGCTAGGTAAATGAAACTTCAAGGCGTATCATAGAGTACTGTTGGCGCAAGCGATTCTGACACTGTTCTTCATACAAATTATGTACACAGAAGGGCCAAAATCGCAGACCATAAGTTTTTTGACGAAAATAATATTCAAATATTTGAATTATTTTCTCGCGCATGTGCATGTGCGCGTCACATGCGCGCGCGCCGGCGCGTCTCCGGCCTGTCACCGGTTAAAACGTAACAATCAAATACGCACAGAAAATTTTAACTATCAAAGGGATCTCCATAGTAACCTAAGCAAATAACAAAATGGAACGTCAAACTATTACTTAGCAACGCTTTGCTTTTCGTCTGGACAATAAACATATAATAAATAATTTCATAATGCCACAGCTTACCAATAAATATATAGCCTATAGTACTCGCAAATAATGTAGCTTTCTATTAGTGAAAGAATTTTTAAAATCCATTCGGTAGTTGTGGCGTGAAAGAGTAACAAACATACAAATGTCCATACATTCAGAGATCCATACATCCATCATACAAACTTTCACCTTTATAATATTAACAGGATTAATAGGATGTGCCATCCGCAGTTTTTACTGTGTGGGACTGTTCTTCCTGGTGTCGCTGATATTTTTTTTTTTTTTTTTTTTTTTAAATTGTACAACAGATTTTTATCCAATTACTGTACAATTTTCTCATTTTAACAGTCTTAACACCTAGGAAGATGATTAATATACAAAAAAATCTTAAGGCTATCTAAAGAAGAGTTATATATATCTAGTGTTTCCAATGTTTCGTTCAACAGCACCATTCCTCTTGTCATGCTATGCTGTATTGTTTAACAATTAACGAAAAAATAAATGAATGAATAATTAACGAAAAAACTAAAAGAACGTTGAACTAAATGAATGAATTATTTCCGTGTTCAAACTAAATTGATAACTAATACTAAAGTACACCTTTAAAAAATCAACAAAATGAAGAAATTCTTATAAGAGTATGCAAATCCTATTAGGTAGTAGTCTGCCGACAGTCGCGCGGACATCATAGCATATTTATTTTGTATTTCAATATCTTTGGTATCTCCCTTACTATAAACTAACTAACCATCACGCCGTTTCTCCGCAAGGGTAGGCAGAGAGGACGGACCGCCAAACAACTCACACAGATCTTGGCACACACTCGTACATTCTCTTCTATTATTCTGACTCTTGACATGGCCCAACTCAAGTATCTGATTCACGTGGTCGTGCCATGTCTTTCTTGGGCTCCTCGACTTCTTCTACCATTTTCGTTTGTGTCATATATTCTTCTTACATTCCTTTCCTCGTTCATTTGCTCTACATGCCCAAATCATCGGAGCATCTCTTTCTTAATCTTATTCATTACACTTATTGCATTCTTTGTGGATCTCCACATTTGACAGTTTTGTAAAGATTAAAAAAAACTTTTAGATGTATTGTCATGTGGTTGTAATAATAATCCATGAACCTCGAGGGTGGAAAGAAGGTATTTTGATTCAAACATTTCCTATGCTTAACCGGTGACAGGCCGGAGACGCGCGTCGTATGCGCATGTGCGAGAAAATAATTCAAATATTTGAATAATATTTTCCACAAAAAACTTTTGGTCTGCGATTTTGGCCCCTCTATGTACAGAATTTGTATGAAAAACAGTGTCAGAATCGCTTGCGCCAACATTACTCTATGAGACGCCTAAAAGTTTCATTCACCTTGCAACCCCAGAATATTTTTAAAACGATTTCGTGTATGACATTGACCTGTCAGAATTTGCCGCGAATTTAACCGTCGCAACTAATGCGTGTTCCGCGACTAAAACATCGTAAAACCTATTAATTTACGTAATAAATGCAAGTAATGTTGTTTTGATAGATAGTTTATTGTGTTGTGAACGTGTTTCAGTGAATAAAATATACAATAGCTCAAAATTAATCAAGAAAACATTCAATTCAAAATTCAAAATCGTGTTTTGTTACGAAATTTCCGTATTTTTCCTGGAATTTGCTGGCCTTTGACGGGTTAATACAGCAATGCATAGACAACTCACATACATAGAAACATATATTAATTTTTATATATATACATAGAAGAAGAAGATACGTGTATGTATTAAGCTTACCTTTGACATTTCAATTTCACAAGTTGATTTGGGTCTCACTACGTAGTCTTTACTGGAGGGCATGGGGACCCTGGCTCTACCCACCCACCCTTTTTCTCCTGGCTTCAGGGGTGTTCTGAAATTTGCACACATAATTAATATCATTTCTATTAACCTATTGAACGTGGGATGAGATTATGAGAAAATTACCTCTGGTGAGTTTCGGTCAAATATCTGTATATAACCAAAGGAATTTGTTTTTTGTGATTGTTTTCTGTTTACTGGATAATATATTTAATTATTCATATATATTACATGATAATATCGAGGACCGTCCGTAAAATAAGGTCTCCAAGGGGCTGCGGCTGCAAGGAACAATTTTACGTGCGATCCGGCAACACTGGCGTGTAGCCTGGTTCCCCCTCGACAAATCCCCACTTTGTTGCACTCTCTACGATGCTTAGTCTCGACGTGGCAGCCGTTCGCGATGGAGCCTCCACTCGCCGTACCCGCCAGGTGTGCATTAAGCTCTGTAATTCGTTTTTTGTGTGCAAAGAACAAAATCGCGGTAAAAATTTCACATCATTCTCAGCTACGTGAAGTGTACGAAAAACAGTGAATGAGCGCGAAAACGTGCACAAATGGTGCAGAGTATTAAAAAACGGACGTACTGACGTCTATGATGAAAAGCTAGCCGGATGGCCATCGGTTTCATACGAAACAACTGCCAAAGTGGAAAAAGCAATGCTTGCAGATCAACGGGTGATGGTTCGGGAGCTCTGTGACATGATGCCTGATGTCAGTAAATCCACTATTGACAAAATTTTGACAGAAAATTTGGGATACCATAAGGTCTGGGCAAGGTGGGTCCCAAAAACGCTCACCGAAGATCACAAACAACGGGTTGAAGCAGCCAGCGTATTTCTTGAGTGCTATCACATCGATGGCGAGGACTCAATTGTGACTGCAAACGAGACCCGGGTAACTAATATAATCTATCTAATTAATCCCATCAGTGGCGTAATTCACAAATGGCGGGTGTGGCGAGTGGAGGCTCCATCGCGAACGGTTACCACGCCGAAACTAAGCTCGCAGAGCGTGGAAGAACCAGGCTACATGCTATTATTACTGGATTGCGCGTAAAATAGTTCCTTGCGGTGGCAGCACCTTGGAGACCTTATTTAAGAAGAATAAGATGTTTTCCCAGATTAGCTAACTTTCTAAATTGAAAATTGAAATTATGACATTTGACACGGAATTTAGCGAGGAGTTTTTTCACAGAAAAAAGGGTAGTTCTACCTTATACGCCGATTCAACTTAAATGCCTGGAAAGACATTGCTGACTAATATTTTTATATAAAAATTATAAACTATACATATAAAACATATAAATATTTATGTGATACAAGACTTTCTCATTTTCTTATCGCCTTGTCTTTTGTGAAAAGGAAAAGCCACCCAAAATGCTCAGAGGATGGCTTTTTTTTACATTAACTCCACATAGGAGGCCCTGAGGAAAATAATTTCCCTCAGGGCCTATGTAATCTTAGGGAATGCTGTGTGGAGGTTTTTTTTAGGAAAGGAAGAAGAGGAGTTCTGGGAAGGAAATAGGTATGAGAGGTGGGTAGGCATCTGGGGGTCAGTGTGTCCAGAAGTGACAGATGTTTGAATCCATCCCTTCAACTGCGGTGCAAGGCGAAGAGTCGAGGGATTCAGGTTGGAGATCAAAAGACCTCGTCAACCAGTCTCTCTCGATCCGGCCCGCCACGCAGCAGGTGGGTCGGTTGCCAAGACCTTGACAAACCTCACCCCATGAACCCCGGGCACCCCTGCTATGTCACCAAACCAAACAATGGCAGAGGTGTTGGTTATCCAAAAAATGGTTCCTGGGTCGGCGGTACCCATACCCACCTCCCAAAATGCCTTGCTTGGAACTGCCAAAATGCAGCTTGCACCTCATTACAAATGTCAGAAATTGACAGTGGATGTCTTGGCACACTAAGTTAACTGAACACACGGGTTAACTGAGAGTTTGCACACTAATTACAATAGTCAGATACTTCACAATCTTCTTCCTCCCAAGCTCCTTTCTTCAACCTTAAAATACGCCAATAACTTGGGATGTCTTAAACCCACTGGCTTAAGGAAGCTGAGACACTTGTGCGGCGAATAATTTTATTTTCAACTTACATTTCATCTTCCTTGGCACCGATGTGCATATTTTTACTCTTCTTACTGCTGCTGGCCCTTTCTTCATCAGAGTCTTCTTTGGTTCGTTTCTTGGTGGAAGACATCTGAGCCAAATCTCTCTCCAGACGTTCCTCACGAGTCATTGCTAGAAATAGATTATATGTTATTATATATCAAACAGTATAAATAGAGATACAAGCAGAAGTGAGGCAATCTATCGCTTAATTAATAGGGTAACGTCTGCGTGGTTGAATTTAAGAACCCGGCTTCGAATGCATGTCTGCCACTATATAAACATCCGTGTACGTGAAATTTAAAGCTAAGCTACCGTTGTAATTCGGTTTCGAATTCAAGAATTCGTCAAAGGATGGCGCTACTTCCGTTAGCAGGTCGCTTTTTTTTTTTTTACGTTAACTCTTCATATCTCAGATGATATAGGCCCTGAGGGAAATTATTTTCCTGAAGGAATGAACATTGGTATTGAACCATGTTGTAGGAAGGAGGAAACACAGAGGCCGGCAAATCATTCCATAGCCGAGCTGTTGAACTCAAGAATGAGTCGAAGAAGCGTCCCGTTCACATGATAAATGTCAATCGTATACATATGTTGGGCGTGCGTTTGGCATGTTTCCCGAGTATGCACCGGTGCCGAGGGGATCAATGACGCTAGTTCCTCGGAGCATCTTCCATTGAAATAACGGTAGAACAAGGACAGCATTCCCACACGACGCCTGTGCTCTAAAGATTGCAATCTGTTTGTTAAGATGGGAGAATCTATCAAACGGACGGCCCTTTTCTACACAGATTCAAGGGTTTTTTCTGGTATTTTAGAGGTGGCTGCCAAATTTAACCGTGGGGCGCATTTGAAGACACAACATTATCCACTGGAGCGACAGCGCAATTTAAAACTTTTTTCTCCGATTGCTCGAGATTTTTGTGGTGACCATTTTGAATACATATTTTCCGCCCCCATTAAAAAATCATACCTCCGAATTATAATATGAAGACGTACAAACTGATTATAGATCTATATAGCCAATGAATTCACCTATCTTTTGTCGATTTTCACATATTCATAGGATTTATAAAATTTTTTTTTTAATGAGTAATAACCTTCTAACTTAAATAACTGCATTTTTATTTTTATTTTTAGAGTTAGTTTTCATATTTAAAATAATCGTCAAAGTTTTAAATTTTCAAGATCCCCGAAAACCACCGTATGTGTGGTGAATTGTGTGACGTCATCACTCCTGAAAAGTTACCATAAGATGGGGCAATCAGCTGATCAACTGCTGTCATTTTAATTTTGTTATTCGAAGTATTCTCTCTAGAAGTGGCATTACCTATTTTTTTGTGCAGGTGTTTTTGAATATTTTCAATAATAGAGATAAACTAATAAGAGATACCTTTATTTTTTAAACATTATTTAGGCCTAAATAATGTTTCAATAAACACAACAACTAAATCTCTATAAACAGTACGTAAATAAACGAATAAATTAATACCATGGCTTGTGTCACACCTAAATTCCCATACAATGACTTTACGGTGACGTCACGACACGACGAACAGTGACGTCACCACTAATCATTTCAATAATGCCAACTTGACGGCGCGTTTTTACGACCCGATTAAAAATTGACTTTTTAATATTTTTTTTAAAACTCTGCATTTAATATTCTTAAATAAAACTTATATATTCAGAATCAGCGTTGATTGATCTATATGAACATATTCTTTCAAAGCCATAATATTTTTCACTGGAGTTCTTTATTACTTACAAATAAGGAAAAATTTGCTATAATTGGCAGCAAAGCAATCCAAGGTATTTTAAATAGTGCCATATTGTGGCAAAAAGCCCTCCAGTGGTTATTTGTGTTGATCAAGTTCAAGAGATAAGTGTGTTGCGTACCTTTGTAATCTGCGCTCAGGTTGAAAATGGGTCGGGCCCATTCAGATATGAGTCGTCCGGCCCGCTCCCTGTTTTGCTTTGTCTCCTTGGGGTGCTTGTAGAGATACATGACTGCCTTGCCGATGCCTGATTGCTTGAGGTAGGATTTGTCAATTGTGGGGAACTGGAAGGGAAAAAATAATCAACATAACAACAAACTAAATAAGTCATTTCCGACAGTCTTCAACGCCATCGCATGACTCTTCACAGATGAAGGTATACCTTAACCTCTTATTTGACGGAGACGCGTCGGCGCGCGCAGCTTGTGCGCATGAAAAAAATATTTAGAAATAAAAAATTTTGTCTGCGATTTTGACCCTTCTATGTACAGCATTTGTATGAAGAACTAGGTCAGAATTGCTTGCGCCAATGTTTACCCATGTTTTAGGGAGAAATTTCATTCACCTTGCAACCCCAGAATATTTTTAAACGATTTTATCTGTGGCATCGAAATGTCATTTTTGCAGCAAATTTTAGCTGTCAAAATTGATGCGTGTTCCTCGACTAAAACATCGTAAAACCTATTAATTTACGTAATTAACCCCTCCGCAACGTAAGCAAATATAAGCAGTAGAAATAGGACAGCAATCAAGTACAATAAGCGTGTTTATACGTCAGCGCGTGTGTTTCCACAGAAATCGTTCTGTAACTCCGTTATTGTTTTAGTTACATCCCTAAAACAAAAAGAAAAAGGTCGATAGTAGATCAAGCTGTACATCACTATCAAGTTGTCCATAGAAATACATAACAGGAATCAGCTGTCAGTCGCGTAATTGACAAAAATATTTACCCGCTCAAATTTACTACCGGCGGCTCCACCGCGCTCCACATTTTAAATTTTTATTAAATATTTTGAAAAAAAGTGAGGTGACAAAAGTGTTTATTAAACATATATACAATAGAAAAAGTATTGTTGTTTACATAATCTGTGATTTTAGTACCGTTTTCACATAAAAACATCACGTGAGTCATTTATAACCTATTTTTAATGTTTGCGTTCTAAATTTTAATATTTACAAATGCTAATATCTATTTGTAATATAATAATTAGTGTCCGACCGAACTTTCGGTTTCGGTTTCCAAAAAATGAGTTTCGGTTTCGGCCGCCATTTAGCCGAAACTACGGCCGAAACCGAAACTGAATTCGGGAGGTTTCGTTTTGCGATCGTACATGTTCGGTACACTGAACTACTAGCCACAAAGTGTCATTTTGCTGCGTCCGCGCTCATAGTCGTGTCACGACTTGATTCACTTGTTTGTGTTCGCTCCGCGAACTTTGCGGTAGTTTGGTTTATGTGTTGTGAAATTGGAATTTTTTATACTTAACGTTATTTCGAAATAGATAAGTTTTATTTCACTATTGAAATGATTTAGTTCATGATATGTCCTGAGGAAAATAATTTCCCTGAGGGCCTATGTCATCTTTGGGGATGTGTGTGGAGGTTTTTTTAGGGAAAGGAAGGAGAGGAGAGTTCTGGGAAGGAAAAGGGGTGGGTAGGAATCTGGGGTTCAGTGTGTCCTGGTCATCCACCTTCAAGACCTACATAGACAAACCTCATCCCATGAACCCGGGCACCCCTGCTAAATCACCAAACGTAGCGAACCACTTGGGGTAACCTATGGCAGAGGTGTTGGTTATCCAATAAAGGTTCCCGGGGCGGTGGTACCCGTTCCCGCCTCAATTATTTTGTTCTTAAGATGAAAGAGTATATTTTTAAACGACTTCAAAAGGGGGGAGGTTCTCAATTCGACTGTATTTTTTTTTTTTTTTTTTATGTTTGTTACCTCAGAACTTTTGACTGGGTGAACCGATATTGATGATTCTTTTTTATTTGAAAGCTGGTGCTTCCCGTGTGGTCCCATTTGAATTTGGTCCAGTTTCGACAATGGCATCCATGAGAAAACCATATAAATCTTAAATTTGCATTAAGTATGTGCGTGACAAATGGACGAATAACTCAATATCACGCCAACCGATTTCGATGATTCTTTTTTTATTGGAAAGTATGTACTTCAAGGGTAATTTGATGAGAGTTTGGTTAGGTTCTGATTATCGGATCCATAACAAATTAACGAAACTCGGCCGAATTTCTTAATTTGACGTTATGGTCAAATTATGTCTGTCTCATATGAGCAGCACGTTTAGTAGGTTTACCCACATTCAGACAAATTAGTTAGTGTACTTCAGATTCACTAAAAATCAAAAAATAAACAAAAATTTTAACAAAACAAAAAAACGACTTCAAAAAATGCACTAAAAAGTAAAAAAATAATTTCGTATTCTTCTACAACTTCATAATCAACTTACTTTTTCTAATCATCAATATGTAGGTACGATTGTTATTTTTGGAGTCGGTGTCAGCAAGTCGCTTGCGCGACACAAGCACATCTCACCTATAACTATGTATGTAGTTACAAACCTACCTTGACTGACACTGATTTTGATGATCTTTGATTTGTTGGATTTGTCTCCGCGCCGGATAACAGAATAATTATTAAAACATCACAAAAATTCACGAAAAAGAGAGTTATGAAGAAAATGAATTTTTTTATACATTTTGTATGGAACGAATTCTCATATTTTGAAAGAACTGCAGCAATATTGTGATGGGCATAATATTTAACTGTGCGTGAATTCCAAAAATTCAAAAACGTCAAATATCAATGCGTTGATTGTTTAGCTTTTGTTCTTAATCATATAATGCTGCCTCTCTTTCTTACACACTAAATGTCAATAGTCGAAAATGGTACCAACCCTGAACGTATGTCTCTGCACCCCTCCAAAGGAAAAATACAATAATAATAAATTTCTGAAATGAAACCCATTTTTTTAACGTAAGCTCCACTCAGGACCTATGTCATCTTAGGGGATGCTGTGTGGAGGGTCTTTTTAAGGAAGGGTAGGAATCTGGAGGTCAGTGTATCCGGGAGTGAATCCATCCCTCCAACTGCGGTGCAAGGCCATTGCCTTGACCGAAATTGACATTTTACCTTGACCTTTCCAGCTGGACTCTTTCGACCCATTGGTCGAGAGAATCCGGCTGGAAAGGTCAAAAGGCCTCCCTCAACCAGTCTCTCTCGATCCGGCCTGCCACGCAGCAGGTGAGCAGACGCATCCGCCGCCAAGACCAGCACAAAAGTCACCCCATGAACCCGGGCACTCTTCCTAAATCACCAAACGTAGCGAACCACTTGGGGTGACCTATGGCAGAGGTGTCGGCTATCCAATAAATGGTTCCCGGGGCGGCGGCACCCGTACCCGCTTCCTTAGAAAATTTCCCGTAAGTAGGTGGAAAGTAATAAAATCACAAAAAATATAAATCCGTACACAACGCCATCTCTGATACTGACAAAAATCAAACACGGGCAGTTGGGCATCGATAATTGCTTCATTGTGTAATTTTTAACTTAATAAAAAAATTTAATTTAATTCAACAGTTATTGATTCTGAGGCGGTACGAAGTTCGTCGGGTCAGCTAGTTTGTTAATAATGTTCAAATAGGTAATACCTACTATTTTTTTTAATAATAATAATAAATTTGGACAACTTGCATAGCGCTGTTTTTGCGAAAAATCGCCTCAAGAGCGCTGTACAAATTAGCATGGATTTTACATTAGAATTTACTTAACTTAGGAGGCTCGATAACAACTCGTCTTGCAGCTATCAAGCGCATGGATTATTGGAATTCTAACGTTATAATTGCGTTAATATAAACACGCCGTGAATATCAACAAACAAAGCAATCTCTAACATGGCCGCTTCTAGCGACGTATGACGTAACATATAGATACCTACTTGCTCGTGTAGTGAAATACGAGTCTCGTCAAGAAGGGCCACTGCGCCGATGCTCTATTTTTATTAATTGTTTTTGTGTTTAATTCGTAGAACTCCATTTAATTTTTTGTTTTTTTTTAAATTTAATTAGATAATGTTTGCAAAACCATTTTCAAACTGTAAACTGAAACAGCTGTAACAAAAATACACACTAAAATACTTGCAGAGCTTGATAATAACGTTATCAATTTTAATTTTATCGAATTTTAAAAGATGCTGTAGTTTTAGTTTATAGATACTTATTTTTCTATAGTTAACATTTTATAGATATTTATGTTGTGAAATTATTTTATATTGTTTTCACTGATAAATTTGCATTAATAATATCGACATTTTACGGCAGTAAATCGCCGTAAAACGTTGATTTATGCGGTTGATATCGACCTAATTCGTATTATTATTTTATAAATCTAAATTGGTTTACACCGGAATGCCGTATTTTTACGAATTTACTTCGATTATATGGATTTAAAGAGCCGGCTGCGGCGGAAATCAGCCGCAAATTTCTATTTTCGAGAAAATTTACCGTGTTTTTACAAATTTACTCGAAATATCTGAATTCACAGTGCCGGCCTCTGTGGAAATGCCCCAAATGTTTGATTTACACAGAAATGGTGGGTATTTTTACGAATACTATGAACATCTGAATTAGAATGGCCGCCTGCAACGGAAATCTGCTGCGAAATTTCGATTTACGCGGAAATATCGTATTTTCTGTGAATCAAACGGGTATCTAAATTTAGAGGGCCAGCCACGACGTGATTCGGCTGCGAAATTTCGATTTACGCAGAAATATTTTGTATTTTTACGAATTTACTTCGAATTCCCGAATTAGAATGGCCGCCTGCAACGGAAATCCAGTGCGATATTTAAATTTTCGCGGAAATATGGTATTTTTGTGAATTTATTTCAAATAGGTATCTAAATTTGGTGGGGCGGCCGAGATGGGATTTGGTTGCGAAATTTCGATTTATGTGGAAATATATTGTATTTTTACAAATTTACTACGAATATCTAAATTTCAAGAACCGGTCACGGCGGCAATCAACCGCAAAAATTTTGTTTACGCAGAAAATATTCGGTATTTTTGCGAATAGGTTTCTGAATTTAGAGGGCCGGCTGGGTTGAGATGGCAAAGTCAAAGGTTCAGCAGAAGAAGTTGTTGGCTGAACTGACGGGATTGGGACATAACTTTCATATTGCCCAACAAAAACAATATCTGTATCGTCATCAGTCATCACTTACTTCAAAAACACTTTCCGAATCTAACATTGCTTCAACATCAATTTCAGATAGGCCACGTGTCAACAATTTGAGTGTTGTTAAAAAAAAAGTTTTAAAAGTCATACGTAAGCACACAAAACAAGATGTTTTTAAAATTGAATTAGTCAATTTTTAAATAATACAACAATTAAATAATTATGTACACAAAAATAACGTAGATTTCAAAGTGGATATCGACGCACAAGTATTATTACGAATACGGTACGGGGTCCGCTCGAAAGAGACAATCAGATTCGCGCGCATTTTCACTGGCGGCTGGGGCTGCGCTCTCGGTTTTATTCATTTACCAAGATAAACAATGAAGTAGTTGATAAAGATTCTCAGAGAGGTCGCACCACAAATGAATATTCTTATTTTTAATATAAATTTCGATCGTATACGGCATACATGTGCTTAGAAAACGAAGTCGAAACTTGAAAATGACTGAAGTCAGCCGCCGCGCGGTGTGTGCCACTTGATGAAATGACTTAGGTCACCCGCCGCGATGAAAAGATTAAGATCGACTATTTTTTCCATGAAAAAATTACCTTATATGGAAGTTTCGGTTTCAGCCGAACCTGAGACCGAAGCCGAAACTCAGTTTCGGTTTCGGCCGTAAAAACTAGTTTCAGTCGGACACTAATAATAATTTGAAAGCTTATTTTGTAACCTTTCTAAAACAGTTTTTACTATTCGGCTACGTTCAGAAATGTTTCATTTATAGAGCTTTAATTGTGAAGCGGTAATAACAAAAAGTTTTAGTATAATGTCATTTCGTTAGAGACAGTTAACCCGTCAAAGGCCAGGCCATTTCGCGAAAATTCGTTTTGTTGATAAATTTTGAGCTATTGTATATTTTATTGACTGAAACACGTTCACAACACAATAAACTATCTACCAAAACCACATTACTTGCATTTATTACGTAAATCAATAGGTTTTATAATGTTTTATTCGCGATACACGCATTTATTGCGACCGTTAAATTCGCGGCAAATTCTGACAGCCGATTGTCATAGAAGAAATCGTTTTAAAAATATTTCAGGGTTGCAAGGTGAATGAAACTTGTAGCGTCTCCGAGAGTAATGATGGCGCAAGCGATTCTGACACTGTTCTTCATACAAATTGTGTACAAATTTGGCCAAAATCGCAGAACAAAAGTTTTTTGTCGGAAGTATTATTCAAATATTTGAATTATTTTCTCGCGCATGTGACGCGCGCGCCGGCGCGGCTCCGGCGTGTCACCGGTTAAAGTGCTTAAAGGGCGATTTCCTGAGGGGTTAACGCAAGTAATGTTGTTTTGGTACATAGTTTATTGTTCTAGGAACGTGTTTCAGTCAATAAAATATACGATAGCTCAAAATTAATCCACAAAACATTCAATTCAAAATTCAAAGTGGTGCTTTTTTAGTGAATTTTCGTGAAAGGGCCTGGCCATTGACGGGTTAACCTGTCAAGGGCCGGTTCCTAACAAGAAATTCCCTAACAAAGCACCACTTTAAATTGAATGTTTTGTGGATTAATTTTGAGCTATTGTATATTTTGTGTTCCGTATCGATGCCTGGAATCCATTATGAGAGAGAGCTAGCTCTTTCGCCCTTATAGTTTCAGTTTCGCGCGTGTTTATTCCCTATATTTGCCCTTTTTTATTCGACTTACCACATTTTCTCTCTGCTGGCAACACTAGTGACGCGCATCTCAGATCACGTGATGTTATTGTTTGTCATATGACGCCGTTTTTTCGCGCCGAAAGCAGTTTTCGTGTTTCGCTGTACTTAAAAAACCAATTTTGAGTCGAAAATCGAAGTTTATTCCCTGCTCTTTCAGTTTAAACATTAAATACACCGTGATAGATAGTTTTCTGAGAAATTGACTAATTATTTAGTGTGTTTTTTCGGTTGTTTACGTGTTTAAACTGTGCAACAAAATGAGTGATATCGACAACTAAGACGCTTCGCCGGTCGGAAACAATGATCAAGCACGAGTTTCTCGGAAACGCCAAATGCCGCGCGAAAGCTCTGGATCCGACACTTCGGAAGAAAGGCATTACTATCGGGATCCTCGGGTAGACATCCTGATGCAACAAATGTCGGCCATGACGGACGTTTTATCTGGGAATCGGGTAGAGTTCGCGGAGAAAACGGTCTCGGACAAAGAAGACTCCGCGGGAGAGATGCGGCAAGAGGTAGAATCGGGGTTTTTAGAGATGCCCGCCAGCCTAGCCGCTCAGAAAAACGTTTTGGAGTTCTGCAATCCAAGCACATTGGTGAAGGAATCGCCGATTCCGAAGGCGGGCGCAAGAAGAGTCGCAGTTATCTCGGCTCTTCAGCGTTTTGGCTCGGAGGAATGATCGCGTGTTCGCTATGCCGAAACACAGAAAGTATACACCGCCACGCCCGCCTTCGTAGAGCTGGAGGTAAATGAAGAACTAGGAGGTTTGATAAGAACAACTCCTTCGCGCCAGCCCTGGACCGTTCCCTGGGAGCCCTCTCCAATGCAGTGCTATCCCAAACAGAGTCGGTCAGAGGAAACATGCAGGCACTGGTAAACTGGGCATCCGAACCAGGCACCTGCTTGACCCCTGCGACTCTGTTTGACAAGATTCAGGGGATGTTTGCCAAGTACAGTAAGACCACGGACGACGTCCTACAGATTTTATGCGGAAGGCGAACGGAATGCCTACAAAGTAGGCAAAAGGCCCTGCTAGAGGGAGTAAGGGACCCGTACATCAAGGAAGGCCTTGCCAGGATTCCTCCGAGCGCCAGTCACCTCTTCAATAAAGAGGAACTAGCAAGTTATATCGTGGCAAACGGGGGACGAGACAAGATATTCGGTAGTGCATCCTCGTCGTATATCCCCCGTCAACCTCAACCCTCTACCTCACAAGCAGCAAGACCGGTGATAGAGGCTCCACACTCCCGACCTAGGAAGCCCTTTCGACCTGCCCCTAGGCCAGAGAAAGACAGGACGTACAGGCAACCCGCCAAAAAGCCAGAGCCCTCTCGCAAGGTGGCCAGCGATCGGGGTAGAAGGCGATGGAGGTGACTGGAGGCCGGAGCCATTCTGGGGAGGACGCCTAAAGGCATATCAGGAGGTGTGGAGGGAGCTGGGAGCATCACCGCTAATCCTGAACATTCTAAAAGGAGCAAGGATACACTTCATATCACAACCTCCTCGGGCGCTCCCATCGGCCGAGCTGAAGCAGAATTTCAGGACAAGGTTGTCTCCAGGCATGACCGCACACATCGAAACGATGAAAGCGTCAAAAATCCTGGAGGCAGCAGACGACTCCCCAAGCTTCCTGTCAGGTATGTTCCTTACCTCCAAATCAGACCACACCCTCAAGCCCATCTTCAACCTGAAGGCCTTGAACGTCTTCATAGACTAAAGCCCTTCAGACTCTTCAGTCATTTTCGGGTCCCGGAATTCCTCCAACCCGACGACTGGCTGATAAAAGTCGACCTCTCTCAGGCTTACTTCCACGTGCCAATCGCAAGATCACACCGGAAGTTCCTGCGCCTCGTGTACAACGGAGAGCTCCTTCAGATGACGTGTCTGCCCTTCGGCCTGTCATCAGCGCCAAGGATCTTCTCGCTGCTCTCAAACTGGGTAGCAGAACTACTAAGGAAAAAGGGACTCAGGATTGTAGTCTACCTAGACGACTTCTTAGTAGCAAACCAGTCCAGAAAACTTCTCACCTCCCAAGCCGTTGCTATAGTGCACACACTTCAACAGCTAGGCTGGTGCATAAACCCGGACAAGTGTGTCCTGACACCCACGCGGAAGTTGGAGTTTCTGGGTATAACATGGGACACGAGAGCAGATCAAAAGTCTCTCTCCGACCGCAAGTGCGCTGGTCTACGCCAAGCCTTGCAGGTTCCCTTGGAAGTCGGCAGTTGCTCTCCCAGGCAGGCTCTCGGTCTACTGGGAAGACTCAACTTTGCAAATTTCGTGATCCCTCGTGGTCGCTTGCATTGCCGCAGACTGCACCCGGACAAGTGTGTCCTGACACCCACGCAGAAGTTGGAGTTCCTGGGTATAACATGGGACACGAGAGCAGATCAAAAGTCTCTCTCCGACCGCAAGTGCGCTGGTCTACGCCAAGCCTTGCAGGTTCCCTTGGAAGTCGGCAGTTGCTCTCCCAGGCAGGCTCTCGGTCTACTGGGAAGACTCAACTTTGCAAATTTCGTGATCCCTCGTGGTCGCTTGCATTGCCGCAGACTGCAGAGGTTCAGCCGCCGCATACAGCACCTGAAACCATCGCGGCCCGTTGCTCTGCCCAACGCAGCACGGCAGGATATACAGTGGTGGCTAGCAGCCATTGGAAGGACAAGCCCAATGTCTTATCTTAACAAGACGAGTGTCTTATTGCAGACAGACAACAAGACAGTAGTGGCTTATGTCAACAAGGAAGGGGGTACAAAATCGTTAGCCCTTCTGGAAACAACGCGGGAGCTACTGGATTTCGTAGACCAGATGGAGATATCTCTGACAGCCCAATACATTCCAGGAAGATACAACAGAATTGCGGACCGTCTCTCTCGGGGCGCATCGCTTCCAGAGTGGCATCTACTAAGTCCGGCAACGAAGGAGATATTAAAAAAATGGGGTCGCCCTCAAATAGACCTGTTCGCTTCAGCCACTGCTCACGTGGTACCAACATACGTCTCCAGAGACTCAAGCGACTGCTTAGCCTGCTTTCCCAACGCGTTCAGTCAACCTTGGGACTACAATCTAGCTTGGGTATTCCCTCCACCAAACTTCGTTCCGAGAGTGCTCACCCACCTAAATCAGGCAAAGGGCATGTTCCTTCTAGTCGTCCCAAAATGGGAGAAGACTTTCTGGAGAAGCGACCTAAAACAGCGAACAGACGAACCTCCCATACGCCTGCGCAACCTAGAGGGAGTCCTCATAGACACATCGACAGGACTACCCCCTCCCAGGATTCAGGATCTGGAACTAGAGGTCTGGAGAATTGCGGGTGGGAACAAGCCCTGACAAGTCAGGAAGAACGCCAACTCCTCAAGTCATCCTGGAGAGAGTCTACACCGAAGACCTACAAACCTGCGTGGGATAGGTGGCGTAAATGGGGCACTCAAAACGGTGTGGACATCAACAATCCCCCACCAACTACGGTTGCCAGGTATCTAGCCCACCTATTTGTTCAAGGAGGCCTAGCCCCAGGGACCATTCAGGTCCACAAGTCAGCCATTGTTACCTTCTGCGGCCCAGCTCAGAATGCGAGAAAAATCAGCTTTGATTTCTTGGTAAGACACGTTCTCAAGGCAATCTCAATGGCAAGGAGGACCAAGGAGAAAGCCCCTATCTGGTATCCCAGACAAGTAATTGACTGGCTGGTCAAGAATTCCCCCACAGAAGACTCGCTGTTTGAAGCGTCACGGAGGGCAGCAATACTCCTCGTCCTGGCGTCAGGCAGGAGAGTTCATGATTTGACACTGCTCAGAATCACCCCAGAACATTTCATCGACAAGAGGAACTCTATTACCCTGTGGCCAATTTTTGGGGCAAAAACCGACACAGCCAACCATAAACAATCAGGTTGGAAACTGACGGGCTCACAAAAAGATAACATCAACCTCCTTAAATGGTTGAGAAAAGTCGTTGCCCTCTCTACAGCCAGAAGAGGTCCACTACTAAAGAACCTATTTGTGACCACATCAGCAGAAACAAAACCGGCAACGCAAACGATAATAGGGGGATGGATCAAATCAGTCCTCAGAAAAGCTGGAGTCCACGCAACCCCGGGAAGTGTACGCTCGGCTGTAGCCTCCTTAAACTGGTTGGAAGACTACCCCATAGAGGAGATTCTTGCTAGAGGGAATTGGAAGTCCGAGCACACCTTCCGGAAGTTCTACCAGAAGGAGATAGCGCACTCCAGAAGTGAGCACCTCCAGCACTCAATGGCTCCATTCTTTACTCCAGTGTAAATAGCATCACATATAACGCTAAGTTTTCAGATCACCAGGTGAGAGCAAACACATCTCATAATGGATTCCAGGCATCGATACGGAACACAAAATAGAATAATTTTACCTACCAATAAAATTTATATTTTGTTTCCATCGATGCCTGGAATCCAGGTAATCCCTACCTGGTGCATTACGAGTCATATGACAAATAATAACATCACGTGATCTGAGATGCGCGTCACTAGTGTTGCCAGCAGAGAGAAAATGTGGTAAGTCGAATAAAAAAAGGGCAAATATAGGGAATAAACACGCGCGAAACTGAAACTATAAGGGCGAAAGAGCTAGCTCTCTCTCATAATGGATTCCAGGCATCGATGGAAACAAAATATAAATTTTATTGGTAGGTAAAATTATTCTATTTTATTGACCGAAACACATTCCTAGAACAATAAACTATGTACCAAAACAACATTACCAGTGTTAAATTGATAAGTTTTACGATGTTTTCGTCAAGTATCACGCATCGGACTTTGACAGATTTAATGGCGGCAAATTTGACATTTAGATGCCACAGATAAAATCATTTAAAAATATTCTGGTGTCGCCAGGTGAATGAAACTAGTGGTTATATCATCAACGATGTTGGCGCAAGCGATTCTGACCTTGTTCTTCATACAAATTCTGTACACAGAAGGGTCAAAATCGCATTCAGAAATTTTTTTTTCGAAATTTTTTCCGCGCTTTTGCACACACCGCGTGCATCCGCACGTTTGGGCGAGTCAGAGGTTAAGAGAGAACTTTTTAAGAGTGTTTCATTGTATTATATTTACCGAAACACATTCCTTGAAGAATAAACTATCTATAAAAACAACATTACTTGCATTTATTTGATAAATTGATAGGTTTTTCGATGTTTTTTGTTACCTACCACGCTCGAACTTCGACAATTCAAATCGCGGCAAAAAGTGGCGCTAAGGTACCATAGATAATTTATTACAAATTATTCCGAGTGGCTAAGCGTAATTCGGGTACCTGTTACGTCAAGAACGAGAATGGCCCAAGCGATTTTGACCTTGTCCTTCATACAGTTTCTTTATACAAAAGGGTTAAAAACGGATTAAAAAAAAAAAAGAAAATTTTGTCCGCGCGCGTCGGTGCGCTTTCGGCACAGGAGAGGTTAATATATCATCGAAGAAGAAGATAAACTAATAAATCTTAACAAAAATATTAAAAAGAACAAGACAAAGAAAAATAAAAAGATAACGGTCGCAACTGGGACTTGAACCCAGAACCTCTCTTCTAACCGGGATGAGCACCTTAATTTGCCACCTCATATTAAAACGTCGTATTTGTCAATCTCATATTTCAAATGTTAGAATTAACAATATTTATCTTTACTATTTTTTTTCCTCCATATTATAGACAGCTACCTTTTTCATTGGAAACAATCGTTCTAAGAACTTTTCGTTATTTGTTTTTGGGGTGTTATGCCGTGTTGCACTACCTCCTTCTTTAGCCAACGTTTCGGACAGCGTTGCAGCGTCCATCATCAGGGCAGATCCGGTAGATATGTGATCTGCCCTTATGATGGACGCTGCAACGCTATGCGCAACACGGCATAACACCCCAAAAAAACAAATAACAAAAATACTTTTGGCCGTGAAAATTTGTATCCATTCTATGAACTGATTTGTAACGATTGACCTTTTTTGTAAGTCTAAATGAATTTTCAATTTTTATTAGAACTCTTTTTATAACTTTTGAAGGTTGTTCCCATCAATGTAATATATCATTGAAGAACCAGTTGCGAACATTATCTTTTTATTTTTCTGTGTCTTGTTTTCTTTCATATTTTTGTTCAGATTATTAGTGTTATCTTCTTCTTCAATGATGTATTACATTGATGGGAATAACCTTCAAAAGTTATAAAAAGAGAATTGTTGTAATAATTTTTTTTATTTTTTATAATTTTTTCATATAATTGTGTTTAACTCACAAATAATTGCCAAAGTTGCCTCTAAAAACACTAAAATTGTTTTTAATTTTTTTTAAATAATTTAAAACAAATATAAATAAATTAGCACATATGGTAAACATATATTTAATATACCTAAAATAATTTTTCAGTTCCGTTAGGTATTTTAGTCTCAAATCCAAAAATAAGTTTTCTAAAAAGTGCCGCGCGGTTGCTTCCCTTAGGAACATTGTTTACGCAGAAAAAGTTCAAGAAATCACTTAAATCATTTTCACTCGGTCATAAAATACATGATTTTTTTACTCAAATATCTTCATTTGGTCACCCATCATCTTTCGCTCAGTTTCGCTGGTGGTTTAGTAGTAAAGCAGTTTATCTTACGTCTTGCAGCAGCTTCAGAATGCCCTCGCGAATGGACAGACAAGGTAGGGCTCTATTGGGCATGGGGGCCAGCCAATCACACAGCACGTTCAGGACGTTGTGCTCCAGAAAGGCCAATTGGAGGTCTTTCTTGATGAGCTGGGACATGGCACGTTTGAGCATGGAGATCTTCTTGACGGCGGGCTGGTTCTGTTTAATCAACTCGCGATCGTCCTGCAACAAAATATATAAAAGTGTTTTTTTTAGAGGTGTACAAATTCAAAATTAAAAAAAAAACACATTAAAATAATGTTAATGTCTATGATATTGGCTTTATT
The DNA here is from genome assembly GCA_929108145.2 of Limnephilus rhombicus. Classification (NCBI taxonomy): domain Eukaryota; kingdom Metazoa; phylum Arthropoda; class Insecta; order Trichoptera; family Limnephilidae; genus Limnephilus; species Limnephilus rhombicus. The sequence goes on along the minus strand of OV815298.1, from coordinate 17,822,343 downwards.
TCATAGATAATTTTATGCCTTTATTGTTTAAATATGATTTGGGCATATGAGCGCCACGGCTAGTTCGAATGCGCAATGGTGAAGTCCAATTTTCGACAACTTTATCGAGCAACTGGGGCCATATATCGGCAATAACACGACGAATGTTGACTTTCAAATGGTCCAACTTCTCTGGTATATCAGCAGACTAGGGACTTCACATACCCCACAGAAAGTAACCTACGACGCGCATAATGATCACGCGGTTTCAACTCTTGCACAAGCTGGATCACATAAGCTTTTAACCTCTGGGCGGCCGCTTGTCACCCGGTGGCCGCGGCATCTGCGCATGCGCGAGAAAATAATTCAAATATTTGAATAATATTTCCGACAAAAAACTTTTGGTCTACGATTTTGGCCCTTATATGTACACAATTTGTATGAAGAACAATGTCAGAATCGCTTGCGCTGTCATTACTCTCGGAGACGCTACAAGTTTCATTCACCTTGTCACCCTGGAATATTTTTAAAACGATTTTTTCTATGACAATCGGCTGTCAGAATTTGCCGCGAATTTAACGGTCGCAATAAATGCGTGTATCGCGAATAAAACGATCATAAAACCTATTAATTTACGTAATAAATGCAAGTAATGTGGTTTTCGTAGATAGTTTATTGTGATGTGAACGTGTTTCAGTTAATAAAATATACAATAGCTCAAAATTTATCAACAAAACATTCAATTCAAAATTCAAAGTGGTGGTTTTTTAGTGTTTTTTGCGAAGTTCCGCGAATTTCCGCTAAATGGCCTGGCCTCCAACAAGTTAAGCCAAGATCTTCCCGCAGAATCTTCCACAAAGTGGATGGGCACAGCTCCAATTGCTGTGCACGATGGCGAATCGACTCATTCAGATTCTCCTCAAAACTACACTCCACAGCAGCAATAACTTCTTCTATGCGCACTGTTTGTCGTCTTTGAGGATGCGTATTATCCACTAGTGTACGTGGTGCGAAAACGATTCATGGTCTTCCGAATAACTTGCTCGGATGGACGATTATGTCGACCGTAAAATGGATGTAGTGCACATAAGTTTGGCGAACCAAACCATGATTTTCAAAATAAAATTGCACAATTATGCGCTCAAAATGGCAGCCAACAAACGGCTGATTTCGACTGTCAAACATCTGACAGAATTAGTTCATGCAGGCGTCGTTATTCTCGCTACTGGCTAACTGTGGCGCTAGCAGCGACCTGCGAACTCAGTTTCCTACAAAAGGTATTTATCCTATTTATGAGGGTGGTCTGAAAAGTTTCCGACCTGAACATGAAGATGACAGCACTCGTATTGACAGTCATTTGAGTGAGTCGATGTGTGTGTTTTTGTGAAAATAGAAAAAATTGAGTATTGAGCTGTTATTAAATTTTTGTTTTTGTTTTTTGCACAGTTTTTAGATAAGGGAACAAAAAGAAGTTGCTTGGGGCTAGATCTGGTGAGTAAGGCAGATGGTCAAGCAGTTCAAACCGTAATTCGTGGATTTTTGCCATGGCAACCGCTGAGGTGTAAGACAGCACGTTGTCTTGGTGAAACAGGATTTCCTTTTTCTGCAAATGTGGCTGTTTTTCCGCAATTTCTGCCTTCAGCTTGTCAAGTAATGATTGTTTAGTATGCTCCTATAATGGTTTTTCCTTTTTGAAGATAATCAATTAAGATAACTCCATGACTATACCAAAAAACAGTCGCCACCACTTTCCCAGCCGAGAAAACAGCTTTGCTTTTTTTGGAGCCGGTTCCAGTTTTACAGTCCACTGTTTTGACTGTATTTTTGTTTCGGGCGTATAACGGTGTTTCCAAGTTTCATCTACAGTAATTAATCGGCGCCAAAACTCAGATTTATTGTGCCTAAACTGCGCCAACAGAGCGTTGGAAATTTTCATTCGAACACGTTTTTGGTCTAACGTGAGCAAATGGGGCACCCAATCGCGCAGACAGCTTTCTCATGTATAAATATCTAGATTTAATATGTGACAGACACGTTCTTTGGACATTTTCATAACCGCTGCTATCTCTCTCACTTTAATTCGGCGGTCGTCTAACACTATTTGGTGAAGTTTAGCAATGTTATTTTCAGTAGTTGCAGTTTTTGGACGTCCCGAACGTTCATCATCTCCCAAGCTCTTTTCAAAATTTCACTGTGGTAAATGATGGTGCAGAGTCCCCATACACAGAGTCCAACTCATCCTTGATTTGTGTAGGCGTATTGCCTTTCAAAAACAAAAATTTAATAACAGCACAATACTCAATTTTTTCCATTTTCACAAAAACACACACATCGACTCACTCAAATGACTGTCAACTAAAAACTGCGCGTCCAAAATGACCGGAACTTTGGTGAGGAACTGTCAAAAGATGCACAACTACATTCACTAGCTTTTATTGACGAGTGCTGCCATCTTCATGTTCAGGTCGGAAACTTTTCAGAACAGCCTCGTATGCTACAAAATGTCATCGGAATTAGTTCGTTCAGGAGTCGTTATTTTAGCTCATCATCTTTAATTGATTTCATTCAATTACTTCATATCCATTCCCATAAACAACTGCTTCTCATTGAGTTCACTAAACAAACTGAGGAAGATTTCAATTGTTCGTTCTGTGTTGCAAATAGTCTTTATCTTTTATATTCCATAACATAGGATACTGCTGATAGATGTTAAGAAATTTCATTTACGTTCCACTTCATTTTTAACGCTAGAACACCCAGAAAATATGGCATCACGTGATTTCAACTCGCTAGGTAGTTCGCTACTGAGCGAGTGGACAGTTTTGTGTGTCATCATGACAATCTCACTCGCCGATTCACCCGCTTTTAAACTTAGTAGCTAGTAGCTTGTAAACTCGCTCAATGTAATTGAGGCTTAACTAAAAAACTGCTTCTCATCTGTCGCGAGGGACATTGATAAATAGATCAACATAACCTACCTCCGCGGCTGTCTTCATGTTCTGCAGCAACTGTGCGATGAGGTCATCATTGTCATTGATTATGTCTATATCTCTCCTCTTCTTTCTTTTCGTGCGCTCTTCTTTCTTGCGGAGCAGCATTATCTCAAAGTCGGTCATGCCTCCCTCGCGACTGTAAAAATAAAAACATTAATTAATATTAAATCGAAATCAGAGTGATAGACACTCCTAATAAAATCAATTAGAAAATGTTGACGCAACTATACACATCTACCGTTTAGTTCTGAAACAGTTTAAAAACTAAACCCATGTTCCCAATTCCTTCATTCATTCATTATCCATTTCCTCCTTTCCTTGAAAGTCCCTACTTATTAGGAAAAGAAGAAGATGTTTTCATACCTTCGTGGAACCCATCTACAATATTGGCACCAAAATCTAAAATTACCTACTTGTATGAGTTGAAAAATCGCAGTGATATTGTACACATCTCGCCATTGAAATCTCGCTATTAACCTGTTATTTGCCGGAGACGCGCGGATGTGCGCGTATTGTGCGCATGCGTGCGAAAAAAATTCGAACAAAACATGTTTGTCTGCGATTTTGACCCTTTTATGTACAGAATTAGTATGAAAGACAAGGTCAGAATCGCTTGCGCCAATGTTTACCCATGTTTTAGGGAGAAATTTCATTCACCTGGCAACCCCAGAATGTTTTTAAATGATTTTATCTGTGGCATCAAAATGTCAAATTTGCCGCGAATTTTATCTGTCAAAGTTGATGCGTGTTCTTGACGAAAACATCGTAAAACCTATCAATTTACGTAATTAACGCAAGTAATGTTGTTTTTGTACATAGTTTATTGTTCTAGGAATGTGTTTCGGTCAATAGAATATACGATAGCTCAAAATTAAATTAATCCACATAACATTCAATTCAAAATTCAAAATCATGTTTTGTTACGAAATTTCCGTATTTTTCCTGGTTTTTTACGGCTTTTGACGGGTTAATCGCAAAATTACCAATACAACCCCAAAGTGTCGGTAATTGTGACCAAGTTGTGTTTTATTGAAGTGAGGTGCAGCCATCACCAAGATCGGTCCAGAAACAGCGGATGAACCCATCAAAGGGTAGGGACTTATCATTCCATTTGCCTTTTCCTGTGATTCAGTTAAAAACGCAGTCAATTGTCTTGTTTTCGCAAAATTTAGATTTACAGTCCACACCTCTCTCGTGTCACGACATTGGTCGTGACATCTACCTTTAGCATACGTTCCATTTTTCTTCCTTCAAACCTTACTGCTCCACCAACTCTATCCAAATCCCTATCTGACAGTGTCTGGACAATATAACTCTTACATAGTTGTGTCAACTTGAAAAGTTTATTTAAAAATTATTAATTACAATCTACAAATCGATTCGTAGTCAATATATACATCTACATAATGTGCGTGAAATAACTAGTAGTGTTTAGCAGTGGCGGTTCAAGGCTTGTTTTATTGTGAGATCAAAATCAAAGGTTAAAAAAGAGAGAAAAAAAGATTCCCTATGTCGGTCATCTAAAAATCCTAGGTCGGTCTTCTTCTACAATTTTTTTTTTCTCTATATCATCTGAAGAAATTTCATAATATCACTGCACCAGAGATTAGCATTCTAGCAACAAAATACAATTTTGTGATTCTTTGAGGCATCTGTGGCTAATAAATAATATAATTTTGTACATTATAAAAAGTGGTTTTGAATTTGAAAATCACAATTTACGCAAGAAACTGTAGCTTTTTTTTGTATAAAAAAAGTAATATCTTCCGTTATTAGCTCGTCTCCCTTCAGCCCTTAAAATATTTTTACCTACATGTCCCAATAACACGGTGAAATTTCATGGAATTTCGGAATGATTTATATATAAATGTGAATGAAGCAAGGAGCATGTACCACGACTGGGTTGTTTGGCGGTGACATGGTGGTTAGTTAGTTAGAAAACAAAAGTGGACCAAAGTGGGAGCCTTGAGGAATTCCTGAAAATTCAACAAAATGCTTTTGTGTTATTTTTCTACTTCTTCAATAACCATACCCCTGTGAGGAAAAGGTGTGATAGATGTTAGTTAACCCGTAAAGTGTCACTCGCAACTACACAGTGCCATCGTCATTTTTAGTCATCATCATCAGTTAGTTAATAAAAAGATCAAATAACCTGTTCATGTCTCTTTCCGGTTCTATTCCATCGTCCGAATCATCATCATTGTCCACCTTCTTGGGTTCTGCCCCTTCCTCGTCTGGCGCTCCGTTAGGTGCTGCTTCCCCCTCTTCAGTCGGCTTGCTGGTCTCCCCAGCTTCATCCTCTCCCTTATTCTCGTCTTCACCCTCGTGGTCAGAATCAATGAGGCCTGTGACGCGCTTTTTCTTAGGACCTATAAATGCAAACAAATTTTGATAGCAACACTACCCAACGCACTACTTAAAATAATCATACCAATAGATATGATTGTAAATGATATATTTAATGATATTAATTGACAGAATTCAAAGGGATAAGCCAACAATGTTATCTACAAAAAAACAACACCAGTAATTATAATTATCGGCATGTCTTTTTTTAGATAACGTTATTTGACTTTTAGACAAAGCCCTGTCAAAATATGCAAAATCCTTTTTGGTTTGAAAATTTGATCACTTAGAAATATCGTAGATGCTTTAATTAAGTATTGCGAGTAGAACACATCTTGTCCTTTGAAATCATCCATAATTTTTTGGATAATTCTTTTTCCATAAACTGATCTAGATTTATGGAATCAGTTAGGCCTACAAAATCTGTTTTAAAATCTACTACTTATGAACTCATTTTCAGATATGATTTTAATATATAACACAGTAATACAATACCTCAATTAAATTCTTTAGAAAATGATCCAGAAAATATTTTACAATTTGTGCCTGAACTTGACAAAAGAAAACATGCCTTTCTTGGCAGTGTTATTTTTTTTTCATAAATCAAAAGTGGCAGCTGGTGTTTTGCGGGAATTTCAATCTTATCGCCATCTACATAAGGACTGCGTGATTTCGCCCAATTCCGAATGTTGGATGCCTTAAGACCTCTTATTATCGGTATGTTTTATCGTAGATAACGTTGTTTGACTTTAAGTACTTGAATTACAATATATTATAATAAAACGAATATAAAACTTTATGCCACTTAATTTTATTGGACCGTAACCGGTTTCAGCTCGTCAAAGCCATCTTCAGACTGGTACAAATAATTCCTAGTCTACGGTTTATATACACAACATATTGGGGAGGGGGAGGGGGGTGGTCTACAAGGATTTTAATCAATTACAGTAATTATATTTGTTGCTAAGTCATTTTAGACTATCGAATTTCTAAATATTTTGGTTATTCCAGTAAGCTAATTGCATTGGGTTTGCAGCTCACTTCAATGATGATTAGGGAAAAACCTTACAAGTAATATGAGTTACTAATGACCTAATTTTATTGTCAAATCGTTATTATATTTATGAAGTTTGGTATTTTTTATTGCTTTTTGAAGGGATACGTGTTTACATTGGAGTTGAAATGGTCTAAACTAATTACATATTTTAATATCGAAAATTATTATGAAAATTAGACTGGATACAAAAGCGGGGACTTAGCAAAAGCAATTAGATTCATTTGCTAAGTTGCCGTAGACTAGGAATTATTTGTACCAGTCTGAAGATGGCTTTGACGAGCTGAAACCGGTTACGGTCCAATAAAATTAAGTGGAATAAAGTTTTATATTCGTTTTATTATAATATATTATAATGGAATTCCACCATGAAATATCACTCTCAAAAATAGAAATATTACTTGAATTACAGTGAATATTAAAATATATGTATTAAAAAACATAATAACTATAAAAAAATAACTTATGTCATTGATGTCGCTATTCAAAATTCCTGTAATATTCAAGAAAATATACAGATTTAGGAAATAAGATTAAAAGAATTTGGCATTCTCAGACTATAAAAATATTACCATTTTTTATTTAGGCTACTGGCATTATACCTAGGTCTCTCTAATTCAAAATTTAGGCATATTAGATTTGTCAAAGAATTTATGTATAAAAATGCAAAAATCAGTCATTTTAAATACATGTAGGATTACAAAAGATTTTTTAAATATTTATATTGAGGGATCAGTAGGATTTATAGGTCCAATTAGGAGTTCCACCGAGCCCTCTGATATGAAAATATCTGGAGTCGGTGAATTATTTGAATGAGGAAAATAATTTCCGTCAGGGCCTATGTCATCTGGGATGCTGTGTGGAGGGTCTTTTTGAGGAGAGGAAGGAATGAACATTGGTCTTGAAGAGACCCATGTTGTAGGAAGGAGGAAACACAGAGGCCGGCAAATCATTCCACAGCCGAGCTGTTGAACACAAGAACGAGTCGAAGAAACGCCCCTTTCTCATGTGACAAATGTCAACCGTGTACAAATGTTGGTCACGCGTTTGGCGTGTTTCCCGACTATGCACCGGTGCCGAAGGGATCAATGATGCTAGTTCCTCGGAGCATCTTCCATTGTAATACCGGTAGAACAAGGATAGCATTCCCACCCGACGCCTGTGCTCTAAAGATTGCAATCCGTCTGTTAAGATGGGAGAATCTATCAAACGGACCGCCCGTTTCTGCACAGAGTCGAGGGTATTTTTCAGGTATTTTGGAGCTCCAGACCAGAGATGGCTGCCAAATTCAACCGTGGGGCATACTTGTGATTTGTACAAGGTTAGCAGTTACTAGATTTTCATTTCGATCCCTTTTAGACGTAATCAGACAAGATTAGGTCTTTGAAACATTAAATTCAACGAGATTAACGATTTGGTCTCTTTGACATGTTGTTCTTGTATTATTTTGTATTTATTATACTTATATTAGTGCAATTGCATAGCGTGGATTGACTAGATGATCATTTGTGGAAAAGTGTGTGAAAGGGTTAAGTTTTTTCTGTGGGAAAGATTTAACCCGGACATAAAATCAGAAGCGTTATATGACATTAATGAATAATTCTAACCTGCGACATCTTCCCCATCGTGATCAGAGTCGATGAGTCCTGAAACATGTTTCTTCTTTGGTGTGTTCACTAAAAAAAAAGTTAAAAAATGTTACTTGATTGACTATCTATCCAGTCAAAAGGATTCCATCTTTGACTGATCCATATGCGGTGTACTGCGTTGATGTTGACCATAGACGCATAAATTGTGTAGACCGGGCGTTTCGACTCTTGAACTCGGTCGTCATTTTCGCAACAGAGAAATAGAGAATCTCTGGTTGTCGCTAGTCATATCCAATGATTGAGTTTTTTTAAATACAATCTTTATCGATTGTATGGAATTACAAAGCGATCTTGATCATTTTTGCGCATACCGTGAATCAAACTTATTGTCCTTAAACTTATCGAGTGTTACTCGATTACGTTCACTAGAAATAAAATCATCTATTCTTATAACTTGAACAGCAAAATTTTAGAAACTACATCTACGTGTAAAGATCTAGGTGTTTACTTAGACAGAGAAAATTAATTTTTGATAAATTATATCAAAATCCTACAGGATACTAGGTTTCCTATTAACACCCTTCGAGAACGAGGTACCCTTTTGAGAAAATGGAATATAAACCGATATATCTTCCAAAACATCCAGACATCCAGAAAATATCCAGAGTCAAGGAGTTTAGCACTCTACCGTTGACGTCATTGGAGGAGAAGGAAGCAATATTCGTTGCTAACTCATTAAAACAAAAGTAGATTAAAGTAACGATTTCCTAATTCTTTCAGCCTATCTAAAAAAGAAAAAGTACAGAAAGCAGAAAACTTCTCACCATCGTCATCAGAATCGGAAAGAACTTCTCTGGTCCTTTTTTTGGCTTTACCGATGGAACCAGATCCACTTCTGGACCTCCTGGACCCACTTCGGGATCTGGAACGGGATTTCGAACGGGATTTTGAACGAGACCTACAAATAAAGAAATATGTAAAATTGAACATCCAAAATTAGGTTAGTTTCAAAAACAGTTTTAATATTCACAGGAAAATTGAAATAATAAATATGAAATATTTATAGTAGGTACCTACCTGCTTTTAGCGGATCCGCTCCTGCTACGTGATCTAGAACCCGACTTAGATCTACTTCTGGAACCACTTCTAGATCTAGACCTCCTGGAGCCACTTCTAGCTTTCCTAGATCCACTTCTTGACTTCCTAGATCCACTTCTTGACTTCCTAGATCCACTTCTTGACTTCCTAGATCCACTTCTTGACTTCCTAGATCCACTTCTGGACTTGCGAGAACCACTTCTGGATTTCCTGGAGCCACTGCGAGATCTTGCCGAGCCACTTCTGGAACGTCTGGATCCACTCCTAGACTTTCTAGATCCACTCCTGGACTTTCTAGATCCACTCCTAGACTTTATGGATCCACTCCTAGACTTTCTAGAACCACTTCTAGACTTTCTGGAACCACTTCTAGACTTTTTGGAACCGCTTCTAGACTTACGAGATCCACTTCTCGACTTTCTGGAACCGCTTCTAGACTTACGAGATCCACTTCTCGATTTTGCCGAACCATTTTTGGATTTCCTGGATCCGCTCCTTGATTTTACAGAACCGCTTTTGGATTTGCGAGTTACACTCCTGGAATGGCGAGATCCACTTCTGGATTTGACTGATCCACTTTTGGACCTCCTTTCCGAATCCAAGGCGACATCTGGTGTCGCCTTCCCGTCTTTTTCAACAGATCGAGAACGAGATCGTAAATTCCTTGTTCTTTCCTTAATCGAATTCTTCAGGCTGTCTTTCTTGCTCTTGTGTGACTTTTTCTCATTCGATGTCTCGTCCACTACTTCGGCACTGGCAGACAGAACTGTAGGAGAGCCAGATTTAGATTTGGTCTTCTCCTTAGCAGATCCACTTCTGGATTTGGACTTGGAACCATTAGATTTCTTGGAATTAGAACGTGACTTATTAGAAGCTTGACTAGCTGTCTCTCTTGCGCCAGATACGGATTTAATGGAACGAGACTTTCTGGACCCAGACCTGGACCTTGCAGAACCGGATCTAGATTTCACAGACCCAGATTTTAACCTAGCCGAACCAGATCTAGACTTCCTGGAGCCAGATCTAGATTTCCTAGATCCTGATCTGGATTTAGGTGAACCGGAATGAGATTTTACAGAACCAGATTTAGACCTGGCGGATCCGGATTTTGATTTCCTTGACCCAGATTTAGACCTAGCTGAACCAGACCTAGACTTTCTGGAACCAGATCGGGACTTTCTAGAACCTGACAAGGACTTTCTAGAACCAGATCTTGACTTTCTAGAACCTGACAAGGACTTTCTGGAACCAGATCTTGACTTTGGAGATCCAGATCTTGACTTTGGAGACCCAGACCGTACAGATGTGGGAGATCCTGATTTGGATTTGGGAGATCCAGATCTGGATTTGCGTGAACCGGATCTTGACTTGTGTGATCCAGAACCTGATCGTGACCTTACAGATCCAGAGTGTGACCTGGATTTAGATTTAGAATGCGACCTGGACTTGGAGTGAGATCTGGATTTTCTGGAGCCAGATCCGGACCTCACTGAAACAGGGGAACCCGTTTGTGACCTGACATCTGCCTTTGTAGGAGAGCCACTCGGTGAACGAGACCTGAAATAAAAACAAAGATTAGATAAACAAAAGATTAAAAAAAAATTCTTTATATAGTATTGTGGGCAAGTCAACAATCGCATTGCAATTTAAGTAAAATTTTGAAATTGGTAACTAGTGTTTGTATCCAAACATACAAGCCATATAAAATACATAGAGTTTTCAAATTATACAAGGTGTCCGGGTGTAAAGTGCATTAACTTCAGGAGGTGATTCTACATGATAGTATAAGTAAAAAAGATACATAACTTTTTTCGAAATTCCAACTTTTAGGGGTAGTTTTGGGGTAAAAAAAATTAGACCAGCGTGTGCGGGCAGCATTATTATTTTCCGCTGTTGCCAAATCGCCGCCTCATGCGCTCTTCCAATTCTGTCAATGTCAGTATTGAATTTTATTGTGTAGTAATGTTTCACTTTAAAAACTTAATTGTTGTTAATCAAAACTTGTTGATTTAATGTGTCTTTATCTAGTGTGTATTTAGACTGACTTAAAGGATTCAGTGCGTGTTTTCTTCGCTTCGGATTCAGTGCGTGTTGTGCGTGCTTTATTCAGTGCGTGTTTTCTTCAGAATTATTTTGTTCATTTTGTTGTAGTAACTTTACATTGTTATTTTTTTAGTTGTAGACATTCAGTTATTTTGTAATTGAATTATTGTGTCAATGCCTTACTTTGCCAACGTAGAACGGGCAGACATTTATTATGTATACGGGCTCGTTGATGGAAATGCTGCTGACGCATGCTGGGAAATTTGCCAAACGCTCGTGTTTTTGTTCAAACGCATGCACTTTTTTGAATGTGAACAAGGCCAAGGCCGAAAAACTCGAAATAACTATGCTGGTAATTTACCACTGACGAACGAAGACTTGATCATGGCTACAAACGCGAATGACCCTACATTGTCCCTTCGTAGAATTTTTGCAATGACTGGTGTTCCGAAAAGCATTCCGATTGTGTATAAACGTCAAATTATCAGTCTTGTTATTGTTTAGAAACGGTTTCCATGGATACAGGCCAAATCAAAAATAAGCAACGTTGAACGATCGCGCCTGGCAAGCTTACAGAAACTTTATCGGGTAAGTGTAACCTTATACTGAGGATTTTTAGTAGGTATGTTTTTTGTATGGGAAAAAAAAGTTGAAATTCCAGAAAAGGTTATTAATCTTTTTTACTCCTACCATAATGCACTTTACCCCCGGACACCCTGTATATCTAACTCTACGTGAAATGATTTTTGTATTGAATAACAATATTTCTTTATTTACTTTGATTTGCTGGATCTTTCAGGAGATGCAGAGCCTGAAAAGAAAAGAAAAATAAATACAATGATGAAATACAATTTGGAAGGTGTATAGAGTATAGATACCATCGCCACGGGAGCCATTTATTGGATAACTAACACCTCTGCCACAGGTCACCCAAGTGGTTCGCTACATTTGGTTACTTAACCGATGGGAAGCCGGAGCTGAAACTAACTGTCATTTTTACATTCCTGTCAATCAACCATTGACATATCAACACAAACCCCATGCGACTGTCCCCCAAAACACAAACGGAAAATATTAAATATCTTGGGATATATTTCGACCGTTATATAAAATGGGATAAACATATAAACAATAGGAAAACTAAACAAGTTGATTTACTTTTTTAAAAACTTGAGAAATTTTTTAAACATATGTGATATAAAAAATATATACCTCGCACTTGCACAATCCATAATGGAATACGGCATTATTGCCTGGGGCGGTGCCAGTAAAAAATACATTAATACACTGTTTAACCAGTGACAGGCCGGAGACGCGCTGGCGCGCGCGTCATATGCGCATGCGCGAGAGAATAATTCAAATATTTGAATAATACTTCCGACAAAAAACTTTTGGTCTGCGATTTTGGCCCTTCTATGTACACAATTTGTATGAAGAACACTGTCAGAATCGCTTGCGCCATCATTACTCTTGGAGACGCTACAAGTTTCATTCACCTTGCAACCCTGGAATATTTTTAAAACGATTTCGTCTATGACAATCGGCTGTCAGAATTTGCCGCGATTTCAACTGTCGCAATAAATACGCGTTCCGCGAATAAAACATCGTAAAACCTATTAATTTACGTAATAAATGCAAGTAATGTTGTTTTGGTAGATAGTTTATTGTGTTGTGAACGTGTTTCAGTCAATAAAATATACAATAGCTCAAAATTAATCAACAAAACATTCAATTCAAAGTTCAAAATGGTGCTTTTTGTGTTTTTTTTGTGAATTTTCGCGAATTTCCGCAAAATGGCCTGGCCTTTGACCGGTTAAAGCTCAGAAAACTCTAATAAAAGTGATACTTAAGTTACCAATACTAACACCCACATCAATCATATTCGAAAAATTCCCAGTGCTGAAAATTCAAAAATTACATTCAAAACAAATACTAACTTTCCTTTACAAGAACTTATCCACATTTAACATTTCACAAAACTCTCGCAATACTAGAACAAGACATGCTCTCCAACTACATATACCAAAAACAAACACATCCTTTGGACAAAAACACTACAGATACCACGCTATAAAACTATACAATTCTCTTCCTACACAATATAAAACAACTAATATTATTGAATACAAAAAAAAACATAAGAAACTGGCTACAATCTTTCTAACTTTTAATTTATAATTTTTGTCGAATTGAAGTCGATTTTATATTTTGATTTTTATTGTTTCTCTTTTTTATATTAGCTATGAACACTCTTTTGTTTTATTATGCACAATTTATAATTTACATCTGAAAAATATCCTCCACAACACAGGTGAACTCCTAGTGTGGAGGATAATATATTATACCTTTGTAATGTAAATGTACTAAGAATAAATAAATAAAAAAAAAATTAAAAAAACTTCCATACTGGAAATTACGGAACTTTTCATTTGAAGTAGTATTTTGTAGATTTATGTTGAGCTATTGTATATTTTATTTAACAATAAATCTATCTATAAAAACAAGATTACTTGTGTTTATTTGATAAATTGATAGGTTTTTCAATGTTTTTGTCAAGTATCACGTTCGGACTTTGACAGTTGAAATTGTGGCAAAAACTGACATCCGGATTCCATAGATAATTAATTTTAAAATATTCTGGTGTTGCCAGGTGAATGAAACTTTTGGCTATAGCAAGAATGATGTTGGCGCAAGCGATTCTGACCTTGCTTTTCATACAGTTTCTTTATACATAAGGGTTAAAATCGCATTAAATTTTTTTTTTTTCGAAAATTTGTTCTGACATGCGGGCGCGGTCCCGGCCTATGAGAGGTTAACAAGGCCCATACGGTGTGTTCTTAGGGTTAGGTTTATCCTGGTCTTGGCGGTGGATGCACCTGCGCACCAGCTAGGTGGCAGGCCGGATCGGTAGAGACTGCTTGAGAGAGACCTTTTGACCTCTCCAGCAGGACTCTCTCGGAACATTGCCTTGCACCATAGTGGGAGGGATGGATTCATAAGTCTCCCATCCTGGAGACCCCTGACTGACCCCAAGATTCCTAACCATCCCTCAAACCCTTCCTTCCCTGAACATCATCTCCTTCCTTTCCTCAAAAACACCCTCCACCCAGCATCCCCAAAGATGACATAGTCCCTGAGAGGAATTATTTTCCTGTGTGGAGCTAATGTAAAAAAAAAAGCTAGAGTTTCTCGGGCCAATTTTATCGGAGCTTCCGCTTTGCGTATTGCGAAGCAGAAACAATCCAAATAAATGGAATATTTCTGAACGCATCCAAAAGCTTTTGAAATATTTATATTTTTTAACCCCCCCCCCCTCCCTCCCCGTCACTGTCCCACATTGTCACATTTGTGAGACCTACTCCCCCCTAGCGTGACGCCACATAATTTGCAATTTTACATGTAAAAATAATATTTTCAAGTTTTTCGTCAACATTTAATATCGTCACGTCATATTTACCACAACGGAAGGGGCTACCACGACGGAAGGGGTATAAATAACTAACCATCACGCCGTTTAGCCGCAGGGGTAGGCAGAGAGGATGGACCGCAAAAAAACTCGATCTTGGCACACACTCCTTGCCTCGTTCACATTCATACATCGTCTCATACATGCTATTCTATTATTCTGACTCTTAACATGACCCGACTTAAGTATCTGATTCACTTGGCCATGCCATGTCTTCCTCGGACGTCCCCGACTTCTTCTACCATTCACCTTTGCGTCATATATTCTCCTTACACTCCTTTTAACGTTCATTCGCTCTACATGCCGAAACCATCGGAGCGTCCCTTTCTTAATCTTACTCATTACGCTTACATCAGCCTTGCAATCTTCGCGGATCTCCACATTTCTCACACGATCATACATGGTTTTACCGCACATACGCCTCAGGGATCTCATTTCTATAGCATTCAGTCTGCCTTTACCCTTCCTCTGCCAGTTCCATGACTCACTACCATACATCGGGGTAGGTACCAGCACTCCATTATGGACGGCTAACTTCGCTTCTGTGGACAGTTTTTTGTTGGCGCCAACGGCGTTCAGTCCTCCATTAATAGAGTTGCCTTCATTTACCCTTCTTTCGATATCTCTATCAGCAGTAATGGTATAGGGAAAATATTTTTGTGACAGTCGTTTTGTGCATGTGACGTCATGGCTCCGCCGTACGTTTTTCTAACTAAAATTACTGATAGTAAAAAAAAAATACACACATATTTTATTAGAAAAATATATTATAAATGCTATTGTGAACTCACTTTTTCATCATTTCATGTAAATGTAATTAATTAAAAATGCCCAAAGTTTCATAAGTTTCTTCAAATAGCGATCGGAAACTTTGGTTTTATAAAGATGTACATTTTAATTATTTTGCGATTAACTTTAAGATTTGAATATAAAGTGTGGTGCTTTTTTCTTACTGTTAGATCATATCTCTAACCATGATAGTAAGGGAGACGCAACGTTTTCTATGAGACCTATAAGAATTGTTCCGAAAACCTAACAAATTATCCTAAGGGATTCATCAGGTTATTACCATTTCTGGATGCTGGTGAGGAAGATCTGGATCTGGAGCCAGAAGATCCAGATCTATTCATTTTTCCGCCTCCGGAATCTAAAAACATAATACAAGTATAACATATTAATACAATTCTGCAATGCCTTAAAGGGGGGCAGCCCACAGTGCGTGGCCGGTAAAAGGGTTTATTCTTTTATTAAAACTCATAGTCAATACATACATATATATAGAAGACTGTATATACATTTTTGTATACAATGTAAAGCATGGTTTGCTATGTACGCCGCTTTCAAGCAGGACACGCTAACGAAATTGCTGCTCGGTGGTTGATAGCGATAAAGGGTCTTTAACCAGCCAGCGGCCAAGAATCCAAATTTCGTCGAAAGATGTTCTTACGATCGTACAGGGCAGTTCCAATGAGAAAGATTAATTATTCTCCGTATCAGCTTTTTTAAATTATAACTCAATATCGATTTTATTTCATTAAAAATTTGCTTTGATTTATGCCTGCATCTAAAAATGCTGAAAGGCGTGATGATAGAACTATTAGAATTATGTACTTTTTGTAATTATTTTTTGATCATAAGTATTTATAATTTTTCAATAATATCTAAGCAAAATAAGAATGTAAAAAAATTTTCAAATATATTAGTTTATAAGACCGTAAATAACTAGACAAACTGAAGAATTTTCATCACAAAACACGTGCGCGGATCTTTTTTTTATTAAACTAAAATTAAAATTCTGAAAAATAGCTTCTCAGATAATTTATTGATTTATTTTACTGAATGATTATATTATTTGAAATGTGAAGATCAACGACCTAGTGTATAACCTTATTATAATAAAAATAAACATATTTTCTAAAAATTTAAAACATACCTTTAGATACTACATATAGAACAATCTTTCGAAATCAATTTATAATTTTTTGTGGAAAAGAGTCCATATGTCTAAAATTTGATTTAAAAATTACGATTTTCTCTGGTTATTCCCTCTTAAGCCCATACGGTTCATCGAAAAAATAAAAATATATTTAGAAACTCAACATATACGTTTGTGGCATTACGTAGGGGAATTTTGATATCTAAAAAAAAAAAAAAAGCAGACCAGCGAATTTTATTTCCAGTTTTTATGGAAAATTTTCATTGTTCATAAAAAAAAAATAGAAGTTGGCCTTTATAAAAAAATCCCTACGTGATGCCATAGAGACGGGATTTTCGAACAGTTAAGATTTGGTGCATGCAAATCGGATGTATAGTTTTTTAATATGTTTTTTTTTTATATGTTGAATAAAGTAGTTTCGAGAAAAACGCGTTCAAAGTTTTGCTGAAGGACAATGCTGTATCTCTGTCAATTTTACGAATTTCTTTAAAACATTTGGTGAGAGCATTCTTAACAAATGCATCTTTCAGGAACTGAAATTTAAAAAAAAAAAATTCACAGCGGTCTGGTGCCCTAACCTTCTCATCTGTCGCGAGCCCGCCGGCAGGCTTTGCTTTTACATGCTATTTTAACCCTTATGCAAAAAGAAACTGTATGAAGGACAAGGTCAGAATCGCTTGCGCCAATATCAATCTAAAATACCATCCAACATTCAACAGGTTGAGCCACACTTATTAGCGAGCTATATTCGTAACACGTTACCAAAAATCATAGTGTGGACGTGGCTTGTGAGCATGCCGCGTGTGACTTGCGGTGAGCCATTTTTTGCCGTGAATTAAACAGCTAATTAACAGCTAGCAGCGCGCCCGTGGATGTCTACTGGGAGTATCGTAGCATGCAGTGAGCCATTTGCAAATTTTTCGTCTTCGTTTTCGTGTAGTTTATTCAATAGTTTAGTGATTGGAAGACAGATAAATGTCCGAGGTTAATGCATGCAAAGATAACCAAGTTCTGGTTATCGCCGCTCATCACAAGGTGTTGCTTTTGCTTTCCCATCATTAAAGAATGTATCATATATTATTATTAAAATATACACCAGGATTAAATAATGGCATTTCCAATAACGATCACAGATTCAGCGGAATTTAGAGCTAAACTTAACACTCATCTTTTCAGACAGTCGTATCCATAAGTTAAAGAAAAAAAAAAACTTTCACCTTCGCCATAAATAATAAAGCAAATTCTTTCAATTCTCCAGTCTTTCAAAATAAATACTAACTCAATTTTGGCATTAATCTTCATATAAATGTAAAAATAACAGTGATGAGCAAAGGTAAATCACGCAATGTCCAGTGTTTTAAATATAATGTCCTCCACATGCAATTTCGTATCATCCCCAAGCATAAACTTTCAAATAAAGTGTGTTTATCGGAAGTGACCTGCAGGTAAGTATGTTTAAATTATCCAATTAAGCATTATTATTATGTGTTCCCAATTACGTCATCAACCTCAAGTCGTGCAAACTGTATCTAAATTTTTCTAATAAATAATAAACAGTGTTAATCTTAAGTGAGCTCCCAGGTTAGTATGGTCCTGTATATTTTCTGCCCAAATAGGATGGAAGTAAAACAATACATGTACATTTTTACGCAGCATCACGTTCATTTGTCAAATGCATTGTACATATAGTTTTGTATTAGTGATAGACGAATTCGGTGGATGCAATCTTTCAGCCATAAGTAGTTATAATGGTTTGTTTAGTCTGTAATAGAAATGTGGGTAAATTTTCGGGATTAGTGTCCATGGTTATAACGAATAATTTTTAGAAAAAAACTTTAGATTCGCCATAATCGCTATAAAAGGAAACTTTTTGCATCACGTGCGGCGGAAAATGATGCATTTTAATTTTCAATTGAGTAAAATTAAATTTCACTTCGCGAACCGATACGGCGACAATCCGGTGGCCATTCCGTCACTGTTATGTTGGTATCCCTGATAATATTAGCGAAGAGCTAAATACGACTGTAGCCGACTTCGTGGGATACATGAAAAGGCGCGCAATTTGCATTTAGTCCACCACCTCACGGATAATACGTAACTTTGAGGTTAAACTATAAAAGCTGCATGTCATCATAATTTAAAAAAACATCCCAGGTTTTGAATGGTTTGTTTGGCAAAGCAGGGTTTGTGTAGCGGGCTTGTGTATATTATCTTTATTTTAAAAAACATCCCAGGTTTTGAATGGTTTGTTTGGCAAAGCAGGGTTTGTGTAGCCGGCTTGTGTATATTATCTTTATTTTAAAAAACATCCCAGGTTTTGAATGGTTTGTTTGGCAAAGCAGGGTTTGTGTAGCGGGCTTGTGTATATTATCTTTATTTTAAAAAACATCCCAGGTTTTGAATGGTTTGTTTGGCAAAGCAGGGTTTGTGTAGCGGGCTTGTGTATATTATCTTTATTTTAAAAAACATCCCAGGTTTTGAATGGTTTGTTTGGCAAAGCAGGGTTTGTGTAGCGGGCTTGTGTATATTATCTTTATTTTAAAAAACATCCCAGGTTTTGAATGGTTTGTTTGGCAAAGCAGGGTTTGTGTAGCGGGCTTGTGTATATTATCTTTATTTTAAAAAACATCCCAGGTTTTGAATGGTTTGTTTGGCAAAGCAGGGTTTGTGTAGCGGGCTTGTGTATATTATCTTTATTTTAAAAAACATCCCAGGTTTTGAATGGTTTGTTTGGCAAAGCAGGGTTTGTGTAGCGGGCTTGTGTATATTATCTTTATTTTAAAAAACATCCCAGGTTTTGAATGGTTTGTTTGGCAAAGCAGGGTTTGTGTAGCGGGCTTGTGTATATTATCTTTATTTTAAAAAACATCCCAGGTTTTGAATGGTTTGTTTGGCAAAGCAGGGTTTGTGTAGCGGGCTTGTGTATATTATCTTTATTTTAAAAAACATCCCAGGTTTTGAATGGTTTGTTTGGCAAAGCAGGGTTTGTGTAGCGGGCTTGTGTATATTATCTTTATTTTAAAAAGCATCCCAGGTTTTGAATGGTTTGTTTGGCAAAGCAGGGTTTGTGTAGCGGGCTTGTGTATATTATCTTTATTTTAAAAAACATCCCAGGTTTTGAATGGTTTGTTTGGCAAAGCAGGGTTTGTGTAGCGGGCTTGTGTATATTATCTTTATTTTAAAAAACATCCCAGGTTTTGAATGGTTTGTTTGGCAAAGCAGGGTTTGTGTAGCGGGCTTGTGTATATTATCTTTATTTTAAAAAACATCCCAGGTTTTGAATGGTTTGTCTGACAAAGCAGGGTTTGTGTATATTATCTTTATTTTAAAAAACATCCCAGAATTTGAATGGTTTGTCTCCATTCCAGTGCCTGATTAGAGGTTCGCTTACGCCTTATCATGTATCCCACGAAGTCGGCTACAATCGTATCTAGCTAGCTCTTGTTTTTATCAGGGATACCAACATAACAGTGACGAAATGGCTGCCGGGTTGTCACAGTATCGGTTCGCGAAGTGAAATTTTATTTTACGCAATTGAAAATTAAAATGCATTATTTTCCGCCGGCCATGATGCAAAAAGTTTCGGTAATTATCGGTTCGGACTGGCCTGGCTTATTACGAATAAATTTTAGAAAAAAACTTTAGATTCGCCTTAATTACTATAAAAGGAAACTTTATGGCTTTGGGGCGGCCGAAAATAATGCATTTTAATTTTCAATTGCATAAAACCAAAATTCACTTCGCGAACCGGCGCAGCGAAAATCCGCGGCCGTAGCTGTCACTTGCTGTCACTGTTATGGACTGTAGCTGACTTCGTGGGATACCTACATGAAATACCGCGAATCACAAACCATGTTACACAAACCTAGCGTAGCCGCTAAGCCACTTGAAAACTGGGATGTTTTTCTTGCCTTGACGCGAGTAGGCGTTATAAAGGGGCACTTTCTTTTGTATCACAAACCATTTTACACAAACAAGCCCGCTAGACAAATTTCATAATTACGCGCCTTATCCCACGAAGTTCGCTACAGTCGTATTAGCTCTTGTTAATTTATCAAGGATACCAACATCACAGTGACATGTACGGCCGCGGATTTTCGCTGTGTCAGTCGCGAAGCGAATTTTGGTTTTATGCAATTGAAAATTAAAATGCATTATTTTCCGCCGCCCCAAAGCCAAAAAGTTTCCTTTTATAGTAATTAAGGCGAATCTAAAGTTTTTTTCTAAAAATTATTCGTAATAGGCGTGGCCAGTCCGAACCGATATTTACCAAAGTTTCATTTTATGGTGATTGGCGAATCTTAATTTTTTTTCTAAAAATTATTCGTAATAACCGTGGACACTAATCCCGAAAATTTACCCACAAAAATATAATAAAAGTGCAGCGGATTGTGGAACATTTACCCAAATTAATGATAATAATTTCATGGTCCATTCTTATTGGTAAACAGTTGTTTAGAGGAGAGGAAGAATAAAGGGAAAGAGTGAGGTTATATTATAGTAAGCTATTTAAAACTAGAATAGCAAATTCGTTTTGAGCAAGATTTTAATTCTGAAAGATACTGATGTATTTCAGTCGTGATAATACACCATAATATCACAAGTGAGTGAAAATTCAACATTTAAACTAACTAACTAGGTTAAAATGAACTATTATTGCATGAATAGCGCCGTTTACACGCACACTTCGGAGCGACCGAGTCTCGCGCCACTTCAGGCCGCCGCGCAGAAAAGTCTCACAGTGAACTGCGCTGTAAACCTATCGGTCTTTACTTTTCTGCGCGGCGGCCTGAAGTGGCGCGGGACTCGGTCGCTCCGAAGTGTGCGTGTAAACGGCGCTAATGCATCCATTTTTTATGTCCTGTCAAAAATGTTGACATCAAAAATACACAAAAAAAATTTATTCATAATTTCAATCAAAATGTGGTTTTAATCAATAAATAACGCAATTAAAGTTATGCTGTAACGTTATAATTCATTTTCTGATTGTTTTACTTGAATAATTATTTACTACTAAAGTATTTTGTCACTGTTGGGCTGTTTGGCAAATCAATAGCCAAAACTGTGTTTATCATCAATATCCTACACTTTGCATTAGATCAATAATATAATATAGAGAATCAACGATCATTTTAAAAATAAAATACTGTTTATTGTTGATAAGAAACCAAATAAAACGGTAATGTAGTTTTTCGAAAGGTAAATGCTCGGTGAGGTTATGTGGAACAAGGCAGTTATATTACATTTAGAATAGTGGTTATTTGATCAATAATGAATGTATAATAATTTTAAAATATGTTAAAACGTGGAATAACTCACCGGCATCCTCGTCCATTGTTTGTAAGTTTTAAAAACAGGCTAAATTCAAGAAGCCGCCGACAAATGAATTTTAGCAAATCGTACACAGTCGGAATATTTAGTGTTGCCTTATGAAAAAAAGTGGCAAAAATAACAAACCAAAAAT
Source organism: Limnephilus rhombicus (assembly GCA_929108145.2). Classification (NCBI taxonomy): domain Eukaryota; kingdom Metazoa; phylum Arthropoda; class Insecta; order Trichoptera; family Limnephilidae; genus Limnephilus; species Limnephilus rhombicus. The sequence continues at coordinate 17,800,375 of OV815298.1, read as the reverse complement.
TTTTGATATAAAAATACCTTTTTTGTGCAGAAATAATATTTACCAGTAGTTCTGTGAAAACTGGACCTCAATTCCAAAAATGTTTTTAATATTCTATATAAATCAAATCCAACACTTCCTTTACTTAACGGTATATTTTATTAGCAGTTTTTGAAACGCCACTATCTTTCTTCAGACAGGTAGGTACCATTATCAGGGTTGCCGAGGCCGAGGCTTATGTTCTAAAATACCCACAATAAATGTTCAAAATCCCCAAATCGGGGAGAACGAAATAACTTCCCCGCATATTCCCCACAAGTTCCTTTATAGTTCTGCCTCAAAAATAAGAAAAGATTCTATCGAAATAAGCATTTACGAAAAAATACATTCAATACGGTGTGCCAATAAATTGTATAGTTAGTAGAAAAAATGCAATCTTTACATAATATAAAATGAAGTCGGTCCCGCCGTCTGTACGCTTAGATCTTATAAACTACGCAACTGATTTCCATGCGGTTTTCACCAATAGATAGAGTGATTCATGAGGAAGGTTTTTAGGTATATAATTTGTCAAGGTTTTGCGTAAATAGGTTGGAATATGTAAATAAAAGGAGCGGGCTGGCAAGCTGGCAGCGGGCGCGGTCTGGTGTACGGGAGGTGTGGATTTGATGGTGTTGGTTATAAAGGTTCGGTAATGACGTGGCGTTGTGTTTCGTTAGCCACAGCAACGTGTGGCCGGGTCTGCTAGTATAAGAACAACATAAAAAAATAAGGTAATTTGTACAGTGTGCCAGATATGGCCAGAAGAAAAAAAATGATAAAAAAGACAAGTAATTTATCGAGACAAAAAGAATAATGTTAAAGAAATTAAGATAAAATCGTATTTTAGTGTTAAAACATAGTTTTAACCAATAAAAAAATATTATTTCGTCAATTGAAATTGAGACCAATAATTTCGAACAAGAGGTTAGTTATTTAGTTGGCAATTTGCATTATTATAAGATTTTATTCACAAAAAATTTAAAGCCATACTTTTTTTGGTTTACATTTTATTTGAAAGATTAAACGTCAAACTTCGTCTTTTTTCTTAATCCCTTCTCGAGTAGCCATCTATGCTACCACGGTGTCTGCACGAAAGCGATTTCTGTTTTCAATTGTAAGCACACTGAATCTTCTCCAACGGAAGCGTTAAAAAATTATAACACGAGCAATAACTGTTTAGTTACAATGACAGGGACTGGGAGTTCCGGATCCCAATACGTCATTTTTGGAGTTCGAGTCCCGAACTTCGGGAATGCTATCGCTATCATTGTTATTAAATAATTGCTGCAGTGCTGCCATAAAATAAACTATGAAATCTTCCACCGAATGTACATATTTTTCAACATGGTTGGATAATCGAGAAATGCCCAGAATCCCCTCAAAAAGGTTCTCCCCGCAAAAAACCCAATTCTTCAAAAATCTCAAAAATTCCCCGCAATTTGGGGAATTCCCCGCAAATCGGCAATCCTGATAAAATCCAAATAAGCGCGATTTTTTTTTACATTTTTGCAAAATTAATATTTACTGAACCAAAGACAACATATTGAAAAGGAACCTACACACAAATTTAGGACACACGGGCGTAGCCAGGTTTTAGTATCGGGGGGTTTAAATATTTTTTTGCAAGCAAAAACATTGCTTGAAAAAATTGCTTGCTGACATCAACAATATTTAAGATTCATGGGAATTCCAAATAATACCAGTAATATTGTCATAAATTTCCGTAGATTTAGTGCTAATTTCCCTTTTCCGTAAAAAATAATTTTCTCCCCTAGATCTAGTCAGATTTCCCTAGACGGCACGAAAATATAGGTACAAAGGTTACCGAATGCGATCGGATAATCGACGACGGCCAGCGGCCAGTGGTAGAGAGGGCGAATCCAAAATACATTATTAGTGTAATAATTAGTAATAAAATAAGTTATGCCGCTCTCCGCATCTCCTTATTTTTAATATTATTGATGTTGATATCTTAACTTTTCGGGGGGGGGGGGGGGTTGAACCCCCAAAACCCCCCAGACAAAACAAAACGGTCCAGTCGAATAGAATAATAATTCAGTCAAGAAAAAAAATTATCGAAGATAAAATTGTTAATTATGAATTTTAAATAATATGAGATCGACAAAAATGACGTAAAATAAATGGGATCCAAAGGCCGAGTTGGTCAAGGCGCTGTCCCGGTAAGACAGAGATGGAGAGATGCTGTGTTCGATTCCCAATTGCGATCATTACCTGTCTTATTCCGTTTCAGGTTTCGTTTTTGATTTAATTATATGTATTATCTTCTTCTCCAATGAAATATTTTATTTTATTTAAAGGTTTTTATTACAATAGGTAAATTGGTGTAAAAAAAATTACCTAAAAATTTCAAACTTTGGACTCGATCACTCGAAAACTCAACCAAATAGGGGAACGTTTATAATTTATTTTTCAATAACAAAAAAAATATTTTTTTATTGGATATGATTGCTGCTTCTTCTTCTTCTTGTGCCCTGTCTGTTCAACGGACGTTGGCTATCATGTTGGCTATGCGGAGGCGTCTACTAATATCTACAGGAATTCCATAAACTGTAAAAATCGGACTAATATCTATGAGAACCAAGGTGCGTACGAATATCTACAGCTCAAACTGCTGACTAATATCTATGAGAACCAAAGTCTTGACGAATATCTACAGCACTGGCAGAGGTTGGATTTGCAATTATTTATTTATTGTTGCTATACGCCCGTAGGGGCTTTTACATAGATTAGAAAATAATATTTAAGATATCGAGGATACATAGAATTTATACCAAAAGTTATAAAAGTGAAAAAACTTTTAAGAATATACAAGTAGTTTTTAAAGAAAAAAAAACACTTGTATAATCTTGTGGAAAACTGTGAAATATTTTAAACAATGTGATATTTAACAATAACATAGAACAAAATATAATATAAACATTACAATAACAAATCAAATCGTTAAATATATTATACCCATGTTAGAATAATTTGTAGGATTCCACAAAGTGTTGGTTTAAATTGCATTTTAGAATGTAAAGGGAATCAGCGAATACATCTACAATACCACCAAACTTGTTGCCTAAATAATGCATCCTATTGGTAAGTGAGTGTGATTGATAGTTCGTTGTGTATGTGTTCAGTATGCAGTTTAAAAAACTTAATTTGTGTATATATGTAAAAATCCCTAATACCAGACTATTGGACACATTTAGCTGAATATTAAGGATTTGGGTTTTTGTTTCAACAGCTTTCTTTATTTCGAGTGCTTCTAAATTATTTAGTCTGTTACCATGACCATTTCTATGTCAGTTAGGTTAGGTTGTGGTGCCGTGTATTTCTAAATAAATAAATATCTTTCTATTATGACCTCCATGTTTGTTCAATAAATTATTGTCCTCGTAAACAGCAAAATACGTAATATTATGCAAAAATTTCATGTACGTACTTTAAACGTTTAAGCCTTTACGTAATTAGTAATTACGTAATTGAAGTAATTTATGCTTTTCCATACAACCTCTTGCTCAGCTGCCCTCTGTAGATATTAGTCCAACCTACGCTCTGTAGATATTAGTTCAACCTACGCTCTGTAGATATTAGTCAACACTGGGACCGTCATAGATATTCGTCCGACCTTAGCTCTGTAGATATTAGTCAACACTCTGAAGTTCGTAGATATTGGTCCAACATATAAGCTGTAGATATTCGTCCGACATACAGGCTGTAGATATTAGTATCTGGAGTCGGCTATGCAGACTTTGTTTACTGCGGCCCGGAACAGCTCTACGGTAGACTGACCAAACCACTGTCTCAGGTTTTTCAGCCATGAAGTTCTCCTTCTTCCAGGGCCCCGTCTTCCGGCAATCTTTCCCTGCATTATGGGATTGCTGCATATGAGAAAATCAGAGTTACAGAACTGCCAAATGTAGGTATATAGGACTAAAGATGTATAATGAAAGTCTGAAGTTCAAAATGTCACGCTCCATACAAATGAGCGGCGGGTTGCTTAGGTTTTTGGTCACCGGGGGGGGGGGGGGGGGGGGGCTTAAAAATTGCAAAAAGTTGGTCACGTAGTATGGGTACGTTCCCTTACTGTAAAAAATATAATTTTATGAAATGAATTTTTACCTTGTGCATATTAGGGAACGTACCCATACTACGTGACCTCTTCGGGAGGGGGGGGGGGGGGTCTTCAAAATGTCACGCTTGGTACAAATGAGCGGCGGTTTGCTTAGGATTTTGGTCACCGGGGGGTTAAAAATTGGTCACGTAGTATGGGTGCGTTCCCTTAGTTTATATGTATAATACGAATGTAGTATACTAACTCAATAAATAATAAAAAATGTTGTAGGAGGGAGGAAACACCAAACGTGTCAAATCAAAAACACAAGATCTCGGCTGTACGGTGCTGCTGGAACGAGGTGGAGTGCATATCACATGTACCCAGATCCAACTCTATTTATATTTCTTGTTTCATAATTATGTATATGTCTATTAAAAACAATTTCATCCAGAGTATGTTGGCAACTCGTTTTTCATAACTTTTTGTACAAAAATTAACAAATAAATAGGGAGTCTCTTTTTTATTGGAATCCAATTTAGCTCCTCTCTCATTTGATTAACCCTTGCATACTTGCCTTTCTCCAGTATACGTCTCATAGTTCTGTTCTGCATAACTTCTAGCTCGCTCAAGTGTCCTTATACAAAAGACACAGCATTCCTAACAGATGACAAGCATTTTATAACACTGGGAAAATTATTTTTATCAAATGTAGGTAAGTATGTATTTAAATCACTAACTAACCATCACGCCATTTTCCCGCAGGCAGAGAGGACGGACCGTCAAACAATTCGGTCTTGGCACACACTCCTTGCCGCATTTATACGTGCTCTTCTATTATTCCGACTCAAATATCGGATTCACTTGGTCGTACCATGTCTTCCTCGGGCGTCCCCGACTTCTCCAACCATTCATATTTGCGTCATATATTCTCCTTACCTCATTCATTTGCTCTACATGCCCAAACCATCTGAGCATCCCTTTCTTAATCCTACTCATTACGCTTACATCAGCCTTGCATTATTTGCGAATCTCCAAATTTCTCACATGATCGTACATGGTTTTACAACGCATACACCTCATTTCTACAGCATTCAGTCAACTTTCATCCTTCCTCTGCCAGTTCCACGCCTCACTGCCATACATCAGGGTAGGTACCAGCACCCCACTGTGGTCGGCTAGCTTCGCTTCTTTGGACAGTTTTTTTGTTGGTGCCAACGGCATTCAGTCCTCCATTAAATGGAGTTACCTGCATTTACCCTTTTTTCAATATCTCTATCAGCCTTCCCGTCTCTCGTAAAATCGTCTCGTTTAAATCACCGTTTAGATCATGGGTTCCCAACCCAGTGCCCGCGGGCACCATGGCGCCCGCGGAGCGATTCGCATGCGCCCGCCACCGTTCGACAGAGACAGAGTTTTTGAACTCCGAGGCGCCAAACAAAACACACGGCACGCGACTCAGTGAAAGCAATGAGCCCGCGGGCGCCGCGGCCGACAGCCAAACTAACAATAGTCACGTGCTCGTAGTGCTCGTACCGTCCCGATTGCTTCGGCGATCATCGGCTTACTTCGGGTTTTCGTGGAGAAAGTAGACACTACCGGGGGCGTATATCTTGTCACTTGACCTTGAAACTGTCAACACCGGACCAAATTCTTATAGATAAAGCTGAATTATAGATAGGGTTTTCGTGGAGAAAGTAGACACTACCGGGGGCGTATATCTTGTGACTTGACCTTGAAACTGCCAAAACTGGACCAAATTCTTATAGATAAGCTGAATTATAGATAGGTCAAACTTTGTGTCAAACGCCGTATATCTATGGACACTACATCTAAATTATGAATATAAGAAAATATTATGGGAAAATGAGAAGTTATGGAAGAATGTTGTTGTTGTTGTTGTTGTTGTTTTTTTTTTTTTTTTTTTTTTTTTTTTAATAATTTTTTTTTTTTTTATTTTTTTTTTTTAGACATCTGCCCTGATGATGGACACTGTAACGCTGTCCGAAACGTTAATAATATTATCAGTTATGGAAGAAGTTTGTCGGTTAAAAAGAGGTGGCGCCCGCCACCCTACCGATATTTTAGAATGTGCTCTAGAGTACAAAAACGTTGGGAACCCCTGGTTTAGATTATAAAAAAAATGCATTTGGAGAATAGAATTCTTTATAAAATTGTTTATTTTAGTTCACAAATATATTACATAATATAAGTACTAGCTTTTACCCGAGGCTAAACTCGCTTGGTATTCGGGAGAAATTCCTGTACAAAAATTTTCCCCACAGGAATGAAATGTTTTTCCTGGATGAGATGTAGCCTATGTCACTTCCCAGTCCTCCAACTATCCCTATGCAAAAAAATCACGTGGATCGGTTGCTGCGTTGCGATGTAAAAGAAGGACAAACAAACACACTTTCGCATTTATAATATTAGTTAGGATTAGTAAATAAAATTCTAAAACTGATTATCATCACAACAAAGCTATCACAAATGACATTATTGCTTAGTTTAAGCAAACAGAAAAGGTAAATCGCTATCAACCGAGCAAAATCCAAAATACGCCCATCAGCAAGGGGTATGTGGAAAAGCAGATTTTACAACAAGATACCTCTCCCAACCGGCATGATCATTGGCAAGTTAGGTCTGCAGGCCAAGAGATGAACCACGTACGGGCAAGAAGGGATATTATATCACATTTCTTCAGACTGATTCGATAGTCAAAAACTCGACAATCATGGAGAGCATTAGTTTCTGTATTCCCGATTAATATAACAATTTGAAACCTTATTTCAAACATTTCAAAAACAGTTTTTAGTATTCGACTACGTTCAGAAATGTTTCATTTATAGAGCTTTAATTGTGAAGCGGAAATAAGACAAAGTTGTTATAAATCTGATAGTTCGTTTAAGACAAAAAACTTGCATAATCGCAAAATACCTGAGTGGTTAACCCGATTGTAACCGACGTGTTCACACCCTCGAAATCTTTTTCATCAAAGTTCATCGCTGGCCAGGTCCTCTGCAGTTTTGAGGTCATTTTACGAAATTAGTCAGAAAATTTCTGGCCTCAAAATGCATGAGTACCGTGCCGCCGGCGACGCTTTTATGGAAAATATTTTCATGTTTACTTTATTAGTTAAATTGAATTATCTTAAGGTTTTTTATTAACAATGTACATTTCCCCGGTGTGACAAATAAACAATACTTTGACAGACCGCCACCGGGGAGATTGTAAGCTCATTGATTTTATGTTAAAAATTTGTGTTATGATCATTTTATTATTTCTAATTTTACAAACCTGTGAGCCTTGTAGGACAATAAAATAATCAGTTTTCATTCCAACGTCCTACAAGGCCTCCAGGAAAACTGAGCCTTTGTCTCTACAACTTAATTTATCAAAAATAGAGCCATTCTTGCATACAAAAAAACACTTTGAAAATTTTCAAGATGAAATTTTCACATTTTTTCCATTTTAAAACTCTAGGAACCCCGTGAGATGATGAAATAAACAGATTTCATTAAATCATCTCATAGGGAACCTAGGAAAAAAAATATTATCTCTTTAAACTATTAAATAAATATAATAAACCCAATTAAATAACTTTGCTTCAATTCCACTTTATTATATCTTAATCCAACTGGTTTCGGTTCATCCTGAACCTTCCTCAGGGGTGAATAAAAATATATTGAACATAATACAGAAAAACATGGTATTTATAAGAAAATTAGAAGAGGGAGACAGAACATCAACTTAGGTGGGGGCGAGGAGGGAGGTGCCTAATGGGGAGGGGTGAACGTGGGCGGGGGTAATGGAAATATTTAAAAAATGGGGTTGTTAGATAAATCTAATTGTTTATTAAGTAAATTGGTTTTCTTTATTTTTAATGACTTTTATTTCAAGGGCTTCAAGATTAAGGCGTAATTTTTTATTTCAATTGTTGATTTTGCATGAAAACTATGATCTCATTCATAAGGCTGTTGATAAATAAATTTGATATTTTTGTTCATATAAAAATAAGAAATAATATAAATAGACATATTCAGCTCTACTTATTATAAATTAAAGTCCTCCGCGTCGTCTGTCTGTTCGCGATAAACTCGAAAACTACTGAACGGATTTTCATGCGGTTTTCACCGATAGATAGAGTGTTTCGTGAGGAAGGTTTAGATATGTAATTTGTCAAGGATTTAGGTAAATTGGTCGAAACATAACGATAATTGTTAGAAGTGTCGGAAAAAGTCGAGCCGCCTGGTAGCTTTCATCGAAAACGCTGCCTAATCCTTTTGGGATATAACAAAATAATGCATGATGGGATATTCCTTTTTTATAGATCTACAAAAAAGTTCGCGAAGGCATTTATCTATCTTTTACGGATAGCTTACTATACCCATTCTATCTTCTAAAAAAAGGTCATGTACATTGCGGTAATTGAAAATTTATTTAGACGGATACAGTATTAATCCTTATTAACTTAAATACGTTAGTTACCCCAAGCATTTCATGCACATTATTATAATCTTCCACACCATCTCTATGTATTATAAATTAAAGTCATCCGCGGCATCTGTCTATCTCTTCACGATAAACTCAAAGACGGCGGTGGTTATAAAGGTTGGATAACCATCCAGTCGATGACGTTGTGTTTTATTAGCCACAGCAACGCGTGGCCGGGTCAGCTAGTTAATAATAAAAATAAATATGTACACGTTTTGTTTTAATAAAACCATTAAACCCCCTTTATTAAGTACCGTAGTCGAAACGACGAAGGTTTGTGATAAGCATCGAAAAATAAGGTTAGTGATCTAGGGTTAAAGTAACCAAATTTAAGCGATCAGTTATTAGAATGAAATGGGCAAAATATATATAGAGCATTTTTCTGCCCGTTTTATACTAGTGGTGGTGCGGAATGATTCCACCCACCACTTTCCTGTGAACCTGTCCCGTACCAAATCGTGCCCACTGTGTAATATAAATATAGCACGAATTTGCCAAATAAATCAGTTCAAGTTTTACTCTAACAAATGTTTTAATATCTGGAACTTTCAAACATCGGCTGACGTCTTCAATCACAATCATGGCTAACTACGTAACGTAACCTTTTAGTTATATTTTAGATTATCATGGTTTTAGTAAATTTAAAGTCATATCATTTCTCTTTGGGATATTAAAAAATACAATTTGATGGTTTCCATACTCACATTATTATTTTATATAGATCTTTAAAGAACTTTTCATCGTATCAGAAAGATAATCTCAATTTAACAATAAAACTCTTTACTAAGGTTTTTTTCGAGCCTTAGGCGACCTTGAGATAATTATTTAAATTACATTAAAATTAATTAGAGTCTCTTGCTACATTATTTATTGCTAATACATATATTGATTCTTATCTGTAATGGTTAATAAATTGATGTGTTAATTTGAGCTAGCCATCTTTCATTTCTTTTGGGCACATATTTATTCATGTCTTATTTTACGGAGTACACATTACACATAACACATCCTATAACGTTGCATTTGACATTATTATAGTCATACTTATATCATGACATTTGACTATCCGACCTGCTTCTTGCTGAAGCTCTGCCTGATCATCAAGCCTGGTGCCTACCTCATCAAGAACAGCTTAGGACACTGCAAAGCGCCAGGTTCAGGCGGAGAACAGGACATCCGACTGCCACTCACCGAGCTCTGGGTGCAGGGAGGTAGATCCAGGGTTGCCACCCTCACTGTATGAGTATGAGTCCTGGAGCCTAAATTTACAGTCTTGTAAAGACGTTGAGTCTGTTACACCGATTATTGCTTTATTTATTGAAAATAATCTGTTATTAAACACATCCGATTAGGCAAATCTACTACGCAGCAATTTTACGAAAGCCACCTGAAAAAATTTGCATTTCGAATTTTCTCTGTATGTTTAAGTCTCACGGTATATAAACACGTTGAATACATTGAAAATTCAATCATTATTACACTGGTATACAAATATGTTAGAAAATTTCTGTAAAACATGATGAAAAATGATGATTAGGAGGGAGGAGGGTGTGTTGGAGGGGGTTGGGCAGGGAGAGGGGGGAGGGAAGGAAGGGGAAGGGGGTGGGGGAGGGGTGTAGGAGGGTGAGGGGAAGGTGGAGAGCGAGGGGTAGGGGGTTTGGTGAGGGGGGGCAGGTAAGGAAGGGGGAGGGGGAGTGGTATAGGAGGATGGGGGGGAAGGGGGTGGGAAGGAGTGTGGGGGGAGGGGGGGGGTGGGAGAGTGGAGTGGGGAGAGGGAAGGTGGAGGAGGCGGAGTGGGGAGAGGGAAGGTGGAGGAGGCAGAGTGGGGAGAGGGAAAGTGGAGGGGCAGAGTGGGAATCCCCCTAATATCATGCGAGCGAAGCCGCAGGAAAAAGTTAGTGTAATATAAAAATATATATGCTCCCATCTGGAGCTAGTGGGACTATGGCATCCCCAATTGGGGTATGTTGTGAGGCTGAAGGTAGTGGGGAGGGGAAGGAGATAGGGAAGAGGAAGGTGGGGAAGAACCTGGCTATTCAGATCTGGTCACCAAACACGGCTAAAGCCATTTCAAGCAACATTTCAATTCTGAATGGTGGTCTTACACCAGGGCGATACTGACAGTATCTTCCACTCTGGAATGTGCCACAAATATATATTATTTTAAATGAATAAATTGTGAAATAACACAAATTATTCAAATAAAATTTATTTGCTACTCCGGGATTCGATCCCGCGACCTTCGGAGTGCTAGTCAAGAGCCTTACCGCTGGACTACGCCGGCCGTCAATATTAAAATGGCGTATACTGCGTAAGTGCAATTTATATATACTTATATGCGTATACTGTGCAAGTAAAATTTTACCCTATGTGGAACTGCATTCGTACAAGTTATGTAGGTTTCGAAACTCGAAACCCTCGGCCAGTGCGGCATCTTCCCGTATTGATAATCAAATCAAGAATAAATATAACAATTTAACCTGAATTCGAGTGCACGACATCAGTATTTCATCCTAGCATAACTCTGGCTGTATGGAAATTGCATCTTTTGTAAAAAAAGATTTCATATGATCCTTTTCTCTCAAACAAGCTCTACAAATCTGTTAAAAGTTGACGTTTCCGATGTCCATATTGCTGGGAAAACGTTTTTAAAAACCTTCTAAAACATTATACAATGGTTTTAAATTATAAAATGTGATTTTTTGATACGATTTACGTCGTTACAACTGTCATTAAATGTATTCGATGTATTATTTTGTGAGTATTTTGACTTTGACCATACTTTGACACTAGTTTGACAGTGACAGTAGAAAACCATAGATGAAATTTAATAAATATATCGGGACGCACCTACAGATATAGATGCAGATTGTTTACATATTTTACGGCGGTTCCATGCATGACAACTCATGATGTAGGAACTCGTCATGTGAATTTTTAGAATAAACTTATTCATTATGATATTTCTACGGCCTCCGTGGTTGAGGGGTAAGGCTCTCGACTAGCAATCCGAAGGGCGCTGGTTTAAATAATAAATTTTGTTTTATTAATTTGTGTTATCATTTAAAATAATATAATGTACATTTGCAGCGCGTTTCAGGATGGAAAATACTATCAGTATCGGCTTAGTGCAAGAACACCATTCAGAATTGAAACGTTGTTTGAAATGGCATAAACTGTGTTTGGTGACTAGATCTGAATAGCCAGGTACTTCCCACCTTCTTCTTTCCCGTCTCTTTCCCCTCCCCACTACCTTCAGCCTCACAACATACTCCAATCGGGGATGCCATGGTCTCACTGGCTGCAGACGGGAGCAGCTGGGACTCTTGGAAGGTATTTACATTTAAATAAAATTAATAAATTTTTATCACTGGAGGTTGCCCACCACTTTCCCACGGCGTTCTAAGGAAACAGATGGTTTCCTCCTTCACCGTACACGTCAGGACTCTAATTTTTTATTTATAAAGAAGCTATTTTTTTATTAAAATGACTCTAGACCTCCAATGTCCGGGCATACATTGTTAGCAGGCAGTATGCGAGTGCGTACATGGTGTTAGTTATTTATTTCACAGTATCATGTCTCATCTCCGCCACTGGATATAGCTGAAAACAAAGTTTATTAATAGAAAAGAGGGAAAGTTACTAGAAAAAAAAAAAACATTATTATGATGAGATTGTACGACCTAACCAAAGCAACTGAGTTGCAGTCGTCCGGCAGTCCCGCCGAGGATAAGCGGAGCCATCAGTCCAGTCGCAAGCGGGACTCGGTGTCCGCGCCCCTAAGCCGGCTTCCCAGTACGCCCTCGAAGAAAGTGTTGGAATTAAAGAGGGAAAGACCTGAAGACCCTAGGGATAAAAGTGAGCATCGGGTCACCGGAGGCAGGGCGGAAGGGCACCGGTCCGCAACGGTTGGTCTTCAGGCCCGCTCATGGCGACGGGGGAGGCGCGGGCGGGTTATGCAACCGCTGCCTTGGGAGTCATCTCCTCAGTTGATGCACGGTCATAGGTCTAGTCCACCCCCTTGATGGGGTGTAAGACAATACAAAATGATTAAATGGTAGTTCCGTTCCGGCTCCTTACGATCCGGCTCCTTACTCATGCAAGTCCAGACACGCAAAACTTGATTGAAATATATCTTAGATTTAGAAAAAAAAGAATAAAATGAAAGTAGCAAGAGTAGTATATACTGGTAAGGTTATTAATAATATCAAGTTAAGAGAGAGAAAACAATGATTAAAAAGCAAGAAATAGAGACAAATTTTAGATTTTAAAGAGGCTGTTGAAGGTGGTACCTAAGAAAGCATGATACATAAATACATGAATAAACAGTTTCAGTGCGAAATAATAAAAATCCGGGCAATAGTAGTAGTAGAAGTATGATAAAAGGGTGACCATGGATTCCAGGAGCAATTACACCTGGATCCTAAACACACAATGAAGTTAAATTTAATCATCGACTCTAAGTTCAGGCCATCTCTCAACCCAGATCCTTGTAAATTTCCTCAGGCATTCGAGATTCTCCTTGTTCGACACGAGATCTGCATTCCATGCTGGTCTCGTAGTTACTTTCAGACCTTCCAACATTTCATCTCTTGCGTCCGTCAAAATCTCACAGTGCCACAGAATGTGCTCGGCTGTTTGGTTTGTGTCACCACACGCACAGTTCGGATGGGGAGACAGGGTCAGGCTGTGCAGTCTTCCCCTGAATTCTCCATGACCTGAAAGTATTTGTGTTAAGTGATGATCCAATTTGATGAACGCCCCTTCCATTCTGGCTTTAACTGACGGGAAGAAGGAGAAAGTCCATCTGCCCGTATTCGATCTATCCCAACGTTTTTGCCATTCATTAAGAGTGAGTTCACGCATCTCTTTCAGCAGTCGAGGGAGAGGTACTGCCCCACCTGGTGTTAGTTCAACCCCAAGATGGACGGCTGACCTTCCTCTAATTAGTTTTTTCTTAGTTAACACTTCCCTTATTTCTAGATCAATGGGCAAAATACCGGCCAGAACCGGCAATGCGTCCGAAGCTACAGTCCTGTATGCGCCCGAGAGCGCCAGCAGGGGAGTTCGCTGGCCCCGCTTAAGTGCCGAGTGGATCAGTACGTTGTCTAGGCGATGCTCCCATACAGAGGCTGCGTACGTGACTTGTGCCACGTACGCTCCCCTATACAGTAGGCGAAGTGCCGGAGAGCGTAATCCCCACTCCGCAGTTGAGATTCTTCTCAGTTTCATGAACAGGGCCTGGGCCCTGCTGGATACACTCTTGACATGCGCCAGGAAAGATGAAGAGCGATCCAAGATAACGCCTAGGTATCTTGCATTTTCCACAAATCGGATGTTGGAGTCTCCCATTTTTATAGTAGGATTTCTTCCTCTATCGAGGAAGCCCTTCATAAGGAGACCCATGGTCTTTTGGGGAGCGAAATTCAGCCTGTTTCTCTTACCCCACTCAAGGATTACTCTCAGACCTTCTTCAGCTTTGCTTTCAACTTCTCTCCTGCTGTTCCCCGAGACCAGTAATAATTTGTCATCAGCGTAGTCGACCGAGATACATCCTTCAGGCAAGGGCAGCCTGGAGGAATCGTCGAAGAGTATATTCCAAAATTCTGGGCCAAGGACTGAGCCTTGTGGGCAACCCATATTCACTTCCCGGTTGATGGTGATATCACCATATGTTAAGGAGATACTTCTGTTGTTGAGATAGTCAGAGACTATCTTAAACAACTTACGAGGGCAGTTACGGTTTTTTAATTTCGACAGTATCATCGGCCACCACGCATGATCGAAGGCACCAGTGATGTCTAAGAAGACTCCAATCACGTACCTCTTTGGATAAACCCTCACCCATTCAAGCGCAAACTTGATGGCGTGCTCCGTGGATTTACCCGGGACGAAGCCAAATTGACAGTAGTCGTCCGCTGGAGACAGGGTTTGGTATAGGCGGTTTCGTATAATTTTTTCTAGAATCTTCCCTAGAACAGGAAGCAGCGTAATAGGTCTATAGGCCTTGATATCCGTCTTTGGCTTATCGTTTCCCTTGGGTATAATACGGAGCACCCCTTTCTTCCACTCTGTGGGGAAAACCCCTCTTCGCAGACACGTATCCATGACTTGGAAGAGCTCCTCCTTGGCATGGACCCATACTTTCTTCACTATTACTCCGTTCAATTTGTCAAAGCCAGGTGCCTTCTTAGAACCTAAGCCCTTAATTATTACCTCCAATTCTGCTTTACTTACAGGTGTAATCTGGTCCTCCTGGGAGAGGTTTCTAGGGAGAAGCCGTGAAAGATTTCGAATCTGTTGGTGGTGGTCGCTTTCCCCAATGACTGAATCTATAGGAACTAATTTTTCGAGAAGTGTTTCGAGAGTGGAGGCCACGTCAGCAGTCTCAACATTCCTCTCATTATTTTCAATAATGACGCTAGTTAGAAATCTGTCAGAACCTTTACCCGTTTTTGCAATAGCGCTGTGGATTTCCCACGGGTTGGCGTTACCCACATCTTTAACCCAATTATGCCATGCAGCTCGTTTCGCCGAGAGTACAGCCGACTTGAAGGCATTACGGGCTGATCTGAGAGTGCTCAGAAGGGCAGATGTCTCCTCCACCGTACATCTACCCTGCTTGGACAGACTCAGGGCCCTGTGAGCCCTCTTGTAGACTCCCTTCATTGAAGTCAGCTCACTCGACCACCACGGCGTTCTTATGATCTTCTTTGGGTTTGATCTTCCCAAGGAGCGATCTGCAGCTGATACCACGGCCGCATTGAAAAAGTTCCCCAAATTGTCCGGATCTCTAGCAGCTACGTCATGAAATCCCCTTAAAGTATCTCGTAGCGCTTCCCCAAAGCTATCCCAGTTCGCCTGTGTGGTTTTGAAGTTCCAGGAGGATCTTGGAATTTCGGTCTTCTTGACACCCACTGTAAATGTAATTAGCCTATGGTCGGAGGCAATCGCACGATCATGAACCATCCACTCAGATATCTTGGCCGCAACTGATCCAGAGCAAAGAGTTAGATCTATGTTGCTCTCGCCTTGGGTGCCAGAGAAGGTAGGTAGTCTACCTGGCTCATTTAAAATAAATAGACCTTGCGCAGCAATAAGGTCTTCGACGGCGTCTGAGCGTTCCGTCCGAATTCCTCTATTGTCATACCACAAAGGCGAGCGAGCGTTAAAGTCTCCTCCTATAACTATGTTACGACCTTTAAGCGCGTTTAGGGCACGCGTCAGGCTCAAGATATGTGGTCCGACGGGGTTCCCGTATTTAAAATAAACCGAGATCACAACGATCTCGGTTGAGCCAAAGTTAAACGTTACGCAGGTTTGATACTCGTTCGATAACCCCTCAAGAAGGAGGGGGCTGACCAACGAAGTGTTAACCAGAACACCCGCCCCCGGGGAGCTACCTACTTCGAGCACCGCTCCCGGACTAATAGTAGGCGTTTTAACTTTCCAAGTGTACTGCTCCTGGATTAGCAAGATGTCGATGTGTAGGTCAGTCATGACCCGCAGCGCCTCGATCGTGGCCAGTCGGGATCTCTGCAAGTTGACATGACCTATGGTAAGGGTGTCTTTAGTGGCCATAATCAGTTCGTCTCATTTGGGCTTCTATAGCAGCTTGATGGGCCGGACAGGACCTGTCGCCGGTGGAGTGAGCAGATGGTTTCCCGAACCGCTTGCAGGTCGCACAGACAGCAGGATCCGCCTTCCTGGGGCAATTCTCCATGTCATGACCATTCTCGGCACAGTGGCGGCAGGTGGTGGTGGTCATAGTACAAAATTTACTAACGTGGCCATATAGATGGCATTTGAAACATCTAGTTGCTCCCAAGAAGTCGCGGACGCGGCAGGCGTTCCAACCAAGGAAGCAAAGCCCGCTGTCTATGAGAATTTTCCTGCTCTCCGGGTGGCAGGTCACAATCATATTCATTGTGTTGCCTAAATTTTTATCAATTCACCTTCCCCCTCTCCATAATTTGAATTGATGACATAGAATAGGGGTCTCCAAACAGTCCGCGAGCACCACCAATCCGGTCCGCCACAGTTTTTTGAATGATTTCTTTATAAAATATACAACATAATTAAATTATATAAAAAAATTGGATGTTTTTATTTAACGATAAACCTTAAAGAATCGTACGTGTTTTGTAAGTAGGTAAAACTATTTCCGCTTTGTAATAATGGTATTCCATTATTAGTATTCCATTTGTGAACGTATCCGAAATCCAACTGTTTTTGAAAGGTGGTGAAATAAGCTTTCAAATTTTATTATTATTAATAACAATGTAATTTTTAAAATATAAAAAATTTGCATGCAAACGTAAAAAAGTTTTGCCCACCTTACGTTTTTTCTAACTAAAATTACTGATAAGGGGGCATACATTAATTACGTGAGCAGTTTTTCTTTCAATCTAGACCCCTCCCCCCCCCCCACTCCCCTTATTATTTTGTGGTTAACTTTTAGATTTTAATATAAAGCGTGTTGTTTTCGAATACCGTTTAGAGTAGTTTAGACCATTTTTCTCACTAGTAAGGGAGACACAAAGATTTCTATGAGACCTGTATGAGCTGGGACAAATATGGGCTCCTGTGATTAAAAGGGTTAAAGTGAACTTAAAAAGTCAAGAATTGCTATTCTGTACGAGTGGCATTAAATCCAAATGTAGGGTGAGCCATGGACGTAGACACAGTGGGGCAATCACCCTGGCTGGCCGATGCATGACCTCTGGGATATTCGACCGAGTTGCGTTTTCAAATTTACTGCACTTCATATTCTTTGTATGAAATGATTTGTATGCAAAGTGGTATAATGAACTGTTTGAATTTGATATTCATATTGCAATTATAACGGCCTATAATTTTTTGGGAGCATTTGATGGGAAAGGGAATGGCTGCTTTTATGATTTCCGCTAAACAGCATGGCAATGGAAGCGGCTCGCAGTATCTTAATTCTTTAATAAGAGTGAGGGAGATGCAAGAAAATGATTATTTTTTCCTTTGGAGAAAACATACATACAAACAGACAGGTCTGATCGTTCGTCTCACCATTATTTCATGTATAAGAAAGAGCATTATGTGATACGGAACGTACGTTTATTTCCTTTTTGTGACGTCGCCGGGCCGCAAACGAGGAAATTTTAAAAGCGCTTAATTAAATGGGATATTCAAAAAATTATGTAGGTTTTGGCATTTTTCATAAATCTTCCTCAACCACGCAACTTCAAAATGTTCTCGAATAGCTCCGTCCGGGTTCTTTTAGTATCATGGTATGAAAAAAATTTCTCTTTGACGTAACGTATGTCGGTTGGTTTGGTATGTTGGTAACATAGATACGAGTATACTCACGTTTAGCAAAGTGTGCCAAATATGCATATTCTAAAACACACTTCTCAGTTACGTTTTAAGATTTTCACGGCCAAAAGCATTTTCGTTATTTGTTTTTGGGGTGTTATGCCGTGTTGCGCTACCTCCTTCTTTAGCCAACGTTTCGGACATCGTTGCAGTGTCCATCATCAGGGCAGATCATCCGACACATCTACCGGATCTGCCCTGATGATGGACCCTGCAACGATGTCTGAAACGTTGGCTAAAGAAGGAGCAACACGGCATAACACCCCACAAACAAATAACGAAAACACATCTCAGTTTTCAACGTTCTGAATCATTCTGATTCTGAATCATAACCGTTCTTATTTATTACTGTGATGAACTATCACGATCTTTATAATCATGTGATTAATATTCACATGATGAAAAGCCATATTTTGACAAAGTTTTGTCGAGCTGTCCGGTCACCGAACTCACTGCCTATATATTTTACTTAAACGCGGGAATTCCCATGGAAAACATACAGGCGGATTAAATTTATTTTTAAACGTAACCATTCAATCTGAATCACAGGTTTTTCACCGTTTTCAGGTGCATTCGGTATCGAAAGGAATTTTACGTCACTATTTACTTGTCAGTTATCGGGATCGGATTATTTATGCAGTTATCAGTCAAAGATAGAGTTTTTATTGGTGTGGAAAGTTTTTAATTTGTTTTCTACATCATTATCGATTATTCAGTGACATTTTCGTGTTAATTACATCAAATCGCAGCGTTCATCATGACGGAAAACCTTCCAAAACCCCGCAGACCTTGGAGACAACATGTGAAAAAAGAAACCACCGCCGTACAGAGGCCGCACAACTTTTCCGAAAACCACAAATTGAAAATGGACCCAACAATAGTCGGATATTACAGCATCAATCAAGACTACAAATACGTGGGCGACGCATCTCGTCTAAAATACATCAGACATGTGCCGATCCACGAATTACCATTTGATCTGAATGAGAAATTTATAAGTGTGGGGGAATTTGATCAGAATCAGATATTTTTTAATTTCCTGACTTTCCTGAAAGATAATAAGGAAGTTTTGAGGGTTGTGAGGCCTCAACTGGTTAAGGATGCTCCAATTGTCTGCACCAAAACGACCTTGACCCATTTCTTTCTGTCCAATAAGCTGAAGATATCTGCTTGCTTGGCCAACAATGTGATATATCTATCTGCTGCTACGGAGAGCGGTCCTATTTCCAAGTTGAATTCGACTAATGGACAAAATGCTTCAGCGTGGGGGCTAAAGTTTCAACAGTTTATGCAAACAGGTAAGGCTCTTGAAAATACTTAGGAACTACGTGATTGTGACGCAACCACAAGCAGCGTGCCAATATGCTAGTTATTCTTTAATGCTGGTTTCCGTACACGGCCTACCTGAAATATACTTTCAGGTAGTGCCGATATAAGATGAAACATTATTTCCTTTTTTTTTTACATTGGCTCCACGCAGGAGGCCCTGAGGAAAATAATTCCCCTCAGGGCCTATGTCATCTTTGGAGATGCTGTGTGGAGGGTCTTTTAAGGGAAAGGAAGTCGCGGGAAGGAAAAAGGTGTGAGGGATTTTTAAATTTGTATTATGTGAATACCTTAAAAGATTCAGCTTCGACGGCCGGCTCGGTCTAGCGGTAAGGCTTTTGACTCGCAATCCCGAAGTTCATGGGATCGAAACCCAGCGAAATAAATTTTATTTGAATAATTTGTGTTATTTCACAATTAACTCATTTAAAATAATATATAGTATATTTGTGGCACGTTCCAGAGTGGAAGATACTCTCAGAAATGCCCTGGTGTAAGACCACCATTCAGAATTGAAACGTTGCTTGAAATGGCTTCTGCCGTGTTTGGTGACCAAATCTGAATAGCCAGGTACTTCCCCACCTTCCTTTTCCCCATCTCCTTCCCCTCCCCGCTACCTACAGCCTCACAACATACCCCAACTGGGGATGCCATAGTCTCACTGGCTCCAGACGGGAGCAGCTGAGACTGGAGCCAGTGAGACTATGGCATTCCCAATTGGGGTACATTGTGAGGCTGAAGGTAGTGGGAAGGGGAAGGAGATATGCAAGAGGGAGGTGGGGAAGTACCTGGCTCTTCAGATCTGGTCATCAAACACATTCAAAGTCATTTCAAGCGACGTTTCTATTCTGAATGGTGGTCATACACCAGGGCGATATTGAGAGTATCTTCCACTCTCGAACATTCCGCAAATATTAATTAATTAATATACCACAAATTAATCAAATAAAATTTATTTGTGCACAAACCTGCGACCTTCGGATTGTGAGTCGAGAGTCTTACCTCGGGACCACAGACCCGTCGCTTTGTTTGAAATTTTACATACGCAGATTTTATTTGTGGCGCGGCGCGTACAGCGTGGCGTCAGACATGCACTCGAAGCCAGGTTCTGAAATTCAACCACGCAGACGCTAACCTATTAATACCATTCGATTATCAATAAACATTATCGTTATAAACATTACCATTCGATTATCATTATATGTTTGCCCTGAAAAAGGAACGGTCGTTCTGAAACCGTTCGGCATTAATAAAATGTATTAGTGGTTCTAAAAAAGAAATATTGTTTATTTTATATATCATTGTTTTTGTCAGATGAACCAGGAGGTGAGATTGACACCGAGAAACTTGCGTTTGGCATCGAGCGCTTTCTGTGTGTATTCCAATCCCAGTTGGACGAGCATACCATCATTTACAACGGAACTGTGGACGGCATTCGGCTGCGAGGAAAGGCACCCGTGGAAGACAAAGGGGACAAGTTGTCAGTCCTGGAGATGCTGAACGGAGCAGATCTGGTAGACCTTCACACCACAATGGACAGCAGGGGGTCTAACAAAAGCAACACTTTCAGGTAAACAAAACTGTGAAAGCCTTTTAAATTTATTTTTGTCTTCCCAGAAAGACTGTTCCATCAATATGGATTAAAACTGGATTTGAAATCAGCAGGTGGTGAGGTTTGTCTAGGTCTTGGCGGTGTATGTGTTTGCCCACCAGGCTTAGCGGGCCGGATTGGAAGAGACTGGTTGAGGGAGATCTAACCCAGACTTCTCCAGTCGGGCTCTCTCGACCAATCGACTTGAATCACAGTGGGAGGGGTGGATTCATATGTGCGTCGCTCCTGGACACACTGACAGCCAAATTACTACCTTTTCCTTCCCGGAACTTTCTCTCCTTCCCTTTCCAAAAAGACCCTAGACACAGCATCCTCGAAAATGACATAGATTTTTTCTCAGGGCCTTCGGTGTGGCTTCGCCTTCATTGGCTTTCAATTTGGGAAGCGGGTATGGGTACCTCTGTTATAGGTCACCCCAAGTGGTTCTTTACGTTTGGTGACTTAGCAGGGGTGCCCGGGTTCACGGGGTGAGGTTTGTCTAGGTCTTGGTGGCGAATGCGTTTGCCGGATTGAGAGAGACTAGTTGAGGGAGATCTAACCTAGACCTCTCGAGTCGGACTCTCGACCCATCGTCGACTCTCGAGCCTTGCATCACAGTAGAAGGAATGGATTCATACGCGCGTCACTCCTGGACACATTGACCGCCAGATTCCTACCCACCCCTCATACCTTTTCCTTCCCGGAACTTTCAAGATGACAGATTTTTTTCCTCAAGCCCTTCTGTGTGGAGCTAATGTAAAAAAAATAATAATAATGTACAGCTTCTGGTAAGCAACAGGCAGTCCTGATGAGAGACAGTGAACAGTGAGACGAAAAGGTGGTCTTTCAAATCCTTCACATCATTCCCAGCAGTACAGTGGCCAGACGTGACCCCTATGAAGATGGGATAGTGAAGAATCCTGGGGGGACTAAATAACTTAATTACTACAAGAAACAACTATTTTCTAATTAACGCACTTTAAGTGGGAAGGTAGTTCTGCCTTTTACGTTAGTCCTACTTGAATACCTGGAAAGGCATTGCTGTCAAATATCGAACGTTATTAAAAGGTTAACGTCTGTAGGGTTGAAATTTAAGAACCCGGCTTCGAGTGCATCTCCGACGCCGCGCCTTTTAAACATCTGTGTATGTGAAGTTTCAAACAAAGCTACCGTTGTAATTTGGTTTCGAATTGAAACGAGACAAGTTCGTATATAATATAATAGTGTAATTTTGCGGCAGAGCAGAGACCAGAGCTCAGGATAACGGGCAATGTAGTTTTCTGTCAGGTAGGTAGGTTTTCAGAAAATAAAAGAATGAATTTTAATTTAAACATGAAAGTGCATTATTTATTTTAAACATGAAAGTGCAGAATTTCGTACCAATGTAACCAAAAGCATACAAAAGAAAATACACATACCAGATGGACTCGTTACCAACGCTATTCTAACTAACGGAATTTTCTCCGGATGACGACCGCACACTTGCTGCGTGGAGGGAAACGGTTCTGGGACGAGACTTCTAGTCTCAACAACCGGGGATGGCGCGGAATCCGGGGAACCTCGGTCATCCTTCTATTTTAGGGAGAATACCGCTACATCTCCCAGGAGCGGCACCAGCCTCAGGCTGTCTGAACAATCTCCTTCCGAAGGCACGTGGACCAACCAGCCTCCAAGTCTTTAGAATTTCGGAAGATCAATCAATAATCCGTGACTTGGCGACGCGGGGACATAAAGGCTTATTATACCAGCCACAAAACCGGGACAATCACTTTGTAATTTCACTCCAAAACATTTTTTACAAATGGCCAACCGCCATCACCGGTAAAAAGTGGAATTCGCAAATCATCCACTCAAATAATCACGTAAATGATCTATTCATGTTACGAAAAACACCCTGCGCCTTTTTTAAGTTAAAACAAAACTTGTATTCACATGATTTTCTGTGATTTAAACACCATAATGGTTAGTGACTAATTTCCGAAAAAGCTGCCCATGCTGATTCGGGAGGAAGTGACCATAAACAAAAAAACCATCCCTCTTTCCCAAAAAATTACCAGTCTCCAAAAAAAAAACACCATAGACAAAATAACCAAATAGGCAAGAACTGCACTAGTCACATAATATTTATGTGACAGAATTTAAGAATTCGTCAAAGATGGCACCACTTAAGTTAGCAGATGGAATGAGGACATGCCCCTGGCAGGTATAAGTGTGGTGAACATATGTGTTAACCGGTCAAAGGCCATGACATTTAGCGGAAATTCGCGGAACTTCGCAAAAAAACACTAAAAAACCACCACTTTGAATTTTGAATTGAATGTTTTGTTGATAAATTTTGAGCTATTGTATATTTTATTAACTGAAACACGTTCACATCACAATAAACTATCTATGAAAACCACATTACTTGCATTTATTACGTAAATTAATAGGTTTTATGATCGTTTTATTCGCGATACACCCATTAATTGCGACCGTTAAATTCGCGGCAAATTCTGACAGCCGATTGTCATAGAAGAAATCGTTTTAAAAATATTCCAGGGTGACAAGGTGAATGAAACTTGTAGCGTTTCCGAGAGTAATGACGGCGCAAGCGATTCTGACACTGTTCTTCATACAAATTGTGTACATAGAAGGGCCAAAATCGTAGACCAAAAGTTTTTTGTCGGAAGTATTATTCAAATATTTGAATTATTTTCTCGCGCATGCGCATATGACGCGCGCGCCGGCGCGTCTCCGGCCTCCCAACGGTTAAGGTATGAAAGAGATATGCGTGTATGAGTGAGACAGCATGAGTAATGTATAAAAGGGTATGATTGTTGTCCATTCGTCCTCTTTGCAAATAGGCTTCTTGGAACAACACACTGTACAGATCTCCTAATAAATGCTTCATAAGACTACCCACGTCTTATTATTATTATCTCTTCACCTCAAGTACTGAGATCACCACAAAAAGAAACTGGATCCATCACAAATTGGATGTCCAGATCATCACAATAAGTACTACGGATTTGTAAATTTGAGTATCTCTCCGGATATGGAAAGATTGACGATAATACTTAGAGGTGTGAATAATAGTATCACGTGGCTTTATATTACATATGACGTCATTGCCTGTCGCAGTTACTTTGTCCCGGTGACTAGCTATCACTGGATCACAGTGGATCCGAGGAACCGGCTATTTTTGGAACCAGTTCCTATCGGATTTATAAAATCGTCTACGCGCCGTTAGACATTGTAAATTTTTTAAATATTTATTAAATATTTTTTTTATTTTTATTTTTTTATTTTTTTATATTTTTTTTTATTTTTTTTTATTTTTTTGAATGTAGCTATTACTTTGTGGTTATCCATTATAATAAAATGAATTATTTATTAAATATTCTTCTATGTAAAGGTAAAAAAAAAGAGGTGACAAAATTGCATATTATACATTTATACAATAGAATAAGTGCTTTTTTTTTTTTTTTTTTTTTACATAATCCGTGATTTTAGTACAGTTTTCACATAAAAACATCCCGTGAGTCATTTTTACAATTTTTTATGTTTCCATTCTAAATTTTAATATTTATAAATGTTAATATTTATTTGTAATATAACAATTTGAAACCTTATTTCATAACACTGATTCATAGCATTAACGATATTTTCGCGAATTAAAGCGATAAATGGTGTTTTTAGCGATAAATATGTTCAAACGCGAAATAGCAGCGATTTTTACGACAAAACTCAACTCAAAAACTCGAGTATTGATTACATTTTAGAGCAGCTTACAGATAGTAGTACGGCAACTTTGATATGTATTCATTTGACATTTGTTGACGGAGTGTGTGGCCAATTTGTCAAACTAACTAACCATCACATTGTTTCTCCGCAGGGGTAGGCAGTAGTACTGTATTAAAATATAACTAGCCGTTGGAAACAATAGTTATATTATTTCAACGTCCAACGCTGTTGAAAATAATTAGCGCCAACAGTTGAAATATAATACCTACATGCGAATATTATTCAACGCAGTCAACGATTCAACTGCCTAATAAATAAAAAGGGTTAAGAGTTTGTACTTCGTGAACAACATTACTCGATATTTTAAATGGTCTTTTGGTTATGTACGTACCTACTGCACGTTTTTTTTTTATTTTCCCATCCAATACGGCCGATACCCAGCGCCATGGAACAATCAAATTTATCAACGACAAGCAAAAAATAACCTATTGATAATTGTCAATGTTTTGTACCTATTGTTTTCAACAGTGTTGGAATGATTAAGTCAAAAGGGTCAAGAGATCACACTTCGTGAACGATATTATACCCAATTACACAAGGTCTTTTGGTAATGTACATACCTACTGCACGTTTTATTTTATTTTCCCATCCAATACGGCCGATACTCATCGCCATGGAACAATCAAATTTATCAACGACAAGCAAAAAAATAACCTATTGATAAATGTCAATGTTTTGTACCTATTGTTTTCAACGGTGTTGGAATGATTAAGTCAAAAGGGTCAAGAGATCACACTTCGTGAATGATATTATACCCAATTACACAAGGTCTTTTGGTAATGTACATACCTACTGCACGTTTTTTTTTATTTTCCCGTCCAATACGGCCGATACGTAGCGCCAAGCAACAAGCGAATTTATCAGTGACAAGCAAAATATATCTTCAACAGGATAATATTTTCAACACCGAAACCAACGTCTTCCAACAGTTTCAACTTTCAACGTTATTATAGGATTATTATTACGTGTGTGTCGCGTGGGGCATAGAGATAATAATAATTAATAATACATCAATGATTCGGGGAACCACCCGTTAAAAGGGATTCCTTAATACGATTTTGATATATTTTTTGTTAGTATCGTGTCTATCTCCTATTATAGTTGCGTCAACGTCGACGTTATTTTCAACAGTTGTAAATTGCCAACGATAACGACGTTGGCGTTGGATAGAATTATCGTCAACGCCCAGTACTAGTAGGCAGAGAGGACGGACCGCCAAACAACTTGGTCTTGGCACACACTCTTTGCCTCACTCACATTCATACATCGTCTCATACATTCTATTCTATTATTCTGACTTTTGACATGGCCCGACTCAAGTATCTGATTCACTTGATCGTGCCATGTCTTTCTCGGACGTCCCCGACTTCTTCTACCATTCACATTCGCGTCGTATATTCTTCTTACACTACTTTCTTCGTTCATTCGCTCTACATGCCCAAACCATCTGAGGGTCCCTTTCTTAATCTTACTCATTATGCTTACATCAGCCTAACATTCTTTGCGGATATCCACATTTCTCACATGATCATACATTGTTTTACCACAAATACGTCTCTGTCAAATTGGTAAATATATTACAAGGGTCTAAATATCCATACGTTCATTTGTCCCTAAGCCTTACTTTAAAAAAAAAATTGTGATGGTGTTTTCCCTGCCAAAACCTTAAAGGCTGTGCAGGAGGTAAAGAACCAGGTTGTCTTAACCCAAATAAAAACACAAATAAGAGAGACTAGCATCTCATATGCTGAACCGTCAAGATAACAGCACTAATCTATTTCTTGAGCACGCAGATAAAATGTTCAATCCTGCGATTGTAGGTCAGATTGTCCAGCGATCAGACGCCATTCTTTTAGCAAGTAAAAGTAGGCTTGCACCAACATTCAAATCTGTTGATGGAATGTTGACTGATTTCCTGGAAGGTAACAGGTATTTTCAAAGACAGCTTGTAGAGCAAGTGAGGGATGGAGTCACTGTAGACATAATTCAGCTACTCTTAGCTGAAAAAATTGTTCACAGAGAATTTGCTGAGGCAGCTCCAAAGATATTCAAATACAGAAGAGATATGCTATGGTGTCCGCGCAACTGTCGCCGGACTACGCGCTAATTAGCGTAGTTTTCACACAAAAAGAATTTGTTCATTTCGTTGATTTTTTGAAAATGCGCATTAATATTATTTTGAATAAGGAAAGAATTCGTTCATTTAGTTTAACGTTCGTTTGGTTTATTCGTTAATTATTTGTTCTTTTAGTTTATTTGTTCTTTTAGTTTATTTGTTAATTGGTAAACAATATCGGCGACACCCGGAAGCACAGACCCACATAGTAAAAACAGCAGATGGCACATCTACTTATATTTCAATATCTTTGGGCAGCTCTGATGACTGTGTGGGCCCCTGTGAATAGTGTCGCTATAATCTTGTATTGACAAATGGTTGAACGAACATGACACACTCTACTGTAGAAACATGTGCCATGTTGAGTTTCAATCAATAATACAATAAACATGTTTCAAGTGATTTTGCTAATTTAATTGTTTTTCCCCTCTTGCCGACTCCCATTCCTTGACGTTATCCTATTTAGCTATAAACGCTATGAAAACGGAAAATTAAAGCTATAAAAGCTATTTTTTAAATAATTAATGCCACATTTCTTAAAAATTAAAGCTATGAATCAATGCCTCTATTCATAACCTTTCAAAAACAGTTTTTAGTATTCGGCTACGTTCAGAAATGTTTCATTTATAGAGCTTTAGTTGTGAAGCGGAAATAACACAAAGTTTTTATAAATCTGACAGTTCATTTAAGACAAAAAAACTTGTGTAGAGAACTATACTCAACAGCCGAATAATTGGGTTTTATATGCTGGCAACCCAGCTGACGTGAGCTTGCGTTAATTCCGTTCGGCAAAGGTACCGAACCTCATTCGTTTTTCGACTACCCGACGAGCGGTTGTATGTGAGAGTGTCGTTCCCTACAAAATCTTCTGATAAAAATACTTGTTGTGTTTTACGAAATTTAAATAAACCCTAACTTCAGTATTAAATATTTCTTTATATCTTTCCAAGTGTTTACTGAAGCATATAAATGTTATTAATAATTTAATAATTATTTGCAATAACTTTAGAATAAAAATAATAATAGGTCCACTCTGGATGATAACTATACCCAGTCTAGTTTTCTTTAATTACAATAAAACTCCATAAACATGTTGAGTTAATAAATAAGCGCTCCAGTAAACAATTGAAGATAATTTTTATTCGTTTTAAAAAATTTAAAAACCATACTTGTTTATACATTTAAGTATCGCTCTTATATATCTCATTTAAGTATTTATTTTTTTTCATCGTTAAAAAACTGGGCGGGAGGTATGTAGAGAATGATACTCAACAGCCGAATAATTGGGTTTTATACGCTGGCAACTCAGCTGACGTGAGCTTGCGTTAATTCCGTTCGGCAAAGTACCGAACCTCATTAGTTTTTCGACTACCCGACGAGCGGTTGTATGTGAGAGTGTCGTTCCCTACAAAATCTTCTGATAAAAATACTTGCTGTGTTTTACGAAATTTTAATAAACCCTAACTTCAGTATTAAATATTTCTTTCAATTAATATCACGGTACATTTGGTAACCCAGTGGAGTCAGATAAAGAAGTAAGTATAACACCAAGCGGATCGCCGAACTAAGTCCGCGTGGCCGCCATTATACAAATTCTACTCACAACATCTTTTACCAAACTTGCATAATAGCAAAATACCTGAGTGGTTAAAACAAATTGCTTTTTTTCCAGTAGGTTAATTGTTTTCTTCTGCCTGAAGTGTGTTAATATCATCAAAATAACAATGTTGCAAGTTTCTTGTGGTGTGAAAAATATGGAGCGATGTATTTATGTAGGTGTTAAATTCCAAGATAAATTTAATATCAACTTCTCTTATTGTGTGATAATTTGCTGACTTTTTACAGTGAGTCACTCTTCTACATTACTTTTCCAGGAATGAACATGATAACCTTAGCATAAATATATTGCAAGCAATCATTTTTACTGTAAGAATGTACATTGGACGCTTTCATATTTACTGTGATGATTCATGGTAACATTATTGTGACTGCATAAAAAAGTGATAATGCTGCAGCTACTTCAAAAGACGAGATAAAATAAAACCCCGACTGTGCGAAACGGACAGTCATTTGATAGATTCTCCTAACTTAACAATCGGATTGCAAACTTTAGAGTACATGCGTTAGGTGGGAATGCTGTCCTTGTTATTTATTATCCATTATTTATTTAATATCAACGTTATAAATATACCATAAACACAGATTACATGTCACAATCATAGTTAACCCCGCCGAAAATCGCCATTTAAGCACTTTAACTGTCTCTAACGAAATGACATTTTACGAAAACTTTTTGTTATCACCGCTTCTAGGCTTGTTGAAAAAGTATCGATATATCGATATTTTTAATTCAATATATCGATATTTTTAGATATATCGATAGAAAATATCCTATATAGCAAATTGGATCAAAAACGATATTTTTATGTTTTTAAAGTCACTAGAATCCAAAACCGTATAGGAACGAACGGAAAAAGTAACTGTATTGGGTTATGACATCTGGCGGTTGAAATTTTAACTATTAATAGCTTACAAATCTATTGTCTTTGCATTAGTATTTGTGATCACTAATACTATCTCATGTGTGTAGGTACATACATAGAAATGTATGCTATTTTTCGCCATTTTTTTCTAAGCCACTCCTAAATTGCATCAATCCCAATCCCAATTGTCTATGATTATTGACTATACCTTGTTCCAAACACGAAGTCCTTTTTGACAGATTAATACGCCAATAGAATGTTACTGAGATGCATACAAACGTTGTATGCTTCTCAGTTTACATATAAGTTTGAAGACAGCTTTTTAGTTTTTGATATTTTTGTAATTATTACCTAATAAAAATGAATACTGATAAAGATACCTTAATTTTTATTGAGATTTTTGTACATTAAAAAAAGCACATTGTGTGTAAAAATTACTATTGAGCTGAATACACTATTATTTTAAAAACGCAAAATCTCTTGAAAATTTGACCGATATATTGATATTTTTTCCTCGATATATCGACGTCGATATTGATATTTTAATAAATATCGATACATCGATATATCGATTTTTTTTTTCACTTTCGACATCCCTAACCGCTTCACAATTAAAGCTCTATAAATGAAACATTTCTGAACGTAGTCGAATAGTAAAAACTGTTTTAGAAAGGTTACAAAATAAGCTTTCAAATTATTGTATTACTGTAATATCCGTCTGCGCCAGTTGTAAAGTCAGCTCTTAGCCAGTTGTGGTGTCAGAGCCAATTCAGATGCGGACTTACAGATGTGTAAGACGAAGTATTATATAGTGGGTAGTACACTAAATGAAGAGCGTAACAGTATTATATACTGGTATTTATTAGGGAGCTGCCTTAAGCAAAAGAGGACGAATCTAGCACGCATCGCCTTATATTCACGCAAGCATGCTATCTCGCTTGCACTCATACAATTCACACAGACATTAAATTACAAATAAATATTAGCATTTGTAAATATTAAAATTTAGAACGCAAACATTAAAAATGGGTAAAAATGACTCACCTGATGTTTTTATGTGAAAACGGTACTAAAATCACAGATTATGTAAACAACAATATTTATTATATTGTATATATGGGTAATAAACACTTTGCACCTCATTTTTTTATCATTTCATATAAAAAATATTTAATAAAAATTTAAAATATGGAGCGCGGTGGAGCCGCCGGTAGTAAATTTGCGTGGGTAAATATTTTTGTCAATTACACGACTGACAGCTGATTCCTGTTATATATTTCTATAGACAACTTGATAGGGATGTACAGCTTGATCTACTATCGACCTTTTACTTTTTGTTTTAGGGATGTAACTAAAACAATAACGGAGTTAGAACGATTTCTGTGGAAATACACGCGCTGACGTATAAACACGCTTATTGTACTTGACTGCTGTTCTATTTCTACCGCTTATATCTGCTTACGTTGCGGAGGGGTTAAATAAGAAATAATAAAAAAAAAGAGTATAACAGTTAATTGTGGCATTTGGTTGAGAAATGTCACAAAGACTGTCCGGCAAATTGTTCCATAGCCAAGCTGTTGAACTCAAGAACGATTCACAGAAACGACCTATTCTCATGTGACTAATGTCAACCGTGTACAAATGTTGGGCGCATGTTTGGCGTATTTTCCAACTATGCACCGGTGCCGAAGGGATCAATGATACTAGTTCCTCAGAGCATCTTCCACTGAAATATCGGTAGAACAAAGATAGCATTCCCACCCAACACTTGTTAAATTAGGAGAATTTAACAGACGGACCGCCCGTTTCTGCAGAGAGTCGAGGGTTTTATTCAGGTATTTTTCGAATTCAACCGTGGGGCGCACTTGTGATTTGTACAGGATTTGTTAGCAGTTGTGTACTATTAAAGTATCTGCAGGCCCTGTACAGTTGTTATCTCGCAAAAAGTGTGTGCCCGTTTTAAAGTGTAATTGTGGGATAAGTTACGGGTTAAAAATGAAATTGAGGGTAATGTATGCGGGTAATGTGTGATTGTATCTGCTAGCTTTTTTTAAGGGCGCCACTGGTTGTTAAACCAGGCTAACAGACGGTAGAGCAAAATTCCCTATCAGGGCCTTGGGGATTAAATACTTTATAATCAATAAAGATTTTTAATAATGAAAAGAAAGACAGTATTCGTATAACAGATTACATATTATATTTCAAAACAAATAAAAATCAGTTAACCAATAAAGATCATTTAAAATTATTATAATGAGAGACTCACCCCAGGATCGACCAAAATCTATTCTAGCTAAAAATTATTACTCAAGACCGATAGCAACGAGGATTGATGTATGATGCCCTCCGCTTATGCTGCTGTACATCATTCGTCTTACAGTGATGAGCCAGTCTCAGATCAGGACCAGTGCCACGGTCAGGTTAGCCGCATTCCATGCGTAATGTTGATGGATCTCCAAGTTTGTAATAATTTTTCTCCAAATCAGTCCGAAAGACAGTTACGTCGACGAAACTCCGAGTTTGTAAAAATATTATAATTTACAGTCGCTGCAGGAAAATACAGTTGAGCCAGTATCCCGGTCAGTTAAATTCTTTTATGGTTTCTTATGGTTTCACGCCATTTTAAATAAGAAGGTAGCGGAACACGCGGGATAATACTTTACATTACGTAAGTTTTCAACAAAATTCAAATGATTGTTTAAAAGAAACTGCATTTTATATAAAATCAGAAAATACACGATGACCCTCGAAAAGGAGTCTACCTCTCCAGGCTTCTTTTCAATGAGTGCCGAGCTCTAAGGAAAAAATGACTTTTATAACATCTGTTTTCAAAAATAATTGAATGGCCCAAAATTCTATATTTAAAGAAAAATCAACTGGCGTTTCAAACCAAACAAATATTGATAAATTAGGGGTATGTGACTAGACTCAATTGTGATGAAATGGAATTAAATATTTCATAACACAGTAAGCCCACTTTTTGAGAGGCTAACTTTGCTCTGGCTTTGATGGAGCCCCCATATCTAAACTGATCACTTAGAAGAGTTACAACAAGCATATCAATGGAGGTCCTGTTCGAAAGATTGCTTCCGTTGAAGGAAAATAGATTTTCATTTCGATCTCTTTTAGATGTAATCAGACATGATTGGGTCTTTGAAACATTTAATTGAGGTAACATTTAAACGAGGTAACCATCCATTCTTTGCTTCAAAGCCCTCCGAGTCGTTGGAATTTGCGAGCCCTTTGGGGACTTATCAAACAAAAAGCTATCATGGACTATACTGTCATCCGCGTAACAATGAATTGGTGCACATGTCAAAAGGTCATTGATGTGCAACAAAAACAAAGTCGGAGATATAACAGATCCCTGTGGGACGCCAGCATTTATCGAGTGCGAGGAAGAGGTGAAACCATCAGCTGAATCCTCTGAATCGATCTCTCCCTCAAAAAGTCGGCATCTCTTTTAGATTTATATTTCGTGTTATATATCTTCTTAAAATCAGGTAATTCTTCCAGGATTCACAAGACAAGGAAGTTCTGGTCGCAGGCCTACCTCGCTGGTCTGAACAACATCGTCATTGGACACCGGGACAAGTTCGGAGAACTGCTTTCGGTGGAGGAATCTTCTCCCACCGAGATGCATCGAATCGCCAATGTAAGAATATTGCTTCAATAGTGTCAAACGAACCAACTCTGATGTATGGCAGTGAGAGAAAGAATGAAACTGAAAACAGTGTTTTTTTTTTTTACATGAGCTCCACACAGGAGGCCCTGAGGAAAATAATTTCCCTCGGGGCCTATGTCATCTTTGGGGATGCTGTGTGGAGGGTTTTTTTAAGGAAAGGAAGGAGAGGAGAGTTCTGGGAAGGAAAAGGGTTTAAGGGGTGGGTAGGAATCTGGGGTTCAGTGTGTCTTGGTCATCCGCCTCCAAGACCTAGACAAACCTCACCCTATGAACCCGGGCACCCCTGCTAAATCACCAAACGTAGCGAACCACTTGGGGTGACCTATGGCAGAGGTATTGGTTATCCAATAAAGGTTCCCGGGGCGGCGGTACCCACTCCCGCCTCCCAAATTGAGTGTGCAATATATACTTAGTGTGAATGATGAATATTTGGAGCAAGTGGTTTGGAGCAGAGGCAAATAAAAAGATTTTGTAATATTTTTAAGAAGAATAAATTAATAATATAAATAATTGAATTTATTAATTGGATGAGTTAGTTTGTGTATTTAGGAAGTATGTTTACGAGAGATGGTAAGGCTGATAGATGTATTGAAAGAAGGGTAAATGTAGGTAAATTCCATTAATGGAGGACTGAACGGTATAAAAATAAAAAGTTATCTATAATGAAGTGATAATACATAATTTACTGCAGTATGGTGTGGTACTGTAAGATATGGAAAGAATGCAAGGCTGAAGTAAATGTAATGAATAAGATTAAAATAGGAACATTTGATTTTTTTTTACATTAACTCCACACAGAAAATAATTTCCCTCAGGGCCTATGTCATCTGAGGGTCTTTTTGAGGAGAGGACGGAATGAACATTGGTCTTGAAGAGACTCTTGTTGTAGGAAGGAGGAAACACAGAGGCCGGCAAATCGTTCCACAACTGAGCTGTTGAACTCAAGAACGAGTCGAAGAAGCGATCCATTCACATGTGACAAATGTCAATCGTGTACATATGTTGGGGGCGCGTTTGGCGTGTTTCCCGATTATGCAACGGTGCCGACGGGATCAATGACGCTAATTTCTCGGAGCATCTTTATTGAAATACCGGTAGAACAAGGATAGCATTCCCACCTGACGCCTGTGCTCTAAAGGTTACAATCCGTTTGTTAAGATAGGAGAATCATTCTGACGCATTGGAGCTCCGGATCGGAGGTGGCTGACAAATTCTACTGGGCACACTTGCGATGTGTAAAGGGTTAGCAGTTGTGTACTATTTAAGTATCTGCGGTCCCTGTACAGCACGCACAGTTTTTGTGAGGCTAACTTAACTCTGAGCCCCCGTACCTGAGCTGATCACTTAGAGTTACACCAAGCATATCAATGGAGGGCCTGTTGGGAAGATTGCTTCCGTTGAAGGAGACTAGATTTTTATTTTGATCCCTTTTGACGTAGTGATTGATATTTTCAGAAATCTTGGAGTCCGGAAACCTGCCTGAAGTTGTGCAACAGAACCTTGAGCGGTGTTAAGAAGGCCCTGGTGGAGAAGGCAGCCAGTTTGTCCCTGAAGCACGATTTGGAACCTTGCAAGGTCCCAAACATAGAAATGTTCTTTAGGCGTCAAGGAGAAAACTTAGTTCAGGTCTCCTCTGGAATAGAGGACTTTCCCAATATCCATTGCGATAAGTTGATCTGAAATGTTATGATATTTTTTTATTTTATACAATAACTTTTACATATTTTAACCCCTCATGTCCCTCGTATGTCAAAATATTTTGGCTTTACAATAAAATCCAAATAAATAGAATATTTCTGAATGTATCCGAAAACTAAAAACTGTCTTTGAAAGGTGATAAAATACGCTTTCAAATTTTATAAACCCAAACAAAGATATAATTTTTGAAATATTAAAATTTTGCATGCAAACCTACAAAAGTTTTAAAAATGGCTCACCTTACACTTTTTCTAATTAAAGATACTGATAATGAAAAATAAATTAAAACACCCACATATTTTATTTGACAAATTAATCTTAAACATTATTTTCATTTTTGTTTTGAAGCAGTATGTCCGTTGGTTTTTTGAAAGTTCACGTAGGCTCCATATTTAATCAAATTTATAACAATCTCCCGATGACCATTAGCTGCTGCTAAGTGCAACGGGCGCCTGCCTTGATGATTCTTGGCATTGACATCAGCTCCGTTCTCCAGTAGATACTGCACCAGATCTGCGTGCCCTTGCTCAGCAGCTATGTGCAGAGGAGTTAGATCATTGCCATCATCACCTGCAGTATCAACTTCTAATTGACCGATTCCATAAAATTGTTTGCTGATGCGTAATCTAAAGAAGTAAACCATTGACGTGGCTTTCCAATTATGAGTATTTTTTATAATTTTGGCTAACAATTCAACCGATATATCAGAAAAACTCATTTGTTCAATGTCTGAACAATTGAGTTCTTCATTTTCTATCCAGGGACCTGCCTCATTATGTTTTATATCTTTACTCCAAATGTTTGTCCAAAAATCGCGCATATCTGATTCAGATGGCAACGGAATATTATTATTCGAAATAATATTTTGTTTATCATCAAGTTTGGAATAAAATATTTTCTCATTTTTCTGAAATAATCTATTATTATTTCTTTTATTATACGTATAATTATATCTTTTTAATCTACTAGCTTTTACACATAATTTTGTTTTAATAAATCTAATAAATCATTGATTATATTTTCATTTTTATTACTACCAATGTTATAACCAAATTTTCTCCCAATTTCATCTACATGTCTCAAAATATTTCTACTTCTATTCCCATTTTTATATTCAATTACTCTAGCTATACTACTTCTTAAAAATACTACATCATTTTCTAATCTAATCTGCCATTCTGGTTTACTATAACTATATGATCTATCATCAGAGGATGTTAATTTAACTCCTAACTTAGTACATATAGTGATAGCACTAGCGTACACTATTGTATGAAGATCTAAAAAACTAATATCGTCAAATATTGTTTTTGGTAAAATTAAATTATTTAATTCAGAAATTAATTTAGATAATATTTTTGACGTATGCAATTTTGGTAATTTTGGTCTAACTGTGGGCTATATATCTATTTATATTATTATGAAGCAAGTTAGCTAATTCTATTACATTATCATCTAGTAAGTTTAAATTTGCAATGTTGATTTCCCTAAGATTATGAATAGCGTCTAAGTTATTTGAATCTACTGTAATATCACTGGATTCTTCTACTAGAATATTATCTAAACTGTCTTCATTCAATGCATCTAATATAACATTACTACTCGTATTAATTTGTTCTATCTCAAAATACTGTTGTTTACCTTAGTTACTGAAGTCCTCACAAAAGGAAAAATTTTATATCGTATTTATTTATCTAAATATCCTACGGTTCACTGGCAGTTTATTTATTAGGTTATCTAATATACTTATTTTCAAATATTTATATGTTTTGGGATCAAAGCTAATTCTTTTCTATCTGATACAATAAAAAAAATCAGAGAGCCAAAATACAACCAAACGTCGAGGCTAGTGTTGCTAAGCAATTTTTACGCACCAGATTTAAATGTCCAGGTTTAATTTTCCCCACAGGAAAAACTAAACCCTTTCACACACTTCCCAAATGATCATCTGGTCAATCCACGTTATGCAATTGCACTATATAAGTATTATAATTACAAAACAATACAAGAACAACATGTCAACCTACCAGAGACCAGATGGGAAAATAATTCACCGACTCTAGATATTTTCATATCAGAGGGTTCGGCTCTGTGGAATTCCTAATTGAACCTATAAATCCTACTGATCCCTCAATATAAATATTTAAAAAATCTTTTGTAATCCTACATGTATTTAAAATTACCGATTTTTGCATTTTTATATATAAATTCTTTGACAAATCTAATACGCCTAAATTTTGAATCTGAGACCTAGGTATAATGCCAGTAGCCGAAATAACAAATGGTAATATTAATAATAGTTGATTATGTTGGCAATAGGTAAATATATTGTTTAAATCATGTTGTAAATTGACACAAACGTTTAGACTTTTTATTGGCTTGTATAGCTTGGCATCATCAGCAAATAATTCTACTTGGTCCACTTGGCACGCTGAGTTAGCGATTGGAGGTATTCAACCTTCCATCGTTTCCAAAAGTCCTGCTGAAAACGTTGAATAAGTTGCCAACGACTCAGACGGTTGATTTTCAGATCAGTATAATCCTCATCCGGCACGGAGGTCAAGGGTTCCAAAGTCAAAAAATGACCTGGAGTTAACACTCGCAAATCGTTTGGGTCATAACTCATCGGGTAGAGAGGTCGAGAGTTTAACATGGCCTCAATCTGCACGAAGAGTGTTGTCAATTCCTCGAAAGTTAACGTTTGGTTACCAATTATGCGATAAAAATGAGATTTAACCGATTTAATTTGAATCTCCCATACGCCACCGAAACGGGGACTAGATGGAGGATTGAAACGAAAATCGATTTGTTTTGACTGTGAAGCAGTGTGCATGAACGAATTAAGTTGAGTTTTAGCTCCGACGAAATTTGTACCGCAATCTGAGTGTATGGCATTTACACGACCTCGTCTACCTACAAATGGACGTAGCGCTGCAATGAAAGATTCGGTAGACAAATCTGAAGCTACTTCGAGATGTAGAGCCTTGATGGTAAAACATACGAATAAGCAAAGATAAGCTTTGTCTATCTTAGCGCCGCGGTATTTACCAGCTTTAATGTGAAACGGACCACCGTAATCAACGCCCTGATCGAAAATGGTTTAAGCTGATTAACACGAGCAGCGGGTAGGTCACTCATGAAAGGTTCTAGAGGGGCTGGTTTTATGCGATAACATTGTATACACTTTGACAAACAGTGGCGGATGGCGCGCTTGGGCGACAAAATCCAAAACTGCTGTGTCAACAAATATTGCATTGTGTTAATGCCTGGATGACAATGTTCTCGATGGAGAGTTTCTATCACAAGAAAAGTGAGCTTGGATTCACGAGGAAGTAGGGCAGGATGTTTATGCTCAAATTCAAGCCCAGATCGAGATAACCTGCCACCCACCCTGAGCACACCGTGGTCGTCGATGAATGGATTGAGCTTTCGCATTTATTTCGAAAGAAGGTTGCCCTCATTCAAGCGCGTGATATCATCATTGAAATGTACAGATTGAATATGTTTAACTACTATCAACAGCGAAACGTGAACTTCGGTACGGTTTAATGGAAGATCCGACCGACGAGACTCTTTGTTACGTAGGTTGTAAATGAATCTATGACAATAACCGAGAATGCGTTGAATCTTCCGGAGAGAAGAAAATTGAACAAGTAGTAAGTCCACCAAATTTTCATCCTGTTGGATTAATAACGATTGAACTCGTTCCTCAAAGTGAGGTTCAATTTCGTCGACATTGCCATCTAAGGATGGCCAAGAATCGACTGGCTGAATTAGCCACGGCGGCCCCGCCCACCATAACGTGTTATCAATTAGATCGGCCGGGAATTGACCACGTGAAGCGACGTCCGCTGGATTATCGCCGGATAATACGTGATGCCACGAAGTATCTTCGAGGGCATCCTGGATGTGACTAACACGGTTCGCCACGAAAGTTTTCCAGCGATATGAAGGAGAACGTAACCATGCAAGCACAACGGTTGAATCGGACCACGCAAACGTATTAGAGATTGGAAGCATGGGTACGTATAATTCCTTGACGAATTTTAGTAGATCTGCAAGAAGAACTGCCGCACAAAGTTCAAGACGAGGCAATGAAATCCTTTTGGTGGGTGCGACTCGAGACTTGGCGCAAATTAAAAAGACTTGGACGTTAACGTCAACGTCTGTGGTTCTGTACAGGGCCCGCAGTAATAGTACACAACTGCTAACAGTGCTAACCCCGTACAAATCACAAGTACGTCCCACGGTTGAATTTGGCAGCCACTTCTGGTCTGGAGCTCCCAAATACCTGAAAAAACCCTCGACTCTGAGCAGAAACTTGAGGTCCTTTTGATAGATTCTCCTAACTTAACAAACGGATTGCAATCTTTAGAGCACAGGCGTCAGGTGGGAATGCTATCCTTGTTCTACTGGTATTGCAATGGAAGATGCTCCGAGGAACTAGCGTTATTGATCCCTTCGGAACCGGTGCATAACCGGGAAACACGCCAAACGCGTGCCCAACATATATACACGGTTGACATTAGCCACATGTGAATGAGTCGTTTCTATGACTCATTCTATGTTTCCTCCCTCCTATCTAGAATCTATCAATTGAACCACCGGTTTCTGCACAGAGTCGAGGGTTTTTTTAAGGTATTTTGGGGCTCCAGACCAGAGGTGGCTGCTAAATTCAACAGTGGGGCGCACTTGCGATTTGTACAGTATTAGCAGTTGTGTACTATTAAAGTATCTGCGGGCCGTACAGTACGCCCAGTTTCTGAGAGTCTAAAACTCTGGCTTCGATGGAGCCCCCATTCCTGAGCTGGTCACTTAGAGTTACACCAAGCACATCAAAGGAGGGACTGTTAGGAAGATCGCTTCCGTTGAAGAAGACTAGATTTTAATTTTCATTTACATGTGTTAAATGAAATAAATAAAAATAAATGAATTATGTGATACATAAACTCACAATACAAGCACGCCGGACCGGCCGGCGATCTCAGTTGATGATGGGGGATGACACACGAGCCATGAACTCACCCGAAGTCAGCCAAACGACACGCGATAATTGTGGCCGAAGGTTCGGCAGATTTTCTGCCGAAACGGAAACTGATGCCGAAACTAGATGTTTTTACCGAACCTTGCCAAAACCGAAACCGAACCTTTGGTCGATCACTAGAAATAACACAAAACTGCGCTATACAAATGTTGTGTTATTATAATAATATTATTATCTAACACCTGGGTCCTTTACCACAAAACTATACAAGTGAAGCGGAGATGAGATGTGTCTTTTGAGCAATATGATTGGTCAATTTTTGCACAACATTGCTTCTACGGAAACGCACCCTTAGATAGGGGCACTTACGACAATTTATTGCAACCAAAGGTTCTACCAAAACCAAATGTATTTTGTAATTTGTATTTTGTATCTGAAAGAAAAAAAATGGTTAAAATACTGTATTTCAAATACACGACTTGAAAGTATTTTGTATTTCGTATTTTAATTAATTACAGCAAAGCATGTATTTTGCCCAGCCCTGGTCATTTGTCACATGTGAACGGGTCGCTTCTTCGACTCGTTCTTGTGTTCGACAGCTCGGCTGTGGAACGATATGCCGGCCTTGGTGTTTCCTCCTTCCTACAACATGGGTCTCTTCAAGACCTGTTTATTCCTTTCTCCCCTCAAAAAGACCCTCCACACAGCATCTCAGATGACATAGACCCTGAGGGAAATTATTTTCCTCGGGGCCT
Organism: Limnephilus rhombicus; assembly: GCA_929108145.2. NCBI lineage: Eukaryota > Metazoa > Arthropoda > Insecta > Trichoptera > Limnephilidae > Limnephilus > Limnephilus rhombicus. The sequence continues at coordinate 17,760,028 of OV815298.1, read as the reverse complement.
CCTGTGTGGAGTTAATGTAAAAAAAAAAAATTTCAAATATCGTGGAGATAATCCAATGAATCCCCATGACAAAATACTGAACTACTTATTTGCGTAGTTTCGGGCGGGAATCACTCACTTTCAAATTAAGTTCGATAATAATCTTAACATAATTGACCCAATATTAATCGAGCTCAGCATCAAGACAAAGATGGCAGTGTTTAAAACGGTATACCCCCCGATGCTCACTTACGGCCACCAGACATGGATGCTAAAAGAACGAACACGCTCTAGAGTCCAAGCTGCCGAAATGAGGTACTTGAGAGGAGTGGCAGGGGTTACGAAATGGGAATATATAAGAAACTCAATGATCCGAGATGATCTAAACATTGAACCACTGCTACTCTTCATAGAAAAATCGCAACTGAGGTGGCTTGGGCATGTACTAAGAATGTCTGACGACCGAATTCCGAGGAAGATACTGAGTGCGATTCCAGAGGGTAGTCGTCCAGTGGGCTGCCCCAGACACAGTTGGGCGAGACAACTCCAGAAACTGTCTGAGGAGAGGATGGGGCTACTACGGACAGAGGCCGAACAATCCGCACAAGACAGGGACGTATGGAGGAGCCATGTCGAGGCAATGGGTCCCCGACCCGAATAGGATAAGGGGAAGAAGATGCTGATGGTGAATAATCTTGAAATTAAAAGCGTTATTTTTATTATACTATTAGTACTATAGCTGACCCGACGAACTTCGTACCAGCTCAGAATCAATAACTGTTGTGTTGGTCAGGCCGCCCCCCCCCCCCCTTCCGCTCCGCCCCCTAGCTACGCCACTGCATACCAGCTTTCCAAATTGAAAAATCTGTCTTGAATATTTAAATAAAACAACATTTAAACGCAGTATTTTATTTAATATTGTTTATATAATATAATCAAGCATATTCTTGAACAATTTTTTAAATCAATTAAGTACTTCCTAATATAATTAAAAACACACATAATATCAAAATTATAACAACACAAGTAATAAATTATTATTATCCTTCAATTCAGAACTTAAAATAAAATAAATACGTTATAATTTAACGTCAGATAACACCAATAAAATAATTTGAATAACAAAGCTATTTTTTTAATTTCAAACAATTCATATATTTAAATAAGATGTATTTTTCATATACATCGAACGTTCAGTTGATTAATCAGACATCTCCTTGGAGTTGTGTATGCAGTTATATGTAAAAGTGTACCTTCTATCTGGTACAACACTCAGATAACTCATAAACACCACTAAATCAATTATAATGCACTAAAATTTGTAATGAAATAAATAAAAAAATTGACTTTTTCTGGGTCACTAGTAAGAAATTTCAAAATGTCACGCTATTAATATACCGGACCGTTATGCTTCCCGGTGTTATTTTACAGTATATTTAATATGTAAAATACAGACGTGTGTAAATAAAAACATTCGAATATTGATTTCCTCATTATCTTAAATTGTATTTGAAGATCTCTGATTAATCGACTGAACAAATAGATTATAATAATATCAAATTAATAAATAATTCCATATAGCACTTTAATTTTACATTAAGCTAAATTTACGTGTATTTCAAATAATATTCGCATTTTTCCAATAAAAAGCTTAGGTTTGTTCCGTGAAACCTATTCATATATCTCACATCCAGTAGAAAAGTGTTGTAAGTCAAAAATGAAAATTTTACAGGAGGGCGAAAAGAAATCATGATTGTGAAACATTTTGGAACTTATCTGCTCAGTAAAGCGCGTTTTCATCGACGAAATGTCCCCAACAAAATATTCTACAGAGAAAACATCCTCCATTTTACTTTTTTTGAACAATAATTTATTGTCTTTATAGAATGTCTAATATTTTTGTCCCATTTTTTGTTGGGTCGGGTAAGGTTAGATTAATTTAGGTTCGGTTAGGTTAGGTTTTAGTAAATATTTTGTTGGGGGTGTTTTGTCCGTAGGATATTTCGTCGGGGATGTTTTGTCGTGAATATTTTGTCGGGGATATTTTGTAGGGGATATTTTGTAAGGGATGTTTTGTCGGGGATGTTTTGTCCATAGGATATTTTGTCGGGGATGTTTTGTCGTGAATATTTTGTCCCTAGGATATTGTGTCGGGGATATTTTGTCGGGGATATTTTGTAGGGGATATTTTGTAAGGGATGTTTTGTCGGGGATGTTTTGTCGGGGATATTTTGTAGGGGATATTTTGTAAGGGATGTTTTGTCGGGGATGTTTTGTCCATAAGATATTTTGTTGGGGATGTTTTGTCCGTAGGATATTTTGTCGGGGATGTTTTGTAGTGAATATTTTGTCCCTAGGATATTGTGTCGGGGATGTTTTGTCGGGGATGTTTTGTCCATAGGATATTTTGTCGGGGGTGTTTTGTCGGGGATATTTTGTAAGGGATATTTTGTCGGGGATATTTTGTCCTTAGGATATTTTGTCGGGACGTTTTGTCCACAGGATATTTTGTCGGGGGTGTTTAGTCTGGAATATTTTGTCCTTAGGATATTTAGTCGGAGATATTTTGTAGGGGATATTAAATTTTGTCAGTGATATTTTGTCGGGGATGTTTTGTCCATAGCCTATTTGTCGGGGATGCTTTGTCCGTAGGAATTTTGTCGGTGATGTTTTGTTGGGGATATTTTGTCGGGGTTGTTTTGTCCATGGGATATTTTGTCGGGGGTGTTTTGTCCGTAGGATATTTTGTCGGGGATGTTTTGTCGTGAATATTTAATGTCCCTAGGATATTGTGTCAGGGATATTTTGTCGGGGATGTGTTGTCCATAGGATATTTAGTCGGGGATGTTTTTTCGGGAAAATTTTGTCCCTAGAATATTTCATCGGGGATATTTTGTCCGGGATATTTTGTCCTGGGATGAAAAATCGTGAATCTGCTCTGCCTGAAGTGGATTTATCCTTCGACGTCAATAACTATTATCCATTAATTACAAGTGGTTCCACCCCTCGCTATTCAAATCTGTTGGTTTCACTAAAAACTCTGACTAGCGACATCTCGCGGAGATGGAGTGATATAACTTAATTACAGTTTTCGTGAGACATAGACAATAACAATCAATTTACCATTCAGAGATAAAAATAAAATTTAGACATACGACCTTGTTCTGCTGGATGTGCGAATTATTTATGGTGAAATCTGTCAAAATAAAATTTAATTTAATTTAAAACTAGGTATTTTTCTTATCATTATTTATAATGAGAAAAATAAAATTGAAAAAAAAAAGACAAAAAAATATCTGAATTATTTCTAAATTTTTTTTTTTTGTAAAATTTTTGGGTTTAAAAGTTATCGTTCTATTGTAATTTAATTAATTTTTTTTTTACTGAGAGTATATATAATAAAATTGGATTTAAAAAAATAATGATCTATTTACGGAAAACTGGATTTAAGGTGCATTTATAATAATAATTTTATCATTATTTGTAATAATTATATGCTTACTCCTTTTCTCAGAACTTCTCGTAAATCAACTATGTTTAAACTAAAATTTAAACCTTGTAATTAGGGTGAGTTTCAAATTGAGTTACTTTCTCTCCAACTCTATCTATGTTCAAAAGATTTAAATTTGTTGAATTAAAAATAACGAGGATTCTATGTTGTTTTATTGAAAACACAAAATACATTTTATAATATTATAACTTTTCAACATTCTTTAATGAACAACAACAAAAAACACAATCTCTGTGTTCTATTGTAATGGAATATCATTAATTCTTTGTTATTTTATTTATATATATATTTTTAATAAAACATCATCCGGTGTTTTCTGTGTGTTTCTTTTGTTGAAACTAAATACTCTTTCAGTGTTTTATCATTGCACATTATGTGACACAATGGGGTATTTTCACAAACTGTGGATAAAGTCTAAATGTAAATGTCTAATTTCAACAATTTCATTTTAAATATCGATCTGAAATAAAATGATTCCAATTTGCTACAACGTCAATACAACGTAGAAAACGCCATTGTCTGGTAAGACGGCTGTCACCAAGTTGTGACGTCATCGCCGCTAAATTCATGGACAAAATCGAACATGTCATTTTAGCACCAAAATAAAAATGCCACAATTTAAAACTGTGCAGAATATTTATTCGTCAGCGTAAAAATAAAATTAAAATGATTGTGGTAATTTTTTTTAGAATAAAAAAAAACAGTGGAAATCAATGACGTTACAATACACGTAGGTGAGCTGTGGAAATCTTCGTGGTTGTGTGCTACCTCTAAGTAAATTGTCTTAAAATGTGTCAAATTGCCCTTGTGTTAACAAGAAAGTATTTTAATTGCTCGGCCAACATTAGTATCTAAATGCTGGGGAATAACATTTCATTTGCAAATAGAAGCAAATTACTATTGATAATTGTAAATAATACAATTGTTTTCCACCCGAAGATTGTATGCGTCATTAGAGAATGCAAGGCCTACTAGAGTACAGGGTCTGGGCAACAGCCTAACAGCCTAAACTATGAAGTCAGTGCTTTCGCTAAGTAAACTTTGATGTTTAAAATAGTCTATTCACTCTATTTATTTATACGCTTGCTGTAATAATCAACAATAATCGCCACCATTTGCAAATAGTCGTTACTTATTGTGATATGCTTACCACCTCAAATCTATCAGCTCAGCTCAGGCCCCTACTCTAGTCGGCCTTGAAGTAGTTTTTTACGCAACTTTTGAATGCGAAAACGCCGCCTGCATACTATAATTTATTTCGTCCATACACACATTTTCTTTGAATAATTATCTTTGTCACTCATGAACAACGTTTGAATTAAAAATTTACTGGAAACATAAGAGTGTTTCTTACTTGCCAAAATTATCTTGAGTTTGTGAAACGAAGCAAGTCTAGATGTATTGTAATGTGATGTATTATTTGCCGTGTAATTGAAACATTTTCTCATCACACAGGGTGACATTGTGGCACTTTTTAAAATGCAATTTGCTTACTGGTGCTGGTAAGACGCAACCTTACTCGACGTGTAGCAGTTTAGTATTAAAGTACTAGATATCGAGACCGGTGCAATTGTCTTGCCTTTGTCTTCCCCCTTTGAGATTTCTACCCCTCGTCTAATATAGTATGTAACGTCATTGGTGAAAATACCCTATTTCTGTGTTATTTTTTTCCATATTCTTTGTTCAAACAAAACATAACTTCTGTGTTCTTTTATTCCGAGTTCTTATAACTCCAGTGCTAAGCTTTTTATCAGATATGCCAACATTCACAATCTAAAAATGATTACACAAGTCCTATCGTTTTAATAATATATTTTGCTTAGTTTAACATTGAATACATATTTATTTAATGGAAGACAAGACGATGGCTCACGTATCAATCCGTTTTTATATATTTTAGATACATTTTATACTTCTTTAATCTTTAATTATCACACAGCTGAAACAAGACATTTCTCCATCGAAAAACGAGAAAACAGATTCAAATTACAGAATTACAAGCAAGTACTTTTCACCGATACTCAAATTTAACGTTGTCATCAAATTTTTAACCGACGCCATTTTGTTTGGTACTGCGCGTTTTCATTCCGCGACAAAATAATCATATGGACAAAACATCCCCCAACAAAATCTCTACTAAAACTTACATTTTACTATTTTTGAATAATAATTTATTATCTTATCCACTGGAGCGCTTTTTGTCACAATTTGGCACTATTTAAAATACCTCGGATTGCTTTGCGGCCAATTTTGGCAAATTTTCCCTTATTTGTAAGTAATTAAGTGGAAGTTTACGATTTTATAATACTTTTTTTATAATTCCTATGAATATGTAATAATCGACAAAAGATAGATGAATTCATTGGCTTTATATAACTATAATCAGTTTGTATGTCTCCATATTAAAATTCGAAGGTATGATTTTTTTAATGTTTGCGGAAAATATTCAAAATATGCACCAAAAAATCTCAAGCAATCGGAGGAAAAAGTTTTTAATTGTGCTGTCGCTCCGGTGGAGGATGTCTGTATTATTTTTGTCCCATTTTTTGTTAGGTTAGGTTTTAGTAGATAATTTGTTGGAGGATGTTTAGTCCGTAAGATATTTTGTCGGGAATATTTTGTCGTAGGTTGAAAAGATGCGGAACCATTTTGTTTCGTTTTTTACATTTAAATGCTCCCCGTTAAACACTGATTTTAGGCCAGTTTAAGCTTTGAAACAACAATTGTGACCGGCTTGCAAACATTACAAAGAGGCCTTAATGCTTGTCAGATAGTCACAATTTGTTAAAAAAGACGAAATACTCCTAGAATCGGCGATTAAAGTGGACCATTTAAATGATAGGAGAATCAAAATGGCGTCAATTGGACCTCTGATGACATTGATGACATTCAGTTACACGTGAAAAGTAGTGAAACAACTACCACCGATAACTATTTGTTTCAATGTTTATATTACGAATAAGATATGGAATATTTCTAATTTTTCTCTCATTACAGAATTGGGTATAAATTAGTCAATGAATATTTAAAATATAATTATTACAACTTGTTTCAGAGTAGATTAGAAATTTTTAAAATACAGAGTTGCTAGATTCAAAATAGAATACATATTATTTAAAATACAATGTTGCTAGTTTGAAAAATTATTGTTTTCACTCACTTGAATACCAAACATTCAAGAAATCCATACATATATGGTATACCTTAGCCCAAAATAAGAACATTTTTCAGTTTAAGATTTCTTCAATTTTCCTCAAATTAGTACATGTTACAGATTTGCTACAAAATGTTTAAAATTTTAATATTTCGAAAATCGCAGCACAAAGTAATTATCTGAATATAAACAGTATATTTCCATCTCAAACATACCTGGATGTTTAGCAAGCTAAGAATCGATAATACCGTACGTATAATATCATAGGTTCTCAACGTGGGCGATAACGCACCCTTGCGGGCGTTTGAGACTTTCGGGGGGGCAGTAGAAGACCCGGAGAAAATTAGGGGGCATTGAGATGGCAGTTGGATGAATGAGAGGTATATCTATATACATATACCTTGCAGATAGTTTGAGGACAGTGTATTAAAAAATGTTATTAAAAGTATTACATTTAGGCTGATGTAAGCATAATGAGTAAGATTAAGAAAGGGACCCTCAGATGGTTTGGGCATGTGGAGCGAATGGGCGAAGAAAATAGTGTAAGAAGAATATACGACTCAACGGCATCTGGGACGCCCGAGGAAGACATGGCACGATCAAGTGAATCAGATGCTTGAGTCGGGCCATGTCAAAAGTCAGAATAATAGAAGAGTATGTATGAGACGATGTATGAATGTGAGTGAGGCAAAGAATGTGTGTGTGCCAAGACCGAGTTGTTTGGCGGTCCGTCCTCTCTGCCTACGGGGAAACGGCGTGATGGTTAGTTTGTTACATTTATTGTTAGCAAAGTTTCTGACGTCATTGTATCAACTAATCATGATGTCCTGTATTCAAATTACGACGACACTTTTGCCACAAAATTAATGCTCTTCACTGGTGTCGCATACGACTTTAGAAGCTTGTACAACAAGTTTACGACAAGTTGGATTGTTAAGTTCATTGGCCGATAAACGAACAAACTACATCATGGGATTTGAGGGATAGCTTTGTGCTCTGTTTTATATTGTAGGGAACATGCATTTATATTGTCTAGGCTTTCGAAGCGAGGCGGCGGATTCGATGGGGAGTTGTATTGTTAAATTATTGTTATAGTTATATTGGAAATAGTCGTTTAGTAGAAAAAGTTGCAATATACGATGATCACAAGCTAGTATCATTGTTAATGTTCCAATTAATTCAGATAATCACCATTGTACTGTACAAAAATAATATTATGATTGATGATTTAAAAAAAAACTACTTGACACAATTTTAAAATTGCATTGGAAATAGATAATCTTCTTAATATATAACAATTAGGGTGGGTTTCTTCATTTACCGAGAATGCTAAATGCAATGCTAATTGTGAAAGTAAACGATCAAAAGTTAAACGAAATTTCTATGCATTTGACCGTTTACTTTTACAATTAGCATTGCATTTAGCATTCTCGGTAAATGAAGAAACCCACCATTAATGTTTCTTTATTTGTCCCTTATGCGCTCCTAAACCATTCATCCTATTGTGATGAAACTTTGGTGAATTGTTGTGCGCACACCGAAAAAGTTTCTACGCATACTGGTGGACTCTGGCATTATGAAATTTGCATAAAAATTGTGTAAAAGGTGGGGTGCAAGCTGTTTGAAAAACGAGCGTATTTCATATAGTTTAGTGGCAGGGAGGGAAGGAGAAAGGGGAAGGTGGAGGGAGAACACGGGAGGGGAAGAAGAAGTGTAAGGGGAACGGGGACGAATGGGAAAGGACACGCATGAGAAACAATCTTTTGGCAATGCAACGCATGCCGGGAACTCGTTAGTATATTATAATTTATTGAAAAGTTTTGAGCATTTTTAAATAGAAAAATGCCTCATGTAACTAACTGTGCCTGTTAAATAATAAATTAACAATATTTTCAAATATACATCAAAAATACACATTTAAGCCAAGAGAAGACAAGCTCCAATTATTTTTTTTTTAATTGATTCAAAAACTTACAGTTATGGATTCAAAATAACAACAACACGTGGATATTTGAATATATTATTGTGATTAAGATATAAATATATGTATATACATATATCACACATCCCGTAGAAAAGTGTCGTAAGTCAAAAAGTTAATTTTACACTAGAGTCAAAAGTATTTTGGGAGGTGGGTATGGGTAGCGCCGCCCCGGGAACCATTTATTGGACAACCAACACCTCTCCATAAGTCACCTTCGTTAGGTTTGGTGACTTAGCAGGGTTCACGGGGTGAGGTTTGTCTAGGTCTACGTGGCGGGCCGGATCGTGAGAGACTGGTTAAGGAGGACTTTTGAACTCTCCAGCCGGAATTTCTCGACCCATCGCCTTACACCGCAGTTAGAGGGACGGATTCACACGTCCATCACCTCTGGAACTTTCCCAGAACTTTCTCTCCTTCCTTTCCTTAAAAAATCCCCGCACAGCATCCCCTAAGATGACATAGGCCCTGAGGGAAATTATTTTCCTCAGGGTATTCTACGTGGAGTTAATGTAAACAAAAACAAATGAACGAATTATGAACAAGCGGTCCGTCGAAAAGAGATACTAGCACCATCTAGTGGAGATCGAGTGATCTAATTTAAATGAGGTTTTCGTGGAGCATAGATATTCACTATTAATTTACATTACTTTTCAGAGATTAAACGATGAATAGAAAATTTTGACTTACGACACTTTTCTATCGAATGTACTATATATATATATATATATATATATATATATATATATATATATATATATATATATATATATATATATATCAATAAATATATACATAAGAAGAAGCATTCTGGAATACATAAATGAGTAATGTGGGCATTTCTTAATTTTGATTTAATAATCGCAATTTTTTATTATTTTCTCGACATTCCTTCATGTTTACCCGACATATTTGACTTGTTTTAACCAATGATTCCTGACATTATTTGGAGCAAAATATGTAAATGAAATTTTAGCCTCCGGTGACATTTAAAATTTTTATTTTCAAATACTTCTGGATTACACCCTTCAAGGGTGTTCTAGGCCATCATCTAAAATTACAGAGAAAGGAAAAGTGAATTTATATATTATATTTATTTTATTTAAATGTGCAAATTTCAGAATTATGTAGAAGATTGGAGTCGAGTTCAGACTTAGTAGAGATGAAATGTTGAATGGAGGGGAGGCAATTTTAACACTTGATAGAAGAGAGGATATTTATTTAGAGAGGGACAACTAAAAAAAAAAGTGATCTAAAGTTCCCACATCTAGACCATAGAATGTACAATCTGTGGAATCAAGAATGTGTATTTTAAAAAGGTTAGAACGAACGGAACAATGTCCAATTCTCATTCGCATAAGTGAGGAAATTTCTTTTTGGAAAATGGGTGAATTGTTGAAACCTTTGATGGGTTAGTCCTTTATATTGAGGCATAACAGGCTCCCTTGGATTGATTAGCAATGTGCCAATACTCTGACCAAACATTGCAAGATCTATCTTTAAGGATGAACAAAATGTAAGACAGGGTTTGTGTTTTGGTTTAAAAAAAAGGAAAAAAAAAACGTTAAAAAGTCACCGGAGACCAAAATTAGATTTACATTTTTTACTCCAAATAATATCAGAAATCACTGGTTTAAAGTAAGTCAAGTACGTCTCTTAACGCCCTGTATAACTTAAAACAAGCAAAAGATATTTGGCATGCCAAAAACATTTACATTAATAGCGTTTTTTTGGCAGATACATACAATATTTATTAATAAACCAGAGCTAGCAAATAATATAAATAACACACTAGCAAAAGAATAAATTGAAAAATCTCAGTTGAAGTAAATTTCATAAAAAATGTGCAACATCAATACGACAGGCGACAATTTAACAGCAAAAGTTTTAAAACATTTTTTTATCTTTTTAGATTTCATGAAGGGTGATTTTGTAGCTTTCACTATACTCTAACAACGCGTGTTTAATCGGCCGTATACGACACATTTTGACAGTTTTCTTAAATGCGTTATTCCACATCGCGTTAAGCCTCGATGACACAGGGCGAGTTTACAAGCTACTATCTGGGAAATTCACTATCTGTTAGTAAATTCGCTCAGTGTCATCGTGTTATTTGCTAACTAGCAGATTGTTGACAATCTACGAAAAAAGTTGAAAGGTCGTCAACTTCACTCGCTACACGCTTGCTCGTGATTGGTTTATTTATATTTTTCAAGATGGCTGCCAATTAACAGCTGATTTCGACTGTCAAACATCACAGAATTAGTTCATGTAGGCGTCGTTATTATTTTTATTGCGCTAGCAGCGACCTCAGTTTCCTACGCTACTGAGCGAGTGGACAGTTTCGTGTCATCATGACAATCTCACTCGCTGATTTATCCGCTTTTAAACTTAGTAGATAGTAGCTTGTAAACTTGCCCTGTGTCATCGAGACTAACGAGATAAATACTGCAATTGTGTTAATGATGACGGCGCGCTTTAGAGATGTCAGTTGCAGGAAAAGTTGCGAATCGAATGTCATCGCGTACAAATCTTCAAATTGGGAGGCCGGTGTGAGTACCGCCGCCCTGGGAACCACTTATTGGATAACCAACACTTCTGCTATAGATCACCCAAAGTGGTTCGCTACGTTTGGTGCCTTAGCAGCGGTTCCCGGGTTCATGGGGTGAGGTTTGTCCGGATCTTGGTAGCGGATGCGTCTGCACACAAACTGCATGGTAGGCTGGATCGGGAGAGACTGGTTAAGGGAGACATTTGAATTTCAATGGAGGACTCTCTCGGAACATCGGCTTACCGCAGTGGGAGGGATGGATTCATATGTCTTAGACATACTGACCACCAAATTCCTATCCACCCCTCTTACTTTTATCCTTCCCAGAATTTCCTTTCCTTGCTACCCTAAAAATACCGACCACACAGCATGCTCAAGGATGACATAGACCCTGAGGGGATTTTTTTCAGGGCCTCTTGTGTGGAGTATGTAAAAAAAGTCGTGTCTTTAAGCACGCAATTAATTCACATCAACTGACATCAACACACGGTAGGCATAGACGCGACATTGAAAGCCATAGAAAACTACAGAAATTTGACAGCCTATAACACGAAAACTACAGAATCACCCTTCCGTTTATCTTTGAAGTTTTATTTAAATTAAAGTTGTCATTTTTTACTTCATAGTCACAATAAAATATTAACGAAACATATTTTTAAAAATTAAATGTCGCAACATTTTTAGTATTTTTTTTTAAAACACTAAAAAAACTCTGACGAAATAATTTATTTTATGCGATTTTCGAAATAAAAATACAGATGAACAAAAAAATTGGCACACGTTCATGTCTAGTAGTGTTAATTTTTTTACAATTGCATTTTACAAAAAAGTATTTTTATTGTTAAAATATTATTTTTCATTCTTCTTTGAATGTCATGCATTTTGTTATATAGAGCTGCCGATGTAAGTATTTTTTATACATTATTAAAACTATGTCGCACATCCCGTAGAAAAGTGTTGTAAGTCAAAAAAACTTAATTTTACAGTAGAGCGATAACAAATGAATTAATGATGATCAAACCGCCGAAAAGAGATACTAGCGATATCTTGAGGAGATGAGTAATCTAACTTAGATACGTTTTTCGTGGGGCATAGATTATTATCCTGTAAAGTTAGGTTAGGGTAGGTTTTAGTAGATATTTTGTTGGAGGATGTTTTGTCCATAGGATATTTTGTCAGGGAAAAGTCGCGGAACCGATTACTATCACTTTACTTTTCAGAGATAAAACGAAAAATATAAAAATTGGACTTACAACACTTTTCTACAGTGTGTGCGATGTATGTATCAAGGTGCATATCATATAAATTCTGTGCAAATAAATGTCTAAATCTTATACATAAAAAAATTATCAACTACGGAATTCAAATTCGACCCCTGTTCCAAATTTATAATTTTTTTTGTTAAAATTATTTTACAAAACTATAGTTTTTCTTTTATTCAATAATAAAAACGGTTTATGTGTAAACAAGTTCTGTTGTGTAATTATTGTTACGCATGACAGCTGTTTCGGCTTTCGAAGACATTTCGAAACTAATTATTATCCTCTCATTATCATTTTTTTTTTACATTGGCTCCACACGGGAGGCCCCGAGGATAAAAATTCCCACAAGGGACTGTCATCTTATGATGCGTATAGACACGTAGGTATTTCCGCAAACCGAATCACAAATTACGGCAAAGGAATGAAGCAACCGCGGGCGGCGTTTCGCGCCGTTTGCCGTTGCTTCCTTCCTTTCCCGCAGCATTAGGGGATGCTGTGAGGGTTGTTTTAGGGAAAGGATGGATAGGAAGTTCTGGGGAGGATAAACGTACGAGGGGTGGGTAGGAATCTGGGTAACAAGGTGTCCTGGAGTGACGGACGAATGGATCAAACCCTCCCACTACGAGGTGATGATGGGTCGAAAGAGTCCGGCTGGAGAGATCTAGGTTAGGTCTCCGTCAACCAGTCTCTCCCGATCCGAATGCATTCGCCGCCAAGACCAAGACAAACTTCATCAACCCGGGCGCCTCTGCTAAGTCACCAAAGCGAACCACTTGGGGTTAAAGTTAAGTTAGTCGTAAGAGTAATTACACACATCAATTTGTTTATAAATAAACTTATTTTTTAATAGTTTAATAAAGAAAGTTATGAATATATAAAAGAAATACTTAAAATATAAATGGAGTTCTTCAAATTAAGCATGATAACAGAAATTATAAATTGTAACTAAAATAATGCGATAACCTATTTTTATAGAAGAGGAAAAGGTTTATGTAATTGACAATTTTTTTTGTCAGCAATATTACAACGGATTTTTACCAACTACAAAATTTAACAATACATATCTGAAAATCTTTATCGAGTTTACATATTTTTCAACTTATATTGATTATGTAGTGATGAGGTTTAAAACGTGGGTTATTTCAAAACGTGGGAATGTTTTTTTTTAAATTTTGTAAATCATTAAAATAAATGCTGATTTAATAATTCAATTTAATAAGCAAAAGCTAGGCCCTGCAGGCGGCTTTTGTTGATTTACGCCGTTCTCCGATGATACTGTCAAAAAAAGGCTCTTCGAATTTTTAATTCATGTTTATAAAATATTTGCAATTTTGCGACATTTTTGAAAAATCTGTAAATAATAAGCAAACAATTTACAATGGGATTGTGTGTATTGGTGCATATGTATAATACATACACACTTACGACAGGGATTTCTTTGCGAAACGTCACTGAGAAGCAGCATTTTGTCTTGAAACGTTGATCGATTTTGAATATTCGAAAAGTTTTAAAAATATATATACAGAGAGCTCTTTTTCTAATTTTATTAAAGTTAATTAACTTTTTTTTTATTTCACCGGAATTTCAGAAGAACAGGTTTAAAACATGTCATATGCAAGCGATGCATACAATCATAAATTCGTCAATGACAGCAATATCAAATCATTACATTGGGTAGTGTATATTATCATTTGCAACAAGACTTCTACAAATATGGAATGTAAAATATGTTTTATAATATATTAATTTAAATAACAGAATACATATTATTAACATATTAACACGTTGTAATATATTTTTACAACATTATAAGATGATATGAAGTTGTTTGGAAGATAACGGTTTCAATTGGATATGTTTATATACTTCTTAAGTTAAGTAATTGAACTAATCTAGCCTAAAATGACAATATTTTGATACGGATATTTATTATAATCTTTCTATATAAGTTTTCAACGTTTCATGAAGTTACAGTTTTTTCTTGTTTCGGTTTTCCGATTCAGTTATTACTGATTTAAAGTTTCGGTTCTGTTATTAAATAAGTTTTCTGATTATGTTATTATTTAAGGTTTTGGTTGTCCGGTTTGGTTATTATTTAAGTTATTCAATTCCGTAATAAATTAATTTTCTTGTTTTCCGGCTCAGTTATTATTTGTATTGTCCTGTTTAGTTATAATTTAAGGTTTTGGTTTACCGGTTCGGCTATTATTATTTTCGGTTTTGGCTTTCCGGTTGAATTATTTTAAGGTTTTGATTTTCCGGTACAGTAATTATTTGTGTTATCGGGTTCAGTTATAATTTGAGGTTTTGGTTTATCGGTTCAGTTATTATGGTTTTCATTTTTAGTTACAGTTTAAGGTTTTGGTTTTCCGGTTCAGTTATTAGTTAAGTTTCCTGATTCAGTTATATTTTAAAGTTTTGGTTTTCCGGTTCAGTTATTATTTGGGTTTTTCAATTCTGTTATAATTTAAGGTTTTAGTTTTCTGATTCAGTTATTATTTACATTGTCCCGTTCAATTATTATATATGTTTCCGATTCATTTATAATATAAGCTTTTGGCTTCGCGGTTCGGTTATTATTTAAGTTTTCCGAATCAGTTATAACAACTGTAAGCTTTGGTTTTCCGTTGTTATCTGTTATTCTGTGTTTTCCGATACAGTCATAATGGAATTTGGTTTTCCGATTTAGTTATTATTGTTTTCAGTTTTAGTTTTTATTGAAGTTTTCTGATTAGGTTATAATTTAAGGTATCGGTTTTCCGGTACAGTTTTTATTTCATTAAGGTTTTGATTTTTCAGTTCAGTTACTGTTTAAGTTTTCGTTTCAGTTACTCAAGTTCGGTTATTAAACTGATTCAGTTATTATTTAAGGTTTTGGTTTTCAGATTTAGATTAAAGTTGGATTTTTGAATTAGTTTTAATTTATGGTTTTGCTTTTGTGCTAAAATGAAATTACATTTAATGGATTTGTTTTGGGTTTTATTATTGTAGGTATATTGTTATTTTTAAATATATTTATTTCAATTTCACTTTTGTTTGTTCGAATGAAGCGGAATTTCGGAAGTGGAAATTAACACACTTCTCGACCTTCAATCGGCAGAAAACATTGTCGATGCATTCTATCATCTTTCAGTGGTAACAATGCACACACGCCGGCATACTATACGCATTTTTCTGAAACATGAAGAAATTAAATCACCTAATTTAAGCAATAAACTCTTCATCTTCCTCTTGAGATTTGCACCGGTTGGTAATGCGATTGATTCTGATCACTGGGTAGGAAGGTTCAAACCTCACGCAAACGAAAAAGTAGGTTTTAAAACACATTTGAAAATATATGTATTATAGTAAAAAAAACTTAGTATTTTCGGGGTTGATTTTTTTTCGTCATTTTGTTCATAATGCGTTGTTATGCTACGTATACATTTGCAAACCGAAACTTGAACCGAGCCACGATTTATGGGAAAGGAACGAAGTAAACGCAAGCGGCGTTTCGCGCTATTTTCTCTGCTTCGTTCCATTCCCAAAAATCGTAGTTAGTTCGCAGGTTCGGCTCGCGTGTGCATTCATGTATGTGTTGCAGTAGGTTTGTTTGTGGAGGAATTGTTTATTTTCAGTATTTTTTTTTATGTTTTACATTTTTGTTATTTTTAAAAGCTTTTGTAACTTTGCGATTCAATAACGTTATAAAGTTTTTTTCATTAGTTTTATGAATTTGAAAATAAGTTTTTATTAAATAATTTTAATATGCCTCAAAAGATATGTTTTAAAATATAACTAACTCGTAGTTAATAATAATGTTAAAGTTATTTTACGAGAATTGATCTCTGTAATTACAATTTGATATGTTGTTAAATATTGCCAATTTTTTAAATTAAATTACTAAAAAAATGCAAAAATGTTGTTTTCATCAAATATTAGTAAGTGGGTTACTAGGGAATTTTCGTGTAGTAATATTTTGCTACAATTTTGAAATATTTGACGATTTTTTTTTATAAATAATCCACCATTCATATTCTTCCTTCAAACACTTGTAAAAACATTAAAAAAATCCAAAAAAATTCCTATAAGACTAATATAAATATGTATTATAGATATTATTAATAATTAAATAGATTTTTAACATATCTTTCGATGATTTAAAAATCTCCCCCACAATCCTTAATTGATTTATAACATTTTAGAATTTGGAATGAAAACATTTGAATATTTGAAATTTAGATATTGAAGTACCTACTTGTGTCAATTTCAAATCATAGTTGTTTTTAGGACTAGGTTTAAGTAGGTATGGAATATTTTTTTAGTGCCAACATAAATCATCGATTTATGTTGGCAACAATTGCACAATCCAAGATTTTGAACAATAAACAGGGAAAATACCAACATTTTCCCAACAGAACAATAACTAACTTCAATTGTTATCGACATAACCACGACAGAGCATTATTTAAACTAGGTTAGTAAAAAATGGCCAAAAGGAATTGTTAAATTACAATGGAATTGAACCAACATTTTCCAAAACTATCACAAATTAAGAAAAACACCAGCACAATATAAAATGAACTAAGGATAATGGAAACATCTTAATAGCACATTAAAGCTGAAAATTAAACTATATAAAATGAGTTTGTGCTTAACTTAACCCTGACAAAGATAGAATTTCTTTGGATTAATACCAACATTATCCCAATGGATCTTTATGGATAATACCAATATTATATTAACAAAACATTATTTAACTTAAATATATAAATAACAACAGAACATTTTTTCATGAACACAAGGAAAATATTGTTTTCTGAGACAGTAGTAAGTCAGAAAATCAAAAGATCAAGTTCTGGTATTAAATAGTACTGGACCAAGACGCGTGCCCTGGGGTACACCGCGCATGGCTCAAAGATATAAGTTGATTTTTAATGCAGACATCTTAACAAATTGGGATGCAGTTAACGAGTCTTGGGGTACACATTTACATTTGATCAAAACCGGGGTGATTCAATATTAATGTAGTGACTTAAAAATAATATAATATCAACCATAATTTCAACATCATCAAAACATAAATGACACATTAATCATTAAAAATATTAAAAATCTTAACATTGTGCGAGCTTACTGTGACAAGGTCTAACTGTAAAAAGTTAGTTATTTACTAACTAAAAGATTTACTTAGTTTTTGGTACAGCAGAACTTAAAAACGCAATAGTTCATATTATTACATTAGAACCCTGTCAGAATAAAGTAAGAATTACACATTTTGACAAATATAATACAAAACAAATGTTTAATTAAATAAAATAATTTGCACAATTGGACAACATATTAAGTAATCTAAATTTTTTTGACAGCAAAAGAAAAATATTGGTATATTTTCTGGCCTATCAAATTTACTATAATATTATGACTACTGCTGTATGACACGATGCAACGCAGAAAAATACGAAACGAATTTAAAACGAAATTGAACATTGCAGTAAATCATAGTGTACATAGGGAGATAGCAATCAGATTTCAATAATTATTTTAGTCAACAAAAGAGAGAGACAACGTCTTGTGATCTGTTGGTAGTGCTTTCGCTCTTACGTTTCCAGACTTTAGATGTCAAAAAGATCCAATATTCTAGCTGTTCAATGCGCCATATTTCACTCTGATGCAGATTTTGAAACTAACTTTCACAAAAATCGAAAAAAAAGTTTTTCAAAATAAAAATTAAATAATGTGGATTTTTGGCAGAAGCTTTGTAGTAGTTTGAGACACTGCTCACATGATAATCGGTGATATTAATATCAACAAAATATAAAACTATTGATAAGTTAAACACTTAGATCCCTCTATACTATTCCATTGTGTCATACTGTACCTTCTTCACTTTGAGGTACCTGAAAATGCCATAGCCAGTTACTGTGAAGAGGACTGCAATGCTTAAGGTTGCACCAACGGCTATCGGAGCAGTCTCATCTCTCACTGAGCCTGCCAGCGCACATTGAAACTGAGCGCCGAATGCGTTCTTAGCCTTATACATGAAGGCTTGGAGTTGGAATCGTCGAAGAAGTAAGGTGGCTTCGTGGTCCAATATGTTTCTGAAAATATAAAGTACTGGTATTAAATAGTGCAGAACTAAGATGCGAGCCCTGGGGTACACTGCGAGTGGCTCGAAGATATGTTGATTTTTTATTCATGATCGATTGGGGAGGCGGGTATGGTACCACCGCCCCGGGAACCATTTGTTGTATAACCAACACCTCTGCAATAAGTCACCCCAAGAGGTTTGCTACTTTTGGTGACTTAGCAGGGTTGCCCGGGTTCATGGGGTGAGGTTTTTCTAGGTTTTGGCAGCGGATGCCTTTGCCCATCTACTGCGTGGCGGGCCCGATCGGGTGGGACTGGTTGAGAGAGACCTTTTGATTTCTACAACCGGACTCTCTCGACTCATCGCCTTGGACCGCAGCGGAAGGAATTGATTCATGCGTCCGTCACATCACTCCTAAACACACTGACCCACATATTCCTACTCACTCCTCATATATTTTTCCTTCCCAGAACTTTCTTTCATTCCTTTCCTTTAAAATACCCTTCACACAGCATCCCCTAAGATAACAAAGGCCATGGTAGAAATTATTTTCCTCAGTGCCTCCTGAGAAAATAATTTCGGAAAATAATTGTGGATCTAATGTAAAAAAAATCAAAAGACCAAATACTAGTACTAAATAGTTTAGGACCACGTTTCGTGCCCTGGGGGACGCCGTACGTAGCTTTAAAGACATAATACAATTGATATTTGATACACACTGCTTTCGAATCAATAAACAATTTTAAACCTAGATGTTAAAGCAAACAGTATCTTTGATAGCGACAGAAAACATCTAACACAGTAAACCACAATTCCCGAAACCTCTAGGATTCTGACTGTGACTCAATGTGTCCTCAGACAAAATAGGCGACCCTTCCAGACATGGAACCGATCAACTGGTATAATTTACCAACGATGTTAATGGTTATAATATAACTTTAATATAAATTTTATCCTGCTTCGGGGTATGGCGCCTAGTAAATGTAAATTCGCTCACGTATCTGATAGAGATTTCGTCTGATATGAGCATGCATTAATGTTAATAATTACGTAGTCTTTATTTGAAACAATATTTATCATATTTTATGTATAATCTTACATTTTGAATAAAACCTAACCTATGTTACAAGTAAGATGACTTTCATTTTGTAGTATTGACATCTATAATCTCATGCTCCATTTAGCATTAATTAACACATTTTACAGAGCTAGTAAGAATATCTGCAACAAACAGCGAAACAAAACAAAAAAAGTACTAGTAGTGAATAGTATAGGACTGAGATGTAAGCCTTGGGGCACGCCGCAAGTGGCTAAAAAGGGGGTAATACAATAATTGGTATGTGATGTGCACAGTAATATCAAACCAAGAAAAAAAAAATAAAACAATTTATGTTAATATAAAGAAAATAGAAAAACAGTTAATCAAGAGACTATGTACGGTACTTCACTTAAGTAGAGAATCAAGATGTAGAAGGTCAGCTATGTAACTTAACCTTCCAGTAGCCGCACCCTTGCGCCAACATAAGCAGTCGTGCACGGTTCTGTGATTCCGCAACTTTAGGCGTCTGGTTTTAGAAGACGACTGAATATTTCATGATATTATTTATTTATTTATTTATTTATTAACGCCCTTTTTCGGGGCTTTTACATATGAATAGTGAGAAATATACAGTATTTATTGTACATAACTGAACTGCCTTCTTAACAATATTTTATATTTGTTTAAAGATAAATTGAAGATGTCCACTGACTTGGTATAATTGTTTCCCTCCATTAGTATTCGGGGTAAAGAGGAATACATATGGTAGTTAGTTCCAGAATTACTGCACTGAAATAAATCCTGACTTCTAGTATTACGTAGTGGAATCCGGAAGCTTATCAATTCGAGCAATACCGGACTGTCAACTAAATCATTTAGAATTTTATACAGAAATACCAAGTCAGTGAAAGTTCTTCTGTCTGACAATGTAAGCATATTCATATCATTCAAAATAGTATTGTAGTTCAACATAATTGCTGGAATACCCATTTTAAAATTAAGAAAACGTAAGAATTTGTTTTGTATTCTTTCAACAGCTTGTACATGTATATTGTAATATGGGTTCCAGACGGGAGAATTGTATTCAAGTTGACTTCTAACATATGCAAAATATAACAGTTTTATACACTTAATATTGTTAAAATTTCTAGTTAGCCTAGTTATAAATCCCAACATTTTTAAGGCCTTATTAGAGATTTCTGTTATGTGGTTAACAAATGAAAGATTAGATTGGAAAGTGATGCCCAAGTCTTTAATTTGTGTTAACGTCTCCAGAATATTGTTATCAATGTTGTAATTGAAGATCACTGGATTTTTTATTCGAGAAAATCTAACTATATGACATTTTGAGATATTTAAGTAAAGTCTATTTTCATTACACCAAATTAACAATTTGTTGATATTATCTTGAAGAATGTTGCAATGGTAAATATTTTGAATTATTCTAAAAATTTTGAGGTCATCAGCAAAAAGTAAGATAAATACATCATGAAATATTTTTGAAAGATCATTTATAAACAAGATAAATAATATTGGGCCAAGGTGTGAACCCTGTGGATGATTATATATGTGTAGGTAGACACTTATCAAACTCGCCCAAGTCCCGTTCAAACATTTTTTGGAAAATGACGATTTTTTTCTAGTTTCAACTTTTAGCTAGTCAAAACCCGTGAATATTACTTTATGTTATGAATATTGTACCTGGGAACACAGAAAAATAAAAATCTAAATAAATTTCTTGAAGTAAATATGCATTTTCAATGATTTTTTTATGGACTTTGGCGCATTTGATATTATACCTTGTTAGAAAACACGGCATAATAAACAGCGTAGAACGTAAGATTTGTAAGGGATCATTGCGTCACGCTTTTGGTTCATTCTAGAACATTCAACACGGTTGGCGCCACTGTGCCAACAGCCCAGCAGGGCCCGCGTTCAGCAAGTGCGCCAGAAACCGCCCGCCCTCGCTTAAGTACAGTACCCCGTGTCCACGGCAGTAACGCTGGCTTTGGGGCGGCCCAAATTCGCCCGGCTTTTGTTTGTGCGAGGCTCGTTTGGCACCTCGCAAGTAATTAAACTTGTCGCACGGAGTGTTGACATAGATGACCAGGTTGGGAAGCCGCCCACGCCTTCTTAGCTGCTTCTGTGAGTCTCTATGTAATTACCCCCCTTTTTAAGTGCCTAATTCCATGTTAAAATATGCGGCAGACCTGCGCGCAATGGCGGAGACGCCTAGAGAGAGAGATTGAAATTGATTAGTTGCAAAGCTAGGGAATGATTAACTAACCAGCTGTTTTACCATGTGCCTACTTGTATTTTGTTATCGTGGAATAAACATGTACTAATTACCACAAATATGTAGTTTGAATGGAATGACTGAACCCTCCAATTTTTACAGAGTATTGCTAGTTATTTGACCTCACGACCCGAGAAGAGGTATTGCATTTATTTCCGCTGAGCTGGTCTTTGGAACACCTGGGAATGTACTCCGAAAGGTAAGGTTCCGGCACAGTGGCGTAGCTAGCATGGGTGGCATCCGGGGTGGATGTCACGGTCGAGTGGCACCCGGGGCGGTTCGCCCCCCCATGATCAATCCATGCTTTTCCAAGATCAATCCATGCCTTCTCCACTAAATCATACATATTCTGGTAAACACGCATTTTTTCCACTTCCAGAAAAAATCTAATATTACTTTCATAAGTATCCGACACAAATGATGGGACACCGTCACGTGCGTTCAGCACCGTCGGTAGCGTGCAATAGATTTGAAACAGACAGCCGTCGTGTAGCACCGTGTACGAGTACCAGCAAAATCGTACGGGGGGGTACTTACGATCGGCACGCATGATACGCGCGCGAGGATCGAGTTGCTTGTAAGTAGCGTCATGTACGGAGGCCTTCGACCAAGTATATCTAGACAGGGCGTGAAGGTCTTAAAAATGACACCGGAACCAAAAATATTGGTTTACGAAAACATTTATCAAAAAGAAAGTCTATTATCTCATAGTCAAAAGATCGCAAGAAGCATTGGTTTGTACTAGACGTGGGCAAAATTGAATGACCGAATTAAATGAATAAATTCAATCTTGTGACACACTCAATCTAATTCTCAATTTCAAAAGGAATTGATTCTTCATTCCTTATCTTTGGCCTTGCATCCTACGATTTTTAATGACACCATACATTTTTAATTTCCATTTATTTTACTGTTAAATTATTTCAATGAATAATGTGTTCTGTAAACGATTTAAATATTATATTGTTTCATAGGTATTTAAATATTATTAAACGGGCCGCGCGCCGCGAAGTGGTCGACGAACGGTATTGTGAACGACTCGCCTATTACGATTGTATTCCGCTCCCGCCGCGCCGCCATTCTAAAAAACACCCGAACATCATCAAAGTCCATGTCCCAAAATGGCCAAAACGCGGCCGCGATTCATCCGGGTTGCCCGAGCATCTCTTTCACGCAAGGAATTAATCATTCCTGTCCTGAGATTGTCATAAGGTCCCCGCCGTCCCAGGTCCGTGTTCAATGTCCGCGTCCCAGGTATCTAGTCTGTCGAAATCGAGATTGTCCGATTCCGACAGACAGAGGAATTAAAACAAAAGTCTTTTTCACTTGTGACGTCATGGTCTTTTGTAAATCTCAGACCTCGAAATGACGTCAGGCGTCATCGTCACGTCAATGTCACGATATGTCCCAAACGCATCCCAGTCCTAGGTCCACAGCTCGCGCGTAAATCAAGTCACTGCTAGGTAAGACACAAAAGATTAGTCAAAAGTTACTAATTCGTTCCTCAATGCCAGCCCTTAATCCATCCGCGCGGTTCATTTATTCCCCCGCGCGCCAAGCCGTCAATTTCATTACATAGTTAGTCGAAAACTTTCGACTTTGAATCTGAACATCAGCTAGAAAAGTGAGAAGCTAAAATGATGCTTATCTGTTTTTTGGTACGTACGAAAGATATTGTACCTACCTACTTTTAGACGTAGATCTTGGGTCGATATAATATGTAAATTTGCAGATATTATAAGGCCAATTAGCTGTGGTTAGCTGTCATAAAATACTCATCTTAATGTTAAAATGTATGTTTATATTAGATCACGTGAAATGGAACAAAATTAAAAGTTTAATAAATAAAATAAAATCAATAAAATTTTAAGGGTGAAACGAAAACTTGTATAATTTTAAGATATAATTGCTAGCAATAAATACATTTTACATACGAAAAATTACGACACTAAAAAAAGACAAACAATATAGGATTTAGCCTGCGAGATAATGAGATAGAATGATCGGTGTCCTCTTTGTGTGGTGTTTCGTAGCCTATTGGTCTCCTCTTTGTGCGGTGCTTTGTAGCCTCCCCACTCATTGTGATTTTGAAAACCGATGAAACGAAAAAGCGACACTAAAAAGAGTCAAATACATTAATCTATAGGTTTTAGCCTGCGAGATAATGAGATAGAATAATCGGTATCCTCTTTGTGCGGTGTTCCGTAGCCTATTGGTCTCCTCTTTGTGCGGTGCTTCGTAGCCTCCCCACTCATTGTGATTTGAAAACCGATGAAATGAAAAAGCGACACTAAAAAGAGTCAAACACATTAATCTATAGGTTTTAGCCTGCGAGATAATCAGATAGAATAATCGGTCTCCTCTTTGTGCGATGCTTGGTAGCCTCTTTAGCGGTACTCCGGGTACTCCGTGGCCTGCCGGTCTCGTGCGCGGTGTTAGCCTCTCCATTCATTTAATTTAATTTTTTTTTTTTTTTTAATTTTTTTTTTTTTGGGATTTAATTGAATTAAAGGAATGAATTAAAGGAATCAATTCAAAAGGCCATGGGAATCAGACTGAATCGATTCACTCCTGGGAATCATTCTGCCCACGTCTAGTTTGTACCTTTAGTTGGTCTGCGTGGAGCTAATTTGTATTCCAGCAAGTTCGCGGTAACGGAATTACTAGCTTTGTGAAGATCATTTTTAAAACACATATTTCAAGCAGTTAGAAATATTTTAGGTATGGGCTATCACGGACATTATTATTAACAATTTAATCAGTTATATGAATATCTAAAAAAATATGTACATAACATATGAATTCGAGGCAGCGTGTCGACAAAAGTAACATTTGATAAACAATGTTTAATTTCTTCCTAGTAAAACAACTACGTCACGCAAGAAATGCAACGGAATTCGATGGGTAGTTGTATTATGAAATTTCTCGTAGGTGGTGTCACTTTGGGATTGGAATTGGGTATGGTAGGGCTAATCTATAGTTAATATATCGATAACGGAGGCACTATGTCTGCAGGCTACTTGTGGTTGCGTCACAATCACGTAGCTTATAAGTATATCCATGAACGGAGGGCTTAAAGAACACATGTCACTCGGGTACTGAGGGGACCAGAGATAGGTACAATTACAATCAACAGTATAAATAAAATGAATTTTGATTAAAAAATGACAATAGGATAGCCCTCTTGTATCTACCTTCCGTGCAGTTAAATATATCTGCCACATCTGCATATCTATTAGTAACTTCATGTAACCTAGGTACAAGCGAGTGTTTCTGTAAACTTTCATGTAAACTAGGTACAAGAAGCGCAATTGTCCATTGTTTATAGTTAGCGCATAATGTGTAAAATAAGTTCGTTGCGGACTCATAGACAGCTGAAAGGTTAAGGATACTCACTGCTGATCCTGCAGCTGCAGTGAAACCGATGATTCCTCGCACGCGTATGACTTGCCCACGGGCGTGGGAAACAGCAACGCCGGCACTTTGGTGCCCAGCTCGGCCTTCACCCCCGCCATGGCCACGTGCTCGAATACCTTGTTGTCCGTGTTATAGACCACCTGAAGACGGGACACGTACCAGCGCTCACCACCGGGCGTCTGAAATACAACAAAATTTCATTTTTCAGCAA
Organism: Limnephilus rhombicus; assembly: GCA_929108145.2. Taxonomy (NCBI): domain Eukaryota; kingdom Metazoa; phylum Arthropoda; class Insecta; order Trichoptera; family Limnephilidae; genus Limnephilus; species Limnephilus rhombicus. The sequence continues at coordinate 17,734,557 of OV815298.1, read as the reverse complement.
CGAAAACAAAGGTCGAGAGTCTACTGCTAGAGACGGAACCAATTTCACAGACAGAAGCAATCTTTTTTTGTGTTTTAATTGCCGGCAACCAGGGCGTTTATTTATTTATTTTTTTATTTACGCCTATTTAGGCTATTACATACATATATATAACAATATTAATGAAATTATACTAGTAAATAGTGCAGGAAACTACTGCTTAAAACACTTGCACAAAAATAAATACAAAGTAAAAATATTAGGTATTGAATTTGAACCACACAGGATGTAGGTACAAAATACAAAAAATCCGAAATAGTTTTTTTTCTTTCAGCCAACAAAATACTGTCAATGTGTTAGTCAATTTTAATAGCTTTATCAAAATATTTCCCTATTTGATGAAAGAAACTTCAATAAGGTATGCTTATATAATAAAATTGATGTACTAAATATATCAACAACATCGGAGTATTTGTTTCCAAGCTGTTGAATCCGTCGCATAGGAGTATAATATTGACTTGTTGACTTAGAATTGCTACAATAATATGGTAGGTACTGTCTTGTGACTGACCTGCCTGGAGTATGAAAAGAAATTACATATAATAAATCAGGGGTATCAAACATTGAATTTATGATTTTATACAAACAGGTTAAATCGGAAATGATTCTACGATCAGATAATTTTATTAAATTTAATGAACAAAGTACGTTTTAACATTATCATATACAAACAAGTAAGGAAGTAAGTAACCCGCCTCACTAGACAATGTCTGTTCTGAGACGGGTACATATATATGCATACATTTACACATACATTCACACTACACACATACTCATATGTATACGCATGCATGCACATAATCATAAAAACATAAGTATATAGAATCTAGATAAAATTATTAGAAATTGTCAAAAGGTTAGCATAAAACCAAAACTTTGAAAAGAATTATTGGTAATTGCTAAATTGTTATCATGTTAATGAATTATTGAAAATTGTTATAAAGTTATCATGAAATGTACAAAAAACCAAAAATCTTAATAGAATTATTGGAAATTGTTATCAGTTTATCATGGAATGTATATATATAATTCATAACATCATAACATCAAGAATTTCGTTAAAACTTTAAAAACACATAGTACTGACATCATCTAAATCTAAACATAGTAACATTGCAACAAAATAATATAAATAAACGTAGGAGGTTGTAATAAACTTAACACGCGTAAAACATAAGCAGTATTAATAGAAAAGAATAAATCTCTATAGGACCTTATCAAGATATCTTCCATTGATATGCTTGGTGTAAACCAGCTCAAGCATGAGGGCTTCATCGAAACCATAGTCAAGATAGTCTCTCACACGTTGGACGTACTGAAGAGGGCCCGCAGAATTATAGCTGACAGTGAATGTCATAAATCAGCGTATTTGTGGATATTAGACGCTTTTGTAATTACCGTGACGATTCACGGTTACGGTACCGTGACGGTAAAAACAGGCAATAAACATAAGTTCCTTGTCGTTATAATGCTGCAGCTCCTTCTTAAAAACGCATTAAATAATGATGAGATACACAAAATATGTGTGTATATTTCTTCAAAAGTACTACTTTTTTCCTTTGGATGAAACAGATATATTTTATTAGGGCTCGGCCATGCCGACGGGAATTGTGTTTTATTTTCTTTATACGTTTGAGGGAGATGTATGATAATGATTGTACATTTCCTTTGGAGGGATGCAGACATACGTTCACCGTTTGTCCCATTTTCAACTGTTGTTATTTAGCGTGTAAAAAAAGCGGCAGCATTGTATGTTTAAGGATAAAAAGAAAACCAACAGCGCATTGACATTTTTGAATTTTTGGAATTCACTCACGCTTTAATATTATCCTTGTGACATATTCCAAACTTTCAACATTATCATCACGGCTAGTAGCATTGTAGAGATTTACGGAGACCTCACGGTGCTGTGTGTGAGAGAGATGTAAGAAAATTATGACTTTTTTCTTTGATACATTGCGCATTAAAGTGGGTCATTAAAAAAAACGTTATTTTTAAATTCTAAGAGCGATAAAAGGGTGCTAAATGGGTTCAAAAAGACGTGTTTAAATTTTTTTAGATTTCTGATTTGATGTTCTTCCTCCAGATTCACTTCAAAGTTTTGAAAATTTTATTATAAGGTGTTATTTATAATGTTTATAAAATTTACTATGAATCCTGTAAACTTTAAACCATATGTTTTGTAATCTTCTATAGCAAATATAGTAGATTTTTACGAAATCATTTACAAAAAGTCCCAAGATTGAGACTCGCAAAATAATGCCGAAATTTTAGAGTAAGAAGGATTTTGCTGGTATTTGAATACACTGCCTTGAGATAATTTGAATTATATTAATATATTTTTTTAAATAAATAATAATAGTTTATGTAACATTTTTTTAAGATTTAACAAGGGTGGGATTTCTCTATTATATGAAATTTCAAATACAATCCAGAGGAAGAAGATGATATCCAAATACAAGGTGGCGCAAAATTAATCACCCTATCGGAAGATGTTATAATTTTTGCAAAATGGCGTCGTACGTCAATCATATTTGACATTTGTGAACTAGACAGCTGCAGAATACAAACAGATAAGCAATGGAGCGCTATACTCCGCAAGAGCGTGGAATAATTGTGTCGATTTAAGCTTTAACGCTTTTAGCGATTTTGTGTCGAAAGTCACCATGAGCGACGAGGCGCATTTCCACTTAAACAGTTACACCAATAAGCATAATATTCAATTCTGGTGCACTGAAAATCCGCGTGTGATGCACGAAAAGCCATTACATCCACTCGAAGCCACTGTGTTGTGCGGCGTTGACGCGGGAGGAGTGATTGGGCCGTATTTTTGAGGACGCCATTGCCATTACGGTCACTGTTACTGGCGAACGCTACAGGGCCGTGATAAACGACTTCTTACTTCTGGAATTGGATGAGCGAGGCTTGGTGAACATGTGGTTTCAACAAGACGGTGCAACCGCACACACCGCACGAGCCACAATGCATATTGTGAAGGAAGCGTTTCCTGGTCGCTTAATCTCTCGTTTTGGCGATTTGGTATGGCCAGCAAGATCGCCCGATTTAACCAATCCAGACTTCTTTATTTGGGGCTATTTTAAGTCGCGGGTTTATGCCAACAAGCCTCAGATAATCGCAGCTCTTAAGGAGAATATTCGACAGGAATGCGAACAGTTATCACCGGAAATCTTGCGGAAAGTCATGGAAAATGCGATAAAACGGGCACAAATGTGTATCAACACTGGCGGCAGCCACTTGACGGATATCATCTTTTCCACTTAACAAAAAAAAATTTAAAGTCCAAATAAAGGTTTCTATTACTCAAAATCATTTTTTTTTATTTAGTAAAAAAGTTATTCAAAAACAAAATTGGATGATTAATTTTGCGCCACCCTGTATTATTAAAAAAAATACCCGATTTTATGTCTTCATTTAACACCCTAATTACCAAATTGCGCTGTCGCTCCAGTGGTTTTCCACAATTTAAAACTTTTTTCTCCGATTGCTCGAGATTTTTTTGGTGATCATTTTGAATATTCTCCGCCCACATAAAAAAAAATCACTCCTTCGAATTTTAATATGGAGACACACAAAACTGATTACATTTCTTTTAGCCAATAAATTTGCCAATATTTTGTCGATTATTACATATTCGTAGGATTTATAAAAAATATATTATAAAATCGTAAACTTCCACTTAATTGATTTTAGATTTTCATGGCCAAAAGTGTTTTTTGTTGTTTATTTTTGGGGTGTTATGCCGTGTCGCGCTTCCTCCTTCTTTATCCAACGTTTCGATGGTAGCCTAGGACACACAGTGTATAGGAAACCATCGCATACAAATCAGTATCTACATGCTGATTCGCATCACCACCCAGCGCAGAAGAGAGGACTTATATTATATGTTGGTGACCCGAGAAACCAGAATATGTGAAGAACCTAAAATCTACATGCTGATTCGCATCACCACCCAGCGCAGAAGAGAGGACTTATATTATATGTTGGTGACCCGAGCAACCACAATATGTGAAGAACCTAAAATCGGAGCAGAACTTACAAAGCTCACCGATGCACTGGAGCGTAACGGTTACCCGGCAAGGCAGACAAGGCAAATTAATAAGAGCCAAATCTGCACCAAACGAAGAAAGAATTGAACAAGAGTCGAAAGGCTGTGCTTTCCCACCTTATGTTCACAATGCGACAGACAGAATTGCCAGACTGTTGAGGAAAGAAAGCATCAAGACTGTCTTCGGAACCGCAACCAAAATACAAGACCTACTGAGGTTCGCAAAGACCAAGTTTCCTCTGGAAACAGATGGAGTGTATAAACTCAGTTGTTCTGGATGTGACAAGGTTTATGTAGGCCAGACAGAGCGGACGATCTCCAAAAGGATATCGGAATACTTTAGTGCTTGTAAACTCAGCCACCCTGACAAATCAGCAATCGCCGAGCACTTAATCGAAACCGGCCATTACTTTGGATTTGTTCCTGAAGTCCTGGGAAGACCCAAAACCCATTGAGCACGTCTTATTACGGAGGCAATTGAAATCTACAAAAACCCCATTAATATTAATAGACGACGGAGCTAAGCTCAATAGTTCTTGGTATCCGGTAATTGACGGCTACACCAAAGCTAAATGCAAAAAACCATTGTGAAGTATACAGTAATAGACGTGGGCAAAATGATTCCCAGGAGTGAATAGATCCAGTCTGATTCCCCCGGCCTTTTGAATTGATTCCTTCTATTCATTCCTTTAATTCAATTAATTCCAAAAAAAAAAAAAAACTGACTAACTAACTAACTGAATGGGGAGACTACGAAACACCGCACAAAGAGGAGACTGATAGGCTACCAAGCACCGCACAAAGAGTAAACCGATTATTCTATCTCACTAACTCGCAGGCTAAAACCTATAGATTAATGTGTTTGTCTCTTTTTAGCGTCGATTTTTCTTTTCATTTCAAATCACAATAAGTGGGGAGGCTACGAAGCACCACACAAAGAGAGGACCGATTATTCTATCTCATTATCTCGCAGGCTAAATCCTATAGATGTATGTGTTTGTCTTTTTTTAGTATCGTTATTTTTCGTATGTAAAATGTATTTATAGCTAGCAATTAAATCTTTAAATTAAACAGTTTTTTGTTTCACCCCTAAAGTTTACTTATTTTATTTATTAAACTTAAAAGTATTTTATGACAGCTGACAACAGCTGATTGGCCTTATAATATATGCAAATTTACATATTACATCTACCCAAGATCCACGTCTAAAAGTAGGTAGGTACTTGTATTCCAATATCTTTCATACGTGCCAAAAAAACGATTACAAGTGCACTATTTTTGCTTCTCACTTTTCTAGCCGATGCCGCGATGTTCGGATTCAATGTCAAAAGTTTTCGGCTAAGTATGTAATGAAATGAAGGCTTGGCCCGCCGAGGAATTGGTGAACCGCTGCGCTCGGACGGATTAAGGGCCGGCATTGAGCAATGAATTAATAACTTTTGATTAGTGTCTTACCCCGCAGAGACTTGATCAACTCGCGAGCTGCGTTTCCGATACACCCGAGCCGAGATTGACGTGAAACGATGGCGATGTAAGACGATGACATCTGACGTCATTTCTAGGTCTGAGATTAACTAGAGACAACAACGTCACAAGTGAAAAAGACTTCAGTTTTAATTCCTGAATAAAGCGCTTCGGACAATTTCTGATAGCGACAGACTAGCTACGAGTAGGTACCTGGGACGCGGACGGGACGGGACGCGCGGGGACCTTAGGACAATCTCAGGACTATTGACTACGACAAATGATTAATTCCTTGCGTGAAAGGGACGCTCGGACAATTCGGCTGAATCGCGGCCGCGTTTTGATCTAGGGGTTTTTAGAACGGCGGCTGGCAATAGCGGGATATGAGTCGTTCACAATACCGTCGACAACTTCGCGGCACGCCGCCCATTGAATAATATTTAAATACCTATGAAACATTTTAATATTTAAATCGTTTACGGAACACATTATTCATTGACATAATTTAACAGTAAAATAAATGGAAATTAAACATTTATGTTGCCGTTAAAAATCGTACGATACAAGGCCAAAGGTAAGGAATGAAGAATCAATTCCTTTTGAAATTGAGAATCAGATCAAGTGTGTCACAAGATTGAATTTATTCATTTAATTCGGTCATTCAATTTTGCCCACGTCTATACGGTAATACCAGCTTGTAGTGGAGTGGAGCTGGCGACACGGTATCGCTTCCAAGTACATAAGCAGATCGATGTTGAGTCTGGACGAAACATGCAATTTTAGTAGGGTTTTTAGATAACAATTTTTCCCTACCGATAAAACACGAGGCCTTTAAGTCTATATAATAGCCAGGTAACATTTTTTAAATACCCACATGAGGTAAAAATTGCAAGGCGCAAATGACGCCGTTCTATTTATAAAGAACATTAACTTTAAATTCAGTAAATTTAAATGATTCTTCTCTTCAAGAAATATAAAAATCTAGTTCTTAAATGAAAAAAAAAGACTTACAATAACACATCTGTCCTGATGATGGACACTGTAACGATGTCCGAAATGTTGGCTAAAGGGGGAGGTAGCGCAACACGGCATAACACCCCAAAAATAAACAACAAAAATTCTACTTAATTATTTACAAATAAGTGAAAATTTGCCAAAATTGGTAGAATAGCAATCCGAGGTATTTTAAATAATGCCAAATTGTGTCAAAAAGCGCTCCACTGGTTATCACTATCAAAAATAAAAAATAAGATTTATTTCCCGTACAGTCGCTACCTTATTGTGCATCTCATATTTTGAAAGAGCTGCAGCGTTATGGTAATGAAGAACGTATGTTTATTCCCTTTTTTTGCCATCACGATACCGTAACCGAGAATCGTTACAGTAATTTTAAAAGCGTTCATTGGCTTCTTGAGTTGAATGATATGAGTACTTACCTTGGCAAAGTCCCACGTGAGCTTAAACTCTTTGAACACAATGACCATAGTTTCCGTATCTTCATATCTGCAGTTTCCAGTGACGGCAGTCACTTCAGGAATGAATACATCGGCTTCCTGGAAATCAAATAAACGTTAATTAATTATAAAAAAATCAGAATGTGCAATAAGGAACCCCGGTGAAAATTGATATGGCTTTGAAAAAGTATGTTCATATAGACCAGGGTTTCCCAACCAGTGGTCCGCAGACCACTAGTGGTTCGCAAGAGGCTAGAAGGTGGTCCGCGATGGTCCGCCGGTCAATAAACGAGCCAGCGCGCGTGCGGTCCCTGGTCGAGAAGTCTGAATAAAAAAATCTGGACAATATTCAGTTTATCATTTTTGTACCTTGTGGTCAGTGGCCCTTATGGTATTCCGTTTCACCCCACCTCATCCTACCCCGTTCTACCCCCACCCTATCCCATTCCGCCCCCTCCGTTGTGGTGAATATTCTGCTAGAACCCGTCCTACCCTATCCAATTACGCCCCTCTCGTTGTGCCATCTGTCCCGGGTGCTACCCATGCTAGACCACAAGCAGCGGCTTAGGCTAACATGGGTGGACGGATAACGTGGTGGCACCCCCCTCCCTATTAAAGTTGACAAAACACAAATTTTGTGGTTCCTGTCGAAAAAATAAATGTGCAAGTGGTCCCGGGTCAGAAAAGGTTGGGAATCACTGATATAGACTTAAAACACACTCTCAAGTTGGTATTATTGAATGTTTAGTGCTGACGTCACTGCTCACCATAATTTTCCAGTCATTGTATTAAAATGTATGACACAAGCCATCGGTGTTAACAACATTTCATGTTATTCGTTTATTACATACTGTTTATAGAGATTTAGTTGTTGTGCTTAGAACTCGAGTACTTTTAAAAGGAAGCACGCCTCAGAGGTCTCCGGCAAAATGTAGAACTAACCTATCTCTAACACTTACCTATAATATCTATATATATAAAAATGAATCCCTGTTTCCCTTGGTCACGCCATAACTTCAGAATGACTTTACCTATTTCATACATATATTTTTTTAAAGTTTTATAATACTTTGTAGAAGGTTCTTACGGAAAGAAAAATTATGAAAATTGAGCAGAAAATTGATTCATTTCAGAAAAATTAACGACTATTTTAACTTCGCACGTTTGACAGTTCGTGCGTTTCATGAAATTAAATTTAGCAGGCAACTGTTTTTTTTGTATTAAAAGAATTGTCTATGGATTTTTAAAATTATAGATATTTTAAATAGGTAACCTATGTTACATACCAAATTTGATTGATTTTTCTTATATTATACAAAAATGAATATTTGTAATATACGAAAAATGAAAATTTAATTAAAAATTTTGTAATAGGTGGCACGCGAACTGTTTGAAAACTGAATGTACTGGGACTGAATATATGAAACGTAGGAGGGGGGTTTGCGGAACGGGGAAGTGGGAGAGGGGAAAGGGTGAGCGAGGAAGGTGGAAGGGGAACGCGTGAGGGGAGGGGACGCGGGAGGGGAACGGGAACGCACGGGAAAGGACATGCAGGGAGAAACAATTTATTTCTTTGAATATGGCTTTGCAACGCATGCCGGGAATCATCATCTAGTAATATTATAAGATTTGTCAAGGATTCAGACTATCCTTGATTTTCACGGATCCGCGCAAGGTATTTTATTAAAAAGTATAGGTCAAAGCGTGAACTGTTGACAGGAACAAAATATAAGGAGCACAGAAATGTCACAGGGTAATTAATCAATTTCTAAGCTGTAATCGTGGATCGTCAAGGTAATAGTAAAAGTGCTCACTACCTTCCCCTTATGAATTCTAAGTTCCTCCCGTCCTAAAATGAGTATTTTTTTTTTTTTTTTAGTGACGAGATGGTTTACATATATGTAGTTCCCGTGAGCACTTAGGCCGTAGGCCCATTGTGCTATCTCCCATTTTACCTCATTCCTTTGATAGTAACCCAGTCCCTTTCATAAAGTTCGCCAGGATTATCATTGGAAATGAAACTACATCTTCTGGTTTGACAATGTGTCTTCCCAGGTCTCATTTCCCCTCTTCACTCCTCCTTGGTTCCCTGAAGGCCCCACGAGAGAAGAGGGTTTCATCTCTCCTCTCCACTCCCTAGTTCCCCCTCCACGACGGAGAGTCCACCTCCCCTTGGTTCCCTAAAGGCCCCACAAGGGAAGAATCCACTCCACCTTGGTTCCCCGAGAGCCACAGGAGGGAAGACGACTTCTTTTCTCCTCTTCGCTCCTCCGTGGTTCCCTAAAGGCCCCACAGGGGAAGAGTTCACAGAGATTTTTAGGCCTCATCTCTCCTCTTCACTCATACGTAGTTCCCTGAAGGCCCCACATGGGAAGAGGACATCATCTCTCTACTTCCCTCCTCCTTGGTTCCTCAAAGGTCCCGCGCTGGAAGAGTGCCCTTCCCCTTGGTTCCCTGAAGGCCCCACAAGTTCATGGAGGTGGCCTCAGCTCTTCTCTCCACGGCTTCTCTTCTTGGTTCCTCCTACAGGCCCCAGGAAGGAAGTCCACAGAGGTGGCCTCAGCACTCCTAGGTTCCCAAAAGGTCCTTAGTTTTCGAATGGTTCAATTTTTTTTGTCCCACGAGTTACCTGAGAAATAGAGGGTCCACTCCAGCAGAGCCCCAAATGCTGGAGTAAGGTCTAAATATTCCGAGATGCGACCTTGTTTCTCGGAGGCACCGTTCTTGACACTGTTCCCCAGGACATTCAGCCTGAGCACGGGCTACTGTGCTCAGGCTGAATGTCCTGGCTCGCACCTTGGCTTGGGATGGCTATTGCAGGTTTGTGTTTCCACTCCCTGAGTGATGGGTTCGTCACAAAATGAGTAACAAATCAGGATTGCCCCTAGCAAGAAATAAAAAAAGTTAAAAATAAATTAAAAAAATTACTTACCATTCGTTCTCCGAGTTTGTTATTATACTTGATAGTCAGCAAGGCGTCTGTCTTGAGTAGGATGCAGGTAGCCCCCGAGGTACTGTTTACCCTGTAGAGGAATGAACTGGTAGAAGTTGGCGCGGGACCAACCAGATTCCCGGCGGATAGAGATACCTACAAATACAAACATATCAGTAAGTGAATATAACTCGGTAGTTTGTCTCCATCTTACAAAATTCACATTAATAACATTGAGCGAATACAAAAAAAAATCTGCGTTTTATAAATTTTAATTTAAATATCCCACTAGAAGACTTAAAATATATTTTTTTATTAAATATTCTAAAAATGCACACATTAGAAGACAAACGTAAAATAAATGACTTAACATTTTTATTCAAAATACTAAACTCTAAATTCAACTGTTGCGAACTCCTGCAACTCATAAACTTACGAATACCCACAGTAACAGCTTGACAAAATACACTATTCTAGTGCAGCATTCATAAGCGGAACTACATTGCTCACTCTCCGATGCAACAATATCGCACTTTGGGAAATCAGTACTTGGGTGATGTTGATATATTTAATATCAATTTTGCGAGTTTTGTGGATCTTGTAAAAAATATATCCAAACCGGCCTGGTAGTAATACCTTGCAAACCCTCAAGCATTTCCTCTCGAGCATCCAACATGATGTGACAGTGCCACAGAATGTGCACGGCCGTTTGGTTTCCTTCGCCACAGGCGCAAACTGCATGCCGAGAGAGACTGAACAGTGAACAGTCTTCCCTGGAATTCTCTATGTTCGTTGAACGGACAGAGCACAAGGAGAAGAAGTTCATAGGTGAGTACTTCCATTAAATTCAATAATTTAAGAGTCTATTCTTATTATTTAAGAGTAATTTGAATTCTGCCTGAACAATCGATGGTTTCCAAAATGTCATTCTCAAAGTATGACATGGTTGACAGTTTCGTAAGAGTTTCTGTAAAGGTTAAAAAACTTTTTAGATGTATTTTCTTGTGGTTGTAATAATCCAGAAACCTACCTTGGGTGGAAAGAAGGTATTTTGAAAGTTTCAAACATTTCTTATGCTTAATATAGATACGTAAACGACAAACAAACAAGTTAGCAAGCAAACATATATATTTTTTTTATATACAGGTACTAGCTGACCTCGACACGCGTTGCTATGGCTAATGAAACACAATGCCATCTAATGGATGGTTACCCAACCTAGATAACCAAGTGATGTGTCCATAAATTAACTCACACTGCCATCTGTTAGAAACTTATGGGACTTACAAATAATTACCAAAGCATTGTCCTATAACAAACATTTAATTCCCAATAATAAATATTGAGGTCAATAATCCAGATAAAAACTAACCTGTCTTTAAAGTTGGACCAAATTACACACAGTTAGCTAAATTTCATCAAAATCGGTTAAGTCATTTCGAAACTTATCTCGAACAACCATTGTGACACGAGATTTTTATATATAAAAGATATAATTAGTTGGTAGTTACATTATCTCCGGGCAGTGGCGTAGTTCTGCTATATTTGGTGACCCGGGGCTTCTTGGTAGAAAGCCCTTCCAGCTGAAGAGCCGCCACTGAAGCCACCATTACCACTAGAACAAACAATAATAATCACATTACCAAGGGCGGATCCAGGATTTTTTTCTGGGGGGGGCACAAGGAGCGGACGGGCAAAAAAATCAACAATTACTGTAGGATTTTTTTCTGGGGGGGAGCGGGGGCACAAAGGGCGGACGGGCAAAAAATCAACAATAACTGTTAGGATTTTTTTCTGGGGGGGGGGGGGGCACAAGGGGCGTACGGGCAAAAAAATCAACAATTACTGTAGGATTTTTTTCTGGAGGGGGCACAAAGGGCGGACGGGCAAAAAATCAGCAATTACTGTTAGGAGTTTTTTCTGGGGGGGGGGGGGGGGGCACAAGGGGCGGACGGGCAAAAAATCAACAATTACTGTTAGGAGTTTTTTCTGGGGGGGGGGGGGGGCACAAGGGGCGGACGGGCAAAAAATCAACAATTAGGTACTGTTAGAAATAAACTTGCAGTATCATACTTCAAGTTTATTTCTACAAGTTCAAGTATGTTTAGGAAGGTTTATGAAAGTGTTAAAACAATCGAAAAATTAAATGTTTAATAAAGGCAGTTTTAGCTTCTAAGTGTGTATGTGATGGAATCTCCACAGTAAACAAAAGTACCGTCGGGGGGGGGGGGGGGGGGGGGCCCGGGCCCCCGTGCCCCCCCCCCCCCCCCTCCACCCCCTAAATCCGCCCTTGCACATTACTGCAATTGAACAGATATTAAACACTAGAAATGCCTTACATATATTTTGAATTAAATGAACACAATAATAGCGAAAATCGATCAAAAATTTGAAAACAGAAAAAGATGCGATCACATCTGGGACTCGAACCCTTAGCCTCGCCGGGGCGCAACTCTACCAACTGAGCTAAGGTGTCCCTATCCGATTCTGTCATATTTTTGAATGGTCATTCTTCGACTAAGAATTACCAACATTTTTATTGGCTGCTATCTTTACGCATGGTTGCAAGATTCAAACCCGAACAAAATGCTATCTAGATAGTGTCTTGGATAAATTTATATCTATTTTTATTTTTAATATGCGACATCTATTGGCTTCTCTGCAAGTCTAGGATGAATATTTAAAACCCGCAATAATTGTAATCTTAATATTATATAAAATAAAGTCGGGTTAGTTACATCATTTATAACTCAAGAATGGCTGGACCGATTTTTATGATCTTTGATTTGTTGCATTTGTCTCCGCCCCGAGTAGCTGAATAGCTATTAAAACAGCGGAAAATTCACGAAAAAAAAATTATGAAGAAAATTCTTTTCCTCATACATTTTGTATGGAACGAATTCTCATCTTTTGAAAGAGCTGCAGCAATATTGTGATAAGTAAAATATTGAATAGTGCGTGAATTCTATAACGTCAAATTTCAATGCGCTGATTGTTTTGCTTTTGTTCTTAAACATAATATAATGCTGTCCCCCCTCTTTCTTCCACACTAAATGTCAACAGTCGAAAATGAGAAAACGGTGAACGTATGTCTGCACCCCACCAAAGGAAAGGTACAATAATTATAATAAATCTCCCTCACACGTATAAAGAAATTGAAACGCCATTCCCGTAAGTAAGTGGAAAAGTAAGAAAATCACAAGAAATATAAATCCATGCACAACGCCATCTCTGATACTGACAAAAACAAAACACGGACAGTTGTGCATCGATAATTGCTTCATTGTGTAATTTTTAAATTTAAAAAAAATTGAATTTAACTCAGCTAATAAGTTAACACAACAGTTATTGATTCTGAGGCGGTACGAAGTTCGCTGGATCAGCTAGTATTGAAGAATGAAAATGAAGACAATATCAGCGAAACTCGATCGAAAATCTGAAAACAGAAAAATCTGACAAAGATACGGGCAATTCTGGGACCCGAATCCGTAGTTCTTAGTCGAAGTGTGATACAATTTATTTATTTATTTAAAGAGTATTTATTTATTTTATTTTATTTATTTATTTACATATGCATAGGTATATATTACAATACATTACAATGTGATACTTTGTCTGTCCAACTGGGAAGAATACCCGTTTCAGGACAGCCAAATTGTATATTTAGTTCATAATATTCTCAACAAAGGAATGGTTTCGTTCAAGATATCACGGGAATTACAACACGGGTGAACACCTAGTGTGGAGGACAATATATTATACTTTTGTAATGTAATGTACTAAGAATAAATAAATAAAAAAAATTAAAAATTTGCTTCTGTCAAGACAACTTTTGAGAACATTAAGTGAGGTGAACGTATGTCTTGTAGTATGAAAGAGACATGCGTGTATGAGTGAGACAGCATAAGGAACATATAAAAGGGTGTGATTGCGGTCTATTGTACTCTTTGCATTCAGGATTCCTACGTTGCACCATTGTGACCAATCTCGGAATAAACAGTAATAGTCTACCCACATATTATTATTGCAATCCTACTGAGATCACCATCACAAGGAATCGATCCATACAACGGAGTCCAGAAGTAATGTATATAACCGGCCATGGTCATTACATTAAGAATATATATAAAACAAAGTCGGGTTAGTTACACTATTTATAACTCGAGATCGGCTGGACCGATTTTGATGATCTTTGATTTGTTGGATTTATCTCCGCCCCGGATAACAGAATAACTATTAAAACATCGCAATAATTCACGAAAAAGAAAGTTATGAAGAAAAATAATTTTTTCATACATTTTGTATGAAACGAATTTTCATATTTTGAAAGACCTGCAGCAATATTGTAATAGGTATAATATTTAACTGTGCGTGAATTCCAAAAATTCAAAAACGTCAAATGTCAATGCGCTTATTATTTTGCTTTTGTTCTTAATCATATAATCGTGCCACTCTTTCTTACACACTAAATATCAATAGTCGAAAATGAGACAAACGGTGAACGTATGTCTCTGCACCCCTCCAAAGGAAAAATACAAAAATAATAAATCTCTAAAATGAAACGCATGTTTTTTTACGTAAGCTCCACTCAGGAACTATGTCATCTTAGGGGATCCTGTGTGGAGGGTCTTTTTAAGGAAGGGTGGGATAGGAAGTTCTGGGAAGGAAAAAGGCATGAGGGGTGGGTAGGAATCTGGAGGTCAATGTATCCGGTAGTGAATCCATCCCTCCAACTGCGGTGCAAGGCCATTGATTCGACCGGAATTGACCTTTTACCTTGACCTTTCCAGCCGGACTCTTTCGACCCATTGGTCGAGAGAATCCTGCTGGAAAGGTCAAAAGGTCTCCCTCAACCAGTCTATTTCGATCTGGCCCGCCACGCAGCATGTGGGCAGACGCATCCTCCACCAAGACCCGCACAAAAGTCACCCCATAAACCCGGGCACCCCTGCTAAATCACCAAACGTGGCGAACCACTTGGGGTGACCTATGGCAGAGGTGTTGGTTATCCAATAAATGGTTCCCGGGGCGGCGGCACCCGTACCCGCTTCCTTTCAAAAATTCCCGTAAGTAAGTGGAAAAGTAAGAAAATCACAAAAAATATAATCCGTA
This sequence comes from Limnephilus rhombicus, assembly GCA_929108145.2. Lineage (NCBI taxonomy): Eukaryota > Metazoa > Arthropoda > Insecta > Trichoptera > Limnephilidae > Limnephilus > Limnephilus rhombicus. The sequence continues at coordinate 17,719,490 of OV815298.1, read as the reverse complement.
CACAACGCCATCTCTAATACTGACAAAAACAAAGCACGGACAGTTGGGCACCGATAATTGTAATTTTTTCTTCACTGTGTAATTTTTTAACCTAATTTAATTCAACAGTTACTGATTCTGAGGCGGTACGAAGTTTGTCGGGTCAGCTAGTTGTATATAATTAAGTGATGGTTTCTTTATGTCTTTAAAAGAATCGAAAAGATGTGATTTTTTTCAAGGTCAATTTGGAGATTAAATATGAATGAATCGGTTGGGGACACATTAGCTTAATTGGTAGAGCTGCCCCCCGGCATGGCCGAGGTCCTGGGTTTGAATCCCAGATGTGCCCGTATATTTTTCTGTTTTTTTTTTTGTTTTCAGATTTTCGATTGAATTTCGCTAATATTGAATTTGAGATTTTACTCATTAAGTTAAAAATATGTATTAAAATTTCATCAACCTCGGATTTGTATAAAAAAACACCCACGGACAATCATCCTCGTAATATATAAGAAAGATTACGACATTTAAAGGAGGCTCATCATTGTGTCAGAAATATTCAAATGCGGATGGTAAAGGCAAAAATAGTATTTGGGTAGGCGTAGTTTTAGCTTTCCAAGTTAGGCCCGGTAGTAAGCGCTCAAAAGAAGAAGGAGAGATATGTAAATACGAATGTTAGAGGGAGCGCGCTAATATTAAAAACGATACAATATTAAAGCGAAAATTGTGAAAATGTAGTAAAACAGAACTGATTTGACGAAGAGCAAAAACCTCATTGGAAATGTCATAAATAGCATTTATACAAACACTGTGAGTTTTTTTTATACATAAAACTTGTGTTTATAATAATTTTCAGAGCATACTTTAAGATTTTTTTTCTATCGAGGGAATTTCATATAATTTGCCCTTTCGGCGTGGCAAATGTATAGATATTATCTTCAAAAATAACACTTTTTTTAGAAACTTAAAGGGTTCAAAAGTGTTATAAAACAGTAAAAATTCAGCTAAAATTCTCCAAATTTCGGGTAATTTTGAACAGGTGTATCTCAAACACCGTTAAGAGAGTTTAACCAGCCAGCGGCCGAAAATCCACATTTCGTCGAAAATTGTTGTAAAGGAAGGTTCCAATGAGAAAGATTAATTTTTTCCGTACCAGCTTTTTAAAATGATAACTCAATATCGATTTTATTTCATTCCAAATTTGGTTTAATTTATACCTACATCCAAAAATGCTGAAAGGCGTGATGATAAAACCATTAAAATTATGTACTTTTTGTAATTATTTTTGATCATAAGTATTTATCATTTTTCAATAATGTCCAAGATAAATAAGAATGTAAAAAAAAATCTGAAATATATTAGTTTGTAAGGGTGGGTTTCTTCATTTACCGAGAATGCTAAATGCAATGCTAATTGTAAAAAATAAACGTTCGAAATTTAAAATTTAAACGAATTTTCTATGCTTTTGAACGTTTACTTTTACAATTAACATTGCATTTAGCATTCTCGGTAAATGAAGAAACCCACCATAAGTGTGCAAATAAATACACAAACGGACCAATTTTCGTCAAGAAACACATGTACGTATTATATTTTAATGATTTAATTTAAACTGAAATTAAAATTCTGAAACATGCGTTTCCCGGATATCACCCGAGTGTCACCCGAGGGGGGGTGACACTCGGACGTGGAGAAAAAACTCACGAAAGTGCAAAATTGCCGCAAAAAATATTTTACGCTTGAACACTGACTGTTATTTAGCTCTATGGCTCGTTTGGTGGGTGATTTCCGAAAAAATATTTTATTATTTTTATTTTCGTTCCTAGCTCGAAGTGTTGCTCAGTCGGGGATTTCCCTGAAATATTCCATGTCTCATTCTATTTTCGTAATGTTATTTTTATCGTAAACGTAAACACGTGAAGTGAATTGTTATCTATTGACTGACTTGAATTAGTGAAAAAGTTGTTATTCTATTAGCGTTTTTATTAGTGCTGAAAGATCATTTAAAATAAACAAGGTAAGTGGATTTTTGATAGTTCACTTTTCGGATGGACGCAAAACTTGAATGCAATTATACCAGAATCGATTGATAACTGATTAAAGAAAAATGATCAATCATCTCTATGTTTTTTCTCTTTATTATATTGTTTTGTGTACATGCATAAATAAATAAGGAATAATAAGTAATTTGGAGGTTTTCAGAAAACGTTTTTTATGAATTCGAAATATGTGTTTTGAATTTGTGGACGAAGCGCTATTTACACCGATTACCAAGTCAAGTGTAGTTTCCCAAGCTAAGGTAATTCGTCTACCATATGTAATAGCACCCTCAGATTTCGATCAGTTGTCGATTCTTTGGATAAGAGGTCACCTTCGCATTACTCTAGCACTGTTAATCATAATGCCTAAATTATTTTATCCAATATTAGGTTGGGTATTATCCAAAATCTAGTTTGAGTTACTAAAAATAAAGATTTTGCATATTTTAATGTATAATTATATGTTTAAGAATAATCGATAAACTAGTAATACTTAAATCAGATTTTTGCCTTAGTCCTAATTTTGAAAAATAAAAGGTTTTTTGACTGGCGACGTTTCGTGAGTATAAAGACGGTGTATTTATTCGTTGACCCGGCCTATACTTATCTCACATTTTTCCAGATTTAAGTTAAGAATCAGTCTGTGTGAGAATCCAAAAGCTACACACGGAACAAGCAAATGGTTTTCTTTATAATTTTGGAGCGTACGGTTTGCAACTCAAATTTTAAGCACATCTCAAAACTGGTTTCAATTTAACATTGAATTTGTATTCGGTAACTCGTTTTAATTAAAACTACACCCATAACATGAAAATGGTTTTCCTCCGATATTTGCAGTACATAGTCTGAAACTTTCATATCTTGCAACTCGGGGAATATCTTGCAATAATAGAACTCGGGAATGGTTTCCTTCGAAATGGGTCCGCAGATGAACAGAGTTACAAATGAAATTTCAAAGGAAACCATTTTTGAGTTCCACATGTAAGATTTGAAAGTTGAAGAATTTGTGCTACAAAGATCGGAGTAAAACCATTTTCGTTTACTGCGTGCATTAATAATTAAAGCTGAGGACTCACACCTTTACTATCTCACAATTGAAATTTCATCGTTACACTCTGAACACAAAACTGGTTTTAACTTAAGAATGGGTAGTTAAAATTACATTTCCAAGCCAGAAAATGATTTTCCTCAGAATTTTGCAGCATATTTGAATTGAAAACTCCACTCAGAACGGTTTCGAAATTTATCCTGCATTTGGAGAACAAAACTGGTTTCACTTTCTATATGCGTTTCCCCAGGTTCAAAACTGCATCCAGAACTCAAAAATGGTTTTCCTCTGATTTTTGCCACACATAGTATGCAACTTGATTTTTTTAACTGCATTTGGAAAATGAGAATGGTTTCCTTCGAAATGCGTCAGTACATGCATCCTCGTCTAGATATTTTTTTGAAATTCTGAATACAAGACTTGTTTTAACTTAAGAATTAATCTGGTAAGAGTCTACCAGCTAAAATTAAAATTGAAAAAAAATAAAATTGAACCATATTAATTATTAATTCAAAACTGGTTGAAATTTAAGATTGAATCTGTATTCGCGTTTTTAGTTAAAACTACACCCATAACAAGAAAATTTTTTTCCTCTAGTATTTGCAGCACGTAGTCTGAAACTTTCATATCTTGCAACTCGGGGAGTATATTGTAATAGTGGAACTCGGAAATGGTTTCCTTCGAAAAGGGTCCGCAGATGAACAGAGTTTCAAAAGAAATTTCAAAGGATATATGCTGCAAAGATCGGAGGAAAACCATTTTCGTGTACTGCGTGCATTAATAATTAAAGCTGAGGACCTACACCTTTACTATTTCACAATTGAAATTTTATCTAAATAAAAAGAAAACACTTTGTTTACGTCACTTTATTATTTCTTCCGTCTACCGGTTTCGGTACCTCCGTACCATCATCAGGACTGAATATAAAATACTGACAAATACAGGGAAATATACAAAATGTAAAAGAAAGAGACAGTAAATTAGAGCGGGACAGTGCGTCAGTTGTGGGAGGGAAGTGGGGGAGGAGCGATTGGGATAACGGGAAACATACTTATAATAGGGCTGAATGTTAAATTAAGTTGATTATTAATGATTTCAGCCTTTGTATTAACTGATTTTTTTTTTATTTCTAAAGCTTCTAAGTTATTTAACCTTAAGCCTATCCCATTTTTGTGTAGGACTTTAATACCCGTATCCCGGTTAAAAGTATGGTCTTTATTAATTAGGTGCTCTGCGAATTCGGAAAACCCTGAACTGGTTAGGCACCTTATGTGCTCTTTTACTCTAGTTTCCACATTGCGTGACGTTTGTCCAATATAGAATGCTGGACAATCGTTGCAACTAACCTAATTAATAAAGACCATACTTTTAACCGGGATACGGGTATTAAAGTCCTACACAAAAATGGGATAGGCTTAAGGTTAAATAACTTAGAAGCTTTAGAAATAAAAAAAATCAGTTAATACAAAGGCTGAAATCATTAATAATCAACTTAATTTAACATTCAGCCCTATTATAAGTATGTTTCCCGTTATCCCAATCGCTCCTCCCCCACTTCCCTCCCACAACTGACGCACTGTCCCGCTCTAATTTACTGTCTCTTTCTTTTACATTTTGTATATTTCGCTGTATTTGTCAGTATTTTATATTCAGTCCTGACGATGGTACGGAGGTACCGAAACCGGTAGACGGAAGAAATAATAAAGTGACGTAAACAAAGTATTTTCTTTTTATTTATTTAAAATGTCAAGTCACAATGTGTTTGCTTCTTTTGAAAAATTGAAATTTTATCGTTACACTCAGAATACAAAACTGGTTTTAACTTAAATATGGGTTGTTAAAATGACGTTTTCGTGCCGGCAAATGATTTTCTTCAGAATTTTGCAGCATATTAGAATTGAAGACTCCACTCGGAACTCTGTTATTTGTAGCTCTATGGCTCGGTCGGTCGGGATTCCAAAAAAAATTGTTGTTTTGTTTACACATTTGACTAGCTAGTAATGTTTTTTATATTTAAGGAGGTCGAAGTTTGGGTTATAAATTTCTCAAAGTAAACTTTTAATGCGGGGGGGGAGGGGGTGACACCACATTTTCCGCCCCGGGTGCCACCCATGCTAGCGCTACGGCACTGCCTATGGGATAATCTTATTATACTAAAAATTAAGGGCCCGCAACCCGGATTTGTACCGATTTATTACATATTTCCCTTAAACACGGTAAGTTTTAAAGCTCTTAAAAAAATATATGTTATTCTTGAAGATAATATCTAGATTTGCCCGCGCCTAAACGCAACTTATATAAACGATAGAAAAAAATTGGAAAGTATGCTCCAAATATTATTATTAACACGTTTGTTTCAGTTATTTTACAAGTTATGAAAAATTTCACAGTGTTTCTTTAAATGCTGTTTAAAATAATGCCCGCGCGATTTTTGCTCTATTTTAAACGAGTCGTGTTTTATTAAACATTTTCGCAATTTTCGCATCGATTTTGTCGCTGTAAATGTTAGCGCTCTCCTCTAACATTCGTAATTTCGTATCACTCCATCTTCTTCTTTTCGGGCCCGGTTGCAGAGCCTTAACATTTTTTCTCAAAATTTAAAACGTGCGTTTACAAAGAACAATCTTTCGAAATCAATTTATAATTATTTGTGGAAAAGAGTCTATAGTCTAAAATCTGATTTAAAAATGACATATTTCTGGTTTTCTCTGGTTATATCCTCTAAAGTTCATAAAAATTTTATTGAATTTAATTATAAAAAAATTGGTCTAGAGCCGAAAGCTTATCAATGCAAGCAATTCTGGACTATCAAATGCATCATTTAGCATTTTATATACTTATAAGTAAAAAGTCTGTGAAAATCCTTCCATCTGACCATTTAAGCATATTCCTATCATGTAGTTCTACAAAATTGCGGAATACCCACATTAAAACTTCGCATACGTGAATATTTATTTTGTATTCTTTCAACAGCTTGTACATGAATATTGGAATGCGGGTTCCAGACGAGAGAGTTTTACTCAAGTTGACTTCTAACAGAGGCAGAATTTAACTGAATTTTCTAGTTAACTTAGTTTTAAATCGTTACAATTGCAAGCCTTTGTTAGAGATTTTCGTTATGTGGTTAATTATGTGGTTAAACGAAAGATTTGATTAAAAAATGATACCTAAGTCTTTAATTTATGTTAATATCTCAAGAGAATAGTGGAGATTATTCCAAACCTGACCTGTTTTCTTAATCGCCTACCCAAAATTACCTACATTATTGTAATTTATCACATTGCTTTAGTTGTCTATGGACTCTTCGGGTCACATAGCCTCGTTTCCGAGATGTGCCGAAGATAACCGAAGGTAGATGCAGAGTCATTATAGGCCTAGAGCTCGGCGGACAAAACCTAGCTTTTAGTTAGACAGGTCATTAGCCCTTCGAACAATAATTATAATTTTTTAATTTTTTATTATTAATGTTTATTAATTTTTGACTTACAATTTGTTTTACTCAATGCCTAATCACTAGGAGAATCTGTGTTGAGAGCAGGCGCTTAGCATGATTAGTTTATAATAATAACAAAATACAAACAATAACACAATATTCAAGTAACAGTTAATCATCATCGTACTGCATCGTGTGGAGTTAATGTTAAAAAAGTATAAAGAAAACGCAAGGAAAAGGTAGTACTTTGGAGGAAACTGTCAAACGTAGTGTGTATATCTAATCTTTTGTCTCACCATTTTTTTAATGTATAAGAAAGAGCTGCAGCGTTATAGCGATAAGAAACATATGTTTATTGCCTTTCTTGCCTTCACGGTACCGTAACCGTGAAAGGTTACTGTAATTATAAAAGCGCTCATTGTGCATTAAGGTGGGTCCCGACTGTAAGGGGGAAAAAATCTTGTTTTGATTTGTCTAATAGTGTACAAATAAAAATGAATCGCCGAAATGTATGTACGCGCATAACTTCCGAACGACTGTACCAAATTGGATATTTATTTTTTTGTTGTGTTTGTTATGTTCAGGACAAGGTTTGTATAAAGCTACTGGTGACCTATGGCATTATGAAATTTGTATAAAAAAATTGCAATAGGTAGCACGCGAGCTGTTTGAAATCTGAATGCACCGGGACTGAATGAATGGAATGCGGGAGGGGGGAACTCGAGAGGAGTGTTCGCGGGACGGGGGAAGCGGGCGAGGGGAGTGGGGTGAGAGAAGGCGGTGTGGGAAAGCGAGAGGGAGAAGGGGATGCGGGAGAGGAAGGGGAAGCGGAAGGAGAACGGGACGAATAGGAAAATACAAGCAGGGAGAAACAATTTCTTTATCAAATGGCATAGCAACGCAATCCGGGAACCAGCTAGTTTTTTTAAATAATATTTGGATATCATCTTCTTCCTCCGGATTGACTTTGAAATTTCACAAAATAGAGAAAAACCCACCCTTCTTAAATCCTAAAAAAATGTAAGATAAACCATTGCCTCCGGTCCTTTCCTTTCCCATTCCGCCTCCCCTTCCTCCCCCACATCCCCTTCCCCTCACGCATTCCCACTCCGCCTTCCCTCTCCCTACTCCCCTATCACGCTTCTCCCGCCCCGCGAACCCCTCTCTCGAGTTCTCCCCCCCCCCTTCCCGAGTTCCTTTCCCCCTCCCGCATTCCATACATTCAGTCTCGGTACATTCATTTTTCAATCAGCTCGCGTGCACCTAATGCAATTTTTTATACAAATTTCATAATGGCAGAGCTCACCATTTTAAACAGAAACATTCGCAAGCGTGCTTACAACAACTCACCAAAGTTTCCTCCTAATCCGGTTTAGCAACGCATTTTCATGACGCCAGAGCTCAATATTACATTTGGAAACCATCGCGAGCATGCGCACATCAAATCCCCAAAGTTTCATCGCTAACTAACTAACTAACCATCACGCCGTTTCCCCGCAGGGGTAGGCAGAGAGGACGGACCGCCAAACATCCCGGTCTTGGCACACATTCCTTGCCTCGTTTACATTCATACAACGTCTCATACATTCTCTTCTATTATTCTGACTCTTGACATGGCCCGACTCAAGTATCTGATTCACTTGGTCGTGCCATGTCTTTCTTGGGCGTCCTCGACTTCTTCTACCATTCACATCTGCGTCATATATTCTCCTTACACTCCTTTCCTCGTTCATTCGCTCTACATGCCCAAACCATCGGAGCGTTCCTTTCTTGATCTTACTCATCACGCTTACATCAGCCTTGCATTCTTTGCGGAATTCCACATTTCTCACACGATCATACATGCTTTTACCACACATACGCCTCAGGGATCTCATTTCTACAGCGTTCAGTCTACTTTCATCCTTCCTCTGCCAGTTCCATGCCTCACTGCCATACATCAGGGTAGATGCCAGTACTCCATTATGAACGGCTAGTTTCGCGTCTTTGGACAGTTTTTTTTGTTGATGCCAACGGCGTTCAGTCCTCCATGAATACAGTTACCTGCATTCACCCTTCTTTCAATATCTCTATCAGCCTTCCAATCTCTCGTAAGTTTCATCGCAATCGGATGAATTGTTTGCAACGCACAATTTCATGATTCCAGAACTCACTGGATTCATAGTGACTGTTGTATACACTAGAAAAAACCCCTTAAGAGCGTTTAACCAGCCAGCGGACGAAAATCCACATTTCGTCGAAAGTTGTTCTTCCGATCGTGCAGGACGGTTACAATGAGAAAGATTAATTATTCTCCGTACCAGCTTTTTTAAATTATAACTCAATATCGAATTTATTTCAATCCAAATTAGCTTTAATTTATACCTTCATCCAAAAATGCTGAAAGGCGTGATGATAAAACTATTAAAATAGTGTACTTTTTGTAGTTATTTTTTGATTATAAGTATTTATCATTTTTCAATAATGTCTAAATTTAATAAGAATGTTAAAAAAATCTGAAATATATTAGTTTGTAAGTGCGCAAATAAATACACAAATGGACCAATTTTCGTCAAGAAACACATGTACGTACATATTTTTTAATGATTTTATTGAAACTAAAATTAAAATTCTAATACATAACTTTGCTAGATAATGTATTGATTTATTTTACTGCATGATTACATTATTTGAAATGGGTGTGGTATAATACAAAAACTTTTTTGAAAATTTAACAAATCTGCCAACGACCCATGGAATAAACTTATTATACTAAAAATTATAAAAAATTCTAAAAATTTATTACATACGAATGCTAGATAAAAGAACAATCTTTCAAAATCCATTTATAATTTTTTGTGGAAAAGAGTCAATACGTCTAAAAACTTTTTTGAAAATGACGTATTTCAGGCTTTCTCTGGTAATGCCCTCTTAAGAGGGAAAATTCTCAAAATTTTGAAGTGAATCCAAAGGAAAAAGATTTTATCAGAAATTTGAAAAATTTAATGAAATAACCCCTCGTTTTGAACCCATTTGGCACCCCTTTACAATTCTTAGAATTTTGAAAAAAAAAAATTTAATGACCCACCTTATTGTGCATATCACGTAGTTTGCAAATGTCTGTATAAGCGTAAATTAATATAAATAAATTTTCGATATTGCTTGTCTATTTACTGCCAATTTTACTTTGGTGGTATAATTATAACTGCTCCGTTGTAAACCACCTTTAAAGCCGATAATAGATTGTAGGGGAATGTCACCTGATCGGACAATCTATTTTGGGAAGTTATTTCCCACACGAGAATGATGTCATAAAATACCAAAATAAATCACAGAATTGACGTCCATCAGAGCTAATGCGCGGAAATAATTGACGGCCTTCGTGGTCGAGGGGTAAGGCTCTCAACTAGCAATTCCAGAAAAAAATGCATATGTCATTTTGATGGTCCGATGATTATTTATATTTTAAATATATTTTTTCAATTAAAACCAGTCCTCAATTTGGGAGGCGGGAATGGGTACCGCCGCCCCGTGAACCTTTATTGGATAACCAACACCTCTGCCATAGGTCACCCCAAGTGGTTCGCTACGTTTGGTGATTTAGCAGGGGTGCCCGGGTTCCTGGGCTAAGGTTTGTCTAGGTCTTGGAGGCAGATGACCGGAACATACTGAACCCCAGATTCCTACCCACCCCTCAAACCCTTTTCCTTCCCAAAACTCTCCTTCCTTTTTTTACATTAACTCCACACAGGAGGCCTTGAGGAAAATAAGTTCCCTCAGGGCCTACGTCACCTGGGATGCTGTGTGGAGGGTCTTTTTGAGAAGAGGAAGGAATGAACATTGGTCTCGAAGAGACCTGTGTTGTAGGAAGGAGGAAACACAGAGGCCGGCAAATCATTCCACAGCCGAGCTGTTGAACATAAGAACGAGTCGAAGAAACGAGCCGTTCTCATGTGACAAATGTCAACCGTGTACAAATGTTGGGCACGCGTTTGGCGTGTTTCCCGACTATGCACCGGTGCCGAAGGGATCAATGATGCTAGTTCCTCGGAGCATCTTCCATTGTAATACCGGTAGAACAAGGATAGCATTCCCACCCGACGCCTGTGCTCTAAAGATTGCAATCCGTCTGTTAAGATGGGAGAATTTATCAAACGGACCGCCCGTTTCCGCACAGAGTCGAGGGTATTTTTCAGGTATTTTGGAGCCCCAGACCAGAGGTGACTGCCAAATTCAACCGTGGGGCGCACTTGCACAGGGTTAGCAGTTGTGCACCCTATACATATCTGCGGGCCCTATACAGTACGCCCAGTTTCTGGGAGGCTAACTTTACTCTGGCTTCGATGGAGCCCTCATACCTGAGCTGGTCACTTAGGGTTACACCAAGCATATCAATAAAAAAACCTCCACACAGCATCCCCAAAGATGACATAGGCCCCGAGGGAAATTATTTTCCTCAGGGCCTCCTGTGTGGAGCTCATAAAAAAAAAAATACAAAAAAATATAATAGAATTATAATTTAAAATTTTATAACATAAAAAAGAAAGAATTCCATTACGTGAAAATGTTTATCAATTTTAGAAGTAATAAGGAAAAATGAATTTAGTTTGGAAGGTAGGGGACGCCCACGCCCACAAGACATATCTAATGGTTCATTTACCTGAGTTGTGTTTATATACCTTAATAGTCTATTGTTCCAAGTAAAGGTTAATCCATTCTGGGAATCTGTCTACTAAATTGAAAATGGCTTCTAACAATATCACCATCTGTAATGCTTTCGGGCAACACCGTAAATAGAAGTAATACAGGGCTTGAAATGGGTTAAAAGAAACCGGAGCTGGTAATAGTCAACCTGTGCATTGATAAATCCAATTAAACGTGCATTTTTCACACTGACTACCTGGTAATACCCCCATGACGTCATCGTTCAAGAATTCCAGAGTAAAAGGAACGCAGAGCTTGAAATGGGTTACAAGAAACCGGAACTGGTAATAGCGAACCAGTGCATTAAGACGCCGTTACGCGAATTTCTACCGATTTCTTGCGAACGTTCCAAAGTTTTTAAGCTCTCAAAAAAATATATGTTATTATTGAAGATAATATCTCGACATTCGTCGCGCCGAAACGCAAATTATATGAAATTCCTTCAATAGAAAAAAATCGTAAATGATGCTCCAAAAATTATTATAAACACGTTTGTTTCAGTTATTTTACAAGTTATATGCATGAAAAAATGTACAGTGTTTTTTTAAATGCTGTTTAAGACAACCCCCGCGAGATTTTTGCTCTATTTTAACACTAGAGTTCGAGCGTGGGCTACATATGTAGCCCAGGGTATTGTTTTTGTTCGTAATTTCGTGAAATCACGTGATTTAACTTCGAGTCTCTAGCTAAGCTCCGATTGGTTGTTGCTCGACGCATTCAGTGTGGCGTGAGCGAACGACGCTGGTGCACGTGTGAAAAACAACGATTTAAAGTTGTTGGGCTACGTATGTAGCCCATGCGTGCACTGGCGGAACACAAGGAAAACTGTATAAGGCGTATATGTAATGATCACCAAATTTTAATTTGTCCTTATGTAATGATCACAAAATTTTTGTTTGTCCTTCGTGTAATGAAAATTTAAAAAAAAAGTATTAGAATTAAACCAAAAAAGTTGATTGATCTCAAATAAGTAAAAATTAGGTGATTTTTTGTGAAGTCTGAAGTTTTGTTAATATTTTATGTTTAAGAATGAGAAGATGTATTTTTTTTTATTTCGGTTTACTTAATAAACGTCATTTATTATAATAAATGTGTTTTATTTGAAAATTAATCGATTATCTTTCAGTATATTTCAATTTAAAATGGGCTACAAGTGAAGCCCACGCGAGCACTCATGAGCGTTTTAGAGGCGCGTGCACCGTAGTGTTAAACGAGTCGTGTTTTATTAAATATTTTCACTATTTTCGAACCGATTTTGTCGCTTCAAATACTAGCGCGCTCCTCTAACATTCGTAATTTCATATCTCTCCATCTTCTTCTTTTTGTGCGCGGTGAAGGTTCCGCGACGTTTTATCCCGCAACTAAATATACCCGGCAAAATATCCCCGACAAAATATCCCCGACAAAATATCCCCGACAAAATACCTTACGGACAAAACATCCATCAACCAAATATCTATTAAAACCTAACCTAACCTAATTACACAGGTGTCCGTATTATTTTTGTCCCATTTTACTATTTTTGAACAATAATATATTGTCTTTGTTGTATCAATCCATTCCTCCAACCGCGATGCAAGGCGATGGGTCCGGCTGGAGAAGTCAAAAGGCATCCCTCAACCAGTCTCTCTCGATCCGGCCCGCCATGCAGCAGGTGAGCAGACACATCGGCCGCCAAACCTTGACAAACCTCACCCCATGAACCCAGGCACCTCTGCTAAGTCACCAAACGTAGCGAACCACTTGGGGTGCCCATACCAGCCTCCCAATCTGCAGATAAGCCCGCCATCATTATTTACACAAACAATATTTCCCACTATAATGATAACAGTAGTAGGAATTCAAGTGCATATATCGTTCATCCAGTTGATTAATCAGACATCTCCAAAAAACCTAAATTTGAGTTGAATATGCAGTTATATGTAAAAGTGTACCTTCTTTCTGGTACAATAGATTATCCATAAACACCACCAAATAAATTATATTGGCCAAAAACTTGTAGTGAATTAAACAAAATTTTGATGCTTTCTGGGTCATTGGTAGGATATTTCAAAATGTCATCAGATCGTTCTGCCTCCCGTTGTTATTTTTTAGCATATTTAATATGTAAAACACAGACAAGTGTAAATAATATTTAATTTATGGTGAGCATTCGAATATTGCTTTCCTCATTATCTCAAAACTTAGTATTCGGAGATCTCTGACTAATCAACTAGACAGCAGAAGTTCATGACCCAATGTTAGTCTTTCATTTTTATAACGCTTTGGCCGGGCTTTATAACCGGGCCCGAAAAGAAGAAGATGGAGAGATACGAAATTACGAATGTTAAAGGAGAGCGCTAACATTTACAGCGATTTGTCGCTGCGAAAATTGCGAAAATGTTTAATAAAACACGACTCCTTTAAAATAGAGCAAAGATCTCGCGGGAATTATCTTAAACAGCATTTAAAGAATCACTGTGAATTTTTTCATACATATAACTTATAAAATAACTGAAACAAACGTGTTAATAATAATTTTTGGAGGATACTTTGCGATTTTTTTCTATCGAGGGAATTTTTTATAATTTGCGTTTCGGCGCGGGTAATGTCTAGATATTGTCTTCAAGAATAACATATATTTTTTTAAGAGCTTTAAAACTTAACGTATATGAGATATGTAAGAAATCGGTAGTAATTCGGGTAGCAGGCTCTTAACTTATGCAGTTAAAAATGAGATATCACGAAAATTAATAATAATATTTAAAAATAGCACGGCGCACGAAATTTTAATATTTCGAAAATAGAGGTTCCATTTCGAAGACATTTTTCTTTCGGAATTAAAAAGGTAGCTTGCTACGGGGTAGGTACTAAGTGCCTTTAGGATACAGGGTGTTTCAGGACGTTTATATATATAATTTTATTTTTACATTAGCTCCACACAGGAGGCCCTGACGAAAATATTTCCCCGAATGCTGTGTGGAGCTTCTTTTTAGGGAAAGGAATTAGAGGACGTTCTGGGAAGTAAAAATGTATGAGGGGTGGGTAGAAATCTGGGAGTCGATGTGTCCAGAAGTGACAGACGAATGAATCCATCCCCTCCACCGCAGTCCAAATCCAGCTTGAGAGGTTGAAGAGTTCAATAGATCTCTTTCAATCAGTCTCTCCCGATTCGGCTTGCCACGCAGTTGGTGAGCAAGCGCATCCGCCGCCAAGATCAAGACAAACCTGACTACATGAATCAGAGAATCCCTGATAAGTCACCAAACTAGCGAAACACTTGGGGTGACCTATGGCAGAGGTATTGGTTATCCAATAAATGGTTCCCTGGGCGGCGGAATCCATACCCGCCCCCAAATTTTCGATTGAATGTGAAAATTATCCCACTTCCCGATCGAGCTGAAACTCAGCAGATAGACTCGTTGTCGATGGCAATGCATTTTCTAAACTTTTGGTGGCACTAGCGCACACCATGAAATTGGCTAATAGTTTGGTGACTAAGGGGGGGGGGGGGATTCCGGAATCATCGGGTGAGGTGTGTTCAGGTCTTGGCGGCGAATGCGCATGCCCACCCGCTGCATAGTTGGCCGGATCGGAAGATGCCGGTTTGGGAAGGTTTGATATCTCCAGCTGGTATCTCGATCCATCGCCTTGCACCGCAGTTGAAGGGATGGATTCATACGTCCGTCACTCCTGGACACACTCCTAGATGCCTACCAACGAGGCGCGGCCGGTGCTTTCAATTTTTGGTGGTTCACCGAGTAATTCATCAAAAATTAAAACAAAAGTAGGTAAATAAATAAAAAATAATATTAGACAGAGCCTAGTAACTCATAACTCGTACAGTGCCCTTGAGGTGATTATTCACAACAAAAAAACGGCGCTATACAAATTATCCATTTATTATTACTATAATTTTATGTAAAAGTTTTCTTTGCGGATTTACTATCTAGGTTGATAATTAAAGGTAGTTTTGGCAGGCCATAGGCTATAATTCTGCTTTTATTTTCATGGTTCATATATTCTTAATATAGTCTATATTTATTATTATATAACTTTTAATTTTAAAAAGGCAAGGAAATTTAAAACAGCGATATCTATCGAATAATAACACAATAACAACACTCAGTAAACGTTTCTTTTTGGCGCGCCCCCCGCGCGATAGTAAACCCCCTTTACTGAGTGAATTTTGCAATACATATGTGACAAAAATGCACAAACAAAAGGTCCCAAAAACTAATAATGACAATGTCAAATCGGTTCCCTCTCCAGCAAGATAATATCGCACCCGCTGACCCGTTGACTCATCGTTACATTTTACAAGAGAAAAATATAATTACTATCCTATTCAAACCCTACTACGAATGGTCATTTCGCTGGAACGATTCACTTCGGAATTCCTCGGGCATTTCCGTCAACCGCGCAGCGCACGGCAGTCACCATTTTTTCGCTACGATTTTGTATTTTGACGGTCTGGAGATGTTGCTGGGGGCTTCATACAAATGATAATTCTGGAACGGGCGCTTTGCAAAAACGCGTGGAATGGTATGTACCTACCACGGTTCCTAGGCGATATAACTTGCGCGCGGGAAGCATTGCTTTGGGCCACGATCATTTATTATTCTCTACCAAATTCATGTATTTTTAGATAGGAATTCAATTTTTTTTTTAAGTTAAAATAATCTGCGCAATTTTATAATTAAAAATATTATGTAATACGATGAGCTGCAAAATGTTGTTTAATTTTGTTGGCGGTTGGGCGCACGAGTGCACTATAGGACGAGCCGCGCCTGCTACCAACCCATCATACCTTTTTCATTACCAAAACTTTGATTCCTTCCTTTCATGACATAGGCCCTGAGAGAAATTATTTTTCCCAGGCCTTGTGTGGAGCTAATTAGTAAAAGAATACTCCATACATATTATTTATATACATTAAAAATAAAATTGGACCCATTACAGATCCTTGAGGAACTCTCAGCTTGCTCTTAAATTTCTACCAACCCATTATATCTTTTTCCTTCCAATAATTACCTCTCCTTGCTTTCCTAACATACCCTCCACACAGCATCCCCAAACATGACGTAGGCCCAGAAGGAAATCATTTTACTCATGGGCCTCCTGTGTGTGTGGGGGGGGGGGGGGTTAAGAGGAAACTGGGTGGCCTTTTGCCCATACAAACGTATTCCCCAATTTCCTCTCTGGAGTTTGACACTACTGCAAATATATTTTTAATATAATATAGATATCGACCTCTAGCATGTCGGCAAGTTTTGCTTTTTTTATAAGTTACTTCTTATAGGAGTTAGGACCCTCCAAAAGTCGATAAAATTGCCTGGTTTGAACGCCAGAAAACAGACGTTCAGTATACAAACTATATAATTTATTTAAAAAAAGCAAAAAGGACAGGCATTTAGTTCTTCTATTACAGTTAGTAAAAAAATCTTAAAAAATCGGTCCAGTTTTGGAAGAGAAAAATGAGGAATACAAAACCTCGATTTTGATGATTTTATTTAGGTATTATCAAGTTGAGGTACAGTTGTCCCTTTCGTTCAGTATTCGGGGGAGTAAGAGCGACAGTGATAGTAACAGTTTGTTAAAATACCAATTGTTAAAAAAAAACGAGTCTGCTTTAGACCACACGACTGAAGTAAAACTTCACTAACTTATAAAAGAACATATATGACATTGACATAGACATTGGGGTGACATATGACATTGGGGTGACATATGACCATGGGGTGACCTATGACCCTGGGGTGACCTATGACCCTGGGGTGACCTACTACCTTGGGGTGACCTACTACTTTGGGGTGACCTACGACATTTAGGTGACCAACGACATTGGGGTGATCTATGACATTGGGGTGACCTATGACCTTGGGGTGACCATCCTTATCCTTATCACTCTCCAAGTCAAGCGCGCGTAAAGGCCCGACCGTTCGCCTCGCCATCGATCACCGTTCGCATAGATTACCGTTCGCATCACACTTTTCGTAACATCACACTTTTTGTAACATCACACTTTTCGTAACATCACACTTTTCGTTACATCACACTTTTCGTGACGCATTCACCAGCTTACACCCCAAGTCGAGCGTGCGTAAAGAAGTTTTACTTAAAAAAAAAAAAGAAAAACTAGAATCACCCCTCTGAAATACATTCTGTCGGGTACGCCTGATACACCCTGTATAAAATAATATTTTCATAGATTCTAATAGTATTTGAACACGCTATGGATATGGAACCTGTGGAACATTAAGTCCTCCGTTTCGGCAGTTGTTGTGTTTTATGGGGGCTAGAAGTGTGAAAACACTGAAAACGTAATGAAATTTCAGGAAAATTAATAATATTGTTTTAAACTGCCTTTGTATTGCAACCGACACGCCAAATATGACGCTGATGTCCCAGTTGGACAAGAAATTTTATTCCAAAATGACCTTTGCATGCAAAACCATTTTTTTGCTCATTTCTATAATCAAAATAACTTTCAGAACAATGTGTTTATTGTTTTTGTTTTATATTAAAACTAAAATATTTGTAAACAAATATTGTAATTTTTTTACAATAGCTCCACACAGGAGGCCTTGAGGAAAATAATTTCCCTTAGGGCCTATGTAATCTTAGGGGATGTGGTGTGGAAGGTCTCTATGATAAGTAAAATTTTCAAAATTTTAAGCAACCCCCGACAAAAAAAGAGCTGACAACCTTGAAACGCCTGAACAGATTTTCATGAATTATAGCTAAGAACCATCTAGATCAGTGGTCCCCAACCCATGGGCCGCGGCCCGGTATCGGGCCGTCGAACAAATGGTACTGGGCCGCGAAAGGGTGTGTACAAATATTTTGTTATTAAAAAAAAACACATTCAATGTGTGTGTGTCCCCAGTGGACCGCTGTAAAATTATCAAAACTTTTACCTGTCCGCGGCGATAAAAAGGTTGGGGACCACTGATCTAGATCACGTCAGCTTTCAAACAAAAAAAACGCATCATAATCGGTCCATTCGTTTAGGAGCTACGTTGCCACAGACAGACACAAACACGTCACTCAGCCACAGATAGTCAAACTTATAACACCGCTCCACCGTCCACCGTCGAGGTTTAAAAAGGAAGGAGAGGAAGATATCGGAAAGAAATACGTATGAGATGTGGGTAGGAATCTGGGGTTCTGTGTGTCCAGGAGTGACGGACGTATGAATACATCCCTCCAACCGCGGTGCAAGGCGATAGGTCGAGAGATTTTGGCTGGAGAGGATAAAAGACCTCACTCAACCAGTCTCTCTCGATCCTGCCCCCCACACGTCAGGTGGGCATACGCATGATTCGCCAAGACCTGGACAAACTTCACCCGGGTTCATAAATCCATCCCTCCAACAGCGGTGCAAGGCTGGAGTACGGCTGGAGAAGTCAAAGGGACTCCCTCAACCATTCTTTCCCGGTTTGCAATGCAGCTGGTCAAACCTCACCCCATGAACCCAGACACCCCTCATAAGTCACCAAACGTAGCTAAACACTTGGGGTGACCTATGGTAGATGTGTTGGTTATCCAATAAATGGTTCCCGGGGCGGCGGTACACATTAGCGATGTGTCGGTTCAGCTGGAATGGGCTCGCGTGCTCGGGTCCTTTGCCGGAAGCGGTTCCTACTTCTACTTCTTTTTCAAACCGACAACTCCAAGAGAACCCGGTCCCAAACCAAATTCTACCAAATACACCAATTAATGGGATGTTTTTTTTTTGTTTTTCTATGTGTTGTTTAGATGTCAAATGTTTTTGCGATGGTATTATTATTTTAGTTGAGCTTAAGATCATGTAACCGGTTTTATTAATAATTAATTAGTCAAATAATAATATCCACTGACACGTACTAATCAATCTAATCATTCAATACTAGCAATAAATTATTAGTGTCAGAAATATTTGATTGAATTAGGCGCATCATAATTAGAGGGGTACTTTTAGGCTAACTATATGTTACTGGGGTTTTTCACAATTAAAAAAATTTATTCTTCCCTCATTATTGTCGATAGTTTAATTTTCATAGACATATGAATATAGACCTGCCCTAAGTGATAAAAGCGTATTATTTCCCCCTCCCGATACCGGTTCCTTGGATCCGGCTGGGCTTGCGAGAGCCTCGCCTGAATCTAAAAAAATATGACGTCATCATTCTTGTCCAGACCAGCGTCGAGCTCGCATCGTACATTTTAAGAAATAACACGGCAAAAATGCTAGCTTGTGCTATACATTACACCCAAAAATATATCGATCATAACGAATGTAGGCGGTTCTCCAGTGTGCTCGTCGCTGGTTACAGGAGGTAAGTAAATTATGAAACATTTGTAAAACTGTCTTAACGTAAAAAGGTCTATTCATTCAAAAGCAGATTTTACTTTTAAGAACTAAATGGTGATATTATAAATGCGAGATTCCTATATATTCAGATTGATTTTTTAACGAATCACAGTAATCTTCCCCCTCTTCGTACCGCCATAGTTGATTTCCCCCCTCATCTGTATGTTCACGTCTATTAAATTTGGATGTATATGGTTATTTTGGAATTTGGGTAGGAATACCGATGTCACACATACCTAGTGATACAGTCTAGAAAGTTGATTTATAGGTTACCTATTTGATTAAAAAAAAAATATATTTACTTGAGCTCCACACAGGAGGCCCTGGGAAAAATAATTTCCATTGGGCCTACGTCATCTTTGGGGATGCTGTGTGGAGGGTTTTTTTAGGAAAGGAAGAAGAGGAGAGTTCTGGGAAGGAAAAGGGTTTAAGGCGTGGGTAGGAATCTGGGGTTCAGTGTGTCCTGGTCATCCGCCTCCTAGACTTAGACAAACCTCACCCCATGCACCCGGGCACCCCTGCTAAATCACCAAACGTAGCAAACCACTTGGGGTGACTTATGGCAGAGATGTTGGTTATCCAATATAGATTCCTGGGGCGGCGGTACCCATTTCCGCCTCCCAAATTGAGTTAAATTACACTTAGGCTTTCAAAAAGATAAAGAATGGGACGCTTAGATGGTTTAGGCATGTGGACTTGTGGATCGGATGACCCTGATCGGAGTTAGAAGAATATACGACGCGAACCCGAATGGTAGGTAAGTCGGGGATGCCCGAGGAAGGAAAAAGGCATCTGGGGTCAATGTGTCCAGGAGTGAAGGACGTCTGAAACCATCCCTCCTACTGCAGTGCAATGCGATGGGTGGAGAGAGTCTGGCTGGAGAGATCTATGTTAGATCTCCCTCAATCAGTCTCCCAAACCAGGCCACCACGCAGTAGGTGGACAAACGCATTCGCCGCCGAAACCTAGACAAAGCTCACCCCGTGAACCCGGGCGACCCTGTTTAACGAAGTCACCAAACGTAACGAAACACTTGGGTTGACCTATGGTAGGGGTGTTGGATATCCAATAAATGGTTCTCGGGTCGGCGCTACCCATACCTGCCCCCAAATTAAAAATAATATAATTATACCTACGAGATGATGCATGAATGTGAACGTGAACGGCAAAGCAAGGACAGACATATTTGTGTGGCATCCGTCAAGTGATATTTCACTAAATGTGCTCAACTTTGAAAAAGCTAAGTATTACGAGTACTATTATAAGTGGTTTATTTCTTTAGAGTCTATTGCAATAGAAGTTTATTTATCTCACAAAAACATATGCTACTAAAAGGCACCTTGCTTATTATTTTCTTTCAGCGTGATAATAAAATTCACGAAACTAAACACGATAATATCGATTGATTCTGAATGTTTACAAACATTATACTCGTATGATCTGACTCGTATTAATCTGTTTATACTTATTCAGAATCACCTTATAATGATTCAATGTTAAATATTACTGAACACAACCAAAGCAATCTCGGTAAAACACATATTAGTGCAGATGAAATAAAATGTTTTTTGAGTAAAATAGATTCCAATAAAGGTTCCGGACCTGATGGTATTCCACCTTTCTTTGTCAGATGCTGTGCTGATTCATTATGTTTACCTTTTTTATTATTTTCAACGAATCTTTAACCTCTGGAACTTTTCCTGACTTGTTGAAAAAAGCCCATGTGGTACCAGTATTCAAATCGGGTGACCAATCTCTACATCTTCTCTACATATTATAAATTAAAGTCCCCCGCGTCGTCTATCTGTCTGTCTGTCTGTCTGTCTGTTTGCGATAAACTCGAAAACTACTGCACGGATATTCATGCGGTTTTCACCAATAGATAGAGTGTTTCGTGAGGAAGGTTTGGGTATGTAATTTGTCAAGGATTTGTGTAAATTTATTGAAACATAACGATAATTGTTAGAAGTGTCGGAAAAAGTCAAGCCGCCTGGTAGCTTTCATCGAAAACGCTGCCTAATCCTTTTGGGATTTAACAAAACAATGCATGGTGGGATTTTCCTCTTTTACAGATCTACAAAAAAATCCGCGAAGACTAATATCTATCTTTTACGGACAGCTTACTATACCCATTCTATCTTCTAAAAAAATGGTCACGTACATTTCGGTAATTGAAAAGTTATTTAGACGGATATAGTATTAATCCTTATTAACTTAAATACGTTAGTTACCCCAAGCATTTCATGCACATTATTATAATCTTTCACACCATCTCTACATATTATAAATTAAGGCCTCCGCGGCATCTGTCTGTCTCTTTGCGATAAACTCAAAGACGGCGGTGGTTATAAAGGTTGGATAACCATCCAGTAGATGACGTTGTGTTTTATTAGCCACAGCAACGCGTGGCTGGGTCTGCTAGTCTTTAATAAAATAATTATAAACCAATTGGTATACTGTCATGTTTTGCTAAAATTTTTTAATCTCTGACATATAAAAATATTTTTTCTCGCTTTAAGCTCTGCACTAGGCAACATGGGTTTGTTCCTCACAGATCTATTACTACAAATCTTTTGGAATGTTGTGATTATGTGTGTAACTCTTTTTATGAAAGATTACAAGTAGATGCTATTTATACCGATTTCCAAAAAGCTTTTGATAAAGTTAACCACTCCATTTTACTTAGAAAGCTTGATCAAATAGGAATACATGGAGACCTATTTCGCTGGGTGATATCATATTTATGTAACAAGAACGCAACTAATATTTATCAATAGATACAAATCATTCCCTATAAATGCAACTTCTGGTGTACCACAGGGGTCAAATCTGGGTCCTCTTCTTTTTTTAATATTTATAAATGACATTGGTTAAAAATTAAACTGTGATTATGCTTTTTTCGCCGATGATCTTAAAATTTTTCGTAAAATTAAGCCTGTTAAATATCAACTGCTTCAAAATAACTTCGACACACTCAATAACTGGTGTACTGTCAATGATATGCACTTAAATGTTGAAAAATGTTACACTTTAAACTTCACTCGTAATAGAATTATAAAGGATTTTTCCTACGTTATTAATAATACTGTTCTTAAAAAAGTGTTTCCCATAAGAGACCTAGGAATCACTCTTGATTCTAAATTCATATTTGATGTAACGACATTAAGTGCAAATCATTTAAAATTATGGGATTTATTCATAGAATATATATGACCGGTCAGTGGTTGAGTGGGCATCGCGTTTGGGTCCCACCCAGGCGTTCCGTGTTCGATTCCTCGGCTGGCTAAGTCCTCCATCACGACTCCAGCAACATTTTCGGCTTACTGTTGTGGCAGTAGGAGATTTTCAAATATTGTTGGGTTATTCGTAAATGTTACCCGGGAATGTTTGTCTTTCTTTAAAAATAAACATTCAAAGATAATTATCAATTCTAACCCTTTACGATGCCTTAATTAGAGGTAAAGTCGAATTTGGAAGAACTATTTGGAATCCACATTACTGCAAATATGAAAACATTGTAGGATTCTACATGTTCTTGTAATCCACATTTAAATTATTTATATATAACAGACTTAGCATTTTTTTTAACTGATTAGTTTAAAAAAAATGCTAAGATTGTTATAATTTACATGTGAGTTACAAGAACATCTTAGATCATACGACATGCGACTTGAATACTTCAAAATTAATACACTTAAAATCAGAAGGCAATTGACTGATCTAATATATTTACACAAAATAATTCACGGCTATCTTGATACTTCACTATGTCTTAGCAAAATTGTTATAAATGTTCCCAATTCCCATTGTTTAAGACGCCATAATATGTTTCATCTGAACATATTTTTAAAAAAAATCGCCTATTTTAGCCCTAGGGTTTAATTGAATTGAATTTGGTTGAATTCGAGTCTCCCAGATTTAAATTAATTAAGGCACTACTTGTCAGAATGACGTGATTAATTATTTGGGATATTAATTAATTCAGTTAAATTGAATTAGAAGTATAAATCATATTATAATTGTCATATCGGATATGTTGCTACGGGTGTTGAAGCAATTTGTAATTATATTGACAAGTGGAAATCTAATTTTGAAATTGATTTTGATCGGTGTGCCTTCGAAAACCTAAGGTGCATTATTATGAGTAACCACTGAACGGAAAATTTATTTATTTATTTATTTAATACATGAATTATCGACAGTACATATAGTTTTTTGTGATATTTCACCCTCCATGCTAGGGATGACCCTGTGTTATGGCGGGTGAAGTTTACAGTTTGCGGATATACATTCGTTAGTATAGATTGAAATTTTTCACTAATTGATACTATCAACACAAATTCTCCTACAATAAGAGAGTTTATGTAATAGTAGAATTGTTATCAAAACCGGTAAAGAAAGCTGTTGGTTAAGCAGCAGAATATATGCTTCATTTTTTTTGTCTCAAAGTAATCTTAATATATTAAAAAAAATATGTTTCTTTGCTTGTCTGAATTTTGAGTCAGGAATTACTAAACCATTCATCCGATTGCGATGAAACTTTGGTGATCTGTTGTGCGCTTGCCCGTGATGGTTTATATACATAATGGTGAGCTATGGCATTATGAAATTATTTCCTATACCGTTTATCCGAATTCGATGAAACTTTGGTGAGTTGTTGTACGCAAGACCGTGAAGGTTTCTATGTATAATTGTGAGCTCTGGCGTTATGAAATTTGTATAAAACATTACCATAGGTGGCACGTAAGTTGTTTGTATCTAGAAAAATATGTATTTTATATAGTTTAGCGGCAGCAAAAAACGCGGGAGGGGGAATCTGGGAGGGGAATGAAGGAAAAAGGGGTTCGCGGGAGGGAGAAGAGGGAAGGGGGAATGCGGGGAAGGTGGAAGTAGAACGTAGAAGGGGAAGGGGACGAGGTAGAGGAAACGGTGGTGGGGATGGGAACGCATGGGAAAGGACACGCAGGGGAGTGGCGGGGGACAAGGGGGGGGGGGGGGGGTAGAGGGATGGTTGGAAAGGAGACATAATAGCGGTAAAGGATAGAGGTATGTATATATTATCAAAATCTTTTTTCTTGCCTCTGTGTAGGTATTTTAAGAGGCACTAAATTTATTATTCATGTAATGGACAACAGATGGTGCAAGTATCCGTTTGTAAAACAATTCAAATGTTCGAATATTTTTGTTATTATGATATAAAAAAAATCACGAACGATTTTATTATGAATTTTGTCAACTGGGAATCTTAATTTTTTTGTCACTAAATATTATATTGTATGAGTGTGAATTGCTATTCAATGTGTGGATGCCGTATGAAGGTTTGAAGAGCCGCCTTTGCAAGACGACACTCGCTTGGTGTGATTTTAATGCATTTAGGCAATTTCGGATAACCATTTTTGAGATATTTCTCCGCAAAGTAAAATCATACATTACCATTTTTAAGCGTGTAACTCGTGTTTAGTTTTGGGGCTATTTATGTATATGTCCCAGGTTTATACAGCTATTGTCACTAATAATTATGTAAGACCTTTCGACCTCTAGGCCCTAACCAGGCCAATGATATGGATGTTTACGAAGAATTTCATTATATGAACATATGTGGCCAATATCAGCAATTATGTGGAAAATTGAGAAAACGAACATGTCCATAATACAATAGGTACTACCTACCTTTAAAGTGATTTTTAGACTAGTAATTATTAGCCGAAATTGCAAGTGTTTAAATTTTTTTTTTTTCATTGAACAATGAATTAAAATACATGCAAAGAAAAATACGCGCAAAATTTACGAAAAAAGATGCGGGGTTTCATTTTGTATACATATATAGAAACCAAGTAACCATAACGCTGTTTCTCCCTTGGTTAGGCAAATAATATGGACCGCCAAACAACTCTGTCTTAGGGAACGTACCCATACTACGTGACACGTTTAGGGGGGGGGGTCTTCAAAATGTCACGCTCCATACAAATGAGCGGCGGGTTGCTTAGGTTTTTGGTCACCGGGGGGGGGGTTAAAAATTGCAAAAAATTGGTCACGTAGTATGGGTACGTTCCCTATAGCACAAATTCAGCACAAACTCCCTGCTTTTTTCACAATCATACATCGTCTCATATATATAATATACGAGGGATGTTAAGTAAATGTCGGGTTAGTTACACCATTCATAACTCGAGAACGGCTGAACCGATTTTGATGACCTTTGATTTGTTGGATTTGTCTCCGCCCCGGATAGGATAATAACTATTAAAACATCGCAAAAATTCACGAAAAAGAAAGTTATGACGAAAATTCATTTCCTCATACATTTAATATGGAACGAATTTTCATATTTTGAAAGAGCTGAAGGAATATTGTGGTAGGTAGGTATAATATTGCAGTTTGCTTGAATTCCAAAAATTAAAAAACGTCAAATGTCAATGTGCTGATAGTTTTTGTTTTGTTCTTAAACATATAATGCTGCCTCTCTTTCTTACACACTAAATGTCAACAGTCGTAAAGGGGACAAATGGTGAACGTAAGTCTGCACAACTCCAGGAAAACAGCCACTTCTTTTCAAAACATTCAAGGCGCATTGTGACGTGGGGTACCTATTGCAATAATGATGATGATCAAGATGCATTGAAGCAATCAGTTTGAACGAATGTACCACTGTTGTACCCCCAACAGAAGGAAGTGTACGATACGTTAATGATGATGGCTGTTGATGATGGAAATGGTGGCTTATTTTTCCTCAATGCGCCCGGTGGAACTGGGAAGATATCTAACGACAACAAAACGAAAAATGTTGGATTTCACAAGGTGCTTCAATGAAGGGAATCGACCCAAGTGCAACCCACCCAGTAAATAGTTTTAACAGAAAGTAGTACAATAATGCCACGTGAATTACATTTCTTAATTCATTTTGAGTATTAATTTTAACTTTAAAAAAATGAAATTAATTCAGCTAATAAATTAACACAACAGTTATTGATTCTTAGGCGGTACGAAGTTCGCCGGGTCAGCTAGTTATATAATAAGATAGAGTGTGCTGAAGTAGATATTTTTGCTGATAATTTATATAGATTCAAAAAAAGGCTCTGTGATTGCTGAAAAATCTGAGCTAATTTTTTATGTATAATTTGTGTCTTTAATTATGTCTCTTGTCTTGCCTCTTTTTAATTGTGTCTCTTGTCTTGCCTCTTTTTAATTGTCATTTGAGTAAACTTTGTATTTTTACAATTTTCTATTTCTAGCTGTTTTTTGTTTTATTTTATCAAATTTTTATTTAATGTTTCAAAATTTAACCATTGTATAATTTTGCGGATTGATTTAATATAAATTTTTGCCTATTTTTCCTATTTGTATAATTAACTGAGTTTTTATAACTGGGTTGTTCTCATGCGTACGAGAACAATCTGTAAACACAGTATAAATAAATAAATGATAAGAAAAGTTGTAAACACTCTCCAGTTACCGTAGCGCCGAAACTATTATAAAATACTAGCTTTTTCCCGCGGCTTCGCTCGCATGGTATTAGGGGTTTCCCACTCCGCCTCCTCCAACTTTCCTCTCCCCACTTCACTCCCCTCATCAACCACCCTCCCCCTCTCCCCCTTCACCCACCCCTCCCCCAAATCCAACCCCCTTTCACCTTCCCCCTCCCCACTCCACTCATCCATCAATCCCAATCTCCCTACCCTCCTTCTCCACCGACCCCTCCCCCACCCCATACCCCTCCCCACTCCACCTCCCCACACCTTCCTCCACCCCCTTCCCCTTCCTTTAATCCCACCTCTCCCACCCCACTCCGCCTCCTCCACCTTCCATCTCTCCACTCCAATTCCCCCATTAACCCCCCTCCCCCTATCCCTCCACTCACCCCCTACCCCTCCCCCCTCCCCCTCCCCTAAACCCCTCCCACCACCATCTTCCCATCCTCCACTTTCCCCTCCACCAACACCCTCCCAACACCCCCTCCCCCCTCCCCACTCCCCCCTCACCTCTCGCATTCCACACATTCATTCCCGATACATTAAGTTTTCAAACTGCTCGCGTGCCACCTATTATAATTTTTTATACAAATTTCGTAATGCCAGAACTCAACGGTAGTTTTATACAAAGTAACGAACAAAAAAAAGAATTATCCAATTTGGTGCAGTCGTTCGGGTTTATGTGCATACATACATTTCGGTTATTCATTTTTAGAGATAGTTATTAAGTACGAAGCCAACAAAGCACTCTTTTTAGGGTGAATTGCCTAATTAACAAAAAAAACATCGTTTCCAAGGCAACAATTGGTTTGCTTTTTTTCTGACGTTTGCAATAAATCGATTTTGTTATGGACAGAAAACGTATGATAAATTATTTCATAACGCCAGAGCTTACCAATATATATAGCCTATAGACCTCGCAAATAATGTAGCTTTCTATTAGTGAAAGAATTTTTAAAATCCATTCAGTAGTTTTTGCGTGAAGGTCTAACAAACATACATCCATACAAACTTTCGCCTTTATAATATTAGTAGGATAGGATGTAATGGATCGAAAGCATAAACAAATACATCACATACTTGTACAAGCACCGTCCGACCGACACAGGCGTCCACGGCGTAGATAAGAGATTAAAATAAAAATGTTTCATCACTTTTAATCGTTGTCCACCATGACCACGATAAAGCACGTATGGATTTCGTTGAACTTCGCCCCAATCCACAATAGGCCACTTGCATAAATTTCATAACGACTTGGATAAAATCGTGTGGATAGATATTTTTACTAAGATTACGAAAACGTGAGTAAAATTTTTGAGAGATGTACAGTTTTTTTTTATTTTTAAATAAATAAATCCATTATTTGGGCTCGTGACATCACTACATGAAAATGTCCCGTCTCCGAACATGTTCCTATTAATTTTGTAAAATTCCACACTGATTTATTTTTTTTATATGGCATCTCTTTGATTTTAGGCGAATTTTTGAATTTGACATTTAACGTTCACTAAATTTATTGTTTGTTCTCTGCGAACTTATCATTTGGTTTGACTTTTTGACAGATGTTGTGAAGAGAACCCCCTACATTTCAGATGTAGGTACGTTTTTTAGAAGTATAATGGTTATGATGCCGATTTTAACAAAATCAAATTTTATAATATTCTTATTATTATAATTTACAAGTTCAAGTATATTATATTGGATTTAGTAATATAGACATTGAGCATTATAATGATTTATGATCAATAAGATGGATCAAGGAAAAAAATATTTATGAGATGTAATATTTTTGGTATGCCTCGTTATTCTCCTGTGCCACTCGTGTGGAAAACGTTCTTTTTTAAAAAATGATTTTCGGCTATGTAATTATCGTTTTTTCGCACCTATAAAATTATGTCCCGTCTTTCCGGTTTATAAAAAATGGTCGGATTTTTCGGATTGAAATTTTCAAAAAATCGCCAGGGTTTCAAAAATACGATTTAAAAAAATAAAAATATAGAATGTCTTAGAATATTGGCCTAAACCGGAAATTTTTTTAAAATGTGATGCAAGTGGCCTATTGCACATTACACAACTCACGATCAGCTCGCGTGCGGGTCTCGTCCGGCTCGAGTTCTTGTGCGGGTTCTACGAGTAGGTCCTGGCTCCGACTTCTTTGAACCCATGCGTCCCGGCTCGGTGCGCCGCAACAACACCCAGTGCTCAGCCTGCACCTAAGGAGTCGTTCAAGTATTACGTAATGCACTTCTTGGGGGGGGGGGGGTCTTGTGAAACGTTACTGTGCGTTACGAGGGGGGGGGGGGTTTGAACAACGCTTTACGTAACATGTTTTTCTTTATTTAGATAAAAAAAAAACTAGGGAATTTAAATTTTCCAAATTGGCAAGCCTTTTCATTCTCGAAATATCTTGTTTTATTTATTACCGCAAACGCTATTAAAACAAGAAAAAAGGAATTTAAGCCACTTTCCGGTACTTTGCGCAACTTAATTGTGACTTTCAGGTAAAAATTGTCACTTGGGCGTTACGTAAAGTTTAGGGGGGGGGGGTACGTAAAAAGTTACGGCGCGTTACATGGTGAGAGGGAGGTCAAAAATCTTCAAAAATTGGGTTACATAATACTTGAACGCCCCCTAAGAACTCGGACCCGGGACCTGCTCCTAGAACTCGAATACTTTTAAAAGGAAGCACGTCTCGGAGGCCTCCAGCAAAATGCAGAACTTATCCATCTCTAGTACACATACCCTTTGCATTAGTAGTCGTAATAAATTGTAACTTAGTGAAAATTGCCTGCATGAAGGCGTTTAAGACAATACATAATTTAAAGTAGACAGGATGCTGAGTTGGCATCAGAACTATATTGTAGATTGTCTATATTGTATAACTAGATTGTCACGCAATAATTACAAACAGCCATGCATACGCCTCATTGACATTGAGAGCCCACAAGAGATACCAAGTTTTGGATCACTACCAAAGACAGATCATATATCAACAATATTTTTAGAACCTCCTAATGCATGCTAACCCATTGATATGATGCTGATTGTCCTTGTAATTTTACTCTAAATTTAAATAACATTGTTGTTGTTATCCTTTATACACTATTTTTAAACTATTTATGTTAAAATGCGCCTGCTCTCAACACAGGAACTCCTAGTGAGACAGGCACAGCACAATTACCTATGTAACATAAAAAAAATTAGGATTATAATTTAAAAAAAAAAATAATTAAAAAATGTACCAGAAGATATGTGCTCTCCATACAAGATATGTATACAAACGTTGAAACCCATGTAAGATGCACACCAAAATTTACAATTAAAGTGGTGGTACACAAAGGATCTGTCCTCAGCCCACTGCTATTCATAACGGTCATGAATTATTTATCTAACAAATCAAGAAATGAACAACAGTATTCTCAAGACTATGCTTTTTGCAGATGATGTAGTACTGATAGCAGATAACCATTATGACTTACAGAAAAGCCCGGAAAGGTGGAGAAAGGTCCTGGAGGATAATGGCCTAAAAATTAGCAGGAAAAAGACTGAATATTTGTATTTGCCATTTGAATACAAAAATGCTGTAACTCCTTCGATACAACTGGATGGAGTAACATTAGCCAACTGTGATTCATTTAAGTATCTGGGCTCACTAACTAATCCACAGAGACGGAGGATGTGCAGCGGATGTCATCCATAGAATAGGTGTGGGATGGATTAAATTCAGATCCGTAACAGGAATATTGTGTGACTCCAAAATGCCTATAAAACTTAAAGGAAAGATATACTAGACTATTGTAAGACCCGCAATAATGTATGGCTCCGAATTAGTACTGGGCGTTGACGATAATTCTATCCAACGCCAACGTCGTTATCGTTGGCAATTTTCAACTGTTGAAAATAGATGTTGAAAATAACGTCGACGTTGACGCAACTATAATAGGAAATCGACACGATACTAACAAAAAATATATCGAAATCGTATTAAGGAATCCCTTTTACCGGGTGGTTCCCCGAATCATTGATGTATTATTAATTATGATTATCTCTACGCCCCACGCCCCACACACGTAATAATAATCCTATAATAACGTTGAAAGTTGAAACTGTTGGAAGACGTTGGTTTCGGTGTTGAAAATATTATCCTTTTGAAGATATATTTTGCTTGTCACTGATAAATTCGCTTGTTGCTTGGCGCTACGTATCGGCCGTATTGGACGGTAAAATAAATAAAAAAGTGCAGTAGGTACGTACATTACCAAAAGACCATGTCTAATTGGGTATAATATCGTTCACGAAGTGTGATCTCTTGACCCTTTTGACTTATCATTCCAACTTCCAAGAGGAAGACCGAAGAACTCCTGGATGACTCAATGCTCCAAAATATTACAGCGAAAAGACCTGGATGAAGGCGATACTCAGAACAGAAGAAGTTACAACCTGAAAACGAGAAGAGCCGACCCCAGTGCAAGGAAGAAGAAGAAGAGTCATGCATACGCCTCAGGGATCCCATTTCTAAAGCATAACTGCTGACCCTATAGGTACATATCGCAAGTGCGCCCCACCGTTGAATTTGGCAGCCACCTCTGGTATTTGTGCTCTGTGCAGAAACGGGCGGTCCGTGTGATAGATTCCACTTTCAATATATTTGATTCCTCTAAATTAACAAACGGATTTCAATTTTTAGAGCACAGGCGTCAGGTGGGTGTACTGTACTTGTTCTACCGGTATTACAAAGGAAGATGCTACGAAGAACTAGCGTCATTGATCCCTTCGGCACCGGTGCATAGTCGGGAAACACGTCAAACGGCCCACATATGTTCACGGTTGACATTTGTAACATAATATACGATGGTCGCTTCTTCGAATCGTTCAATTCTATAGCTCGGCTGTGAAATGATTTGCCGGCCTCTGTGTTTCCTCCCTCCAACAATATGGTTCTCTTCAAAACACCCCTTCCTCTTCTCAAATAGTCACTCCACACAGCATCTTCAAAAATGGCATAGGACTCCTGTGTGGAATTAATTTTAAAAAAAAATCTATTTTCTTCCATCCTCTGCCAGTTTTATAGTATAAGGGCTGTTATCAGAACTGTCATTACAAACAGTCACACTTACGCCTCAAGAATCTCATTTCTACTAAAACTAAATCTGCTTTTCTCAGTTTCACACATCACTGCCATACTTAAGTGTTGGTATCAGCTTACCATTTTGGACTGTTAGCCTAGCTTATTATACAAAATAACAAGAAGAAAATAATTTTGCAAAGGGTGGTAACCCAGCTCTAAAATTTAAGAGAGAACTACCATTTTGACAATATTAGCTTCGTCATTTATTTTTTAATATCAATTTTATCAAAATAACATGCTTTTATTTAAAAAAAAACGTATATTTTAGTAGTGACTTTGTAAATAACAAAGCTACTTTAATAAAAATGTTGTTCTTCATATGTGAAAATTGATTTTTAGGCTAAAAACATTATTTATTAAAATAAAATACATTTATTTGTATTAAAGAATTGTACTTACCAAATAAAATTATCTTCGCGAGGCACATAGCAGTAAATCCTTTGGAAAAAAACATTTTTTCGTAACTAGGGCGATAGCTCAAAGAAAATCTAAGCTAAATTGACATAAACGACACTTTTAGGGAAGTTTTGTGTTATTATGTCGGATTGTCATACACACATCTCCCTGGCAAATACGCGTCAGATATTATTAAATGTTTCTTCACTTTAATACGTCATAAAATAGATAATATGGTAAAATTCTAAAACTCGCTGACGTTCCGCGACACCCACTAGGAAAAACCACACGACAACTGAAAAGTTCAACGCGTATTTCGAATACACCACGCCTGCAAGCGAAAATGAACCATAAAATCGCGATACTGCACCGAATAGCGAATAGAATCGTGTCTCGGCGTTGCTGGCTTAACGTGCGCGCGCTTTGGGGGAAAATCAACCCTAATGCGATGAAAAAACTACAGGGAAATCGGTGAGAATCGCATGCGCTACGGCGTGTTTAGATTATGAACTGTTTCGTCCCTTTGTTACGCCATATTGCAATTCTGTGGTAAAAATCAATACTTTTCGCGCGCATTTCACTATTTTCCGCGCCTAAATTCAAATCTGACGTATCAATAAATTCTGTGAACGTTTGTTAAAAGAACACTTAGATTATTCATAAGATAACGTACATTTTCGATTGATAAGTATACCCGCTCAAAAAGAAGATGTAGAGATATGTAATTACGAATTAAAAAGAGCGCGCTAATATTTAAAACTATAAAATTTAAGCGAAAATTGTGAAAATGTTTAATAAAACACGATTCGTTTAAAATACAGCAAAAATCTTGTGGGAAACATTTAAAATAGCATTTAAAGAAACACTGTGAATTTTTTCATGCGTATCAAACTTCTAAAATAAGTGAAACAAACGTGTTTATAATAATTTTCGGAGTAAACTTTGCGATTTAAAGTTTTTTAACTATAAAAGGAAACTTTTTGCATCACGGCTGACGGAAAATAATGCATTTTAATTTTCAATGTCGTTAAATAAAATTTCACTTCGCTAACCGACACTACGACAGCCCGCCCGCTGCCGCCCGCCATTTGTCACATACACAAGCCCGCTACACAAACCCTGCGTAGCCAAACAAACCATTCAAAAACGTAGGCTATTTTTTAAAGTAAAGATAACATACACAAGCTCGCTACACAAACCCTGCGTAGCCAAACAAACCATTCAAAAACGCATTTTAACAGTGACAAAATTTCTAGGCTTATTAAAAGTCTTGACAAAAAAATGACCGACATTTTAAAGGCCAAGGTATGTTCTACATGCAGTATTTAATTGCAGCATCTATAATACTTATAAGCGATCAAATGTTCAAAACAAAAACATATGATTTTGTATGATTTTGCATTATTTAGTATTATTGGAGTATTATTACAAATTATTGGAGCAAAATTCTCCCCATTCACAGTGGTCCCGCCGTAGGTCATAGCCCTAAAATATTGATTTCCTCATTATAGGGTGATTATTGTACGTAAGTAATGACAAATTACCAAACTAACTGTAGGTATAAAAATAATCTCGGTTCCCAAAGATTTCATTAGTTTTTCGGCTTCCAAAGTGATCTAATTGCGGGAAGTGCTAAATTACTATTATCAGGGCCTTTTTTAGTCACCGTCAACGGTAAACCGTTGCTAATTTGTTGGAATTTTTTATTTGCGAGTGTTGTTTTGCAATGGAATTTCAATATAAAGGTATTTTTAATTGTTTTTATTTTTTTTTTAACTTATAAATACATAGACTTTTGAATTGTATGTCTGCTACGCGCGTATACATTTGTTGGTTAAATTTAAATTTGTATTTGTGTTTGCATAAACTTTTAACTACTTTAGTCAACAGTGACACAAGTTTTATTTAATGAAAAATGTTCCTTTGAATAAGCAGTTTATGAAGCATCATTTTTTTGCTGCAGATTTTTGCATACTTCTTAATTATGCGTCATCTACGCCATTCGTACACCGTCGTAGAAGTTATGGTCTACGAAAAAACATGGATATGGTTGGTAAAGCTTAAGGAATTTGCCTCGTAAGAAGAAGTCTGTGATGTCAAAAGAGGTGTTAGAATTGTTATTAAACGTTTAGTGTTTTATTTTGTATTTTATTGAAAAAAAAATAGTTTAAAGTAATATAGATTTTTGTGAATATTCTGTACCTTTATAATTTTGCATGTTTTGCCATTGCATGTAACCCTTAGTTCTGTAATATGATCTTAATTCTAAATGAATAAACGATTAGAATTTAACGCAAAATCTCTTAATTTTATCTATATATTCATTACCAAGTTAAATATCTCCAATACCACAAATTCCTGCATAATTGCAATAAACACTCCATGCATAGTATGCACTCCATAATTAGTACTCGTAATTAGTTTACGTACTGAATAATTCCAAAAATATCAATAAGCCATTACTTGAGAAATAAGACAATAAGTACCACCCACTACGCACTGCATTGGCAAATATCACATTCATTGTTAATATAAATTAATACCTGGAAAATAACAATTTAAATTA
Organism: Limnephilus rhombicus; assembly: GCA_929108145.2. Taxonomy (NCBI): domain Eukaryota; kingdom Metazoa; phylum Arthropoda; class Insecta; order Trichoptera; family Limnephilidae; genus Limnephilus; species Limnephilus rhombicus. The sequence goes on along the minus strand of OV815298.1, from coordinate 17,684,414 downwards.
TTACGGGAAAATACAATATGCTAGCAATGTGTGTTTTTCCCAGTAGTAATTAGTAAAATAAATCGAAATTTTACGGAGACATTGAAAACAGATAATGATGCTAATACTAAACAATTTTAAATTGAATTCCTTGAGCAATTAAGGTGGAAAAACCCAATAGCATATGATTTGAATGTTTATCACAACGTCAACATGCTATAACCGCCCTCCCTTGAGCGCTGGCCCACTGTGGCATTGATGGAATAAAACATTTAACACAACAGAAGTATGTTTAAAATAGTGACCGGACAACTCAGAATCATCCAAATTTAAAACCTTGTTTGAAAACGCATAAAAAATTATGAAAAAAATTAGTTAAATAGGTAACGTTATGGGCTATTTTTCAAATAAAAATAAATCTGATAACCGCTACTCTATAAGACTATACATCTATAAAACCTTGAAAAGAGGTGCTCATCAAACGTTATTAATGCCGTAGCGTCTGCGTGGTTAACCCAGCTATGAGTCTATATCGGACGCCACGCCATACGCGCCGCGCCACAAATAACTGTGTAAGTGGAATTTCACACAAAGCTACTGTTATAATTTAGTTTCCAATTCAAGAATTCGACACAAGATGTCGCTACTTCCGTCAGCAGGTTGGACGGGGACGTCTCCACCCTAACTGCTACGAATTTGTGAACATGTAAGTATCACTCCGGATATCAAAAGATTGACGGTAATATATGTTGTATCAAGTGGCTACATATTATTACATATGACGTTATTGCTCTGTCTCGGATACCTTTGTCCCGGTGACTAGCTACAGTGGATCCGAGGAACGTGATGTTTTTGGAATCAGTTCGTATTGTATCTATAAAATGGTCACCAACACTAACTGGGTGAAGCCGAACCAAAAGCCGCAAATCTGGAGGCAGCTCAAATCTGGAGGCAGATTATATTGGCAGATAATGTAGCTTTCTATTGGTGAAAGAATTTTTATATCGTTTTAGTGATTTAGGTATGAAAGCGTAACATACAAACACACGCACTTTCGCATTTATAATATTAGTATGGATGGTGATGATTGAAGCGAAACTTCTTTAGCGTCGTTGTGATTTGAAACTCGATGAAACGAAACATAGCGCCACTAAAAAGAGGCAAACATATACATCTATAGGATTTTGCCTGCGGAAGAATGATATAGTATAATCGCTCTCCTCTTTGTGCGGTGCTCTTAGCCTTCCCACTCATGTCTACATTAGTTTTCTGAAAGTTTCACTTGGACTGCGTGTGAACGGCACACAAATTAAAATATATATTTCATGTGCGCAGTTCACACGTGGTAGGAGTGAAACCTGCAGAAAATTAATCTTTGAGAGAATGAGACGAATGCAGAATACAGGAGTAGGAAAATTGTATGGTTTATTTATTATAATATTGTTGGTGACCGGCCAACTCAGAATGCAACCAACACAAGAGCACCTCAGAAAGGTCAATAAGAGTGATGATAAAAAAATATTAAAATGACAGCCGGTATAGTCCAGCGGTAAGGCTCTTGACTCGCACTCCGAAGGTCGCGGGATCGAATCCCGAGGTGGCAAATAAATTTTATTTGATTAATTGTGTTATTTCACAATTTATTCATTTAAAATAATATATAATATATTTGCGGCACGATCCAGAGTGGAAGATACTCTCAGTATCGCCCTGGTGTAAGACCACCATTCAGAATTGAAACGTTGCTTGAAATTTAATGGCATTAGCCGTGTTTGGTGACCAGATCTGAATAACCAGGTACTATCCCCACATTCCTCTTCCCTATCTTCTTCCCCTCCCCACTACCTTCAGCCTCACAACATACCCCAATTGGGGATGCCATAGTCCCACTGGCTCCAGACGGGAGCAGTTAAGACTAGCAGTTGTGCAGTATTCATTTAAAAATAAATAAATGGTTAAATAGGTGAAATTAGGTTAGGGTTACCGGCTATTTTAAAAAAAAAATTTATAGCTTTGAATGACCTTTCTGAGGTGTTTCTGTGACGGGTTCATTCTGAGTTTGCATGGAACCAATATTGTTACCAACTTTAAAAATTATTTTATGTTTAAGTCTACAAATCACCGAAGGCCGATAGGGCTAAGGTTGTTTACAAAGTAAAGAAAAACTAATATTATTCGTGTACAGAGACCATGATTCTTAAAAAGAATGAAAATTTTCTGTCGGCTTGTGCCATAGGGCCGAAGTTGTGACAGATCCCATGTGCTAAAACGATGATTTATTTTTAAAAAAATGGTAGGATTTTTGATTCATCCGTGTACAGACCATGATTCTTAGTACGAATCCAAAATTTCAGCCAGATCGGTGCCATAGGGCGGAAATTATGACCGACCCAAAGTGTTAAAACGCAGTCCCCAAGTGCTTAAACGACCGAACCCAAGTGTTAACACGACCGACCCCAAGTGCTTAAACGCCCTATCCCAAGTGTTAAAGCGATTATTTTTTTTTAATCTTCTTTAACAGATTTTTTGATTGATTCGTGTACAGACACAGATCATGATTCTTAGTAAGAATGATTCTTAGTAGAAATCCAAAATTTCAGTGACCGCCGAACTCAAGTGTTAAAATGCCGACCCCAAGTGCTAAAACGACCGACCCCAAGTGCAAAAACGATAAAAAAAAATAATTCTTCTTTTGGCAGTTTTTTTTAAATGATTCGTGCATTGACCATAGAACCCAAAATTTCAGTCGATTTGGTGCCACAGGGTCGAAGTAATGACCGACAACAAGTGTTGTTACAAAGCGCCCGTGAAACGATGGATTTTAAAAAAATTATTCTTATGGCAGATTTTTTGATTGATTCGTGTACAGACCATAATTCTTAGTAAGAATCCAAAATTTCAGTCTGCTTGGTGCCAAAAGGTCTAAGTTATGACCGACCACGAGTATTATTACAAAGCGCCCCTAAAACGATGAATTTTTTAAAAATTATTCTTTTGGAAGATTTTTTTCTTATTCGTGTACAGACCATAATTCTTGACAAGAATCCAATATTACAGTAGATAATGTCCCATATATGGCCGAAGTTGGGACCGAATCCAAGTGTTAAAACGGCCGACCCCAAGCGTTTAAACGATGACTTTTAAAAAATTCTTCTTTCGGCAGATTTTTTGATTGATTCGTGTACAGACCATAATTCTTAGTAAGAATCCAAAATTTCAGTCTGCTTGGTGCCAAAAGGTCTAAGTTATGACCGACCACGAGTATTATTACAAAGCGCCCCTAAAACGATGAATTTTTTAAAAATTATTCTTTTGGAAGATTTTTTTCTTATTCGTGTACAGACCATAATTCTTGACAAGAATCCAATATTACAGTAGATAATGTCCCATATATGGCCGAAGTTGGGACCGAATCCAAGTGTTAAAACGGCCGACCCCAAGCGTTTAAACGATGACTTTTAAAAAATTCTTCTTTCGGCAGATTTTTTGATTGATTCGTGTACAGACCATAATTCTTAGTAAGAATCCAAAATTTCAGTCGGCTTGGTGCCATAGGTCCAGAGTTATGACCGACCCCAAGTATTACAACGGCAGACCCCAAGCGTTTAAACGATGAATTTTTTTTTTAATTCTTATTTTGGCAGATTTTTTGACTGATTCGTGTACAGACCATAATTCTTAGTAAGAATCCAAAATTTCGTGCCGTAAGGCCGAAGTGTTGACCGAACCCAAGTGTTAAACCGGCCGACCCCAAGCGTTTAAACGATAATTTTTTTTTTAAATTCTTCTAACAACAACAGTTAGTGCCAGACGTCAAGTTTAATTTTGCTCCGTAAAAATAGTAGAATAAAACGCAAAAAAGTTTATTTTGATCATTAAAAACTGGTGTAGCAGTGCATCACTGTGCTGCGGTAATTCTGGGGCTAATATTATGTACATACTGAACCATTTTCATAAGAGAAACTGATTTTATAAAGTCAAATAACTGTGATTTTGAATAACTTATATGGTTTACCTACATATGGTATATTTATGCTACCTTTCAATAGAGGGCAGTAAATACCTACATACAGTAATAAAATTAATTAAGTTACTCTACTGATCAACAGATGGCAATGCATGCGTAATCTGCAAAGAAAATATTTTAATACAACTATTGCCCAGTAGATGGTGATAGTTATAAAAATTAAAATAATATTTATTTATTTTTATTAAATAAAAGTTAATAATTTAAAATGACTTCCCTAACTCCAGAAGAGAGGTTAAAAAATGCAAAATTTTTTAATAAGACATTAACATCTAACATCTTGTCAAAGGATCAAAAAACCTCCCTAACTGAGGCAATGTGTGAAATGTTGAACCACATTGAAGCCATGGTCCAAGAATACAAGGCACCAACTACCAAAGAAGGGGAGGGACTTGAGATTGTATCAGTCATTATATAAAATTGATAAGAACATTGAAGATTTAAAATGAAATATTGAGTCTAAATCGTATGCTGAAATTACGAAATATGGTAAATCTATTGAAGAACCAAGTAAATGTAAAAAACATGAACCTGTCATCATTATTAAGCCGAAAGATAAGGATCAAAAAAATATGGTAACAAAAGATGAAATAAAACAAAACATAGATCCTGTTAATTTTGGTGTTACTGGAATTAGAAATTTTAAACAAGGGGCAGTAATAGTGGAGTGCAAGAACGTAGCTGCAATACAAAAGATAGAGGAGCAAATAATTTCAAAAATAGGTGACAAATATGATGTAAAAATCCCTCAAGAAAAAAATCCATCTGTCAAAATTACAGGCTTAACCGAAAAATATTCTTTTGAAGAAATGGAAAGGAAAATTAAATGTCAAAATGAGTTTATTTTTGAACAGCACTCAAAAATAAAAGTAACATTTGTAAAAGAAACAAAAAATCTACGAAATCAAACAAGCTACACCATATATGCTGACGTTGACGGAAAGACATACCACAGGATGTTAAAGGAAGAAAAAATAAATATTGGATGGGACAGATGCAGGGTCTTTGATAATTTAAATATCATGAGATGTTTTAAATGTAATGGGTTTAATCACAAATTGCAGAAACCTAAAATCTTGTTCAAAATGCGCAAAACATCATGATGTTAAAGATTGCACCGATGAGGATATTCAGTGCATCAATTGTATAATGACTAGCAATAGGTTAGGACTGAAACTAAATAGTGGTCACTCAGCCATGAGCAAGGAATGCCCAATTTATAAAAGAAAACTAGAAGCAAAAATGAGCAAAATCTCTTTTTTATAAAAAAAAGTTACGAGAAAGATGAAATTATGTACCTGAATATACAAAGCATCATGGCACATTACGAAGAGGTAAAAATACTTTTAGAGGAGAAGAAACCTTTTATGCTTATGATGAGTGAAACACATGTTACTGAAGATATTCAAGATAGTGAAATTAGATTTGAACATTATAATACCATCCGTTGCGACTCATATAGTCGACATACAGGAGGAGTGATGATTCTCTTAAGCAATAAAATTCCATATGAATTAATATCGAACAATCAATTTGAAAAACATTGTTGGATCTTAGCCATCACCATTAAATCAGGAACCAAGAAAGGTGTATATACGTAATTTATAGATCACCAAACACAAGCAAGTGCGACTTTTCAGCATATTTTCAAAGATGGTGCATGGAAAATTTACAAGATGAAAACATAAACGTTATAGCTGGAGATTTTAATATAAATGTTAAAGCAAATGCAGACATATACACAAAAAAACTGAAATCTATTATACAAGCTGCAGGGATGAAACAATTAGCCAAAGATTTTACACGAATTACAAATATCTCAAAAACGACGATTGATCTGGTAATCTCAAATAAATTCAACTTAAATATTAATGTACTAGATAATCCTAAAATTACCGACCATAACATCATTCAAATTCTAATAAATGACAGAGAAAAATGCAACTCCAATAACGAAACACAAATAACAACATTTAAAAATTACAAAAAATACAATAAGGAAATTTTCATTCAATCCTTAGAGACTATTAATTGGAATGGAATAAATCAAATGGAATATAACCAAAAAGCTGACCAGATGATATTTAACTTAAAAAAATCTATTGATAAAGTTGTTCCAGAACAGAAGATACATAAAAGAAACAGTAATAAATGGTACACAAGCGAACTACGTACAATGCAGCACGATAGAGATGCATTTTACAAAAGAGCATGCCTTACTAATAGTATTACGGATTGGGATAACTACAAAAAAGCGAGAAACAAATACTCCAAAGACATAAAAAGAACGCATAATGAGTACTTAAAAAATAAAATAAACTCGGAAGAAGGGGATCCCAAAAAAATTTGGAAAAGCATAAAAGACTTACTACATGGCGAAAACAAAGACGACATAAAAATTGTAAACTTTCCAAAAGAGATAAACGAAGAAAACATGGCTAATAACTTTAATAAATATTTTATTGAAAGTATCATTCAAATTAACAAATTAATACCCAACATTGCTGTTAACCCCACAAATGATAATATCGACCCAAACAAAGAATCATTGGTCTTCAGAAAAATAAATGCAGAATATTTATTTAACATTTTAAACAAAATAAAATCAAAGAATAGTTCAGATGGATTAACTATTAGTAAAATAAGAGATGCTTTTCCAGTAATTGGATGTACTCTATTAAATATTATCAATGAGACGATTGAAGATGGAAAATTTCCACAGTCGTGGAAACTATCTACTATTATACCGGTTCCAAAGGTTAAAAATACCAGAAAATGTGAAGAATTTCGACCAATCAACACCTTACCAAAATATAAGCCGATTCTTGAAGTTATAATAAAAGAACAAATTTTGCAATATCTAGATAAACACGATATTTTATACCAAGAGCAATCAGGGTTCAGATCTTATAACTCATGTGAAACAGCATTAAACGTAATTGTCGAAGAATGGAAGGAAGTAATGAATAATAATAAATTTATCTTAGCAATATTTTTGGATTTTCAAAGGGCATTCGAAACTATAGATCGAGACATACTAATGAGAAAGCTTAAAGAAATTGGTTTCTCATCTGTAGCCATTAAATTAATACAAGAGTATTTGAGAGACAGAAAGCAGGTAACAAAAATAAATAATCAATTTTCAAAACCAATGGAAAATAAGTTAGGAGTACCACAGGAATCGGTCCTTGGACCTCTATTGTTCATACTCTATATTAATGACATGGTGAAAATATTTTCAAAATGCAAAGTACGACTATTTGCCGATGATACACTAATATACTTAATTGGAGATAACTATGAAGAACTAATACACAGTTTAAATAATGAACTAAATGATGTATCAAAATGGCTAAAAAAAATAAGCTTAAATTAAATACAAAAAAAAAACAAAATGTATGGTGATTGGATACGAAAAGACATCCAGTGAAAGCAAAATTAAAATTGATGGTGAAATTATTGAAAATGTTACTGAAATGAAAAACTTAGGAGTTATATTAGATTCGAAACTAAACTTCAATAGACATGCTGAATACACCCAAAAGAAAATTGGCAAAAAGATATCTTTTTTTGGAAGAATTCGGCCAAAAATTTCTAGAAAAACTGCAATCACCATATACAATTCAATTATTGCTCCACACTTCAACTAGTGCTCAAGTATACTTTTCCTATGTAACGAAAGAGAACAAAATAAGTTACAAATTCTCCAAAACAGGGCAATGAGAATAATTCTTCGACGAAACAGATTTTCAAATATTATTAAAATGTTAAAGGAACTAAATTGGTTGACCGTGAAACAGATGCTGACCTTGAACACGATGGTATTTATCCACAAAATATTGAACAACACGTTACCAAAATACTACAAATAAAATTTTATACAATAAAGACATTCACAGATATAACACAAGGACGTGCAAGGAAATTAGGCTACAAAAAAAGGACAAAGCGAATACGCAGAACAGTCTACTGTACAAGGGAATGAAGTTGTATAACACACTACCAGAAACTTTAAAGTCCACACCAATTGGAAAGTTCAAGATGTATTGTAGGAGCTACATAAAACTTGAAAAAATATAGTGAATATGAAATATTATTATCAATTAGAAATTTATAAACTTAAATGTACAAATTACTAAAATAAAAATATTTTACGCACCAGATTTAAATGTCCGTTTTTAATTTTCCCCACAGGAAAAACTAAACCCTTTCACACACTTCCCAAATGATCATCTGGTCAATCCACGTTATGCAATTGCACTATATGTATTATAATTACAAAACAATACAAGAACAACATGTCAACCTACCAGAGACCAGATGGGAAAATAATTCACCGACTCCAGATATTTTCATATCAGAGGGTTCGGCTCTGTGGAATTCCTAATTGAACCTATAAATCCTACTGATCCCTCAATATAAATATTTAAAAAATCTTTTGTAATCCTACATGTATTTAAAATTACCGATTTTTGCATTTTTATATATAAATTTTGAATCAGAGACCTAGGTATAATGCCAGTAGCCGAAATAACAAATGGTAATATTTTTATATTCCGAGAATGCCAAATTCTTTTAATCTCATTTCCTAAATCTGTGTATTTTCTAATTTTTTCAGAAACAGTTTTTTGAATATTACAGGAATTTGGAATAGCTACATCAATGATATAAGTTATTTTTTTAATTTTGTCATGTAAAACTATATCAGGTCTATTATGACTAATTGTTCTGTCTGTTAGTATAATATATTTTATAAAATTCATTTTCTAAAAATGAATTTGGTTCATATTCATAATATGGTACTATATTACGGCAGTCAATCAAGTTATGTTTAATTACCAAACTTTGGTGGATTATTTTTAAAACCTGATTGTGCCTAAATGTATACTCGGACGGCGCTAATATAGAACATCCCGATAAAATATGTTCTATAGTTTCCGGAAAAGCCAAACATTTTCTACATAAATCATCAATTTGATTTATATCTTTGATTATATGCTTCCTATAATTTTTAGTATTAATGACTCTATCTTGAATGGCAAGCATAAATCCTTCTATTTCTGCGCTCAACTCTCCAATACTCAACCATTTGTTTGACGAAAGTTTGTCAACATACGTTTGGTTGAGATAATTGAAGTGTTTTGCATGAATAATTTTATTTGACCAGGAATCAAATAATTCCTGGTTAGTATTTATAAGAATGTTGGCATTCTTATAAATGCTAACAATTATTATTATTACTTTATTATTATTATTATTTTTGGCAGATTTTTTTATTGATTCGTGAACAGGCTATAATTCTTAGTAAGAATCCAAAAATTTAGTCAACATGGTGCCATAGGGCCGTAGTTATGACCGACCCCAAGTGTATAAACGGCTGACCCCAAGCGTATAAAAGATAAAATTTTTTTAAATTTTCTTTTGGAGATTTTTTGATTGATTCGTGCACAGACCATAATTCTTAATAACAATCCAAAATTTCAGTTAGCTTGGTGCCATAGGGCCGAAGTTATAACCGGCCCCAAGTATTATAACGGCCGACCCCAAGCGTTAAAAAGATGATTTTTTTAAAAATTCTTCTTTCGGAAGATTTTTTGATTGATTCGTGTACATACCATAATTCTTACTAAGAATCCAAAGATTCAGTCGGTTTGGTGCCATAGGGCCGAAGTTATGACCGAACCCAAGTGTTAAAACGGTCGACCCCAAGCGTTTAAACGATGAATTTTTTAAAAATTCTTCTTTTGCAAATATTTTTATTGATTCATGTACAGACTATAAGTCTTAGTAAGAATGAAAAATTTCATTCGGCTTAGTGTCATTAGGCCGAAATTAGAACCGACCCCACGTGTTAAAACGATGATTTTATTTTTAATTCTTCTTTTGGCAGACTTTTTTACATATTCGTGTTCAGACCATAATTCTTAGTAAGAATCCAAAATTTCAGTTGGCTTGGTGCAATAGGGCCGAAGTTATGACCGGCCCCAAGTATTAAAACGGCCGACCCCAAGCGTTTAAACGACGAATTTCTTAAAAATTCTTCTTTTGGCAGATTTTTTTGATTGATTCGTGTACAGACCTTAATTCTTAGTAAGAATCCAAAATTTCAGTTGGCTTGGTGCCATAGGGCCGAAGTTATGACCGACCCCAAGTATTAAAACGCACGACCCCAAGCGTATAAACGATGATTTTATTTATAATTCTTCTTTTGGCAGATTTTTCAGACCATAATTCTTAGTAAGAGTCCGAAGTTATGATTGAACCCAAGTGTTTAACCCTCCGACCCCAAGGGCTTCAACGGCCAACCCCAAGCGTTTAAACGATGAATTTCTTAAAAATTCTTCTTTTGGCAGATTTTTTTGTTTGATTCGTGTACAGACCTTAATTCTTAGTAAGAATCCAAAATTTCAGTTGGCTTGGTGCCATAGGGCCGAAGTTATGACCGACCCCAAGTATTAAAACGGCCGACCCCAAGCGTATAAACGATGATTTTATTTTTAATTCTTCTTTTGGCAGATTTTTCAGACCATAATTCTTAGTAAGAATCCAAAATTTCAGTTAGCTTGGAGCCATAGGGCTGAAGTTTTGACCGGCCCGTAGTATTATAACGGCCGACCCCAAGCGTTTAAACGATGAATTTCTTAAAAATTCTTCTTTTGGCAGATTTTTTTGATTGATTCGTGTACAGACCATAATTCTTAGTAAGAATCGAAAATTTCAGTTGACTTGGTGCCATAGGTCCGAAGTTATGATCGAACCCAAGTGTTTAACCCTGAGACCCCAAGGGCTTCAACGGCCAACCCCAAGTGTTTAAACGATGAGTTTTTTAAAAATTCTTCTTTTGGCAGATGTTTTGATATTTTCAGTTGGCTTGGAGCCATAGGGCCGAAGTTTTGACCGGCCACAAGTATCATAACGGCCGACCCCAAGCGTTTAAACGATGATTTTTTTTTTAATTCTTCTTTTGGCAGATTTTTTGATTGATTCGTGTACAGACCTTAATTCTTAGTAAGAATCCAAAATTTCATTCCGCATAGGGTCATTAGGCCGAAATAAGGACCGACCCCAAGTGTTAAAACGGCCGACCCCAAGCGTTTAAACGACGATTTTTTTTTAATTCTTCTTTTGGCAGATTTTTTATTGATTCGTGTACAGACCATAATTCTTAGTAAGAATCCCAAATTTCAGTTGGCTTGGTGCCATAGGGCCGAAGTTATGACCAGCCCCAAGTGTAAAAACGGCCGACCAAAGCGTTTAAACGATGAATTTTTTTAAATTCTTCTTTTGGCAGATTTTTTTATTGATTCGTCTACAGACCTTAATTCTTAGTAAGAATACAAAATTTCACTCGGCTTAGTAGTGTCATTAGGCCGAAATTAGGACCGACCCCAAGTGTTTAAACGGTGATTTTTTTTTTAATTCTTCTTTTGGCAGATTTTTTGATATATTCGTGTTCAGACCATAATTCTTAGTAAGAATCCAAAGTTTCAGTTGACTTGGTGCCATAGGTCCGAAGTAATGATCGAACACAAGTGTTTAACCCTCCGACCCCAAGGGCTTCAACGGCCAACCCCAAGTGTTTAAACGATGAGTTTTTTAAAAATTCTTCTTTTGGCAGATGTTTTGATATTTTCAGTTGGCTTGGTGCCATAGGGCCGAAGTTATGACCGAACCCAAGTGTTAAAACGGTCGACCCCAAGGGTTTAAACGATGAATTTTTTAAAAATTCTTCTTTTGGCAGATATTTTAATTGATTCATGTACAGACTATAATTCTAAGTAAGAATCCAAAATTTCATTCGGCATAGGGTCATTAGGCCGAAATAAGGACCGACCCCAAGTGTTAAAACGGCAAACCACAAGCGTTTAAACGATGATTTTATTTTTAATTCTTCTTTTGGCAGATTTTTTTTATATATTCGTGTTCAGACCATAATTCTTAGTAACAATCCAAAATTTCAGTTGGCTTGGAGCTATAGGGCCGAAGTTTTGACCGGCCCCAAGTATTATAACGGCCGACCCCAAGCGTTTAAACGATGAATTTCTTAAAAATTCTTCTTTTGGCAGATTTTTTTGATTGATTCGTGTACAGACCATAATTCTTAGGAAGAATCCAAAATTTCAGTTGGCTTGGTGCTAGAGGGCCGTAGTTATGATCGAACCCAAGTGTTAAACCCTCCGACCCCAAGGGCTTCAACGGCCAACCCCAAGTGTTTAAACGATGAGTTTTTTAAAAATTCTTCTTTTGGCAGATTTTTTGATATTTTCAGTTGGCTTGGAGCCATAGGGCAAAGTTTTGACCGGCCCCAAGTATTATAACGGCCGACCCCAAGCGTTTAAACGATGAATTTCTTTAAAATTCTTCTTTTGGCAGATTTTTTATTGATTCGTGTACAAACCATAATTCTTAGTAAGAATCCAAAATTTCAGTTGGCTTGGTGCCAGAGGGCCGTAGTTATGATCGAACCCAAGTGTTAAACCCTCCGACCCCAAGGGCTTCAACGGCCAACCCCAAAGTGTTTAAACGATGAGTTTTTTAAAAATTCTTCTTTTGGCAGATTTTTTGATATTTTCAGTTGGCTTGCAGCCATAGGGCCGAAGTTTTGACCGGCCCCAAGTATTATAACGGCCGACCCCAAGCGTTTTAACGATGATTTTTTTTAAATTCTTCTTTTGGCAGATTTTTTATTGATTCGTGTACAGACCATAATTCTTAGTAAGAATCCAAAATTTCAGTTGGCTTGGAGCTATAGGGCCGAAGTTTTGACCGCGCCAAATATTATAACGGCCGACCCCAAGCGTTTAAACGATGAATTTCTTAAAAATTCTTCTTTTGGCAGATTTTTTTGATTGATACGTGTACAGACCATAATTCTTAGGAAGAATCCAAAATGTCAGTTGGCTTGGTGCCATAGGGCCGAAGTTATGACCGACCCCTAGTGTTAAAACGGCCGACCCAAAGCGTTTTAACGATAATTTTTTTTTTTAATTCTTCTTTTGGCAGATTTTTTGATATTTTCAGTTGGCTTGGTGCCATAGGGCCGAAGTTATGACCGGCCCCAAGTATTATAACGGCCGACCCCAAGCGTTTAAACGATGAATTTTTTTAAAATTCTTCTTTTGGCAAATTTTTTGATTGATTCGTGTACAGAACATAATTCTTAGTAAGAATCCAAAATTTCAGTTGGCTTGGTGCCATAGGGCCGAAGTAATGATCGAACCCAAGTGTTTAACCCTCCGACCCCAAGGGCTTCAACGGCCAACCCCAAGTGTTTAAACGATGAGTTTTTTAAAAATTCTTCTTTTGGCAGATGTTTTGATATTTTCAGTTGGCTTGGAGCCATAGGGCCGAAGTTTTGACCGGCCCCAAGTATTATAACGGCCGACCCCAAGCGTTTAAACGATGAATTTCTTTAAAATTCTTCTTTTGGCAGATTTTTTATTGATTCGTGTACAAACCATAATTCTTAGTAAGAATCCAAAATTTCAGTTGGCTTGGTGCCAGAGGGCCGTAGTTATGATCGAACCCAAGTGTTAAACCCTCCGACCCCAAGGGCTTCAACGGCCAACCCCAAAGTGTTTAAACGATGAGTTTTTTAAAAATTCTTCTTTTGGCAGATTTTTTGATATTTTCAGTTGGCTTGCAGCCATAGGGCCGAAGTTTTGACCGGCCCCAAGTATTATAACGGCCGACCCCAAGCGTTTTAACGATGATTTTTTTTTAATTCTTCTTTTGGCAGATTTTTTATTGATTCGTGTACAGACCATAATTCTTAGTAAGAATCCAAAATTTCAGTCGGCTTAGTGTCATTAGGCCGAAATTAGGACCGACCCCTAGTGTTAAAACGGCCGACCCAAAGCGTTTTAACGATGATTTTTTTTTTAAATTCTTCTTTTGGCAGATTTTTTGATATTTTCAGTTGGCTTGGTGCCATAGGGCCGAAGTTATGACCGGCCCCAAGTATTATAACGGCCGACCCCAAGCGTTTAAACGATGAATTTCTTAAAAATTCTTCTTTTGGCAGATTTTTTATTGATTCGTGTACAGACCATAATTCTAAGTAAGAATCCAAAATTTCAGTCGGCTTAGTGTCATTTGGCCGAAATTAGGACCGACCCCTAGTGTTAAAACGGCCGACCCAAAGCGTTTTAACGATGATTTTTTTTTTAAATTCTTCTTTTGGCAGATTTTTTGATATTTTCAGTGGGCTTGGTGCCATAGGGCGGAAGTTATGACCGGCCCCAAGTATTATAACGGCCGACCCCAAGCGTTTAAACGATGAATTTTTTAAAAATTCTTCTTTTGGCAGATATTTTTATTGATTCATGTACAGACTATAATTCTTAGTAAGAATCCAAAATTTCATTCGGCATAGGGTCATAAGGCCGAAATAAGGACCGACCCCAAGTGTAAAAACGGCCGACCACGAGCGTTTAAACGATGATTTTATTTTTAATTCTTCTTTTGGCAGATTTTTTTTATATATTCGTGTTCAGACCATAATTCTTAGTAACAATCCAAAATTTCAGTTGGATTGGAGCTATAGGGCCGAAGTTTTGACCGGCCCCAAGTATTATAACGGCCGACCCCAAGCGTTTAAACGATGAATTTCTTAAAAATTCTTCTTTTGGCAGATTTTTTATTGATTCGTGTACAAACCATAATTCTTAGTAAGAATCCAAAATTTCAGTCGGCTTAGTGTCATTAGGCCAAAATTAGGACCGACCCCTAGTGTTAAAACGGCCGACCCAAAGCGTTTTAACGATGATTTTTTTTTTAAATTCTTCTTTTGGCAGATTTTTTGATATTTTCAGTTGGCTTGGTGCCATAGGGCCGAAGTTATGACCGGCCCCAAGTATTATAACGGCCGACCCCAAGCGTTTAAACGATGAATTTTTTTAAAATTCTTCTTTTGGCAGATTTTTTGATTGATTCATGTACAGACCATAATTCTTAGTAAGAATCCAAAATTTCTGTCGGTTTGGTGCCATAGGGCCGAAGTTATGACCGAACCCAAGTGTTAAAACGGTCGACCCCAAGGGTTTAAACGATGAATTTTTTAAAAATTCTTCTTTTGGCAGATATTTTTATTGATTCATGTACAGACTATAATTCTTAGTAAGAATCCAAAATTTCATTCCGCATAGGGTCATTAGGCCAAAATAAGGACCGACCCCAAGTGTTAAAACGGCCGACCACAAGCGTTTAAACGATGATTTTATTTTTAATTCTTCTTTTGGCAGATTTTTTTTATATATTCGTGTTCAGACCATAATTCTTAGTAACAATCCAAAATTTCAGTTTGCTTGGAGCTATAGGGCCGAAGTTTTGACCGTCCCCAAGTATTATAAAGGCCGACCCCAAGCGTTTAAACGATGAATTTCTTAAAAATTCTTCTTTTGGCAGATTTTTTTGATTGATTCGTGTACAGACCATAATTCTTAGGAAGAATCCAAAATTTCAGTTGGCTTGGTGCCAGAGGGCCGTAGTTATGATCGAACCCAAGTGTTAAACCCTCCGACCCCAAGGGCTTCAACGGCCAACCCCAAAGTGTTTAAACGATGAGTTTTTTTGAAAATTCTTCTTTTGGCAGATTTTTTGATATTTTCAGTTGGCTTGCAGCCATAGGGCCGAAGTTTTGACCGGCCCCAAGTATTATAACGGCCGACCCCAAGCGTTTTAACGATGATTTTTTTTAAATTCTTCTTTTGGCAGATTTTTTATTGCTTCGTGTACAGACCATAATTCTTAGTAAGAATCCAAAATTTCAGTCGGCTTAGTGTCATTAGGCCGAAATTAGGACCGACCCCTAGTGTTAAAATGGCCGACCCAAAGCGTTTTAACGATGATTTTTTTTTTAAATTCTTCTTTTGGCAGATTTTTTGATATTTTCAGTTGGCTTGGTGCCATAGGGCCGAAGTTATGACCGGCCCCAAGTATTATAACGGCCGACCCCAAGCGTTTAAACGATGAATTTTTTTAAAATTCTTCTTTTGGCAGATTTTTTTTACATATTCGTGTTCAGACCATAATTCTTAGTAACAATCCAAAATTTCAGTTGGCTTGGAGCTATAGGGCCGAAGTTTTGACCGGCCCCAAGTATTATAACGGCCGACCCCAAGCGTTGAAACGATGAATTTCTTAAAAATTCTTCTTTTGGCAGATTTTTTATTGATTCGTGTACAGACCATAATTCTAAGTAAGAATCCAAAATTTCAGTCGGCATAGTGTCATTAGGCCGAAATTAGGACCGACCCCTAGTGTTAAAACGGCCGACCCAAAGCGTTTTAACGATGATTTTTTTTTTAAATTCTTTTTTTGGCAGATTTTTTGATATTTTCAGTGGGCTTGGTGCCATAGGGCCGAAGTTATGACTGGCCCCAAGTATTATAACGGCCGACCCCAAGCGTTTAAACGATGAATTTTTTTTAAATTCTTCTTTTGGCAGATTTTTTTATTGATTCATGTACAGACTATAATTCTTAGTAAGATTCCAAAATTTCATTCCGCATAGGGTCATTAGGCCGAAATAAGAACCGACCCCAAGTGTTAAAACGGCCGACAACAAGCGTTTAAACGATGATTTTATTTTGAATTCTTCTTTTGGCAGATTTTTTTTATATATTCGTGTACAGACCATAATTCTTAGTAAGAATCCAAAATTTCAGTCGATTTGGTGCAATAGGGCCGAAGTTATGACCGAACCCAAGTGTTAAAACGGTCGACCCCAAGGGTTTAAACGATGAATTTTTTAAAAATTCTTCTTTTGGCAGATATTTTTATTGATTCATGTACAGACTATAATTCTTAGTAAGAATCCAAAATTTCATTCCGCATAGGGTCATTAGGCCAAAATAAGGACCGACCCCAAGTGTTAAAACGGCCGACCACAAGCGTTTAAACGATGATTTTATTTTTAATTCTTCTTTTGGCAGATTTTTTTTATATATTCGTGTTCAGACCATAATTCTTAGTAACAATCCAAAATTTCAGTTTGCTTGGAGCTATAGGGCCGAAGTTTTGACCGTCCCCAAGTATTATAAAGGCCGACCCCAAGCGTTTAAACGATGAATTTCTTAAAAATTCTTCTTTTGGCAGATTTTTTTGATTGATTCGTGTACAGACCATAATTCTTAGGAAGAATCCAAAATTTCAGTTGGCTTGGTGCCAGAGGGCCGTAGTTATGATCGAACCCAAGTGTTAAACCCTCCGACCCCAAGGGCTTCAACGGCCAACCCCAAAGTGTTTAAACGATGAGTTTTTTTGAAAATTCTTCTTTTGGCAGATTTTTTGATATTTTCAGTTGGCTTGCAGCCATAGGGCCGAAGTTTTGACCGGCCCCAAGTATTATAACGGCCGACCCCAAGCGTTTTAACGATGATTTTTTTTAAATTCTTCTTTTGGCAGATTTTTTATTGCTTCGTGTACAGACCATAATTCTTAGTAAGAATCCAAAATTTCAGTCGGCTTAGTGTCATTAGGCCGAAATTAGGACCGACCCCTAGTGTTAAAATGGCCGACCCAAAGCGTTTTAACGATGATTTTTTTTTTAAATTCTTCTTTTGGCAGATTTTTTGATATTTTCAGTTGGCTTGGTGCCATAGGGCCGAAGTTATGACCGGCCCCAAGTATTATAACGGCCGACCCCAAGCGTTTAAACGATGAATTTCTTAAAAATTCTTCTTTTGGCAGATTTTTTATTGATTCGTGTACAGACCATAATTCTAAGTAAGAATCCAAAATTTCAGTCGGCTTAGTGTCATTTGGCCGAAATTAGGACCGACCCCTAGTGTTAAAACGGCCGACCCAAAGCGTTTTAACGATGATTTTTTTTTTAAATTCTTCTTTTGGCAGATTTTTTGATATTTTCAGTGGGCTTGGTGCCATAGGGCGGAAGTTATGACCGGCCCCAAGTATTATAACGGCCGACCCCAAGCGTTTAAACGATGAATTTTTTAAAAATTCTTCTTTTGGCAGATATTTTTATTGATTCATGTACAGACTATAATTCTTAGTAAGAATCCAAAATTTCATTCGGCATAGGGTCATAAGGCCGAAATAAGGACCGACCCCAAGTGTAAAAACGGCCGACCACGAGCGTTTAAACGATGATTTTATTTTTAATTCTTCTTTTGGCAGATTTTTTTTATATATTCGTGTTCAGACCATAATTCTTAGTAACAATCCAAAATTTCAGTTGGATTGGAGCTATAGGGCCGAAGTTTTGACCGGCCCCAAGTATTATAACGGCCGACCCCAAGCGTTTAAACGATGAATTTCTTAAAAATTCTTCTTTTGGCAGATTTTTTATTGATTCGTGTACAAACCATAATTCTTAGTAAGAATCCAAAATTTCAGTCGGCTTAGTGTCATTAGGCCAAAATTAGGACCGACCCCTAGTGTTAAAACGGCCGACCCAAAGCGTTTTAACGATGATTTTTTTTTTAAATTCTTCTTTTGGCAGATTTTTTGATATTTTCAGTTGGCTTGGTGCCATAGGGCCGAAGTTATGACCGGCCCCAAGTATTATAACGGCCGACCCCAAGCGTTTAAACGATGAATTTTTTTAAAATTCTTCTTTTGGCAGATTTTTTGATTGATTCATGTACAGACCATAATTCTTAGTAAGAATCCAAAATTTCTGTCGGTTTGGTGCCATAGGGCCGAAGTTATGACCGAACCCAAGTGTTAAAACGGTCGACCCCAAGGGTTTAAACGATGAATTTTTTAAAAATTCTTCTTTTGGCAGATATTTTTATTGATTCATGTACAGACTATAATTCTTAGTAAGAATCCAAAATTTCATTCCGCATAGGGTCATTAGGCCAAAATAAGGACCGACCCCAAGTGTTAAAACGGCCGACCACAAGCGTTTAAACGATGATTTTATTTTTAATTCTTCTTTTGGCAGATTTTTTTTATATATTCGTGTTCAGACCATAATTCTTAGTAACAATCCAAAATTTCAGTTTGCTTGGAGCTATAGGGCCGAAGTTTTGACCGTCCCCAAGTATTATAAAGGCCGACCCCAAGCGTTTAAACGATGAATTTCTTAAAAATTCTTCTTTTGGCAGATTTTTTTGATTGATTCGTGTACAGACCATAATTCTTAGGAAGAATCCAAAATTTCAGTTGGCTTGGTGCCAGAGGGCCGTAGTTATGATCGAACCCAAGTGTTAAACCCTCCGACCCCAAGGGCTTCAACGGCCAACCCCAAAGTGTTTAAACGATGAGTTTTTTTGAAAATTCTTCTTTTGGCAGATTTTTTGATATTTTCAGTTGGCTTGCAGCCATAGGGCCGAAGTTTTGACCGGCCCCAAGTATTATAACGGCCGACCCCAAGCGTTTTAACGATGATTTTTTTTAAATTCTTCTTTTGGCAGATTTTTTATTGCTTCGTGTACAGACCATAATTCTTAGTAAGAATCCAAAATTTCAGTCGGCTTAGTGTCATTAGGCCGAAATTAGGACCGACCCCTAGTGTTAAAATGGCCGACCCAAAGCGTTTTAACGATGATTTTTTTTTTAAATTCTTCTTTTGGCAGATTTTTTGATATTTTCAGTTGGCTTGGTGCCATAGGGCCGAAGTTATGACCGGCCCCAAGTATTATAACGGCCGACCCCAAGCGTTTAAACGATGAATTTTTTTAAAATTCTTCTTTTGGCAGATTTTTTTTACATATTCGTGTTCAGACCATAATTCTTAGTAACAATCCAAAATTTCAGTTGGCTTGGAGCTATAGGGCCGAAGTTTTGACCGGCCCCAAGTATTATAACGGCCGACCCCAAGCGTTGAAACGATGAATTTCTTAAAAATTCTTCTTTTGGCAGATTTTTTATTGATTCGTGTACAGACCATAATTCTAAGTAAGAATCCAAAATTTCAGTCGGCATAGTGTCATTAGGCCGAAATTAGGACCGACCCCTAGTGTTAAAACGGCCGACCCAAAGCGTTTTAACGATGATTTTTTTTTTAAATTCTTTTTTTGGCAGATTTTTTGATATTTTCAGTGGGCTTGGTGCCATAGGGCCGAAGTTATGACTGGCCCCAAGTATTATAACGGCCGACCCCAAGCGTTTAAACGATGAATTTTTTTTAAATTCTTCTTTTGGCAGATTTTTTTATTGATTCATGTACAGACTATAATTCTTAGTAAGATTCCAAAATTTCATTCCGCATAGGGTCATTAGGCCGAAATAAGAACCGACCCCAAGTGTTAAAACGGCCGACAACAAGCGTTTAAACGATGATTTTATTTTGAATTCTTCTTTTGGCAGATTTTTTTTATATATTCGTGTACAGACCATAATTCTTAGTAAGAATCCAAAATTTCAGTCGATTTGGTGCAATAGGGCCGAAGTTATGACCGAACCCAAGTGTTAAAACGGTCGACCCCAAGGGTTTAAACGATGAATTTTTAAAAAATTCTTCTTTTGGCAGATATTTTTATTGATTCATGTACAGACTATAATTCTTAGTAAGAATCCGAAATTTCATTCGGCCCTTATTTCGGCCTAATGAGGCCGAAATAAGGACCGACCCCAAGTGTTAAAACGGCCGACCACAAGCGTTTAAACGATGATTTTATTTTTAATTCTTCTTTTGGCAGATTTTTTTTATATATTCGTGTTCGGACCATAATTCTTAGTAACAATCCAAAATTTCAGTTGGCTTGGAGCTATAGGGCCGAAGTTTTGACCGGCCCCAAGTATTATAACGGCCGACCCCAAGCGTTTAAACGATGAATTTCTTAAAAATTCTTCTTTTGGCAGATTTTTTTGATTGATTCGTGTACAGACCATAATTCTTAGGAAGAATCCAAAATTTCAGTTGGCTTGGTGCCAGAGGGCCGTAGTTATGATCGAACCCAAGTGTTAAACCCTCCGACCCCAAGGGCTTCAACGGCCAACCCCAAGTGTTTAAACGATGAGTTTTTTTAAAATTCTTCTTTTGGCAGATTTTTTGATATTTTCAGTTGGCTTGGAGCCATAGGGCCGAAGTTTTGACCGGCCCCAAGTATTATAACGGCCGACCCCAAGCATTTTAACGATGATTTTTTTTAAATTCTTCTTTTGGCAGATTTTTTATTGATTCGTGTACAGACCATAATTCTTAGTAAGAATCCAAAATTTCAGTTGGCTTGGAGCTATAGGGCCGAAGTTTTGACCGCGCCAAATATTATAACGGCCGACCCCAAGCGTTTAAACGATGAATTTCTTAAAAATTCTTCTTTTGGCAGATTAATAATAATGATAAATTAATTAACTAATACTTGACAAACTTTTTGCCCAAATAAAACCTGTAATATCACCTTACCAGTTTGGATTTATGCCAGGTAGAAGTACACTTTCTAACTTGATTATTTATGAAAATTTTATAACCAATGCTTTTAAAGAAAAAAAACAAGTAGACTCTGTCTATACTGATTTTAGTAAAGCCTTTGATTCAGTTTCCCATAAAATTCTCATTTGGAAATTAGAAAAGCTTGGTATATATGGCAGTATATTAGCCTGGTTTGAAAGCTATCTTACTGGAAGACAACAAATTGTTAGAATAAAATCCTCTTTGTCGGAAAAAATTTATGCAACAAGTGGAGTTCCACAGGGTTCACACCTTGGCCCAATATTATTTATCTTGTTTATAAATGATCTTTCAAAAATATTTCATGATGTATTTATCTTACTTTTTGCTGATGACCTCAAAATTTTTAGAATAATTCAAAATATTTACCATTGCAACATTCTTCAAGATAATATCAACAAATTGTTAATTTGGTGTAATGAAAATAGACTTTACTTAAATATCTCAAAATGTCATATAGTTAGATTTTCTCGAATAAAAAATCCAGTGATCTTCAATTACAACATTGATAACAATATTCTGGAGACCTTAACACAAATTAAAGACTTGGGCATCACTTTTCAATCTAATCTTTCATTTGTTAACCACATAACAGAAATCTCTAATAAGGCCTTAAAAATGTTGGGATTTATAACTAGGCTAACTAGAAATTTTAACAATATTAAGTGTATAAAACTGTTATATTTTGCATATGTTAGAAGTCAACTTGAATACAATTCTCCCGTCTGGAACCCATATTACAATATACATGTACAAGCTGTTGAAAGAATACAAAACAAATTCTTACGTTTTCTTAATTTTAAAATGGGTATTCCAGCAATTATGTTGAACTACAATACTATTTTGAATGATATGAAT
This sequence comes from Limnephilus rhombicus, assembly GCA_929108145.2. Lineage (NCBI taxonomy): Eukaryota > Metazoa > Arthropoda > Insecta > Trichoptera > Limnephilidae > Limnephilus > Limnephilus rhombicus. The sequence continues at coordinate 17,662,188 of OV815298.1, read as the reverse complement.
ATGCTTAAATTGTCAGACAGAAGAACTTTCACTGACTTGGTATTTCTGTATAAAATTCTAAATGATTTAGTTGACAGTCCGGTATTGCTCGAATTGATAAGCTTCCGGATTCCACTACGTAATACTAGAAGTCATGATTTATTTCAGTGCAGTAATTCTGGAACTAACTACCATATGTATTCCTCTTTACCCCGAATACTAATGGAGGGAAACAATTATACCAAGTCAGTGGACATATTCAATTAATCTTTAAACAAATATAAAATATTGTTACGAAGGCAGTTCAGTTATGTACAATAAATACTGTATATTTCTTACTATTCATGTGTAAAAGCCCCGAAAAGGGGCGTTAATAAATAAATAAATAAATAAATTTTTTTGATTGATACGTGTACAGACCATAATTCTTAGGAAGAATCCAAAATGTCAGTTGGCTTGGTGCCATAGGGCCGAAGTTATGACCGACCCCTAGTGTTAAAACGGCCGACCCAAAGCGTTTTAACGATATATTTTTTTTTTAATTCTTCTTTTGGCAGATTTTTTGATATTTTCAGTTGGCTTGGTGCCATAGGGCCGAAGTTATGATCGAACCCAAGTGTTTAACCCTCCGACCCCAAGGGCTTCAACGGCCAACCCCAAGTGTTTAAACGATGAGTTTTTTAAAAATTCTTCTTTTGGCAGATGTTTTGATATTTTCAGTTGGCTTGGTGCCATAGGGCCGAAGTTATGACCGACCCCAAGTGTTAAAACGGCCGACCCCAAGCGTTTAAACGATGATTTTTTTTAAATTATTCTTTTGGCAGATTTTTTTTATATATTCGTGTTCAGACCATAATTCTTAGTAAGAATCCAAAGTTTCAGTTGACTTGGTGCCATAGGTCCGAAGTTATGATCGAACCCAAGTGTTTAACCCTCCGACCCCAAGGGCTTCAACGGCCAACCCCAAGTGTTTAAACGATGAATTTTTTAAAAATTCTTCTTTTGGCAGATGTTTTGATATTTTCAGTTGGCTTGGTGCCATAGGGCCGAAGTTATGACCGACCCCAAGTGTTAAAACGGCCGACCCCAAGTGTTTAAACGATGATTTTTTTTTAAATTCTTCTTTTGGCAGATATTTTTATTGATTCATGTACAGACTATAATTCTTAGTAAGAATCCAAAATTTCATTCGGCATAGGGTCATTAGGCCGAAATAAGGACCGACCCCAAGTGTTAAAACGGCCGACCACAAGCGTTTAAACGATGAGTTTATTTTTAATTCTTCTTTTGGCAGATTTTTTTTATATATTCGTGTACAGACCATAATTCTTAGTAAGAATCCAAAATTTCAGTCGGTTTGGTGCCATAGGGCCGAAGTTATGACCGAACCCAAGTGTTAGTCGACCCCAAGGGTTTAAACGATGAATTTTTAAAAAATTCTTCTTTTGGCAGATATTTTTATTGATTCATGTACAGACTATAATTCTTAGTAAGAATCCAAAATTTCATTCGGCCTAGGGTCATTAGGCCGAAATAATGACCGACCCCTAGTGTTAAAACGGCCGACCCAAAGCGTTTTAACGATAATTTTTTTTTTTAATTCTTCTTTTGGCAGATTTTTTGATATTTTCAGTTGGCTTGGTGCCATAGGGCCGAAGTTATGACCGGCCCCAAGTATTATAACGGCCGACCCCAAGCGTTTAAACGATGATTTTTTTTTAAATTCTTCTTTTGGCAGATTTTTTTGATTGATTCGTGTACAGACCATAATTCTTAGTAAGAATCCAAAATTTCAGTCGGTTTGGTGCCATAGGGCCGAAGTTATGACCGAACCCAAGTGTTAAAACGGTCGACCCCAAGGGTTTAAACGATGAATTTTTAAAAAATTCTTCTTTTGGCAGATATTTTTATTGATTCATGTACAGACTATAATTCTTAGTAAGAATCCAAAATTTCATTCGGCCTAGGGTCATAAGGCCGAAATAAGGACCGACCCCAAGTGTTAAAACGGCCGACCACAAGCGTTTAAACGATGATTTTATTTTTAATTCTTCTTTTGGCAGATTTTTTTTATATATTCGTGTTCAGACCATAATTCTTAGTAAGAATCCAAAATTTCAGTTGACTTGGTGCCATAGGTCCGAAGTTATGATCGAACCCAAGTGTTTAACCCTCCGACCCCAAGGGCTTCAACGGCCAACCCCAGTGTTTAAGCGATGAGTTTTTTAAAAATTCTTCTTTTGGCAGATGTTTTGATATTTTCAGTTGGCTTGGTGCCATAGGGCCGAAGTTATGACCGAACCCAAGTGTTAAAACGGTCGACCCCAAGGGTTTAAACGATGAATTTTTTAAAAATTCTTCTTTTGGCAGATATTTTTATTGATTCATGTACAGACTATAATTCTTAGTAAGAATCCAAAATTTCATTCGGCATAGGGTCATTAGGCCGAAATAAGGACCGACCCCTAGTGTTAAAACGGCCGACCCAAAGCGTTTTAACGATAATTTTTTTTTTTTATTCTTCTTTTGGCAGATTTTTTGATATTTTCAGTTGGCTTGGTGCCATAGGGCCGAAGTTATGACCGGCCCCAAGTATTATAACGGCCGACCCCAAGCGTTAAAACGATGATTTTTTTTTAATTCTTCTTTTGGCAGTTTTTTTGATTGATTCATGTACAGACCATAATTCTTAGTAAGAATCCAAAATTTCAGTCGGTTTGGTGCCATAGGGCCGAAGTTATGACCGAACCCAAGTGTTAAAACGGTCGACCCCAAGGGTTTAAACGATGAATTTTTTTAAAATTCTTCTTTTTTAACGATGATTTTTTTTTTAAATTCTTCTTTTGGCAGATTTTTTGATATTTTCAGTTGGCTTGGTGCCATAGGGCCGAAGTTATGACCGGCCCCAAGTATTATAACGGCCGACCCCAAGCGTTGAAACGATGAATTTTTTTAAATCCTTCTTTTGGCAGATTTTTTGATTGATTCATGTACAGACCATAATTCTTAGTAAGAATCCAAAATTTCAGTCGGTTTGGTGCCATAGGGCCGAAGTTATGACCGAACCCAAGTGTTAAAACGGTCGACCCCAAGGGTTTAAACGATGAATTTTTAAAAAATTCTTCTTTTGGCAGATATTTTTATTGATTCATGTACAGACTATAATTCTTAGTAAGAATCCAAAATTTCATTCCGCATAGGGTCATTAGGCCGAAATAAGGACCGACCCCAAGTGTTAAAACGGCCGACCACAAGCGTTTAAACGATGATTTTATTTTTAATTCTTCTTTTGACAGATTTTTTTTATATATTCGTGTTCAGACCATAATTCTTAGTAACAATCCAAAATTTCAGTTGGCTTGGAGCTATAGGGCCGAAGTTTTGACCGTCCCCAAGTATTATAAAGGCCGACCCCAAGCGTTTAAACGATGAATTTCTTAAAAATTCTTCTTTTGGCAGATTTTTTTGATTGATTCGTGTACAGACCATAATTCTTAGGAAGAATCCAAAATTTCAGTTGGCTTGGTGCCAGAGGGCCGTAGTTATGATCGAACCCAAGTGTTAAACCCTCCGACCCCAAGGGCTTCAACGGCCAACCCCAAAGTGTTTAAACGATGAGTTTTTTAAAAATTCTTCTTTTGGCAGATTTTTTGATATTTTCAGTTGGCTTGCAGCCATAGGGCCGAAGTTTTGACCGGCCCCAAGTATTATAACGGCCGACCCCAAGCGTTTAAACTATGAATTTTTTTTTAATTCTTCTTTTGGCAGATTTTTTTTATATATTCGTGTGCAGACCATAATTCTTAGTAAGAATCCAAAATTTCAGTCGGTTTGGTGCCATAGGGCCGAAGTTATGACCGAACCCAAGTGTTAAAACGGTCGACCCCAAGGGTTTAAACGATGAATTTTTAAAAAATTCTTCTTTTGGCAGATATTTTTATTGATTCATGTACAGACTATAATTCTTAGTAAGAATCCAAAATTTCATTCGGCCTAGGGTCATTAGGCCGAAATAAGGACCGACCCCCAAGTGTTAAAACGGCCGACCACAAGCGTTTAAACGATGATTTTTTTTTTAAATTCTTCTTTTGGCAGATTTTTTGATATTTTTAGTTGGCTTGGTGCCATAGGGCCGAAGTTATGACCGGCCCCAAGTATTATAACGGCCGACCCCAAGCGTTTAAACTATGAATTTTTTTTAAATTCTTCTTTTGGCAGATTTTTTTTATATATTCGTGTTCAGACCATAATTCTTAGTAACAATCCAAAATTTCAGTTGGCTTGGAGCTATAGGGCCGAAGTTTTGACCGTCCCCAAGTATTATAAAAGCCGACCCCAAGCGTTTAAACGATGAATTTCTTAAAAATTCTTCTTTTGGCAGATTTTTTTGATTGATTCGTGTACAGACCATAATTCTTAGGAAGAATCCAAAATTTCAGTTGGCTTGGTGCCAGAGGGCCGTAGTTATGATCGAACCCAAGTGTTAAACCCTCCGACCCCAAGGGCTTCAACGGCCAACCCCAAAGTGTTTAAACGATGAGTTTTTTAAAAATTCTTCTTTTGGCAGATTTTTTGATATTTTCAGTTGGCTTGCAGCCATAGGGCCGAAGTTTTGACCGGCCCCAAGTATTATAACGGCCGACCCCAAGCGTTTAAACTATGAATTTTTTTAAAATTCTTCTTTTGGCAGATTTTTTTTATATATTCGTGTGCAGACCATAATTCTTAGTAAGAATCCAAAATTTCAGTCGGTTTGGTGCCATAGGGCCGAAGTTATGACCGAACCCAAGTGTTAAAACGGTCGACCCCAAGGGTTTAAACGATGAATTTTTAAAAAATTCTTCTTTTGGCAGATATTTTTATTGATTCATGTACAGACTATAATTCTTAGTAAGAATCCAAAATTTCATTCGGCCTAGCGTCATTAGGCCGAAATAAGGACCGACCCCAAGTGTTAAAACGGCCGACCACAAGCGTTTAAACGATGATTTTTTTTTTAAATTCTTCTTTTGGCAGATTTTTTGATATTTTCAGTTGGCTTGGTGCCATAGGGCCGAAGTTATGACCGGCCCCAAGTATTATAACGGCCGACCCCAAGCGTTTAAACTATGAATTTTTTTTAAATTCTTCTTTTGGCAGATTTTTTTTATATATTCGTGTGCAGACCATAATTCTTAGTAAGAATCCAAAATTTCAGTCGGTTTGGTGCCATAGGGCCGAAGTTATGACCGAACCCAAGTGTTAAAACGATCGACCCCAAGGGTTTAAACGATGAATTTTTAAAAAATTCTTCTTTTGGCAGATATTTTTATTGATTCATGTACAGACTATAATTCTTAGTAAGAATCCAAAATTTCATTCGGCCTAGGGTCATAAGGCCGAAATAAGGACCGACCCCAAGTGTTAAAACGGCCGACCACAAGCGTTTAAACGATGATTTTATTTTTAATTCTTCTTTTGGCAGATTTTTTTTATATATTCGTGTTCAGACCATAATTCTTAGTAAGAATCCAAAATTTCAGTTGACTTGGTGCCATAGGTCCGATGTTATGATCGAACCCAAGTGTTTAACCCTCCGACCCCAAGGGCTTCAACGGCCAACCCCAGTGTTTAAGCGATGAGTTTTTTAAAAATTCTTCTTTTGGCAGATGTTTTGATATTTTCAGTTGGCTTGGTGCCATAGGGCCGAAGTTATGACCGAACCCAAGTGTTAAAACGGTCGACCCCAAGGGTTTAAACGATGAATTTTTTAAAAATTCTTCTTTTGGCAGATATTTTTATTGATTCATGTACAGACTATAATTCTTAGTAAGAATCCAAAATTTCATTCGGCGTAGGGAAATTAGGCCGAAATAAGGACCGACCCCAAGTGTTAAAACGGCCGACCACGAGCGTTTAAACGATGATTTTATTTTTAATTCTTCTTTTGGCAGATTTTTTTATATATCGTGTTCAGACCATAATTCTTAGTAACAATCCAAAATTTCAGTTGGCTTGGAGCTATAGGGCCGAAGTTTTGACCGGCCCCAAGTATTATAACGGCCGACCCCAAGCGTTGAAACGATGAATTTTTTTAAATCCTTCTTTTGGCAGATTTTTTGATTGATTCATGTACAGACCATAATTCTTAGTAAGAATCCAAAATTTCAGTCGGTTTGGTGCCATAGGGCCGAAGTTATGACCGAACCCAAGTGTTAAAACGGTCGACCCCAAGGGTTTAAACGATGAATTTTTTAAAAATTCTTCTTTTGGCAGATATTTTTATTGATTCATGTACAGACTATAATTCTTAGTAAGAATCCAAAATTTCATTCCGCATAGGGTCATTAGGCCGAAATAAGGACCGACCCCAAGTGTTAAAACGGCCGACCACAAGCGTTTAAACGATGATTTTATTTTTAATTCTTCTTTTGACAGATTTTTTTTATATATTCGTGTTCAGACCATAATTCTTAGTAACAATCCAAAATTTCAGTTGGCTTGGAGCTATAGGGCCGAAGTTTTGACCGTCCCCAAGTATTATAAAGGCCGACCCCAAGCGTTTAAACGATGAATTTCTTAAAAATTCTTCTTTTGGCAGATTTTTTTGATTGATTCGTGTACAGACCATAATTCTTAGGAAGAATCCAAAATTTCAGTTGGCTTGGTGCCAGAGGGCCGTAGTTATGATCGAACCCAAGTGTTAAACCCTCCGACCCCAAGGGCTTCAACGGCCAACCCCAAAGTGTTTAAACGATGAGTTTTTTAAAAATTCTTCTTTTGGCAGATTTTTTGATATTTTCAGTTGGCTTGCAGCCATAGGGCCGAAGTTTTGACCGGCCCCAAGTATTATAACGGCCGACCCCAAGCGTTTAAACTATGAATTTTTTTTTAATTCTTCTTTTGGCAGATTTTTTTTATATATTCGTGTGCAGACCATAATTCTTAGTAAGAATCCAAAATTTCAGTCGGTTTGGTGCCATAGGGCCGAAGTTATGACCGAACCCAAGTGTTAAAACGGTGGACCCCAAGGGTTTAAACGATGAATTTTTAAAAAATTCTTCTTTTGGCAGATATTTTTATTGATTCATGTACAGACTATAATTCTTAGTAAGAATCCAAAATTTCATTCGGCCTAGGGTCATTAGGCCGAAATAAGGACCGACCCCAAGTGTTAAAACGGCCGACCACAAGCGTTTAAACGATGATTTTTTTTTTAAATTCTTCTTTTGGCAGATTTTTTGATATTTTTAGTTGGCTTGGTGCCATAGGGCCGAAGTTATGACTGGCCCCAAGTATTATAACGGCCGACCCCAAGCGTTTAAACTATGAATTTTTTTTAAATTCTTCTTTTGGCAGATTTTTTTTATATATTCGTGTTCAGACCATAATTCTTAGTAACAATCCCAAAATTTCAGTTGGCTTGGAGCTATAGGGCCGAAGTTTTGACCGTCCCCAAGTATTATAAAAGCCGACCCCAAGCGTTTAAACGATGAATTTCTTAAAAATTCTTCTTTTGGCAGATTTTTTTGATTGATTCGTGTACAGACCATAATTCTTAGGAAGAATCCAAAATTTCAGTTGGCTTGGTGCCAGAGGGCCGTAGTTATGATCGAACCCAAGTGTTAAACCCTTCCGACCCCAAGGGCTTCAACGGCCAACCCCAAAGTGTTTTAAACGATGAGTTTTTTAAAAATTCTTCTTTTGGCAGGATTTTTTGATATTTTCAGTTGGCTTGCAGCCATAGGGCCGAAGTTTTGACCGGCCCCAAGTATTATAAACGGCCGACCCCAAGCGTTTAAAACTATGAATTTTTTTAAAATTCTTCTTTTGGCAGATTTTTTTTATATATTCGTGTGCAGACCATAATTCTTAGTAAGAATCCAAAATTTCAGTCGGTTTGGTGCCATAGGGGCCGAAGTTATGACCGAACCCAAGTGTTAAAACGGTCGACCCCAAGGGTTTTAAACGATGAATTTTTAAAAAATTCTTCTTTTGGCAGATATTTTTATTGATTCATGTACAGACTATAATTCTTAGTAAGAATCCAAAATTTCATTCGGCCTAGCGTCATTAGGCCGAAATAAGGACCGACCCCAAGTGTTAAAACGGCCGACCACAAGCGTTTAAACGATGATTTTTTTTTAAATTCTTCTTTTGGCAGATTTTTTGATATTTTCAGTTGGCTTGGTGCCATAGGGCCGAAGTTATGACCGGCCCCCAAGTATTATAACGGCCGACCCCAAGCGTTTAAACTATGAATTTTTTTTAAATTCTTCTTTTGGGCAGATTTTTTTATATATTCGTGTGCAGACCATAATTCTTAGTAAGAATCCAAAATTTCAGTCGGTTTGGTGCCATAGGGCCGAAGTACCCAAGTGTTAAAACGGTCGACCCCAAGGGTTTAAACGATGAATTTTTAAAAAATTCTTCTTTTGGCAGATATTTTTATTGATTCATGTACAGACTATAATTCTTAGTAAGAATCCAAAATTTCATTCGGCCTAGGGTCATAAGGCCGAAATAAGGACCGACCCCAAGTGTTAAAACGGCCGACCACAAGCGTTTAAACGATGATTTTATTTTTAATTCTTCTTTTGGCAGATTTTTTTTATATATTCGTGTTCAGACCATAATTCTTAGTAAGAATCCAAAATTTCAGTTGACTTGGTGCCATAGGTCCGATGTTATGATCGAACCCAAGTGTTTAACCCTCCGACCCCAAGGGCTTCAACGGCCAACCCCAGTGTTTAAGCGATGAGTTTTTTAAAAATTCTTCTTTTGGCAGATGTTTTGATATTTTCAGTTGGCTTGGTGCCATAGGGCCGAAGTTATGACCGAACCCAAGTGTTAAAACGGTCGACCCCAAGGGTTTAAACGATGAATTTTTTAAAAATTCTTCTTTTGGCAGATATTTTTATTGATTCATGTACAGACTATAATTCTTAGTAAGAATCCAAAATTTCATTCGGCGTAGGGAAATTAGGCCGAAATAAGGACCGACCCCAAGTGTTAAAACGGCCGACCACGAGCGTTTAAACGATGATTTTATTTTTAATTCTTCTTTTGGCAGATTTTTTTATATATCGTGTTCAGACCATAATTCTTAGTAACAATCCAAAATTTCAGTTGGCTTGGAGCTATAGGGCCGAAGTTTTGACCGGCCCCAAGTATTATAACGGCCGACCCCAAGCGTTTAAACGATGAATTTCTTAAAAATTCTTCTTTTGGCAGATTTTTTATTGATTCGTGTACAAACCATAATTCTTAGTAAGAATCCAAATTTTTCAGTCGGCTTAGTGTCATTAGGCCGAAATTAGGACCGACCCCTAGTGTTAAAACGGCCGACCCAAAGCGTTTTAACGATGATTTTTTTTTTTAATTCTTCTTTTGGCAGATTTTTTGATATTTTCAGTTGGCTTGGTGCCATAGGGCCGAAGTTATGACCGGCCCCAAGTATTATAACGGCCGACCCCAAGCGTTGAAACGATGATTTTTTTTAAAATTCTTCTTTTGGCAGATTTTTTGATTGATTCATGTACAGACCATAATTTTTAGTAAGAATCCAAAATTTCAGTCGGTTTGGTGCCATAGGGCCGAAGTTATGACCAAACCCAAGTGTTAAAACGGTCGACCCCAAGGGTTTAAACGATGAATTTTTTAAAAATTCTTCTTTTGGCAGATATTTTTATTGATTCATGTACAGACTATAATTCTTAGTAAGAATCCAAAATTTCATTCCGCATAGGGTCATTAGGCCGAAATAAGGACCGACCCCAAGTGTTAAAACGGCCGACCACAAGCGTTTAAACGATGATTTTATTTTTAATTCTTCTTTTGACAGATTTTTTTTATATATTCGTGTTCAGACCATAATTCTTAGTAACAATCCAAAATTTCAGTTTGCTTCGAGCTATAGGGCCGAAGTTTTGACCGTCCCCAAGTATTATAAAGGCCGACCCCAAGCGTTTAAAAGATGAATTTCTTAAAAATTCTTCTTTTGGCAGATTTTTTTGATTGATTCGTGTACAGACCATAATTCTTAGGAAGAATCCAAAATTTCAGTTGGCTTGGTGCCAGAGGGCCGTAGTTATGATCGAACCCAAGTGTTAAACCCTCCGACCCCAAGGGCTTCAACGGCCAACCCCAAAGTGTTTAAACGATGAGTTTTTTAAAAATTCTTCTTTTGGCAGATTTTTTGATATTTTCAGTTGGCTTGCAGCCATAGGGCCGAAGTTTTGACCGGCCCCAAGTATTATAACGGCCGACCCCAAGCGTTTTAACGATGATTTTTTTTAAATTCTTCTTTTGGCAAATTTTTTATTGATTCGTGTACAGACCATAATTCTTAGTAAGAATCCAAAATTTCAGTCGGCTTAGTGTCATTAGGCCGAAATTAGGACCGACCCCTAGTGTTTAAACGGCCGACCCAAAGCGTTTTAACGATGATTTTTTTTTAAATTCTTCTTTTGGCAGATTTTTTGATATTTTCAGTTGGCTTGGTGCCATAGGGCCGAAGTTATGAACGGCCCCAAGTATTATAACGGCCGACCCCAAGCGTTTAAACGATGAATTTTTTTAAAATTCTTCTTTTGGCAGATTTTTTGATTGATTCGTGTACAGAACATAATTCTTAGTAAGAATCCAAAATTTCAGTTGGCTTGGAGCTATAGGGCCGAAGTTTTGACCGGCCCCAAATATTATAACGGCCGACCCCAAGCGTTTAAACGATGAATTTCTTAAAAATTCTTCTTTTGGCAGATTTTTTTGATTGATACGTGTACAGACCATAATTCTTAGGAAGAATCCAAAATGTCAGTTGGCTTGGTGCCATAGGGCCGAAGTTATGACCGACCCCTAGTGTTAAAACGGCCGACCCAAAGCGTTTTAACGATAATTTTTTTTTTAATTCTTCTTTTGGCAGATTTTTTGATATTTTCAGTTGGCTTGGTGCCATAGGGCCGAAGTTATGAACGGCCCCAAGTATTATAACGGCCGACCCCAAGCGTTTAAACGATGATTTTTTTAAAATTCTTCTTTTGGCAGATTTTTTGATATATTCGTGTTCAGACCATAATTCTTAGTAAGAATCCAAAGTTTCAGTTGACTTGGTGCCATAGGTCCGAAGTTATGATCGAACCCAAGTGTTTAACCCTCCGACCCCAAGGGCTTCAACGGCCAACCCCAAGTGTTTAAATGATGAGTTTTTTAAAAATTCTTCTTTTGGCAGATGTTTTGATATTTTCAGTTGGCTTGGTGCCATAGGGCCGAAGTTATGACCGACCCCAAGTGTTAAAACGGCCGACCCCAAGTGTTTAAACTATGATTTTTTTTTTTAATTCTTCTTTTGGCAGATATTTTTATTGATTCATGTACAGACTATAATTCTTAGTAAGAATCCAAAATTTCATTCGGCATAGGGTCATTAGGCCGAAATAAGGACCGACCCCAAGTGTTAAAACGGCCGACCACAAGCGTTTAAACGATGATTTTATTTTTAATTCTTCTTTTGGCAGATTTTTTTTATATATTCGTGTTCAAACCATAATTCTTAGTAACAATCCAAAATTTCAGTTGGCTTGGAGCTATAGGGCCGAAGTTTTGACCGGCCCCAAGTATTATAACGGCCGACCCCAAGCGTTTAAACGATGAATTTCTTAAAAATTCTTCTTTTGGCAGATGTTTTATTGATTCGTGTACAGACCATAATTCTTAGTAAGAATCCAAAATTTCAGTCGGCTTAGTGTCATTAGGCCGAAATTAGGACCGACCCCTAGTGTTAAAACGGCCGACCCAAAGCGTTTTAACGATGATTTTTTTTTTTAATTCTTCTTTTGGCAGATTTTATGATATTTTCATTTGGCTTGGTGCCATAGGGCCGAAGTTATGACCGGCCCCAAGTATTATAACGGCCGACCCCAAGCGTTTAAACGATGAATTTCTTAAAAATTCTTCTTTTGGCAGATTTTTTTGATTGATTCGTGTACAGACCATAATTCTTAGGAAGAATCCAAAATTTCAGTTGGCTTGGTGCCAGAGGGCCGTAGTTATGATCGAACCCAAGTGTTAAACTCTCCGACCCCAAGGGCTTCAACGGCCAACCCCAAAGTGTTTGAACGATGAGTTTTGTAAAAATTCTTCTTTTGGCAGATTTTTTGATATTTTCAGTTGGCTTGGAGCCATAGGGCCGAAGTTTTGACCGGCCCCAAGTATTATAACGGCCGACCCCAAGCGTTTTAACGATGATTTTTTTAAATTCTTCTTTTGGCAGATTTTTTATTGATTCGTGTACAGACCATAATTCTTAGTAAGAATCCAAAATTTCAGTTGGCTTGGAGCTATAGGGCCGAAGTTTTGACCGGCCCCAAGTATTATAACGGCCGACCCCAAGCGTTTAAACGATGAATTTCTTAAAAATTCTTCTTTTGGCAGATTTTTTTGATTGATTCGTGTACAGACCATAATTCTTAGGAAGAATCCAAAATTTCAGTTGGCTTGGTGCCAGAGGGCCGTAGTTATGATCGAACCCAAGTGTTAAACCCTCCGACCCCAAGGGCTTCAACGGCCAACCCCAAGTGTTTAAGCGATGAGTTTTTTTAAAATTCTTCTTTTGGCAGATTTTTTGATATTTTCAGTTGGCTTGGAGCCATAGGGCCGAAGTTTTGACCGGCCCCAAGTATTATAACGGCCGACCCCAAGCGTTTTAACGATGATTTTTTTTAAATTCTTCTTTTGGCAGATTTTTTATTGATTCGTGTACAGACCATAATTCTTAGTAAGAATCCAAAATTTCAGTTGGCTTGGAGCTATAGGGCCGAAGTTTTGACCGGCCCCAAATATTATAACGGCCGACCCCAAGCGTTTAAACGATGAATTTCTTTAAAATTCTTCTTTTGGCAGATTTTTTTGATTGATACGTGTACAGACCATAATTCTTAGGAAGAATCCAAAATGTCAGTTGGCTTGGTGCCATAGGGCCGAAGTAATGATCGAACCCAAGTGTTTAACCCTCCGAACCAAGGGCTTCAACGGCCGACCCCAAGCGTTTAAACGATGAATTTCTTTAAAATTCTTCTTTTGGCAGATTTTTTTGATTGATTCGTGTACAGACCATAATTCTTAGTAAGAATCCAAAATTTCAGTCGGTTTGGTGCCATAGGGCCGAAGTTATGACCGAACCCAAGTGTTAAAACGGTCGACCCCAAGGGTTTAAACGATGAATTTTTTAAAAATTCTTCTTTTGGCAGATATTTTTATTGATTCATGTACAGACTATAATTCTTAGTAAGAATCCAAAATTTCATTCCGCATAGGGTCATTAGGCCGAAATAAGGACCGACCCCAAGTGTTAAAACGGCCGACCACAAGCGTTTAAACGATGATTTTATTTTTAATTCTTCTTTTGGCAGATTTTTTTTATATATTCGTGTTCAAACCATAATTCTTAGAAACAATCCAAAATTTCAGTTGGCTTGGAGCTATAGGGCCGAAGTTTTGACCGGCCCCAAGTATTATAACGGCCGACCCCAAGCGTTTAAACGATGAATTTCTTAAAAATTCTTCTTTTGGCAGATGTTTTATTGATTCGTGTACAGACAATAATTCTTAGTAAGAATCCAAAATTTCAGTCGGCTTAGTGTCATTAGGCCGAAATTAGGACCGACCCCTAGTGTTAAAACGGCCGACCCAAAGCGTTTTAACGATGATTTTTTTTTTAAATTCTTCTTTTGGCAGATTTTTTGATATTTTCATTTGGCTTGGTGCCATAGGGCCGAAGTTATGACCGGCCCCAAGTATTATAACGGCCGACCCCAAGCGTTTAAACGATGAATTTCTTAAAAATTCTTCTTTTGGCAGATTTTTTTGATTGATTCGTGTACAGACCATAATTCTTAGGAAGAATCCAAAATTTCAGTTGGCTTGGTGCCAGAGGGCCGTAGTTATGATCGAACCCAAGTGTTAAACCCTCCGACCCCAAGGGCTTCAACGGCCAACCCCAAAGTGTTTAAACGATGAGTTTTGTTAAAATTCTTCTTTTGGCAGATTTTTTGATATTTTCAGTTGGCTTGGAGCCATAGGGCCGAAGTTTTGACCGGCCCCAAGTATTATAACGGCCGACCCCAAGCGTTTTAACGATGATTTTTTTAAATTCTTCTTTTGGCAGATTTTTTATTGATTCGTGTACAGACCGTAATTCTTAGTAAGAATCCAAAATTTCAGTTGGCTTGGAGCTATAGGGCCGAAGTTTTGACCGGCCCCAAGTATTATAACGGCCGACCCCAAGCGTTTAAACGATGAATTTCTTAAAAATTCTTCTTTTGGCAGATTTTTTTGATTGATTCGTGTACAGACCATAATTCTTAGGAAGAATCCAAAATTTCAGTTGGCTTGGTGCCAGAGGGCCGTAGTTATGATCGAACCCAAGTGTTAAACCCTCCGACCCCAAAGGCTTCAACGGCCAACCCCAAGTTTTTAAACGATGAGTTTTTTTAAAATTCTTCTATTGGCAGATTTTTTGATATTTTCAGTTGGCTTGGAGCCATAGGGCCGAAGTTTTGACCGTCCCCAAGTATTATAACGGCCGACCCCAAGCGTTTTAACGATGATTTTTTTTAAATTCTTCTTTTGGCAGATTTTTTATTGATTCGTGTACAGACCATAATTCTTAGTAAGAATCCAAAATTTCAGTTGGCTTGGAGCTATAGGGCCGAAGTTTTGACCGGCCCCAAATATTATAACGGCCGACCCCAAGCGTTTAAACGATGAATTTCTTAAAAATTCTTCTTTTGGCAGATTTTTTTGATTGATACGTGTACAGACCATAATTCTTAGGAAGAATCCAAAATGTCAGTTGGCTTGGTGCCATAGGCCCGAAGTTATGACCGACCCCTAGTGTTAAAACGGCCGACCCAAAGCGTTTTAACGATAATTTTTTTTTTTTATTCTTCTTTTGGCAGATTTTTTGATATTTTCAGTTGGCTTGGTGCCATAGGGCCGAAGTTATGAACGGCCCCAAGTATTATAACGGCCGACCCCAAGCGTTTAAACGATGAATTTTTTAAAATTCTTCTTTTGGCAGATTTTTTGATATATTCGTCTTCAGACCATAATTCTTAGTAAGAATCCAAAGTTTCAGTTGACTTGGTGCCATAGGTCCGAAGTTATGATCGAACCCAAGTGTTTAACCCTCCGACCCCAAGGGCTTCAACGGCCAACCCCAAGTGTTTAAACGATGAGTTTTTTTTAAATTCTTCTTTTGGCAGATGTTTTGATATTTTCAGTTGGCTTGGTGCCATAGGGCCGAAGTTATGACCGACCCCAAGTGTTAAAACGGCCGACCCCAAGCGTTTAAACGATGATTTTTTTTAAATTCTTCTTTTGGCAGATTTTTTGATATATTCGTGTTCAGACCATAATTCTTAGTAAGAATCCAAAGTTTCAGTTGACTTGGTGCCATAGGTCCGAAGTTATGATCGAACCCAAGTGTTTAACCCTCCGACCCCAAGGGCTTCAACGGCCAACCCCAAGTGTTTAAATGATGAGTTTTTTAAAAATTCTTCTTTTGGCAGATGTTTTGATATTTTCAGTTGGCTTGGTGCCATAGGGCCGAAGTTATGACCGACCCCAAGTGTTAAAACGGCCGACCCCAAGTGTTTAAACGATGATTTTTTTTTTTAATTCTTCTTTTGGCAGATATTTTAATTGATTCATGTACAGACTATAATTCTTAGTAAGAATCCAAAATTTCATTCGGCATAGGGTCATTAGGCCGAAATAAGGACCGACCCCAAGTATTATAACGGCCGACCCCAAGCGTTTTAACGATGATTTTTTTAAATTCTTCTTTTGGCAGATTTTTTATTGATTCGTGTACAGACCATAATTCTTAGTAAGAATCCAAAATTTCAGTTGGCTTGGAGCTATAGGGCCGAAGTTTTGACCGGCCCCAAATATTATAACGGCCGACCCCAAGCGTTTAAACGATGAATTTCTTTAAAATTCTTCTTTTGGCAGATTTTTTTGATTGATACGTGTACAGACCATAATTCTTAGGAAGAATCCAAAATGTCAGTTGGCTTGGTGCCATAGGGCCGAAGTAATGATCGAACCCAAGTGTTTAACCCTCCGAACCAAGGGCTTCAACGGCCGACCCCAAGCGTTTAAACGATGAATTTCTTTCAAATTCTTCTTTTGGCAGATTTTTTTGATTGATTCGTGTACAGACCATAATTCTTAGTAAGAATCCAAAATTTCAGTCGGTTTGGTGCCATAGGGCCGAAGTTATGACCGAACCCAAGTGTTAAAACGGTCGACCCCAAGGGTTTAAACGATGAATTTTTTAAAAATTCTTCCTTTGGCAGATATTTTTATTGATTCATGTACAGACTATAATTCTTAGTAAGAATCCAAAATTTCATTCCGCATAGGGTCATTAGGCCGAAATAAGGACCGACCCCAAGTGTTAAAACGGCCGACCACAAGCGTTTAAACGATGATTTTATTTTTAATTCTTCTTTTGGCAGATTTTTTTTATATATTCGTGTTCAAACCATAATTCTTAGTAACAATCCAAAATTTCAGTTGGCTTGGAGCTATAGGGCCGAAGTTTTGACCGGCCCCAAGTATTATAACGGCCGACCCCAAGCGTTTAAACGATGAATTTCTTAAAAATTCTTCTTTTGGCAGATGTTTTATTGATTCGTGTACAGACCATAATTCTTAGTAAGAATCCAAAATTTCAGTCGGCTTAGTGTCATTAGGCCGAAATTAGGACCGACCCCTAGTGTTAAAACGGCCGACCCAAAGCGTTTTAACGATGATTTTTTTATTAAATTCTTCTTTTGGCAGATTTTTTGATATTTTCATTTGGCTTGGTGCCATAGGGCCGAAGTTATGACCGGCCCCAAGTATTATAACGGCCGACCCCAAGCGTTTAAACGATGAATTTCTTAAAAATTCTTCTTTTGGCAGATTTTTTTGATTGATTCGTGTACAGACCATAATTCTTAGGAAGAATCCAAAATTTCAGTTGGCTTGGTGCCAGAGGGCCGTAGTTATGATCGAACCCAAGTGTTAAACCCTCCGACCCCAAGGGCTTCAACGGCCAACCCCAAAGTGTTTAAACGATGAGTTTTGTTAAAATTCTTCTTTTGGCAGATTTTTTGATATTTTCAGTTGGCTTGGAGCCATAGGGCCGAAGTTTTGACCGGCCCCAAGTATTATAACGGCCGACCCCAAGCGTTTTAACGATGATTTTTTTAAATTCTT
Source organism: Limnephilus rhombicus (assembly GCA_929108145.2). Lineage (NCBI taxonomy): Eukaryota > Metazoa > Arthropoda > Insecta > Trichoptera > Limnephilidae > Limnephilus > Limnephilus rhombicus. The sequence goes on along the minus strand of OV815298.1, from coordinate 17,644,962 downwards.
CTTTTGGCAGATTTTTTATTGATTCGTGTACAGACCGTAATTCTTAGTAAGAATCCAAAATTTCAGTTGGCTTGGAGCTATAGGGCCGAAGTTTTGACCGGCCCCAAGTATTATAACGGCCGACCCCAAGCGTTTAAACGATGAATTTCTTAAAAATTCTTCTTTTGGCAGATTTTTTTGATTGATTCGTGTACAGACCATAATTCTTAGGAAGAATCCAAAATTTCAGTTGGCTTGGTGCCAGAGGGCCGTAGTTATGATCGAACCCAAGTGTTAAACCCTCCGACCCCAAAGGCTTCAACGGCCAACCCCAAGTTTTTAAACGATGAGTTTTTTTAAAATTCTTCTATTGGCAAATTTTTTGATATTTTCAGTTGGCTTGGAGCCATAGGGCCGAAGTTTTGACCGTCCCCAAGTATTATAACGGCCGACCCCAAGCGTTTTAACGATGATTTTTTTTAAATTCTTCTTTTGGCAGATTTTTTATTGATTCGTGTACAGACCATAATTCTTAGTAAGAATCCAAAATTTCAGTTGGCTTGGAGCTATAGGGCCGAAGTTTTGACCGGCCCCAAATATTATAACGGCCGACCCCAAGCGTTTAAACGATGAATTTCTTAAAAATTCTTCTTTTGGCAGATTTTTTTGATTGATACGTGTACAGACCATAATTCTTAGGAAGAATCCAAAATGTCAGTTGGCTTGGTGCCATAGGCCCGAAGTTATGACCGACCCCTAGTGTTAAAACGGCCGACCCAAAGCGTTTTAACGATAATTTTTTTTTTTTATTCTTCTTTTGGCAGATTTTTTGATATTTTCAGTTGGCTTGGTGCCATAGGGCCGAAGTTATGAACGGCCCCAAGTATTATAACGGCCGACCCCAAGCGTTTAAACGATGAATTTTTTAAAATTCTTCTTTTGGCAGATTTTTTGATATATTCGTGTTCAGACCATAATTCTTAGTAAGAATCCAAAGTTTCAGTTGACTTGGTGCCATAGGTCCGAAGTTATGATCGAACCCAAGTGTTTAACCCTCCGACCCCAAGGGCTTCAACGGCCAACCCCAAGTGTTTAAACGATGAGTTTTTTTTAAATTCTTCTTTTGGCAGATGTTTTGATATTTTCAGTTGGCTTGGTGCCATAGGGCCGAAGTTATGACCGACCCCAAGTGTTAAAACGGCCGACCCCAAGCGTTTAAACGATGATTTTTTTTAAATTCTTCTTTTGGCAGATTTTTTGATATATTCGTGTTCAGACCATAATTCTTAGTAAGAATCCAAAGTTTCAGTTGACTTGGTGCCATAGGTCCGAAGTTATGATCGAACCCAAGTGTTTAACCCTCCGACCCCAAGGGCTTCAACGGCCAACCCCAAGTGTTTAAATGATGAGTTTTTTAAAAATTCTTCTTTTGGCAGATGTTTTGATATTTTCAGTTGGCTTGGTGCCATAGGGCCGAATTAAGGCGGGTCACGATTGTATGGGGGAAAAAAAAAACTTGTTTTGGTTTGTCTGTTAGCGATAAAAGGGTGTTAAATGAAGATGTTAAATCACGTAATTTTTTAAATAATATTTGTATATCATCTTCTTCCTCCGGATTGAGTTTGAAATTTCACAAAATAGAGAAAAACCCACCCTTGTTAAATCTCTAAAAAATATTAGATAAACAATTAAAAATGAACTTTTTTTCAATAAAACACAAATTAGAGAGAATATTCTGACTTATTTATTAAAAAAATATATGATTATAATTAACATTATCTCAAGACAGTGGATTCAAATACCAGCAAAATCTTTCTTACTCTCAAATTTCGGCATTATTTTGCGGGACCCAATCTTTGCCTTAATAAGACCTTCTCTTGCAGACTTCGTACATAAAGTAGTCGAGGCTTCAGTAACAGTCTTTACAGCTCTTTCAACTGCTTGAGTATGACATGGCAGACGCAGAAGAGGCAATTTACCTTCTCCCCCCTGTGCTACAAATAATTGAAGATCTTCATCTGATATATTCTTCAGTATTGGGGGTTCGGTTACATTTTGCTGCCAATTAATAAGGTCGTAGTAATATGATGCATCGAGGTTTATGTTTGGAAGTTGAAACAGCCTTGTTTTACTTAGTTTCTTACTGCGTGCTTTTAGAACACGACGCGCAGCTAATTCCCGGATATGCTTGTGAGGGTCAGTTAACATTGCAAGTAGTAAATTTTCGGGGTGTGCGAAGTAACTGTTTCTTTTTATGACTGGATCAATTATAGTTTTTAGTTCAGGGGATAAGTATCTAGACGCTGAAATTAGCTGCCATAGGTGACGTGCTCCATCTTTACAGGTGGGATGAGTTTTAATACTGAACCAAGTCGGAGCATAAACTTTAACAACGTACGTTGCTAAAATAATAAGATTCTCTGTAGGAGCTTCCGTTGCAACATAAAGACGAAGAATTCGGTTAGCACGCGTAAGCCATCTGGCATGAGACATTTTTCCAGGAGATTTGTGGCCTAAATCTTCAGGTAATTCCCCCACCGTAACTGCAGATACGATTTTATACAAATATAACTGTTCTGTACTTAGGTCTTTAGTTAATAATTCAGGCAACTCTCCGTCAATTTTCTGAAAATGAACAAAAGGCTTTTTTTCACAGTTTTCTAAAGCTAGTCCTATTGTCCCTGAATATGTTTGAGGTCCAGATGTCTTACCGTCAAGATGTGTGAATAAATGACGAAATGGTAACTCGTTCATGTGAAGCAAGCAATTTGCTTCACATGAACGAGTTACTAATGGATAATTATCCATTGCAATGGTTTATCCAAACGTTTTTCAAGCAAACGTATTATACCTCCATGTTTTCCAACGTTCACGTTCGTTCCGTCACATCCAATAGTATTTTAGGATGTGACTTAAGAAGGTTTTTGCATTTAAAATGATATGACCTCAACATGCGTGCTACTCGCGAGTGTGTAACGATGGGAATAGAAGCCTTTCTCCATATTTCTTCAATTCGTGCTGTCACAGTACACTCTATTTGCTGAAATTTGGGTTCTAGTTTGGTCTCTTGATTTAATTTTATTTGATGCCTGGTCCACTCAAAAAACTTCATAACATCACAATAAGTTGGTAAAACATTGTCATTAACGTCGCAAATTTCACCAAATATGGGACTTTTTAACGCATTCTGAGTACGTTCCATTGTGAAAACTTGTGCAACGCGACCTACCGCTTACAGAGCCGTAGCGATACTGACTCCAAACTCCGACGTCGGTTGCGCAGAGTCGCTGCGCTTAGTGCAATCGGTGCTTCCCCCGCCCTCACCTCGAGCCACTAATAATCAAAACTCGGATTTTTCGTAAATGAATTCGTAAATACGTACCATATTTGCTATAGAATATTACAAAAAATATAGTATAAAGGATTTGTAGTAACTTTTATACACACTAGAAAATACCTCTAAAAATGAAAATTTTCAAAACTTTGAAGTGAATCCGGAGGAAGAAGATCGTATCAGAAATTTAAAAAATTTTAAACACGTCGGTTTGAACCCATTTGGCACCCTTTTATCGCTAACAGAATCTAAAATTATCATTTTTTTTTAAATGACCCACCTTAGTAAGTATTCCATTGAAGTCCACGGCGAAGGTCACGTTTATTATAACTTCCTCATAGCCCCGGGGTCTAGGGGGTACATTAGTCAAAGTGAAACGACCCAGGTAGTAATTATCCTTTACTAGAATACGCTCACCCTCATACACTGTAATGGGGATGTTGGTTTGGTTATCGACAGAGATTCTATGCTCTTCTCTAGTCCCTTGGACAGGTATTGGAGTGTTACGTTTTATGACTGTACTCAAGGTTTCTATTCCCAAGGAAAGCGGGGTCACATCATAGAGTATGACCTTTGCAGAATCATCCCCAGTGAGGATGGCGGCTTGCACTGCGGCTCCGTAGACCACCGCTTCATCGGGGTTTATGGACCTGTTTAATACTTTGCCATTAAAAAACTCTTGTAGAAGCTTCAGAACCTTTGGAATGCGGGTAGAACCTCCAACAATCACAACTTCATCTATTTCAGCTTTGTCCATATTGGCGTCATTCGAGTTATATGCTGACATTTGAGACATGGAGACATTTGAGTTATGCTGAAGGGTGGACTGGAAGCGTTCAGCGTTCAAATCCTCTAATTTGGCTCGGGTGATTGATGTCTGATAGTGAATACCCGGGTTCAATATGGGTACGATCGATTTAACACTTGGGGTCGGTCATAACTTCGGCCCTATGGCACCAAGCTGACTGACATTTTGCTTTCTTATTTTGCTTTATTATATCAAAAAATCTACCGAAGAAGGATTTAAAAAAAAATCATTGTTTTACAGGCGCTTTGTAATAACACTTGTGGTTGGTCATTACCTAGATCTTACGTTTACGTTTACGTTTAGTCGGTTTACGAATCAATAAAAAAATCTGCTAAAAGAATAATAAAAAAAATCATCATTTTAAATACTTGGGGTCAAGGGCGGATCCAGCTTTGGCGCCAGGGGGGGAGGTCACAAAGCGCCAGGGGGAGGGGGGGTCACATAGTCGTGGTCAAGTTACAACAAGTTATAATTTAATTTTGATAATCTTAATATATAAAACAAAGTCGGGTTAGTTATACTATTTATAACTCGAGAACGGCTGGACCGATTTTGATGATCTTTGATTTGTTGGATTTGTCTCCGCCCCGGATAACAGAATAACCATTAAAACATTGCAAAAATTCACGAAAAAGAAAGTTATGAAGAAAATTCATTTCCCCATACATTTTGTATGGAACGAATTCTCATATTTTGAAAGAGCTGCAGGAATTTTATGATAAGTACCTACCTATAAATATTGAGTAGTGAGTGAGTTCCAATAATTCAAAAACGTCAAATGTCAATGTGCTGATGGTTTTGTTTTTATTCAAGATATAATGCTGCCTCTCTTTCTTACACACTTAATGTCAATAGTCGAAAATGAGACAAACGGTGAACGTATGTCTCCACCTATCCAAAGGAAAGATACAATCATTAAAATAAAAAACCCTCACACGTATAAAGAAAATGAAAAGCAAAGTATTTTTTTACATCAGTTTCACAACACATGAGGCCCCGAAGAAAATTATTTTCCTCAGGGCCTGTGTCATCTTAAGGGATGTCGTGTGGAGGGTCTTTTTAAGGAAGGGAAGGATAGGAAGTTCTGGGAAGGAAAAAGGTATGAGGGGATGGTAGGAATCTGGGGTCAGTGTGTCCGGTAGTGACGGACGTATGAATCCATCCCTCCAACTGCGGTGCAAGCAATGACGTTATATAAATAGACTCGCCATAGTCTCACATGCTCGCAAAATAATGTGGCAAGTAAGCAACACTCTTTTGTTTTCAGCGGTTTTCAGTAATTTCTTAATTCAAAAGTTATTCATTTATTAAAAAGTTATGCTACATTCACACTGAAGCCAAACTTCCAACTCGAACTTCCAACGCATGAACTACCCTTCTAAGCAATCTATTAATTGTTTTTGTGTTTAATTCGTAGAACTCCATTTTAATTTTTAGAAATTTAATTAAAATTAAATTTGATAATGTTATTATCGAGTTCTGCAAATAAGTCGTCCGTACGTGGCTTCACCACAGTTTGAAAATGACCTTACAAGTCGAAACAGCTGTAACTAAAACACTAACCAAAAAACTTGCAGAACTCGATAATAACATTATCAAATTTAATTTTAATTAAATTTCTAAAAATTCTACGCAATCGTCCGAAAGTTTGAAGTTGGAAGTTGACCTCAGTGTGGCGGCCGTACCATAAGACAATTAAAGAATGTGTGTTTTTTTCTCAAATGACGTACAAAATTGTCGGACGGGGAACTTGAAAATTAATGTATTGCTTAAAATAATCGAATATAATAAGTAATTTGTGTGTACATATAAATTAAATGTTATTTATTCACTTTTACCGTGTTTGCCGTGTAATGGAAACATTTTCTCATCATACAGGAGCTCATTTTGGCGCTTTTTAAATGCAATTTTCCTATTAGTAAGACATGACCTTACTTGACGAGTGACAATTTAGTACTAAAGTACTAGAAATCGAGAACAGTGCAATTGTCTTGGGTTTGGCTTCCCACTTTGAGATTTCTACCCGCGTTTAAAGTATGTAACGTCTTTGGGTGCAAGGCGTTGGGTCGAGAGAGTTCAGATGGAAAGGTCAAAAGGCCTCCCTCAACCAGTCTCTCTCGATCCGGTCCACCACGCAGCAGGTAGGCAGACGCATCCGCCGCCAAGACCCGGACAAACGTCACCCCATAGCGAACCACTTACGGTGCGATTCCTAAGGGTGACCTATGGGTGACGTATGACAGAGGTGTTGGTTATTCAATAAATGGTTCCTGGTTCACAAATTATCGTAATTAAGTGGAAAAATAAGAAAATCACAAAAAATATAAATCCATACGCAATGCCATCTCTGATACTGACAAAATCAAAACACGGACAGTTGTGCATTCCACCAGGCATCAAATAAAATTAAATCAAGAGACCAAACTAGAACCCAAATTTCAGCAAATAGAGTGTACTGTGACAGCACGAATTGAAGAAATATGGAGAAAGGCTTCTATTCCCATCGTTACACACTCGCGAGTAGCACGCATGTTGAGGTCATATCATTTTAAATGCAAAAACCTTCTTAAGTCACATCCTAAAATACCGGAGAAAAAAATGGAGGAATTCCGTCGCAGAAGTAAAGTGCTGTTTGATATTTCGTCTTGCAAATGCAAAAATTTCAGTAAATGTGACTGTCCTAAAGATAAAAAAATACCTGTAAATGAACAGAGTTTCATTAGTGACCAACGTACTATACGAAAAATGATAATAGAAAATGTGGATACCGCTACAACAAAACGAATGAAAACTGCGTTGAAAAGAAAACTTCTGAAGCAAAAATCCTTGCGTACGTCTAAAAAGGAAAGCACAGGTAAGGCAACTACCTCTCTAATCGATATTTCCACGTCTTCTTCATCAAATGAATCCGATTGCAATGATGTTTTCAAACCAAATGTTGTATCTCAAATGCCTCAGAAACAGGCTGCGGTCACTATTGATTATTCTACACTGTCGAAAACTTGTGATAGATATGGAGTTTCGGATAGGGCAGCGGCAGCCATTGCCTCAGCAGTTCTGTATGACATCAAGTCTAATATTCCAGTTATTGACAAAAGTAAATTTCGCAGAGAACGAAAAAAAACAAGGGAAAATATTAAGGCACAACACATAGTTTTACAAATACCCGCATTATATTTTGATGGCCGGAAAGATAAAACATTAATTATCAGGGAAAAAGGGGGGAGGCATTACAGAGAACTAATCATTGAAGAGCATATTTCAATGATAAAAGAGCCAGACTCAATATATTTGGGTTATATTGCACCAAACTCTGGCACGTCGAAAGTTATAGAAAGAACAATTGTCGATTATTTTTTAAAGGAAGAAATACCATTTGAACCATTAATGGCTATTGGATGTGACGGAACGAACGTGAACGTTGGAAAACATGGAGGTATAATACGTTTGCTTGAAAAACGTTTGGATAAACCATTGCAATGGATAATTTGCTTGCTTCACATGAACGAGTTACCATTTCGTCATTTATTCACACATCTTGACGGTAAGACATCTGGACCTCAAACATATTCAGGGACAATAGGACTAGCTTTAGAAAACTGTGAAAAAAAGCCTATTGTTCATTTTCAGAAAATTGACGGAGAGTTGCCTGAATTATTAACTAAAGACCTAAGTACAGAACAGTTATATTTGTATAAAATCGTATCTGCAGTTACGGTGGGGGAATTACCTGAAGATTTAGGCCACAAATCTCCTGGAAAAATGTCTCATGCCAGATGGCTTACGCGTGCTAACCGAATTCTTCGTCTTTATGTTGCAACGGAAGCTCCTACAGAGAATCTTATTATTTTAGCAACGTACGTTGTTAAAGTTTATGCTCCGACTTGGTTCAGTATTAAAACTCATCCCACCTGTAAAGATGGAGCACGTCACCTATGGCAGCTAATTTCAGCGTCTAGATACTTATCCCCTGAACTAAAAACTATAATTGATCCAGTCATAAAAAGAAACAGTTACTTCGCACACCCCGAAAATTTACTACTTGCAATGTTAACTGACCCTCACAAGCATATCCGGGAATTAGCTGCGCGTCGTGTTCTAAAAGCACGCAGTAAGAAACTAAGTAAAACAAGGCTGTTTCAACTTCCAAACATAAACCTCGATGCATCATATTACTACGACCTTATTAATTGGCAGCAAAATGTAACCGAACCCCCAATACTGAAGAATATATCAGATGAAGATCTTCAATTATTTGTAGCACAGGGGGGAGAAGGTAAATTGCCTCTTCTGCGTCTGCCATGTCATACTCAAGCAGTTGAAAGAGCTGTAAAGACTGTTACTGAAGCCTCGACTACTTTATGTACGAAGTCTGCAAGAGAAGGTCTTATTAAGGCAAAGATTGGGTCCCGCAAAATAATGCCGAAATTTGAGAGTAAGAAAGATTTTGCTGGTATTTGAATCCACTGTCTTGAGATAATGTTAATTATAATCATATATTTTTTTAATAAATAAGTCAGAATATTCTCTCTAATTTGTGTTTTATTGAAAAAAAGTTCATTTTTAATTGTTTATCTAATATTTTTTAGAGATTTAACAAGGGTGGGTTTTTCTCTATTTTGTGAAATTTCAAACTCAATCCGGAGGAAGAAGATGATATACAAATATTATTTAAAAAATTACGTGATTTAACATCTTCATTTAACACCCTTTTATCGCTAACAGACAAACCAAAACAAGTTTTTTTTTTCCCCCATACAATCGTGACCCGCCTTAATACTTACTGTCACTGCAACGGAAAATATGACCCAACAAAATAAATGTCTGACCATCAAAAACGACAGAGGCCGACATTCCAAAAAAGCTTTTCACGATTTTCTATGCAGCAAAGTATTGCGAGGAGGATGAAATCATCAGAAAGGCTGTCACTGCAAAGAACGAGCTGCAGAATTACTGCTTCAAAATCAAGGTCGTCCTTTTTGAAAAAGACCATGGTTTAATTGAGAGTGACCATGCAATGATTTTAGATAAATGCAAAATTACCATCGATTGGATAGACTCAGACCAGGTATTTAAAAAGGAAGAATATGAAGAAAAACACGAGGATTTAGAAGCTGAGTACAAATGTTGTACAGTGAAACCCTCTTAAGAAGTTTCGTGGCCTAAGAAGTTTGGTTTTTTCAGTCCCTCAGTCCTAAAATTGGCCAAATTTTTCCCACATATAAGGTTTTCCTGCATAAGAAGTTTGTTTTTTCCAGTCCCTTGGAAAACTTCTTAATAGTCCAGTCACTTAAGAGGAATATAAACACTAGAAATATTTCGAATCTCATGCCTGCAAAATTTTAAAATCGAGCGTCTTTTTGCACGAGGCTAGTAAGCGAAAAAGTGTTTTTTTTATTTATTTTGTGCATAATTTTATAAGAACGAAAAAAAGTTAGAACATGGAAAACCTCAAAAATAATATTAGCCACAAAGGGGTATTTTTTTAAAATTGTTTCTTGTATTACTTCATAGTTAAGTCATGAAAAAACATTTTTTTTGGTGGTTTACGCTTATATTTTTTGTTACGTAAATAATAATTTTTTTGTAATTTCAATACATAGAAAAGCTAGTAAAAGTTTCGATTTATCGGTAGCATATTTTTTGATGTTCATACTGTAAGCCGATTCGTCGTAAAGATTAATCAAAATAGTATCTAAATAGGATTTTACGTATATATTCATCTTAAGCTAAAAATAGGGAATGTCCGCTAAATGAAACGGAATAAGCTGAAAACTTCTGTAAACCTTTATTTTCGTATTCTGCATGTTGTCTCAAAAGTCTCATAAGGTAACGTGTGAGCGTCTTTGGATATTCAAGGTCAAAGGTCACGAAAATCAGTTTTTTGGAAATATCTCGCTTCTTTTGCCTCGATTCGTATTTGCATTCAATATAAAAGTTGTAGAGTATAAAATTCTCTACAAATTTTGTCTGAAATAATTTTTTATACGCTTAACCGTTCTTAAGATTGGGCGCGAAGAGTGCGGAGCGCTCAGCCGTACATGCCATGGCGCAAGGTCAATGGCGAATTCCAGTTCATAGGACGGTTTTTTAACTTAATTATTCGTTAAATATTAGTTACTTAACTATTTAGTATATTTTATTCATAAGTATTACTTATAAATCAAAGAGTCATTTAATACTACTTGCCTTTTTCATATAAATAATAAAGTAATTAAGTGATTTTTTTAAATATATCTCATTAAAGATAATTGCACTTTAAGCAGGAAAGAAATTAAGAAAACATTTTTTAATAATATTTTTATTTAGCAATCATATATAATTAAATTTTACAATCTAAGCTGGAGTTTGGGTCGAATTTTTTTTACTTTAGTTATTAGTTAGCCAGTATGGGAGTTAGTTTTCTTCTTCTCCATCGCCTTCTTCTTACGATTACTCAACAATTTAAGAGTCATTATCATCATCCTCCTCGTTATCAATGACATCCATCTCCAAACCTTCAAAAACTTCAGGGTCATATGCGATTTCCTCGTCGAGACCATGTTGATACGATGAAGCGCTGAGACATTCATGTCCATTACATTGGCCACAAGCTACACAGCGAGAACCAATTCATGCAGTTACAGAACATTGTACTATGCAGTTCATCTGGTGCAGGTGGTAATAATATGTTTATTGGTTCTAGGGCTTCATTTTGCAGCACCCAACCCCATCCCTGGAGTACTAAATCATTACCTAACCAAGTTTAAATTTGGTAGTAGACACCATTGATATGTTGGTGAACTGCTGCACTCGCTGGTGGACGAGTTGAAAACTGCACAGGTTTATTTAATTTTATTGACTTAATGAACTGTATGTAGCGAAGATGATCGATACTGTTCTCAGATTTTGGAGCATTATATACTGGTAAAAAATGTGTGATCTATTTTCGAATAATATTTGCACAGGACAGTTTTCTTGTTGAAATATTTGAGCCAGTCTATCCAAATCGGGTAGTTTCTCTGACGTTTTGAAGACAGATTTTTTCCTTTCCTAAAAAGAGCAGAAGTTGTATCACAGCCACTAAAACGCATATAAGAATAAAATGTTTTCTTTTCAACGGGGATACTTATCAAAACTTTTAGTGGGCGTATATTTAAAACAATTAACAAATCAATATCTTTTCTTATTATGACGGCAGTCCTTTGATTTTCTGGTTCTGATCACTTGGTACGTACTCCGTAGGGATATCTTTAAGCTCTTGCAATGTAAATTGGGAATTTTCATGATATTCTGTATAGATAAAAAATCATTTTCATTGATTGTGTGACTTGACCATCTTGGCGAGGCTTTCTTATTAGAGCTGGTACTGGTTTTAAAAAAATACTGTAGCAAACGGCGTGGTATTTTTCTTCGGCAAGTATCAAGTGATCACAGGAAACATGATATTTTACTAACATTCTTAAAGGATCGCTTTGTTCTTCTGCTCTTTTCACAATATTGTCTTTAAATTTGAAAGTGCTTACTTTACTAATCGTGCGTTTATACTTTCATCTCTGCTGCTTCATCAGCTGCTTCGCCACGAAATAAGCATAATTCTTTAAAATCAACACTTCATTTCTTGAAAGAAATAAAAATAAATTGTGAGGTACGCTTGATGATGTTGAAGGCTCATTCTCTTCGAGGCGTTGTTTCGATGCTCTGATTGAATTTTTACTAACGTATACAGTGAATCGGTATGAACATTCATAAGAAGTTCAAGTGTTATAATTAACCGGTTTCGGAACGGTCGGCTTTAAACAAACATACAAGTGGTTCAAACAAAGTAACATTGTTTCATTTGTTATAATTAAAATATATGAAAAATATTTAGTAACTAACTAACTAACCAACCATCATGCCGTTTCCCTGCAGGGGTAGGCAGAGAGGATGGACCGCCAAACAACTCGGTCTTGGCACACACTCTTTGCCTCACTCACATTCATACATCGTCTCATACATTCTCTTCTATTATTCTGACTTTTGACATGTCCCGACTCAAGTATCTGATTCACTTGATCGTACCATGTCTTCCTCGGGCGTCCCCGACTTCTTCTACCATTCACATTCGCGTCGTGTATTCTTCGTGTATAAAAAGGTAAGTAATGTCAAATGAATATTTGATTTATAGGTAATATCTATAAAATAGTTAAATAACTAATATTTAATAATAATAATAATAATAATTTTTATTTTAGTAATTTGTACATTTAAGTTTACAAATTTCTAATTGATTATAATATTTCATATTCACTTTTTTTTTTCAAGTTTTATGTAGCTCCTACAATACATCTTGAACTTTCCAATTGGTGTGGACTTTAAAGTTTCTGGTAGTGTGTTATACAACTTCATTCCCTTGTACAGTAGACTGTTCTGCGTATTCGATTTGTCCTTTTTTTGTAGCCTAATTTCCTTGCGAAACGAAAAATTAAGTTAAAAAACCGTACTACGAACTGGGATTCGCCATTGACCTTGCGCCATAGGATGTACAGCTTAGCGCTCCGGACTCTTCACGCCCAATCTTAAAAACGGTTAAGCGTATAAAAAATTATTTCAGACAAAATTTGTAGGGAATTTAATACTCTACAACTTTTATTTTGAATGCAAATACAAATCGAGGCAAAGCGAGATATTTCCAAAAAACTGATTTTCGTGACCTTTGACCTTGAATATCCAAAGACGCTCACACTTTACCGTATGAGACTTTTGAGACTACATGTAGGCTAAATAAAGGCTTATACAAATTTTCAGCTTATTCCATTTCATTTAGGAGTGAAATCCTTATTTGACTGGACTATAAGTGGGTTTCACTGTACAACGTTTGTACTCAGCTTCTAAATCATGTTTTTTCATATTTTTCCTTTTAAACACCTGTTCTGAGTCTACCCAATCGAAGGTAACTATCTAACTTTCCCCCAAAAAATGAAAATTTAATAATTTTTAAATTTATAATTTTTAATAAATTTGATAATTTTCATCTTTTTGTGGAAAGTTAGATTCACATAGGAGAGACATATGTTCTTAAGCTAAATTCAAAACCCTATTGATTTGAGATGAAAACTGTGGCCTCCAGAATGCACACAAATAGCTGTCTGATGGTGTCTGACGTTCGACGGGTAGCAGCTGATAATTTACATATTTTCTGAAGAAATGCTTAAAAAAATTCACAATATTTTCTGTAGGTGTATAAAATGACCTCAAAGTTTAAATAATGTATACATTTCTTCCATAGCAAAAACATTCATGAAAATCAAAAAACCTAGTCCCACATGTATTTCCCCTTAAAACACTGTATTTTATACTATTGAAGCACCGGCGTTGCTCGGGCTCTGGGCGTTTTTTCTGTAAATTTGTAGAAAAATCAAATTCATCTATCTATCTTCTTTTTCAACGACTCAACAATATGCCTTTTGACTTTAGTAGAGATTTGACAGCGTGCATTCAACTGATCATTTTGATCTCCCATGAAATATATTTGTAGAAATTTATGTTGATTGCTGTGAAAAGGAAGCAAAGAGCCAGCTTTATGGTAAATTTGTCCCTGAATTTTAAACGTCGGCATAAAATTTTCTGTTATAACGTTAGCGCCAAATGAAGTCATCTGAAAACATGAATTGTATTTTCTAATATTTTTGAGGAAATGTTTTGAATCATCAGTAATTCCTTGCAACAAATTTATCAGTGGTGCTATTGGCTGATCAATTTCAAGTAGCTTCACTTTGCCGCTCGCACAACACATTCCTTGAGTTTCTCCTTTAAATTTCATCGCTTTGCAGTGTGGACAAACTTTATCCATTTTACCGATTTGAACGAATTTACATGAGGTGTACGAATTTACATGTATTGAATATCTGGTTCGTATGAAAAAGCAATTCGATGGTACGAAGCATGGTTATTCAAAAGTTGCACTTGCATTCGTCTTCGGCATTGATCTATTTCTTGTTGACGTTGTTGAGATGAATGTGCTGCTCGTCTTCTTCGCGCTTCTACTCGTAAGCTTTTAAGTCTTTCTTCCCGACGATTCGCCAGTTCTTCTGCTCGCCTCTGAATAATTCTAACTCGAACATGTTCATTATCGTCTAAACGTTCTTGATCAGTGCGGTTTGATCTTCTCTGACGATCTGCGTTTGCGTGTCGAGTACGACAGCCTATGTTTGAACGTGAGCGAGGCATCCCACGAATGGTGATCAACTTTGAAAAAACTTACCATCAATCAGTTACACTTTTTTGACCCTTTGAAAATTTGTCATATATAATTCGATTTGTTAATCTGATTTTTTGTAGGTTTTGCAAAGTTACGAACTGACATTCAGTACAATTATGAGTAAATTTAAAACGCACAGAGAAAACAAATGAGTGAAAATAGTAAAATAATTTGTTAGATATAATTCTACTATTAAATCTGATTAAATTCTTTTAATTCCTAATTGCAGGTATCATAAATTTTTGTAACTTTTAATAAAATTAATAAAATGGCAACACTGTCTAGAACTGTCATTCCGTTTTTTACTATGAGAAATTAATTATGAGTCAATTTAAAACGCATAAAATTATCCTTTTACTTTGGAACTTCCAAATAAAAAGTATGTATAAACGCTCTTCTGCTAAAATGCAATGTTCTGTAAAAATTTTGAGTCAATCGCAAACATACGGAACCTAAATTTATATATACATATATACATAGATATTACTACGGGAGAGTGGTAAAAAAAATGTTGGAAAACATGTTGTGTATATACTTCTACGTAATAATTGTAGGCAACTGATAAGATACAGCGCCGAATCAGCTGTTCGACGTCCGCCATGTTGGAGTTCAGAGATGGGAGTTGGAAAGTTGGCCACAGCCACCACACGATCGGCCAACCTTCAAACTCCCAACTAAAGTTCGGCGTTAGAAGGTTGGCCTCAGTGCGGTAGTAGCCTAAAATGAACAAGGTCACATAATATATAGGGTGAACCATAAAAATTTGCACTTTTTAAATAATCATGAAAAATAAAATACAGATAGTATTTATATAAATTTATGATTATTGATAAGAACAAAATATGCTGGAAAATCATTTTGTAAAAATAATTTCGTCAAAATGGCCGCCATCTCGCCGCTGACATTCCTCAAATCAGGCCCTTAGATTTTCGAAAACTTTTCAACACAAATCTCGGGGTATATTGACCATTTCTTGATGGATGCTCTCCTTTCATTGGCGTATGGTCGCTGGTTTATTTACGTCGACTCGACTTGTAAAGATACCTAAAATATATATATACACAAATAATCCCATAAAAAAAAATCAGCTGGGGTTAGATCCGGGCTTCGGGGAGGCCATGAAATATCTCCTCTGCGCGAGATCCGTTCCTACAGGAAAATTTTCTTTAACCAATTTCTTTTGCTCCATGGCTGCCCTGTTTGTTTTCCTGTCAAATTCTTCGAAATTTTTTAACCATGATTTAATTAAATTAACACTTGGCCACTGATTAATGCTCTGTAGTTGGTGATGCGAACGAAATAGGCGGCGTGCATCATTGTTTTGTTAAACAGAATAGAATCATTGTTGAACAGAAAAGAACAAAATCATTGTTTTTGTAAAAAATGTTTTACCCAGAAAGCGCGTGCTCTCCCGTAAAGCGATCCATTGGGACTAAATTTCCAAGAAGCGAGGAACCACGCATTAGGAACCCAGCTAACCCCGCTAGCATGATTATGCATTTCGTGTTTTTACTAGTTGAAATACAACAGCTGACATATCAGTCCATAAAAAAGGCAATTGCAAGCCATAGCCAATCACACAAATTTGACAGGAGATTACGTGTGTAATCAATTCCGTATCCACAAAAGATCCAAACATGACGTCCAAAATCATTTCAAGCAATGTTTCCATTCTGAATAATGAAAGTCTTTCACCAAGGTGATACTGAGAGTATCTGTAGGACAAAAGAAGAAATAAAACAATGGTGTTACCAGGATAAAATGGAATAAATCCACAGTGGACATTTATTTCATATTCCCTGTCAGAGAATCAAAAGAATAATACTACAACAAAAATTAATAACATCTTCATGAAAATAGTTTAAAAATAAACAAACTACAATATAATTAATAAACAATAATAGTTCTTAACCCATAAACAAACAATTCTTAAGCTACTTTAAACAAATAACTATCATTAATTATTACTTAAAAACTTAAAACAATTATAATATATTATATTTCCGTAATATAATATTAACCATTTTTATATTTTTTGGCATTTTTACATATTTTCTTTTGCTAAATATCGTTCATTGTTTTTAATAAATCTATAAATGTTACATACAGGTTACATAAATATTTTCCTTTGATATACAATCCTTATTCTACCTAAACTATTGGAAATTAAATAAGATATCTTTTTTTTCTGATAAGGACTTGAGCGCTCTAAATTAAAGTGTTAAAGGGCAGCACAAAATTCCATTTTCTCATAAGTTCACGAAAATACATCTTTGTCTGTAATGCACGTAATAAATACATGACTGTTAAGTCATTGTTCACTTCCCACCAGCCTCGTAATGCTGATAATAAGCTGCAATTGCAAAAATTTCGTAGTGCAGTAAAGATATGAGGGAAAATAACCGAAGGAAATAAATGAATCGATTCCGTACAGTGATAAATATGAATCAATTCGGATGTTTTGCAGAATGATCGAAAAAGAATGAATGAATCAAATGAATTGATTCAGTTCAGTGAATCAGTTGAATATTACTTTTGTAATCATAATAATGCCATAGTGAATTGTAGATTTAAAAATTATAAATAATTATGAATCAATTTTTATTGGAATAACTCCCTTTATAACAACTTTTGAAGTATATTTCCATCAATGTAGTATATCATTGAAGAAGAGGATAATACTAATAAATTTAAACGAAAATATGAAATAGAACGAGTTGGTTGAGGCGCTTGTCCTGGTAAGAGAGAACGTGGGTTTGCTACTGTCACCTTTTTATTTTTCTGTGTCTTGTTCTTTTTCATATTTTAGTTTAGATTTATTAGTATTAATCTTCATAAATCAATCAGAATGGAGTAACACATTATTTTCTCTTCAATATAATATAGAAATTTAATTCATTTGAAATTCTGATTCATTTGATGCTGTGAAACAAATTGAATCGATTTAATTAATTCACTTAACAAGGTGAATCAAATCAAATTGATTCAATTAATGTGTTGAACCTTACAGAATTGATTCATTGACGTAACAAATCATATTATTGTATCGATTCCATTAATTCATATTGATTTGATTCAACTTGTTGAGTGATTAATTTGTTGGACCGCACAGAATTGTTTCACTTTTATGGTTAATCAAACTTAATCGATCCATTGATTCTGAGGTGAACCACACAGAACTTGTGCGGTGAATATAACTGAATTGATCTACTGGAAGCAACCGAATTGATTCATTCATGTGATGAATAGCATTCAATTGAAAAGTCCCAAAGCACTTAATTATTTTCCCATATTACCAAATCAATCGCTTCATCGTAATAAAATAAGATATTATTTAATTCTTTAAAATTTATCAATCGATTCAATCTGGTATTTTTATTCTTCTAATTCTACAATCAGTGGTCATACTGAGTATGAGATAAGGCATTTGATACATTTTTTAATGTATTTTTTTTAATTGGCCCTTCTTTTTATATTATTTTGAAAAAAAAAGTTTTAAGAGCAGTTTATACAAAGAAATTTCTTCAAAAATATGTATCATTTCTTGTGATGAAATTTTTTCTTTTACAAAAATTTTGGTAATGTGAGTCGTTTAGTGTAAAAATGTTTAAAAAAAACACTTTGTTTGAAGAAAAACCTAGCTAATGAGTCTTGAAGAATTGTTCAGTTGAAGTATCAACAAAAGACATCACGAGAGAGCAAAAAAGACTAAAAGAGTGTGACCGTTTGTCCAATGTCTCTTCTTCATTACCCTTTACTCGAAATTGCGTTAATTGCAGTCTACCGACTAATATAAAGCCATCACAATCCATAGTATTAAATGTGGCAATACATTTATTGTACCCGCGTATTTAGTAGACAGTCGCAAAGCCGTCGAAATTATGAGAAGAAAAAATTGAATTAAAAATCAATAGCAAGGATTTTTATTTTTTCATCTAGGGTTCTTTAATACAAAAATAATAACAAAATTTTCTTTACAAACCAAATTTTTATTACAAACTTTCAAACTTGGTATAATAATATAATCAATAATTACTATGTTCGATATATTTCTGTGGTTAGGCATTATTTAACCTGAACAATGATTTAACCACTTCAGTTAACATTTAACCATTTCAGTTAACATTTAACCGCAAAGGTTAATATTAAAAATAACTCTATCAAAGCTTCAGCTTCGGGTTCAAAACGGATGGTTCTAACTTCATATAATTCAGTTCCAAAACTTGAAAAACTACATTTCATCTTCAATCTAAGGCCACATTCGCTTAAATCACACTTTCAATAACTTATAACAAACATTCTCCCCCTGCATCAGTTATGAAAACAATGTTTATAACAATATAATATATATTGTAACTCTTCACAAAACAATTGAAATATTATTTACAAATTTGATCAGAATCAATTCGTTACTACGATAGCAATAGGATATATATGTCTATGTATCGTGCTGGTACGGTGGTACCATATGGGAGATGCTGTATGGTGAGTCGAGCTGTTGAACAAAGACACAAAGTCGTAGAGGCGACCCATTGAGCGCTTTTATAATTCCCACGGTTACGCGACAAAAAAGGCAATAAACGTATGTTCCTTATCACAATCAGCAGCTCTTTCTTACACATTAAATAATGGCGAGACAAAAAAAGCTTTTAACATTTCCAAGAAGAGACGTACATTGGGTATCTCATCTTTTGTCTCACCATTATTTAATGTGTAAGAGCTGCAGTTTTATTATTTTTTTTTACATTAGCTCCTCGCAGGAAGCCATGAGAAAAGTAATTTCCCTCAGGGCCATGTCATCTTAGGGGATGCTGTGTGGAGGATTTTTTTAAGGAAAGGAAGAAAAGGAAGTTCTGGGAAGGAAATAGGTATGAGGAATGGGTAGGATTCTGGGGGTCAGTGTTTTCCAGGAGTGAGGTGCAAGGCGATGGGTCGAGGGATTCTGGCTGGAGATGTCAAAAGACCTCCTCAACCAGACTCTCTCGATCCGGCCCACCACGCAACAAGTTGGCAGACACATCAGCCACCAAGACCTTGACAAACCTCACCCCATGAACCCAGGCACCCCCTTGCAAAGTCACCAAACGTAGCGAATCACTTGGGGTGACCCATGACGGAGGTGTTGGTTATCCAATAAATGTTTCCCGGGGCGATGGTACCCATACCCGCCTCCCAAAATGATTGTATTATGATAAGGAACGTATGTTTATTTACCGTCGCGCCATTCCGTAAACGTGGAAATATTAAAAGCGCGTAGTTGATGAGACATACAAAGTATGTACATCTGATTCCTCCAAAGGAAAAAAAATTATTTCTTGTATCTCCCTCAACCATAACAAAGAAATGAGATGCCACACACCATTACCGTCGCCATGGGAATTATAAAAGCAACCATTCAAAAATCAGTTGGGCAAGCGATTCCCGACTACACTTATTAAAATCGTTAACCTTTGTTAAATTTCACACGATTTCAGTGAAATAACAAACTTTACTATACAATCGTATACTTTTGTTACATCAAAGAATAAAATACCATTTGATACAATTTTTTTAAGAAACTTAAATATTTACAATACACCCTATTGCCATCGCAGTAACGAGATATCAAACATAAAGTGATGTTTAGCTTAGAGATTAAATAACTAACTTCGATTCCACGGTCCAGCAGAGCAAAAACTAGACTCAGGATCCAAAGGTTATTGGTTCTAATCCTGCCTCAGCACGAAAACAATTTATGTACAACCAAAGATGTTTTCTAGACATACGGAAGAAACCAATTTCATTTTTTAAACTCGACATATTAACTAATAGATTAAGTATGTCTGCGTGTAATTGTTAGCTTTTCTTAGATATTATAATTCAATTTCTCTCAAATTATTACATTTCATCGTTTAAAACAATTTTTTTTACAAAAGGTACATTAAATAAATAATTTAATTCAACAAAAACATGGGTAACTTTTTCAAAATTCAACAAAAAAAAGGAAAAAAGATTTTTACACTACGCAAAAAAAAATAAAGAGATGCAATCACTTTACCGGTGATTCGAAAAAGTAAAAATTGTTTTTTTTTACAATTTTATAGCAACAAAAAGTGTTTTTAATTTAACTTTTTAAACTTAATTTAATTTGAAATAAAACACAATTCAAATCATTTAAAAAAGAGTTTTTCATTGGAAGGTAATTTGATTTTATAAAAACTACAACATATTATACACAAAAGTATTATCTTCTTTATTACCAAATTTTCCTACCAAATATTTAGTGCTCATTTCAATCTGTCCGAAAAATAATGTGTTTTCAAGAACTTTTTTACATAAATATTATCATTGGAATCAAAAGAAAAACATATTTGCGGAATAGACAGAAGCGACATGAACAATTTAAGTGAATTAAATCAGTTCAGTCGAAAAATATGAATCAATTCGGAATTTGATCTACATAAAGCAAAAATTACCAATGAATAGAATGAATCGATTCAGTTCAGAGACAAATGCGAATCAATTCAGGTTTTGCTGCTTTACCGATATACAAGAAAAATTTGTCTTAGATATGAGCGGAAAAAACCAATGAATCACATGAATCGATTAATTTCAATGACAAATATGAATGAATTCAAAATTTGATCTTTGACATACATAAAGAAAAATGTGTCTTCCAGAACAGATATGAGCGGAAAATACCAATGAATCACATGAATGATCTTTGACATAAATAAAGAAAAATTTGTCTTGAAGAATATTTGAGCGAAAAAGATCAATGAATGAAATGAATCGATTCATTTAAGTGACAAGTATGAATCAATTCAGAATTTGATCTTTGACACCCAAAAAGAAAAATTTATCTTGCTGAATTTAGATATGAGCGAAAAATATGAATGAATCACATGAATCGATTCATTTCAATGACAAATATGAATCAATTCTGAATTTGATCTTTGACATACATAAAGAAAAATGTGTCTTTCAGAATAGATATGAGCGGAAAAGATCAATCAATTCAGTTCAGTGACAAATATGAATCAAATCGGAATTTGATCTTTGACATAGGTAAAGAAAAAATGATTTTTCAGATTAAAGATTAGCGGAAAAGACCATTGAATCAAATGAATCGATTCAGTTCAATGACAAATATGAATCAATTAGGATTGTGATGCTTGATATATGCTTGATTGATATTAAATGCAGGACCATATTTATAAAAGTGATTGATGACAGCCAACCTCAGATAAGAAAAGCTTATATGATTATTTCAAGAAAATATTATAAGTATGTACAATTTTGGTTCTTTAAAATATAAATTAAATTTTCTAATTTAAATATTTAACAGCAGATGCGTAACGGCCTGATTTGAAGAATTTTATGCGCCTTCAAGCAAACTTTGAAAATTTTCTATTCACAAAACGACTATTTCAAACAGTAATAATAAATATATACTAAGAAAAAAATAAAAATTATTAAGTGCACTTTTTGGTTTTATTTTAAAGTTTTAGTTTATCATCTGAACAATATTTAATTTTTATTATTATTATTATGCACAAATCCATCAGAAAATAATTCAGATGCACAGATATTGAAATATACAAAAATTAATAATAATATGGTTTTGCCAGTAAACAATTGTTATACAAATGCAAAATACAATCGAAAATATGTAAACAAATTTTTGAGTAGCTATATCGATGTGATTACCATTGCATTTTGCGTGCCCCTTTTAACGTAACCTAACATAACCTCACAGATAGAGCGTATGGAGCAAAAAAAAGTTGACGATTTGAAAAAATAAATTATCATATATATATACAGGGTGTTAAGGGACGTACTTGACTTACTTTAACCAGTGATTCCAGACATTATTTGGAGTAAAAAATGTAATTGAAATTTTGGTCTCCGGTGACATTTTTGATGTTTTTTTTTTTTTTTTTTTTCTACAAAAACATAAAAAAATGGTAGTTGTTGTACAGTTGGAGGCGGGGTAAAGGGTTCACCGGACACCCGGCTGAGTGACCAGTGACGACATGCAGAAGAAAAATTTTTTTGTTTGATTTTGAAGAAAAAATAAAAAAAATAAATAAAAAAAAGTTGTCAAAAAAAGTCACCGGAGACCAAAATTTCATTTACATTTTTTACTCCAAATAATGTCAGGAATCACTGGTTAAAGTAAGTCAAGTACGTCCTTTAACACCCTGTATATAAGCAACACAATGACAAAAGTCTTGTTAACAATTAAATCTCTCAAATTTAATTAAATGGTAACTCGCGGTACAATACGTTATAGTGTCCTTCAAGATACGTGCCACGAAGTGTCACTTTTGTGAAATGTCATTTAACGTGTCAAAGGCCCGCAAATTCCAGGAAAAATACGTAAATTTCGTAACAAAACACGATTTTGAATTTTGAATTAAGTGTTTTGTTGATTAATTTTGAGCTATCGTATATTTCATTGACTGAACAATAAACTATGCACCAAAACAACATTACTTGCGTTAATTTCGTAAATTAATAGGTTTTATGATGTTTTAGTCGGGAACACGTGTCAATATTGACAGCTTCAATTTGCGCCAAAAATGACATTTCGATTCCACAGATAAAAATCATTTAAAAATAATCTGGTGTTGTCAGGTGAATGAAACTAGTGGCTATATCATCAATGATGTTGGCGCAAGCGATTCTGACCTTGTTTTCATACAAATTCTGTACATAGAAGGGTCAAAATCGCAGACAAACTTTTTTATTTCGAAATATTTTTTTCGCGCATGCGCAAAAGCTGCGCGCAAATGAGCGTGTCCGGCCGATTACAGGTTAAGCCGTGTGTCACTTTAACTCAATGTCACCTTAGCCAAGTGTCACTTTACTCAAGTGTCACTTAAGCCGAGTGGAACTTAAGCCAAGTGTCACTTAAGTCGAGTGTGACTTAAGTCATGTTTCACTTAAGTAAAGTTTCATTTTACTCTAGTGTCACTTCAGGTAAGCGTTACTTTAGCCAAGTGTCACTTTACTCAAGACTCGGCTTAAGTCAGGTTTCACTTTACTCTAGTGTCACTTAAGCTAAGTGTCACTTTACCTTGTGTCACTTGCCGAGTGCTCAGCCAAAACCAACAGACCTTCAGTTAGTCACTTCAAAATTTGCAATTTTTATTTTTATTGTACTTTGCACCTACATAGCAATCATGTTTTGCCTTTTTTTTAAATAGTGATTTATTATTACACCAAGTTGATAAAAGACTTTTTAGAAAAGTTTTCAAAGGAATCAACACATTTTTTTAAAATGTAATAATGTTGTAAGATTTATTTTTTGTTAATCCAGTGCCGGATTCAGAATTAAAATATAAGTACAATAATAAAGAAAACTATAAGTGTAAAAAAAAGAATAATAATAAAAATAAATATTATAATACACAGTCGTATATAAACATTCATTATGTTAAACCGTATGCATCAACTCCTTTCAAGTTTGGTTTAAATTCACTTTAGACTTTGCTCCGACCATAGCCAACCTTCGATAGGGGACGAAGAAGAAGACTATTGATTTATTTATTATAAAAGTAGGTAGGTTGCAGTGTAATTCATCAATAAATTATATAATATAGTGTTCGTCACGTTGAGATATTTTGTATTTGATTACGCGTAGAAACGTGCGCACTTTTAAATATGTGTTGAAGCATCACAACGACAAAAGTCTCGTTAAAAATTAAATCACTCAAATATAATTAAATAGTAACTCGCGGTACAATAGGTTATAAGTAGGTGCTTCAAGACACTTGCCACAAAGCATCACTTAAGCAAAGTGTCACTTAACTCAAGTGTCACTTTGACTCAGTGTCACTTTAACTCAGTGTAACTTAAGCCAAGTGTCACTTGGCCCAGTGTTACCTAAGCCAAGTATCACTTGAGCAAAGTGTTACTTAAGCTAAATGTTACTTAAGCCAAATGTTACTTAAGCCAATGATCACTTGAGCAAAGTGTCACTGTAGCCAAATTTTGCTTAAGCCAAGTGTCACTTAAGTCAAGCATCACTTAAGCCAAGTGTCACTTTAACTCAGTTTAACTTAAGCCAAGTCTCACTTAAACTCAGTCTCACTTAAGCCAAGTGTCAATAAGGCCAAGTGTCACTTAAGCTAAGCGTCACATAAGTGTCACTAAAGCCAAGAGTCAGTTAAGCCAAGCGTCACTCGAGCCAAATGTCACTTAATCCGAGTTTCACCTAAGTCAACGGTCACTAAGCCAAGTGTCACTTAAGCCAAGTGTCACTTAAGCCAAGTATCACTTAAGCCAAGTGTCACTTAAGCCAAGTTTCATTTGTGCCAAATGTCACTTAAGCTAATGTCATTTAAGCCAAGTGTCACTTTACTCAAGTGTCACTTAAGCAGAGTGTAACTTTAGCCATGTTCCACTTAAGCCGGATAAAACTTAAGTCACATGTTACACTGTGGCCGAATGTTACTTGAGATAAGTGTCACTTAAACTGTACGAAAGTGAGCAGAGACCGTGGTCAGAATCAGGGTAAGTAGTCACCATAACCAAATTGCAGCGCTTGTTATATGAACTCACTAATAGAACCGCATTCACTTGCCGGAGATGTTAGTCTTGCTGCGGTTTCTCGTCAAGATCTTGACCGGCGCCACTTTGACTTTTTCTGCTTTGACTTTTACCGCTTTGATCTTAACCGCTTTCCTTTTGTCGGACTTGGACTCCTTCTTCGCCTTGTTCACTTTGGCGCTGCCCTTCTTCTTGCGCTTGTACTTCTTGCGATTGCTCAGTTTCCTGCTGGTGACCACCTTGCCGAAGTTCTTGACGCTGGCCGACCGCGCCCGGAAGTTTCGACTCTTCGGGAAGTCCATAAAGTTGAGGAGGTTGCGGATCTCGCGCTCGAGCCTCGCCTGAAGCTTGGAGTCGAGCGCCTTGGACGTGACAACTTCAGGAGACGTGGTAGCTGGTTCGACTTTGACGTTACCACTCGAACAAGGCACGGGATCGAGCGATAACATTGAAATATCATTCGGACATGAAAATAGCTTCATATAACTACGCGTGACCCTACCGGAAGTAGGCGGGATGAATTTTTTCCATGCGCGTTTTTCTTTTGGTACAGCATCGTCGATTTGTTTAGGTTTCGCAGCTTTCTTGGATTTTTTCGATCGTTTGATCGTTTTCCTTTTTCCTTTCTTGCCTTTGGTAGCGCTTCTCAAACACCGTTCTTCTGACAGGATCGTTGCTATGATTTTACGCTTCGCTTCGCGCTTCTTTTTCTTTTCTTCGGTCTTTCGCTTCTTTGCGGCCTTCTTTTCTTTTGCTAATTCGGCGAGTTCGTTCAGTTCTTTCCTGATCCTGCCCGACCTGTTCGGTGTATGTTTGACGGCGTTTGTAGTGCTTCTGGTAGATCTCTTTGGCATTCCTTCAATTTTGATGTAGATGTCGAGCTTGCGTTTCTTTTTCGGTGGTGATTTAACGACCAAACTTTCTTCTTCCTCGAAGGATGGTTCTTGCATTCTTTCCCTCTTGATTCGCTCTACGATCATGAAGTCATCGAGGGGGCGTTTTCTTCTTGTGTAAGTGTTGGTAACATCTTTGGCAAACGTGGACTCGACATCAACGGCTAACCTGGTGTTATCGGCAGTTGTGTCAATTTGCACGGCACTAGGTTCACTGTCTCTGTTTTCATACAGTGGGGGGGTATCGCGATCCATGATGTCATCTTCAGCTGGAGGCGGCTGGCCGAGGGTATACGACATAACCTCAATGTCTTCGTCACTGAGGCGGGGCTCGGCGGGCTCTAGGTGGTAGTGCGGGGGCGTCGTGGCCTCGAGAGGGGTGTTGGGTTTGTGAACCTGGTCTGGAATGACTGCGGAAGAACTCTCATTGGCAGATTTTTGCCGTCTGCGCTGGGCAAGCTTGGCGTTCACAACCTCCTGGAAAAGATTTATAAAATTAATAGTTACACATCAAAAGTTGAAAGCTCAATGTCGAAAGCAATTGAAAGCATGCCGAGAGTTCCTCAAGGATCTGTATGTAGTGGGTCCAATTTTGTTTTTAATTTGCATAAATAATATGTTGCAATATAATTTCAAGTTGAGGAACAGAAAGAGGGCCCTGGGGAATGAGCCTGTGTTATTTTTGGAGATGCTTCATTGAGTGTGTTTTTAACAAAATAAAGGAAACATAGTTTAATGGGAGTATGAATCCACTCCTCGATGGGTCGAGGGAGTCTGGCTGGAGAGGTTTAGTCTCCTTCAACCAGTCTCTCTCGATCCGGCCTGCCACACAATAGGTGGGTAGGAATCCGGGGGTAAGTGTGACAGACGTATAAATCCATTATTCACTATAGGTGGGCCGCCGCCAACACCTAGACAAACTTCACCCCTGCTAAGTCACAAAATACGGCGAACCACTTGGAGTAACCTATGGCAGAGGTGTTAGTAATCCAATAAATGGTTCCCAGGGCGGCGGTACCCATACACGCCTCCAACTGAAAGTATAAGTTCTTGATGAAAGAGATTAGTAACATTGTAACGCTGTGGCTGTTTGGTGTTCAGCAACCATTAGGGATCGAACCCTTACCTGTAGGATGATGGGCGCCTTGGCTTCAGTCCTTCCACTTCCCCGTCTGCCAGAAGTCGAGGCTGTGGGATAGTCCAACTTGAGGGTGTTTCCATTGGTGATCTACGGAAATAAAAACCATTAGAATTATTATTTATTAATTTTCAACGCCCTGATGGACATGACTTGCGGATTCGGAGATATACACAAGGATTAAATTTATAAAAGTTAAAAACCTAACCCCTCAGACCTCGGGCCTATTTTGTTGGAAGGTCAAAATGACAAAAACAGTGAGTTGACGATAATGTTTATAATGCATTTGCCTAATAAAATGTGTTTTTTTTTTTTTTAAGTTTTAACCTCTTACTTGCTGGAAACGCGCAGATGCGCGCGGGCGTGCGCATGCGTGCGGAACAAATTTCAAAAAAAATATTTTTGAATGCGATTTTGACCCTTCTGTGTTCACAATTTGTATGAAGGACAAGGTCAGAATAGCTTGGGCCAACATCATTGATGATACAGCCACAAGTTTCATTCACCTAGCGACACCAGAATATTTTTAAATGATTTATCTGTGGAATCGAAATGACAAATTTGCCGCAATTCAAACTGTCGAAGTCCGATGCATGATACTTGACAAAAACATCGTAAAACCTATCAATTTACCAAATGAACGCAAGTAATGTTGTTTTGATACATAGTTTATTGTTCTAGGAATGTGTTTCGGTAAATAAAATATACGATAGCTCAAATTTAATCCACAAAACATTCAATTCAAAGTGATGCTTTGCATAAATTCCTTGTTTTAGGGAGGCCCGTTACAGGTTAAAAATGGTTCACCTCAACTCTACTTATAACGAAAAAAAAATAAAAACACACACTTATTTTATCAGACGGTTGTATTATAAACGTTATTGTCACTTCATTTTTTTGTCGATCCATGTAAAAATAATTAATAAAAAATTCCCAACGTATCATAATTTTTTTTCAAATTGCGATTTGAAACTTTGGTTTCATAAAGATTTACATTTTACTTCTATTGTGGTTAACTTTTACATTTGAATATGAAGCGTCATGTTTTCCCTTCCTAACACCGTTTACATCACACTTCTCACTATGATAATTTATTTTTTTATTTTATATTTGTTATTTTGTAGGACAGGCAGGTAAGTCCAATTATGGTACAATTTTCTTACAACTAACAATATAGTGTTAAATAAGAGTAGAAAACATAGGAGGGCGCCACTGTAGTTCAAATATAACTCATGGTGTTGATGTAAAGCATTGTAACCTACATTTTTATAAAAAAATAAAAAGACGTAAAAGTGAAAAAAAAAATTTCATTACAATATAGCTACTCACTGATCGCAAAATTAGAATTGCGTATAGGTATATTATTATTATACCTTCGCAATTTTGTGTTAACATAATGAAGAAAAACAATAATGTAATAAAATATAAAGCACAGTTTAGAATTTGCTCACTTTTATTTAATACTAGCTTAAGTACCTCGTGTTGCCCGGGCTTTAGATTGTGTCTCTAATTTGAGATCTGAATATATTTAACTCATTCAGATCTAAAAGTAGTGTAACTAAACTCACCATTAGTGATTCTTCCTTTCTATCTACTGTTAAATTAAATGAAAGCAAATCGCTTTTTGAAACACCTTTTAATCAAATTTATGTCATGAACCAAAAATGTTTTTTAAAATGTGGTTTACTGTATTCTACACATTCAGTGACATTGGACTTTAAGCAATGTCATACCTCTTGTCGTGCTATGTTGAGCCATGACATCTGTCCGACCCTGCGGTATGCAGAATAGGGCGTGGCTACGAGTTCGACAGTATATAAGCTACAGCACGACAGGAGATATGGACAATCGATAAGGTTTTTTAGTAACTAATTCAAATACCATGAGTCCAGCACTACGCCTGGTCTCCAGGCATTGATAATTTGTCCCCTTTAGCAGTTCCACGTGATGCATGAATTTCGGATATGTTCATATGATCGCATGTAAACATACCTCAGGATTTTTTTTTTAATTTGTTCAATCATATTTATGTATTTAAATTGATAAGGTATCCAGACAGTACTAACGTACTCCAACTTGCTTCTGATAATAAGAGAAACACAAAGATATCTATGAGACCTATATGAGCTGTTCCAAAAACTGAACAAATTAGAATGAGGGGTTTTACCTCTGATTTGCCGGAGAAAATAATTCGAAAATTTGAATAAAATTTTCCACCAAAACTTTTTGTCTGCGATTTTGGCCCTTGTATGTACAGAATTTGTATGAAGAACACGGTCAGAATCGCTTGCATCATAGATGATATAGCCACTAGTTTCATTCACCTTGCAACCCCAGAATATTTTTAAAACGATTTCGTCTATGACACTGACCTGTCAGATTTTGCCGCGAATTTAACCATCGCAATTTATGGGTGTTCCGCGACTAAAACATCGTAAAACCAATAGGTTAATATATTAATAAATTTACGGAATCAATGCAAGTAATGTTGTTTTGGTACATTGTTTATTGTTCTAGGAACGTGTTTCAGTCAATAAAATATACAATAGCTCAATCAACAAAACATTCAATTCAAAATTCAAAGTGGTGCTTTTTTAGTGAATTTTCATGAATTTTCGTGAAATGGCGTGGCCTTTGACCGGTTAAACAGTCAGACAGAAGGATTATCGCTGACTTTGTATTTCTGTAAATTATAGGATTTTTTTCTGGATTTGTTCCAGCACTATATATATACAGTTAGTTTTATGCGGAGTCCATATGGAGAGGTAAAGGTGAAGGGGGGCACTCACCCAGGGGTGCACCATGATCTCCTCAATGGTGATGCGTTTCTTTGGATCCACGCGCAGCAAGTTGCGCACCAGGTGTTTTGCGCTGGGAGAGATTCTAGACCAGCTTGGTCCTGGAATAGAAAATCAAAATGTCAATGCAGAACTTCAGATTTTTATATATATCGATCATCCAGTTGATTAGTCAGACATTTCCAAATACTTTATTTTGACATAACGAGGAAAGCGGTACTCGAATGCTTGTCGTAAATTAAATATTATTTACACATGTCTGTATTTTACGTATTAAACATATATGTATATATATAAAAATGAAAATTTTCTGTCTATGTATATGAGATGATATGCGTTGCTAAACCATTCATCCGATTGCGATGAAACTTCGGGGATTCGATGTGTGCATGCCCGCGATGGTTTTTATACATAATAGCGAGCTCTGGCATCATGAAAACGCTTTACTAAACAGTGAGTTGCTGTGAGCACGCCCGCGAAGGTTTATGTACTGGTGAGCTCTGGCATTATAAAATTTGTATAAAAATATTGCAATAGGTGGCATGCGAGCTGTTTGAAAACTGAATGTACCGGGACTGAATGTATGTAATGCGGGAGGGGGGGAGGGAAACTCGGTAGGGGGGTTCACGGGACGGAGGAAGCGGGAGAGTGGAGTGGGGAGAGGGAAGGCGGAGCGGGAACGCATGAGGAAGGGAACGCGGGAGAGGAAGGGGAGGCGGAAGGGAATGAGACGAATGGGAAAGGACATGCAGGGAGGAACAATTTCTTTATTAAGTGGCATAGCAACGCATGCCAGGAACTCTCTAGTATGCTATAAAATAACACCGGGAAGCATAACGGTCCGGTACATTACTATGACATTTTGAAGAAAGACGTCTGTGAAAGAGGATAAAGAGGGAAAATTACTGACCTTCAAAGCTGAGTTCTCCTCTTCGGATCCTGTCGATGACCCCCATGATGGGCTCGTTGGCACTGGCCGACTCAAAGGGGGCATTTCCAGTCAGCATGAAGTACTGGAAAATGTTCATAAATACATATTATTCTTTTTTCTTTTTTTTCATAAGAAGCAATTACTTCGTGTATTATAAAAAATATTAAAAAATAATGTACTAAAAAATATTATTATTAATAGTTATTATTGTATCCTGAGGAAGCTTGGTCGAAGCGAAACCGGTCGATATATAAAATAATAATAATAGTTTTATTTTTTATAACATATTATATTATTCAATTCTTTGCAATTCAATTTATTAATTGTTTTAAAAACATAAAAATGTACATTTTAGTGTTAATTTTAAATTTTAGATTTTAAAGTGGTTAATATCTTATTGAAAAGAAAATAGATCAAAGCATTTCAAATAACTCTACCAAGTCTTAC
Organism: Limnephilus rhombicus; assembly: GCA_929108145.2. Lineage (NCBI taxonomy): Eukaryota > Metazoa > Arthropoda > Insecta > Trichoptera > Limnephilidae > Limnephilus > Limnephilus rhombicus. Next base: position 17,613,876 of record OV815298.1, on the reverse strand, counting down.
AAGCATCAAAAATATTTTCTAGCACTGTCGGTTTTAATTCAGGTCTGAAAGCATGTAAGAACAACTCACCAGAATAACTCCTAAACTCCAAAGATCGCAGGTCTCTTTGTAGCCCGTCTTAATTCCTGTCACTTGGTCTAGAACTTCGGGGGCGGCGTACGGCAAACTAGAATAACAATACATCAATTAATATGAGCTAAAATCAAATCGTAATACTGCAAGAAAACACAAGTGGTAGACACCGTAAATGAAACATTGCACGAAATGGCTTCTGTCGTCGCATTTAGGGACAAGATCAGAATAACCAGGTATTTCCCAATCTTCCTCTCCTCATTTCTTTCCCCACCCCTCTTTTAATGACGTCCTTCGTGGTCGAGGAGTAAGGCTCCTGACTCTAAATACGAAGGTCGCGGGATCGAATCCCAGCGTGGCAAATAAATTTTATTTCATTAATTTATGTTATTTCACAATTAATTCATTCAAAATAATACATAGAATTATTTGCGACATGTTCCAGAGTGGAAGATACTCTCAGTATCGCCCTGCCGAACTATTCTCTACGTTTTGTGAGATCGAGACAGATCTCGGGCTAGATCCCTTGTCAGAGTTGTGTGATTTTCTAATGCTGTTAAATGAATAAATAATCATGCATACTTGCATGAATTCCTGTTTAAAACGACCTAAACTAAAATACATGACAGTTCACGGCTGAAATTCTGATATCGGCCCATCGAAAAAGCAAATAACAGCCAAAAAAAATCTGACAAATCTGACAGGAGATCTCGCCCGAGATCTATCTCGATCTCACAAAACATAGAGAATCGCTCAGCAGGTATAAGACCACCATTCAGAATTGAAACGTTGCTTAAAATGGCTTTAATGTGTTTGGTGAGCAGACCTCAATAGCCAGGTACTTACTTCCCCACCTTCATCTTCTCTGTCTCCTTCCCCTCCCCACTACCCACTAATTAAAAAAACTTCCTTCAGCCTCATGACATTCATTCTCCAATTGGGGATGCTGTATTTCCACTGGTTCCAGACGCAGTACGCAAAAGCAAGACCGCCGCCAATACCTAGAAAAGCCTCATCTCATGAGCCCGAGCACTCCTTCTAAGTCAACGCAGAGAACCACTTGGGGTGACCTGTGGCAGGGATGTTGGTTATCCAATAAGTGGTTCCCGGGACGGCAGTACCCTTACCCCTATGTTGCTCACCAAACTGACAACTCAAACATGGGGAGAAACTCTGGGTTACTGGTAAATTGGAAGGCAAGAGAAGCAGAGGTCACCAATGCATTTGAGTGACCAAGTATCACAGATAACTGTGTAATAATGTAACTCTAAGTGACCAGCTCAGATACGGGGGCTCCATCGAAGCCAGAGTTAAGTTAGCCTCTCAAAAACTGGGCGTACTGTACAGGGCCCGCAGATACTACAGATAGTAAGTACACAGCTGCTAACCCTGTACAAATTACAAGTGCGCCCCATGGTTGAATTTTGCAGCCATCTCTGGTCTGGAGCCCCAAAATACCTGAAAAAACCCTCGACTTTGTGCAGAAACGGGCGATCCGTTTGATAAATTCTCCAAACTTAACAAACGGATTACAATCTTTAGAGCACAGGCATCGGGTGGGAATGCTATCCTTGTTCTACCGGTATTTACCGGTTTTTCAATGGAAGATGCTCTGAGGAACTAGCGTCATTGATCCCTTCGGTACCGGTGCATAGTCGGGAAACACGCCTAACTCGTGCCCAACATGTGTATACGGTTGACATTTGTTACATGAGAAGGGATCACTTCTTCGACTCGTTCTTGTGTTCAACAACTCGGCTGTAGAACAATTTACCGTCCTTTGTGTTTCCTCCTTCCTACAACATGGGTCTCTTCAAGATCAATGTTCATTCTTTCCTCTCCTTAAAAAGACCTTCCACACTGCAGGCCCTGAGGGAAATTATTTTTCTCAGGGCCTCCTGTGTGGATTTAATGTAAAAAAAAAAAGATGTCCGGAACTAGGATATCCTCAGCTCTTCATGCAGCGCAGAACAGCGCGGAACGTAGAAGTCTGGTTCATCAGAGTTATTGCAGTTGGGGTCATGATCCTCAGCAATTTGGAAGGGACTAAAGAGGAAGGTGTCGGTTACCTGAAGCAAGGAGTGTGCATCCTCATCCGGTCGTCTGAAGCTGAAGAGCTTCCGCTGCTGTATCCCTCGTACGAGGGTATGCGCCGCGCAAACCCAAAGTCCACTATCTTCAGTTGAGCGTCTTCAGAGTTGTTCTCGAATATTAGGTTCTGCAAGATTAAATTTATTTATTTTTAATCTAAATGAATATATGAAAGAGAACAAGACACAGAAAAATAGAAAAAGATAATGGTCGCAACTGGATATCGATCCCAGAACCTCTCGTCAAACCGTCATAATTGTCAACCTCATATTTAAAATTTAAGAATTAACAATATTATCTTCGACTAATTTTTCCATATCATAGGCAACTACCTATTTCTTTGGAAATAATCGTTCTAAGAACAGTCGAGCTATTCTCTATTTTTTGTGGGAACGAGATCGATATTGCGCGAGATCTCCTGTCAGATTTATGTGATTTTCAATGGCTGTTATTTGCTTTTTCTATGGGCCGATGTCAGAATTTCAGATGTGAGCTGTCACATATGTTAGTTTAGGTCGTTTAAAACACACATTCCTGCAAGTATGCATGCTTATTTATTCATTTAACAGCGATAGAAAATCACACAAATCAGAGAAGATATATCGCCCGAGATCTAGTCCAGAAAATAATAAAAAATAAAATAAAAAATTTCATATTTATCGCGGTTTAGTCGGAACCAAACTAGAATTTAAAAAAGACCAAAACGTTTTTCTCGAAACTACTTTTTTCGAGACGGTTGAAATGATGTCTCAAGTTCTATTGAACCAATTTACTTGAAATTTGGTGTGAGCCTTCTCCATTGATTGCTCTATCGCAATAACTAAAACTTTAACAAAATTTCTATTTTTACTATTTTTAAAAAATTCGGAAATATTGGAAAAAACTAATAAAAAATGTCTTTTTTTATTTCAAACAGTCACCATTTTGCGGAAAAAAAAATGTACCTCTCCGAGGTTCATGCCTTAGCAGCATTTGTTTGGATTAAGAATTTTTTTTTCTTCTGATTACTAGGGGGGTTGCAATTGTGTCAACCAGGGCGCACCATTTTTTTTAGACCCCCCACTTCAACACCCTGTAACTTTTAGAATTTAGAATTTTTTCATTTAAATGTTTTTTATATATTCTTTTCAATGTTTAATAAATATTTGGTAAAATAATGGCTACTAAAAATATTATTTGTTTTTTTCAAGCACCTAAAAAAATACCTACAGTTTGTCAAATAAGAGTAGAAAATATATGAGGGCGCCACTGTTGATCAAATGGCAATACTAAACACATAATTCGTGGTGTTAAAGTAAAGCTGTGTAACCTACATTTTTATAAAAAATTAAAAAGGCATAATAGTGGAAAAAATATTTTTTCATTGCAGTATAGATACTCGCCGATCTCAAAATTAGAATTGCATATAGGTATATTATTATTATACCTTTGAAATTTTGTGTTAACATAATGAAGAATAACTATAATGTAATAAAATATAAAGCACACTTTAGAAATTGCTCATATTTATTTAATACTAGATAAAGTACCTAGCGTTGCCTGGGCTTTAGATCATGTCTCTAATTTTAGATCTGAATATATTTAACTCATTCAGATTTAAAAGTAGTATAACTAAACTCACTATTAGTGATTCTTCCTTTCTATCTATTGTTAAATTAAAATTTATGTTAAATTAAATTAAAGCAAATCGCTTTATAAATCACCTTTTAATCAAATTTATGTCATGAAGAATTTTTTTTTTTTAATGTGGTTTACTGTGTTCTATGCATTCAGTGTCATCGCACTTCAAAAAAATATTTGACAGTTAAATTGGTGTTGCCAGTCTACAAATTTAGAAGTTCCAGTTTTTATATTTTCTACTCTTTTTTGGCAGACTATACAATTTATGCTTCTAGACTAGAATACCCCCTTAACCGCTGGGAGGCCGGAGACGCGCCGGCGCGCGCGTCATATGCGCATGCGCGAGAAAATAATTCAAATATTTGAATAATCCATCCGACAAAAAACTTTTGGTCCACGATTTTGGACCTTCTATGTACACAATTTGTATGGAGAACAGTGTCAGAATCGCTTGCGCTGTCATTACTCTCGGAGACGCTACAAGTTTCATTCACCTAGTCACCCTGGAATATTTTTAAAACAATATCTTCTATGACAATCGGCTGTCAGAATTTGCCGCGAATTTAACGGTCGCAATTAATGGGTGTATCGCGAATAAAACGATCATAAAACCTATTAATTTACGTAATAAATGCAAGTAATGTGGTTTTAGTAGATAGCTTATTGTGTTGTGAACGTGTTTCAGTTAATAAAATATACAATAGCTCAAAATTTATCAACAAAACATTCAATTCAAAATTCAAAGTTGTGGTTTTTTAGTGTTTTTTTGCGAAGTTCCGCGAATTTCCGCTAAATGTCACGGCCTTTGACCGGTTAATTCTTGGTCGACTCTTGTACAAACATTGTAGAAGAATGTGTATTATAGAAGAATGGTCACTGTCACCCATCAATATTATACCGAGCACCAGGGGTGTGCACTCCATATAGGCACATAAGCAGTGCCTACCCTGCCGTAATTGTAAAACATAAGCATGAAAATAATATATATATTTTTTTAAATTATTGCTAAAAATAAATACACACTTTCTAAAATAAGCGCGAAAAAGCTGAGCAACCGAACCGAACGGCGTACTACAAACATGGCATAAACTGTAACTAGAAACTACACGCGCGCCCTCCGACTGCCTCACTAAAATGCGGCCTTAACCGGTCAAAGGCCATGACATTTAGCGGAAATTCGCAGAACTTCGCAAAAAAACGCTAAAAAACCACCACTTTGAATTTTGAATTGAATGTTTTGTTGATAAATTTTGAGCTATTGTATATTTTATTAACTGAAACACGTTCACATCACAATAAACTATCTACGAAAACCACATTACTTGCATTTATTACGTAAATTAATAGGTTTTATGATCGTTTTATTCGCGATACACGCATTAATTGCAACCGTTAAATTCGCGGCAAATTCTGACAGCCGATTGTCATAGAAGAAATCGTTTTAAAAATATTCCAGGGTGACAAGGTGAATGAAACTTGTAGCGTCTCTGAGAGTAATGACGGCGCAAGCGATTCTGACACTGTTCTTCATACAAATTGTGTACATAGAAGGGCCAAAATCGTAGACCAAAAGTTTTTTGTCGGAAGAATTATTATAATATTTGAATTATTTTCTCGCGCATGCGCATATGATGCGCGCGCCGGCGCGTCTCCGGCCTCCCAGCGGTTAAGCAGGAAATATTTCTGCTTGGAGCTAACTTCACACAAGATATAATATTAAAGTTTACGAAATGCACAGAGCATAGAGTAGAACTGTCGTTTTGAATTTGCTTCTATGAGGTTTTTTGTTAGTATTAGGCAGTGCTTTCTGGAACAAAATTAGCAACCTAACCTAACCTAACCAGCAGCAAGCACACTTAGCGAAAACTTGTACGAAGGGAGTTATTAATTATCTTTTTCAAAAAAATAGTATTTATTAATTCCTATTTAAAATATTAAATGCATGACTACCACAACACGGGCATTAGCCTAGTGTAGTAGCAAAAAAAATCTGTAACTAATAAAATTTTATGAAAAAAAAAAAAAAAATTATCTATGTATTTGAATCAATTCGGCAGTTCTCCTACTGCCTACCCTGATCAAAAACTCTGTGCACGCCACTGCTGAGCACAGATACAACACACATCCCATTGGAATGCATCATAATGTTACGCATACAAGCACTGCCTGGTACTACTGTGATGAACTCACCTCTGGTTTCAGATCGCGGTGAGCCACCTTGTTGACGTGCAGATGCACTACGGCAGACATGAGCTGACGCATGATCTTGGCGGCGCGCACCTCGTCCATCGGCACACGGTTCAGGAGCTCTCCACCGCTGAGGAGCTCCATCACGATGTAAGTGTGAAGCTGGAATCAAAAGGGAAAAGATGCCAATGGAGAAGGTGTAATATCGTAAAGCATCCATTTTCTATTATCCACTGGAGCGACCATGTCGAATAATTCGACGTTTTGTTTTCTTCTAGGATTGCCCACGTCGAATAATTCGACGTTTATGACGTACCACTCGTAAACAATTAAAAATTATTTAATTATTTACCAGTCCCTGGCCAATATTTATTCCGTTGGAAAGCTGGTAAAATTGTCTTTCGTTTATGGCAACATCGATGCTTCTATAGTGCTTCTGGAAGGAATATTTCGCGGTATGCATAAGCACGTATCTTGTTTTGTTGACGAAAATTTATAGGTTAAAATGACAGCCGTTTGTTGGCTTAGAATGATGTTATTGATTGTTTTAATTGATTTTTATTAAGTGTTTACATACGGCAGTTCCCGCAATTCAATTATCAATCTATTTAACGTGTTTTCAATTCGTGCAAATGAAAAATTAGTGGCTTTTTTACGTATTTTACGAAGTAAATTTTAAATTTCGAATTTCACCCGATCTTTGTGTTCATTTTTACAATTATTGACCTAATTACTTGACGTGTGCATTTGAACTGTAGTTTATCAATTAGAAGGATTCATAACAAAGACATACATGTAAATTTCAATTAGTTTAGAAAAGTTTTAATCCAGTAAATCTCAATCAAAGCCAGCTGTCAGATGGTATATTTTGTCAGAATGGAAATGCGAAACTCGAAAACATTCGTGCAAGTATTCTAAAAGGTTAGTAATACGTATTCTTATGATTTTTATCTTATTAAAAACCTTGTATCTTAATTAACTACATTATATAAAAACATGTTGATGAATATCCAATGTTAGATCACAAATGTTTATAAAGCTGTAGTCTGATTTTGATATTGTCATTTAGGGTGAATTTGTAAAACGATTATTTTAGTTAAATAAAGCAAAAATCACGTAAATTCTTATTGATAATTGTAGACAAAGAACGTATCCTACTAATTTCATACAGTTACTTTGTGTTAAATGTATTTCAGTATACTAAAAAGTGGATTTCATTTTGTCACTCCGCGGTCTCAAATATCTATAAAAAAAACTTCGAGCAAAATATTCCAAATCAGCTGATTGCACTTAAAAATTGACAGTTTAAAAATATGTTTGCTTCTGTGGTTATCAAGTAGGCCATAGACAACGTGTAGAAATCGAAAATATCCAATGTTGACTTGAAAAAGTAACATTTAGGGCAATTTCAAAGTAACGAACACGCAGGATTCGCACATTTTTAAAGTTTACGATTTTGTAATATTTTTTTTATAATTCCTACGAATATGCGATAATCAACAAAAGATAGGTTAATTCATTGGCTATATGGAACTATAATCAGTTTGCATGTCTCAATATTAAAATTCGGAGATATGATTTTTTCAATGTCGGCGGAAAAAAATCAAAATGAATACGAAAATATCACGAGCAATCCGAGGCAAAAGTTATAAAATGCGCCGTCGCTCCAGTGGTTATGAGATAATCGCTCGTAGTATGATGCATAACCCATCAGCCACTGGAGCGACGGCGCGTTTTTTATTTTTTTCCTCGGATTGCTCGTGATATTTTGGTGACCGTTTTGAATATTTTCCGCCCACCTTTTTTACAGTGAATACCGCACAAAAATCTCAACTGCTCCCGTCTGGAGCCAGAGTGAGACTATGGCATCCCCAATTGGGGTATGTTGTGAGGCTGAAGGTAGCGGGGAGGGGAAGGAGGTGGGGAAGAGGAAGGTTGGGAAGTACCTGGCTATTCAGATCTGGTCACCAAACACGGCTAAAGCCATTTTCAAGCAACGTTTCAATTCTGAATGGTGGTCTTACACCAGGGCGATACTAATAGTACCTTCCACTCTGGAACATGCCGCAAATATACTATATATTATTTTAAATGAATTAATTGTGAAATAACACAAATTAATCAAATAAAATTAATTTGCGCATGCCGGGTTCGAACCCGCGACCTCCGGATTGTGAGTCAAGAGTCATACCCACTGGACTACGGAGGTCCTCACCTTAAAAAAATCATACCTCAGAATTTTAATATGGAGACATACATACAAACTGATCATAGTACCATATAGTCAATGAATTCACCTATCTTTGGTTGATTATTACATATTCCTAGGATTTATAAAAAAAATATTATAAAATCGTAAACATTTAAAACGGAACTATTCTCAGGATAACCTCCCTATAAACTCGCCTAGGAAGTTCAATTTTGCCTCCACATAAATTATTTTCTACTAGGTTTCTTTTAAATGGTCTATTTTATAATCAAAATCTACATACGTGTATAAGAAAACTGAATTTTGATATGTTGTGAACTGTTTAATGTTCCCTTTGAATAATTTTTGACACAAATTTAGTCAAAAAATGATGTCACTTTTAATAATACTAAAATGTAATACATAAAGGACTCACCAAAAATAGCTGTAGTACATCAAACAGATACATTAATTATCTTAAATCCACAATACTAATTAACTCGATTATTGGTTTATTTATATAAAATATTGCATTGTCAAACAGAGTCCTTTCAGCAAAAAAATGGCAAGAACATAACAACAAAACTTTGTTTTCCAAATAATCACTGAATTTTTAAGTTTGAAACAGTTGAATGCATTGCTAATTCAATCATTATATCACTGGTATTCAAATATGTTAGAAAAATCCACTAAAATGCCGCATTTTACAAGGACTCAGCAGTTTAACACTTTACAGAAATCTTCTGAACATGAAACTTTGTTTAGCAATATGTTGAATCTAACTAGAGTACACTGTAGATCTGTTTTAAGAATATAAGTAGTATCTTTCCCCCTACCAAAAAACGTCAAAATAAAACCGCGGGCGTATTTGAAAATATTACGAAAAAATGTTGAATGCATCGAGGGATAATTTTCTGAAATTCAGCAGCTAAGCAAACTTAGGTTTTGTAGTTGGTGCTGAAATTTAGCAGAAAGCGTTCCAGCGGTTAGGGTAATTTGTTCGCTTTTCGGAACAACTCGTATAGGTCTCATAGAAATTCTTGTATCTTTCTTACTATCATAGTGAGAAATATTATCTAAACGGTGTTAGAAAGAGAAAGATAACCACAAAATAATTAAAATGTACACCTTTATGAAATCTAAGTTTCCAACGATGAAAAACTTTGTGAATTTTTTATTAATATTTTTACATGAAACTACAAAAAAGCGAGTTAATGAAATTGTTTATAATGCATCCGAAAACTAAAACAGTTTTTAGTTTTCCAATGCATTTAGAAATATTCCATGTATTTGGATGTTATTGTAAAGCGGAAATATTTTGACCTTCTGACACAATTTACCATAATGTTAACAGGTCGTAGACAATAGGAACAAGGGAGATGGGCCTTGAATGAATATTAGTATGAAACCACTGGCACTACAAGAGTCGCCAACATCGTTACGGGATACTACTGCTGCTTGCATCTACGCACAGCGGTGCACCGCCTATGTTTCTACCTTTTGTTTTAATGAGAATACCGTATAAGAGTTCCAACTACTCCCAACCGCTTGGAGCCAGTGAGATTATGGCATCCCCAATTTGGTATTGGGGAGGGGAAGGAGACTGGGGAGGGGAAGGAGATGTGGAAGAGGAAGGTGGGGAAGTACTTATTCAGATCTGGCATCTTCCACTCTGAAATGTGGCCCAAATATACTATCTATTATTTATAATAAATAAATGGTTAAATAACACAAATTAATCAAATATTTATTTGCACACTCCGGGATTCAATCCTGCGAGCTTCGGATTGTTAATGGAGAGCCGCACCTCTCGACCACGGAGGCCTTTTGTAGTATTGCTTGTATTAGAAATCCACAAGGTGACATTTAGCACGGACTCAATGATATTGAATGTATGTATGTTACTTACAGGATCCTCGTATATCTCGTGCAGTGTCACAATGTTGGGGTGTCCCTGGCAGAACTTCAGTAGTCGCAATTCCTCCTCACACTTCACCACCTTCGAACAGATCTGGAAAAAGAAACAACTGATTAGAAAACTTCAAGGTTATATTTTCGTCATCATCAGCACCGTGTACATCCAGATGAATATGAGGTGGAATTTGGCTTCCTCTAAAGATGTCCTCCACTGGCTGCGGTCTCTAGCCTTTCACCTCCAGTCCTCAGGATTTCCCGTCCCTCTCCAATCTACTTCCAAGGTCTTCTTCTCAAGTTGGTTCCTCATTGCTGAGGATTGTGACCCCTATTCCAATTTCCATGGTGGACAAGGCTTCTACACTCCTTGCAGTTCTGCGCTGCGGGGAGAGCCAAGAACACCCTAGTAAAAGACGCCAGTGATACTTGGTCACTCCAGCGCTGCGGTGACCTTCCTCTGCTTCTTCTGCCTACCATTTTGCCAGTAACTATGAGTTTCTCCATGTTGGAGTCCTCAGTTTGACGAGCAACGTGTTCAATGTGATCGATGAACCAATCACTAACACAAAATTAAACTTCGTGCAATATTAAACTCTACACACTGGTGGCAGATGCTAAATTAGCCTGCAACCTTCGAATGTAGGCGATAAAAAAACAAATTAAATACATCTTACCTTAACGGCGTATGATTTTTTGGTATCTTTACGAGTGCACTTTCTACAGATGGAGTAAGAGCCGTCACCCAAAATGCTCTCCCTCAGGTTGATATCGTAGTTTTTGAAAAATTTGGACTCCTAGAAATAGACAAAACATACACCATATTAAAACATTGTTACAAATATTCTAAGAATTCTAAAGCACTCGGGGCATAGGACTATTACGTAGTCTCCCGTGTGCAACTTTATTCCATTGAAAGTAGTCCAGTCTCTTTAATAAAGTTCAGCAGGGATGTCATTGTATGTTTGTCCATGATTCCCGGTTCAACAACATGGTATACAACTACCCCGGTAGCTAAGCGTTCCTCTATCAAGACAGGAAATTACCACCACAGATAAAATGGTTTCTTCAGCCTCCTGACATTTCTTCCATTAGGCCTTCTTCCACAAGGGATTCGCAAATATCCAGTGCTCGATGATTCAAGTATCTTGATGACTACCGCCACACATCTCTACGTACTGTGGATGCGGCACTTCCCTTCCTTCCTAGGCGTATAATAAATATAATGATATTTGTTATTTATTTATTCAGCCGCAAAAAGCAATAAATACTGCAATTTAACAACACCGTCCTAACCTCAGCGGCCAAAAACAACAAAACGCGACGCGCGGACCGGACCGAAATACATAATAACAACAACATTCTCGATGATAGTGTGTCGATTGTCGCGTAAACGCACCAATACCAGTGGATTCTCTGCTCCATTCCGCATCTACAATGTTAGAAAAAGTTAGATATTTGCGCTTGCGCGTTTAGTTCTGCCAGCCAAGTTTTGCCTGAAGCAGTATACGAATTCGATGGGAGCTTCCAACGTGCAGAAAATGACTTTAATGCGCGTAGGCATAGTGCACAGAATAGCATAACAAAGCATGTGGATTAATTCGGTACATTTTAGAGAATTTGTTTATGCAACCATTTTGACAATTTGGCTTGAATAACGGATGTTGAATGATATATTAAATATCCATTTGATTAATTTAATTTTAGAACTGTAATAATTGATGTGAAGTATAAAGGTTTTATAGAGCTAATTTGACATACTATTTTTGTCAGTAATCGCATCTTGTTGGTGGACTAGTCTGTAGGTATTTATGCTGAAGTAAATACCTAATATCAATATAGGTATTTATATTTGATAGTGATATTAGGTATTTACTTCAGCATCCCTTATACAAAAAGTCACTGACCACCACTGCTGTGCAGACGTTCGTATACATTATTATTATTGTTTTTTTATTTATTTATTTAACGCCCAATGGGCTTTTACATTTTGGTAGTACAAATAATTCATGACAGATTATTTAACATATACAGAAATAATAAAAATAAAATTTGATAAAAAAGCACACAAGTCATAAAAATACAAAAATACAGCGATTACATAGGTTTTCAGAAAAACAGATAGGTTTAGGAATAGTTTTGGAATAAGTTTTTTACAAGATCAACAAATTTCGCCAAGTTTATGTTAAATATGTCAATATCACCTAAGTACTGATTTCCCATAGTGTGAAATCGTTGTATCGGAGAGTGGGCAATGTAGTTCCGCTTATATGAATGCTACAGTAGAATAGTGTATTTTGTCGTGTAGTTACTGTCGGTATTCGTAAGTTTATGAGTTGCAGTAGTTCGCAACAGTCAAATTTAGAGTTAAGTATTTTGAATAAAAATGTTAAGTCGTTTATTTTACGTCTGTCTTCTAGTGTGTGTATTTGTAAAACATTTAATAATAAATTATATTTCAAGTCTTCTAGTGGGATATTTAATTTAAAATTTATAAAACGCAGAAATTTTTTTTGTATTCGGCTCAATGTTATTAATGTGAATTTTGTAAGATGGAGACCAAACTACCGAGTTATATTCCATTAGGCTTCTAACTAGAGATACATATAATAATTTAATGACTTGTATGGAATTAAAGTTTTTGGTTGTTCTTAATACACATGTACACATTGCCGACATTTTGTAAATTCATCGGCGACGCCAGTCATAGAAACTTTAAACATGGCGTCGAAACATTTCGTAATAATGCATGTGTTTTGTATCAAAGCTAGAAACAAAACAGTCAATGAAGAATGACAGGATATAAGAATGAGATCTACAGCAACTGTTTGGTTGTGAGAGAATTTAAAAAATTATTCTAGTTGTGTCCTTTCGAGAATTCAAGAATGATTAGTGGTGATGCGGGTCTTGCAATTTCAGTAGCGTGTGCGCAACAAGTTGTTTGCGACTTAAGTACACAACATGAATATCGGATACTTGCGTAATCCTGTGAAAGAAGGACATTAGTATTTGCTTTTGAGTTTATACCCATATTGAGTAATCTGCTTAGAACTATAGATAAAAGAATCAATATACACATCTACACACTTGAGGATCAAAAACCGGCTTCATAAAGAAAGAATAACATATATTAAAATATTTAAGGACGTCGCGGGAAGACATTTTGCGAACAAATTAACTTATGGAAATTGACACACAGCACGTCTGAACGTTACAGAAATAACAGCAGAAATGAAATTGGTGAGACTGCAGACACCTACAAAATTATGAGTATGCAAAAATATTGTATGTGTTTAGAAGAATGGACGAACAAGCCTAAAATCTTAAATTGCATCCAGTGCGTAAAATGAAACTGTGAGTGAACTGAATTGAGCAATCGTAAACACATAAAAATATTCACGTGCAGATGTTCCGTCTGTTAATACGATGAATTGTACAATAATTTGTCAGATTGCATATTTTAACAATCACGCATAATATGCAAGGTGGCTGGGGGTAAAGTGCATAACTTGTCTTAACCCGTCTGGCTAATTTGTTCGGTTTCATGCCAACTCAGAATCAAGTCAACTCAACACCTCTTTGAAAATTCATTAACCTGACATTTGCACCGCCTGCAGAAAAAAATTTGCTTTTACTTTTTTAAATGCGATTTTAACCCTTATGTATAAATAAACTGTATGAAGGACAAGGTCAGAATCGCTTGCACCAATACCATTCTTAACATAACCGTTGGTTTCATTAATCTAGCTACTCTGGAATATTTTTAAATGAATTTTCTATGACTTGGCGGGTAAATTTTTGCAACTGTCAAAGGTGAAAAATAGAAGTTTTACATTTTCAAATGCATGTAAAGGTCTTTATTTATTTGCAAACTCCTTTGAATTGTGTTTTTTCATGTTGGGTATGTATTCAGATTTGTGTAAAAATAATAAAATTAGTTTATATTTGTACGAATATATTTTTTGACACTTATTTCCAAAATGGGAGATTTTAAATTTTTTTTTTTTAGTTAGTTGGCTATTCTGGAAAAACCTCTTACGATATTATCATGTAATTAATATACATGAATAATAAGATATGTTATCTGGTAAAAAAAAAATATTCCTTCGTTTTTATATGGATATTTGACCAGAAAGCAAGAAGGTAATTTCCGCGCGGTTTTTCGATATACCATCCGACATTCAACAGGTTAACGGCTATAATATTTTTTTTATAATAGCTCATAATCCTAACCTAACTTTAACCTATTTATCCAATTTTTAATATATTTTTTTCATCACTTTTAATGATTTTTCACAGGAGATTCTGAGTTGATTTCATTCTACATTGTCGGGTCAACAATTTGTTCAATAGCAGACTTCATTGAAGTACCTGTAGAACATACTCAGTTTGCCAGCTTTGCGTCTGTGCATCAGAGATGGCAATCGGTCTGTTAACAACGGACTGTCAATCATACGGACCACCCTCCTTTGCACAGAATCAATGTAATACCTTATAGCCACTGATTTCACCTCATTTGACTTCTAACCTAAAATACGAAATAATGCAGAGTGTATGTTACCTTAAGTTTACAGCGAATGAGGTTTGTATTGGACGGTTTCTTGTCTGTGGGATCCATGGCGTCCTTCAGGTCGTCCATGCAGAATATCTCATCCGAGATAAGGTTTTCGGAGAACAGAATGCTGGGGGCGATGTAAGAATATCCTGAAACAAACAAAACTAAATGTAACAAGACAAAATCACGCAAACTTTAACAACTGGAGTGATTTTTTCCATATATTGGCACTATTTTAAATGTCTTCGATTTTCTTTTCGAATAAAAAAGGTAATTATCTCTTTTATTCAGCAATTTTTTTTTTAAATATTTGTAGCTCCCACGCTTGTTATTTTGGACTTAAAACTAAGCCATTGAAATGCTCTATCTATTTTGACCATAGATGTCGCAAATTCAAACTTCGTAGACTATTTTATAACAATGTAAAAAATAATTTTTTTAAATATTTTTTTCAAATAGAATTTCTGATCAGCTGTTTACGATTAAAATGAAGTCCCTTTTTCATAGATTATACACCTTCCATTATCATTACCACAGACAATATACAGAAATGGAAATTATCTATGTTGACTCGAATAAGTACCTCTCACGGCAGTTTCAAAGTAACAAACAAGTAGGATTCGTGCGGTTATAAACTTGACAATTTTTTTATAAATCCTACAAATATGAGATAAACAGTAAAATGTAGGTTATCCTATATCCATTGGCTATATGATAAGTTTTTATGACTCCATGTTAAAATTCGAAGGTACGATTTTTTTTATTGTTGGAAAAAAATTTTAAAAATAATCTTCTGAAAATGTCGAGCAAACGGAGAAAAAAGTTTTAAAATGCACTGTCGCTCCAGTGGTTAATACTTTCTCACTTCTCTTTCTACAAAACATAATGTTGTTTATCTTAACCACTAAGGTTTCGAGCCTATTTTGTCAGAAGGTCAAAATATTTCTATTTTTTTACATTAACTCCACACTCCACCCGAAGAAAATCTTTTTCCTCAGGGCCTATGTCATCTGAGATGTTGTGAAGAGGAAGGAATGAATATTGGTCTTGAAGAGACCCATGTTGTAGGAAGGAGGAAACAAAAATGCCCGCAAATCGTTCCCCAGCCGAGCAACGAGTTGAAGAAGCGACCCATCCTCATGACTGGCAAATCTCAACTGTGTACATATGTTGGGTGCGCGTTTGCGATCAATGACGCTCGTTCCTTGGAACATCTTCCATTGTAATACCGGTAAAAGGAAGCATACCTACCTGACTGCAATCCGCTTGTTAAGAAAGGGAATCTATCAAACAGACCGCCAGTTTCTGCACAGATTCAAGGGTTTTTCAGGAATTTGGGGCTCCAGACCAGAGATGGCTGTCAAATTCAACAGTGGGACGCACTTGCGATTTGTACAGGCTTAGCAGTTGTGTTACTATCTGCAGTATCTGCGGGCCCTGTACAGTACGCCCAGTTTTTGAGAGGCTAACTTAACCTCTAAACGGCCGGAGCCGCGGACTTGCGCGCGGCTTTTGCGCATGCGCGAAAAAAATATTTCGAAATAAAAAAGTTTGACCGCGATTTTGACCCTTCTATGTACAGAATTTGTATGAAAACAAGGTCAGAATCGCTTGCGCCAACATCATTGATGATATAGCCACTAGTTTCATCCATCTGACAACACCAGATTATTTTTAAATGATTTTTATCTGTGGAATCGAAATGTCATTTTTGGCGCAAATTGAAGCTGTCAGTTTTGACGCGTGTTCCTCGACTAAAACATCATAAAACCTATTAATTTACGTAATTAACGCAAGTAATGTTGTTTTGGTGCATAGTTTATTGTTCTAGGAACGTATTTCAGTCAATGAAATATACGATAGCTCAAAATTAATCAACAAAACATTTAATTCAAAATTCAAAATCGTGTTTTGTTACGAAATTTCCGTATTTTTCCTGGAATTTGCGGGCCTTTGACAGGTTAACTCTGGCTTTGATGGGGCCCCCATATCTGAGCTGGTCACTTAGGAGTTACACCAAGCATAGTATCAATGGAAGGTCTGTTGGGAAAATTGCTTCCATTGATGGGAGTAGATTGTCATTTTGACTCCTTTTAGACGTAATCAGGCATGATTGGGTCTTTGAAACATTAAATTCGACTAGGTTATTCTTACCCCAAGAGAAAACACTCTCGAGGTAACCGTCCATTCCTTGCTTCAAAGCCCTCCGAGCCATTGGAGTTTGTGAGCCCTTTGGGGGCTTGTCAAACAAAAAACTATCATGGACTGTACTGTCATCCGCGTAACAATGAATTGGTGCACATGACAAGAAGTCATTGATGTGCAACAAAAGCAAAGTCGGAGACAGAACCGATCCCTGTGGGACGCCATCATTTATCGAATGCGAGGAAGAGGTGAAACCATCAGCAACCGCCTGAATCGACCTCTCCCTCAAAAAGTCGGCAATCCATGTACACAAGGATGTGGGAAGTTCGTAAGAAGGCAGTAGACAAATCCTCGGTGCCAAACCAGGTCAAAGGTCTTGGAAATGTCCAGTGCAACCGTTTGGCTCTCACCAAAATGTTACATGCGTCACATACGCTTGAAGATCACCACACGAGCGGTTCCGCCGGAATCCGTATTGACAGTCGTTAATAATTTTATTCTTCTCGAGGTATGTGAGCAGTTTATCATTGATCACACATTCCATCACTTTTGCGCCAAAGGAGGCAGGTGAAAGTTACCTTTGAAGAGCCTCTCGTGATTGGCGGGCGCCTCAGCGGGCGAGTCCTCGGGCTCCAGCTTGGTGAACTCCTCGCTGAAGTTGGAGGTGTCCAGCTCGCCGGTGATGCGAGGCTTAAAGGGGGCCGGGATTTCCTTACGGGCCAGGGCGTCCCAATCCAGGTTCTACAAACAAAATACATACAAAGTTAAACTAACAGATATGATTAATTGTTTTTGTGTTTCATTCATAGAACCCTTATTAATTTTTTTTTAATTTTACCCTCAGGCCTTGAGCATATTTTGTCGGAAGGTCAGAATATTTCCTCTTTACAATAAAATCCAAATAAATAGAATATTTCTGAAAGCATCTGCAAACTAAAAACTGTTTTTGAAAGGTGATGAAATAAGCTTTCAAATTTTATTATTAGAAATAAACATATAATTTTCGACATATTCATATTTTGAATGCAAATGAAAAAAAGTATAAAAATGGCTCACCTTACGTTTTTCCCAACTAAAATAATTGATAATGAAAATAACTAAAAAAACACACATTTTATTAGAAAAATGTTTTATCACCATAAACGTTATCGTCAACTCTCTTTTTTGTTTCACGTGTGAAAATAATTCATAAAAAATTCCCAGTTTCACAATTTTTAACATTGATTTTTATAAAGGTGTACATTTTACTTATTTTGTGTTTAATTTTTAGTTTTGAATATAAAGCGTGATGTTTTCTCTTTCTAACACTATTTAGTTCATATTTCTCACTATGCTAGACAGCAAATGAGACAAAATGATTTCTATTAGACCTATACGATTTGTTCCAAAAAGTGAACAAAAAGACTTTAAGGGTTAAGAGGGTATTACCAGAGAAAACCAGAAATATGTCATTTTTACATCAGATTTTAGGCTTATTGACTCTTTTCTGCAAAAAATTATAAATGGATTTCGAAAGATTGTTCTTTTATCTAGCATTCGCATGTTTTAAATTTTGAGAAAAAATGTTTATTTTTAGTATAATAAGGTTATACCATAGGTCGTTGGCAGATTTGTTAAATTTTCAAAAAAGATTTGGTATTATACCACACCCATTTCAAATCATATAATCATGCAGTAAAATAAATCAATACATTATCTGGGTATCGCATGTTTTAGAATTTTAATTTTAGTTTAAATAAAATCATTAAAAAATATATTGAAGATTGGTTATAGAATTATACGAAAATTGGTTCGTTTGTGTATTTATTTGCGCACTTACAAACTAAAATATTTCAAATTTTTAACTTAGACATTATTGAAAAATGATAAATACTTATAATCAAAAAATAATTACAAAAAGTACATTATCTTAATAGTGTTATCATCATGCCTTTCAGTATTTTTGGATGTAGGTATAAATTAAAGCAAATTTGGAATGAAATAAAATCGATATTGAGTTATAATTTTCAAAAGCTGGTACGGAGAATAATTAATCTTTCTCATTGTAACTGCCCTGCACGATCGTAAGAACAACTTTCGACGAAATGTGGATTTTCGGCCGTTGGCTGGTTAAACGCTCTTAATGTAAATTAAGTTTAACAATGTTATTATGAAGTACTGCCAAGTATTATTGTAACAGCTGTTTCGGCGTTCAAGTTCATATTCAAACTGTGGCTAAGCCACGTTGAAACCGTTGTCAAAATATGACATATAGATGTGATAGCT
This sequence comes from Limnephilus rhombicus, assembly GCA_929108145.2. Taxonomy (NCBI): domain Eukaryota; kingdom Metazoa; phylum Arthropoda; class Insecta; order Trichoptera; family Limnephilidae; genus Limnephilus; species Limnephilus rhombicus. The sequence goes on along the minus strand of OV815298.1, from coordinate 17,594,842 downwards.
AGCCATCACATCAGAGCACATCACGATACGATACGTCAGACAAATATAAATCTTTTTTTTTAACTTAACGAGTAAAATCTGAAATAGTAATATTTAATTAAATGAAGACAATATTAACGAAACTCAATACTCGATATGATACTCGAACACAGGACCTTCGCATTGACGAGGCGCTCCTCTACCAACTGAGCTAATGTGTCCCTATTCGATTCTGTCATATTTAAATGTATCATATTTCGACTAAGAATTACCAACATTATCTTCATTTTCCTAAAGCATATTTTTATTAGCTGTTATCTTAATGGATAAAAATTTATTCAAAGCACTACTATCCAGATAGCATTTAGTTTGAGTTCGAAACTTGCAAACATACGTAAAGACAGCAGCCAATAAAAATATTAGTAGTAGTAGTTATTAGTTAGTAGTTCTTAATCTAAGTGTGATACAGTTAAATATGACCGAATTAGATAGGGACACATTAGCTCAGTTGGTAGAGTTGCGCCACGGCAAGGTCATGGGTTCGAGTCCCAGACACGACCGTAACTTTTTCTGTTTTTTTTTGTTTTCAGATCTTTGAGAGTTTCACTAATATTGTCTTTAATTAAATATAAATCTGCTGAAGTTAAAAAATAAGCCTGCATCGTTTTTAGAGGCAATATTCATACAAACAAAATGAAATACGTAATAACAACCCGATAATAACATTACTAACAGAAGATTATCAACATGATGACTCTAATTATTTTAATAGTAATATATCTTTGTATCTGCATCCAAAATTAGTCACCTTATTGGTATTGAAAATGCATGTACATCATGTTGTAATCTCATTTCACAATAATTTCTCTACATATTTAAATAAAACGCAAGAAAAAGATAACTAATTTTATTGTTATGGAATATTGTTAAAACTCGCCACTTTTCAATGCATATAAAACAATATTTTTTTCTAATTTGAATAGGCCAATTTGCATGGATTTCATAACGACTTGGAAAAAATCATGTGGATAGATTTTTTAACTAAGATTACGAAAATGTTAGTAAAATTTTTTAGAAATGTAGTTTTTTTTTAAATAAATGAATAAATCCATTATTTGGGCTCCTGGCATCACTACATGAAAATGTCCCATCTCCGAAAATGTTCCTATTAATTTTGTAAAATTCCACTGATTTTTTTATTTTTATATGGCATCACTTTGATTTCAGGCGAATTTTTGAATTCGTTCACTAGATTTATTGTTTGTTCTCTGCGAACTTATCATTTGGTTTGACTTTTTGACAGATTTTATGAAGAGAACCCCATTCATTTTAGATGTCGGTACGTGTTTTAGAGGTATAATGGTTATGGTGCTGATTTTAACAAAATCAAATTTTATAATATTCTTATTATTATTATAATTTACAAGTACAAGTATATTACGTTGGATTTAGTAATATAGACGTTGAACATTGTAATGATTTATGATCAATAAGATGGATCAAGGAAAAAAATATTTATGAGATGTAATATTTTTGGTATGCCTCGTTATTCACCTGTGCCATTAGGGTGTTTTTTTTTTAAAATGATTTTTGGCTTTCTATGTATTTTCGTTTTTTCGCACCTATAAAATTATGTCCCGTCTTTCCGGTTTATAAAAAATGGTCTAATTTTTCGGATTGAAATTTTCAAAAAAATCGCCAGGGTTTCAAAAACACGATTAAAAAAAAAAAAAAATACAAAATGTCTTAGAATATTGCCTAAACCGAAAAAAAAAAATTAAAAATGTGATGCAAGTGGCCTATTGCTTACTAGAGATGGTTAAGGACTATTAACCAGCCAGCGGCCGAGAATTCATATTTCGTCGAAAGATGTTCTTACGATCGTACAGGGCGGTTCCAATGAGAAATATTAATTATTCTCCATACCAGTTTTTGTAAATGATAACTCAATATCGATTTTATTTCATTCCAAATTTGCTTTAATTTATACCTACATTCAAAAATGCTGAAAGGCGTGATGATAAAACTATTAAAATTATGTACTTTTTGTAATTAGTTTTTGATCACAAGCATTTATAATTTTTCAATAATGTCTAAACAAAATAAGAATGTAAAAAAATCTTAAATATATTAGTTTGTAAGACCGTAAATAAATAAACAAAATGAAGTATTTTCGTCACAAAACAAGTGCGCGGATTTTATTTAAATGATTTTATTCAAACTAAAATTAAAATTCTGAAATTCTTTATTGATTTATTTTAGTGCGTGATTATATGATTTGAAATGAGAAATGAGTGTTGTATAATACAAAATTTTGTTTGAAAATTTAACAAATCTGCCAATGACCTAGGTAAACCCTTATTATACTAAAAATAAACATATTTTCTCAAAATTTAAAACTTTCAAATTTAAAAAATTTACTAGATAAAAGAACAGTCTTTCGAAATCAATTTATAATTTTTTTGTGGAAAAGAGTCAATACGTCATAGACATATGAATATTAGTAGACCTGCCCTAAGTGATAGAAGCATATTATTTCCCCTCCCCATACCGGTTCCTTGGAACCGGCTGGGATTGAGAATCTAAAAAATGTGACGTCATCATTCTTCTGCGAGCCAGCGTCGAGTGCTCATCGATGCATTTTACGAAATTACACCGCAAAAAACATGGTTTGTGTTTTGAAAATGTGAAAATATATACTATCACTCGAGATACATGGTGTGTGCTCGTCAATGTTTACGGGGTAAGTAAATTATGAAACATTTGTAAAAGTGTCCAACTAAATATGGCAACAAAATATTTGAATCTGAAAATAAACAAACTTTACTTTGCCGTATTTAGACTATGCAAATTTGTTCAATACGCGGCGAGCAATTCGCGCTCCCAAGTAAAAAGGTCTATTCATTCAAAAGCAGAGTTTACTTTTAAGAACTAAATGGTGATATTATTATGCGAGATGCCTATATACTGTCATATTGAGTTATCGACGAATCACATGCCTCCAAAGTCATCTTCCCGCTCTGCGCCCCGCTGTAGTTGTTGTCTACCCCTCACCTTTATGTTCTGGTCTACTAATATTCATATGTCTATGCAATACGTCTAAAATTTGTTTTAAAAATGACATATTTCTGGTTTTGTCTGGTAATTCCCTATTAACCCCTCAGGCCTCGACCATATTTTGTCAGAGACAAAAATATTTCCGCAGTGCAATAAAATCTTTTTTTTTTACGTTAGCTTCACACTGAGGAAAATAATTTCCCTTAAGGTCTATGTCATCTTAGGGGATGATGTGTGGAGGGGAAGTTCTGTAAAGGAAAAAGGTATGTGAGGGGGGGGGGGTAGGAAAATGGGGGTCAGTGTACAAATTCATCCCTTCAACTGCGGTGCAAAGCGATGGCTTGAGAGATTCTGGCTGGAGAGGTCAAAAGACCTCCTCAAGCAGTCTCTCTTGATCCGGCCCGCCACGCAGTGGGTAGGTAGAAGCAACCACCGCCAATGCTCGGACAAATCTCACCCCATGAATCCGGGCACCTCTGCCAAATCACCAAACATAGCGAACCACTTGGGGTGACCTACAGCAGAGGTTTTGGTTATCCAATAAATGGTTTCCGGGGCAGCAGTACCAGTATGGATAAATTAAATAATACTGAAAAAATTACCTCAAAGAATGGATGCCTCTTTAATTCATTGGCATCGTCCACTCCTCCTCCCAACCTCTTCCGCGGATCTTTCACCAATAACCTGCAAAAAAACACGGTAAGTATTAGTATCAAGCTTTTTGTACAGAAACTGGGCCCACAGACACCCCAGATAGTACACAATGTGGCCCTTGCACGCATCGCAAGTGCACCCTACTGTTGAATTTGACAGCCAACTAAGGTCTGGAGCCCCTCTTCTCTTCTTCTTGTGCCCTGTCCGTTCAACAAACGTTGGCTATGCGGACTTTGTTTACTGTGGCCGGGAACAGCTCTATAATAGACTGGCCAAACTACTCTCGGGTTTTCCAGCCATTAGGTTCTCCTTCTTCCAGGGCCGCGTCTTCCGGTAAACTTTCCCTGCATTATGAGATGCAAGATATCATATTCAGTTCTAGCCCAAAATTCTCACAAGTCTTCACTACTTGATTCAGCAGAAGAACCCTTGACTATGAAGAAAAAAGCGGTCTAATTAATAGATTCCTCTGTCTTAACCAAGGAACCCGTTAAGAAAATGGAATTTGTTTTAAATCGATATATTTTCGAAAATAATATGAACATTTGAATGAATTTTTGAAGTGAAAACTTCTTCAGCACCGTTGTGATTTGAAACTCGATGAAAAAAAATATAGTGACACTAAAAAGAGGCCAACACATCAGGAGCGGTCCCTTCATACATACTGTGGATGCGGCGCTTCCCTTTCTTTTTAAGCGTATAATCAGCTCAGCTCTTACTAATATCCAGAACTTGGCTGAATTCAAAAGAGCTTTAAAAACAAACTTATTTAAAAAATCATACCTTTCATGAATTTTAACTCGCTTTCAAGCCATGTTCCTCAAGTTTCTGGTAATTGTTTGGTTTCGATTACCTCCTTAAGCGGCCTACACACGACACTGCATTTAGTCACTGCGGCAGTGACTGCAGAGAGGGTGGAGTTAAGCGAACTAGCGCTTTCTCGTTCTAGCGGCCCTTTAACAAACGAGACAGCGCTAGTTTGCTCAACTCCACGCTCTCTGCAGTCACTGCCGCAGTCACTACATGCAGTGTCGTGTGGAGAGCCCATTACTATAGTTTTATGTGCACTCTGTTATTATTATTTCTAAACGTAAACTGCCTCTAATTCTTTATTATAATTTAGTTTTAAGAATTCTTGTTGTTAATATTGCTCTTTAGGAATTGCTTTGTATAAACTGTATATTCTTTGTTCCACATTATTTAATCAATTCTGTATTTTGTAAGGACTCGTAAGGAACACTACAGGATTAATTTTAAATTTATTATAATTAAGCGAACTTGAAGTGAAATATCACAAAACTGCGCTATATAAATACTACGTTATTATTATTATGTTAAACTCGCCCCTCCCCCACTTCCCTCCAACAACTGACGCACTATCCCACTCTAATTTACTGTCTCTTTCTTTCACAATTTGTATATATATATATGTGTATTTTCCTGTATTTGTCAGTATTTTTTATATTCAGTCCTGATGATGGTAAGGAGGTACCGAAACCGGTAGACGGAGATAAAAATAACAACAAAGTGACGTAAACAAAGTATTTTCTTTTTATTTCTATAAAAAAAGCTTTGAGTTTATTTTTTTCTAGCCATAAACAGCAATAAATAGTACAATTTAGTGACACCGTCCCAACCTCAGTGGTGCTCAGCGGCAAAAACAAAAAAACGCAACACGCGGACCGTACCGAAATACATAATAACAACACCATTCTCGATGCTAGTGTGTCAAATGTCGCGTAAACACACCAATACCAGCAACAGCGGATTGTCTGCTCCATTCCGCATCCATGATGTCAGAAAAAGTTTGATAATTGCGCATGCGCGTTTAGTTCTGCCTGCCGAGTTTTGCCTGAAGCAGTATAATACGCATTTGATGGGAGCATCCAGCGCGCAGAAAACGACTTTAATGCACGTAGGCATATTGCACAGAATAGCATAACAAAGCGTATAGATTAATTCGGTACGTTTAGAGAATTTGTTCGTGCAACCATTTTGACAATTTGGCTTGAATTGATATGTTAAATATCTTTCGAATATCTATTTAATTAATTTAATTTTAGAACTGTAATAATTGATGTGAAGCATAAAGGGATTTATAGAGCTAATTTGACAAACTATTTTTGTCAGCAAACGCATCTTGTTCGTGGGCTAATCTGTAGGTATTTATATTTGATATTAGGTAGGTATATACTTGAGCATCCCTTGTACAAAAAGTCACCGACCGCTACTGCAACACATTCATCTATAGGATTTAGCCTGCGAGAGAATGAGATTATATAATCGGTCTCCTCTTCGTGCAGTGCTTCATAGCCTCCCCACTCTTGTCTACTTTAGCTTTCTGAAGGTTTCACTTCTACCGCGTGTGAACTGCAGACAATTTTTTTTATATAGAACTCACCACACCCCAACTATAAAAGTATTGTCCAAAATTATAACCTACTTCTTAATAGGATTCCATTAACAGAAGTCATGGTGGGTATTATTGTTTAAATTCAATTTTTAACCTCACTATTTATTTTTGTTGTTTGTTTTTGGGGTATTATGCCGTGTTACGCTACCTCCTCCTTTAGCCAACGTTTCGGACAGCGTTACAGTGTCCATCATCAGGGCAGATGTGTAAATGTTAGTGGTAAAGTGTGTGCTTAAGTAAGCCTTTGAATCAATACCGTGTTGCCAGCTCCACTCCACTGCAAGCTGGAATTACAGTAAACTTGAAGATGGTTTTCTGCATTTAGCTTTGGTGTAGCCGTCAATTACAGGATACCAAGAACTATTGAGCTTAGCTCCGTCGTCTCTATTAATGTTAATAGGATTTTTATGAATTTCAATTGCCTCTGTAATTAGGCGTGCTCTATAAGTTTTGGGTCTTCCCAGGACTTCAGGAACAAATCCAAAATAATGGCCGGCTTCAATTAAATGCTCGGCGATTGCCGATTTGTCAGGGTGGCCAAGTTTACACGCTCGAAAGTGTTCCGATATCCTTTTAGAGATCGTCCGCTCTGTTTATAATACCCCAAAAACAAACAACAAAAATACTTTTGGCCGTGAAAATCTAAAATCATATCTCACTATTTATTTATTTATTTTAAGTCAGTGTTGAGCCATTTAGTGACATTTTATGTGTAAAAAATAAATGTATTTAGAAAAAAGTTTTCACTTTGGTACAAAATCATCACAAAAAAAGAACAATTTGCGCATCACCAGTGCCAAAGCATTTTTTTTTTTAATAAAATATTCTTCCACACAAAAGACAAGGAAAGATCAAAGTCTTGCATCATTTACAAATATATTTATATGAGTTTTTGTTGTGATTTAAGTATATCTTTTTCAACTGAGGTGACGATTATCAACAAAGGGGCCATGTTCTCACCTATTGATGAAGTCAGCCACTCTGGGCTCCAGGCTGTCGGAGTTGGGCAGGATTCCCCGGAGAATGCGGCGACTGATGTCCTGCTGGGTGTTGTTGATCCCGTCCACCGTGAAGGGGGAGCCACCAGTCAGCAGCTCGTAGGTAAGGACTCCCACGGACCACCAGTCCACGGCCTGGAAGAAAGAAGATTAAAAAAATATTAGTAATCGTAAATTTAGGAAGAAATACATTACACAAGGTATTATATAGTGTTTTTTTTTAGATGTTTGGTTTTTAAACTGGCAACATTGTTTCTACAGACTGTCAATTTGACAATTGATAGTTGTTTTATAGTCAGTATGTTTTGCCATTTCACCATGAATAGACCGAAGTCAGAACAGCGCTTGCTGTGCCAAGTGGTTCGCTATGTTTGGTGATTTAGCAGGGGTGCCCGGGTTCATGGGGTGAGGTTTGGCTAGGTCTTGGAGGCGGATGACCAGGACATACTGAACCCCAGATTCCTACCCACCCCTTAAACCCTTTTCCTTCCCAGAACTCTCCTCTCCTCCCTTTCCTTAAAAAAACCCTCAAATTTATTTTATAGCGTTTATTTTTTTATTTAATTTATTGCAGGAAATATTTGGTGTTGACACAATTTCACATAATGGACCTGTGAACTGGCCTCCACGATTGTGTGATCTCACACCATTAGATTACTTTCTTTGGGGGTTTGTGAAGTCACTGGTCTATGCTGATAAACCAGAGACGTTGGACCATTTGGAAGTCAACATTCGCCGTGTTATTGCCGATATCTGGCCCCAGTTGCTCGATAAAGTTGTCGAATATTGCACTTTACCATTGCGCTTCATTCCAGCTAGCCGTGGCGCTCAAGCCCGAAATCATATTTAAACAATAATGACATAAAATTATCTATTAAATAAAGCCAATATCATAGATATTAACATTATTTTCATGTGTTTGTTTTTCATTATGTATACCTCTAAAAAAAACACTCTTTACAATACATTGTTAATAACTCAGGTACGCCTCATATATCATATGTATGTCTAATAATGCTACATTGTCGTGTAAACAAGCTTATGGGTCCAAGTGGCTAAGGTCATTTCACAAAAATTCTCCAGCCCTAAAAAGTCCTACATTCTCCAGTCTTTCCAAATAAATATTAACTCTACTTTTGCCACTAATCTTTTAATAAATATAATACTAACAGTGATGGGAGTAGCAAATGTAAAATCTTGCAATGTCCAATGCTTTAGTATTGGTATCTATCTACCCTGATGTATGGCAGTGAGGCATGGAACTGGCAGTGGAAGGATGAAAGTAGATCGAATGCTGTAGAAATGAGATCACTGAGACGTATGTATGGTAAAACCATCTATAATTGTGTGAGAAACGTGTAGATCCGCAAAGAATGCAAGGCTGATGTAAGCGTAATGAGTAAGATTAACGCTCATGGTTTGGGCATGTAGAGCGAATGAACAAGGAAAGGAGTGTAAGGAGAATATATGACGGAAATGTGAATGGTAGAAGAAATCGGGGACGTCCGAGAAAGACATGGCACGACCAAGTGAATCAGATACTTGAGTCGGGCCATGTCAAGAGTTAGAATAATAGAAGAGCATGTATGAAACGATGTAGGCAAGGAGCATGTGCAAAGACCGAGTTGTTTGGCGGTCCGTTCTCTCTGCCTACCCCTGCGGTGAAATGGTGTGATGGTTAGTTAGTTTTCCAGTGTTGTGAAATAATGTCTCAAAGAGACTCCCTCAACCATTCTCCCCGATCCGCCCTGCCAGGCAACTGGTGGGCAGATTCATTCGCCACCAAGACCTGGACAAATCTCACCCCATGAACCCGGGCACCCTGCTAAGTCACCAAACGTAGATAACCTCTGGGGGTGACTTATAGCAAGAGTTTATGAAACATTTGTTCAATAAAATAGTATGAGTTTTTTTTTTCATTATCAATAAATTTTAGTTAGAAAAAACGTTAAATTTTGAAAAACGCAACCATAAAAAAGTTAAATGACTCTTTAACTTTTTTATGGTTGCGTTTTTCAAAATTTTTATATAATGTTTATTTCAAATTATGAAATTCTAAAGCGTATTTTATCAGCTTTCAAAAACAGTTTTTAGTTTTCCGATATGTTCAGAAATATTCCATTTGTTTGCAATTTAATGTAAAGCGGAAATATTTTGAACCTCTGACAAGACATGACCGAGGCCTGGGGGGTTAATACATAACAGGGGTTAATAACCGGGACCAAAACCCACTGAAGAAGAAATTCTAAACTTCCTCAAAAATACAAGAAGAGACACAAACACAATAAATACTTAACCCTACTAACAAAACAAGAGATAAATGGAATTCTTTAGAGGAGGCCTTCACCTTCACCTGAGAGAGGGGTTCTTGCTTATGAAAAATTTAAGATACCTACTTACATTTTTAGTAAATAGCATTAATTATACTGTTTCTAACTTTTTATAACTCTGTAACATACCTACTTGCAAGAAATAAAATCTTTATTATTATTATTATAATAACCGGGAACCATAATGCGCCTCGTAATAACGACCAACTGTCGGATACAAACAAAATAGAGTGTGTAAATGATGATAGAACCTTGTATAATAGAAGATTATTTAAAGTGCTCCATGATAGAACTTAGTCATACATACATCTATGAAAATACAACACAGATGGTCCTGAAAATTATTTTGGCTATAGAAAATAGCAAAAGAAATGCTTTGGCATTCAAATTTCATTTTTGAAAAAATGTCAGAACCCTATCCAAATGAGATGACGATTTGCAAATCAATGGATTTGTCACTGAAAATGTTCACTTTCACTGTCAGTAGGTCACAGGTAATAATGAAGCAGCGAGTGCGAACGAGACAGATATAGGTAACATAATAAACTGTATCACACCGATACCTCGTCAGTCTGTCGCATAACGGTATAATTTATTTAAATTTAGAACACTGCTAAAGTAGGTCTTCTTGTAAAAAAAACATTATGGCATTTTTTTATTATTTAGAAGCAGGATAGACTGGCGTTTTACAATCGGTAATACGCGTTTTCATCCTGCGACAAAATATCCCCGACAGAATATCCTCCCGACAAAATATCCTCCCAATAAAATATCCTCACGACAAAATATCCTGCCGACCAAATATTCTCCGAAAATATCTACTAAAACCACTAAAACCTTACCTTACCTAACTTTACAGGATGTCTGTAATATTTTTGTCCCATTTTACTAGTTTTGAACAATAATTTATTGTCTTTACAGGATGTCTGTAATATTTTTGTCCCATTTTACTAGTTTTGAACAATAATTTATTGTCTTTACAGGATGTCTGTAATATTTTTGTCCCATTTTACTAGTTTTGAACAATAATTTATTGTCTTTACAGGATGTCTGTAATATTTTTGTCCCATTTTACTAGTTTTGAACAATAATTTATTGTCTTTACGGATGTCTGTAATATTTTTGTCCCATTTTACTAGTTTTGAACAATAATTTATTGTCTTTACAGGATGTCTGTAATATTTTTGTCCCATTTTACTAGTTTTGAACAATAATTTATTGTCTTTACAGGATGTCTGTAATATTTTTGTCCCATTTTACTAGTTTTGAACAATAATTTATTGTCTTAACAGAATGCCTGTATTATTTTTGTCCCATTTTTTTGTTAGGTTAGGTTAGGTGAGGTTAGGTTATGTAGATCAGGCTAAGTTAGGTTATGTTAGGTTAGGTTAGATTAGGTTTTAGTAGATATATTGTTGGGGGATGTTTTGTTTGTAGGATACTTTGTCGGTTATATTTTGTCGCGGATGACAAGTCGCGCGGAACCTTTTCAATCGCTATCATATACATCTCAACCTTGCTCTTTCGCATCTCTTTCCCCTCCCCATCCCTTCAGCCATGAGATGGGAAGGCTGATAAAGATATTGAAAGAAGGGTAAATGTAGGTAACTCTATTAATGGAGGACTGGATGCCGTTGGCGCTAATAAAAAACTGTCAAAATAAGCTAAGCTAGCAGTCCACAATGGAGTGCTGGTACCTACCCTAATGCATGGCAGTGGGGCATGTAACTGACAGAGGATGGATGAACGTACACTGAATGATATGTGTGGTAAAACCAGGTATGATCATGCGAGAATGTGGTGATCCGCAAATAATGCAAGGCTAAAGTAAGATTAAGAAAGAGACCGTTAGATGATTTGGGCATGTAGAGCGAATGAACAAAGAAAGGAGTTTTTTTTTACAGTGAATACCGCACAAGAATCTCAACTGCTCCCGTCTGGAGCCAGTGAGACTATGGCATCCCCAATTGGGGTATGTTGTGAGGCTGAGGGTAGTGGGGAGGGGAAGGAAGTGGGGAAGAGGAAGGTTGGGAAGTATCTGGCTATTCAGATCTGGTCACCAAACACGGCTAAAGCCATTTTCAAGCAACGTTTCAATTCTGAATGGTGGTCTTACACCAGAGCGATACTGATAGTATCTTCCACTCTTGGAACATGCCGAAAATATACTATTTATTATTTTAAATTAATTAATTGTGAAATAACACAAATTAATCAAATAAAATTTATTTGCCACGCCGGGATTCGATCCCGCGACCTTCGCGGTGTGCGAGTCAAGAGCCTTAGCGCTGGACTACGCTGGCCGTCAAAGTAGAGCGAATGAACAAAGAAAGGAGTGTAAGAAGAATATATGATGCAAAAGTGAATGGTAGAAGTCGGGAACGCTAGAGAAAGACCTATCAGTCAAGTGAATCGGATTAGTTTTCAGTATTTGAAAATGTCACAATAATATGCAGTCACTTACTCGAACAGGAAATTTTGTTTAACTTACGAAAAATGACACATACCTAACACCTGCGTGTATAAAATAGATGAATAAAAAAAATATTGTTTCCTACTTTTGTGGGGAATTTTTCCTGATTTATTTTTATTTATTCTGCAAATTCAGAAATATTGAAAAAAAAGACCACACTCATTCATTACTCATTGCAGTAATAATTAAAAATGCGCTATAAAAACCAACAAATATTTTCCAACGAATGATAAGTAAAATGTTTTTTACATTGGCTCCACATGGGAGGCAATGACGAAAATAATTCCCCTCAGGACCGATGTCATCTTTGGGGATGCTGTGTGGAGGGTCTGTTTAGGAAAGGAAGGAGAGGAAGTTCTGGGGAGGAAAAGGGTATGAGGGGTGGGTATGGCTGGGGGTCAGTGTGTCCAGGAGTGACGGACGTATGAATCCATCTCAATGCTGTGCAAGGTGATATTCCGAGAGTACAGCTGGAGAAGTCAAAGAGACTCCCTCAACCATTCTCTCCCGATCCGGCCTGCCATGCAGCTGGTGGGAAGACGCATCCGCCGCCAAGACCCGGACAAACCTCACCCAGCTCCACACAGGAGAGGAGGTCCTGAGAAAAATAATTCCCCTCAGGGCCTATGTCATCTTAGGGGATGCTGTGTGGAGGGTCTGTTTAGGAAAGGAAGGAGAGGAAATTCTGAGAAGGAAAAGGGTATTAGGGGTAGGTATGAATCTGGAGGTCAGTGTGTCCAAGAGTTGCGGAAATACGAATCCATCCCTCCCACTGCGGTGCAAGGCGATTTTCGAAGAGAGTCCGGCTGGAGAAGTCAAGGGGACTTTCTCAATCATTCTCTCCCGATCCGGCCTGCCATGCAGCAGGTGGGCAGACGCATCCGCCGCCAAGACCCGAACAAACCTCAACCCATGTACCCGGGCACTCTGCTAAGTCGCCAAACGTAGCTAACCACTTAGGGTGACCTATAGCAGAGGTGTTGGTTATCCAATTAATGGCTCCCAGGGGGTCGGTGGTACTCATACCCGCCTCCCAAATGGTATCTATGTTCTGTTATATATTTATATACGGTGAGGAGAAACTCGTAGTTCAAGCGGGAAACATTTGGAGAAAGTACGTTGTTTGGTATAACTTTTTTTGATATGCAGTTAAATATGACCGAAGGACATAGGATCTAACGAACGCTAAGGTCATGGGTTTGATTCCTTCATGTGATCGTAACTTTTTCTGGTACAATTTGAGGTTTTACGCATTAAGATGAAAACCAGGTCATTTGAACAATAGGTATTTTACAGAAAATACCTAAATAAAATCATCAAAGTCGTGGTCTTGTATTTCCCGCTTTTCTCCTGCAAAACCGGACCGATTTTAAAGATTTTTTTACTAACTGTATTAGAAGAAAATACTCTATGTCTGTAGGTTTTGTTTTTTATAAAAATAAATTGTCTAGTTTGTGTACGGAACGCCTGTTGATGGCGTTCAAACCAGGTAATTTTACGATTTTTAGAGTCTTTAACTCCTATAAGAAGTAACTCTACGACGACCTCCGTAGTCCAGTGGGTAAGACTCTTGACTCACAATCCGGAGGTCGCGGGTTCGAACCCGGCATGCGCAAATAAATTTTATTTGATTAATTTGTGTTTTCACAATTAATTCATTAAAAATAATATATAGTATATTTGCGGCATGTTCCAGAGTGGAAGATACTATCAGTATCGCCCTGGTGTAAGACCACCATTCAGAATTGAAACGTTGCTTGAAAATGGCTTTAGCCGTGTTTAGTGACCAGATCTGAATAGCCAGGTACTTCCCAACCTTCCTCTTCCCCACCTCTTTCCCCTCCCCACTACCTTCAGCCTCACAACATACCCCAATTGGGGATGCCATAGTCTCACTGGCTCCAGACGGGAGCAGTTGAGATTCTTGGGCGGTATTCACTGTAAAAAAAAAAAAAAAACTTATCAAAAAAGCAAAACGTACCAACACACTAGTGGTCGATTTTCGATATCTATATTATATTAAAAAAAAAACGATCGTGCTTTAGACCACACGACTGAAGTAAAACTACAAGACAAACCTCACCCAATGAACCCAGGTATCCCTGCTAAGTTACCAAGCGTAACGAACGGGGTGACCTATGACCCAGGAGTGACATGACATTGGGGTGAAATGTAACCATGGGGTGACCTACGATCTTGAGGTGACCTACGACCTCGGGGTGACCTACGACCTTGGGGTGATCTACGACCTTGGGGTGACCTACGATCTTGGGGTGACCTACGATCTTGGGGTGACCTACGACCTTGGGGTGACCTACGATCGTGGGGTGACCTACGACCTTAGGGTGACCTACGACCTTGGGGTGACCTACGACCTTGGGGAGACCGTCCTTATCACTCCCCAAGTCAAGCGTGCGTAAAGGCCCGACCGTTCGCCTAGCAATCGATCACCATTCGCATCGATTACCTTTCGCATGACATTTTTCGTAACAATCACCACATTTCGTAACGCATTCACCAGCTTACCCCCCAAGTCGGGCGTGGGTAAAGAAGTTTTATTTCAAAAATATTTGCACTAGAGTCAAAATCCAGAGAGATTTGCAATTTGGGAGGCGGGAATGGGTACCGCCGCCCCGGGAACCTTTATTGGATAACCAACACCTCTGCCGTAGGTCACCCCAAGTGGTTCGCTACGTTTGGTGATTTAGCAGGGGTGCCCGGGTTCATGGGGTGAGGTGTGTCTAGGTCTTGGAGGCGGATGACCAGGACACACTGAACCCCAGATTCCTACCCACCCCTTAAACCATCTTCCTTCCCAGAACTCTCCCCTCCTTCCTTTCCTTTAAAAAAACCCTCCACACAGCATCCAAAGATGACATAGGCTCTGAGGGAAATTATTTTCCTCAGGGCCTATGTCAAAAAAAAAAGATAATTGGGGAATACGCCTGTATGGAGGAGGCGTCTTACTAATATCTACAAGAATTCCAAAAACTGAACAAATCGGACTAATATCTACGAGAACCAAAGTAAGGACGAATATCTACAGCTCAAATTGCTGACTAATATCTATGAGAACCAAAGCGTGGACGAATATCTACAGCACTGGCAGAGGTTGGGTTAGGTTAGGTTATTTACTACGTAATTGAAGTAATTTATGCTTTTCCGTACAACCTCTTGCTCAGCTGCCCTCTGTAGATATTAGTCCAACCTACGCTCCATAGATGTTAGTCACCACTGGGACCGCCATAGATATTCGTCCGACCTTAGCTCTGTTGATATTAGTCCTCACTCTGAAGTTCATAGATATTAGTCCAACATATGAGCTGTAGATATTCGTCCGACATACAGGCTGTAGATATTAGTAACTGGAGTCTGTATGGACAAAACGCCGCCCGGTTTCCTCTCAAGTTAAAATAAAAATAAAAATAAAATAATACTTTCCAATTAATTTTTAAATAACGTATTACCAAAACCAAACAAGAATTTATAATAAATGTTTTAAAACAAACAAATTAAAAATTTCTTATAATGTACAAGAAATTAATTCTATTTAATTAAGCTGTAAAAATGTATCCGTTTTTCATAATGTGACCTAAAAGCAACAAACGGAAAAACCACAAAAACCAAACAAACTCAAAACTCTGTGAACCACCAACGAAAATTCTAATACAAAACGCTCGAAGCATCCATTGAGAATTCTCAATAAAATCATCGCGTAATTCTACCCAAGGTAAAGGGACGAGTTACGTAAGTGCATTTTAATAAAAACTTCGCGTTCTCGCATACAGATTTGTCGCAGAACTCGCGTAGGGCACGTGGAATACTTGATAATGCTATGTTGTGCTTCGGCCCAAGGTAAAATGTATGCGAGAATCGCACGACCCAGTGACCTACATACTAAAAAATATATTATCTCTTATACTGAGCGCATTGCGAACCAACGTAATATCTCTGTACACCAATGAACATACATAATTCCTAGAAATGAGTGCTGTTAGACACTATTCTCGTATTTATTTTATTGCCCCGGTGAAAGTCAAAAGAAATTAAAATAAAATAAAATCAACACGTAAAAAATTTATTTTGTTATTATATTTTTATTTTTAACCACTGCAGCGATTTCGGTCGAAAAATGGACAACTTTTATTTTTCTGCGATTGATTTCGGTCCAAAAATGGACCACATTTTCCTACCACTCGTAAAACATTTATTGTAATTATTTAAAACATTTCCTTGGCCAGCCGTTTATTTTAAGGGCCCGCAACCCGGATTTGTACCTACCTATTTATTACATATTTCTCTTAAACACGATAAGTTTTAAAGCTCTTAAAAATATATGTTATTCTTGAAGATAATATCTAGACTTTGCCTGCGCCGAAACGCAAATTACACAAAATTCCCTCGATAGAAAAAAATCGCAAAGTATGCTCCAAAAATTATTATTAACACGTTTGTTTCAGTTATTTTACAGGTTGTATGTATGAAAAATTCACAGTGTTTCATTAAATGCTGTTTAAGCTAGTGCCCGCGAGGTTTTTGCTCTGTTTCAAACGAGTCATGTTTTATTAAACATTTTCGCAATTTTCGCATCGATTTTGTCGCTGCAATTGTTAGCGCTCTCCTCCAACATTCGTATCTCTCCATCTTCTTCTTTTCGGGCCCGGTGGCAGAGCCTTAAGACGAAGCTATTGAAATGCTTTATCTATTACTAGCTAACCCGGCCACGCGTTGCTGTGACTAATAAAACACAACGTCATCTACTGGATGGTTATCTAACCTTTATAACCACCGCCGTCTTTGAGTTTATCGCGAAGAGACAGACAGATGCCGCGGAGGACTTTAATTTATAATACGTAGAGATGGTGTGAAAGATTATAATAATGTGCATGAAATGCTTGGGGTAACTAACGTATTTAAGTTAATGAGGATTAATACTGAATCCGTCTAAATAACTTTTCAATTACCGCAATGTACGTGACCATTTTTTAGAAGATAGAATGTGTACAGTAAGCTATCCGTAAAAGCTTCGCGGACTTTTTTGTAGATCTATAAAAGAGGAATATTCCACCATGCATTGTTTTGTTATATCCCCAAAGGATTAGGCAGCGTTTTCGATGAAAGCTACCAGGCGGCTTGACGTTTTCCGACACTTCTAACAATTATCGATATGTTTCAACCAATTTACACAAATCCTTGACAAATTTCATACCTAAACCTTCCTCACGAAACACTCCATCTATTGGAGAAAGCCGCATGAAAATCCGTTCAGTAGTTTTCGAGTTTATCGCGAACAGACAGACAGACAGACGACGCGGAGGACTTTAATTTATAATATGTAGAGATGACCATAGATGTCGTAAATCCGAACTTCGTAGACTATTTTAGAACAACGTTAATAATAAATTTAAAAAAAAAAAAAATTTCCGCCGAATTTTTGAACAGCTGTTTACGGATAAAATTTAGTCATTTTTCCATAGATATGTACATTTCATTATCAAGTATACCACAGACAATATACAGAAATCGAAAATATTCAATGTTGACCCGAATAAGTTTCCCTCGCGGCAGTTTCAAGTAAAAAAAAAACAACCAGGAATCGCGCGATTATAAACTTTACGAATTTTTATATTTTTTTATAAATCCTACAAATATGAGCAAGGGAGTTATATGGTGTGGTAGCCCTCTATCCCCCATCCATGAAGAAGGTTCTCGTTTTTACCTGAAGGGCGTGCTTTTGAAGATGTAAGGGCTGAAATTTTCGCCTTCTGGAAATTTCTAGAACATTCGAGGGCATTCCACAACATTCGAAAACATCCCGGGTAAAATCTTGCAAATCATAAAGTCATCTGAAGTGTTGTGAGAACAGAAAAATCAGAAAGGTAAGGCGAAGGTCCCGGGTTCGTATCCCAGATAAGACCGTATCTTTTTCTGGTTTTCTGTTCTCAGATTTTCGATTGAGTTTAGCTAATATTGTCTTCATTTAATTAAAAAAAAAATTACTTCAAATTCACATAGGAGGTCCGGAGGAATATACTTTCCATCAGTGCCTATGTAATAGTTGTGTAAGCTTTGTAGATGGTCTTTTAGAGGAGAGGAAGTCTTGAAGAGATCCATGTTGTAGGAGAGAGGAAACGTTACCGTGTACATATGTTGGGCGCGTGTTTGGCGTGTTTCCTGTCTATGCACCGGTGCCGAGGGGATCAATGACGCTAGTTCCTCGGAGCATCTTCCATTGCAATACTGGTAGAATAAGGACAGCATTCACACCCAACGCCTGTGCTCCAAGGGTTGCAATCCGTTTGCTAAGGCGATACATAACCACGTTAATCGGGGGTTTGCCCGAGGCTCACATTTTGATTTATTTCGGCGAATTCGTAATTGAATTATCATTTTTATTTCCTTGCCTCACAAGAGATGCGAGTTATTCATATTTAAGATGAATAAAAACAGTACGTTGGCATATTTTTTTAACGTACAATGCCTTTAAAAAATTATAGCTCACCGCTAACTTTAGTTGTACGACAACTGATTTGATTTTTCTAGACGATGAATTAATAACTTCGGGAGGTATTCATTTAGAAACATCTTAAATATTAGTAACACGTTCTTCAGAATTAATTAAAATGAACCCGGCGGAAAGGTCGAATCTCCAGGCCGATAAATTCGACCGTACGTCCGTCCAATACGCCGTGCCGCGGGCGCGTATCTGTTTACATACTTTCTTCACTTACGTCGTTAAGATTCCCACATTATTTTTCTTCTTCTTTTTTTCTTTGATACGGAAAAATCGACAGTAGGTCTGTCCAATACACGGGTCGCGAGTCGCAATTTGTATACACGGCTTCTTTACTTACGTCGTTAACATTCTGAATATATTTTAGGGTATAGTGTCATCTTTAAGGAAAATCTATCAAACGGACCATGACCTATGACAGAGGTGCTGGTTATCCGATAAATGATTCCCGGGGCGGCGGTACCCAAACTTGCCTCCTAAATTGTAATCACATAAAAAAATTAAATCAAACAAACGATTATTATAAGCAATAATTATCAGCCTGAAACACTCATCTACATACATTGAAAAATCTTCCGAGAAAAGATACATGCCGCCAACGGGACTTGAACCCGTCTCCTTCTGATTGCCGGTCAGGTGCTCTACCACTGAGCTATGTCGGTTTATCTAATACCCGCCAAATAATAATAATAATAAATAAATAGGTACCTCATTAATTTGTAAAATCGATAAGAATTTACAATGAAATAATTAAAAAAAAAACAAATAATTTTGTTTAAATTGCAAATGGGGAAATTCCAATGAAATTCCCATGAAATTTACAAATTAATTAGATATTTATTTATTTATTGTTTGCCACATTAATGAGTTGCCATTGGGATGTACATTGATAACTACTTTATCACTATAAACATTAACATAATTAAAGTAAATTAACAATTAAAATAAGTTTATCCCTGTCTGTAAAAATAATATTATTACTATCGTAATAACAAGGATAAAACCCGCAATAATTAGCGATAGAAAAAATAACTTAAAACTGTATTACCGGAGTCATTATTATTTTTTAAATTATGTGATTTTAAAAAAAGACCAGAGAACAAATACAAAAAAACCTCGTCTTTACTTCGAAATAAGAGATATGAAGATATAAAATAGTGTGAAACCTTCAAAAAACTAAAGTAGACAAGAGTGGGGAGGCTACGAAGCACTTTTTTATCAATGTGAAAGATGATTTTTTTTAATATTTTTATCGTCGAATTACAGTAGTGCACCTTTTCCCGTACGTTCGGTCATCTTATTAGTATTTGTGTTTTCTTCTTCGGAGTCTCTAGATGTCGCTTTCTTTTGTGTTTTGTTTGCCTGTTCAATTTGGAGTGGTAGGAACATTGGATATTGATTTTACAAAAATTAAAATACATAAAAATACTAGCTGACCCGACTACCGTTGTTCTGCCATATAAATTATTTCTAGTGAATATTTTGGTTAAATAAAAAAATAACGAATGTGTTCTAAGTGTGTGGGGATGTGATCTATGACAGAAAGAGGAATGGAGCGCTGTAGACGATGACCGCCGATAAAAACAAAAAACACCAACTAAAGTAGGAAAATGAAATAAAGAAAATCAATATGAATTTCTAAGAGCAATTGAGTGTACGATATTTTTTGTCAGTCCCACTTTAGCCAACACAAATAAAGCTCGACGGTTTGCCCACGCGAGAACATGATGCCGAATGAAATATCAAAATGACGCGACTCTTCTCGTGAATGTCGATGTAGGTATTTTTTGATGCCAAATAAAAAAAAAATAAAAATAAAAAATTGTCAAAAATATATAATTTTCTTTTTGTGGGTAGGGACACCCTAATCACCTAGCCCAGGGGTCGGCAAACTTATTAGCCAAAGAGCTAAATATGTACATTTCAACGATTCAAAAAAAATTTGGGAGCCAAATCTATTTAATGAAATAATTAAAAACACTTTGTTTTTACCACAATAAACTTTATTTAAAAGTCAACATGTTTCAGGAACGATGTTCCCTTCATCAGGACATAAAATGTACTAAATACTAAATGATCAAACATAGAACGGCGTGGGTAGAAATGGAAGTAGTGGGGGAGGAGAAAGGTGGAAAGGGGAGGTGCTTAGAAGATCAACAAGAGGGAGGGGGGGGGGGGGTGGAAAGGGGGTGCTTAGAAGAACAAAGACAAAAAATTACAATGGAAATATGTTTAAGATAGGGTTACTCACAAAATTAATTTGATTGTTAATAATATTTAAATTTCTATTGACATTTTTCCTAATTTCTAATATTTCTAAAAGATCTAAGTGAAAACCACTAACGTTACCAAATCTATTTATTCATTTAGAAAACATTTATTATATACGGGATGTTCAGAAAGTAAGTGTACTGTGACCATTACGGACTGTGGTTATTTGTTTTTTGGGGGTTGGTAGCACTGAGTGGTAGGAGGGGGTCTCCCGACCAGAGCGAGCATCGAAGGAACATTGTTGTACGTAAATTCACGTTGTAGTATCCAGTTGAGTGAAGGATGTCGGCAAAAATCCCGCCAAGTACTATGATCCGTTTTTTACTCACGAATAAGGAATAACACTAACAAGAAAAAAGGTGAGGATTTCTGAGCTCTAATGTGAATGGAAATGATAGTGGGTGACTCATTACACGCCTGGGAAAAAAACGTCGTCAAAGTGGCGTCACACCAATTTCCCCTCTGCCAAAAAATTCAAAACCACAATTTCAGCCAAAAAAATTATGGCCTCACTGTTTTGGGACCGAAAAGGCATCATTTTGATCGAATTTCTGCCCCAGGTGGAAACCATCAATGCACAACGATAATGTGACACCTTAAAAAACCCAAAAGGAGCATTCAAAACAAAAGGAGGGAAATGCTGACTAGAGAAGTGTGCTTGTTTCACGAAAACGTCCGACCTCACACAGCCTTAGCCACCAATACGATATTGGACTCATTTGGTAGGGATGTTTTGAACCACCCCCGTATTCCCCTGCCTTGGCGTCTTGAGATTTTCATTTTTTCACCTCCATAAAAGCATATAGGGACGAAAATAAATTTTCAACCGACGAGCAGGTGCAGAAAGAGGTTCTGAAGTGGGGGAAGAAGCTGGCGATAGAGTTCTACGAGAAGGGTATAAAGAAATTTGTGCCACGGCTCACCGCGAGCATTGAACGGGATGGCGATTATGTGGAAAAATAATGGACAAGTGTATCAACAATATCCTGAAATTTTATTTCAAATACACTTTTTCTAAAAATATATAAAAATCTTGTACACCTACTTTGTGAACATTCCTTAATTTTAGCACTCCTTTAAATTACGGGTACACTGAATAAAAGTTGATTTTATCTAAATAAAGATATTATTTAAAAAATATATATATATAATTAAGAAATCCATAAATTTGAATCATGACAGTGACTGACAAACACTTAACGCGAATAACGTCCTGCATCTCCTTGGAAATTTTAGGTAAGTCAGGTTTGAATGTTGTTAATCTTAATTTTAGGCGCGATTCCAGGTTCTCACCAATAAGACGACTTCTCAGTTTACTCTTGATACAGTTCACGCTTGAAAAAAGATTGTTCGAATAATATATAGAACCGAAAGGGGAAAGAGCAGAAAACGCGATTTTTTTCAGCTAATCATTAGAGTCAGGAATACTATTCCAGGCGTTGAAGATGATGCCTTCCTTCTCCAGGTCTTTCAAAGTAGACCACTTGTGTTGTGAACTAAGCGCACATTTGTTCTTCTCCAATATTTACAAATCTACACAAAGACGTTCAAATTTAGAGCTCCACTCCCTTGTTTTTTAAATTCAGCAATTGTATTTCAAAGTTACAAAGTTCAAAGTCAAAGCCAAAGGGGAAAAATTTCAAATCGTATTTAAAATGGTTGTTTTAACAAACACTATTTCAAATAATCGTATTTGAAATAGTGTTTGTCAATGAAGGAATTATTTTCTTGGCGATGCTTCAGCAGACTCGGAAAGTGAATCAATGTTTTCCTTTCAAAATCTTGAGCAAAAAGGATACACTTGGACATTTGGGCCAGAGCCGCACTAAATTGCCCAAAGAGCCGCATGCGGCTCCGGAGCCGCACTTTGCCGACCTCTGACCTAGCTCTATGAAATATACTTTAAAACCTATTATCATACCTACCAAATATACATTGAAAAAATCGTAAAAATCGGTCAAGCCGTTTCGGAGGAGTGCAACCACAAACACCGTGACACGTGATTGTTATATACAAGATATATTAAATATTCATTTAGACTTTTATAAGAAGTCAATAGTTCCACATAAATAAAATCGGATATATTTACCCGAGACGCTATCAAGGTTACAAACAAATTCTTAGAATGATTGTTTCCAATAAAAAGGGTAGTTGCCCGTAATATAGAAAAATCATTAGTTGAAGATAATACTGTTAATTCTAAAATTTTAAATATGAGATTGACAAATAAGTCGGTTTGACAGAAGGTGGCAATAGCGAAATTGGTTAACGCGCACATCCCGGTTAGACGAGAGGTGTGGGTTCGAGTCCCAGTTGCGACCATTGTCTTTTTCGGTGTCTTGTTCTCTTTCATATTTTCGTTTAGATTATCATTGTTATCTTCTTCAATGATTAATTTTTTTTGGCTTTCGTAGTATTCCTTCCTTGGTCCGTTGAATTTCTGGACGCTAAAGTTCGTCAGGTGCTTTATAGTATTATACCAAGGAGACTTGCGTGGGACTGTGGATTTATCGTATTATATTGCAACCTGATAATTTGCAATTTGGGAGGCGGGTATGGGTACCGCCGCTCCAAGAATTACCGCCGAGGTACCGCAGCCCCCATTTATTGGATAACCAACACCTCTGCCATAGGTCACCCCATGTGGTTCGCTACATTTCGTGACTTTGCAGGGATGCTCGGGTTCATGGGGTGAGGTTTGTCCGGGTCTTGGCGGCATATGCGCCTGTCCACCAGCTGCTTGGCAGGCTGAATCGGGAGAAAATGGTTGAGGGAGTCCTTTTGCCTTCTTCAGCCGTACTCTCTCGGAACATCATCTTGCACCGCAGTGGAAGGATTGATTCATACGTCCGTCACTCCTGGACACACTGACCTCCCCTAATACCCTTTTTCTTCGCAGAACTTCTCCTTCCTTTCCTAAAAATACCCTCTACACAGCATTCCCAAAGATTATACAGGGCCTCCTGTGTGGAGCTAATGTAAAAAACAAAAAAAAACTGAGTACCCGTGAAATGCATAAATATTTTATTACTATCTCATTCTCTCGCAGGCTAAATCCTACAGATGTATGTGTTTGTCTCTTTCGAGTGTCGCTCGCTTCCGTTTCATCGAGTTTCAAATCACAACGGTGCTAAAGAAGTTTTCGTTTTCTATAACATCCCGCGACTTTTCACGGGTTAGTTTATCATTAATAATGCACAAATTTAGAAAACTGCGGGACCTTCATTCGGCGGTGAACAAACGCTGACCCAATTATATGAAATGTTTAGTTAGAACCGTGTCTAGGTAAGGTCTTGTAAAACAGTTTCGCCATAAAAACGGCCAAAGTCTCGGCGAAAGTGTGTCAACTAAAAAGTAACAGTTTCGCGTGTTATTCATGTCGCTTTTCGGTATTCGTGACAAATTCCAGACTGGCAAATACTCTCAGTATCGCCCTGGTGAAAGAGCACCGTTCATAATCGAAACTTTGTCGATTGAAATGGCTGTATTCGGGATTATTAACCAGATCTGAATAGTCAGGTGCTCTCTTCCCCTGTGATCCGCCGACAATCGGCCCTCAGAAACGAAGTCTCTTGAGAACGTCCTCTCCTTTTTTTGCTTAAAAACATCCTATACACAACATCCCCAAAGATGACATAGGCCCTGAGGGAAATTATTTTCCGCAGGGCCTCCTGTGTAGAGCTAATGTAAAAAAATAACAGGTTTCAAAGACCTACCTATTAACTAATACCCAATACACACGGGGAAGACATGGCACGATCGAGTGAAATGTCGCGAATTAATTTAATTGAAGCAATGAACCATGTCAAATAATTTTTTTTTTATGTGAATACATCACAAGAGTCCCAACTGCTCCCAACCATCTGGAGCCAGTGAGACTATGGCATCCCCGATTGGGGTGTGTTGTGAGGCTGAAGGTAGTGGGAAGGAGATCAGGAAGAGGAAGGTGGGGAGTACCTGGCTATTCAGCTCTGCTCACAAAAACGACTAAAGCCATTTTAATTCTGAAAGGTAGTCTTAAACCAAGACGATATGAGAGTATCTTCCACTGTGGATGCGTGGATGAAACGAAGTATGACCGTGAATGAAACTAGGTCATCTCTAGATCATTACTACGAAGAAAACTAAATTCACGGGTACAGTTCACACGCGGTAAAAGTGAAACCTTCAGAAAACTAAAGTAGACAAGAGTGGGGAGCTACGAAGCACCGTACAAAGAGGAGACCGATTTGCGATTATACTATTTCATTCTCTCGCAGAATAAATCCTGTAGATGTATGTGGGTCTCTTTTTAGTGTCGCTATTTTCCGTTTCATCGAGTTTAAAATCACAACGGTGCTAAAGAAGTTTTCACTTCAAAAACTACAAGTTCACACGCCGGTAGAAGTTAAAGTTAAATCTTTAGAAAATTTAAATAGTCAAGAGTGGGGAGTTACGAAGCACCGCACAAAGAGGAGACCGATTGGCGATTATAATATCTCATTCTCTCGCAGGCTAATTCCTATAGATGTATGTGTTTGTCTCTTTTTAGTGTCGCTTTTTCGTTTCATCGAGTTTCAAATCACAATGGTGCTAAAAAGTTTTCACTGCAAAAAAAAATGTAGGTATTCATAATAAAATAATTAATAACATAAAAGACGTTTGTGGAAAATACACAAATGAAAAATTTTACGTCTTGACTTGTAAATTGTTATCTAAAACAAATTGTAAAGGTGCGTCACGTCACAAGCTAGTGCCACGCGTCATCACGCGGGCGTCGGCTGCGTCACGACCCGTCACCACGCGTCATCACGCGTCACGCGACGGCTCCACTCGCCGATGGCGTCACAAGCCTTCGGGGAATACCTCGACTTAACAATAGTCTCAATATAAAAGGTAAAACTTTCGAAGAATTATTATTGTATGATTTGTTTACAATTTTACAGTATGAATGATAATAAATATTTTATGATTTCCACGTTGAATTTAATATCAATTATGACACAATCATGTCTGATTACGTCTAAAAGAAATCAAAATGAAAATCTAGTCTCCTTCAGCGGAAGCAATCTTCCAAACGGGCCCTCCATTGATATGCTTCGTGTAACCCTAAGTGACCAGCTCAGGTATGGGGGCTCCATCGAAGCCATAGTTAAGTTAGCCTCTCAGTAACTGGGCGTACTGTACGGAGCCCGCAGATACTTTAATAGTACACAACTGCTAACCTTGTACAAATCACAAGTACGCCCCACGGTTGAATTTGGCAGCCATCTCTGGTCTGGAGCTCCAAAATACCTGAAAAACCCTCGACTCTGTGCAGAAACAGGCGGTCCGTTTGATAGATTTTTATCTTGACAAACAGATGACAATCTTTAACAGCACAGGCGTCAGGTGGGACTGCTATCCTTGTTCTACCGGTATTTCAATGAAAGATGCTCCAAGAATCTAGCGTCGTGCATAGTCGGGAAACACGCCAAACACGTGCCCAACATATGTACACGGTTGACATTTGCCACATGAGAACGAGTCGCTTCTTCGATTCGTTCGTGAGTTCAACAGCTCAGCTGTAGAACGATTTGCCGGCCTCTGTGTTTCCTCCTACAACATGGGTCTCTTCAAGACCAAGACCACTCCTTCTCCTCATAAAGACCCTCCACACAGCATCTCAGATGACATAGGCCTCTTGAATGTAAAAAAATGACCACCAGGCTACTCTCTATTAGCACACACTCCTAGCCCCATTCACATTCATACATCGCCTCACATATTTCAATAACTACTCTTCTGTCAGTCTTATCTTGAACCGATTCAATCACATCATATTTGATTCGGTTCCATGCCAACTCAGAATTAAGTCAACTCAACACCTCTTTGAAAAGCCAATAAAAGTCATAAAAAAACGTGTGTGCTTTAGACCACACGACTGAAGTAAAACTTCACTAACTTATAACTCCCTCTTATCCTTACCCTCCTTATCCTCATCCTTATCCTTACTCTTATCCTTATCCTTATCCTTATCCTTATCCTTATCCTTATCCTTATCCTTATCCTTACTCACTCCCCAAGTCAAGCGTGCATAAAGGCCCGACCATTCGCCTCACCCGATCACCGTTCGCATCGATCACTGTTTGCATCGATTACCGTTCGCATCACACTTTTTCGTAACGCACTCACCATTCACATTCACCAGCACCCCAATTCGAACACGTTTTACTTCAAAAATAATTCAAAATAGCCCATAACCCTAACCTAACCTATTTAACCAATTTTTCAAATATTTTTTCATCATTTTTAATAAGGTTTTCAAATGAGGTTCTGAGTTGGTTTCATTCCGAGTTGTATGGTCACCATTTAATTCACTTTATCGTGGCATTTAAACCGTTGAACCAATATAAATAAAGAAACAATTTTAAAAAGGTTACAGAGAATGGCTGTGATGGAATCTGGGTTACAGTGTTGTTCCGGTAGGTATTATTACAGCTTACAGTACAGCGTGGCAACACCAAGATAATCTGCCAGGTGAGCTGTGGGTACTGGATAGTGGGTAGTGGGTACGGGGCAGGCAGAGACGTTAGTTACCTGTTCAGATACAGCGAACCCTGCAGTACTCTGTACTGTATTATAAAATAGCGGTATATAGCGGAGTTCCTTCCAAATGTGTATTACGTTCGAGTTAACGGGAATAAATATGGACTACATTTTTAAGGCCCGGCTTTCCGCATTTCTACCGATTTATTACATATTATCCTTAAATACTGTAAGTTTTAAAGCTCTTAAAAAAAACATTCTTGAAGATAATATCTATACACTCCCAACGCCGAAACGGTAATTATACCTATTAAATTTCCTCTATAGAAAAAAAATGGCAAAGTATGCTCCGAAGATTATTATAAAAACACTGCGAATTTTTTCATACATATAACTTCTAAAATTAGTTAAATTAACGTGTTTATACTTTGCGATTTTTTTCTATCGAGGGAATTTTATATAATTTGCGTTTCGGCATGGAACGCATCTAGATATTTATCTTCAAAAATAACATATATTTGTTTAATAGCTTACAAACTTCAAATTTTTAAGAGAGATATATAAGAAATCGGTAGATTCGGGTGGCGGCGACTTAAGAGGAAACCGGGCGGCGTTTTGTCCATACAAACGTATTCCCCAATTTCCTCTCTAGGTTTTGACACTACCGCAAATATTTTTTTAATATAATATAGTTATCGACCACTAGCATGTCGGTATTTGCTATTTTTGATAAGTTACTTCCAAAGATATTCAAATACTTTATATCTTTGGTTATACTTCGTAAAGGAGTTTTCATTTTGTTTGATAAATTACTTGTAAGAATTAGATCGTTAAAATTGCCTGGTTTCAACGCCATCAATAGACGTTCAGTATACAAACTAGACAATATATATTTTAAAACCCTTCAAAAATTTGGCATTTTTTTCAGATGGTCAAAATATTTTCGCTTTACAATAAAATTCAAATATTTGGAATATTTCTGAGCACATTCAAAAACCAAAAACTGTTTTAGAAAGGTGATGAAATACGCTTTCAAAATATAGAAATCGAAATAAACATTTTTTTATTATAAAAATTTTGCGTACAAACATAAAAAAAGTTTTCAAAATGGCTCACCTTACGTTTTTTCTAACTAAAGTTACTGATAATAACAAAAATATAAAAACAAATACATATATTATTAGACAAATTTACCACAAACACATATTGTAACCTCACTTTTTTGTCGCTCTATGTAAAAATAATTTATAAAAAATTCTTTTTTTTTTTCAATTTGCGATTCAAAACTTTGTGTACATAAAAGTGTACATTTTACTTTTTTGGTGGCTATTTTTTATCTATTGGAATACAAAGCGTGGTGTTTTTCCTTTCTAACACCGATTAGAACATATTTCTAACTATGATAGTAAGGGAATTACAGCGTTTTGTATGAGACCTGTGATTAAACGGGTTAAAAAGGCAAAACGTACAAACAGAGTATTTACTTCAAATACATTTGGTTAAAAAAATCTTAAAAATTGGTCGAGATTTGGAGGAGAAAGATGGGAAATACAAAAACCATAATTTTGACGATTTTATCAGCCCGAGGTGCAGTTGGTCCCTATCGCTCGGTATTTGAGGGGGCTACAGCGACAGTGACAGTTTATTGACCAGACCTAAATAGTAATGTACTTCCCCACCTTCCTCTTCCCCATAACATTGGTTCGTAGCACTTTTATTTGCTTGGCGCTTTGAATTTCTTAAATGGGACAAGTTAAGCAATAACTTGGTAAATATTCTCATTTCCAATATTGCCTACGAATTTAGTACCATTGTTCTAAATGGGGACGTGAACTAGAATTATTATTAAGGAGGTTTGGACACGATATCGAAACTAATATTTTTAAATCAAATATAAATAGGTACGATAATTTCGAAAGTGCGTGTCTGTCTGTCTACCCCTTTTCAAGATACCTATAATAACAATGTTATGTAACTAACTAAGGGGGCATACATTAATTACGTGAGCTCAAAAGGGGGGGGGGGGGGGGTCCAGCAAAATGTCACGTTACTTGAAAAGAATATACGGAGCGGACCAAATTTATCTCACAAAGGGGGGGGAGGGGTCTACATTGGAAGAAAAACTGCTCACGTAATTAATGGATGCCCCCTAACTAACCATCATGCTGATTCCCCACTTATACTCCTTTATTCGTTAATTCGCTCTACATTTGGGAGGCGCGAAGGGAACCGCCGCCCCGAAGAAAAAATATTGGATAACCAACACCTCTGCCGTAGGTCACCTCAAGTCAGCTACTGCCGGTGACTTACCAGGAGTGCCCGGGTTCATGGGGTTACGTTTGTCTGGGTGTTGGCGGCGGATGACCTGGACACACTGAACCCCAGATTCCTACCCACCCCTAACACCGTTTTCCTTCCCAGAACTTACTCTCCTTCATTTCCTTAAAAAGACCCTCCACACAGCATCCCCAAAGATGAGATCGGCCCTGAGGGTAATTATTTTCCTCAGTGTGTGGAGCAAATGTAAAAAAAACATACACAAATTATCTGAGCATCCCCATCTTAATCTTACTCATTACGTTTTTTTACTCTACACGGGAAGCCCTTGGGAAAATAATTACCCTCATGGCCTTTGTCATTTTTGGGGATGCTATATGGAGGGTCTTTTTAGGAAAAAGAAATTCCGGGAAGGAAGTAGGTATGAGGGATGGGTAGGAATATGCGGGAAAATGTGTCCAGGAGTGATAGAAGTATGAATCCATCCCTCCAACCGTGGTACAAGGCGATGTTCTGAGAGTCCTGCGGTAGAGGCTAAAAGGTCTCCTTCAACCAGTCTCTCCCGATCAGGCCGGCCACGCAGTTGGTCGCCAGACGTGTCCGCCAACAACATCCGGCCAAACTTCACCAAATGAACTCGGGCACCCCTGCTAAGTCACCAAACGTAACGAACCACTTGGGGTGACCTGTGGCAGAGGTGCCGTTTATCCAATGGTTGCCGGTAAATAATAATTAATATTAATAATTGGCTAATTTATATAGCGCCGTTTTCGTGGAAAATCACCTCAAGGGCGCTGAACTCATAACCGCCTCCCAAATTGTTATAATATTATCTATAATATAAAAATGAATCGCTGAATGTGTTGCTAAGCGCATAACTTTCGAACGACTGCACCAAATTGGATAATTCTTTTTTTTGTGTGTTCGTTATTGTCAGGACAAGGTTTTTATAAAAACTTTCGGTGAGCTCTGGCATTATGAAATTCGTATAAAAAAATTGCTATTGGTGGCACGCGAGGAAGTGGCTATTGCTATGAAAAGCGGGAGGGAGGGAGAAATGGGGGAGGGGAACCAGGGAGGGGGAGGGGATCCTGGGAGGGGAGGGGGGAGGGGATCCTGGGAGGGGAGGGGGGAGGGGAACTCGGGAGGGGGTTCGCGGGACGAGGGAAGAGGGGGGAATGGAATGGGGAGAGGGAAGGTGGAGGTGACGGAGTGGGAACGGGAGAAAAAAAGGGGAGGCGAAAGGGGAACGGGACGAATGGGAAAGGACACTCAGGGAGAAACAATTTCTTTATTAAATGGCATAGCAACGCATGCCGGGACCAGCTAGTTATTTATAATAATAGGTCAAATGTTGCTTGTGCAATAACCGAAGACTTGGCTAACAGAACCCATTGCATTTGTCTACTCGACTCTTGTCTACTAATTTGATTATAATTTTTTTTTAAATATTATATTATTTTTACAACATTATTTTTTAATATTGGTCTAAACGTAAAAGTATTTGCATCTCATTCTGTGCGGTATATTTGCAACTAGTGCAAGTGAGACGGCAGCAATTCAACAAGTGAAATTATTCATTGTTATAGGAGTGTTAGTAATGCATTTGTCTCTCTCTCTTTCTAGCGATTCTCCATCAATGAGAGTGAAAGAGGTGACTATATACATATAATTATCAGGTCTGCTGTAAGAGCGTTTGACACAATTTTATTTCTTTGTAGGTCAAGTCTAGGAGGTACATATTACGGTATTCATTCTGTATTACGAATCGAAGCTGATTGATAAAAATTAATTATAAATAATAATAAAGGAAGGCAGAGAAAGATTGAGGCTTTTCTTTTAAATGGTGTAAACTCTACTACCCGGTTTCGCCAAAGATTCATGTTGAGGAGCCGTATCCAAGCTCAAAAAGAAGATTGAGAGATACGTAGTTACGAATGTTGGAGAGAGTGCGCCAATATTTTAAACGATAAAATTTAAGCGAAAATTGTGAAAATGTTTAATAAAACACAACTCGTTTGAAATAGTGCAAATATCTCTTGGGGGCTGTCTAAAACAGAATTTAAAGAAACACTGTGAATTTTTTCATACGTACAACTTGTAAAATAACTGAAACAAACGTGTTTATAATAATTTTCGGAGCATTCTTTGCGATTTTTTTCTATTGAGGAAATTTCATATAATGTTTCATATAAGGCGTTTTGGCGTAGAACACGTCTAGATAATTATCTTCGAAAATAACAACATTTAAGAGCTTAAAAACTTCAAATGTTTAAGGGAGATATGAAAGAAATCGATAGAAATTCGGGTAGTGGCGGCTTAAACCCATAGGCCTCGGGCATATTCTGACAATCGGGCATATGCAATTAGTCTCTCGTACCCCAGTAAGGACACATTTTCTCTAAAAAACTGTAAAAAAAAAAAATATATATATATATATATATATATATATATATATATAAAAATCAAAATATGCTTATCTATATGAGTATGTATATGAGATGTCTATACGTTGCTAAACCATTCATCCGATTGCGATGAAACTTTGGGGATTTGACGTGCGCATGCCCGCGATGGTTTCTATATACAATAGTGAGCTATGGCGTCATGAAATTATGTGTTGCTAAACCGTTCATCCGATTGCGATGAAACTGTGGGGATTTGATGTGCGCATACCCGCGATGTTTTATATATACAATATAGAGCTCTGGCGTCATGAAAGTATGCGTTGCTAAACCGTTCATCCGATTGCGATGAAACTTTGGTGAGTTGTTGTGAGCACGCCCGCGATTCTATATATACTGGTGAGCTCTGGCATTCTGAAATTTGTATTTAAAAAAATCGACTGCAATTTACACGCGGTGGGAGTGAAAATTTATCAAAATAATCACTTAGAATTTTTTTTAAATTACTTGAAAAGTGAGGTCATAATCAAAGCGACCAACGAGCGCAGACCTAGCGTAATTTCCGTTTCATATCTCAACCAATGGGAGCCTTTAAAAGTGACATCATTATCAAAGCGGTCAATGAGCGCAGTCGATGCGTCGCAGGTGCAGTAATCGTCATTTCCGTTTCATCCGAAATCCAAATCATAGCGGGGCTATAGAAGTTTCACTTAAAAAATGCAATAGGTGGCACGCGAGCTGTTTGAAAACTGAATGTACCGGGACTGAATGCATGAAATGCGGGAGAAGAGGAGACGGAAGGGGAAGGGGAGACAGAAGGGGAACGGGACGAATGGGAAAGGACACGCAGGGAGAAATAATTTCTTTATTAAGTGGCATAGCAACGCATGCCGCTAGTCACAAATAAATGGAATATTTCTGATCGTTAGCATCTTATATGAAACAATTTCCTTATTTTATCACTTTAGATAAGCGTACAAATGAATGATAATGCCTTTTTTCATATAACACTTGTAATATCCTCTGTATTATGAAAAAAAACTCAAGGGGCGTTAACCGACAAGCTTCTGATAAAAATAAATAATAAAAAAAAAAAACAGAAAAGATAAAAAATGATTTATCGCGTTTAAAAACATTATTCATTACGTAGATCTTTCTTTAACCCTACAGTGGTCGCGCTCTTAAAATTAACGCCAGTGGTCGAGTGGATTACATAGGTAGGCCATTTTTAAACTAAAAAAAAATAGGTGAAATCATTTAGAATTATTGTGCATTTATGTTTTAATCTTATAATCTAAGAATATTATTAGAAATAAGCAACTTACATCAAACATAACTTCTATGTTTTTCACAATTAACCAAAATATAAATGACCTCTTTTTTAAAACTAAAAAATTACATCTTTCTCTTTTATTGATACAACAAAAAATATGTAAAAAAAATAACATATACTAATTTAATTGCTGATTTCTGAGCAGAATAAACATAAAATTATAGTATGATCAGGAAAAATGAATTTTGCATACACAAAATGTATGCAAAATGTGTTACGTAATTGGTCGCGCGGATTACAGGTGTAGACCACGAACTTTGCGGATCTCCTGTAACACAACCAATGCGTGCCTGACACCAGCACTGAGCTGAACGCGTCCATGTGTTATCCAACTTAAGGTACACGGAAGATAAAATTATTCGCGTCACCCGTTTTTGAGGAATCTTTAATTTTGCATGAGTGGATTACATATGTAATCCACGCGACCACTCCAGGGTTAAGCCGTTTAATCACACGAGACCATATTCGTCCCAACTCACACAGTCTCGTATAAATCACTGTAACTCCCTTGCTATCATAGTAAGAAATATGTACTAAACTGTGTTAGAAAGGCAAAACACCACGCTTCGTATTTATG
Source organism: Limnephilus rhombicus (assembly GCA_929108145.2). Classification (NCBI taxonomy): domain Eukaryota; kingdom Metazoa; phylum Arthropoda; class Insecta; order Trichoptera; family Limnephilidae; genus Limnephilus; species Limnephilus rhombicus. The sequence goes on along the minus strand of OV815298.1, from coordinate 17,561,054 downwards.
TGTAAAAATTAACAACAAAAAGTAAAATAAACACCTTTATGAAACCAATTTGAATTGCAAGTTGAAAAAAAAAATTGAAACTGGGAATTTTTTAATAACTATTTTTATAATTTTATTTTAAAATTAATTATTTACAAAATTCCCACGGCTCGTAGGGCTCTGAAGTAAGGAACGGGCGGTTACCTCGAGAGTGTTTTCTCTTGGGGTAAAAATAATCTTGTTGAATTTAATGTTTCAAAGACACAATCATTTCTGATTACGTCTAAAAGGGATCGAAATAAAAACCTAGTCTCCTTCAACGGAAGCAATCTTCCGAACAGGCCCTTCATTGATATGCTTGGTGTAACTCTAAGTGACCAGCTCAAGCACGGGGGCTCCATCGAAGCCAAAGTTAAGTTAGCCTCTCAAAAACTGGGCGTACTATACAGGGCCCGCAGATAGTACACAACTGCTAACCCTGTACAAATCACAAGTGCGCCCCACGGCTGAATTTGGCAGCCACCTCTGGTCTGGAGTCCCAAAATACCTGAAAAAACCCTTGACTCACTCATACCCCTTCCATTGCGGTTGTTGAGGGTCCCGTGGAGGGGGAACCACCTACCTTCTGCCCTCGGCTAGCTCAATGCTCTCGGCAGGCGGGTAAAACTCTCCTCACCAGGGTCGTAGGTAGCTAAAAGGGGGGTGAGGTGGAAATGTACATGGGTAAGCGGCATGATGCTATTTTAGGGTGGAACGTAACACGGTATAAGGCGATGCTCCGAGAGAGTCGTGCCTCCGCTTTTGCTGGTGCTCGTACACGGCGCTACGCGACGGCTGTCGGTTTCAAATCCGTTGCACGCTACCGACGGCGCTGATCGCACGTTTGTGTCTGCTACTATTATTCGTTTGACGTTTGACAGAAATGGCGTCAGAACATGAAAGTAATGTTAGATTTGTTCTGAAAGTGGAAAAGAAAGCTTGTTTACCAAAATACGTAAGAAAGCATTTTGTGGAGAAGGCATGGATTGATGTTGGAAAAAAGTCATATGACATCGTTGACAGCGTGTTAACTCCACGGCTGCACGTGAAAAATGATCATGTTCGGTATATTTCGGATAGCGCCGTGTACGGAGACTAGCATTAAAAAGTGGTATATAAGCAGGGTACTTGTGGTTTCGTCACAATTATGTAGATTTTAAGTACATATCGCCATGAACGGAGGGCCTACAGCTGGAGAAGTCAAAGGGACTCCCTCAACCATTCTCTCCCGATCCGGCCTGCCATGCAGCTGGTGGGCAGACGCTTCCACCACCGTGACCCGGACAAACCTCTCAAAATAATTTAATTTAATAAAGTGCAAGTAAATGAAATATTTCTGAACGCTATGTGAGCAGATTTAAAAAAAAAATGAAGAGTAAGTTACTTATAATTCTTCGACATTTCGAAATTAACTTTTTGACATTTATTTCATAATACTCGAAGTCTCAAAGAATTTTTAGAGAAACCCGTCTTCGATCAAAATTTGCCGAAAGAAGCCTAGTTGGCGAAACACATTCCCGGTGCTTCTTTCGCTTCACACAACAGTGTAAAATAAAATAAAAATGACTTACGATATCGTGGCCATGGCTGTTGCTCCGCACCACTTCAGGCGCCATGTACTCAATGGTCCCGCAGAAGCTGTATGCTCTGCTCTCGTCAGGCTGGAACTCCTTGGATAGTCCAAAGTCCGTGATGACCACGTGCCCAGAGCTGTCCAGGAGGATATTCTCCAACTTGACGTCGCGGTAGATGATGCCCAACTATGGAAACAAACAAAAAATAATCAATATCTTAATATATAAAACAAATTCGGGTTAGTTACACCATTTATAACTCAAGAACGGCTGGACCGATCTTTGATTTATTGGATTTGTGTCTGCCCCATAGACATCCAAATTTAATAGACCAGAAGTTACAGATGAGGGATAAAACCAAACTATGGAGGGTGAAGAGGGGAAGATGACCGTGATTCGTTAAAAAATCAATCTGACAGTATATAGGCATCTCGCATTATAATATCACCATTTAGTTCTTAAAAGCAAAACTGCTTTTTAATGAATAGACTTTTTTACATGGGAGCGCGAATTGCCCGCCACGTTATTATCATATTTGCGTAGTCGAAATCGGCAAAAGAAAGTTCGCCCTTTTTCACATGGGAATATTTTGTTGCCGTGTTTAGTTGAGACACTTTTACAAATGTTTCATAATTTACTTACCCCTGTAACTCACTGGAGAAACGCCCACATTCGCTACGTTCACATATATTAGGGTATAATGTATAGCACAATCTCTCACTTTTGTTCGTAAAATGTGCGATGTGACCAGCTCGCTGGTCAGGACAAGAATGATGACGTCACATTTTTTAGATTCAAGCGACGCTCTCGTAAGCCCGGCTGGCTCCAAGGCGGAGCTATAGCCGGCTCCATGGGGAGGGGGAAATAATATGTTTTTATCACTTAGGGCAGGTCCAGATATATTCATATGTCCATGGTCTGCCCCGATTAGCAGAATAAAAAATCGGAAAAATTCGAGAAAAATTAAATTATGAAGAAAATAATTTTTTCATACATTTTGTATGGAACGAATTCTCACATTTTAGAAAGAGCTGCAGCATATTGTGATAGGTGTAATATTTAATAGTGTGTGAATGCCAAAAATTCAAAAACGTCAAATGTCAATGCGCTAATCGTTTTGCTTAAACTTATAATGCTGCACCTCTTTCTTACACACTAAATGTCAATAGTCGAAAATGAGATGCATGTCTGCACCCCTCCAAAGGAAAATAAAAAAATTATAATAAATCTCCCTCACAGTAAGTGGGAAATGTAAGAAAATCACAAAAAAATATAAATCCGTACACAACTCCATCTCGGATACTGACAAAAACAAAACACGGACAGTAAAACTGAATTTAATTCAGCTACTAAGTTAACACGACCGTTATTGATTCTGAGGCGGTACGAAGTACCCGGGTCAGCTAGTATATTATAAAAGAAAGTGTATTATAATGTGCTTGTCGCTAACTCAGAAACCAGTCCCGGTGTGATAAAGGGAGTTAATAGGGTGTGGTAGCCCTCTATCCCCGTTTATGAAGAAGGTTTCCGTTTTTACCTGAAGGGCGGGCTTTTGAAGATATAAGGGCTGGAAGTTTCGCCCTCTAGAAATTTCTAGAACAGTCCAGAATATTGGAGTGCGTTCATCATCAACCGGAACACCTCGGAACATTCGGGAATGTTCAGGAATAGTCTGGAACGTTCGGGAACATCCCGGAACATACACATACATTCTCGAGTGTTGTGGAATCTGACATCTGACGAATCAACTATACGATCGAAATATCCGGCAACATTTTTTAATTATTTTTATTTTTAGCAGCATAAACCCCTCGAAAATCAGAAATACAGGATGTCCGGGGGTAAAGCGCATTAACTTCGGGAGGTGATTCTACATGATGGTAGGAGTAAAAAAGATTTAATAACTTTTTCCGAAATTTCAACATTTTTTTTCCCATACAAAAGTACATACCTACTAAAAATGCTTACTGTGAGGTTCGATCTTACTTGCTGAGAGCCTGCCGGGCGCCCGAGTCGATTGTGATTGGCTCGTATCGTAACAGCGGAAAATAATAAATCTGGCCGCACACGCCGGACAAATTTTATCTTTTTACCTCAAAATTACCCTTAAAAGTTGGAATTTCGAAAAAAGTTATTTATCTTTTTTACTTGTAGATACTATCATGTAGAATCACCTCCCGAAGTTAATGCACTTTACCCCCCGACACCCTGTATATTATTAAAGGTAAACATATTTCCGCTTATTAATTGTTTTTGTGTTTAATTCGTAGAACTCCATTTTAATTTTTAGAAATTTAATTAAAATTAAATTTGATAATGGAAAACTTGCAGAACTCGATAATAACATTATCAAATTTAATTTTAATTAAATTTCTAAAAATGTTTCCGCTTCCCAATAAAATGAAATAAACGGAATATTTCTGAACATACCAGAAAACTAAAAACTGTTGTTGAAAAGTGACAAAATGCGTTACTTACCTACTAGAAATAAAAATATTATTATTTTTGATTCAAACATAAAAAAGTTTTAAAAATGGCTAACCTTACGTTTTTTCTATCAAAAATTACTCGTAACGAAAATAAATTAAAATCAAACACATATTTAATTAGGCAAATTTATCTTAAATGTTTTTATCACCTAACATTTTTATCGCTAATCGTTATCTCACGTAAGCGTGGTGTTTTCTTCTTTTTAACTTTCACTATGATAATAAGGGAGACACAACGGGGTTGTACAATCTGCACGATTTGTCCCGTTCAATCAGTTTTTGGGGGGGGGGGGGGGGTAACGGAGGCAGTGACAGCAACAGAACTAACTATCTAACCATAACACCGTTTCCCCGCAGAGATAGGCAGAGGGGACGGACCGCCAAACAACTCGGTCTTGGCACACACTCCTTGGATCGTTCACATTCATACATCGTCCCATACATGCTATTCTATTATTCTGACTATTCACATGGTCCTACTCATGTATCTGATTCACTTGATCGTGCCATGTCTTTCTCGCAGCAATAGTTTTGTATAATACCTAATAACAAGTTGACAGTATCTACACAGATTTTTCAAAAGCTTTCGACAAAGTGTCACATAAATTATTACTTAGTAAACTGTATGCCTTGGGACTGAGAGGCAAGTTGTTAAACTGGTTCTCAAGTTATTTGTCTAACAGAATCTTATTTGTTAAAATTAAACATTCTAAATCTAAGTTGTTACATGCAACTAGTGGTCTACCACAAGGGAGTCATCTCGGCCCCATCCTTTTCTTAATATTCATAAATGATATCATAAGTTGTTTCGACGATGTAGAAGTTCTGCTTTTTGCCGATGACATCAAATTATACAAAGAAATATCTAATATAGGTGACTGCCTAATCCTACAGTCAAACATCGTCAAATTACAAAATTGGTGTGTCGCAAACAACTTATTCCTCAATATCGATAAATGTAAGACACTAACATTTTGTCGAACAAAGACCCCACTATCTTTCAAATACACAATAGATAATAAAATCTTAGAAAAAGTCAAAGAAATTAGGGATCTTGGAGTTGTGTTTGATTCGCAATTAAATTTTATAAATCACATACAACAAATAACTAACAAAGGCATGAAAACACTAGGATTTATAATCAGAACAATCAAAGACTTCGATTCGCTGGAAGTTATAAAAATCGTATATTTGTCACTCGTACGCAGCTTGCTGGAATACAATTCCACAGTTTGGTCCCCATATTATCAAATTCATATAAGAAATATCGAAAGAGTGCAGCACAAATTTTTAAGATTTATTAACTTCAAGTTACACATACCTATTCAACACATTAACTACACATCTTTACTAAATACACTTAAATTGCATTCCTTAGAAAACAGAAGAAAAATAAACGACCTAACTTTTTTGTTTAAAATTATTCACTCCGAATTAGATTGTTGCGAACTCCTGCATCTCATTGACTTTAAGGTACCAACTCGAGCGACAAGGCAAAACACATTATTCTGCAACAATAATTCTCTAACCAACTACCACACACACGCATCAATTTCTCGACTACACACACTAGGGAACAAATATACCTCAAATATCGATGTATTTAATACAAGTTTACCGTTATTCAAGAAATATCTGAACAATATTTTTATGTAGAATATGTTGATATCTAAGGAGCATCACGTAGGGTCTATTGCGTATATTTGTGTATTTCTATCTCTCTGTAAAAACTTGTTAACGTTTTCTTTTTATGTATCTTGCATTTTGTCATGTATTATTTATAACATTTAATAAGTCACCTGTAAATTTTGTATTTACTAACATACCAACTAATTTATTTTCTATGCCATTCACAACTAAGATACTTTCTCTTTTATTGTAATGCACTATCTTTCCTTAAATTTATCTGTATACCTACCTTTCATATGATGTTTACTTGTTATGTTTTTATAGTTTATCTTTTTTATTAAAAAAAAAAAAAACTGTCTCTGTATCATAAACTTGTCATGTAAAAGCCCATCAGGGCGTTGAAAATTAATAAATAAATAAATAAATAAATAAAAATAAATAAATAAATATTTAAATTTCTCAGAGCCCGCGTTTCCTCATAACGAAAAAAATAAAAGCGGAAATATTCTAACTATTAAATAAAAAAAAATAGCCAATTCATCAAAAATGAACTTTCGGTTGCGTTAACAACAGTCAGCAACAATTAACAGATGATATATATAGTATGCACTGTGCAGTGTGCACAGAACACAGGTATTAGTAAGTTGGCCTAACAGACCCGGCCTAAGTCGGCCAAGGGTAAACGTATTGCCGGCGAGTCGCACTACTACTGCTGTCTTGGTAGTTGGTACCTACACTAGCTATTGTTGGTAGAAATTCTGTACTGTTCTGTTGCAGCCAACGATTAGATCAGTGATGAGCAACCAGCGGGTCCGCGAGCCCGTTTCGTAAGAGCCCGTTCACACTTCCGTTTTAAAGACGGAGGCAGGTCCCGTTTTTAAAACGGAAGCCCTAGCCGCTGTAGTGACTCTATGGAGCTGTTCACACTTGTGGGTTCCGGCATAAAAAACGGATCCGTTATTTTTTGCCGGAGAATCGCCTACGCAGAGCGTCCGTTTTGTCGCCGGAACGGGACGCGCTGGCTCATACATTTCAATGGAGCTGTTCACACTAGACGACTAGACGGAGAACGGATCCGTTTTGACCCCCCGCCACACCCCGCTTCTTCACTTCCCCTTCCCCAGACGCTAGACGCAAGCGAGCAGGCAAATTACGCGGTTGTGTTTTTATAGGGCGCGCGTTTGGCTTTTATGATATCGCACACATAGATGAAGACTAGCACAACTCTAAATAATCCAAAATCGAGTTATTGCCATTTTCGGAATCTGCGTCGAAAACTACACAAACCACAAAGACACCAGTTTAAAAAACTCCATCAATAAAATTGTAGATGGCACTTAAGTCAGTCTTTCTGAATTGCTCTACGAAAACCCCCACCAACAATAGTAACGCATCACCAGTTACGACATACCAGCTGTAGGGGAAGGTGCTGTCAATACGCACAAAGACTGGATTATTTCGACTTAGTTTTGTAGTCGTGATAAACCGCAGTCATAGTGCGTGAATATTTTGAGTTGATTTGGTATTCGTGATTGAACTTGTCTTGTTCCTCGGGCGTTCTACATATCAATTCCACTTACTCCGGTTTTGTGAAGATTATAAAACAAAATATACAGAATAAGAGTACATTAATTCAAAATTTATCACTAATATGGTATCAATTTGAGTTGATAAAATTATTAAACAATGATTTTGTCACAAATACTAAAATAACACGAAATTAATTAATAAACGCGTGACACGTGAATTTGATGGTTAAGCAAATAAATATCCCAGTAAAATAACATACAATATCATATAACAATATTTTTAATCGGTCAAATAGAAATCGAGTCAAACGTTTTTCGCTGTTCCTGAAAAAGAGGTATTTTGAGTTGTACTACTCTTTATCTAGGTGTGCGATATTATTATTGTTCGTTCCAGAATGCGATTTCTTCTATTTAATTTAGTTAAAGGAAGTGATAGACATTCTAAAATCTTCACTTCTCAATTCACCAAGTAACACTTGGAAAGTTCCTACAGAAAATCTTTCAGCTATAATTGGGTGTACCCAAAATTTTCTTTTCACTTTTTTCCTTCTTTTTAATAAGTACCACATGACAAGAAGAGCTTCATCATCGTCCATTGCGCACGACCGTCTACTGAAGAATGAACAAATAAAATGTTTTGGTCGTTGTTTTCGTAGAGTAAGATCCGTTTTTTAAAACGGATCCGTTTGTGAACAGGGGCCTAGGGCTTCCGTTTTAAAAACGGGACCCGCCTCCGTCTTTAAAACGGAAGTGTGAACGGGCTCTAAGGGTTCCGCGATTTTCATCCCGCGACAAAATATTCTACGGACAAAACTTCACCCAACAAAAGATCTACTAAAACCTAACCTAACCAAACAAAATATTTGGACAAAAATAATACAGACATCCTGTAAAGACAATAAATTATTTTTATCTGTATTATTTTTGTCCTATTTTACTATTTTTGACATATATATTATAATTTACTGTCGTAATTCTTTTGTTAGGTTAGGTTAGATTTTAGTAGATATTTTTTCGGGCATATTTTGTCGCAAGATGAAAATGTGCAGTACGTACCTTTCGTAAGGCCCACGAATACTTTCGTACGACCACCTGGCAAAATAAAAATCAGAGTGCAATTCACACGCGTTAGAAGTGAAGCCTTCAGAAAATTTAATTATACAAGAGTGGGGAGGATACGAAGCACAGCACGAAGAGGGGTTCGATTATTCTATCTCATTCTCTTGTAGGCTACATCCTATTTAGTGTCGCTTTTTCCTCCTATTTAGTGTTTCTTTTTAGTGTCGCTTTTTCGTTTCATCAAGTTTCAAATCACAAGGGTGCTAAGAAGCTTTCAGTTCAAAAACCGACAAAACGCAGAATTTCGTGGTTCGCTACGTTTGGTGACTTATTCCCGGGTGAGGTGTGTTCAGGTGTTGGTGGCGGATTTTTTTTATTTTTTATGTGAATACCGCACAAGGGTCCCAACTGTTCCCGCCTGAAGCCAGGGAGACTATGGCAACCCCAATTGGGGGATGTTGTGAGGCTGAAGGTGGTGGGTAGGGGAAGGAGATGTGGCAGAGGAAAATGGGGAAGTACCTAGCTATTTAGATCCGGTCACCAAACACGGCCAAAGCCATTTCAAGCAACGTTTCAATTCTGAATAGAGGTACACCAGGGCGATTCTTGGGAGTATCTTCCAGTCAGCTGCGTGGGAGGCCGAATCGGGAGAGGCTGGTTTGAGGAGATCCTTACTCTCTCTACAGCTGGTCTTTCTCAATCCATCATCTTGCCCTGCCACACCTATGACCTTTAGATTCCCACCCCTCATACCCTTTTCCTTCCAAGAACTTCCTCTCCTTATTTCCAATAAAAATGCTCTCCGCACAGCATCACCAACATAGGCCCTGAGTAAAATTGTTTTCCTCAGGGCCTCCTGTGTGGAGCTATTAAAAAAAATTGTAGAAAATATTTCAACTTAGCAACGTAGCGCTTTTTTTTAACGAAAAGTCCCCAAAGATAATTTTAGATCAGATAATTTTAAATAGAAAAAAGAAGGTAATTATTAAAAAAATATATATTTTTGTTTCTAATAATGAAATTCGTAAACGTATTTCAACACTTTTCAAAAACAGTTTTTAGTTTTCGGATATGTTTAGAAATATTCCATTTATTTTAATTTTATTGTAACCAAAAATATTTTTTACTTTCCAAAAAATACGCCCTTTTTCTGAGGGGCATGCCTTTTCAAAGGGGTGTTGAAATGCAACATTGTTGAGTTGTCGTGGAACCTTGAAAACTGATAAATTAGGCCTCCGGCTAAAAAGGTTGACCAGCCCTGGATTAGACAATCTTTTGGAAACAGTTTTGAGTAACGGTGACCAAATACGAGTATATTCATTGATTACAAGCACTTTTTGCGACCGATTGCAATATAATAATAAAACATATTTATTTTATTTTAATTGTCTCGGGAGACGGCCTCAGTGGTTGAGGGGTAAGATGCCCGACTATCAATCCGGAAGTCGCGGGTTCAAATTCCGGTGGGCGCAACATTTCATTAAAATAATATATTATTTTTGTTATACATTAAATTTGAGAAATTTAACTAACAACCCTGCCATAGGTCACCCAAAGTGGTACGCTAAGTTTGGTGACTTAATAGGGATGCCCGAGTTCATGGGATGTGGCTTGTCTTGGTCTTGGCGGCACATGGGTTTTGCCGGATCAGTAGAGGTCCACCAATCAACTAGATCTGGTTGAGGGAGACTCGACCTCTCCAGCCGGACTCTATCGAACCATCGCCTTGCACCGCAGTGGGAGGGATGGATTCATACATCCGTCACCTTTGGAGATATTGAACACCAGATTACAAGCCCACCCCTCACACTTTTGACAGCCTTTGAGACAGGCATTCGGAGGTCGCGGGTTCAACTCCCTGCGATCGCAAATAAATTTAAAAATTTAAATCATTTAAAAAGGTATATTTGCGGCACGTGCCAGCTTGGAAGATACTCTCAATTTCGCCCTGGTGAAAGACCACCATTCAGAATTGAAACGTTGCTTGAAATGGCTTTAGCCGTGTTTTGTACCTGAATAGCCAGGTACTTCCCCACCAACCTCTTTCTCGTCTCCTTCACCTCTCCACTTATCTTCAGCCACACAACATACCCCGATTGGGGATGCCATAGTTTCACTGGGTCCAGACGGGTGCAGTTGGAACTCTTGTGAGGTATTCACATAAAAAAAACCCTTTTCTTCTTCAAACTTAGAAAACACACTTTGTAGCGTCATTTTTAATCAAATGAAAATAAATTAATTGATTAAATGAAGACAATACAAGCGAAACTCAATCGAAAATCTGGAGACAGAAAAATCAGATATTGGCTCCACTGTGAAGGGCGCGCAAACCGAATTTCTACCGATTTCTTACATATGTGTACGAACAAAAACAAAACGGGTATCGGTTTTCAGATTAACGGCGCTCAGTGCCCGGTTCCACCGGCGGCAGTCGACGCCGAGGTGTGGACAAACAGAAAGCAGATAAAACCTGCGCGGTAGCCTGACAGCAGCAGTCTATTTTTACGAAATGTTGAGTTCGACAGACAACGATTTATTACTCTTGGAGAATCCTTTCTTGAAAGTAAGGAATAAAACAATTAGTACGACCTCCGTAGTCCAGTGGGTAAGACTCTTGACTCACAATCCGGAGGTCGCGGGTTCGAACCCGGCATGCGCAAATAAGTTTTATTTGATTAATTTGTGTTATTTCACAATTAATTTATTTAGAATAATATATAGTATATTTGCGGGATGTTCCAGAGTGGAAGATACTATTAGTATCGCCCTGGTGTAAGACCACCATTCAGAATTGAAACGTTGCTTGAAAATGGCTTTAGCCATGTTTGGTGACCAGATCTGAATAGCCAGGTACTTCCCAACCTTCCTCTTCCCCACCTCCTTCCCCTCCCCACTACCTTCAGCCTAACAACATACCCCAATTGGGGATGCCATAGTCTCACTGGCTCCAGACGGGAGCAGTTGAGATTCTTGTGCGGTATTCACTGTAAAGAAAAAAAAAAAAAAAAAAAAAAGTATTTGGTAATTGGTATCTTTACATATGAAAAAAAAACCTCAGGAGGACATGATAATATGTTATGTACACGTCTGAAAGGAATTCACTTGTGACATTTGAGGTTATTTTAAAATGTTATCCTGTTGATTTCTTTCCAGCACTTGTCAATAACATTTCGTTTGCTATGTAATGTATTTCTTTTATACCAGATTGGAGATTTGTTGAAAACAGCGGCAATTAATAGGCCGCTCATTTTGATATCACATTCCCTTCAAAACGAGCTTCACCAGTATTGCCATGTCCCAAAAATTAAAATATTTCAAGGAAAAAAAATCTTAACTGAAATTTGTACTACATTCCTGATTTCAGGATTTCGCCGTGTGATTCATGCTAAAAATCGTATCCCACTAAAAAGTACACACTTTTGTTAATTAATGACATGTTCGATATGGTCTTTTGAAATAACCATGGAGGTGACCATAGAGGTCACCAAATCATGAAAGGATCCAAAATCCATGAAAACATGGCAAAAACCAAGCACTTGGCAACATTGAGTTTCACTGACCGGCGTAACCGGTGAGCAGGAATTAAGAATTCATTCCGGTAAAGCTTATTGGCGCCGCCTCGCGCGGACATAAATCTGAACCTGCCTTCACTATGTTCGGCCTGATACGTTGACATACAAACATTCTTATCGGCACGCCTGCGCCAATCGGCCGCCCATGCGCCGACTAATCAGAAAACCGAAATCCGCTTTGTTTCTGTTCGTAGACTATCGATCCATAATCGGCAGAACAGCGTAAGCGGCAAAAAGTAAATTGTTCAGGAGAAGGTTTTTTTTTAATTAACTTTCTTCATTGATTCCAAAAAGAATTTTGGTTAATGAGGATTATTAATCTTTGGTTGCTGCCTATGTAAAAAAAGCTGATAATACAAATATCTAAATGCCTTCAGTTGTTGAGATAGTGGCGGTAACGCTGTTTTTCCTATGACGCTGACAGATTTTTTCCCTGCGAAATGTCGCATACGCTGTTCGGAGTACATAATTATTTTTGAAATGTCTATCACGCAATCTTGATAGGTAAACAAATAACTAAATAAAATGGTTCCATGACATTTGATCCTAAAGTTGACTAAATACAATGATTTGCAAGAAAGTATGCAAAGAGGATATACGGCCGTATACTTGTATCTGCAGGCATCTTGATTGAAAATCCGCTATAATGATATTTTTACTAACAATAATTTCGACTCTCCGAAGGAGCATGCGGCAATAACAAAATACGACATACTTATATGTGCAGTCGGTTTAGCAAAAAACCGCTATACATATAACATTTTTATCTGAATACAACACCAGAGGCACACCTTCTCCCACTGTCTGGAGCCAGTGAGACCATGGCCTCCCCAATTTTGGTATGTTATGAGGCTGAAGATAATGAGGGGAAGGAGATATGGAAAATGCTCCTGGCTATACAGATCTAGTTACCAAACACGGCTAAAGCAATTTCAAGTAATAAGTCTAATACCACACACCAGCGTACAAATACAAAAAATCGTATAAAATAACTTTTTTTTATCCGAATACAACGCAAGAGTCTCAACTGCTCCCAACTGGAGCCGAATCCCTAATTTTAGTATTTTGTGAGGCTGAAGGTAGTGGAGAGGGGAAGGAGATGTGGACAATGTACCAGGATATTTAAATCTAGACACCAAATACGGTCAAAGCCATTTCAAGTAATAAGTCTAATAATTATGTACACTACACACCAGCGTAAAAATATTTTTTAAAAAATCATATAATGTAACTTTTTTTATCCAAATACAACACAAGAGTCCCAACCGTCTGGAGTCAGTGAGACTATGGCATCCGGAATTTTAGTATGTTATGAGGCTGATGGTAGTGGGGAGGGGAAGGAGATATGGAAAACGTACCTGGCTATTCAGATCTAGTCACCAAATAGGCTTAATACGGTGACTAGATCTGAATAACCCTGTACATTTTCCACATCTCTTCCTCCTCACTACCTTCAGCCTCACAACATACTAATATTGGGGATGCATAGTCTCACTGGCTCCAGACGGTTAGGAAAAGTTTGGCCGCGTGTGCCGTATTCGGATAAAAAAGTAATATTATATATTTTTTTGTAATTTTGCGCTGGTGTATAGTGTATAATTAGACTTATTACTTGAAATGGCTTTAGTCGTGTTTGGTGACTAGATCTGAACAGCCAGTTACATTTTCCACATCCCCTTCCCCTCCCCACTACCTTCAGCCAAACAACAAACCAAAATTGGGGATGCCATATTCTCCTTGGCCCCAGACGGTTGGGAAAAATGATATATGGGCTCTCCACACGACACTGCATGTAGTGACTGCGGCAGTGACTGCAGAAAGCGTGGAGTTGAGCAAACTAGCGCCGTCTCGTTTGTTAAAGGGCCGCTAGAACGAGACAGCGCTAGTTCGCTCAACTCCACCCTCTTTGCAGTCACTGCCGCAGTCACTACATGCAGTGTCGTGTGTAGGCCGCTATAATTTGCATTAATACTTTTTATTATAATATTCAAATACAAAAGAATAAATTAAGAACTTAAGAATTTTCGTTTAGTTTCCGATGCTACCAGCCGCTGACACTAGTGCACTAGTCACCAGATGGACGCCAACCGACCAAACGGAAACATTCTTGACGGACAGCGTAGACAGCGTAACCGACCACTGTCGCTTACGCTGAAAGCTACAACTACTAAAAAAAAGTGTGATGCATATAAGATAGAGCTGCAATATTTTTGTCATTGATGTATGTATTAGGCAGCATTGAACAGTTTTCGCTAAAAATCGTAATTTGACAAAAATGTCGTTTACGCTGTTCTGCCGATTATGGGTCGATATCTCCTTAAACACGTTAAGTTTTAAAGCTCTTAAAAAAATATATGTTTATTCTTGAAGATACTATCTAGACATTCCCAGCGCTGAAACGCAAATTATATAAAATTCCATCGATAGAAAAAATCGCTAAGTATGGTCCAAAAATTATTATAAACAAGTTTGTTTCAGTTATTTTACAAGTTATATGCATGAAAAAATTCAGTGTTTCTTTAAATGCTGTTAAAGACAATGGCTAGAGGTCCTGGGTTCGAGTCCCAGAGGTGTCAATATCTTTTTTCTGATTTTTCTGTTTCCAGGTTTTCGATTGAGTTTCGCTTATATTGTCTTCATTTAATTACTTTATTACTACTTCATTACTTCTTCGTCCTTACTAAGTGTACAATGAAGTCGCTCCCGCTGTATGAGCGCTTAGATCTTTTAAACTACGCAACGGATTTTCATGCGGTTTTAACCAATTGATAGAGTGATTCGAAAGGAAGGTTTATATGTATAATACACGCGTATTATAGTAGAGAAAAGTTGAGAAATTCAATTCAGGCATCGGGTAGCTGGCAATCGGGCAGTGTGATGGCGTTGGTTATAAAGGTTGGGTAAGCCACAGCAACGTGGAGCCGGGTCTGCTAGTTTACGCATAAAAGTTAAAAATAAAATAAAAATAAAAAGTTTTGTTACCTTATGGAGTTGTTCGATGGCCAGAATGACTTCGGCTATATATATGCGCACGTGCTCCTCGGCAAACCGCTCCTTGGTGTAAAGATGTGTGAAGAGTTCTCCCCCACTGACATAGTCTGTTAAATAAAACACAAAAAAAATAATAAACCTATACAGCCTTACTAAAAAAAAACCACAGCGCGACCAATTAACTGTGTTATTGCAATAACATAATTAGACCCCGTATACACTAAATCACGTTTTATTACCAATAACGTTTCTTGCGTGATCACGCTGTTAAAATGCATTAAGATCTGACAACATTGTAAATGGTTTTAATTTCCTAGGAAACAATGTTGTTTTAATTCTTCTCCGCTAGGGGCATTATTGGTGCTCCGGTGCATATCGGCCCGCGATGACAAAACAGTTCGGTGTGTTTATGGCGGGATATGGAAAATTTTGTTAGTGCCTAAATGTTGTGATTTTACTAAATAATTTCTATTGTAGCGACGAATTTACTCTTCTGTTCACATAATTGATATATTTACCATATTATTTGTGTGGATTACATCAGTTTAATCAAGTTATTGTACAAACGCCGTACTTTCAAAGTTGAACTGTCAGAATATTGTTTTTAATAGGTTACTTAAGATAAAAATTTTATTTTATGATCTTTATTTTAAGAGAATTTCTTAAAAGTGATAATTTTTTATAATATTAAAATCTAATACATGTGTTCGTAAACGTTTAAAAAAAATTAACGTCTTTAGAGATGCAAGAAATCTGTTTTAAATTTCGGTATTATTTCTAAGTTATTTTTTTGGCAATAAAAAAACTTTGAAATTTTTTATTATTTTTTTATTGTATACACGATAAAAAAGTGAGGTGATAGTTTCCTTTCAAATTTATTACATAAAAGGACTGTGTTTTTTTAATTTTGATTTTATTTAAATTTCTCTACATTTTGGTCAAAAATGTTGTGGGAGGAAATTTTTTTCCATGTTTTTCCGAGTTTGAATCATAAAATATGGCAGTTTTTGAAAGCTAAAGTGTATTTCAAATACTCAAATCTAAAAGGTAATTTTATCTAGTTTTCATAAATGGTATTTGTTTTTACGACACCTTCAAAAATAAGAAATATATAGAACATTCAAAATATTATGGAAAAATTACAAATATCGTTCGGACATCAATGGTTAAAACAGAGATAAACTACCCTCTCAGGCCGTGGAAACCATGTGTATTTCTTTCAAAGAACAAATTTTTAATTAGTAATGTTTTCACATCCGCGGCCGTTTGTCAATTGAATAAAATTTTCACTGGGTTTTTTAGTAAGGCTGATAGTGTTTAGTTTTTACTATACGGTCACCTCATTTGGACAGGGTGCTAACTGACATTTTTTTCAAACTTGACCTTTGAATGCATTTAAAAGCAAATGAACTTTGAAAGCATTTGCTTTTAAAATCGCAAGTGCCCCACGGTTGAATTTGGCAGCCATCTCTGGTCTGGAGCTCCAAAATACCTAAAAAAAAACCTTGACTCTGTGCAGAAACGGGCGGTCCGTTTGATAGATTCTCCCATCTTAACAGACGAACTGCAATCTTTAGAGCACAGGCGTCAGGTGGGAATGCTGTCCTTGTTCTAATACCGGTATTACAACGGAAGATGCTCCGAGGAACTAGCGGCATTGATCCCCTCGGCACCGGTGCATAGTCGGGAAACACGCGTACACGGTTGACATTAGTCACATGAGAAAGGGTCGTTTCTATGACTCGTTCTTGAGTTTAACGGCTCGGCTGTGGAACGATTTGCCGGCCTTTGTGTTTCCTCCCTCCTACAACATGGGTCTCTTCGTGACCCATGTTCTTTTCCTCAAAAAGAACCTCCACACAGCATCTTCAAAGATGACATAGGCCCTGAGGGAAATTATTTTCCTCAGGGCCTCCTGAGTGGAGTTAATGTAAAAAAAAAAATCTTTTGCTCATTTCTATACCCAAAACAATTTTCAAAACCACCTGTGTTGGTACTACTCAGTACGATGCTCTCAGTATCGCCCTGGTAAAAACTACCATTCCGAAATATTACTTGGAATAGGTCGTGCAGGGATGCTCGGGTTCATGGGGTGAGTTTTGTCTAGGTCTTGGGGGCGGATGCGTTTGCCCACTTACTGCGTGGCAGGTCGGATCGGGAGAGACTGGTTCAGGAAGGCCATTTGACCTTTCAAGCAGGACTCTTCGACACATTGCCTTGCAGTGGGAGGGATGGATTCAAACGTCCGTCACTGTTGGACACACCGACTCCCAGATTCCTACCCGCCCCTCATACTGTTTTCCTTCTCAGACTTCCTCTCCTTTAAAAGACCCTCCACACAGCATCCCAGAGGGAAATTGTTTTCCTTCGGCTTACTATGTGGAGCCATAGATCTGAATAGTCAGTTACTTTTAAATTTGGGAGGCGGGAATGGGTACTGCCGTCCCGGGAACCTTTATTGGATAACCAACACCTCTGCCATAGGTCACCCCTAGTGGTTCGCTACGTTTGGTGATTTAGCAGGGGTGCCGCCCGGGTTCATGGGGTGAGGTTTGTCTAGGTGGAGGCGGATGACCAAGATACACTGAACCCCAGATTCCTACCCAACCCTTTAACACTTTTTCTTCCCAGAACTCTCCTCTCCTTCCTTTCCCTAAAAAACCATCTTGACATCTCCAGCACCCTCAAAGATGACATAAGCTCTGAGGGAAATTATTTTCCTCAGGGCCTCAGGTGTGGAGCAAATGTAAAAAAAAAACTTCCCCATGTTTCTCTTTCCTTATCCTTCCCCTCCTAACACCTTCAACCTCACAACATACCCCAATCGGGATGCCATAGTCTCACCGGCTCTAGGCGGTTGGGAGCAGTTGGCACTCTTGTGCGATATTCGTATTACAAAAAAAAAAAAAAAAACTTAAATCGTGAACATGTGATTATTTCAAAAAAGGTCCTCACTTTATCATTCTTTTAACGAGACCTCACGAATTAGAAAGTTGTCCGAATTGCTAAAATAATAAATACGTTAATAATCCGGTTGGAATAATTTGAAGTTGGAAGTGACCTTTCTACCAAAAAGTACTGTTTTTTTGGCCAAGCAATAAAATTTGATTACGCCAACCACTGAACAGAACGATATTTAGAACAACGATTTTTATTGGTCGAGTTTTTTTTTAAAGAAAGACAAACATTGTGAATAATTTTATAAGAAAAAAAGTTTATTAATCGAAACTGTCACAGATAATTTTAGCCATAAAACTTTAATTTTTAATTTTTTTTAAAGTAATTAATTGGAAAATATATTTTTATTCTACTCAATGGGCGCTTATATTGTTATCGTGACGATTCACGATTACGGTATCGCAATGGCATAGAAAAGACAATAAACATACGTTCCTTATCGCTATAATGCTGCTGCTCTTTCTTACACATTAAATAATGGTGAGACAAAAGATGAGACACACAATATACGTGTGTCAGTTTCCTCGGAAGAACATCTTTTTTCTTTTGTAGGAAACAGATATACCTTATTACGGCTCACCTATGTATGACTCCAGATACTAATATGTACAGCCTGTATGTCGGACGAATATCTACAGCTCATATGTTGGACTAATATCTAAGAACTTCAGAGTGAGGACTAATATCTATAGAGCTAAGGTCGGACGAATATCTATGACGGTCCCAGTGGTGACTAATATCTACAGAGGGCAGCTGAGCAAGAGGTTGTACGGAAAAGCATAACCAAAATATAAATAACTTCAATTACGTAATTACTAATTACGTTAAGGCTTAAACGTTTAAAGTACGCACATGTCGTACATGAAGTTTTTGCATAATATTACGTATTTTGCTGTTTACGAGGACAATAATTTATGGAACACACATGGAGGTCATAATACAAAGATATTTATTTATTTCGAAATACACGGCACCACAACCTAACCTAACTGACATAGAAATGGTCATGGTAACAGACTAAATAATTTAGAAGCACTCGAAATAAAGAAAGCTTTTAAGATATATACACGTGAAATCCTATTTAGATACTATTTTGATTAATCTTTACGACGAATCGGCTTACAGGATGAACATCAAAAAATATTATTTATTAAAAGAAAATAACTTAGTTTACATCACTTTATTAAAATAAAGTGATGTAAACTAAGTTATTTTCTTTTAATAAATAAATAATGACATCACAAAGTAACAACCTTTTAGAAGAAGTTTTCTTCGAAAAATCAAAAAATATGCTACGGATAAATGAAAGCTTTTAATAGCTTTTCTATGTATTGGAATTACAATAAAATTATTATTTACGTAACAAAAAATATAAGCGTAAACCACCAAAAAAATGTTTTTTCATGACTTAACTATGAAGTAATACAAGAAACAATTTTTAAAAATACCCCTTTGTGGCTAAGACTATTTTTGAGGTTTTCCATGGTCTAACTTTGTTTCGTTCTTTTAAAATTATGAACAAAATAAATAAAAACCACTTTTTCGCTTACTTGCCTCGTGCAAACAGACGCTCGATTTTAAAATTTTGGAGACATGAGATTCGAAATATTTCTAGCGTTTATATTCATCTTAAAACAAAAACCCAAATCCTTAATAATCAGCTAAATGGGTCCACTAGTCCGATATTAGGGATTTTTACATACATACATACATAAATTAAGTTTTTTAAACTGCATACTCAATATTACGTTATTCCAATATGCTATACATAATTGGCAATTGCAAATCCAACCTCTGCCAGTGCTGTAGATATTCGTCCACACTTTGGTTCTCATAGATATTAGTCAGCAGTTTGAGCTCTGTAGATATTCGTCCTCACTTTGGTTCTCATAGATATTAGTCCGATTTGTTCAGTTTTTGGAATTCCTGTAGATATTAGTAGACGCCTCCTCACCTATGGCGACGAGAATTGCTTTCATTTTCTTTATAAGAGTGAGGGATATGTGTGATAATGATTGTACGTCTTCTTTGGGGGTGCAGACAAACGTTCACCGCTTGTCTCATTTTCGACTGTTGTTATTTAGCGTGTAAGAAAGAGCGGCAGCATTATATGTTTAAGAACAAAAACAAAACCATCAGCGCATAGACATTTGAAGTTTTTGAATTTTTGGAATTCACTCACACTTCAATATTATCTTTGTAACTATATTCCATACTTTCAAAATTATCGTCACGACTATTGTATTGTAGAGGTCTACGGAGACGTCACGATGTGTGAGAGAGATGCAAGAAAATGATGACTTTTTTTCCTTTGGAGGAAACAGACCTACGTACATTGTGTATCTCATCTTTTGAAAAAGCTGCAGCATTATTGTGATAAAGAACGTAAGTCTACTGCCTTTTTGCCATCACGGTACCGTAAACGTGGGTCGTCACGGTAAAAATAAAAGCTCTCAATGGGAAAGATAGAAAAACCTTCAATTTATCAAAAGCATTTTTTTGTTTGTATAATGTAAACCTTTTCGTTGTAAATATTAATAGAAGCTAGTGATTTAGCATTATTCTTCGCCTATGCTGGGCTGTACGACTTTTGGTAAAAATGGGCCAATTATAAAAGAAATGTAACTTACCGAGAACAAGATGGAGTTTGGAGTCTGTTTGGAAGGCGTAGTGGAGTGTTACTAAGAAGGGGCATTGTCTGATAGCTTCTAGAACCTGTAACAAAGAATAATATAATTAGTTATAATATGTAACTAGCTGAAGTCCCCGGCGATGCCGGGGCTTTTCGCAGAGTTTTAGAAATCAAATGTAGACAGTGACCTTCCCCTTGTTTTGAAGGCCACATGTGCAAAATTTCATCATCCTCAGAATAAAACTGTAGATTTTCTATATAAATCAAATCCACACCGCCCGCTGCCAGTCCGCTCGTAAACCAAAAAATGATATATTTCAACCAATTTACCCAAAACCTTGACAAATTATATACTTAAACCTTCCTCATGAATCACTTTATCTATTGGTGAAAACCGCATGAAAATCTGTTCAGTAGTTTTTGAGTTTATCGCGAACAGACAGACAGACAGACAGACACGACGGAGGACTTTATGCAAAATCATACAAAATCATGTGTTTTTGTTTTGAAAATTTGATCGCTTAGAAGTATTATAGAAGCTTCAATTAAATACTGCGCGTAGAACGCAAGTCTGGAAAAAAATACCTCCACAGGAGGCCCTGAGGAAAATAATTCCCCTCAGGGCCTATGTCATCTTTGGGGATGCTGTGTGAAGGATCTTTTTAGGAAAGGAAGAAGATAAAGTTCTGGGAAGGAAAAGGGTATGAGGGGTGGGTAGGAACTGGGGGTCAGTGTGTACAGGGGTGACGGACGTATGAATTCATCCCTCCCACTGTGGTGCAAGGCGATGTTCCGAGAGAGGTCAAAAGGTCTTCCTCAACCAGTCTATCCCGATCTGGCCTGCCACGCAGTTCGTGGGCAGAAGTATCTGCCGCCAAGATATGGACAAATCTCACCCATGAACCCGGGCACCCCTGTTAAGTCACCAAACGTAGCGATCCACTTGGGGTGGCCTATGGCAGAGGTGTTGGTTCAATAAATGGTTCCCGGGGCGGCGGTACCCATACCCGCCTCCCAAATTGCCTCTCATACTAATGAACCCCTATTCGGATAAAGTTTTATTGAATAACTAGCAGACCCGGCCACACGTTGCTGTGGCTAACGAAACACAATGCCATTACCCAACCTTTATAAAATCCACACCACCCGCTTGCCAGCTGCCCGCTGCCTGAATTGAATATTTGAATTTCTCGGCTTTTCTCTACTATAATAAGCATGTATTATACATATAAACTAATTAACTCGCCACTAATTATACGATGCTTGCAATGCAACACTGGATATTTGAAAAGGGAAAATCAAATACCAACTTACTCTAGGACATCTATTTTCCAATTTCTTCCGTAGAACGAATTTCAAAAGTGACTATAGTACGGCCCACCAGCCGTTTTAAATCGCACAAAAATATGTTTTCTTTGAATTTCTCGGCTTTTCTCTAATATAATTTACATGTATTATACATATAAACATTCCTCTTCTATCACTCTATCTATTGGTGAAAACCTTATGAAAATCCGTTGCGTAGTTTAAAAGTTAGTAGTTTAGAACCACATACATTTTGAGCGACATCATTTTATACTAAGTAATGAAATGATAGTGATGATGGTGTGACAAATTAAGTTCTTTATAAAATGATCGGAAAACATTTTAATATTTGTGCCAGAATTTAAAAAATAAAACAAAACTTTGCAATTTTGGGCTATTTTTTTCGGCATGAATCAAAATGGACGGGCGTTCTACGAATTTTGAATTTAGAATTATGCAGTCCGTATAAAGACTATGTACATTTTGTAACAGTTAACGCCAATACGGCCACATTGCGGTAGCGAACGAACGCTTCTGGACTCCACGTCGCTTGGTTCCGCGAAATCGATTTTAAAATTCCTTGTTATTACAATAAACTATGAGCAAGAAAGGAGTTAATGTTTTTACAGGCCTTTAGGAAATCAACATATAAAAAAACTCTCAAATACCTTCTCCAACCTTTCTTAAGTGTTGTATTTTTAAATCTCTCCCAAAAAGAGGCGGGGATTCCGATTTTTAATTTTTCAACGACTAGTGGATCACCCTAAAGGCATCTTAACTTGGTGAGTTTTGCTCAAAAATCGAACAAAAAATTATGATTTTTATTTTTTTCAATTATTTTCTTTTTACCAGATAATATACCTTATTATTAAAATATAGTTTATGTTTTTATTAGGTCCTTACATATGAAATTGGCGTTTTGCCGTACTGGCAACTTTGATCTCAAAATCTTCTTTTTTGTAAGGAATTCCAAATTCAAATTTATACAGCTATTTACAATGACGTTATATAAATAAATAGACTCGCCATAGTCTCGTATACTCACAATATAATGTGGAAAGTAAGGAACACTCTTTTGTTTTCAGCGATTTTCAGTAAAATTTCTTAATTCAAAAGTTTATTCCTGTGTGATAAAGATAGACAATCAAATAATTTGTGTGTATGAAAGACATGGATATATATGAGCGGGCGGCGTACTGCTTGTCAGTTTTTAATGGAACGTTCGCTGTCTCTTTTTCTTGAGGCCCACTAGAATAAAAGGTCCGGCTGCCTGACGGAGTTTGATATGTCGAGCTATACAATAAATACAATAGGGCAACGACAGTTTTCAAATGGTGGCGATTGTCATCAATACTTGTTAGAACTACTGATTTATGTGTTGTTTTACCGCAAGCAAACAAATAACAGAGTGTTTAGGCTGATTTGTCTACTTTAAAACAGTAAAGTTTACTTAGCAACAGGCGCGTCCAGACACTTTAGTAGGACTTGAATTTTCTCTAAAGACGTGTAAAACCGGGAAGCGGGAAACATGAAAATTAATTGTAATATTTATAACAATCGATAATATTAAGTAATTTGCGAGTACTTACAAATGAAATGTTATTCATTCGTCTTTACTATTATTTGTGTGTAATTGAAACATTTTCTCATCACACAGGAGGGCATTTTGGCACTTTTTAAAATGCAATTTACTTACTGGTAAGTGCTGGTAAGACGCAACCTTACTCGACGCGTAGCAGTTTAGTATTAAAGTACTTGATATCGAGACCGGTGCAATTGTCTTGCCTTTGTCTTCCCACTTTGAGATTTCTACCCCTCGTCTAATATAATTGAATGTAACCGTCATTGGCTATTTACTCATGTATTTGTGTTTCGAAAATTATAATTCATTTGTTTTTCCTTAATTGCTTTTTTTCTTTGCGTCACTTAGTTTACAAAATGAAAAACTTGAAATATTGCGTTATTTACGAGTACGAGTTCCACCGTGGCACCAGTGCTCGAAGGATTAATGATGTGTATGGCGACGGTGCCACAAAAGAAAACATAGTTGTTTTTTTTTGTGTATACTACAGCTTTGTGTGCACTACAGCTTTCTTAAATCTGGCCAGACGATTACGGCAGATGTCTATTGTCAGCAACTGCAAACCATGATGGAAAAGCTAGCTGCTAAACAACCGAGGCTGGTTAATCGCTCTAGGCCACTGCTGCTTCATGACAACGCTAGACCACACACTGCACAACAGACGGCTACCAAATTAGAGGAGCTTCAATTGGACATCCACCGTAATCTCCGGACCTTGCCCCAACAGATTACCATTTTTTTCGAAATTTGGATAACTTCTTGCAACGGAAAAAATTCAATTCCGATTGGGCAGTCCAAACCGCCCTCAAAGATTTTATTGATTCCCGTCCGAATGCTTTTTTTAGTAAAGGGATCGATGAACTACCTACGAGATGGCAAAAGTGCATAGATAGCAATGGTACATACTTTGATTAAATAAATATATTATATTTTAAAAAAATCGACTGCATGTTCCTCCCATACAAAACGCAAATTTCATATGCAAGGACATAAAATCATAACACGTTTCCCCATAGCTCTAAAAAATATTTAAAAAACATAGCTCGTATATTCCTAAGGCAATAAGAAGCACTATTTATTTCGCTTTCGCATGTGAGCTCAAAGGGGGGGAGGGAGAATCTCACGTTAGAATATACGAAGTGGCCCAAATACATCTCACCAAGGAGGGGGGGTCTAGATTGGAAGAAAAACTGCTCACGTAATTAATGCACGCCCCCTTTCTAAGATAAAAGAAATCAAAAATGTTCGCATGACAGGAATAGAGATATTTAACTTTCAATAATGCACGGGCGCTCTGGGACAATTTGGATATCTCTGGGACAATTAAAACGGCATGTGATGTTTTGGGACAATTCGGGACTCCTGTGATTAAACAGGTTAAATGATAAGCAAATTCTCACCGTTTTTCCCCTCTCCCCAAATCACCACTCCCGCTGTCCCCTCCCCACCTAATTAAATTATTATTATGACTAAGGTAAAGTGGGACAACAAACCTGTCTCTCAGTCTTGGTGTGCTCAGCAGTCTTCTTCTTCATGACGATGATACCCTTCCTGAGGATTTTCATGGCGTACAGGCAGCCCTTGTCAGCTCCGGTTGTCTTTCTGACGAGGAACACCTTGCCGTAAGCTGGGGACAAAAAAACTCCACGGTTAGTTCAAGTTAATCCTTCAAAATTCGGGCGTATATTGCCAGTAGATAAAAATACTTCCGCTTTGCAATAAAATGAAAATAAATTAAATATTTGTGAACGTATCCGAAAAGTAAAAACTGTTTTCGAAATGTGATGAAACACGCTTTGAAATATAATTATTAGAGACTAGCTGGTTCCCAGCATGCGTTGCTAAGCCAATTAATTAAGAAATTGTTTGTCCCTGCGTGTCCTTTCCCATTCATCCCATTCCCCTTCCTCTCCCGCGACCCCTTCCCCTCTCGCGTTCCCATTCCGCCTCCTCCACCTTCCCTCTCCCCACGCCACACCCCTCCCCCCCTTCCCCCGTCCCGAGTTCCCCTCCCCCTTCCCAGGTTTCCCCTCCCCCCTTCCCCAGCCGCATTCCATACATTCAGTTTTCAAACAGCTCGCGTGCCACATATTGACATTTTTTATATAAATTTCATAATGCCAGAGCTCACCAGTGTCAGTGGTTTTATACAAACCTTGTACTGACAATAACGAACACAAAAAAAATCCAATTTGGTGCATTTGTTCGGAAGTTATGCGGGTACATACATTTCAACCATTCATTTTTATTTATTGAGAAGATAGATGTAATTTTTTAAATATAAAATTTTTAATGCAAACTTTAAAAAGTTTTAAAAATGGGTAACCTTTCTCTCTCTAATAACTCGCTCTTTTTCTACCTACCGATAACGAAAAAAAAATAAACACATATTTAATTAGACTATCTTTACATTGTATAAAATGAAGTCGCTCAGGCTGTACATATGTGAGCTTAGATATTTTAAACTACGCAACGGATTTTCATGCGGTTTTCATCAATAGATAGGATGTTTCACGAGGAAGGTTTTTAGGCATACAATTTGTCAAGGTTTTGTGTAAATTGGTTGAAATACGTAAGGGAACGTACCCATACTACGTGACACGTTCAGGGGAGGGGGGGGGGGTTTCAAAATACCACGCTTGGTACAAATGAGCAGCGGGGGGCTTAGGTTTCTAGTCACCGGGGGCGGGGGGGGGGTTAAAAATGGCAAAAAGTTGGTCACGGGCAACGGGCTGACAAACGAGAGGTGTGGATTTGATTTAACAGATGGCGTTGGTTATAAAGGCTTCTTTAGCCACTGCAACGTGTTGCCGGGTCTGCTGGTTGAATTATAAACGATACTGTCACCTCACTTTTTTGTCGTTTAATATAAAAATAATTCTTAAAAAATTCATCTTGTTTTTTTTTTCATAAAGATGTACATTTTAATTATTCTGTGGTTAGGTTTTAGATTTGAATATAAAGCGTGTTTATTTCTCTTTCCAATACCGTTTAGTTCATACTTCTCACTATGATAGTAAGCGATACACAACGATTTCTACGAGACCTATGTGAGCTGGGACAATTATGGTCTCGTGTGATTAAACGGGTTGAAATATAATTTTTTATTTATTAGTTTACAGATTAAAAAGTGAGGAATGGAACTGGCAGAGGAAGGAATGGCTGAATGCTGTAGAAATGAGATCCCTGCGGCGTATGAGTGGTAAAACCATGTACGATCGTGTGAGAAATATGGAGATGCGCAAATAATGCAAGGCTTGATGTAAGCATTATTAATGAGTAATAATAAGAAAGAGACCATCAGATGGTTTGGGCATGTAGAGCGAATAAACGAAGAAAAGGGTGTAAGGAGAATATGTAACGCAATTGTGAATGGTAGAAGAAGTCGGGACGTCCGAGAAAGACATGACACTATTCACTTGAGTCGGGCCACGTCCTCTGACTCTTGAATAATAGAATAGCATGTACGAGACGATGTATTAATGTGAATTGTTGAATGATCGTGTGAGAAATGTGGAGATTCGAAAAGAATTCAAGACTGATGTAAGCGTAATGAATGAGCGAGATTAAGAAAGGCTCAGATGGTTTGGGCATTTAGAACGAATGGACGAAGAAAATGTAGAAGTCGGGGACACCTGAGGAAGACATGACACGATCAATACATAGACAGAATAATAGGATAATATATACGAGACGATGTATGAGGGAAATGTGAATGAGGGAAAGAGTGTGTGCCAAGACCGAGTTGTTTGGCGGCCCGTCCTCTGTCTACCCTTTCGTGGAAACGGCATGATTGTTAGCTAATAAAAAAATACAAGTGTGCAGTTCACACGCGGTAGAAGTGAAACCTTAAAAAAAAAACAAAAGTAGACAAGAGTGTGGAGGCTATGAAACACCGCCGCAAGGGGAAACCGATTAATCTATTGGATACTCTCGCAGACTAGATCCTATAGATATAGATATATGTGTTTGTCTCTTTTTAGTGTCGTTTTTTCGTTTCATCAAGTTTCAAATCACAACGGTGCTAAAGAAGTTTTCACTTCAATTAGTTATATTTTCACATGAATAGTCACTTAGGACGGGTTGTTTCAAAAAATTTGACAATCAAATATTTGAAGTTTTTTTTTGAAGTTTTTTTTTAAATTTTTTTTTTTAAATTCCTTTATTTTTCCCATATTTTACAATTTATATTTACATATTTTGAAAATCATAACAAAGTGTGGGAACCCACTAAAGCGCAGCCTGTGCGTGGGTAATATAGTTTTATTTAGTACCTAGAAAAAAAACAAACAGTGGTATATAAAGCAAAAACAAAATTTGTTTTAACAGTTTGAACATAAAGTGTATACAATGGTGTACGGTTAAATACGTGTATAGTGTAATAAATGATATACACTGTAATAATATGTAGGTGTAAAGTTTGTGAGAAAGTGATATAAAACTAAATAAATAGAGTTTTTACATCTGTATGGTTTAGCCATAGTTTTAACTCTTTTATGTAATGCGGAAATTTAGTTGCTACTTGAATATTTTTTGGTAAACTATTGAAGGTACGAGGTCCAATAAAGCTGCTGTGAGTTTGCATTTGTTTTGTGTGTGTTTGGGGGGTATAGAATACATTACTATTTCTAATGTTGATTCTGTTTACATTTTTTTCGAATTTGTTTATGTTTTTAAAGATATATTTCATAGTTTGCAGTATAAACAGTTTTTTTTTTTTACGTTAACTCCACGCAGGAGGCCCTGAGGAAAATAATTTCCCTCAGGGTCTATGTCATCTGGGATGCTGTGTGGAGGGTCTTTTTGAGGAGAGGAAGGAATGAACATTGGTCTTGAAGAGACCCATGTTGTAGGAAGGAGGAAACACAGAGGCCGGCAAATCATTCCACAGCCGAGCTGTTGAACACAAGAACGAGTCGAAGAAACGACCCGTTCTCATGTGGCAAATGTCAACCGTGTACAAATGTTGGGCACGCGTTTGGCGTGTTTCCCGACTATGCACCGGTGCCGAAGGGATCAATGATGCAAGTTCCTCGGAGCATCTTCCATTGTAATACCGGTAGAACAAGGATAGCATTCCCACCCGACGCCTGTGCTCTAAAGATTGCAATCCGTCTGTTAAGATGGGAGAATCTATCAAACGGACCGCCCGTTTCTGCACAGAGTCGAGGGTATTTTTCAGGTATTTTGGAGCTCCAGACCAGAGGTGGCTGCCAAATTCAACCGTGGGGCGCACTTGTGATTTGTACAGGGTTAGCAGTTGTGTACTATTAAAGTATCTGCGGGCCCTGTACAGTACGCCCAGTTTCTGTGAGGCTAACTTTACTCTGGCTTCGATGGAGCTCCCATACCTGAGCTGGTCACTTAGGGATACACCAAACATTTCGATGGAAAAGTTTACGGAGACTGAAAAGTTTAGATTCTTTGTATAAAGCATCTGTCGAAAATGTTATGATTCTATTATACATAACTTTGATAATATAATTTTGAGTTGTTTGTAGAGATTTTATAAAAGCATCAAGCGCACCACCCCATCCTATTATTCCATACATGAGTGAAGATTGCACCAGAGAAAAATAAATCATTTTCAATTTGTCAATATTCAATACTTCTTTAAGTCTGTAAAATATGTACGTAAGATATCTCAATTTAGAAACGGTATTATTAATTTGTGATTGCTAATTTAAATTTGTATCAATACATATACCCAAATATTGGATCTTTTCAACTTTTCCAATTTCAGAGCAAGATGAGCACATTACTTGGTTACAGTAAGCATTATGAATTCTAATTTTAAGGTTATTGGGGGGTTAATTTGTCAGTTGTTCCATAAAACTGAAACAATCACAAAACTTGAATATAACTTACTCAGAACGTGAAAATTAGCTTCAAATATTTTATGAAATTGTAAAAATTTTGAATCAACCCATTCTTAGAATTCTCTTTAGCATAATTTCACCAAATTCCTACGCCATATAATAATTTCGTTGGATTGGAGTAGACGCAGACAGGTTGGGAATGGGGCGAGTTGCGAGGGTTTGGGGTTCGAAACTTGAAGGTATAGGGGGGGGGGGTTAGGGAGTCTTTTGGGGAGGTTTCTGTTTTGCGGGGGAAACGAGGTCAAACGGGGGCAGACGGGAGACAGCAGTAGTCGACCAGACAAAGGTACAAACCCCGTACACGCGGAATTAGGAATTACAAACCAATGAACCACGAGACATGATTAGGCTTAGAGAATGTAAAAAAATGTATGTATTATGTACGACATCTCATAAGGTCAATTAAAAACATATTTCCAAGAACAATCCTCAGAAACATATTTTTTGCACTTTGTCAATTCATTATCACGTATAGCATACTAGCCTGGGGAAGTGCAATTACGGTAGCAATAGATCCAATAGAAAAAAAGGCAACAATTCTGCAATTTGGGAGGCGGGAAACCATTTATTGGATAACCAACATCTCTACCGTAGATCACCCCAAGTTGTTTGGTAACTTAGCATAGGCGCCTGAGTTCATGCGGTGAGGTTTTTCCGGGTCTTGGCGGCCGATGCGTCTGCCCACATGCTGCATGGCTGGCCGAATCGAGAGACTGGTTGAGGGAGGTCTCATGACCTCTCCAGCCAGAATCCCTCGACCCTCGCCTTGCACCGCAGTTGGAGGGATGGATTCTTAATTCCGTCACTCCAGGGCGCATTACCCCCATATTTCTACCCATTTCTAACACCTATTTACTTCCCAGAACTTTCCCTCCTTACTTTCCTTAAAAAAAACCTCCACACCGCATCCTCTA
The DNA here is from genome assembly GCA_929108145.2 of Limnephilus rhombicus. Taxonomy (NCBI): domain Eukaryota; kingdom Metazoa; phylum Arthropoda; class Insecta; order Trichoptera; family Limnephilidae; genus Limnephilus; species Limnephilus rhombicus. The sequence goes on along the minus strand of OV815298.1, from coordinate 17,530,923 downwards.
AGATGGCAGGTCCTGGGGGAAATTATTTTCATCAGAGCCTCCTGTGTGGGGCTAACGTAAAAAAAGGCAATCCAAAGTTCCCGGGTTGAAATCCCGGCGTGCGCAAATAAATTTTATTTGATTGATTTGCGTTATTTAAAAATTTAATATTTTAAATTAAAATACATCTCTACATATTATAAATTTAAGTGCCCCGCCGTGTGTTCGCGATAAACTCAAAAACTACTGAACGGTTTTTCATGCGGTTTTCACCAATAGATTAAGTGATTCATGAGAAAGGTTTAGGTATATAATTTATCAAGGTTTTGTGTAACTTGGTTGAAATATATAATGGCAAGCGGGCGGTGTGGATTTGATTTGCAGCACAACAACGCGTGGCTGGGTCAGCTAGTATAGTATATTTGCGACACTTCCCGGAGTGGAAGATACTCTCAGTATCGCCCTGGTAAGACCACCATTCAGAATTGAAACGTTGCTTGAAATGGCTTTAGCCGTTGTGCTTGGTGACTAGATCTGAATAGCCAGGTACTTTCATTCTTCCACATCTCCTTCCCTTCCCCACTACCTTCAGCCTCACAACGTACCCGAGTTGAGGATACCATAGTCTAACTGGCTCCAGACAGGAGCAGATGGGACTCTAGTGAAGTATTCACATTTTAAAAAATTGCTCTTGTCAAGTTATCAATTTGACCGTGCTGACGCCCCAGATCACAAACGTCTGTACTTTCAAACATTGGAAAATTCACCACAGTCAGAAGGCTGACAACCCCCTCACTACACATTAATACTAGATGGGAGCAGTTGGGATTCTTGCACAGCATTCACATTAAAAAAATTCGCTCCTATATTGTTTTTGTCTTAAAATTGCTCTTGTCAAGTTATCAAATTGACCGTGCTGGTGCCCCAGATCAGAACATCCAGGTACTTTCAAACCTTGCTAAATTCACCACAGTCAAAAGGTTGACAACCCGCTCACTACACCCTCAATACTTATCGTGCCAGGGGGTAACGAATGATAATTCGGGGGTCCTTGCACCGAGTTCGGCCCCCCTGCCTAGTCCTACTGGGTCACAGACCTCGAAGGTCGTTCGTATTCGGGAGGACTCTACAACGGTCATACTTAATCTGTCTTCAGACGTATACTACGTAATTATGCTTTTATCAATGGTCGGATTGAAGAGAGCGTAATTGTAAACGCAAATGGATACTGGGAGCTGGTGCTTTGAACTCGAAAAATATTGTAATATATAAAAATATTATTAAATATTACGTAAAAATATATATCAAATTATAGAAAATCTAAATTAAGCAACTAAGGGGTCGTCCATTAATCACGTGAGACTAGAAGGTGGGGGGGGGGGGGAGTTCGGAAAAACCACGAAATATCACGAGGGGGGTGGGGGGTATAATGAGATATCACGTCTATTTATTTTTCGTGATAATATTCTGAAAATTTCAAAATACTTTGTACTTAAAAAAATACACGTGATTTTTGGGGAGGGGGGGTTAGCCTAAAACCTCACCACATAATATCACCAGGGGGGGGGGGGTTAAAAAGTTGCTAAAAAAGATCACGTGATTATTGAACGACCCCTAAGGAACTATATGAGGGAAGCGTTGCATGTACATATTAGGGTGAACGGCGATTTTACGGGGTGGTTTGACATCACAAAAGGTGTTAAACAAGGCTGCGTAATCTCACCGTGGTTATTCAATCTATACATTGATAATTGTATGCAAGAATTGAAAGAGATGGGATTGGGCGCGAAATTAAGTAATCCAAAAGTATGTTGCCTATTGTATGCTGATGATGCGGCACTGATATCTAACAGTATGAAAGATCTACAATCTCTCGTGTCTAGGATGAACAAAGTGTGTATGAAGAATGAATTAATGATGAATGTAAGCAAGTCTAAAGTCGTGGTATTTGAAAGAGAGAGCACGAAAACAATGTGCAACATAGTTATGGATACATGGAGCAGGTGGATGAGTTTGTTTATTTGGGAAGTATGTTTAAGAGAGTTGGAAAGGCTGATAGAGATATTGAAAGAAGGGTGAATTCAGGTAACTCTTTTAATGGACGACTGAACGCCGTTGGCACCAACAATAAACTGTCCAAAGAAGTGAAGCTAGCCGTCCATGATGGAGTACTGGTACCTACCAGGGCAGAAGAAGGACGAAAGTAGTCTGAATGATGTTGAAATGAGATCCCTGAGGCGAATGTGTGTAAAACAGTTTATGACCATGTGAAAAATGTGGGGATCAGTAAAGAATACACGGTTAATATAAGGTTAATCACTGTAATGAGTAAGATTAAGAAAGGGATGTACAGATGATTTTAGCAGATAGCGCGAATAATCGAAGAAAGGAATGTAAGGAGAATATATGACGCAAATGTGAAAGACGGAAGTCGGGGACGCCTGAGGAAGAAGGCATCGCACGATCAAGTGAATCAGATACTTGAGTAGGGCCATGTCAAGAGTCAGAATAATAGAAGAGTATGCACGAGACGATGTGTTAATGTGAATGAGGCAAAGAGTGAATGCCAAGACCGAGTTGTTGGCCAGTCCGTACTCTCTGCCTATCCCTGCGCGGAAACGGCGTGATGTTAGTTAGTTAAAAACTGTCGTATGAAGATTTTCGGGTGTTTGAAAGAAATTCCGACAAAGACAATAAAAACACAATCAAAATTGATCTAAAGACGCCGCTATAGGCTAGCAGACTACAGTTGAGTGCTTATACACACACTAATTTGTTTTATGGTAGTGAGGATTAGAATTGGCAGACCAAGGATGAAAATAGACTCAAAGCTTTCAAAATGTTCAGATTAAAAATAATAAAAAAAAGGTTTCTCTACGTGATGTATATTCACAAGTTTTCTATTTATTCTACTAGTTTCCGGGCGCGGTGTATTTAGGTTTATAAAAAGGTGAACAACACCACCCCCCGACCCCACCCACACCAGCTGCTAGTTAATAAATGCGGAGAAAATGATGAATCCGCCAGACCCCGCAATGGCTAAAGTAAGAGAGGGGCACACATCTCGAAGGTCGTCTGGAGTATACAGCGATTAGTAATCTATACTATTCATTCAATTCAAATATACCAATTTCGGTTGTGGCTCTGTTTGTGATTGAGTGATTTATTTATTTACTAGCTGGTACCCGGCATGCGTTGCTATGCCATTTAATAGAGAAAATGTTTCTCCCTGCGTGTCCTTTCCCATTCGTCCCGTTCCCTTCCACCTCCCCTTCGTCTCCCGCGTCCCCTTCCCCTGTCGCGTTCTCACTCCGCGTCCTCCACCTTTCCTCTACCCACTCCATTCCCCCTTGCCCCGTCCCACGAACTCCCCTCCCGCCAACCCCCTAACCGAGTTCCCCTCCCCCACCCGCATTCCATACATTAAGTACGTCCACACAGTTTTCAAACAACTCGTGTGCCACCTATTGCAATTTTCATAATGCCAGAGCTCACCAGTAGTACAAATCTTTTCCTGACAATAACGAACACAAAAAAAAAGAATTATCTAATTTGGTGCAGTCGTTAGGAAGTTATGCGCGTACATACATTTCTGCGATTCTTTTTTATTTATATAGAAGATAGATAGATAGAAGATAGAAGAAGAAGATAGAAGATAGAAGATAGAAGATAGAAGATAGAAGATAGAAGATAGAAGATAGAAGATAGAAGATAGAAGATAGAAGATAGAAGATAGAAGATAGAAGATAGAAGATAGAAGATAGAAGATAGAAGGTAGAACATAGAAGATAGCAGATAGAAGAAGAAGATGGAAGAAGAAGATAGAAGAAGAAGATAGAAGAAGAAGATAGAAGATAGATAGATAGATTGTTATAATTAGTTTACAATTTTAAAATGGTTACAGTGACAATATCAATTAAAGGTAACAATCTTAGTATGTTGTAATACATAATAATTAATAATAAATTATATTACAAGTACGTACATAAAAAAAGGAGGATCAAATTTGGAAAGGAGATTGTAACTCTGGTTCAATGAACTCGGGTTCGTTGCGAATAGAAATCGTCATCTCCCTTTAATATGAAGGTTAGATTAGGTATGATCTAAACGAGTTAGAAAGAGAAAACATCACGCTTTATATTCAAATGTCAAATGTACATGTTTAAGAAACCAAAATTTAAAAAAAAATTATGAAACGTTGGGAATTTTTTATTAATTATTTTTTAATGAAACGACAAAAAAGTGAGTTGACAATAACGTTTATGATACATTTGCGTAATAAATTATGTGTTTTCTCGTTATTTGTTTTTGGGGTGTTATGCTGGATTAAAGAAGGAGGTAGCGCAACACGGCATAAAACCCCAAAAACAAATAACGAAAATAATTTTGGCCGTGAAAATATTTAAAAAAAAAAACGTATGCAATTATGTTGTTTTTTTTTCATTATCGGTAATTTTAATTATAAAAAACGTGAGGTGAGCGATTTTTAAATCTTTTTTTATGTTTGCGTTAAAAAAAAATTATTTCAAAAATTAAATGTTTACTTCGAATTATTAAATTTAACAGCGAACTTATCACCTTTCAAAAACAGTTTTTAGTTTTCGGATGCGTTTAGAAATATTCCATTTATTTAGGTTTCATTGCAAAACGGAATAATTTTAACCCTATGACAAAATACTGTCGAGGCCTGAAGGGTTAAAATTCAATTGTGAGCGCGTACCGACCCGATGTTAAGTGTAAATCCAGGTTCATTGCGACCAAGTTCAGACGCCGAACTACCCTCAAAGTTTTAGGGGTAGGTCTGGGGTCGACGCTCCTTCGAACCTACGCCACAATAACGTACATTGTGTACGTCTGTTCGTCGTGTACATGGAACAGTTAGTCGCTATTCTCAGAGAGTGTTTTAGATCAAATATTTGAATATAAAAATAAGTGACCGGACAACTCAGAATGAAACCAACTCAGAAGCACCTCAGAGAGGTCATTAAGAGTGATGATAAACAAATGGTTAAATAGGTTAAGGCTCTGCAACCGGGCCCGAAAAGAAGAGGATGGAGAGATACGAAATTATGAATGTTAGAGGAGAGCGCTAACATTTACAGCGACAAAATCGATGCGAAAAATTGCGAAAATGTTTAATAAAACACGACTCGTTTAAAATAGAGCAAAAATCTCGCGGACATTATCTTAAACAGCATTTAAATAAACACTTTTCTCACATATAACTTGTAAAATAACTGAAACAAACGTGTTAATAATAATTTTTGGAGCATACTTTACGATTTTTTTACATCGAGGGAATTTTATATAATTTGCGTTTCGGCACGGGCAATGTCTAGATATATTATTATCTTCAAGAATAACATATATTTTTTAAGAGCTTTAAAACTTACCGTGTTTAAGGGATATATTTAATAAATCGGTACAAATCCGGGTTGCGGGCCCTTAAGTTAGGTTAGGGTTACCGGCTATTTTAAAATTTTATTTTTTTTTATTATTAAGTTAAAAGAAACATAATATTTCGCTTTCTTAACTTAAATACAGAGCATATATAGTACAGTAGTAAGAAGTAATATTTTTAATTTTGTTCCAACATTTTGAGTTTAAATAGTTTTTTTTAAAGGTTTTATTTTTTCATAGCTTTTAATGAATGACCTTTCTGAGATGTTTCTGAGTTAGTTTCATTATGAGTTGGCATGGAACCATAAAAATGAATGCTTCTTTTTTGTCCCGTATGGATTCCTATACCATTCATCCATTTGCCCCCTCAGGGCCTATGTGATCTTTGAAGATGCTGGGTGGAGGGTCTTTTTAGGAAAGGAAAGAGAGAAAGTTCTGAGAAGGGAAAGGATATGAGGAATGGGTAGGAATCTGGGAGAGAGTGTGTCCAGGAGTGACTGACGTATGAATTCATCCCTCCCACTTCGCTGCAAGGCGATATTCCGAGAGATTACGGCTGGCGAAGTCAAACGGACTCCTTCACCCATTCTCTAACTATCCGGCCTGCCATGCAGCTGGTGGGCAGACCAAGACCCGAAAAACCTCAACGCATGAACCCGGGCACCCCTGCTAAGTCACCGTCCGTAGCGAATCACCTGTGGTGACCTACGGCAGAGGTGTTGGTTATTCAATAAATGGTTCCCGAGGCGACGGTACTCACACCCGACACCCAAATGAGTCGCTCTGTTGATTGGTGCATTGTAATACGTAGAAGTCCTCGCTTTGTTATGTTTATTGTACAATAAAAAAACAAAACATTCATATGCACGTACATGTGGTTGAAACTCGGGTGGAACCGAATAATAGAAATAAAACAGTATTTCGTAATGTTATAAAAACCAGATGTACACGAAATTCGTTTATTAAAATACATGAATAATTCGAAATTTCCTCTGGGTGAACTTCAAAGTTTATCGACCTCCGAAACTGTACAAAAGTCATTCCACCCACAGTCTCGACCTTGCCTGCAATTCCCTCAATAAAAATAAAAAGCCGAATTGTAATTTTGTAATTTTAATAGTGTCAGAAGTCCACTGGGCTTGCCGTCGGTCAAGCACCCCAACCCAGTGTAAGTCACCCCCGTACTGAAATAATAATAATCATTATTTTTACCACATGATTAAAGATTACAAGAAAAAGAAGATATTGACTTTGTTACATACGATCTTTGTAACGTAATGGTAGTTGACACGAACAGCGACGCATTGCTTGCATACAGCTTATTTCAAATTTGGTATTTTACTTTAGAAAAAACTATTCCAGTGTAAAGAAGTTAATTTTCAACACATTTTAACTTAAACGTAGAACAGTGAAAATCACGGGATAGTCTGAATTCTTGACAAATCAGTTCCAAATTTGAAAATTACATATTATAAAGTCTACTTCAAAAAAATCATAGGGTGCAATTCACACGCGGTAAACCTTTAGAAAACTAAAGTAAACAAGAGTGGGGAGACTACGAAGCACCGCACAAAGAGGAGGCCGATTATAAAGGGTCCGCCAAAAAACTACTGAATATTTTCTCAAATTTCTTTTTTTATTTGAAAGTACAATCCTTCCGGTTAATAATGGAAAATAATTTCATTCAAATGGCTGCCTCGGCTGGCCATGCAGTAGCCTACACGATCGGTCCAATTTTTAAGCACATTATCGATTGTGTGCAGCTGTATTTCACCAAATTGAATGGCTTCACGAATATTGTCCTTTAAAGCGTCAATTGTCCCTGGCTTGTCGGCGTAACACTTATCTTTGAGGGCACCCCACAAATAATAGTCCAACGGTGTCAAATCGCAGCTCCGAGGTGGCCAAACGATTTTTTTTTTTCATTTTTAAAAAAATTCAAATTTTCGCACACATTCTGCAACATTACCATGATTTTCAAAGTAATGTCGCAATATTTCCCAGCGTTTTTCAAGCGTATACACAACCATAGTCGTTCAGCGGAAGGATAACACTAATAATCTGTCAAATCAGGCATGAGCTAAGTGTTACCATTCACGAAATAAGCACTAGTTGAAAAAAAACGTTAGATGGCAGACCCTTTACTAGCTCATTTTCTCGCGGCCTATAGATGTATGTGTTTGGCTCTTTTTAGTGTCGCTATTTTTCATTTCATCGAGTTTCAAATCACAACGGTGCTAAAGATGTTTTCACTTCAAAAAAATTGTGTGCAGTTTACGCACGGTAAAAGTGAAACCTTCAGAAAACGAAAGTAGACCAGAGTGGGGAGGCTACGAAGCACCGCACAAAGAGGAGACCGATTATACTATCTTATTCTCATAAGAAGAAGTTTTCACTTCATAAGTTATACATATTGATTAGTCAGACATCTCTGAAAAATCTATATTTGAGTTGAGTATGCAGTTATATGTGTTAGTGTGCCCTCCATCTGGTACAATACTCATATTACTCATAAACACCACCACATCAATTATAATGCACTAAAACTTGTAGTGAATTAAACAAAATGCTGATCTATCTGGGTCACTAGAAGGATATTTCAAAATGTCATACTAATGTAACAGACTTATGCCTCCCGTTTTTATTTTACAATATATTTAATATGTAAAACGCAGCAGTCAGATGCTAATAATATTTGATTCGCATTCGAATATTGCTTTATCATTATCTCAAACCTTAGTATTTGGAGATGTCTGACTAATCAGCTGGACAATCGATGTATCTATCTATATAATCTATTTATCTATCTTCTCTTCTATCTATCTATCTATATAAATAAAAGTGAATCGCCGAAATGTATCTATGTATGCGCATAACTTCCGAACGACTGCACCAAATTGGATAATTCTTTGTTTTGTGTTCGTTATTGTCAGGACAAGGTTTGTATAAAACTACTGGTGAGCTCTGACATTATGAAATTTGCATAAAAAAATTGCAATAGGTGGCACGCGAGCTGTTTGAAAACTGAATGTACCGGGAATGAATGTATGAAATGCGGGAAGGGGAGGGGAACTCCGGTAGGGGATTCGCGGGAGGGGGAGGAGAACCTGAGAGGGGGGAGGGGAACTCGGGAGGGAGGTTCGCGGGACGGGGGAAGGGGGAGTGGAGTGGGGAGTGGGAAGGTGGAGGAGGCGGAGAGGGAACGCGAGAGGGGAAGGGGATGCGGGAGAGGAAGGGGAGGCGGAAGGGGACGAATAGGAAAGGACACGCAGGGAGAAACTATTTCTTTATTAAATGGCATAGTAACGCATGCCGGGTACCAGCTAGTTTTAAATATAGTATGTATTTCTTCATTACGTTTCTGCATCCAATACTGTCTCCAGCTTCATGGTCCTCGCATTGAGCATGCGAGACGTAGATCGTTGGCTTCGCGATATAATTACGAGTGTATTCATTGAAAGGTGACATTAAGCTGTCATACTCTTTAGTCATACTGCGAATAAAAATACAAGAAACACTTTTCTACCAGTGAATTTTGTAATATAGTTTTAATCATATTTTGTTACGGCACTTAAAAACTTATGGAATTTATTTTTGGAAACTATAATATAAATCTATTTTCGTAGACAGGAATCTCTTTGAGGTAAACGCCTAGTAAATCTCTACATAATTATAAATTAAAGTCTTCCGCCGCGTCTGTCAAAATGTGAACGGATTTTCATGCGGTTTTCACCAATAGATAAGAGTGATTCTTGAGGAAGGTTTAGGTATATAATTTGTCAAGGTTTTGTGTACATTGGTTGAAATATAATAAAGGGGAATGTCTGTATGTGGTGGACGAGCGGGCTAGCAAGCGGGCGGTGTAGATTTGATTTGTATGCAAATCTACATTTTTATGCCGAGGTTGATGAAATTTTGCACATGTGACCTTCATAACAAGAGGAAGATCACTGTTTACATCGCCGGGGACGGGGGCTAATATTTTATAAGTTTTTTTTTTTAAATACACATTAACATTTTTTTCTATAATAGCTGTTTCGGCGTTCATTTCTGTGGTTATGCCGTGTTGAGACGGTTGAAACGAGTTATTTACTCCTCCCCCATTTTTATTTGCACGATGTTCAAAGAAATTTATTAATGGAAGGCTGGTATGGGTACCGCCGCCCCAGGACCATTTATCGGATAACCACACCACTGCCACAGGTCACCCCAAGTGAAGAGACTGGTTAAGGGAGACCTTAGCAGGACTCTCTTGGAATATTGTCTAGCACCGCAGTGGGATAGAAAGATTCATACGTACATCACTCCTGGACACACTGACCCCAGATTCCTACCCACACATCATTTTTCCTTCCCGGAACTTCCTCTACATCCTTTCCCTAAAAAGGGTCTCCACACAGCATCCCTGAGGGATATCATTTTCCTCAGGGCCTTCTGTGTGGAACTAAACTAAAAAAAAAATTGAGTGCAGTTCCCACGCGGTAGAAGTGAAACCTTCAGAAAACTAGAGTAGACAAGAATGGGGACGATATGAAGTACCCTATAAATATAAAGAGGAGACCGATTTAACTGTGTCTCATTCTCTCGCAGGCTAAATCCTATAGATGTATATCACGAGTTTCAAATCACAACCGTGCTATAGAAGTTTTCACTTTAAAAAAAAACATGCACAGACAACCGAAATTTTGTATGTTTGTTAATTTATTTACAAGAGAAGGCGTAAAAATCGGCTGGCCAATATTATAAATCGGCCATTTCAAAAGGAATGGTGCAAATAATGCATTTGCTGCGAAAAATTCTGGACTTTTGCCAAAATTGCGCGAAAAAATGACTTCTGACTTGCACGCGGTATATTTTCAAAAGTTGTTATTATGCACCGCGGAGCAAAGAAAAAGACGTTTATTAGAAATTAGAGCAAATTCTTGAACACATCACTCGCGACCGGATCCGGAACAGGGTCTGCCACTTAAATAATAGAAACAAGGGAGATGGGCCATGAATCAACCTTGATAGAGTGCCGCGCGCACCGAAAGTTTAATTATTTATTGAGTTAACCCCTCAGGCCTTGGGCCTATTTTTCGGAAGATCAGAATATATTTCCAATAAAATAAAATCCAAATAAATTAAATATCCGAAAACTAAAAGATGTTTTTGAAAGGTGATGAAATACGTTTTCTAATTTTATTATTGGAAATAAACATATAATTTTTGAAGTATTAAATTTTTTAATGCAATCTTTTTTTTTTAAATGGCTTACTTACATTTTTTTAAACTAAAATTACTAACGGAAAAAAATTAGTAACAAATACACATTTCTGCACCCAAGAAGGATACGAATGCAGGTCCAAAAAGATAAATGTTCAGGAGAGCCAAAAAACTATTTTTTCTGTAACTATGGTCTCATAACTTCTTCGGATATCCATAACACAAAAAAGTTATTATTAAATCAATTAGTTTTGTTTTAAAAACGAGCAAATAAAACGAAATATTTTGTATGTAAAGCCTTTAAATATATTGTTTAAAAAAATCGCTGACTTGAGTCAAACAAACCATGAACTTGAGTCTTTCTGCTTCTAAATGAAGTAGAATATTTAGTTATAAAATGTAGTATATCGTGAAAGGATCAATGTTTGAAAATTGTTTTTCCATAGAAAGCGTAGTAATGTGTAATTTGAGTCGAAATACTACATAATACGTAAGATCTGAGTCATCTCTATCTCTACATATTATAAATTAAAGTCCTCCACGTCGTCTGTCTGTCTGTCTGTTCGCGATAAACTCAAAAACTACTGAACGGATTTTCTTGCGGTTTTCACTAATAGATAGAGTGATTCGTGAGAAAGATTTAGGTATGTAATTTGTTAAGGATTTGTGTAAATTGGTTGAAACCATAGACATATGAATATTAATAGACCAGAACATAAAGGTGAGGGGAAGAAACCAACTACAGCGGGACGCAGAGCGGGAAGATGAATTCGGTGATATGTGATTCGTCAATAACTCAATCTGAGAGTATATGGGCATCTCGCATTATAATATCACCATTTAGTTCTTAAAAGTAAACTTTGCTCTTTAATGAATAGACCTTTTTACATAGGAGCGCGAATTGCTCGCCGCGAAATGAACAAATTTACAAATTCCAAATACAGCAAAGTAAAGTTCGCCTATTTTCATAGTCCAATATTTTGTTGACGTATTTAGTTAAGACACTTTTACAAATGTTTCATAATTTACTTACTCCACAAAACAGCGACGAGCACACGCCATGTGTCTCGGGTTATAGTGTGTGTTACACAAACGACCATATTATGTGATCTGAATAAGCTTATAATTTATAATAAAGTAAAATAATGCTTGCCTATGGAATGTAATACGACAATTGGGTTTATTCTCTTTTTCACTTCTATTTTTACACGTTCTCAAAACACGAGCCACTATTTTTGCCGGGTTATTTCGTAAAATGCACCGATGAGTGCTCGACGCTGGCTCGCAGAAGAATGATGACGTCACATTTTTTAGATTCACGCGAAGCCATACTCGATCCCAGCCGGTTCCAATGGAACCGGTATGGGGAGGGGGAAATAATACGCTGTTATCGCTTAGGGCAGGTCTATTAATATTCATATGTCTATGGTTGAAACAGAACGATATTTGTTAGAAGTGCCGGAAAAAGTCAAGCCGCCTGGGAGCTTTCATCAAAAACACTGCCTAATCCCTTTAATATATAATAAAACAATGCATGGTGGGATACTCCTCCTTTATAGATCTACAAAAAAATCCGCGATGGCATATATCTATCTTTTACGGATAGCTTACTATACCCATTCTTTCTTCTAAAAAAATGGTCACGTACAATGCGTTATTTGAAAAGTTAGATAGATACAGCATTAATTAATCCTTATCAACTTAAATACGTTTAGTTACCTCAAGCATTTCATGCACATTTTTATAATCTTTCGCACTACTTCTACGTCTGTCTGTCTCTTCGCGATAAACTCAAAGATGACGGTGGTTATAAAGGCTGGATAACCATCCAGTCGATGCCGTTGTGTTTACTTAGCCACAGCGACGCGTGGCCGGGTCAGCTAGTAATACTCAAAATGCAATTAAATCATAAAGATGCAAGTCCATGGTACATCCTGCTTCTAAAATAGTTGCATCCGTATATATTTTTGAAAATCCTATTTTTTCTTCATGATACTTACCTGTATCTTTCTGCCACTGATTAACATGATTATTTACTTCAAGTCTGCATCAAAAAGTCGTTTCTTCAAATGAGTCCTATAATTTCAATACCCGCTATATCCGATTTTTTGACCAAATGATCTTGTTCATATTTTTGCGAGGAAATTATCACGATCAAAAACCATGTTAAAACTGCGAGTGAGAAATAAAACCCGCTATATCATTTAAGAAGTTACTATCTAAACCCGCTATATTGGAATTCAACCAATCACGATCAGTTATTTTGCCAAGATGGCGGGTGTAGAAACACGCCCCTCAGGTCAGTTGAGTTTCAAAGGCCTCCATATTTCATATAAATCACGAAGTGAGTATCAAAATCCGCTATATCCATTTTATTTATCCAAATTACTTAAATATTTCTAGACATACATTGAAAAATGGACACTTTTCGAATGCATATTACTCCAACCTATAATAAAAAAATGAATCGCTGAATAACTTTCAAATAATAATAACTTTCGAACGACTACACCAAATTGGATAAATCTTTTTTTTGTGTGTTCGTCATTGTCAGGACAAGGTTTTTATAAAACTTCAGGTGAGCTCTGGAATTATGAAATTTGTATAAAAAAATTGCTATTGGTGGCACGCGAGGAAGCGGCTATTGCGATGGAAAGCGGGAGGGAAGGAGAGATGGGGGAGGGGAACCTGGGAGGGGGGAGGGGAACTCGGGAGGAGGGTTCGCGGGACGGGGAAGGGGGCGGGAGTGGAGTGGGGAGAGGGAAGGTGGAGGTGACGGAGTGAGAACGCGAGAGGGGAAGAGGACGCAGGAGAAGAAGGGGGAGCGGAAGGGGAACGGGAAGGGGAACGGGACGAATGGGAAAGGACACTCAGGGAGAAACAATTTCTTTATTAAATGACATAGCAACGCATTCCGGGACCAGCTAGTTCATTATATAAAAATAAAAATAAATTAAGTATTTACGCTACAGATTTGACAGTTTATTGCGGTTTTCTCCGAATCAGTGAAAGTTGATATAGCGGATATAGAAATTGAACGACTCAAATATTGGACTTGCATCCGTATGCTTCTCGGGTACAGATTTTATTAGGCAAATGTATTATAAACATTATCGTCACCTCGCTCTTTGTCGTTTCATGTAAAAATAATTAATAAAAAATTCTCAAAGTTTCTTAATTTTTTTTTAAATTGTGATCTGAAATTTTTGTGTCATAAAGGTGTACATTTAAATTATTTAACGGTTAACTTTTAGAATTGAATAGATTTGAAGTGTTTTCTCAATCCAACACCGTTTACATCACATTTCTAATCATAGTAAGGGAGACACAACGATTTCCATAAGACCTCTACGAGTTGTTCTGAAAAGCGAACAAATTAGTCAGAGGAGTTAGTTTTTACAATGTTAGTATCTAAACTAATGTGCACAAGATAACATTTAATTTTATAAAATTATATATTAAAAAATTATATTTCTTTTTAAGTATGTTTTTTTACATTAGCTCCACACGGGAGGCCCTGAGAAAAATAATTTCCCTCAGGGTCTGTATCATCTTTGGGGATGCTGTGTGGAGGGCCTTTTTAAGGAAAGGAAGAAGAGAAAGTTCTGGGAAGGAAAAAGGTAAGACAGGTGTGCATGAATCTAGGGTTCAGTGTGTCCAGATCATCCGCCGCCAGATCTAAACAAACCTAACCCCCTGAACCAGGGCACCTCTGCTAAGTCAGCAAACGTAGCGAACCACTTAGGGTGACCTATGGCAGAGGTGTTGGTTATCCAATGAATGGTTCCCGGGGCGGCGGTACCCATTTCTGTCTCCCAAATTCACGGACATTCATTCGTCAGACTTCCAGGCATTTCATCGTACATCTTTAGTACTCTATACATTAGGCAGTTCTGTGATTATGATTTTCTCACCTTCCAAAATGTCTTGCTTAGAAGATTCACCAAAAGCCCCTGTTTCGTCCGAAATAGCATTATTAATTCAGGCACGAAAATCCCTCCACTTAAAAAACACATAATAGACCTAGTCAAAACATTTTTCTCCAAACTTGCTTCAAATCCGAACCCAAGCATCTCGTGTCTCGGGCAATCAAGTCCCGATGACAATCCCCTCCACCGCCTGCCCATATCCATCCTTCATCCATCTTGCTGCGCGGGCTATAATAAAATTTACCTTTGTGTTCTTATATAAAAAAATATATATTTATTATGGTATACATATTTGTCGTATATGAATACAACATGCTTGGGTGTATGTAAAAATGTCTGTTTGTGTGCAAATATCTATACAAAATGTATACCACTCACAGATATCAAATCAAACAAACCATCAAAAAAAAATTGTTAATGCCCTTCATCTTGCCTAAGGTAGCCCAGACATCGGATAAAAAAAAATCCATCAGGTGACATTACTACAGTTTGCAAGACAAAGGGGTTAATTTCTCCACGTAACTTGCTAAAAATCAATATACAGGGTGTAACAGAACGTACCCGAGGGATTTTAACCAGTGATTCCTGAGCATATTTGGAGTAAAAAATGTAAATGAAATATTTGTCTCCGGTGACTTTTTTATGACATTTTTTTTATTTATTATTTTTTTTCTTCAAATTCAAACAAAAAAAAAATTCTTCCGCTTGCTGTCATTGGTCACTCAGCCGAGTAACCGACCAACCTCTCACCCCGCCTCCAACTGTCGAACACCTAACATTTTTTAATATTTTTGTAGAAAAAATAAATAAAAAAAATACATCAAAAATGTCACCGGAGACCAAAATTTCTTTTGCATTTTTTACTCCAAATAATGTCAGGAATCGATGGTTAAAATCCCTCGGGTACGTCCTGTTACACCCTGTATAATAAAATAAAAATTGACTTTCTTAAATGGTATCATAATTATGTATATCTCTATTAAATAACAATTTCCTCTTTATAGTATTTTGGCATTTGGTTTTTCATAACTTGATGCACAAAATTTTACAAAACAGCAGTCACTTTTTTTATTGGAATCGAATTTAGCTCTTCCGTCATTTGATTGACCCTTTTAATTGACCATTGTTATAATTTAATTATTAAATAAACCGTCGCTTTTCACCCCAGTTATTTTATTACAGGCCATTGTTTTAAAAATGGGGTGTTTACAAATCGGCACGTTGCATAGCATGTTGGTTCTAATTTTGCGACGCGGGGTTTACCAAGTCAGTGCCGGTTCGTTCCAGCTCATTCGTGGATTCAATCGGAGATTAAAAGAGGAAGAAAAAAGATACATCAATTAAAAATTACAAGTGATCCCGCCAGACTAATAATAAAAACATTAATAGATTTTTACAATTTTATACATTTCGTTTAGTTATCATGTAATGTAATTTTTTCACATGTAATTTTAATTTAATCTTTTTCCGTGTTTTATGTCTTACATCGGGATGCGCTGGAGAAAAATATACTTCAAATAAGGTTGGAAACCTTTGCGCTATACGATGCTGCTAGCTGCTAGGCACCACACCAAGCACAATAACGACGGGCGATCAGACGGGCAATCACAAGCGCACAGATTGAGCAGGCTCGCACGCGCACGAGTCACGTCGACAGTTGCGTGCCCCATAATTTCTAAAGGAATCTTATGACATCAATGCACCAGAGATTAGCGGCCTAGCGACAAAGTACAATTCGGCGATTCATTAAAAATCTGTGCAATAAAACATAGTTATAAGAAGGGGCCATCCATAAATTACTTCACACCTTAAGGGGGGAGGAGAGTAGAGAAGTGTGACATTGTGTGACAAGGGGTATGGGGGGGTCATCAGCTTTGTGACGTCACATGCACAAAGCGACTGCGACACATGCGACTGCCACAAAAATATTTTCCCTATCCCATTAGGCCCCCTCCGTTGTGGTAAATACGACCGTGGCGATATTAAATGTTGACGAAAAACTTAAAAATATTACCAACTATTATTTTTACATGTAAAATTGCAAAATATGTGACGTTGACGTTACGCTAGGGGGGAGTGGGGTCTCACAAATATGACGATGTGCGACAGGGACGGGGGGGTCGAAAAATCATGAAATTCGTGTGTCGTAATTTATGGATGGCTGCTAATCACAATTTAACAAAGAAATTGTTAATTTTTATATGAAAAGTAAAATTTTCAGTAAATAAAACACGAAAATCTCAGAAAAATCAGTGAAATTTTGTGTTAAAAAATGTCATAATCGCTGCGCACACGATCACCTAGTAAAAACGCAAGGTTTGCACGTAGGGTTGCCATCTGTCCGGCTTTAGCCGGACATGTTTGGCTTTTTCAGGTCGTGTCCGGCTAAATATTTATATGTCCGGCCTGTACGGCTTTTTGTTCAGATGGTAGCAATCATGGTGCTATTAAACTATTTCCTATACTGAATTAAAATTCACTTAGTGGAGCTACAGTCTTTACCGAACGAAACTGCTGAAACCATATCTAATTACATAATTTATACAACGTTTTGTAGGACAAAAACTTGGTGGATAAAATAATTGTATTTACAGCAGACAACACCAACGCTAACTTGGCGGTAGGGAGAGACATGGAACCAACAACGTCTATACTTTATTCAAATCAGTTTCTCAAAATGACAATCTGATTGGAGTTGGATGTATTGCACATATGTTCAGTAAATCTGTGCATTGAATCTTTACCAGTCTGTGTAGACAGCATAGTGACGCAAATGCACGCTCTTTTTTACAGCTTTACAGTGCGAACAGAGGCTTTAAAAAACTAATTTTCTGATTTAGAAGTACATTTTACACAGATGCTTTTATTTCCGAAAGTTTTACTTTAATTTAACTTCTGAAATTGGCGGAATATTAATTTGCTATTCCCGGCCGTAACGCCAATGTTGAAAACGCCCAGTGGACCAACGAACGCAATAAATTGAAAACAGAAACAATTGCTAAGATGGTGTACACATCGTGTAATTTAAAAATGACATGTCAAGAATTTTATGAAATGATTTCGAAAGAAAACTACGTTTTGGAAAAAGTAGGTGAAAAAGCCAAATATACAAATTTGTAGATTTTTGTAATTATTGAATAATTTGGAGCCGTCAAGATTTAATTTTAATTTATTTTTTTCGTTTTTGTCCACAAAGATAGATATGTTTCATTTTATATTTGTTTATTGAAAATTTTTAGTCGACTGTTTAATTAACAAGAAAAAAAGTTATATTTTATTTGTTTGTTTTACAAGTTTATTATGTAATGTTTATAGACGACAGGAGGCTAAATTTTTTTAAAGTTTTCTAATACTTTGTAGAAGCAAATTGCCAGTCCCAGTAATATAACATTGCAACGCATGCCGGGAACCAGCTAGTTATGTATAAAAATTATGTTCATAATTACGTACGTATGTCCGGCTTTTAGGGCAAAATGTCCGGTCTAACACAGCGCAGAGTCAGGCTTTTTTTATTTTAAAAGATGGCAACCCTACTTGCACGTCTACCGCTCTGACGCCACTAGTATGCTTTGTTTGAATAATAATAACGTAGTATTTATATAGCGCAGTTTTGTGATATTTCACTTCAACCATCTCTTAGAGCAGAAAATCCCATAGTAGTCGCAGACAATCATAACGCACACATCGAATTTATTTCTAACTCGCTCTTGGATTGAATGGACGTTTTAACACAGAATTAAATAACGTGGAAAAATCGTAGTAATACGATTATTATTATCTTATTTTCATACATTTTTATTCGACAAGCAAACTTAAAGAAAACCGCCACTGTTTGCAGTAGGTACTACTAGTGTTAGGTATGCTGTGTAGTGGTCTCGCGAAACTCGAGGCGTTGAACCCATAACTTGGTTATGGCGCGACAGGTGCCTTCTGCATTCTGCCCTGACCGCTCCAATTTCACACCAGACCCACACTGGACCCACTGCCCACGAAAGGGTCGATACAGCGGCTAAAAACAACATAAGATCTCATACCAGCAATTACGATACACTGCCGTAAGTCAAATTATGTCTAACTGAGATAATGATGGAGGCATTTTCAACATTTAGGTACAGGTAATTCATCCCTCCCCTGTTCCGGATGGGGGTAATATGCGTATTATTTTTTACATTAGCTCCACACAGGAGGTCCTGAGGACCCATGTGACCTAAGGGAATGCTTCGTGGAAGCTCTTTTTCTGTATGAGGAGTGGGTAGAAATCTGAGAGTAAGTGTGTCCAAGAGTGACGGCCGTATGAATCCATCCTTCAATTGCGGCGCAAGGCGAGAGAGTCCTGCTGGAGAGATCTAGGTTAGGTCTCCCTCAACTAATCTCGCCCAATCCGGCCCGCCACGCAGTAGGTGGGCAAACGAATCAAGACCTAGACAAACCTCATGAACCCGGGTACCCTTGCTAAATCACCGGCTGCAGCGAACGACTCTATAGCAGAGGTGTTAGTTATCCAATAAATGGTTCTCGGGGCGGCAGTACCCATATCCGCCTCGCAAATTGCATATACTACGTGTATATGTTCAACAATCATTACCTGCTTCCCAAATTTAATACATAGTGTATGTATTTTCAACAAACATATCGATAAACTTTTCGCCAAAACGGAACAAGAAATGATTTTTTTTAAGTGAAATCTTCTTTAGCACCGCTGTGATTTCAAACTCGATGAAACGAAAAAAGCGACACTAAAAAGAGACAAACACATCTATAGGATTTAGCCTGCGAGAGAATGAGATAGTATATTTGGTCTCCTCTTTGTGTGGTGCTTCGTAGCCTCTCGGTTACCTCTTTGTGCGGTGCTTCGTAGTCTTCCCACTCTAGTCTATTTTAGTTTTCTGAATGCTTCACTTCTAACGCGTGTGAATTGCACTCTCATTTTTTTTAAATCGATCTGATTCGCTTAACACAAGCATCATCGGGGTATAAAATTAAAGTATTCGAAAAATACACTTTGTTGGCTTATTTACACATACATTTAAGTACTTTGGAAACACTTGCATTTTTAAACACTGTTTGAAAAATATAGACAACATTTTTTCTATACATTTTTGCTTTTGTGGCTGTACTACTCTGTGGCTGACCTACCGTGGCCAATTTTGTAGTTTGGAAGAAAGCAGTCACTTTCCGGTTTGACACGTTTAATGAAATAAAACAAATATTTTGTTTATTTTTGTAATACCGGCCGGTTTCGCTCAACACGAGCATTATCAGGGAGTAAAGGTCGATTGACTAATACAACAGAATTTCCGTATTAAATTCATTAAAAAAGATGCATAACGGGTGCAACGGTCATATTAATTAGGCAAAGATGCGTCTGGTCTGGTAGCCCCGACAAGTTCAGTGGACCCCAAACCAACGAACCCTGGCTGTGTAGTGGTAAGGAGGTACACCTTAGCTCAGGGTGCCTCAAACCGTGCGGAGTAATACTGACTTTAGTATGATGGTTTTTCTTTTCTAAAGATCATTCGGATGAATTATTGATGAATTTCTAAAGAGCATTCGGATAAGTCGGTGAACGGTAATTTTGCGGGGTGGTTTGACATCACAAAAGGTGTAAGCAAGGCTGCGTAATGTCACCATGGTTATTCAATCGATAAATGGCTAAAATTGTATGGAAGAATTGTAAGAAGTGTGATTGGGCACGAAATTGAGTAATCTAAAAGTAACAATTATTATAAGCAATAATTCAGCCTGAAACACTCATCTACATTGAAAAAATCTTCCGAGAAAAGATACTTGCCGCCAACGGGACTTGAACCTTCTGATTGCCGGTCAGGTGCTCTCACCACTGAGCTATAAGTACGTTAAGAGATCTAAAGTACGTTAATCTAAAAGTACGTTAAGAGACAGTACGAAAACAGGGTGCAATACAGTAGTGAATGATGAATATTTGGAGCAGGTGGATGAGTTGTATATCTGGGAAGTATGTTTACTAGAGATGGGAAGGCTGATAGAGATATTGAAAGAAGAGTAAATGAATTCAGTCCTCCGTTTATGGAGCACTGTATGCCATTAGCGCCAACAAAAAACTGTCTAGAGAAGCGAAGCTAGCAGTCCACAACGGAGTGCTGGTACCTGCCCTGATGTAAGCAGTGAAGCACGGAACTGCCAGAGGAAGGATGAAACTAGACTGAATTCAAAATCAAAACAATTTCTTGGTTTTAACCACTATTTTTATTGTTTTATAAAACCAACAAGTTTCGAGAGCGATGCTCACTTCCTCAGGGTTTTAATAAAAACTTAAAATTACTTTTTGTAAAAAAAACTCTCTTTTTATAACTTTTGAAGGTTATTCCCATCAATGTAATTTATCATTGAAGAAGAAGATAATAATAATAATAATCTAAATGAAAATTTGAAAGTAACCAAGACATAGAAAAAGATAATGGTCGCAACTGGAAGTCGAATCCAGAACCTCTCGTCTAACCGGGACGTGCGCTTTTACCAATTCAGCCATTGCCACCTTCCTTCAAACCGTCATAATTGTCAATTAAAATTTTAGAATTAACAATATTACCTTAGACTAATTTTTGTTTCCATATTGTAGGCAACTACCCTTTTTATTGGAAACAATCGTTAAAACAAAGGTCATTTAAAAAAAGTAAGGTTTGGGTTTGAGCAGTGGCGGCGTAAGGGGGGGGCGGAGGGGGCGGGTGCCAAGCACCAAGGGGTGACAACGACAACCCACTCGTACAGACAAAGAATGCGCACAAAATCTCCCGCTGTAAAGACATTTCAATAAATAACTACGCACTCTTGTATCTGGCTACTTACATTATCATATTTTGAAACGCGTGGCAACAATATTTAAAAAAAAAATCGAATATAATTTCTAATTCCCTTTCTAAAACTGAAGAATCATTTTGAGAAGCTTGTATCAACACTCGAAGAGATGTGTGATCCCAGCACCGGCAAAGAAGGCGTTGAAAGAATAAATTAGCGAAACTCAATCGAAAATCTCATCGACAGAAAAAGTTATTGGCATCTCTGGAACTTGAACCCAGGACCTTCTGCTTACATGGCGACAGCTCTACTAACTGAGCTAATTAATAATTTATCCAGACACTATCTAGATAGCATTTAGTTCGGGTTTGAATCTTGCAATCATATATAAAGGTAGCAGCCAATATGTGCGTTAAGAAAATGAAGATAATGTTGGTAGTTCTTAGTCGAAGAATGATACAGTTAAAAGTGACCGAATTGGATATAGACACCTTAGCTCAGTTGGTAGAGTTGTTTCCATGTAAACAGATGGTCCTGGGTTCGAGTCCCAGAGGTGCCAATATCTTTTTTCTGATTTTTCTGTCTCCTTAATAAAATCTTATACAATGATGTACAAGGTCCACAATGATCCAAGCGTGAATAACCAATTTTTCTTTGTTATCAATTGAAAGACAGGTAAAATGAAGTCTCGTAAGCATGTTTATTGGTGTTTTATTTTATGTAGGGTGTTCAATACAAAACCGCCCCGGGTGCCAATCTACCCTACGCCGCCACTGGGTTTGAGTCCCAGTTGCGACCATCATCTTTTTCTATTTTACTGTTTCTTGTTCTCTTTCATATTTTCGTTTAGATTATTATTATTATATTCTTCTTCAATGATATTTAAAATTAGTTTTTAATAAAACCTGTCGAAGAAAACATGTAGGTTTTATAAACAATAAACGTTTTTAAAACAAAGAAATCTATTAATTTGGAATTAAATTGGTGGCACAAAATAAATAAGCTGCGTTTAAAGAAGTAGACTGAATACTGTAATACTGAATAATGAGATCCTAGAGTCGTACGTGTGGTAAAACCATGAATTATCGTGTGAGATATGAGGAGATCCGCAAAGACCACAAAACTGATGTAAACCCTCTGGACCCTCAGATGGTTTGGGCGTGTAGGGCGAATGAACGAAGAAAGGAGTGTAAGGAGAATATATGACGCAATTGTGAATGGTAGAAGAAGTCGGGGGCGCCCGGGAAGAGATGGCACGACTAAGTGAATCAGATACTTGAGTCGGGCCGTGTCAAGAATCAGAATAATAGAAGAGCGTGTGTGAGACGACGTACAAATATGAATGAGGCAAGGAGTGCTTGCCAAGACGTTAAGCGGTCCGTTCTCTCTGCCTACCCCTGCGGTGAAATGGTGCGATGGTTAGTTAGTTAGATAGATTGGGATTGCAATTTGGAGGCGGATATGGGTACCGCCGCCCCGGGAACCATTCATTAGATAACCAACACCTCTGCCATAGGTCAACCCAAGTGGTTCGCTACGTTGGGTGACTTAGCAGGGGTGCCCTGGCTCACGGATTGAGTTTTGTCCGGGTCTAGGCGGCGGATGCGTCTGTCCACCAGCTGCGTGGCAGGCCGGATCGGAAAAGAATGATTGAGGGAGTCCCTTTGACTTCTCCAGCCGTACTCTCTCGGAACATTGCCTTGCACCGCAGTAGGAGGGGTGGATTCATACGTCTGTCACTCCTGGACACACTGACCCCCAGATCTACCCATCCTTAGTAGCATTTTACTTCCCAGAAGTTCCTCTCCTTCCTTTCCTAAAAAGACCCTCCACACTGACCCCCAGATTCCTACCCACACCTCATACTCTTTTCCTTCCTAAAACTTCCTCTTTATACTTTCCTTTAAAAGACCATTCGCATAGAATCACAAAAGATGACACAGGCCTTGGGGGGAATTATTTTTCTCAGGGCCTTCTGGCCTTCTATGTGGAGTTAATATAAAAAAGCGGTCTCTTCAGGCCCTCCAATACCTGAGATTTAATTATTTATGTATTTAATAAAACAATGCTAGCAAAAATGTTACTATTTGGAAAACACAGGTCTGTCTTGTGAACACATGGTGCCTAGAGAAAGAGAAAACAATATGAAATAATTTGGCAGCCTAGCGCGATTTACGTGAGAGTGAAAGGGACGCCAGGGTGGGTGTATTGGTGTCGCATACCATCGCGATAGCCAGGTGGTTACGGCGCTATATTAGGTATGAACCGAGTGCACATCAAACGGTCTTAAAGTAGGAGAACGTGTTACATTGGTCAGATAAATTTCATTGTTAGGTTTCGTTTTAGGTATACTTAAGGCTCCGCAACCACGCTCGAAAAGAAGAAGATGGAGAGATACGAAATTACGAATGTTAGAGGAGAGCGCTAACATTTACAGCGACAAAATCGGAGGCGTCTACTAATATCTACAGGAATTCCAAAAACTGAACAAATCGGACTAATATCTATGAGAACCAAAGTGAGGACGAATATCTACAGCTCAAACTGCTGACTAATATCTATGAGAACCAAAGTGTGGACGAATATCTACAGCACTGGCAGAGGTTGGATTTGCAATTGCCAATTATGTATAGCATATTGGAATAACGTAATATTGCGTATGCAGTTTAAAAAACTTAATTTACGTATGTAAAAATACCTAATATCGGACTATTGGACACATTTAGCTGATTATTAAGGATTTGGTTTTTTGTTTTAACAGCTTTCTTTATTTCGAGTGCTTCTAAATTATTTAGTCTGTTACCATGACCTTTTCTATGTAAGTTAGGTTAGGTTAGGTTATGTTGTGGGTTAGGTCATGTTGTGGGTTAGGTTAGGTTATGTAGTTGTAGGTTAGGTTGTGATGCCGTGTATTTCGAAATAAATAAATATCTTTGTATTATGACCTCCATGTTTGTTCAATAAATTATTGTCCTCGTAAACAGCAAAATACGTAATATTATGCAAAAACTTCATGTACGTACTTTAAACGTTTAAGCCTTTACGTAATTAGTAATTACGTAATTGAAGTAATTTATGCTTTTCCGTACAACCTCTTGCTCAGCTGCCCTCTGTAGATATTAGTCCAACCTACGCTCCATAGATATTAGTCACCACTAGGACCGTCATAGATATTCGTCCGACCTTAGCTCTGTAGATATTAGTCCTCACTCTGAAGTTCGTAGATATTAGTCCAACATATGAGCTGTAGATATTCGTCCGACATACAGGCTGTAGATATTAGTATCTGGAGTCGACAAAATCAATGCGAACATTGCGAAAATGTTTTATAAAACACGATTCGTTTAAAATAGAGCAAACATCTCGTGGGCATTGTCTTAAACAGCATTTAAAGAAACACTGTGAATTTTTTTATACATATAACTTGTAAAATAACTGAAACAAACTTGTTTATAATAATTTTTGGAGCATACTTTGAGATTTTCTTCTACCGAGGGAATTTTATATAACTAGATAATATTATCTTCAAGAATAACATACTTTTTTAAGAGCTTTAAAACTTAACGCGTTTAAGGATGATATGTAAGAAATCAGTAGAAATACCAATGACGTTACATATTATTAGACGAGGGGTAGAAATCTCAAAGTGGGAAGACAAGAACAAGACAATTGTACCGATCTCGATATCTAGTACTTTAATGTACTTTAATACTAAGGGAACGTACCCATACTACGTGACACACTTTTTGCAATTTTTTACCCCCCCCCCCCCCTACAGTTTTCACGTAGTATTTCATAAATATGGTTTCGAATCATTTTTTGGTAACAAAAAATAAAAAATGCATTATTTGGCTTATATTTGTCTTTATTAATACGGCGCTTGCTGCGTGACAGCAAGAGTGCATGCATTACAAGTGGAAAAAATATTATCAAGATAAAACTTATATCAAAATATATTGAAACCGGAACGTAATTTATGGAAACGAAAGTCTAGTTATTTTTATAAACATTTTTCATCTTAATCATCTTCAACAAACACGTTCCCTGAACTTTTTCACTTATTTGAATGTACGAGGGTGGGTTTTTAAGTTTGCGGATTGGGTAAGGAGTGGAAATAAAAACAAAAATTATTTTTCCTTTTCAACATATTCACCTACTACCCTAATACATTTTTCCGATCTTTAAATTAACTTAAAGGAACTTTATAACAGCGCGGAACTCAATTTTCTCCACATTTCACAATATCTTCCCGATTGAAGTGTTTGGTCGACGATAGCTCAAAGACTAATGATCTAATTACTTTAAAACCCGGTGTTTATCCTAAAAATGAGTTGTTCAATTAGTACCTAATTCAGCGGTACCCCCATTAATCCCTTACCTTCCCATTCCGCGAACTTAAAAACCTCCCCTCGTAACTCGAAAAATAACGCGAGATTTCTAGATTGACTACGTGATAAAAACCTAAGCCCCCCCCCCCCCCCCCCCCCCGTTGTGACCAAGCGTGGTATTTTGATGACCCCCCCCCCCTAAACAGGTCACGTAGTATGGGTACGTTCCCTAAACTGCTACGCGTCGAGTAAGGTTGCGTCTTAGTAAGTAAATTGCATTTTAAAAAGTGTCAAAATGCCCTCCTGTGTGATGAGAAAATGTTTCAATTACACGGCAAATAATAGTAAAGGCGAATGAATAACATTTATTTTGTAAGTACACGCAAATTACTTAATATTATCGATTATTATAAATATTACAATTAATTTTCATGTTTCCCGCTCGCGGTTTTAAACGTCATTAGAGAAAATTCAAGTCCTACTAAAGTAAAGGGTCTGGACGCGCAACAGCCAAATTTCTGTTGCTAAGTAAACTTCACTGTTTTAAAGTAGACTAATCCGCCTAAACACTCTGTTTATCTGTTTGCTTGCGGTAAAACAACACATAATCAGTAGTTCTAACAAGTATTGATGACAATCGCCACCATTTGAAAACTGTCGTTGCCCTATTAATTGTATTTATTGCATAGCTCGACATATCAAACTCAGACAGGCAGCCGGACCTTTTATTCTAGTGGGCCTCAAGAAAAAGAGACAGCGAACGTTCCATTAAAAACTGACAAGCAATACGCCGCCCGCTCATATATATCCATGTCATTCATACACACGCATTATTTGATTGTCTACCTTTATCACACGGGAATAAACTTTTGAATTATACTGAAAATCGCTGAAAACAAAAGAGTGTTCCTTACTTTCCACATTATATTGTGAGTATATGAGACCATGGCGAGTCTATTTATTTATACATATAACGTCATTGAGAAATACGGGTTGCGGACCCGTAAGTATTATGAACCGAACGCAGTACTCACTACTCACGCTTATGCAATGCAAGAAAAAAATCAGAGTGCGATTACACGCGGTAGAAGTGAAACCTTCAGAAAACTAAAGTAGACAAGAGTGGGGAGACTACGAAGCACTTTTTTATTAATGAGAAGAATGATTTTTCCAAATTTTTGTCGTCGAATTCCAGTGCACCTTTTCCTATACATTTGGCCATCTTATTAGAATTTGAGGTTTCTTCTTCGGAGTCACTAGATGTCGCTTTCTTTTGTGTTTTCTTTGCCTGTTCATTTTACATAAATAAAAATATTTGATTTCATACATCTGCCCTGATGATTGACACTGAAAAGGGGGCATATATTAATTAGGTGAGCAATTTTTCTTCCAATCTAGACCCCCCCCCCCCCCCTTCGTGAGATAAATTTGGGCCACTTCGTATATTCTTTCCAAGTAACGTGTAATATTGCTGGATCCCCCCTCTTTTGAACTCACGTTATGTATGCCCCCAAAGCTGTCCGTGACGTTGCTAAAGAAGGATATAGCGCAACACGGCATAACACCCCAATTTTTATTTTTTTATTTATTTCGTAGGATTCGACCTCGGTTCCACGAATGTCTGGCCGCTAAGCTTCGTCAGTCGCTTTATACCATTACACTAAAGGAGACTTGCGTGGGACCGTGGATTTATCGAATTATATTGGAACCGAGTACCCGTGCAATAAATAAATATTTTATTTTTGTTGTTTGTTTTTGGGCTGTTATGCCGTGTTACGCTACCTCCTCCTTTAGCCAACGTTTCGGACAGCGTTACAGTGTCGTAACGTCGAAACGTTGGCTAAAGGAGGAGGTAGCATAACACGGCATAACACCCCAAAAACAAACAAACTTTTGGCCGTGAAAATCTAAAATCATATCCAAATATTTTATTGCTATCTCATTCTCTCGCAGACATCCTATAGATGTGTTTGTCTCTTTTTAGTTGTTTGTTTGTCTCTTTTTAGTGTCGGTCGCTTCCATTTCATTGAGTTTCAAATCATAACAACGGTGCTAAAGAAGTTTTAACTTTAAAAAAAATAGAGAAAATATGCTTTTTTCTACCCTTTGAGATTCGTGTAACCTCTTAATTATCGCATGAAAAGCACCATCGTTTCGCTGCATTTTATACAATTAAATATCACAGGTGTCGTATTTCCATTGAGCAAAGCAGGTAGGGTGTTTAGCCAGAGGAACTATGGGATAATGTTAACTTAAACCATAACATATAACTCAACATGTGGGTTGGCTGGTAGCTATTTCACATTATTTTTATTTTTAACGGTCAGATTCTACTAGTGTGAAATAATTACCTGTAAACATGCTTGCCAACATAACTGATCCGAGTTGAATGGCCTTAGGGAAAATACATCAATTAATATTATGGGACAATGAACGTGAAGAAATTTAGAATTAAGGAGGGTAACCAGGGAAAACCTGAAGTATGTCTTTTTTAAATCAGATTTTAAACGTATTGACTCTTTTCCACAAAAAATATAAATTGATTTCGAAAGATTGTTCTTTTATCTAGTAAACGCATGTTTTAAATTTTGAGAAAAAATGTATATTTTTAGTACAATAAGATTATACCATAGGTCGTTGGCAGATTTGTTAAATTTTCAAAAAATATTTTGTATTATACAACAACCATTTCAAATCATATAATCATCATGCAGTAAAAAAATACATTATCTGGTAAACGCATGTTTCTGAATTTTAATTTTAGTTTAAATAAAATCATAAAAAAATATATACGTACATGTGTTTCTTGACGAAAATTTGTCCGTTTGTGTATTTCTTTGCGCATTTACAAACTAATATATTTCAGATTTTTTTACATTCTTATTTTGCTTAGACATTATTGAAAAAATGATAAATACTTATGATCAAAAAATAATTACAAAAAGTGCATAATTTTAATAGTTTTATCATCACGCCTTTCATCATTTTTCATTTGATGTAGGTATAAATTAAAGCAAATTTGGAATGATATTTTTTTTTATTATTTCATAAATGTTTACATGATACATTTTTGCCATTTTTTAACTACCATACTAGGCTATTGCCCGTGTTGTGGTAGTCATACATGAAATATTATTTTATATAAACAGATAATAAAATATTAGAAGAGGAAAGAAAAAAATAACATATTAAATGATAAATAAAACTAAAAACAGATAAAAATAAAAATATAAGAATTAAAAGTAAGCTAAGAATAAAAAGATAATTTAAAGAAGATTGAAATAAACATTGGTAAGTGTTATTCTTCTTGAGATAAAAATAGAAAAATTTGTTAAGTATTATCCTTCTGGATATAAAAATAGAAATAAAATTTGGTAAGTAGGTATTCTTCTGCACGAGAGTACATGTTTGTAGTCACTTTTGATATTCTTTCTATGAAAGAAATTGGAAAGAGTGTTAGAGAAAGTAATTTTTTTTGTTTGTTTGTTTTTTTTTAATGTAATATTATGTTAAATTAATTAATTAATTAAATTTGTAAGAATAATTTTTTTATTATATTAATATTAAGTATTTGGTTTTTATTGTAATATTAAGCTCTCATGTGTTGTTTGAAAAAATCTCTTCCCTTTTCAAATATCCAATGTTTAATACGGGATTTAAAGAGAGATTTTGAATTATTCTGTGACTTTATATCGGCACTCAGAGCATTATACATTTTGGGAGCGATAAACCAAAATTGTCGTTGAGCGAATGAGGTTTTAGTTTTAGGGACCACGCAACCCAGGTTTGATGAAAAACGTGTGTGTGCTTGATGTTGTGGAGCCACCAGTAGATTTTTTGGCATATATAACATATGCTTATCTTGGTAAATAACTGTCGAATATCTAAGACCTTGATTTTAGCAAAGAGTTCATTTGAGAAATGGGTAGGTTGGCATTTAAATATAATTCTCACAATTAGTTTTTGAACCGTAATAAATTGGATTGATAATGGATTCAGCACAACCACCCCATCCCACAACACCATATGTTGCTATGGATTGGAAAAGGGCAAAGTATACGGTTCTTAGGGTCTGTAAATCTAAGATGGACCTAAGGGAGCAGAATATATGGCAGAGTTTACCGAGTTTTTTTACTGTGTCACTTACATGGGCTTCCCAACGCAGTTGGTTGTCTATGAAATAAAATCGATATTGAGTTATAATTTTAAAAAGCTGGTACGGAGAATAATTCATCTTTCTCATTGGAACCGCCCTGTACGATTGTAAGAACATCTTTTGACGTAATGTGGATTTTCGGCCACTGGCTGGTTAAATGCCCTTAAGGTTTTTTTTAAACTTTATCTATACCCACGAAACCCTGAGGAAAAAATCCCATTGCTGTGTGGAGGATCTTTTTAGGGAAAGGAAGGAGAGGAAGTTCTAGAAAGGAAAATGATATGAGGAGTGGGTAGGAATCTAGGGGTCAATGTGTCCAGGAGTGACGGACATATATATTTTTTTTTTCAGTGAGACTATGGCATCCCCAATTGGCGTATGTTGTGAGGCTGAAGGTAATGGGGAGGGGAAGGAGGTGGGGAAGAGGAAGGTTGGGAAGTACCTGGCTATTCAGATCTGCTCACTAAACACGGCTAAAGCCATTTTCAAGCAACGTTTCAATTCTGAATGGTGGTCTTTACACCAGGGCGATACTAATAGTATCTTATATGAATGTTACATATGAAACCATCCCTCAACACTGTAATTAATGCAAGGCTAATTTGATCGCTTTTGGAAACATCTGGTAAAGGTCACGTATAAAAATAGTTGTATCTCCCTTCAATCGTGGTGCGAAATATGTTTTTTTTTTATTATTATTTAAACGGTGTTATAAGGAGAAAACAAAACGCCTTATACACAAATCTAAAAGTTAACCATAAAAGAATTAAAATGTACACCTTTAAGAATAAACCAAAGTTTTCGACTAAACTTAAGAAAAAAATTTAAAGCTTGAGAGTTATTGAAGTGAAAACTTCTTTTGCACCGTTGTGATTTGAAACTCGAAGAAACGAAAAAACGACACAAATAAGAGACAAACTATAGGATTTGCCTGTGAGAGAATGAGA
Source organism: Limnephilus rhombicus (assembly GCA_929108145.2). Lineage (NCBI taxonomy): Eukaryota > Metazoa > Arthropoda > Insecta > Trichoptera > Limnephilidae > Limnephilus > Limnephilus rhombicus. The sequence continues at coordinate 17,500,205 of OV815298.1, read as the reverse complement.
TTGATTAACCGTTTTCATCTTTCTATGGTGCTTCGAAGCCCATCGGTCTCTTCTTTGTGCGGTGCTTCGTAGTCTCCCCACTCTTGTCGACTTTAGTTTGAAGGTTTTACTCCTACCGCGTGTGAACTGCACACAATTTTTTAATTAATATTTTTTTTCTTTTTACATTAACTCCACAGGGGCCTATGTCATCTGGGATACTGTGAGGAGGGTGAGGAGAGGAAGGAATGAACATTGGTCTTGAAGAGACCCATGTTGTAGGAAGGAGGAAACACAGAGGCCGGCAAATCATTCTACAGCCGAGCTGTGGAAGAAGTAGAAGAACGGGTCGAAGAAACGACCCGTTATCATGTGACAAATGTCAACCGTGTACTAATGTTGGGCACGCGTTTGGCGTATTTCCCGACTATGCACCGGTGCCGAAGGGATCAACGATGCTAGTTCCTCGGAGCATCATCCATTGTAATACCGGTAGAACAAGGATAGCATTCCCAACCGACGCCTGTGCTCTAAAGATTGCAATCCGTCTGTTAATAAGATGGGAGAATCTATTAAACGGACAGAGTTGAGGGTATTATTCAGGTATTTTTTACATAAAACGACAAAAAAGTGAGGTGAGGATAACGTTTATATTACATTTGACTGTGGATTTGTGTGTTTTTTCGTTACCAGTAATTTCAATTAGAAAAAATGTCAGGTGAGCCATTTTTTTAACTTTTTTTATCTTTGCATTTAAATTTTATGTGTCAAAAATTATAAACATATGTGTATTTATAAAACTAAAATTTGAAAGTATATTTCATTACCTCTCAAAAACCGTTTTGAATTTTCGGACACGTTCATTAATATTCCATTTATTTGCATTTTATTGCAAAGTGTAAATAATCTGAGCGTCTAACAGAATATGTCTGAGGTCAAAGGGGTTAAAAGCTGCGTGTAAATTTACAACAGCAAAGCTCATCGTTTGACAGTTTCAGATAAATAAATACTAGAATTTTATTCGTCATGTTGCACCTTCGTTCAGAAAAAAACATTAACATGCATTATAGCATCACCTGCATTCAGATGCATACAAATTCCACTCAGGTAGCCGAGGTAAGTGTTACTTTTTGTCCTTAGCGGAAATGCATTGGCAAAATACTGCATTACAATATATTGGAATATACAAGACACGATACGTTCTATACAATGCACACTCTGACAATGCTCATTTATACAGTCAGATTATTCCAAGGTTTCTCTGTTAGGCAGAAACGCGAAAACGGTCAATTATATTTTGTGAATTTTTTTTTTAAAGTAACACTTCTTTAGCACCGTTGTGATTTGAAACTCTATGAAACGAAAAATAGCTTAATAGTAATTGAAAAAAGTTTTTTTTATAATTGTGTGCATACCGCACAAAAGTCCCACCTTTCCGAAAGCAGTGAGACTATGGTATACCCAATTCCTCTGCCATAGGTCAAACCAAGTGGTTTGCTACGTTTGGTGATTTAGCAGGGGTGCCCGGGTTCTTGGAGGTGGATGACCAGGACACACTGGACCCCAGATTCCTACCCACCCATTTTTCCTTCCCAGAACTCTCCTCTCCTTCCTTTCCCTAAAAAAAACCCTCCACACAGCATCCCCAAAGATTACATACGCCCTCAGGGAAATTATTTTGCTCAGGGCCTCCTCTGTGGAGCTCATGTAAAAAAAAGTGGTACGTCGTTAGGCTTAGGGGTATTGGAAAGAATGGGAGATGGGAACGGGAATGGTCCGAAAATATCTGGCTAATCAGATCTGGTGATCAGTCACAGTTAAAGTCATTTCAGGCAACGTCTTAATTCCGAGTGGCGAATCTTTCGCCAGGGCGATGCTGAGAGTATCTTTTACTCTGGAATTTTATCGATTGATTTTTACACTTTAGATGTAAGCTTAGTTAAAACAACCGTCATGACACGATAAAGTCAATCAAATACATGCACACAATTTGGGATGGTGTGAGTACAGTCGCCCCAGGAACCATTTATTGGATAACCAATACTTCAGCCGTAGGTCACCCCAAGCGGTTCGCTGCGTTTGGTGACCTTACCAGGGGTGCCGGGGTTCATAGGGCGAGGTTTTTCTAGGTCCTGGCGGAGGATGCGTCTGCCCACTTACTGCTGCGGGCCGGATCGGGAGACTGGTTGAGGGAGACCATTTGGTCTCTCTAATATGGTCTCTCTCTCTTTCGACACATCGCCTTCCACCGCTGTGGATTCATACGTCCGCCACTCCTGGACACATTGATCCCCAGATTCCTATCAGAACCTTATTACTAATACCACTTTCTTTCCCAGAATATCGTCTCCTTCCTTTGCTAAAAGAACCTCCACACAGCATCCCTAACTTAGTCTGGCCATGTCAAGAGTCAGAATATAACAGAAGAGCATGTGAGAAACCATATATGAAAGTGAATGAATCAAGGAGTATGTGCCAAGACAGTCATGTGGCGTACTGTCCTCTCTGCCTACCCCTGCCGAGAAACAGCCAGACCGATGGTTATCTAAGTTTCCTCTGAATTTAAGTGTTTACCTTTTCCTTAACTATTTTTATAAACAAAATCATTTAAAAAAAACTCACCTCCCGTTCCTAAGACTCGGATCATATCAAAGTCTGACATAGAGACGGCCGCCTTGCCATTGAGGTTGACTGAAACAATGAAAAAGAATAACACAAATTAAACACTTATACATAACACAATCAAAATAGGTTATAAACAAATAAAAATCATTGTAATAAATAAAAATACATTAGGGTAAGTCTTTCATGGTTCCACGCCAACTAAGAATCAAGTCAACTCAACACCTCTTTGAGAAGTCATTAAAAGATATGAAAAAAATAATTTTAAAGAAGCCCTTAACCCTAACCTAACGTAACCTACTAAACCAATTTTTAATATTTTTTTTTTCATCACTTTTAATGACTTTTCAAAGGAGGTGTTGAGTTGAGTTCATTCTGAGTTGTCCGGTCACCATAATTTCAAAGAACACTATCAAATTAATAACATTGCAGCTAAACACAATAAATAATTATCAATCATTCAGAAATTATTATAGTTACTAGCAGACGAAACCTTTACAACCAACGCCATCAGTTAAATCAAATCCACACCACGCTGCCTGCTGCCCGCCGCCGCTTGGCCAGATATATTATGTATTTCAACCAATTTACACAAAACCTAGAGAAATTATATATCCTAAAAACCTTCCTCATGAATCACTCTATCTATTGGTGATAACCGCATGAAAATCCGTTGCGTAGTTCAAAAGATCTAAACGTACATACAGCGTAAGCGACTTCATTTCATACTTAGTAATAATAATAAAAAAAACGATAAAGATTCAATTTGGGAGGCAAGTACGCGTACCGCCGCCCCGTTGTCCATTTAATGGATTACTAACAACCTCTGCCATAGATCACACCAAATGGTTCGCCATGTATGGTGATTTAGGATGGGTGCCGTGTTCATGGTTTGAGATTTGTCTAGGCTTCACGGCGGATGCGTTTGCCCACCTACTGCGTGACGGGCCTGATTGGGAGACTTTGTAAGGGAGACCCATCACTTTGCACAGCAGTGGAAGGGATGGATTCATACGTTCTTCACTTCTGAACACATTCCTATCCACCTCTCATACCTCTTTCCTTTCCAGAACATCTCCTTTGTCCGCGTTGTCCATTTTCTTTAAAAGACCCTCCACACAGCATCCCTACAGATGACCTACACCCAGAGGGTTTTTTTCCTCAGGGTCTCGTCTCTTATGTGTGGAGATAATATATTAAAAAAAATCAGAGTGTGCAATTCACACGAGACAGAAGTCAAACCTTCAGAAAACTGAAGTAGACGGACTGCAATCTTTGGAGCACAGGCGTCAGGTGGGAATGCTGTCCTTGTTCTACCGGTATTACAACGGAAGATGCTCCGAAGAACTAGCGTTATTGATCCCCTCGGCACCGGTGCATAGTCGGGAAACACGCCAAACACGCGCTCAATCGCGTCGTTTCTATGCCTCGTTCTTGAGTTCAACGGCTCGGCTGTGGAACGATTTGCCAGCCTCTGTGTTTCCTCCCTCCTACAACATGGGTCTCTTCAAGACCCGTATTCACTCCTTCCTTTCCTCAAAGGGACCCTCCACACGGCATCTTCAAAGATGACATAGTCTCTGAGGGAAGTTATTTTCCTCAGGGCCTCCTGTGTGGAGTTAATGTAAAAAAAAAGTGGTGAGACTACGAATCACCGCAAAAAAGGAGACCGACAGGCTACGAAGCACCGCACAAAGAGGAGACCGATTATACTATCTCATTCTCTCGCAGGCGCTATAGATGTGTTTAATCGACTATCAAATCACAACGGTGCTATAGAAGTTTTCACTTCAAAAATTTAAGAAAAAGACGCGAGGTCACGAGGTTCACAAAACTACTGGTGTAGAGAGATAGATAGAAGTTAGATTTGGAGGTGTTAATCGACAACAACAAAAATCATAAGAGATAAACGGAGACTAGAGGCTTTTGAGATGTGGTCCTATAGAAGACTATTAGGAATTTCCTGGAGAGACCACATTACAAATGAGGAGGTTCTCCAAAGAATCGAAGGAGGAAGGCACCTGCCCAGAACCTTATCCGAAAGGCGTGCAAGATGGATCGGCCATGTAATACGACAAGAAGGCCTCTTGCATGCCATAATGGAGGGTATGACCGAGGGGAAAAACTCTAGGGGACGCCGAGAGTACCTGGAGGACCTGCTGGTGGACGTGCGCTGCTCATCATATGCAGACTTCAAAAGAGCCGCACAAGACAGGGAAGAATGGAAGAGAAGAATAGATGAAATTGCTGCAAACCAATCCCAGGATTGAAACCAGAGAGAGAATCGACAGCACATACTCAATTTGATACATATCTTTTTAAAAATTCATGATTTTGAGGGCGAATCTTATTTTAAATATTTTAGTTTAACATATTTTAAGGGAAAATATTTAAATAGAACGTGGCCCTACCTTGGAATGGCATAATAGAAATGTAGATAGAACCTTATGCAATGAATTTATTATTCCCTAGCTGATTGTATATGGTTCTATTTGCATGTTTAGGTATGTTCTAAAAGGGTAAGTATACATCCTATTTAAATATTTATTTATTTATTAATTGTATTTTTAAAATTTGTAAATTAAGTTTACAAATTTCTAATTAATTATAATATTTCATATTGCAAACTAAATTTTATGTAGCTCCTACAATACGTCTTGAACTTTCCAATTGGTGTGGACTTTAAAGTTTCTGGTAGCTTGTTATATAACTTCATCCATTTGTACAGTAAACTGTTCTGCGTATTCGCCTTGTCCTTTTTTTGAAGTCTGATTTCTTTGCACGTCCTTGTGAATGTCCTCGTTGAATATAATTTTATTTGAAAAGTATGTTGGTAAAATGTTGTTCATTATTTTATGTATAAATATTATCGTATTCAAGGTCAGCATCTGTTTCACGGTTAGCCAATTCAGTTCCTTTAACATTTTGTTTACTTTTGAAAATCTATTTCGCCGTAGTATTATTCTCATTGCCCTGTTTTGGAGAATTTATAAATTATTTTGTTCTCGTTCGTTACATAGGAAAAGGATAGTTGAGCAATAGTTAAAATGTGGAGCAATAATCGATTTGTAGATAGTGATAGTTTTAATTAAAAATACTTTTACACAAGATTCAACCTCTAAATCAGAAATTGGTAAATAGATAATAATGAGAAATCGTCTTTGCAAACTTTGACATCTCATATCTCAGAACAAGGTAAAGTGGAGCCTATCCAAATGAGGTGACATTGTGTAGTGTAGAGTGGGGATGGTTGAAACACTTTTACTTTAACTATGGGTAGTAATATTTCTTTCGTATTTATGGATAAGATGTTTATACTAGATGTTCTATGATCTATCTAGTTATCAAATTAAATTTATTGGATGGTTACAACTCGTACAGGTAAACTACAATAACCACTTAAAGACGATGGGAAAATCTGTTAATTATCCCCACAGTGTGGACGATTGAAACAGTATGTGGGGATAATTGAAACACTCTAAATATCTTTGGAATAATTGGATTAATTTTAATCAACGTTAAACATTTTCTTTATTATAACAGTAGATCATGAATACTGATAAAACTTATCGCAAGTATTTAAAAAACCATGAACGTAAATGTCTTTGAAATGAAAAAACTTTAAATACATTTTTATTATTTGTATTTAGGTGCTCTTAGTTATACTAACTATGGGTATTTGGCATATTCAACATAGTTTTACTGCGATAAATAAGTTTTTCGCTTTCATACAAAGGGGCTTGTTTCAACCATCACGCTGTTTCAATCATAACAATGTTGAATTACCTCTGACTTGAGAGCATTTTTTCTGTGTAAAATTCAGCAACTTTAAGAAGTCGAAAAAATAGAAATTAATTGAATTTGTGGTTTGCGATGTGACATCATTATAAAAAATATCGCAATATTTTAGAACAAAAAAACTTTAAATATTCGGTTAAGGGGCATTAACATCCATAAAAAAATTAAATAGTATCTTTTTAAAGAAAAAGCTGAATGTGCAATTCACATGCGGTAGAAGTGAAACACACAGAAAACTAAAGTAGACAAGAGTGGGGAGACTACGAAGCACTTTTTTTTATCAATGTGAAGGATTTTTTTTCATATTTTTGCCATCGGATTCTAGTGCACCTGGAAATTTTTTTAACCAAAGTCGTGTCAGAAATACAGAATTTAAGCAATTGCAAGAGTAGGTACCTACCCATCACAAATGATTCAATGAGGTTAATTATTAAAAAAAAATAAGAAAGGATAGGGCCTTTACCGGTGCACTCACCCAAATAAGAAATTATTAAAGCAACCAACCTATTGAATGAATATCCTTTAAAACAAGTATGGGTATGTTCGTAGGTAATTACAAAGAACTAACCAAATGACTGCCTCAAAACAGGCTAGCCAAGTGAGGTCGGTTACGTGTAACCTAAACTTACAACTATAAATCTCTAATTTTTAAATATTACCTACTGTTCATGTGTATATTTTTTCTCTGTTGTTAACTTTTGTACTTACATAATTGATAAAACAATGTAACCATTAACGTAGAATTTTTTTAGTTATAAATGTAAAAAAATCGATAAATCACGTGAGGGCGTTTGATGGCGAATGTGGTCGTATGAGATCGATTTCATCATCCACTTTCAAGATCACAGAATTACATCTAGTGGGAAGACTTAATGATTTGAATTTCACACCTTTTTCTATTATAACTTTTAAATTTTCTCCTCGCACGATTGAGTCACTCGCCGGCTAGTGCGCTTTTGTTGAAACGTCCCAACAGACCTGACGGAGTTTCGAGTGTTGTATCACACTCTTAGGTATTATAGTTTTCGAGTAAATTGAGATGTTTCAATCATTACCTGTTTCAATCGTCCCCACTCTACCCTACCTAGTTACTTTCTGAAAATGCATGGTGCAATTTTAGGAAATCGAAGTATGCAAAATCATTATTCAATATTTTTAAAATGTTTTCTGTTAACAAAACCTAACCAGAACAGAGGAACAAGAACTGGTACTGTACTGATAAAACCTGTATGAATAGACACCTTTTTAATGACACTATTTGACTAGTAAAAATATCAGTCTCTAAAACTCAGAAATAATTATCAGCTAGGTCGCTAAGTGCAGTCGAGTTCAACGTACCACGTAAACTAAACTTACACGAACACAAGCAATTAGAAAATGTCTTAATTATAAGTTATAAGTCTAGAATTTGTTAGTTTGTCGACCATTTCGAGTGCAACCTTAGTTTTAAATTGATTTGTTTCTACACAGGAGTGAACTCAACGAGTTGCATGCATGTTCCAAATAATTGCACGTCAAATAACGTCAAAGCTTTTTGAAGTGAAAACTTCTTTAGCACCGTTATGATTTGAAACACCATGAAACGAAAAATAGCGACACTAAAAAGAGACAAACACACACATCTATAGCAGTGATCTCTATTTTAGACGAGTCGTGTTTTATTAAACAATTTCACAATTTTCGCTTAATTATAATCGTTTTTATTTTATCGCGCTCACTCGAACATTCGTATTTACATATCTCCCCCTTTTCTTCTTTTTTAGCGCTTACCACCGGGCCTTGATGACAAATCTTTTACAAACTTTGTTCAGGCAGATGAGGCAGACAAGATACCTTGGTATTAAAACGGCCACCATCTTGAAACCGAACTTACAAACAAATTTACAGATAGACGAAATGCAAAACGGTCGAGTCAAAACAGGACTTCGCTACGTTCAATCAATCAGAGGATTTTAGGTGAGTGGACAAAAGAATCGAGCATCGTAGGTTCAATTCCCTTAGTACCTCCGTTCACGGAGATACTTGAAAGACACTCGATCCTCGTGAGCGTATCATATGCGCCGATCGTAAGTACCCCCCCGTACGATTTAGCTGGTGCCCGTTCACGGCGCCACGCGGTGGCTGTCGGTTTCCAATCAGTATCAGACAGTGCTGATCGCACGCGACGCGTCGCATCATTTGTGTCTGATACTTATTCGTTTGACAGAAATGGCGTCGGAACATGAAAGTAATGTTAGATTTGTTCTGGAAGTGGAAAAAATGCATATTTATATAACTATACTTTACCAGAATACGTAAGAAAGGATTTAGTGGAGAAGGCATGGATTGATGTTGGAAAAAAAGTCATATGACATCGCTTGACAGCGTTCGACATCGCTTAACCGTTCGACAGCGCTCGACATCGCTTGACAGCACGGCTGCACGTGAAAAATGATCAAGTTCAGTATATTTCGGATAGCGCCGTGTACGGAGACTAGCATTAAAAAGTACCTAGTATATCAGCAGGGTACTTGCAGTTTCGTCACAATTACGTAGTAATAATCTCCATGAACGAAGGGTGGTTAGGCATTACAATATGTTTATTTTCTTTATTCGAAAATTTAAATAAATACCTATATTTATATCACAAGGATGACAGTTAGGTACTCTTTGTATTTAACAGAGACACCTAAATGGATTGTTTTTAAAAATAGAATCAAAACAAGTGAATAACTGACATCGTCTGTTTTATGGAAATTTTTTGTGTATTAATTGACAACTAACTACTTCTGCAAGTTTCAAGTCACAAAAGGATTGCACTGATTGAACTTAACTATTGATTGGATGAAATTACGGAGGCCTCCAAGCTACAAGAACTACAAAACAAGGTTGGTGGATCTGTTATTTTCCCTGAAGTTTTTTCTTTGTGCCATTCTTTGTGATATATTTGTCCGCGCAAGTAGAGTTTTCATAATCATAATTCTTGGGTATTAAGCCCAGAGGGTCTGGGGTTATTTACACACCTCATAATGCAGAGGGCATTACTCTAGCTAAGTCCTCCATCACTGCACAATCAATATCACAGCGATGGAAGTAGCTGCTTTTCAAATAGGTATTTTCGGGTTATCGTGACCAGGGAATGTTTGTTTTCTTTTTCGACAAAGAAAATAAAAGAAGTTTACGAAGGTTTTGTGAAAGTTCGGGTGAAAAATGTTCTACACCCAGCCCTGTGTATGCAGTTGCTAATGGTACCTACAGCATATTAGTTGTTGAAATAATGGACACTTTTAGACTTGCTCGTTGAATCCGCATTCTTATAGGTAATTACTTAAATGACAAATTTCACGATAAGATTATCAACAAAAGAATTATTGATTTATTTATTATTATTACATGTATTAGTTGTAATGCGACTCAGGTTTAAAAAAGTCTTAGTATAACAAAATGAATGTTATTTGAAAGTGAGAATACCAAAACAATGTGCAACATAGTCGTGAATGATTAATACTTGGAGCAGGTAGATAAGTTTGTGTATCTGGGAAGTATGTTTACGAGAAGTAGGAAGGCTGATAGAGATATTGAAAGGAGGGAAAATGCAGGTAATCCCATTAATGGAGGCCTGAACGCCGTTGGCGCTAATAAAAAAACTGTCCGAAGAAGCTAGCCGTCCATAATGGAGTGCTGGTACCTACCCTGATGTATGGCAGTGAGGCATGGAACTGGCAGAGGAAGGATGAAAGTAGACTGAATGCTATATAATGAGATCCCTGAGGCATATGTGTCGTAAAACCATGTAAGATCGTGTGATAAATGTGGAGATCCGTAAAGAATGCAAAGCTGATGTAAGCGTAATGAGTAAAATTAAGAAAGTTCAGATAGTTTGGGCATGTAGAGCGAATTAACGTGGAAAGGAGTGTAAGGAGAGTTTACTACGCAAATGTGAACAGTAGAAGAAGTCGGGGACGCCCGAGGAAGACGTGGCACGATCGATTGAATCAAATACTTGAGTCGGGCCATGTCACGAGTCAGAATAAAAGAAGAGTATGCATGAGACAAAGTATGAATGTGAATGAGGCAAAGAGTTTGTGCTAAGACCGTATTTGGCGGTTCGTTCTCTCTGCCTACCCCTGCGGCAAACGGCGTGATGGTTAGTTAGTTAAGTTATTCAAATAAAGTCGGGTAATGCCAAGAGACAGAACAATATATTTAAATAATATATCTATAGAAAATATCCCTCAGGGCCTGTGTCATCTTAGGGGAAGCTGTGACGCGGGTCTTATTTAGAAAAAGGAAGGAGAGGAAGTTCTGGGAAGGAAAAATGTGTGAGGGGTTGGTAGGAATCTACGGGTCAATGTGTCTATAAGTGATGGACGTTTAAATAAATTCATTCCACAATACTGAATGGTGGTCTCACACTAGGGCGATACTGAGAGTATCTTTCGCCCTGGAACGTGTCGCAAAATAAACTATATATTGGATACGATTTTAGATTTTCACGGCCAAAAGTATTTTTGTTATTAGTTTTTAGGATATTATGCCGTGTTGCGCTACCTCCTTCTTTAGCCAACGTGTCACATCACACATCTGCCCTGATGCTGGACACTGTAACGCTTTCCGAAACGTTGGCTAAAGAAGGAGGTAGCGCAACATGGCATAATATCCCAAAAACTAATAACAAAAAAAACTATATATTATTTAAAATTATTTAATTACGAAACAACACAAATTAATCAAGTAAAATTGATTTACGCATGCCGGAATTTGAACCCGCGACCTTCGTATTGCTAGTGGAGAGCCTTGCCCTCAACACGAGGGGCAAGGCTCTTGGCTAGCACAATTATTGAGCATAATATCGTATGATGTAAAAGTGTATTTAACCTTTTTATTTATATATATATATATATATTATCTATGTACTTATGTACCTTTTACGTTTGTCTCGACACAGGTATTTGCTAGGTATCGAAAAAATCTTTTATAATCAAAGTTTATAATAAATAAACAAAATATTTGTAATTCTTAAATTGCAATATGAGATCGATAAAAATCATATAAAATAATCAGGTCTCACTAGCTCACTAGTATAGTGTTATCCCGGTAAATCAGAGATCCCGAGTTTGATTCCCGATTACGACCGTTTTATTTTGTGTGTCTTGTTATGTTTAATTTTATGAAAATTATCTTCTTATCCATTATTTGTCAACATGGTGATATTGAAAAACGTTCCAACAGACTGACTAACTAACCATCAAGCTGTTTCCCTGCAGGGGTAGGCAGAGAGGACGGACCGCCAAACACTCTTTGCATACATACATCGTCTCATACATACTCTTCTATTATTCTGACTCTTGACATGGCCCGACTCAAGTATCTGATTCACTTGGTCGTGCCATGTCTTCCTCGGGCGTTTCCGATTTCTTCTACAATTCACATTAGCGTCATGTATTCCTTACATTCCTTTCTTCATTCGTTCGCTTTACATGCCCAAATCATCGGAGGGTCCCTTTCTTAATCTTAATCATAACACTTACATCAGCCTTGCATTTACAGACCTCGTTTCTACAGCATTCAGTCTACTTTCATTCTTCCTCTGCCAGTTCCAAGCATCACTGCCATACATCAGAGTAGTAACCAGCATTCCATTGTGGACTGCTAGCTTCGCTTCTTTGGACATTTTTTTTTTATTAGAATCGCCAACAGAGCATCTCAAAAATCTTCACTGGCTCAAATGTCCTGAAAGAATCCAGTTCAAGCTCTGCTGGATGGTATTTAAGTCCCTTAAGGCTCTGCAACCGGGCACGAAAAGAAGAAGATGGAGAGATACGAAATTACGAATGTTAGAGGAGAGCGCTAACAATTACAGCGACAAAATCGATGCGAAAATGTTTAATAAAACACGAGTCGTTTAAAATAGAGCAAAAATCTCGAGGGCATTAACTTAAACAGCATTTAAAGAAACACTGTGAATTTTTTCATACATATAACTTGTAAAATAACTGAAACAAACGTGTTAATAATTATTTTTGGGGCTTACTTTGCGATTTTTTTCTATCGAGGGAATTTTATATAATTTGCGTTTCGGCGCGGGAAAGTCTAGATATTATCTTCAAGAATAACATATATTTTTTTAAGAGCTTTAAAACTTAACGTGTTTAAGGGAGATATGTAAGAAATAGGTAGTAATTCGGGTAGCGGGCCCTTAATCTTAACCATAACCCATAACACTTACATCAGCCTCGCTTTCCTTGCAGATCAGCACATTTCGCACACGGTTTACCATACATACGCCTGTGGAGATCGTTTCTACAGCATTCAGTCTACTTTCATTCTTCTTCTGCCACTTGCAAGCATCACTGCCATACATCAGGGTAGTTACCAGCATTCCATTTTGGACTGCTAGCTTCGCTTCTTTGGACATTTTTTTGTTATTAGCGCCAACAGAGCATCTCAAAAGTCTTCACTGGATCAAATGCCTGGATGGTATTTAAGTCACATAACGGAATGGCTCCAGCTTAGGTACCTACTTAGTGTGTATTACAGAAAATTCCAATTCTCGACAGTCAACCCTGAGGTCAGCAACGTCATCAGCTATCGGAAAGTTAAAGAAACCAAATCGCACTCCAGACACTAAGTTCGGCGAGCGTGCTTTCGGAGTGTCAGGACCTAAAACCTGGAATGGACTGCCACATCATTTAAGAATGATCACATACTCGGCGGAATTTAGAGCTAAACTCAAAACTCTTCTTTTCAGACAGTCGTATCAATAAAGTCAAAAATCTCTCACTATCACCTTTACTGCTCGCGACATTGTAAATAAACTAATTGTGTAAAAATTATAAATATTTCTAAGCTTTTGTAAAGGTAATTTCATAAAAATTCTCCAGCCCTAAAGAGTCCTAAATTCTCCAGTCTTTCAAAATAAATATCTACTTTTGCCACTGATCTTCTCATAAATGTACAAACAGTGATGGGGGTACCTAGCAAATGTAAAATCATGCAACTACCGACATTTTAAATATAATGTCATCGGCGTGCAAAGTCGTATCTTCTCCGAGCATAAACTTTCTAATAAAAGTGTGTTGATCGGATAACCTGCCAGGTAAGTATGTTTTCTGTATCTATTTGTAAATAATAAACATAGATAGAGCCTAAGAGTTTATAATAAACTGTACAGCGCCCTTGAGGGGATTTTTCACAAAAAGGGCGCTCTACAAATTACCCTATAATTATGAATGGCATTCAGTCCTCCATTAATTGTAGTTACCTGCGTACCTACCCTTCTTTCAATATCAGAAACAGCAGTACATTTATTGGTATTTTGTAAAAGCTAGGTATATAATGCATCGTGACTAATAAAACGTATTCGAAATGCATCCAAAGCACCGTCGGAATAACTTCAGCACGTGTTATGTGTAGGAAGGAACGTCAATCGGATTGCAATCCAGCCAGTACCCATTATCGATTATCTATACAAATAATAATAACCCGGCACACGTTTATTTAAATTCTTTTAATATAGGAGATTTTAATACGTTGCATTTTCGATTCGTAATTTGTAGTAAGTTGTGCAAATGGCGTGTCGCCAATATACTATTGCTGTTCGCATCCATGCACAGCGATGCCCATCTTTAATTCTATCAAATGATTCTCTCTCGATCCGGCCCGCCACGCAGTGAGTAGGCATTCGCCGCCGAGACCTGAACACACTTAACCCGATGAACCCGGGCACCCCTGCTAAGCCAAACATAGCGAGCGAACCACATGGGGCGACCTACAGCAGAGGTGTTGGCAGTGGCGTAGCGAGGGGGGGCGGACTGGCCAGGGTGCCACTCGACCAAGATATTGCATACACATGAACACGGGCTGTTATTTATATTATCGTAACTCTATGGCTCTCCGTGGAGTGCCCCGAATTTTGTGTCGGTCGATCATGTAAAAGCGGAATAGCCTATATTCTGAAACTCTCTATCCAATCCCCCCCCCCCCCCCAGGATGGACCAATTTTATGAGCGTTTTTGAATTTCTCAAGACCGAACCCGGCATGCGCAAATAAATTTTATTTGATTAATTTGTGTTATTTCACAATTAATTCATTTAAAATAATATATAGTATATTTGCGGCATGTTCCAGAGTGGAAGATACTATCAGTATCGCCCTGGTGTAAGACCACCATTCAGAATTGAAACGTTGCTTGAAAATGGCTTTAGTCGTGTTTGGTGACCAGATCTGAATAGCCAGGTACTTCCCAACCTTCCTCTTCCCCACCTCCTTCCCCTCCCCACTACCTTCAGCCTCACAACATACCCCAATTGGGGATGCCATAGTCTCACTGGATCCAGACGGGAGCAGTTGAGATTCTTGTGCGGTATTCACTGTAAAAAAAAAAAAAAAAGTCAACTTTAATGGGGGAGGGGGGGTGACACCACTCCCTGGGGGTGACATCCGCCCCGGGTGCCACGTATGCTAGCTACGCCACTGGGTGTTGGTACCCATACCCGCCTCAAAATTTACAAATAATGCTTATAAATAACAAGAAATTCTTTGTAGAACATAACCGCATTGATGTCAGAGGATTTTAAAATTTAGATGAAAATTGGAGAAATATCCCCCTTTTCAGTAATATTCCCGGGAATTTACTCATCCATAAATACAAGCCACCTGCAAATAACAAAACTCGAAACGTAAACTGAGTTTCAATGCAATTTATTCATTTAAAAAAAAAAATTCAAAATTACAATTTCAAAGCGTTCAAAAGAGAAAATACTTTAGATGAGATAAGCAGATTTAAACTAACAGCAACAAAGCTTGCCGTTTGAATTGTGCTTCATTGACATTAAACATATCGATATTTGAAGTGATTCTATTTAAGGGCCCGCAACCCGGATTTGTGCCGATTTATTACATATTTCCCTTAAACACGGTAAATTTTAAAGCTCTTAAAAAAATATATGTTATTCTTGAAAATAAATATCTAGACTTTGCCCGCGCCGAAACCCAAATTTTATAAAATTCCCTCGATAGAAAAAAATCGCAAAGTATGCTCCAAAAATTATTATTAACCCTTCGAATAATAAGAAAATAATTTTCTGTCAAATTTTGCCTATCAAGGTTTGCGCACAAAATTCCTGGTTCTTCCCATGCATTTTAAATGTTCCTATTTATTGGGTTTTTTTAACGCTTTTGCAAAAACAAAAAATTTTCTAAAATCAAGATAAAATAATCTTTCCGGTGTGTTTATTAGAAATCAACATTTTTGTTTCTAAATATTAAAATTTCAATATTGGAAATTTAAATTGGCTAAAAAATGCATACCTGCGAATATTCGAATTAAAGTAATTAAAATAGAATAAACTTAAAATTTAAAATACAGACTCCTTTTCTAAATAAAATTTGAAATAAAACTGTCACCTCACTTTTTATCACTTTCATACAATTTTATTTTTAAATTAAATGTGTGATACGTCACAAATTGGCGAAAAATTAAACCGTCACTTTTGATCGGGTTTGTAAAATATCTGAAAAACCTAGCTCATATAATTCTAAGACAATAAGAAGCATTATTTCATTCCTTTTCTAACATAAAAGAAATCACAAATATTCGCATGACAGGAAGAGAGATATCTAACTTTTAATAATGCACTGTCGCTCTGGGACAATCTGGGTCTCCTGTTATTATAACGGCATATGATGTTTTGGGACAACTTGGGTCTCCTGTGATTAGACGGGTTAACACGTTTGTTTCAGTTATTTTACAAGTTATATGTATGAAAAAATTCACAGTGTTTCTTTAAATGCTGTTTAAGATAATGCCCGCGAGATTTTTGCTCTATTTTAAACGACTCGTGTTTTATTTATTAAACATTTTCGCAATTTACGCATCGCTTTTGTCGCTGTAAATGTGAGCGCTCTCCTCTAACATTCGTAATTTCGTATCTCTCCATCTTCTTCTTTTCGGGCCCGGTTGCAGAGCCTTAACCACAACACAGCTCTCCCGACTGGCTTGGCCATTGGCAAGTTAGTTCAGCAAGCCGGGAGATAAAACAGTCTATGCTGTCGGTGATGGAGATACTTATCGGGAACATAGAAACGAATGCTCTCCATGAAAGTCGAGTTTTCGAACCATCCACGAATCAGTCTGAAGAAATGTGTTAAAATGAGCACATCCCTTCTGACCATAGATGGTTCATACCGAGCATGCCCAAAAGAACTTTGCTAGGGTAGAGCCACGGGTAGTAGCCGTACTCCCTCAGGTGGAGAAATCTCAGAAATTTCTTCTGAACTTCTCCAACACGAGGGAATTCTTCACTTGGTGTGGGCTCCAAACCATCGATCCAATCTCAACACTACTCCTAACCAAAGCATTGTATGGTACTGTGAAAACCAGGGTATCTCAGAAATTTCTCGCAGTGCGTATGACAAAACCCATCATTCTCAGAGAAATACCACACGTCATTACGAAATGATCATAACATAGTCAACATAATTTTAACCAAAACACCCAAAAGAAAATAATAAAAACATGAAATTACCTGTTTTCTTTGATATCCTACTGGTGATGACGAGATCCGAATCTCCCTCAGGCTCCACGACCTGAACAGAGCTGTTCCTCTCAGCTTTAGGCATGACCTCCATACTCTGCGTCAAGTCCACAGGAGGCAGTTCTGCACCCTCATAATTGATGCTCATCCTCCTTGGATGCTTTGAATTCCCTCCTTGATTGCACTGCCCATTGAAACCCGCAGAATTACCACCATTTTCTGCTTTGACTCTTTCACCAAGATCTGATTTTGGTGTTATATTATCGTCTTCTTCATCGTCATCTAAGAACTCTATTGGAGAGCTTGGACTATAATGACTTCTATTGATGACACTTTCACTTTTAATTTTCATCACGTCTATATGTTGGTGTTTGTATTGCTTTGGTTCTATAGTATTCTTGGCATATTTTTTGAAGCAACTCTGATCGTCCTCGTTTCTTTTGGGTTGCTTCTTTTGCCTGCCATATTTGACAGAGCTTTTGGACGATCTGTCTGAACTTGCTGATAATTCTGCACTGTCTCCGTTCTTGTATCTCTGGTGTTGGTGGACTCTGTCTGGGTTTCTGTTCTTGGATGATCGGGAGGAGGTGTCCATGCTGACTGATTCGCGGTCACTCCCCTCGTAGTACCCGGATTCGTGGTTCTTTCTGCTCCCGTTGTCGTCTCTCATCTTTGGACTGACTTGGTTTATCTGCTGGTCAGTCTTTGAATAATTATTGTTGGTTTTCAATGCTGTCGTTGACATTTGCAAGTTTTTTAATGTTTTTATTGTTGTAAGAGTTCATTTTATATATTTTTTGTTCATTCACACTGATTGTAATTTTAAAATCTGAAAATTTATAGGAAAATCGTTCTAGTTAGTTAAACTGATTCCACAGAACAACTCTTTATGTAAATACCGCACATCCTAACTTCTCCGAACTGTTTGCTCAAAGTCAGTGGGATTATGGCATCCTCAATTGGGATATATTTTGAGGAAATGGTAAAGAGAGAGGATGAAAAGCATGCTTTTCAGATCTGGTTACGAAACACGCCTTTTTCAAGCAACTTTTCGATTTGGTATAGAGGACTAACGCCAGAATATTTACCACACTGATTCTATAGAACTAGGCATAGACATAAGAATATATATAGACCTGTCGTAAGTGATAAAAGCGTATTTCCTCCTCCCCATACCGGTTCCATGGAACCGGCTGGGCTTACGAGAGGCTTGAATCCAAAAAATGTGACGTCATCATTCTTGTCCGGACCAGCGTCGAGCTCTCATCGTACATTTTACGAAATACGGCAAAAATGGTAGCTTGTGCCATACATTATACCCTAAAATATGTCATCATAACGAATGCGGGCGGTTCTCCAGTGTGCTCGTCGCTGGTAACAGGGGTAAGTAAATTATGAAACATTTGTAAAAGTGTCTTAACTAAATACGGCAACAAAATATTCGTCTGTGAAAAGTGGCGAACTTTACTTTGCCGTATTTGGACTTCGCAAATATGTTAATAACGTGGCGAGCAATTCGAGCTCCCATGTAAAAAGTTCTATTCATTCAAAAGCAGATTTTGCTTTCAATAACTAAATGGTGATATTATTATGCGAGATGCCTATATACTGTCGTATTGATTTTTTAACGAATCACAGTCATCTTTCCTCTCTTCACGCTCCCATAGTTTGGTTTTATACCTCATCTGTATCTTTTCGTCTATTAAATTTGGATGTCTATGTAACAAGACTAATTATATAGATCTATAAGGAATTACTTTGTTTTATGTGATACAAGACTCACACCTCCAGGAGCCTGTGGGACTACGGCGTCCCTGTTATGTTCAATCATCTGCCTAGCTAAGTATTCCATCATTGCACAATCAATATTTTAATAGTGATGGAAATAGAAGGACTTCAAATATTGTCGGCTGTATCAAATTAAAAAAATAATGGGCCTTATTTAAGTAAGCCTTATTATTAACCCCTCAGGCTAATTTCTTCGTTTTCGGAACAACTCATGTAGGTCTCGTAGAAATCGTTGTGTCCCTTACTATAATGGTTAGAAATATAGAAAGATAAAACCTAACACATAACTTCATCTCTTTATATTGTAAATCTTATTGTAAATCCTCCAACTTGTTATCAGGTACCTGGTTTACACTTTTCAATACTGCTAACTTATCTACTTATCTCATACACTGTAAATCTTAATATACATATATTATATGTTACCAGATAAATTCGGAAAATCCGAATATAATTATGCCACCAGGTTCTTTTTCTATTTTTTTGTTTGTTATGTAATTATGTAATGTATAATATGAACTAAACCCGTCAATTTGTTTGTCCTGGAACGGGAAACTTTCCTAATTGGACAGGCAAAGCTTCCTACTTAATATGTAATTTGTACATTCTTTTGTATATATAACACCCTTACTAAAAAAAAAAACACAGTACGGTCGATAACCTGTGTTGCTGCAGCAACATGAATAAAACAAAAATACACAAAAACACGATAACATTACTAATAAGATTTGTTCTTAAAATGTATTTTAAATCTGGCAACAATGTAATTTTTTATAGTGTACATTATAAATTGTTTGTTTTCCTGCAGAACCGCTAGGTGGCGGCGCCTGCACATTAGTCGTTCACGCTCATTCGCGCTGAAAACACGAAAAAAAAAATCGCTCCGCGGATGTGTGTGTAATATTATTAAATGTGACTGTAATTTCTATAAATATGACTAATTCACTCTAATATTCATATAATTAATATATGTATTGTGTTTTTTGTGGTTTTTCATAAGTTTTAGTCAACTTATAATAGCAATAATCGTGCTTTGAAAATTGAAATGTCAAAAAGTATTTTATATGATACGTGAAAATTCAAATTAACATTTAAAGGATTTTATTTTGTGAGAATTTCATAAAAGTGGTGTTTTTTTTAAATATTAATATCTAATACATGTGTTCCTAAACGTATCAAAGAAATAAAAGTCTTTAGAGATCCAAGAAATCTGTTATAAAAGTCAGTATTGTTTTTAGGTTATTATTTTGGCATAAAAAAAACTTTGAAATTTTTATCATTTTTTTATTGTATGCACGAGGAAAAAGTGGGGTGACAGTTTCGTTCCAAATTCATTATATAAAAGGACTGTACTTTTTAAATTTTGTTTTTTTATAAATTTCTTTACACTTTCATAAAAAATGTTTGAGTAAGATTTTTTTTTCCATTATTTTCCGCGTTTGAATCTTATAATATGGCAGTTTTTTTAAAATTAAAGTGTATTTTAAATACACAAATCTCAAAGCTAATTTTATCTTGTTTTCATAAATGGTATTTGTTTTTACGACACCTTCAAAAATAAGAAATATATGGAACATTCAAAATACTTAGGAAAAATTCCAAATTTCGTTCAGACATCAATAATAAAACCGAGATAAACTACCCTCTCAGGCTGTGTAAACCATGGTTGTATTTTTTTTTATGAAATTTTTTTAAATTAGTAATGTTTTCACATCCGCGGCCGTTCGTCAATTGAATAAAATTTTCTAAGGCTGTAAAAGTTTACCAGAAAACAAAGAGGGTTTTTTATTAATTATTTTCACATGAAACCATAAAAAGGTAAATTGACGATAACGTTTATAATAATACATTTGTCTAATAAAATTTGCACGTGTTTAATTTTTATCGTTATCAGTATAGGTATTTCAAGTTAGAAAAAATGTGAGGTGAGCAATTTTTAAAACTTTTTCATGTTTGCATTCAAATTTTAAAATTTGAAAGCGTATTTCATCAGTTTATCACCTTTCAAAAACAATTTTTAGTTTTCGGACACGTTCAAAACAATCCCATTTATTTGGATTTTATTACAAAGCGCAAATATTTTGACCTTTACCTTTTTTGAAGGCGTTAATTGAACATGTATATTGAATAGAATTGAAGCAGTAAGAACTGCGTTTATTAAAATGAAATCCCTCTTCTGCAATGACAATATCAGCTTAAAACTAAGGCAGAGAATGCTAAAATGTTATGTGTGGTCGGTCTTGCTATATGGATGTGAAACATGGAACTTGAAAGTAAATACCATGAACAGGTTAGAGGCTTTTGAAATGGCTTCACCGGAGAATGCTCAAGGTCCCATGGACCGACATGATCACCAACACAGAAATTCTCAGGCGGGCTAGAGCAGATAGAAAACTGCTTACATTAATAAAAATCAGGAAAATTTCATATCTGGGTCATATACTTCGAGGGGAGAAGTATCACTTGCTCCATTTAATATTGAAAGGCAAGATAGAGGATCGCCGAGGGCCTGGTAGGAGACAAATGTCTTGGCTGCGTAATATACGAGAGTGGACCGGCATTAGAAGTGTGGAGGAGCTATTCCGGGCAGCGCAAGACAGAGACATTCTCAAGAGTGATCGCTAACGTCGGAGGGACCTGATACGGCACACAAAGAAGAATTGAATAGTACCCACAGAAGAATGCCTATTTAATATGAATTAATTCAATAGCAAGAATGTTTTTAAATCTGCGATCAGTTTAAATAACACAATGGAGAGAAATGCGTGATACAAAATGTTATGAGAAAAACGTTATAGGTACTGTTTGCAATTCTCACCTTATTTGGTTAGGGTTCTAACTTCAATTTATCTTGGTATGAGGTGTCAAAGTTTGCAAAGACATGCACTCATTATCTATTTACCAATTTCTAATTTTGACGTTGAATCTTGTGTAAAGTATTTTCATTGTACATATTTCTAAGGAAAATACTTTTAGAACACACCTAAACATGCAAAAAGAACCATACGCAACCGGCTAGGGCATAATAATTCATTGCATGAGGTTCTAATTACATATCCCTAATGCAATTCCAAGCTAGGGTCATGCCCTATTTAAATATTTACATTAAAATATGATAAACTAAAATATCTTACACAAGATTGAACCTCAAAATCAAAAATTATGGTTAAATAGCATACGAAAATTCGTCTTTGCAAACTTTGAAACCTTAGAACATAGGTGGGCGATAACGCCCCTCGGGAGCGTTTTATATCATCAGGGGGGCGATAGAAGACCAAGATAAAATTAAGGGAGGTTTCAGACTTTCAGCGGGGCGGTAGGAGACCAAGAGAAACTCATCCCACCTTGCCCCATCCTATCCCATTACGTCCCCTCCGTTGTGGTAAATATAATCGTGTGACGACAATTGCTGTTTCAAATTCACGAGTTAGGAAAAAAATATTCTCAAAGTGGGCGGTGGGCGAAAAAGGGTTGAGAATTATCGACCAATATACTTAGTTGAAGTTGAGAATCTATGCCTTAGAACCAGTCCTGGGTCGGTCGCGAATAACCCGCTCATTGAAACCCGCTCACGTACCACCAAAGGGCGAGCGGGTCATTTTTTCGTCAGCACCCGGGTTTCGCGACCCACTTCTCGAAACCGCTCTACTACTGCAACCTGGGTTTCGGGTGCGGATGTGGCGGGGCGAGCGTCGATAGATAGATGTATGAGGGAGCGAAAGGGTTGTCAACACCCGGGTTTCGCCACCCGCTCTCTCGACTCAGGTAGTAGAAAGTAGCTGGGTGAAGCGTAATCGAGTTACATATTTTGTGTCGTGAAAAAGGCGGGTCTTCACGACCCGATCATGACGCCAGTGTGTCGCGAGCGACCCGGGTCGTGTAAAACGATCGATCGACACAGGACTACTTAGAACAGTGGTACGCGTACCCCTGGGGGTAACGCGAAGCCAAGTTGGAGGTACGCAATAACGTGGCACGCGTATAGAATCACTGGTTAAAATGCATGAAGTCGTGTGTCGTGTTACACTCTGTATAAAATTGCATTACTTAATTGTATTTGTGACTCGATTGTTAAATTCATGTAATAATTGGAGTACTAAAAATTACAAATGAAACACGTCTTTCATTACACGTGTAAAAAAGATAGATAGAGGGTACGTGGAACAACAAATTTGTGGTGAGAGACAAAGACTACGCCGGCTCAAAAAGGTTGAAGACCACTGCATTAGAACACGGTAAGACGAAGTGAGAACCCTATCCAACCAAGGTGCCGAACTACATATATAGGTATAAAGGTCTCTGCCCACTACACCGTTCCATACCATGACCGTAACCGTAGCGGCGCATGCAAAAAAATATTCTTTGTATCGATCAGTATGAAACGCTGCCCACTAGCCCGTCCCGTCACCGACCAACACCGTCGCATACCATGACCGGACAGACGGCGAATTCTCGATGACAATATTTTGCAGGTGCCGGTCCGCTCTATGCATGGGACGCGACGGTGTTAGAACGGGGATCATATGCGTTCTAACCGCGTTGCCACTCCGTCAGTTCGCGATTTGTGTTCAGTTCTATGAGACATGCGTTCTATGACTACAACCGATAGAACGGGCAGCGTACGCCTACTAACCCCGGTGTATACGGGTATCATACGGTCACTAAACCCGTTACGCACGGGTATCATACGGTGTTAGCACGTTCTAGTGGGCATAGTAGGGCGTAGCGTGTTTATTTCGTGGCTGATACGTTCATAGTACGGTCATGGTATGGAACGGTGTAGTGAGCAGAGACCTTTCGCCTCGTAACAACGATAAACTGTCAGATACAAAGAAAATACAGAGTGGAAATAATGTTAGAACCTTGTAAAATAAATGGAGGTTGATTTTAGAATTTATTCATACAAGTATCTACGGAAATACAACACATTGGTTTTGAAAATATTTTGGTTATAGAAATGAGCGAAGGAATAGGCCACTTGCATTGAATTCATAACGACTTGGAAAAAATCGTGTGGATAGATCTTTTTATTAAGATTGTGAAAATGTTGGTAAATTTTTTTAGAAATGTACAGTTTTTATTTATTTATAATATACTTAAATAAATCCATTATTTGGGCTCATGACGTCAGTACATGAAAATGTCCCGTCTCAGAAAATGTTCCTATTAATTTTGTAAAATTCCACACAGATTTATTTTTTTAATATGGCATCACTTTGATTTCTGGCGAATTTTTGAATTCGTTCACTAGATTTATTGTTTGTTCTCTGCGAACTTATTATTTGGTTTGACTTTTTAACAGATGTTCTGAAGAGAACCCCGTACAATTTAGAAGTCGGTACGTGTTTTAGAGTTATAATGGTTATGGTGCTGATTTTAACAAAATCAAATTTTATAATATTCTTATTTATTTATTATTATAATTTACAAGTACAAGTATATTACATTGAATTTAGTAATTTATACGTTGTACATTATAATGATTTATGATCAATAAGATGGATCAAGGAAAAAAATATTTATGAGATGTAATATTTTTGGTATGCCTCGTTATTCTCCTGTGCCATTCGTGTGGAAAACGTTATTTTTTTAAAATGATTTTCGGCTATGTAATTATCGTTTTTTCGCACCTATAAAATTATGTCCCGTCTTTCCGGTTTATAAAAAATGGTCTGAACTTTCGGATTGAAATTTTCAAAAAATCCCCAGGGTTTCAAAAATACGATAAAAAAAATACAGAATGTTTTAGAATATTTGTCTAAACCGGATTTTTTTTTTAAATGTGATGCAATTGGCCTATTGTTTTGCATTCAACGCGTCATTTAAAAAAAAATGTGAGTTTGGTAGGTAGGTACCTAGAATCTCGTTGAATGGATAAATTAAAAAACTATAGGGAAAGACCAAAATTTGAATATCTTTGGGAAAGGCAGAGGATGGCCGCCACACAACTTGTTCCATTCACATTCATACCTAGGTACATCGTTTCCATACTATTGTTATTCTGATTCTTGACATGACCAAATTTGTTCAATTGTTCTGTTTGTGAGACAAGGGGAACCGTTTATTGAATAACCAACACCTCTGCCATATGTCACCCCAAGTGGTTCGATACGTTTGATGACTTAGTAGGGGTTCCCGGGTTCACGAGGTGAGGTTTGTTCAGAACATGGCGGCGGATGCGTTTGTCCACCAACTGCGTGGCAGGCCGGATCAGGAGGGGCCGGTTGAGGGAGACTCCAGTCGGAAACTCTCGACCCATCGCCTTGAACCGCAGTGGGAGGGATGGATTCATACGTCCGTCACTCCCGGACACATTGACCCCCAAATTCTTACCCACCTCATAGGTACCTACCCAGGTACCCTTTTCCTTCCTACAACTTCCTCTTCATACTAAAAGACCATTCGCACAGAATCACAAAAGATAATATAGGCCCTGAGGGAAATTATTTTACTCAAGGCCTCCCGAATGGAGTTAAGTAAAAAAAAATCCGACTAAAGTACATTTTTTTACCACACAGGAGACCCTGAGGAAAATAATTACCCTCAGTGCCTAGGTATGTCATCTTTGGGGATGATGTGAGGACGGTATTTTAAGAAAAGGAAGGAGAGGGAGTTCTTGGAAGGAAAAGTGTATGAGGGATTGGTAGGAGTCCGGGGTTCAGTGTGTCCATGTCATCCGCAGCCAAAACCTAGACAAACCTCACCCTAAGAACCCGGGCACCCCTGCTAATTCAACGAACTACTTGGGAAGACCTACGGCAGAAGTGTTGATTATCCGATAAGTGATTCCCGGGGCGGCGGTACCCATTCTCGCCCCTCAAATTGTAAAACTCCCTTGACTTGTCTTCCCCGGGCGTCCTCAACTTCTTGCACTCCTTTCTTTGTACATTCGCTCTACATGCCCAAACCATCCAATCTAAATACGCTCAGGTTCATCAGAATTGTAGGTATTACATGCGAATCTCCACATATCTCACAATTTCATAGGTACATATTGTTTTTACCACACATAGGTACCAACGCTTCAGAGATAAAAACAATAAATGTCGATAATAATAATAATAACAAAAACAACAACGAATTTATATAGCACTTTTTGTGGTATTTCATATCAAGTCTTATCAGTTACTCTCCACAAACTAGGTTCAAAATACCCAACACCAAAAATACTGTCAAAGTCAATAAATACAATGTATAGGTAGGTAGGTGTACCTATTGAATGAACCAAGTTCATTTTATCGATAAGATAAAGGTGGTAGGTACCTACCACGGGAAAATAATAATTTTGTTAATGAATTGTAATGTAATAGGCTACTTACATATATTACAAAGTAAATAATAAAGTCATACATACATACAGAATTAAAATTAAAACCTATTTCTAGCAGTATGGAAGATCTACAATATCTCGTGTCTAGGATGAACGAAGCATGTATGATGAACGAGTTAATGATGAATGCAGGGCTGGGCAGTATTTGAATTACTTGTAATTGAAATACGTATTTGAAATACAAATACGTATTTTGTATTTGTATTTCAATTACTTCTTAAAAATGTATTCTGTAATTGGTATTTCAATTACCTGATGCTGAGGTATTTTGTAATTTGTATTTCAAATACTTATGGCTTCAAAATACATTTTCAAATACATTTAGCGACCTTAATAATGATAATGAAAAATAAACTAACATAGATAAAACGTAGACTAAAAACGCTATAGAATCCAGAGCAATATATTATGTATGTTAATATTTAGAGTTGGCAACACGTCCTGTGCTATAATGGCACTGTTATTGTACATTTTCTTTCATATTTGTATCATATTATATTATGCTTGCCATTGCTTTGTATTGTACATTTTGTGTCATAGTATTAGATCAGTTGACTGAATGAGGAATAATTTGACTGAATACTACTAGATTATTTTTAAATTAATTACAGTAGAGCGCACTTGAAGTGAAATAACACAAAACTGCGCTATACAAATGTCGTGTTATTATAATAATATACTTATTATTATCTAACACCTGGGTCCTATATCACAAAACTTAACAAGTGGAGCGGAGATGAGATGTGTCTTTTGAGCAATATGATTGGTCAATTTTTGCACGTCTCTGTTTCACTCTGCTCAACTTTGATTCTATGGATACGCACCCTTAGATAAGGGCGCATACGACAATTTATTGCAACCAAAGGTTCTACCAAAACCAAATGTATTTTGTAATTTGTATTTGAAATGAAAAATGGTTAAAATACTGTATTTTGTATTTCAAATACAGGACTTCTTAATATTTTGTATTTCGTATTTTTATACATGCGAAAAAGTATTTTGTAATTTGTATTTTAATTACAGCAAAGCATGTTTTTTTGCCCAGCCCTGGATGAATGTAATTAAGTCTAAAGTCAAGGCGTTTGAAAGAGAGATTATGAAAACAGTGTGCAATATAGTTGCGAATGATGAATACTTACGAGAGATGGGAATGCTGATAGATATTGAAAGAAGGGTAAACGTAGGTAAGGGAACGTACCCATACTACGTGACCAATTTTTTGCAATTTTTAACCCCCCCCCCCCCCCCCCCCCGGTGACCAAAAACCTAAGCAACCCGCCGCTCATTTGTATGGAGCGTGACATTTTGAAGACCCCCCCCCCTAAACGTGTCACGTAGTATGGGTACGTTCCCTAACTCCTGAGACTGAGCGCCGTTGGGGCCAACAAAAAAAACTGTCCAAAGAAGTGAACTAGCAGTCCACAGTGGAGGGCTGGTAGCTACCCTGATGTATTGCAGTGAGGCGTGGAACTGACCAGAGGAAGGATGAAAGTAGATTGAATCCAGTAGAAATGAGATCGCAGGGGCGTATGTGTGATAAAGATCATGTATGATCGTGTGAGAAACGGCGTGATGATTAGTTAGTTAAAACCTACTAAGTACACACATACTTAGAAATCAGGGTTTTTTCAGAAGGTCAAATTTCCGCTTTGTAATAAAATCCAAATAAATTGAATATTTCCGAACATATCCGAAAACTAAAAACTGTTTATGAAAGGTAATGAAATACATTTACAAATGTCATTATTAGAAATAGATATATAATTTTTGCAATATTAAAATTTTCAATGCAAACATAAAAAAGTTTTAAAAATTGGCTTAGGTTAACGTTATTTCTATTTAAAATAACTGATAAGGAAAAAAGATAAAAACGCTATCATATTTTATTGGTCAAATATATTTTAAACGTTTTAATCACCTCATAGGTACATAATATTTTTGATGTTTAATAAAAAAATAATAAATAAAAAATTATCGAATTTTCTAACATTTTACTCAAATTGATATCGGAAATTTTGGTTTCATCGAGGTGTATATTTAAATTTGTCTATGATTAAACTCTAGATTTGAATACAAAGCGTGGAGAGTTCTTTTTCTAATACCGTTTACCAAATGGGAAAATAATTCACCGACTCCAGATATTTTCCCTCCACACAGCATCCCAGATGACATAGGCCCTGAGGGAAATTATTTTCCTCAGGGCCTCCTGTGTGGAGTTAATGTAAAAAAAAAATCATATCAGAGGATTAGGCTCTGTGGAACCTCTAATTGGACCTATAAATCCTACGGATCCCTCAATGTAAATATTTTAAAAATCTTTTGTAATCCTACACGTAGGATTTAAAATGACTGATTTTTGCATATAAATTCTTTGACAAATCTAATATGCCTAAATTTTGAATGAGAGAATCGTAATAAGCATAAGATCATTATAATATACCTAATTATATTAATAACTAGCTTTTTCCCGCGGCTTCGCTCGCATGGTGTGAGGGGGGGTTCTCACTCCGCCTCCTCCACCTCTTGAGATTTTATATAGTTTTGATAATTTTCTCTCAAACGTATTATCGTTTATGTATACACTGCGGATCTAGCTCAAAGCGGGGGGGGGGTGGTTCAATATAATTTGAAGAATACATGTGAAGCATTTTATAAATCAATAATTAAAGAAAAAACTTTACTTAAAAAGGTATCTTCACATATTACATAAGTACGATAAAACTGATTAAGTACCTCCTTGGATTATTACCAAAAGAAGATTATTTTTAGTTTGTTTAACTTTTAATTAAAGAGACCTTCAAAATGTAAGCTGTGTTTTATTGAAAATTCTGAGATATCATGAGATTTGCAAAATCCGGCCGCAATCCTGAGAAAATTCGAAAAATCCTGAAATCTCAGGACAAATCCTGAGATATGGTAACCCTAACTGCACAAGCGATTGTACCTAATTTGATTCACAGCACTTTAAAAATAATGGTTAAAAATTAATCACAATTTTGTGCATTGTATCATTGGCAAAGAAGTTAGTACCTACTCTTAACAAAATCGATGGCAAAACAATATCCTAAATAAAATTAGGTCATTGTCATTAATAATTCATAAGTAATAGTATTCATTAAGGTGGGTAGGTATTACCCGAACAATATCGAAGTAGGTTAGCTACCGGGAATAACCAAAATAATTAGAAATTCGACAGTCAATGACGACAACAATTGTAAGAAAACCCATCTAGGTACCTAATTGAATAAAATCCTTGTAGACCACTCCCCCCCCATATGTTACGTATATAAACCGTAGGTTAAGTATAATTTGTACCAGTCTGAAGATGGCTTAACAAGCTAGAACTGATTATGGTCAAATAAATTAAAGTGGAAATAAGTTTTATATTTGTTTTATTATATTAACAGTATCAAATCGTTACGTTTGAGTCAAAACTGAATAATATAATTCGGTAGTTACGCGAGGCGACTTCAAAACTAGGCCACGGTTCTACGCGAAGTAGGTATAAAAACTAGGATAAAACATAATAATAATAATACTAATAATGTACAACCACCGTGAAAATATTAAGTACTGGAAATCGTGCAACGGTCTTTCTTGGCGAAACAGTTACTTCACTGGGTTAACTCATTCGGGATAGGCATTAAAATATAGGTGACCGGACAACTCCGAATGAAATCAACTCAGAAGCTCTTTGAAAAGTAAATGATGAAAAAAAATAATAAAAAAATCGGTTAAATACCTAGTTACGTTAGGTTGGGGTTATGAGCAATTATTAAATTATTTTTTTCATAGCTTATTGTCATTGACTTTTCAAAAAGGTGTTGAATTGACTTGATTCTGAGTTGGCATGGAACCATTGAAAGATACTGGTGTTCTTCCATAGGGGCCATTCATTTATTACGTAAGACGATTTAGGGGGGGGGGGGGTCAACCATATCTTATTTTTTTCTTCCAAGGGGTGGGAGGGAGTCTCGATAGTTCTTACGTAAGATCACAAAAATGCGCAAAGTTAAAATTATACTTTGAAAAAGCGCGGGCAACCGCGCGAGTACCGGGGTTCGCTCGGATGCGTATAGGTAAACGATTTCCATTTCCATGGCAATGGACCCGCGCAAACAAACATTAAAACAATCCAAACGTGTATTCATTTTTTCGCTTAGATTCGTACGTAATAAATATTGGAAAATTTTTGGGATTAGTGTCCATGGCTATTACGAATAATTTTTAGAAAAAAACCTTAGATTCGCCTTAATCATTATAAAAGGAAACTTTTTGCTCGCGTGCACGTGTTGCTTTTTTTATACAAATTTCATTATTCCAGAGCTCATCAGTTGTTTTATACAAACCTTGTCCTGACAATAACGAACACACAAAAAAAAAGAATTATCCAATTTGGTGCATTCGTTCGAATGTTATGCGCGTACATACATTTTGGCGGTTCATTTTTATTTATATAGATGTACGTTTAAAGTTGTATACCATAGATTTGACATTTGCGTAATATAAAGCGTGGTGTTTCCTCTTTTAACATTGCTTAGAAGTTATGATCATGTTTATAACCATGTAAGGAAGATACAACGATTTCTATGAGACCTAAATGAGCTGTCCCTACTAAATAAGCTGTGATATATTTAATCATTCATTCTTGGTTGTAACTTGAAAAGACGCAAGATAATTTGGAAGAGAGAAGTGCATAAAATAGAAAAATTTGCATATATATATATATATATTTTTTTTTTTAATAAAATAGATAACCGCACAGTTGCAGCTGGTTTCGAAAGTGTTACGGCAGTTTGACAGTAAACACCCTCGAAGAAAAGCAAGGTTTCATCAGACACATAACTGTCATGGAATAATGCGCTCTAGAGAAAGCCACTTTAGAGTTCATTATCGCATAACATTGCAGTTTTAGATGGGACCTTGTTACTACCAAGGGATCAAGTTATCAACTTGGCCGCAAAATGGCCGCGCTATCTTGGCGCTACCGGCGCTCGATAACAGCAAATTTCACAAAATTAAAATGCAATTTTGTATTATTTACACTAAAAAAACTAACATAAAATACATTTGAAAACCATAAAAAGTTCATTATCTATTTAAATAAAATAGTTACACAACTTTAAGAGCGAGATAAAGTAGTTTTAATTGACGAAATATAATGCACGGCGGGTTTTGACAACGGCACTCAAAAACACCAAACTTCACAATAATACATGATATGATCATTTGTAACTATGATTTACCTTGACAAAACTGATTTTAAATCAATGTATGGATATTCTACTACACAAATAATATCATTTCAGAACTTGATAGGCAATAAAAAGTAGATTTAATATAAGAAATATGTTGGACGGCGGGTTTTTACGATGGCGCATGGAAACAACACGAAACTTCACAATGCAATAAATTACAGATAAAAAAAACTGCAATAAAATGCATTTAATCAATAAAAACAAGACTTTATAACACCTACTGCCGATTTAAAAACAATTAAAATAAAATAAATGCATAAAGAAATGCTTTGAAAGTTATGTTATGACAAAAAGTCAAAATGGTACTACTTTAGTATGGACGTCTATTTGAATAACGGGAAACATTTTTACATATTTACTGTTATAATTTATTATTATTCAATTAAACTGTTTCAATATTAAATAATGGACGTTTCGTTTAAATGAGAATACAACGTGATTCAATTAATTACATTAACAAACCTTTTACGTAATAAAATCCGATACCAACTTTCACAAATGACTTTTCTAAACCAAGGTATCACAATTTTGACAACCATTATTATTATTTGAACCTTGAGACATAATATATATGTGTATGAAATAATTATTAACGAAAACTACTACTAATTTCAAACCAATAACTGATTATTTTAAAATTATATATACTTTAAAAACGATGAAATAACATTTTGATTCAGAGATTTTAGAATTGGTAAATAAAATTACAAGGGAAAAAATTTTGAGGTTATGACTAATGTCAGTCGTTGTTATAAAACCAACGAAGAAAGTTATTTTATCAACTAAACTATCACACCATTACCCGGCAGAGAGGATATACCGCCATAGACATGATTTTTGCTTTATTCACATTAACACATCGTTTCATACATGCACTTATTTTTTCAAACTTTTGACATAATCCAACTTCTTTCACCATTCACATATTAGGTATATACAACTTCACAATGCATTATATTTTAAATCCTGAATCGAAATATTGTTCGAAAATCCGTGTTTGATGACCAGATCTGAACACCCAGATACTTGTACCCAACCTTCATTTCCCCGCTCCAACGAGCCACACAATCACAACATGTCCCATTTTGGGGATGCCGTAAATCCACTAGCTCCGAGCAATTGGGACTTTTGTGCGGTATTCACATAAATATATTTAAAAAACACTTTAGACGATATATATATAACACACTTGATTTGATTATTTATTCATTTTCATTATTATTATTATTAGAGAAACCAATTTTGTTATCATAACCGAACGACTTGCGATTTGCATTGTTGTATTGGTGGCACTTGCAAACTGCAAAATAACATGAAAAAATTGCAAAAAATCAACAAATAACTATTATTTATAGAGCACAACGTATTAAACATCCGGAAAATACAATTTAACCTCAAACAATTTTTGTTTTATACTAATTTCAATAAAATTTCAAAATGAAAGCATAGTGGGTACAACACTAACAGAGTGAAAAATTAGCACTGCGATTCGTGGCACTTAAAAACGTGAAATTTATATGAAATAACTTCGAATATATAACTGAATTTACGGTTTTATAGCACATATAACATTAATGAAAGCAATTGGTAAGTTTTTACTGGAAATAACCTGTTTTAAAATAGTAATATTAAAATAAAAGCGAGCGGCGACAACCGTCCAGCGAAATGAAAACGGAATGACTGATCTCGGATTCCATGGAAAATAATGTGGTGGTCCTTTCGTGTGGTGGCCTTTCGTTCTTGCTCGTAGCGGCGTCCCTCTCTGCATAGTATACCGCGATAATTGTGGCAGCGAATCACTGAAGAAATGATAAACCAAAGGAAGAACGACCGGAGTCCAAAGTAAACTCAATTTTTCTTCAGTTGCATTGATATTATTAGTTATATTCAACAAAATTTCTAAATAAATATTGAAAGTTTTTATTGAGCGGAAAAACATTTTTTTGGCCCGTCTGGAATACAGTAGTGGCATTTTCTTTTACATTTATATATATATTTTTAATACTTGGATAATTTATACAGCGCTATATGTGTGAAATATATCCTCTAGAATGTAACTTACAAACTTAAGGCGCAGCAACCCTCATTTCCACCGATTTATTACATATTTTCCTATAATACTTTAAGTTTTAAAGCTCTCAAAAAAAATGTTTTTCATGAAGATAATATCTATAAATTCCCCACGACACAATGGCAATTATATGAAATTCCCTCGATAGAAAAAAAATCGCAAAGTATGCTCCGAAAATTATTTTATACACGTTTTTCAGTTATTTTACAAGTGATATGTATGAAAAAATTCACAATGTTTCATTAAATACTAATTTAGATATTCCTCAAGAGATTTTTGCCCTCTTTTAAGCGATTCGTGTTTTATTTAACATTTTCACAGTTTTAAATATTATCGTGTTTAATATTAGCGCGCTCCCTCCAACATTCGTCTTTACATATCTCTCCATCTTCCTCTTTAAGGCCTTAAGAACGCCCAACTTATACTAACATATGAGATGATCGTTATACTTAAATAGTAAAGTAAACGGTACATTCAGTTTAGAAGTTATTAAATCAGTTTGATAAAATATGTACATCATTCTAATTGTTACTACATACTATGGCATACCTAAGTATTTTAAGAGACAATTTTTTGTTTGGATTGTCACAGAATATGATGTTTATAATACATGAAATAATAAACAATGAGTTACCAAAATACTTTTCAAACAAAATTGCATAAAATGAGAACATTCACGGACATAAAACACGGACGTGCAATGAAATTAGGTTATAAAAAGGACAAAGGGTTGAAATATTGTAATGCGCTGTCGGAAATTATAAAATCTGCACCAATTGGTAGATTTAAGATGGATTGTTGGACTCACATTAAGCAAAAGAAAAAGAAATAGTTCGTAAGTTATAATAAAATTGTAAGCTGAGATGAATACAATTGTACGCGAATAAATATAAATCAACAACTAATAAATAAAAATAACTTGGTGATTGACTGACCGTAGCGAAGTCTTGTTTTAACTCGAACGTTTCGTTTTTTATCTGTCCCCAAATTTGTTTGTAAGTTCCGTTTCCGTTTCAATATGGTTTAAATGATTTATTAAAGCTTATTTTTTGTGTAATGTAAAAGCTTGTGTTTATTTGGACGTTATTACTCACATTTTTTTCGTGTGCTTTAGACCACACGACTGAAGTAAAACTTCACTAACTTATATCTACCTCTCAACTTCTGTTCGCCTCGCCCGACCGTTCGCCTTGCCCGATCACACTTTTCATAACGCTCTCGTCACGCATTCACCAGCTTACTCCCCAAGTTAAGCGTGCGTAAAGGCCCGACCGCTCGTCTCGCCCGATCACACTTTTCGTAACGCTCTCGTCACGCATTTACCAGCTTACTTCCAAAGTCAAGCGTGCGTAA
This sequence comes from Limnephilus rhombicus, assembly GCA_929108145.2. Classification (NCBI taxonomy): domain Eukaryota; kingdom Metazoa; phylum Arthropoda; class Insecta; order Trichoptera; family Limnephilidae; genus Limnephilus; species Limnephilus rhombicus. Next base: position 17,465,488 of record OV815298.1, on the reverse strand, counting down.
AGAAGTTTTACTTCAAACAATTAGGTTAATATGGTTGATAATTAAGTAGGTAGGCATTTCAGAACCTACTTACCTACATATCGTATGATTTCAGAGCAAATTTTGGTTTTGATTTATTGAATAAGAGAAGATAAGATATATTCTTCTTCATATATCTTAAGTACATGTTGTTCGCATCAACTCTAATTGTACCGCTTGTGCCATTCTCCATTTTTAACATAAATATAACATAATTGCCACAACTGTAGAGCCTCGTCTATACTTCTCCCCTCCCATAACGGCATCCATGTTAGCGATCAGCTGTGTTGTGTTGTTACATTATAAAATGAACTGAATTCGAACATGGCTATCGCTGTTTCGCTCTAACTTGTTACATATTTATGTGTGCGAAAGAGACATACTGTAATAAAGAAAGTTCTCAGTATCGTAAATAATTCCGCTTGTTGTCCGAATCAACAGTTGATTTATTTTGTTAAACGTTTAATATTATTTGCTGATTTTAACATAATATTTTATTTAGCGAGTGTAGTGTTTTTGTAAATAGGATCGATCTTATAATGCTGAAAAAGTCATGATTATATGTATTATTAACCTCTAGCGTAGATACCAAGGGTGACCTGACAACTCGGAATAAAATCAACTCAGAACCTCCTCAGAAAAGTCATTAAGTGATACGATACGATTGTATCACCCCAGCCAGGAGCACTCCTGTCCCGGTGAGACAGGAGTGCTCCTGGCTGGGGTGAGCTGATTGTTAGGACTGGAACACATGCTCTGGGGATGGGAAGGAGTTTGGAGTTTAATCGACCGTTTAGGAGTTTAATCGAGCTTAATGGCAACCTAATAAGCCAATATAGGAATTTAGGATGGACAGGAGTAAAGGAATGGATTAAGCGTTTTGATATTTTTATTTTATTTTTTTTAATTCCCTCTATGACTTTTTTCTTCTTGCCTATTCTCGGCTCTTCTTAGATGTTTTTGTCTATTTCTGGATTTTCTTGGCTCTTCTTGAATCTTCTCCATCTTATTGACTCTTCTTGACTCTCCTTGTTTCCTGTTGGGTCTTTTCGTCTCTTCTTGGCACTCCTTGACTATTCTTGTCTTTTCTTGTCTCTTCTTGGATCTTTTCGTATCTTCTCGGCTCTTCTTGACCCCTCGTGGCTTTTCTTGTCTATTCCCTTCTTGCTTCTTCTTGTCTCTTCTGGGATTATTCTGTCTCTTAAAAAAATGGTTAAATAAGTTACGTTAGGTTAGGGATGGGCTATTTTTAAATTATTTTTTCGTAGCTTTTAATGAATTTTCAAAGAGGTGTTGAGTTGACTTGATTCTGAGTTAGCATGGAACCGATAACAAGATATCCAAGGTGGATTTCCGACGTTTTTACCCGTCGTGTGCGCTAATTCCACTGTGTTTTTTTTTACAAATAGCTCCACACACGAGACACTGAGGAAAAATAATTCCTCAGGGCCTATGTCATCTTTGGAGATATTGTGTGGAGGGTCTTTTTAGGGAAAGGAAGGAGAGGAAGTTCTTGAAAGGAAAAAGGTACGAGGGGTGATCAGGAATCTGGGAGTCAGTGTGTCCGGGAGTGAGAGACGTATGAATCGATCCCTCCTACCGTGGTGCAAGGCGATGGGTTGAGAGAGTCCGGCTGGAGAGGTCTAGATTATGTATACCTCAAGCATTCCCGATCCGGCCCGCCACGCAGTAGGTGAGCAATTGCATTAGCCACCAAGACCTAAACAAAAAAAAAAAACAGGGATGCTAAATCACCAAACAGCGAACCACTTGGGATGATCTATGGCAGGGGTGAATATTATCCAATAAATGGTTCCCGGGTCGGCGGTACCCACCCCCACCTCCCAAATTGTATTTGCTTGTAACTTACCGTACTTTCCTCGAATTTATATTATTATGAACCTTAAAAAATGCTTCCTGCTTACTAAAATATAATTTATTCGCTTGAAAATAATTTCAGTTTATGGTTTCGTCACTTGCAAATATGTTTATTTTAACCATAATTTTAACTGTGAAATAGAGCGAAGCAAAATTACACTTCAATTGTCATAATTCCAATTTTCAAAAGTCATGGTACTAAAATTATTTATAGGAAATCCGATATGCAAAGCAAATGCAAATAAACACCTGCAATAATTAAATGTATTTGATGCACTAGATACTAAAAATGCAAGATAGTGCTTTGTCTTTCCGGGTCTTCCCCGACTTTCTAATCGACTCACTTGTGCCATATCCAATTATATAACCCATTAATTTTCCTTTTTTATGTGATTGCCGCAGCTGGAGTCCTAACTGCTCCCGTCTGGAGCCAGTGAGACAATGGCATCCCCAAATGGGGTATGTTGTGAGACAATGGCATCCCCAAATGGGGTATGTTGTGAGGCTAAAGGTAGTGGGAAGAGGAAGGAAACGAGGCAGAGTAAGGTAGGGAAGTACCTGGCTATTCAGATCTGATCACCAAACACATATAAAACAATTTCAATTCTGAACGGTGATATCTTCCACTATGGAACGAAATGGAATGGAAAATTACATGGCCTTTGTATTATTTTCAAATTTCTACTTTTAGTAGTGAGTGTATGGTTTTACATATTTATAATATATATATATATATTTTTTTTTAAACCAATATGTTTTTTGTATAACCCTGATGAAGGTTCGGGTTGTATTTATACATTAAAGATATACACATACAATATAGTGGTATTCGAACTAAGTTATTTTTTTCTAATTATTATAATATACCTATAAGCTGTTCTCATAGTAGTTGTTGGTTAAAAATAAACATGAATTATTATATTTCTACATATCATCCTACAGTGTAGTTGAACCATTATAAACTGCTGAAAAGACACGGTCATTCAGTCCCTTTTATCATTTCCTGGAAGAGACACTTTGGGTAAGTTGGATTTTCTTGGTCATATCTCGTTATCTGGGATATGTTGTGTGTGCATTTGTAACCACGGTAGAAGCGATAAGGGTTTTCAGAATAACAACAACAAATATAATGGGTAACTTGGAATTCGATTACCGTAATTAGTGAACTTTACTTAGACTAGGGTAGTTAAAAAAGGATTTAAATTTCACGTGACTCATTTGAAACTCATGCATTTAAAACATAATAGATTTCTAATGTTCGGTACATGTCTGGACAAGATATTGGTTCAAATAAGCAACCACACCAAACAAACGGGAACATGCTTGTAAATTTTGCTTCTATTTTATTTTTGCAGCTTTACTACAAACCGGCCATTACTTTGAATTTGTTTATGTCCTTGGGAGACCCAAAACGCATAAAGCACGCCTAATCACGGAAGAATTTAAATTCACAAAAATCACATTAATATTAATAGGAACGATGGGGTTAAGCTCAATTAGATCAAAACTAAACGCAGAAAACAGACCAAAACTAAACGGGCTAAGCTCAATTAGACCAAAACTAAACGCAGAAAACTATTTTAAATTATACTGTAATACCAATTCTTACGGGATTGGAGCTGGTTATACTGTATCGCACCTACATACATAAGCATACACTTTACCACAATCTTTGATTACACATCTGCCCTGATGATGATGACACTGTAATGCTGTTGAAAACATCGGCTAAAGAAGGAGGTAGCGCAACAAGGCATATGACCCTAAAATAAATCACTGTAATACTTTTGGCCATGAAAATCTCAAATGATATTATCTTGTATAATGTGATTTGGGATTTTCACAACGCAATATTGCAACCTGCCAGTGAACAGTTGTACATTGCTTTTCTACACGAAATTATCTGGTATTCTTGTTGGTCATTTGCTTAGACGTATTATGTCATAGTCACAATGGGTTTTTTCAGCTATAAGTTAAACGTTCGGAAACGACTGTCAGTATCCCAAAAATTAATTGATGGATTGGCCCAAATAATGATAGAAAATACAGATTTTTCACCTATTTTGTTTCCGTACTTTTATAGAAAATAAACAATTTCCTATCCGGTGATCAGATAACCAAAACGTTCTAAATTTGGTTGTAAATGATAGTTTTAACCACTCAGACCCATTAGCTTGTTTTCACCGTAACATAACATTACTAGATATATGTATGACGTATGGGGCGTACCTGACTTATTTAATAATGCGTTATAACCAAGTACGTAACTACGTTAACAATTTGGGAGATGGGTAGGGGTACCGCCGCCCCAGGAACTATTTATTGAATGACATTTGGTGACTTAGCAGGGCTGCCCGCTTTCATGGGGTCAGGTTTGTCTAGGTCTTCGCGGCGATTGCGTTTGCCCACCTACTGCGTGGACAGCCGGATCGGGAGCGACTGGATGAGGGAGATCTAACCTAGACCACTCCAGCCGGATTCTCTCGACTCGTGTGCGATTGCACCGCAGTAGGAGGGATGGATTCATAAGTTCGTCACTCACCCCCAGTTTCCTACCCATCCCTCAAACCTTTTAATTTTCCAGATATTTCTCTCCTTCCTTTCTCCAAAAAGGCCCTGAGCGATTTTTAATTCCTCGTGGCCTCCTGTGTGGAGCTAATGTAAAAGAAAATAAAAAATGTCAAAGTCTTCTGTAACGTCTGTTTAAATTAAATGAAAAATAATTTACAGAAGAAATCGATGACAAATCTAACAAAAGCGAGTATTACATCTCTGTTTGAGAAACCTTCGAAGACCAAAAAGTTTTGTTTCTCAGATAAGTTTGTATTTATCGAATGTAAATCGTTGGAAAACATATTTATATTAGAGTGACTGAGATGCATTTCAGATGCTTAGGCGATTATACCATAAATTTCTCAATACTCACTTAAATTTCACCACCACCGTAGGACCGATAATCTTGTATTGAAGTTTCAATTCGTTGAATCACCCAGTAAGAACGCGACCGCTAACGGCACATGGAGGGAAAACATTGAAAAAAATGGCCGCCAATAACAAAATGTATTTAGGTACCTAACCTGAAAAGTTCCTACCAACTTCTTATTCAAACAATATAATATTTCATTATTATAATGTGTAATATTAAAATTAATTAAATAGGTAAGCTATTTATAAATGTATTTAATGCGACCACGCGACATTGAGAAGCATGTGGGCTATTTTTATACCGAATCGCAATCAGCTGTCCAGCGTAGGTACCTAGGAGTCTAACGAAATACACAAAACCTAATGATCAACTTATAAAATTTTAATTACTTTGTACAAATAAATTAACAAGCTTTTATCAATATTGAGTATGCAATTGTTTTTAAAGTACCTAGTGTACAGGTGACATATTGCCATTAAAAAATATGTCAGCTCTCTATTTAGGGAGGTAGGTAGGTAGGTACCTAACTTTTTAACTGAGTATAAATGATACGAATGTTTTGGACACTCTCAGCATCGCCCTGGTAAAATAAATAATTTTAGCCATGTTTGACACCATAACTGCTCTTATATTAATATTCTCTTGACATGGCCCGACTCAAGTAGGTACTTATCTGATTCACTTGATCGTGCCATCGTGACTTCTTCTCTGACTTCTTCTACCGTTCATATTTTTTTCATATATTAACATTAGGTACTTTCTTCGTTCATACACTCTACATGCCCAAACCATCCGAGGGTCACTTTTACGTTTTACCACAAATACGCCTCAGGGATCTCTTCAGCATTCATTCTTCCTGTGCTAGTCCCATGCCTCACTGCCATACATCAGAGCAGGTACCAGCACTCCATTGTGGACTGCTAACTTTGCTTCTTTGGACATTTTTTTGTTAGTGCCAACGGCATTCAGTCCTCCATTAATGGAGTTACTTGCGTTAACCCTTCTTTCAATATCTCTATCAGCCTTTCAATCTCTCCTAACTTTATCTAAACATTCACGTAATAAGATTTTTCAGAATAAATCAACCTTTCAACAGTCAATATAAAATTTACAATGTTTCCGTCAATGAAATTAATGATCTTGGCATTATTTTCCATTCCAAATTTAATTTTCTTCCATTTGGCTTCATTCTCCGTAATGGCAGAAACTTTCTAAATATTTCCACATTAAACATCTTATATTCTTTTCCGAGTTAAAAGTCAAGTCGAATACAATTCTTCTATGTGGTCGCATTACTTTAAAATCAGTATGTCGGAGGGCTAACTGTTGGGGATCAACTGTCATGGAACCCTTTTATTAATCTTAATCATTTTACATGGTTTTCAGCATACCTACGTAGGTATGCCTAAGGGATCTCATAAATTATTTAAAAAAGCAGTTTACACGATTTTAAGCTCACCCGTAAAAAAATGCCTACTCATGTATCCTTAATAAAAATTGCAAAAAACGACTTGCAAAACCTTAACCTACAGAAAAAAATATCTTGGGCAGTGATAGACAACATTATACAACATATTAACGATAAAATCACCCTCTTGATTGTTGCGTATTTAGCTGCTTATCAATAAATAATTATATACTATATACTAGCTTTTGCGCCCGGCTTCGCCCGCCTAGTATTAGGGGGGGATTCCACTCCACCTCCTCCACCTTCCCTATCCCCATACCACTCCCCCCACCCCCATCAACCTCCCCTCCCCCCCTTACCAACCCTCCCACCTCCCCCTCTCCCCCCCCACTCCCCCCCCCCCCTCACCACCCCCCTACATATCCGATACATTCATTTTTCAAACAGCTCACGTGTCACCTATTAAAGCGTAACAATCAAACACACGCAGTTTCGCATATAAAATATTAGTATAATTTTAACTACCAAAAGGATCTCCATAGTAACCTAAACAAATAACAAAATGACAGCGCATGTCAAATAATTAGGTACTTCTAGTTACCAAGCAACGCTTTGCTTTTCGTCTGGACAATAAACGTATAATAAATAATTTCATAACGCCAGAGATTACCAATATATACAGCCTATATTACTCGCAAATAATGTAGCTTTCTATTAGTGAAATAATTTTTAAAGTCCATTCAGTATTTTTTGCGTGAAAGAGTAACAAACATACATCCATACAAACTAAAAAACTTTCGCCTTTATAATATAAACTAGCAGACCCGGCCCCACGTTGCTGTGGCTAACGAAACACAACGCCATTACCCAACCTTTATAAAATCCACACCACCCGCTTGCCAGCTGCCCGTTGCCTGAATTGAATATTTGAATTTCTCGACTTTTCTCTACTATAATAAGCATGTTTTTATACATAGGTATAAACCTTCCTCTTGAATCTCTCTATCTATTGGTGAAAACCGCATGAATATTCGTTGCGTAGTTTAAGAGCGTTTAACCAGCCAGCGGATGAAAATCCACATTTTGTCGAAAGTTGTTCTTACAATCGTGCAGGGCGGTTACAATGAGAAAGATTAATTATTCTCCGTACCAGTTAATTATTCTTTTTTAAATTATAATTCAATGTCGAATTTATTTTAATCCAATTTAGCTTTAATTTATACCTTCATTCAAAAATGCTGAAAGGCGTGATGATAAAACTATTAAAATAATGTACTTTTTGTAGTTATTTTTTGATTATAAGTATTTATCATTTTTCAATAATGTCTAAATTTAATAAGAATGTTAAAAAAATCTGAAATATATTAGTTTGTAAGTGCGCAAATAAATACACAAATGGACCAATTTTCGTCAAGAAACACATGTAGGTACATATTTTTTAATGATTTTATTGAAACTAAAATTAAAATTCTAAAACATGCGTTTGCTAGATAATGTATTGATTTATTTTACTGCGTGATTATATTATTTGAAATGGGTGTGGTATAATACAAAATCCTTTTTGAAAATTTAACAAATCTGCCAACGACCTATGGAATAAACTTATTATACTAAAAATTTAAAAAAAAATTCAAAATTTATTACATGCAAATGCTAGATAAAAGATCAATCTTTCGAAATCCATTTATAATTTTTTGTGGAAAAGAGTCAATACTTTTAAAATCTGATTTGAAAATGACATATTTCTGGTTTTCTCTGGTAATGCCCTCTTAAAAGATCGACTTTGAACGACTAAATAAAATAATTCAAATCAAATACCTACTTACTCTAGGACATCTATTTTCCAATTTCTTACGTAGAACGAATTTCAAAAGTGACTATAGTACGGCCCGCCAGCCGTTTTAAATCGCATAAACATATGTTTTCTTTGAATTTCTCGGCTTTTCTCTAATATAATTTACATTTATTATACCTCCATATAAACATTCCTCTTCAATCACTCTATCTATTGGTGAAAACCGTATGAAAATCCATTGCGTAGTTTAAAAGATTAACGCGCACATACATTTTGAGCGACTTCATTTTATACTATGTAATGATAGGATAATATCAGTAAATACCATGAACAGGTTACAGGCTTTTGAAATGTGGCTTCTCCGGAGAATGCTCTAAGTCCCACGATCTATCACCAATACAGACATTTTCAGGCGAGCTAGCAGGTAGGAACTGCCCACATCAGTAAAAGTCAGGAAAATTTCATATTTTTGTCACATACTTCGAGGGGAGAAACATCACTTGCTCTAATTAATGTTAAAAGGCACGATAGAGGGTCACCTGGTAGGAGACAAATGTCTTGGCTGCGAAACGTACGAGAGTGGACCGGTTTAAGAAGTGTGGAGTAGCTATTCCGAGCAGCCAAAGATAGAGATACATTTAGGTACCAGAGTGATCGCCAACGTCGGGGAGACCTGAAAGGGCACACGAGGAAGAAGAAACTGGTTATCATATCTGTTACCAAATAAATTAAAACAAGGTTTATATTATAGTCTCATTCATTCACATTTAAGATATAGGAAAAATATCTTGGGCTGTGATTGACAGCATTATACAAGATATAAAAGATAAAACCACTTTAGCTGATTATCCGATCTGTTACCAAATAAAATTTAAAAAGGTTTATTCATTATAATCACGCACATTCACATTTAAATAACTTGATTGAAATCTAGGGAAACGCATGTGAAACATAGATAAATGAATTACAGGTTACATAACAAGGTAATCAAAAAACTATTTCACTACGGACCCAGAACCTCGTATATGGAAACCAAATTATTAACTTTAAAAACAAAACACGCCTCCTTATACAGTGTTAAGGGGCGTATTTGACTTAGGCTGTGATTCCTGCCGTTATTTTGGAGTAAAAAATGTAAATAAAATTTTGGTCTCCGTTTGTTACAGGATTTTTTAATTATTTTTTTTACAAAAATATAAAAAAATCGTAGGTGTTGAACAGTTGGAGGTGGGGTTAGGGGTTGGTCGACGTGCGGAAGAATTTTTGTTGATGTTTGTTTTTGAAGAAAATTTTTTTTTTTAAAGTCATGAATAAAGTCACCGGAGACCAAAATTTCACTCCAAATAATGTCAGGAATCGCTGGTAAGTAAGTCTAGTACGTCCCTTAACACCCTGTATACAAAATAAATTATTGAAAATTACACAAACAAACACAGGAATCATTAAAACGTTCCAAGTACACATACACTTTGCACTTTACACGACAACATACATTTAAACACCATCCACACTCTGGTAAGCAGTCCATTGGTTACCAGAGTGTGCAATTTGCACGCTGTAGAAGTGAAACCTTCAGGAAACTAAAATAGACAAGAGTGGGAGGCTACGAAGCACGCACAAAGAGGAGACCGATAGGCTACGAAGCACCGCATAAAGAGGACACCGATTACACTATCTCATTCTCTCGCAGGCTAAATCCTATATATGTAAGTGTTTGTCTCTTTTTAATGTCGCTATTTTTCATTTCATCGAGTTTAAAATCACAACGGTGCTAAAGAAGTTTCACTTAAAAAATACAAGTCTGCAGTTCACATGCGGTAGAGGTGAAACCTTCAGAAAACTAAAGTAGACATGAATGGGGAGCACCGCACAAGTAAGAGACCGATTATTCTACATCAGCGGTCGGCAACACGCGGCCTGCGGGCCGCGGACGTCTTACTTTTGCGGCCCGTGAATGTTTTGTATAAATATCAAAATAATTTACTTTTTTCTTTCTAAATTGGTAAGTGTAACAACTGACGGAGACAGGAACATGAGTGGACAAAATAAGGATTTGGTAGGTAGAATTAAAACGAAACTGGCAGTGATAGTCATGACAATCCATAACCAAATACAAATATTTTAAAAAACTACAGGCCACTTCAGAACAGGAAATCCTAGTGAGGAGGTCTGTGAAAAAAAAAAAGAATCTATACTTATACTATACATTATACATACATGTACAAACCTTGGTATTGAAACTAATAATAAATAAAAAATAAAAATAAAATAGGATGCGACTATGCGAATGTAAGGCTTCAAGGTAAAAATAAACTAATCTCTGATATGCACACAGCATTCCAAACGAAAAACAAACTCTTTATAAAACATTTTGCTGAACAAAAGTTAGATCATTTTCCGAATTGTAAAAAGGCTATCGAGGAAGCTGGAATTAATTTTCATTGGAAAAATGATATGAAGGATATTTTAATACAACTGCAAACTCAATTCAGCGATAGATTTGGTGATTTTGAGAAAGTTTCAAGCAAACTGAAAATTTTTGCAAAGCCTTTTTCTTGTGATATTGAGGATGTACCGAGTCATTTACAAATAAACGTGATTGATCTCCAATCTAATGATGTTCTCAAAAACTCTTTCTATGAAATCAATGATCTTGTTAAATTTTATGGCAGCTTGCCATCTGATTTTGAGGAATTGAAAAGGATTGGTTCATTACAATTTTTGGTAGCACTTATTTTTGCGAACAAACTTTTTCAATTGTCAGTTATAGAAAAAATAAATATGCTTCTCGTCTCACAGATGAGCATTCGAGAGCCATTCTACGAATTGCAACTACAAATATGACAGCTTACATACAAGAAATAGCCTCCCAAATGCAACCTTAGACATCACACTGAAATTTGTATAAAATCAGTTACCTATTTAGTTACTTTGTAGTTTTCATTAAATTTCTGAATGATTTACGGTGGTTATTTTTCTTGCTATAAAGCCCAAGTCTGTAAACATAATGTAAGTATTACGTGTACGAATTAAATTCCGTGTGTTTTAAGAGTTTTTATTAGCATTTTCATTTTTTTATGGGATATGACCAATAATTATATGCAGGTATATTGGGCTTCTAGGGTTAATATCACAAGTGCGGCCCGCGTTTAGATTATTTTGCCAATTTGTGGACCTTTCCTGCCAAAAGGTTGCCGATCCCTGTTCTACATCATTCTCTCGCAGGCTAAATCCTATAGATGTATGTGTTTGTCCCTTTTTATTGTCGCTTTTTCGTTTCATCGAGTTTCAAATCACAACGGTGCTAAAGAGATTTTCACTTCAACAAAATTTTCTTCAGTTTGCTTTCATCCTTCCTCTGCCAATTCCACGCCTCACTGCCATACATCAGGGTAGGTAACAGCAATCCATTGTGGACTGCTTCGCTTATTCGGTAAATTAAATTCAAAATAGAGTAGTTATGTACCTACAGTTATTATTTTTTTAATTTATAAACTAACGTTTAGACAAGATTTTTATGCATAGCACAAAGGGTAACAATTATTACAAGCAATAATTGTCAGCCTGAAACACTCATTTACATTGAAAAATCTTCCGAGAAAATAAAGTTGGTTGTTTTCAGGTGGAAAAAATATAACAAGCAGTAATTGTTGAATGAAACACTAGTATATATTGAATTATTTGGCGGGTATTTGATAAGCCGCCATAGCTCAGTGGTCAGAGCATTCGACCGGCAATCGGAAGGACACGGGTTCAAGTCCCGTTGGCGGCAAGTATCTTTTCTCGGAAGATTTTTCAATGTAAATGAGTGTTACAGGCTGACAATTATTGCTTGTAATAATTATGTACCTACAGCCCTATACAGATGAAGCTTTTTTGAATGCTTGATTAAAACTTACGCACGTCTTTCTTTTAATCTCTTACGCGTTTTCAGCGCGTGCCGTGTTGCACGTAATCGCTTGATGTTTTCATAATCTTTTTTGCATCGGTTTTCAGGAGAAAGGAAAGGGTCAGAATATGACTTATGAGTTATGAATTATGACTCGTGACTACTGAGGCTAAATTTTAAGTATAATACTTCTCTGTAAAATTATTTAATTTGGGTACTCCCTCTTGCAAGAAAACCACAAAAAAATAACTGCCTTCAAAAGAAGCATAAAAATATGGATTATGGACATGGGAAGGAAGAAAATAGATTCAATTTTGCAACCCAACAAAGAGTAATGCTTGTTTTGTACTTTCTTTTAGATCTAAGTACATAATTTTCCTTGGTAATATTCTAACATAGGTATATTAGGGATTTACTTATAAATCAAATAATAAAAATTGTACAATGTGTCCTTAGAACGGGGTACCCCAGTAGACACATTTTCTCTAAAAAACTGTAAAAAAAATAAAAAAATAAATATAGATTATAGATAATAATTAGATATAAACATGGATACATAAATAACAGATAGGTAGATAATATGAAGAAATCAGAAGCCCAGAAATGAATGGGTGAATAAATGAATTTAATTGAAGTACTAACCTATGTAAACACCAAAGATGTTTTTATCATCCAAAAGAGATGCATAAGAAAAATTACAAACTCTGGTCGTCTGGATTCATGTTTAAAAATCCTATGTCCTATGTTTAAAAATCTGACACAGACATGTACATACATAGTGGAGTTATGCATGTTTGTGCGATCATCTACAGAAAAGTTTCCACAAAAAAACTCTACACGTAAATACGCTACAAGGTTCACAGAAAACTTAAAGGCGGTACGCAATCCTAAGAATAATTATTGTTTGCTCAAAACTCACATTTTAATAATTTCCGGCGAATTCGTACCTAACTATAACAACTTTTTTTATTTCCATGCCGCACAAGGAATACGAGTTATTTATATTTTAGATTAATAAAAACAGTACCTTACCATTATTTCCGATTTTCTCTAGTTATACCCTCTTAAGTGAACACCTCACATAAACGAAACACCCACTTTTGTATTTTTTATTGAAATATTTGTATTTTCTTATTGGCATAAACATTATAATATTCTTCTTCGTATAAACATTTTTATTTTTATTTTTTATTAAGTTAAAAGAAACATAATATTTCGCTTTCTTAACTTAAATACAGAGCATATATAGTACAGTAGTAAGAAGTAATATTTTTTAATTTTGTTCCAACATTTTGAGTTTAAATAGTTTTTTTTTAAAGGTTTTTATGTTATTTTCCGTTTTTAGGCTATCTGGAAGGAGATTATATAGACCAATACTTCTCTTGGCACATTCAGTCTTGACAGTATTTGTGTACAATTTATTGTGTTGTCTAGTATAATGTTCGTGACTTGTGATGTTTTTTATAAATGTTGTGTTTGTGTGTATAAGTCCATTTTGTATTTTGTAGATTAAAAGACATATGTTATATTCGTACAATGTTCTTATTTTCAAAAGGTTCATTTCCTGGTATAGTTTTTTTGTGGGAGTGTCTGGGTTATAGTTGAAGAGTTTTTTGATAACTTTGTTCTGTATTATTTGTAAGTCGTTTAAGTACGTAATGTATGTGTTTCCCCATATTTCTATTAAATAATTTAGGTGGGACTGGATTAAGCTAAAGTATAAGCCCCTCTTTACCTCTGTTGGTAGAAGATGAGCAATTCTACCAAATACACCAATTAATGGGATGATTTTTGTTTTTAGTTTTTCTACGTGTTGTTTAAATGTTAAATGTTTATCAATATATAAGCCCAGGTATTTTTCGCTATCTAGGATATGTAGGTCTCTTTCTTCTATTTGTAATGGTTTATGCGATGGTATTATTCTTTTAGGTGAGCTTAAGATCATGTAACCGGTTTTATTAATATTTATTTTTAATATATTTTGTATTAGCCAATCGTTTAGTACATTAAGATCCGTTTGAGATTGTTCTAATAGACTTTCTAAGTTTTTGCCGAAGTAAAAACTTGCCGTGTCATCTGCGTATAAGAAAATTTCACCATGTAGTTTTAGCTGACAGATGTCATTTATGTATATTTGGAATAAAAGTGGCCCCAGTATTGATCCTTGTGGAACTCCGTAGTTTATACTCTCGAGTTGACTGTTTTTATCTCCTATGTTAACACATTGTTTTCTGTTGGACAGATAGGATTTTATAAGTTTGATATCTGGACCGGTTACACCTGTTTTTTCTATTTTTATTTTTATTACAATATGACATGTACGTGGTTAGCTGGAAGAAATGGGGTCTACCTATAAGCTACACCTTTTGTATTTTTTATTTGTACAGTAAATATTTTTTTATTTTGATTTTGATTATGATACCTACTCACCCAAATCGAATACTTTGGTTCTAATCTAGAAATACAGGTAGATATTTTAAATAGGTACTCATGTTAGGTACCAAATTTGATCAATTTATAAAAAAATTACATCTCTTTGTCTGTCCTTTATGCGTTCCTAATCATTCATCCGATTGTGATGAAACTTTGGGGATTTGATGTACCTACCTACGCATGCCCGCGATGATTTCTATTAGAGATGAAACGGATATCCGGTAACTATCCGGTATCCGGCCTATCCGGCCAAATTTTGCTATCCGGCTGGATACCGGATAGTAACTCAATATCCGGCCGGATACCGGATATTCAAAAACTACGACAATTTCCTATAATAAAATGTAATACATTAATCTTTGTGAGGTAAATATCAATAAAAATGGCTAATAATTATGACGGCTTTTATTTGAAGTCGAAAAAGTTACAAAGTTACAAAAGTTACAAAAAAGCCATAAGGCCTTCCAAAAAACTAAAATTTTCTTCTGAGATATTCACTCTAATGATAAATACATAAATAGTAAATAGCTAAACTAAAAACTTTTAGTAAAAACTTACAAAAACCTCACAGAGTAGCGAAAACGTAATTAACATGATAAACTAATCACAATCACATACGCTTTTAGATTTTCACGGCCAAAAATATTTTTGTTATTAGTTTTTGGGGTATTCTTTAGCCAACGTTTCGGACACATCTGCCCTGATGATGGACACTGCAACGCTGTCCGAAACGTTGGCTAAAGAAGGAGGTAGCGCAACACGGCATAATACCCCAAAAACTAATAACAAAAATAATCACAATCACCATTATAGTGAACTAAAAATCGTAAAAAACACAGATTTTTTAAATGATTAAATATTGACATTGAAGCACCATAATATACCTCTTATTCTACTACTTATCAAAGATAATATTTTGAACTAATACTCAAAATTAATATTTCAATGGGCCGAATATCCGGCCGCCAGATATCCGGCCATCCGGCCTCGCAGCTCGCCGGATATCCAGTATCCGGCCAAACAACTATCCGTTTCATCTCTTCTTTCTATACATAATAGTGAGCTCTGCCAATATGAAATTATTTCCTATAGTATTATTCATCCGATTGCGATGAAACTTTGGTGAAATGTTGTGCGCACGCTCGCGAAAGTTTCTGTATACATATAATGGAGAGCTCTGGCGTTATGAAACTTGAGTTAAAACATTGCAATAGGCGGCGCGTATTTCATGTAGTTTAGCGGCAGGGTGGGAAGGAGTGAGAGGTAGGGGAATACAGGAGGAGAGGAGCGGGAGGGGAATCTGGGGTAGGAACTGGACGGAAAGGAATGCACGGGGAATAATACGCAGAGGAAGGGTGGAAAACGAGGGAGGGGCAAATGAAGCGATTTCTAAGGAAATGTAGTAGCGGTAGGGGATAGCAGGGGTAAATTTCTTACACGGACAGCTGTATGTGGCCTATGCACGTGTTTAAAAATTCTGCTGATTTATTCGTGTACGCTTCAGATAGAAAAACAAAAAAACAGAGTGTGCAATTCACACGCGGTAGAAGTGAAACCTTCAGAAAACCGTACAAATCACAAGTGCGCCCCATGGTTTAATTTGGCAGCCACCTCTGGTCTGGAGCTCCAAAATACCTGAAAAATACCCTCGACTCTGTTCAGAAACGGGCGGTCGGTTTGATAGATTTTCCCACCTTAACAGACGGATTGCAATCTTTAGAGCACAGGCGTCGGGTGTTAATGCTATCCTTGTTCTACCGGTATTTCAATGGAAGATGCTTCGAGGAACTAGCGTCATTGATCCTTTCGGCACCGATGAAACACGCCAAGCACGCGCCCAACATATGTAGGCACACGGTTGACATTTGTCACATGAGAACGGGTCGTTTCTACGACTCGGCTGTTGCTCGATTTGCCGGCCTCTATCTTTCCTCCTTCCTACAACATGGGTCTCTTCAAGACCAATGTTCATTCCTTCCTCTCTTCAAAAAGACCCTCCATACAGCATCTTAGATGAGATAGGCCTGAGGCAAATTATTTTCCTCAGGGCCTCCTGTGTTCAATTAATATAAAAAATAAAATAAAAATAAAACTAAAGTAGACAAGAGTGGGGAGGTTACGAAACACCACACAAAGAGGGTACCGATTATTCCATCTCATTTTCTAGCAGGCCAAATTCTATAGATGTATGTGTGTCTCTTTTTAGTATCGTTTCATCGAGTTTTAAATCACAACGGGGCTAATGAAGTTTTTCTACAAAAATATTATATTGTATCCAAAAGCACTTTAAACTTTAATAAACAATGTTACAACACACCATTTTCTTTCTTTAGTGGGATTGCAACGCTTGCCGGGTACTCACTAGTATGTTATAAACCAGATATTATGTGTACATATTGTTACAATGGAAGCCACATAGTAAATGCTCTCTTCGATTACTTAAAATTAATAGCCGATTTACCTAGTAATTTTACATCAAGGTCTTTCTACAAAGAAAAAATTTTCACTACACGTGTACTACGAGTATTCAAGGTTCGAGGTCATTGTAAAAAAACAAGTCAACTCTTGGCGAAACTTAAATCGTGTACCAAGCTAAAAATAAAATATTATAAATAATTATGATATTTAGTAGATACTTATTTTAATAGTTGGTAAGCCTGTAATATATAAAAAAAAATATTCAGATGAACCGTTCAGAAATTTGGCGTATTTTTCACTATCACCGCTTTACAATATATATGCAAATAAATGGAAAATTTCTGAACATATTCGAAAACCCAAAACTGTTTTTGAACGGTGATGAAACAGGCTTTCAAATTTTATAATTCGAAATAATCATATAGTTTTTTAAATATAAAATTTTTGCATGCAAACATAAAAATGTTTTAAAAATGGCTGACGTTACGTTTTTTCTAACTAAAATTACTGGTGACGAAAAAAAAAATTTTATTAGACAAATCCTACTAATATTATAAAGATGAAAGTTTGAACGGATGTATGTTTGTTACTCTTTCACGCAAAAACTACTGAATAGATTTTAAAAATTCTTTCACTACCTAATAGAAAGCTACGTTATTTGCGAGATCTATAGGTAAGCTATATATATTGGTAAGCTCTGGCGTTATGAATAATATCTGGCGTTATGAAATTATTTATCATACGTTTTCTGTCACTAACTAAATGGATTTATTGCAAACGCCAATTGTCGCCTTGGAATCGATGTTTTTTTTTTAAATTAGGTTACTATGGACATCCCTATGACGTTAAAATTCGAATATGTATAAAATACTAATTCCTACTTTACTGAATGGATTTTAATGAAACTTTACAGTAATGTAAACATGTAGGCTATATATAGCTGAGAGCTCTGGCATTACGAAGTTTGTATGAAAAAATTGCAATAGGTGGCACGATTAGTAAGATATCTATAATTCTTTAATCGATTCAAATTATTAGGTACTTCAAATAAATTCGCTAATTTAAATAATTTCTAAAATAGAATTTTTATTTAAGAATCTTTGTTTTGCAAAATGTCATTCTCAAATTTTGACATTTTCTATCACACAACAATTATTGTTTTAATTGGATAGACAGGTATGGCATATTTTAAGTATAAAACTGCCGTACTGGATTTTTTTGTAGAATATAAAAAGAAGAATAATAATTCGTACTTAATAAGTATCTCTAAAAATGAATCACCGAAATGTTTGTACGCGCATAAACCCGAACGACTGAACCAAATTGGATTATTCTTTTTTTTGTTCGTTTTTATGTATAAAACTACCGTTGAGTTCTATCTAGCATTATGAAATTTGTATAAGAAATTATAATACGTGGCATGCGAGAATGCGAGAGGTGAGTGGAGGGAGTGGGGAGGGGGGAGGGTGGTTAGGAGGGTGTTGGTGGAGGGGGAAGGGGGAAGGGGAAGGATGGAGGAGGGTTTGGGGAGGGGTAGGGGGTGGGGGAAGGAGGTTGATGGGGGGAGTGGTGTGGGGAAAAGGAATGTGGAGGGGTGGGGGGTGAGGGGAGTGGTGGGTGGAGGGAGAGGGGGAGGGAGTTGATGGGGGAGTGGAGTGGAGAGAGGGAAGGTGGAGGAGGCGGAGTGGGGTGGAAGAGGGGGGAAGGAGTGGAGTGGGGAGGGTGTGGGGTTGGGGAGGGGTGGGTGGAGGAGGGGGAGGGAGAGGGGGATTGATGGATGAGTGGTGTGGGGAGAGGGAAGGTGGAGGGGGAGGGGGGTTGATGGGGTGAGTGGAGTTTGGGGAGGGGTGAGGGGAGGGGAAGGGGGGATTTATGGGGGGAGTGGTATGGGGAGACGGAAGATGGAGGAGACTGAGTGGAAATCCCCTAATACCATGCGAGCGAAGCCGCGGGAAAAAGCTAGTGTATTATAAACGTTTTAGTCACCTCACTGTTTTATCGTTCCATGTGTTAAGAATAAGGAACTCCAGTGAAATTATGGTTATTAAATAATTATTATCCAATTATGGCTTTAAAAAAATATGTTCATATAGACCAATAAACGCTGATTCTGAATATATAAGTTTTATTTCATAATATTAAACGCAGAGTTTTTAAAAAATTATTAAAAAGTGCATTTTTAAACCTCTCCTCAAAACACAGCGTCAAGTTGGCATTACTGAAATGGTGAATGGTGACGTCACTGTTAACCTGTCACCTCAACAATTTACGAAAAGGGCTATATTTGCGGACAATCTGCAATAAATTTTGCCTATTTGAGGTTAAAGTCGTGTCATATTTGACATGTGGTTTATGTATTTTCAAATTGTTTTTAGTATAGGGCTTTTTATACAAGTTATTACACAATCGTCATGATCAGTGTATTATAAATACCAGTGTTTCTGTATGTGTTATACATAATAGAATGTACAAAATCACACCTGAACACAAAATTAGATGGCTTAAGATGTCATTTGTATTTTCAATGAAAAAGATGATTTATTGTTTTTATATTGCACTTTGGTACAATACAATAACGGTAGCGATCAAAAGTGGACATTTTACCAATGTTTTTCTATATTAAATTGGACTGGAGTTCTCTATTAATAAAAAAATTCCAATGATTAATTTTATTTTTCAAATTGCGACCAAAACTTTGGTTTCATGATAGTTTATTTATTTATTTTTATTATTTGTTATAAAAAACATTCAGTATAACGACCCCAACGGGAGACCTTTCCAACTAGGAAGGTCTCCCGTTCTAGGACAGTCAAATTGACATATTCATATTAGGTTGGTAGGTACATTATCATTCATAAAGTATTAAGTAAAGTTAAGCTTCACAATTTGCATTTACATAATTATACAGTGGAGTAATAGGTTCTGGAATCAATTAATTAACAAGAAAAAGTATAATCGAAGTGATTAAACACGAAAAACAGTAAGTAAAGAAAAATTAAATAAAAGAAAAATTTTTGAAACAAAAGAAATATATAAGGTGCTCGTAACACATAATTATCCAATAACATTTTTTAATAATATTTCTGACTCTATATTTTTGTTTAAAATTAATTAAATATCAGAAGTGATGTTTTAACTTTGATTTGTAATATGGTAATAATTTGGTAAATATTTGCAATAATTTGGTTTATTTCATTTTTTATATCAATCTCCACTTAATTGTAGAAATTCCGGACTGTTTAGAATTCCCCCCGCATTCCGGACAAAGACCTGTATTTCCGGACTTGTCCGGAAAATTCCGGACGTTTGGCAACCCTAATCACAGTACATACTCAAAAACTTTTTTTGCTTCTAAGGATGTAAGTACTTTATTAAACATTTAATTTTTCTATTGTTTAGATACTTTCATAAACCTTCCTATACATACTTGAACTTGTGGAAATAAACTTGAAGTTTATTTCTAACAGTATTTATTTTTATTATTTTTTTATTTATTAGAGATAATATATTACAAAATTATTACATCAAATTTATAATACATTACTCCCAATGAGTTTAATGAAACTCATTTCGGGAAGGACAACATTATACATCTAAAGAAAAATTATTTTTACATAAGAACACGGATATGAATGAGCAATACATAGATTTTTAAATGGACTACACACCCTTGATACAGGTAATTGAAGAATATACAAGTACATTGTTGTTTTTTTTTGCCGTTCGCCCCTTGTGCCCCTCCCAGAAAAAAATCCTGGATCCGCCCTTGGATGTCCCCGACTTACTTTCTTGACATTATTTTGAGTAAAAATGTAAATGAAATTTTGGTCTCCGGTGACTTTTTTGATGTTTTTTTCCCTCTGAAAACATGAAACATCAGCAGGGATTGGACAGTTAAGGGCGGGTTAGGTTTTGCTTGGTTACTCGGCTGAGTGACCAGTGAAAACATGTAGAAGAATTTTTTTGTTTTATTTTGAAGAACAAAATACTAAAACAAAGATATCTAAAAAGTCACCAGAGACCAAAATTTCATTTACATTATTTACTCCAAATAATGTCAGGAATCACTGGTTAAAGTAAGTCAAGTACGTCCCTTAACATCCTGTATATATGTCGCAGGCAAATAGTAAAATCAGGCCGATCATGATGCGCCTGAGGCACTTTACGATCTGCCGCTGGCACTTCACGAAGTAGCTAGGCGCATCATGATCTGCCTGATTTTACAATCTGCCGACATGTACATAACTTTGTATATTACACATTACGACAGTTTACGTTGGCTCAACACAGGAGACTCTGAGAAAAAAAACTCCACAAGGCTTATAGGTACCATCTTTGGGGATGCCGTGTGAAGGGTTTTTTTAGGGAAAGGAAGAATACGAAGTGCTGGAAAGGAAAAAGGTATGAAGGGTGGGTCGGAATCTGGGTCGGAGACAATGTGACCAGGAGTGACGGACGTATGAATCCATCCCTCTCACTGTGCTGCAAGGCGATGGGGCGAGAGTGTTTGGCTGGTCTCTCTAAAACCAGTCTTCCTTGATCCGGCCCGCAATGCAGAAGGTGTGCAAGCGTTTTCGCCGCCAAGACCTAGACAAACCTCACCTATAGCAGCTCTTAGAGGCTGGCAACTCGGTATCGCATCTACGTACCTACTCAATTTGGGAGGCGGGTATGGGTACCGCCGCCCCGGGAACCATATATTGGATGACTAACACCTCTGCCATAGATCACCTAAAGTGGTTCGCTACGTTTGGCGGCAGATGCGTGTGTCCACCTGCTGCGTGGCGGGCCGGATCGAGAGAGACTGGTTGAGGGAAGCGTTTTGACTTCTCCAGCCGGACTTTCTCAACCCATCGCCTTGTATCGCAATTGGAGAGATGGATTCATACGTCTGTCCTGGACACACTGACTCCCTTATTCCTATTCACTCCTCATACCCTTTTCCTTCCCAGAACTTTCTCTCCTTCCTTTTCTTAAAAAGACCCTCCACCTAGCATACTCTAAGATAACATAAGCCCTTAGGGGAATTATTTTCCCTTAGGGCCTCCTGTGTGTAAAAAATATCGAGTGCAGTTCCCAAGCGGTAGAAATGAAACCTGCACCCACACAATCTCAACCAACCTTGAAAAGTTAGCTCACAATCAAAGCGGTAATGCGCGCAGCTTGACAGCGCGACGCTTCCTAGGTACTTACTATACTTAGGTGAGGTTTCATTCCATCTCATTCTCTCTAAATACTATCGATATATGTGTTTGTCTCTTTTTAGTGTCGTTCGCTCCCGTTTCATTGAGTTTCAAATCACAACGGTGCTAAGAAGTATCCACTTCAAAAATCAGTTTCTACCAAGTTTAGATTGACCCTATCTAACGAACATCATCATGCCATTTCTCCGCCCATTGATTTTTATTTATTTATTTATTTATTTTCAACGCCCTGATGGGCTTTTTTATTTTATTATTTTATTTATTTTTGTTTATTTAGCACAAGCTTATACATTTATACATAATTTATAAAAAAAATTTGACTGCCCAACTAGGAGCATTCCCGTTTTAGGACAGTCAAAATATTATGGGTATGAACATGTGGAACATGATTTGTACAAAAAAAGAAAGAAAATTGATGAAATAAAAAGAAGAGAAAGAATATTAAATAAAAATTTAAAAAAAAAGTTTAAAACATGGTACTTAACTGTTATTTGTTTAGCATAGAAAATAATATTAATTTAAAAAAAGGAAAAGTAGATAGGTACATGTAGGTAACATATAGGTAACTTAAGAGGAATTAAGAGAATTAAAACATTTAGATAACTTATGTATGCTTTGCATATTATAGTCCTACATACATGTGATGTAGAAAATAAAGAAAAAAAAGAAAAGGGAAAGAATAAAATAAAAATGAAATAATCAATTAAAACATAAAACAGCCATGGTTTTATATGACAAGTTTATAATACAGAGACAGTTTTTATATAAAAAAGACAAACTATAAAAATATAACTAGTAAACATCATATGAAAGGTAGGTATACAGATACATTTAAGGAAAGATAGTGCATTACAATAAAAGAGAAAGTTTGTAAGTTGTAAATGGCACGGAAATAAATAGTAGGTATGTTAGTAATTACAAAATTTACAGGTGACTAATTAAATGTGATGAATAATACATGACAAAATGCAAGATACATTAAAAGAAAACGGTTATAGGTTTTTACATTGTAGATTAATATAGAAATACACAAATATATGGGAGGCGTCTACTTATATCTACAGGAATTCCAAAAACTGAAAAAATCGAACTAATATCTATGAGAACCAAAGTGTTCACGAACATCTACAGCTCAAACTGCTGACTAATATCTATGAGAACCAAAGTGTTGACGAATATCTACAGCACTGGCAGAGGTTGGATTTGCAATTATATATTGCATATTTGAATAACGTAATATTGCGTATGCAGTTTAAAAAACTTAATTTATGTAAGTATGTATGTAAAAATCTCTAATATCGGACTATTGGACACATTTAGCTGATTAGTCCAACCTACGCTCTGTAGATATTAGTTCAACCTACGCTCTGTAGATATTAGTCAACACTGGGACCGTCATAGATATTCGTCCGACCTTAGCTCTGTAGATATTAGTCAACACTCTGAAGTTCGTAGATATTAGTTAAACATATGAGCTGTAGATATTCGTCCGACATACAGGCTGTAGATATTAGTATCTGGAGTCAATATATGCAATAGATCCTATGTGATGCTCCTTAGATATCAAAATATTCTACATAAAAATATTGTTCAGATATTTCTTGAATAAAGGTAAACTTGTATTAGGTAAATACAACGATATTTGAAGTGAATTTGTTCCCTAGTGTGTGTAATCGTGAAATTGGTGCGTGTGTATGGTAGTTGGTTACAGAATTATTGTTGCAGAATAATATGTTTTGCCTTGTTTCTCGAGTAGGTACTTTAAAATGAATGAGATGCAGGAGTTCAATAATTCAATATATTTTACACAAATAAAAAAAATAACGAAGTATTGACGAATTACATTCATGCTCAGCGATAAAGCTGCTAACTGTGTATTTTTCCTTATCGGAAGACAGAAGATAAGAAACACTATAATGATGTTCAGTACACCATAATACATTACTTATCGTAAAATTATTCTAATAAAGTATGATTGATAGCAGAATTTGCATGTACGTGTGGCCAGATATATTATGTTTTCATGGATTTTTAAGTCATTTGTCATTTAAAATATAAATCCCAATGATTTTTTTCAAATAACCATATATGGCATAGTTTTTCCGGTCATTAAAAATACGTAGGTTTTTGAGTAAAATACGAAACATATTTTTAGGGTGGGCTGCGTGGGGAAATCCCGAATTCGGGAATGTAATTTTTACACTTCAGGCGAAACTTCAGTTCGCCCTTCAGGCCTCGAATGTACTTAGTCAGAGGGTCAAAATATTTCTGTTTTGCAATCAAATCCAAATAAGGGGGCATACATTAATTACGTGAGCAGTTTTTCTTCCAATGTAGACCCCTCCCCCCCCCCCCCTTGGTGAGATAAATTTGGACCACTTCGTATATTCTTTTCAAGTAAAGAGTCGATGACACAGAGCGAGTTTACAAGCTACTATCTGGGAAATTCACTATCTATTAGTAAACTCGCTCAGTGTCATCGTGTTACTTGCTAACTAGCAGATTGTTGACAATCTACGAAAAAAGTTGAAAGGTCGTCAACTTTTAAATTATTCGTTACACGCTTGCTCATGATTGGTTTATTTATGTTTTCAAGATGGCTGCCAAAAAAAAGCTGATTTCGACTGTCAAACTTCACAGAATTAGTTCACGCAGGCGTCGTCTTTCTTGTTACTGGCGCCAGCAGCGACCTCAGTTTCCCACGCTACTGAGCGAGTGGACAGTTTTGTGTGTCATCATGACAATCTCACTCGCCGATTTACCCGCTTTTAAACTTAGATAGTAGTTTCTAAACTTGCTCTGTGTCATCGAGCCTTAAGGGGCCATCCATAAATTACGTCACTCGAATTTCATGATTTTTTGACCCCTCCCCCCCATCCTTGTCACACATCGTCACATTTATGAGACCCCTCCGCCATAGTGCGGCGTCACAGCTAATGACCACCCCCATATCCCTTGTCACACTTCTCTACCCCCCCCCACCCCCATAAGGTATGACGTAATTTATGGATGGCCCCTAACGTGAGATATCGCTGGACCCCTCCCCCCTTTTGAGTTCACGTAATTAATGTATGCCCCCTAAATGAAATATTTCTGAATGTATCCAAAAAAAAAACTGTTCTGGAAATTTGATGGCACACGCTTTGAAATTTTATAATGCGAAATAAACATAAAACAAAAGTACAATTTTTGAAATATGAAAATTTTGCTTGCAAACATAAAAAAGTTGAGTTGTCTAAACAGTGTAGGCTTTTCTGAATTCGCCACCCACCTAACAGATAAAAATCACTCATTTAATTAATCTTCCGGGATAGATGTATTGGATAGAAATGGAATAGGTTTACGCCTAATCTTGAAGCCCTTGAAATAAAAAGTGTCATAAAAAATAAATAAAACCAATTTACTTAATAAACAATTATAATAATATAATAATAATGATTTATAATAGATTTTTTAAATATTTATATTGTGGGATCAGTAGGATTTATAGGTTCAATTAGGAATTCCACAGAGCCGAACCCTCTGATATGAAAATATCTGGAGTCGGTGAATTATTTTCCCATCTGGTCTCTGGTAGGTTGACATGTTGTTCTTGTATTGTTTTGTAATTATAATACTTGTATAGTGCAATTGCATAACGTGGATTGACCAGATGATCATTTGGGAAGTGTGTGAAAGGGTTTAGTTTTTCCTGTGGGGAAAATTAAACCCGGACATTTAAATCTGGTGCGTAAATAATAATAATAATGATTTATTGTCTGAAAACAAATAGAGATAATGATATCCTCACTGGGATCTCCCGTGCTGAGGATTTCATTTCCATTTTATAA
The DNA here is from genome assembly GCA_929108145.2 of Limnephilus rhombicus. NCBI lineage: Eukaryota > Metazoa > Arthropoda > Insecta > Trichoptera > Limnephilidae > Limnephilus > Limnephilus rhombicus. The sequence continues at coordinate 17,439,689 of OV815298.1, read as the reverse complement.
TTTAATTATAAGAATAATATGAATTCGATATAACATATATCACGTAGATTTGATTTGCCCTCGCAAAATTGAAGGAAAATAATTCCCCTCAGGGCCTATGACATGCTGTGTGGAGGGTTTTTTAGAAAAGAAAGAAGAGGAAGTTCTAGGAAGGAAAAGGGTAATAGGGGTGCGTAGGAATCTGGGGGTCAGTGCGTCCAGGAGTGACGGACGTATGAATCCGTCCCTCCCACTGCCGTGCAAGTGCAAGGCGATGTTACGAGTGGATACGGCTGGAAGTCAAAGGGACTCTCTCAACCATTCGCTATCGATCTGCTATGCAGCTGGTTGGCAAATCTCACCGCATGAATAGATGCATGATTTTTAGTGTCGCTATTTTTCGTTTAATAAATAACCATATCTAACGATGTATGATACAGTTTTTTCCGGTCGCTAAATATATGTACTTTGAGTGAGATATTGTTAGCATAGGCCGCGTGGGGGAAATCCTGAATTCGGGAAATATTTTGTACGTTTAGGCGAAGCAATGCTAAATTACTATTTTAGATTAATCTTTACTACGAACCGATTTACATTATTAATACAATAAAACTTGTTTTGGATAGATTGAAGCTTTTTCTACCGTTTACCCTGAGTAGAATTAAAATACAATTGTTAATTACTTTATAAAAAAATATAAGCGTGAACTACTAAAAAATGAATTTTTCGTTACAAATGTATATAAGAAAAACTTTTTAAAAATACAGTTTTATGGCTAAAATTATTTGTGACAGTTTACATTGATATTTTTTTTTTACTTAAGAAAATTATTCACAAAATAAATAAAAACCACCTTTGCGCTTAAGATCATGATCTCCAGACTCGGTTTGCCACGCGATTTTTATACTTTTTTTTATTTTTATTTATTTTATTTTTTTATTGAGTTAGTTTATAGTACATGAATATAAACTAATAAGCATAATGTAACATTTCATTTGATAAATTTAAATATTTTTACAGTAAGCACAACATTTCTTTTTAAATACATTCATTCTTTCTTCATTCTTCATACTTTCAGGCATTTCATCGTACATCTTTAGTCCTCTGTACATTAGGCAGTTCTGTGATTTTGATTTCTTCATTTGCGGCAATCGAACTCTGTTTATATTTCTTGTTTCGTAATTATGAACGTCTCTATTATAAACAATTTCATCCTTAAAGTATTTTGGCAATTGGTTTTTCATAATTTTACGCACAAAAATGAACACATTAAATAGTAGTCTCTTTTTTATTGGAATCCAATTTAGCTCCTCTCTCATTTGATTAATCCTTGCGTATTTGCCTTTCCCCAGTATACATCTCATAGCTTTGTTTTGTATAACTTCTAGTTTGTTCAAATTTCCTTCATTGGCCAAATATAACATCGTAGAGCGGTAGTCCAAACGTGGATCAACGATAGTTTTATAAATGAGCTCCGTAGTGTTTCTATTTAATTTACGTCTTTTGTCTTCTAAGAAAATTTACCTTTTTTGATACCCTTTTTAGCACATATTCAAAGTTTGCTGTGAAAGTTAGTTTTGAGTCGAATATTACACCCAGGTATTTGATTTCATTTACTTTTCCAATTTTTTCACCATTAATTGTCAAATTTAACCCTGTGTTACGTGTTTTATTTACTATATTTGTGTCATTATAAGGCACAATAAGAATACATGCATTTTTGGCTTGTAGATTCTTCTTACCTGTTCAACGAGATCTTTAATCATAACTCTTGACATTCTGAACAAGTGTGTGAAAACTGTTCTCATAGCTCAAACGGATTCAATTGATCGCGTATACGACGTCTTTTAATTCGATGAGTTTCTTTAGTTCACCTCCGTTTAGAATTAGAATATCAAAGCCAGTAATTTTGCATAACGAACGAATTTTGATATATATATATTTGGAACTAGCAGACCCGGACACACGTTGCTGTGGCTAACGAAACCTTTTTAACCAACGCCATCTGTTAAATCAAATCCACACCACGCTGCCCGCTGCCGCTTGGCCAGATATATTATGTATTTCAACCAATTAACACAAAACTTTGAAAAATTATACATATACCTAAAACCTCCCTCATGAATCACTCTATCTATTGGTGAAAACCGCATGAAAATCAGTTGCGTAGTTTAAAAGATCGAAGCGCACATACAGCGTGAGCGACTTCATTTTATACTTAGTAAAGAGTAAAGATAAAGATAACGAAAAAAAAAAATGATCCAAATTTGGTGTAGTCGTTCGGGTATATGCGCATACATACATTTCGGTGATTCATTTTTAGAGATAGTTATTAAGTACGACGCCAACAAAGAACTCTTTTTAGGGTGAATTGCCTAATTAAAAAAAATCATAGTTTCCAAGGCGACAATTGGTTTGCTTTTGACGTTTGCAATAAAACGATTTTGTTAGGGACAGAAAACGTATGATAAATAATTTCATAACGCCAGAGATTATCCATAACGCCAGAGCATACCAATATATATAGCCTATAGTACTCGCAAAGAATGTAGCTTTTTATTAGTGAAAGAATTTTTAAAATCCATTTAGTAGTTTTTGCGTGAAAGAGTAACAAACATACATCCAGACATCCATACAAACTTTCGCCTTTATAATATTAGTAGGATAGGATATTTTACTTATACAAGACATGACTGTGCTGGCACATACCTACCGCTTAACGCCGTCTAATAACTATACGAGTATACGACGGATTTAGTCAATACAGTATCTATACAGCGATCGTCCAGTTGATTAGTCAGACATCTCCGAAAAATCTATATTTTTATTTTTTTATTATTTAAAATTTTATTGGTTACAGTTTTTTTGTTTGTTTTGGCTACCATACTAGGCTAATGCCCGTATGTGGTATTCATACATTTAATATTTTAAATAGGAATTAAAAAATACTATTTTTTTGAAACAGATAATTAAACATACTAAATAAAAATTAAGAAATACATAAAAGTAAGTGAAAAATTAAGAGAAAAAAATCACATTATAAAGAAAAATAGAAATAAAAATTCAAATTAAAATTTTGAAATACATAAACTAATAATAAAGATTATGTTAAGAATGAGTTATTTGAGTAATGAGTATGCAGTTATATGTAAAAGTGTACCCTCTATCTGGTATCTCATAAACACCACCAAATCAATTATAATGCTACAACAAAAAATTGTCACCAAAAACACCACCAAATCAATTATAATGCACAAAAAATTGTAGTGAAACAAACAAAAAAATGTTTTCTGGGATATTAGAAAAAAATTTCAAAATTTAATACTAATTATCCGGACCGTTATGATTCCTAGTGTTATTAGTAAAAACTTGTTGGGATTTGAAACTCGATGAAACGAAAAAGAGACAAACACATACATCTATAGCAGGGATGGCCAACCGGTCGATCGCGGCTATTAGTCCAGTCGATCGAAGGCACGGGTCCGGCCAAGGACTCGATCTCAGTAGAACCCCCACCCGCATAAGAACCCGGACCCGTGGCCGGACAAGAACCCGCACAAGAGCTGCGTATATCATCTTGTGTGATTTTCAAATTCCGATCCATTTCGTTATTGGACGAAATAACAAATTTTCTTGAAGAGAGGGTTGATGATTATCAGCAACTGTATGATTATCAGCAACTGTGTGATTATCAGCAACTGTGTGATTATCGGCAACTGCGTGATTATCAGCAACTGTGTGATTATCGGCAACTGTGTGATTATCAGCAACTGTGTGATTTATACTAGCTATGTGATTTAGCATTTTTAGCAGATTTTACTGGAAAACTAAGCACATTAAATCGGAATTACAAGGCAAGAATAAATCATCAACAGATATTATGAATACTGTTGCAGCATTCCAAAGTAAAACAGCGTCTATGATAGTCGACATCGAAAAGAAAAAAAATTCAACCATTTGAAAAAAAAAATGTAAAAAAAATATTAAGTACCTACAATTTCATTCCTGACAAACATCAGAAATTAACAGTGGCATCAGACTTCGAAAATCGCTTTAGTGATTTCGAGAAAATTGAGAAGTTGGTGGAATTCATCAGTTATCCGTTTAATGCCATTGATCATCATAGAGTGATATTTATAAAATGGCTTAAAAATTTGCGGATACATTTCAAATGGAGCCCATGATATTCAGTGGCGTAGCATGGGTGTCAGCCGCCCGGGGTGGAGGAAAATTTCGCCGCCCCCCTATTTAGGTTCTTCAACAGCGTATTTTCAAGCGCCGGATGGGGGGGGGGGGGTTAGAAATCCTTTTTTTATTACGGCCTCATTTCATGTCGGTTTTTATACCACACGTGGCGAGTATTCTTCCAATGAAAGTCACGTTATAAATTCTACTACAAATATATAACTGCTATCGGAAATCGAGAATGGTATCCATGTAATAGAATTTTTACACTTTTGTGTTTAGCAGGTTTTAACTTAAGATTGATTCTACATAAGAGTCCCAAAATAATAGTTACTCACGGAACACTCAATTTCTCAGAATTTTGCAGCAAATGCATGCACCTCAAATGTAAAGTTTCACTTGCTGCCAGAATCAAAGAAAAACAATTTTCATGTTCTGAGTGTAGTTTTAATTCACCCCATAGGGGCCATCATTTATTACGTAAGCCGATTTAGGGGGGGAGGGGGGTCGACCATGTCTTATTTTTTTTCTTACAAGGGGGTGGGAGGGAGTCTCGATAGTTCTTCCGTAAGATCACAAAAATGTGCAAAGTTAAAATTATTAGTACCTTTGTAAGTACAAATAATCGTTTCAAAAAAATTGTTACTTTGAAAAATAAATATTAAAACAAACCAAACGTGTATTCATGTTTTTCATTTCGATTCTTACGTAATAAATATTAAACAGGGGGGAGTGGGTCGGCCTATTCTTATTTTTTTCTTATAAATGGGGGGGGGGGTCGAAAACAAGCAAAATTCGTCTTACGTAATAAATGAGTGGCCCCTTACCAAATGCTGTAAAATCTGAGAAATTGACTGTTCCATGTGTAACTGTTATTTGGGAAACGCAGAATCAATCTTAAGCTAAAACGTGCCTTGTGTTCTCAACTCAGTGTAAAAATTCGAGATGCGAAATCCTATTACATGGATACCATTCTCGATTTCCGAGAGCAGTTATAAATGTGTACCTCCCTCTTACAACATGGGTCTCATCAAGATTCCATGTTCACTCCTTCCTCTCCTTAAAACATGATTTTTGTTGGTAGAATACTTGTCATATGTGACTATTAAAATTGGCGTATAATGAGGTGGAAAAATTAATATATTTAAATAAATAAATTTAAATCAGACAACGACTGATAAACATTTAATGTGAAAAATGTCCTTTCATCTCGAATGGAATGGGAGCATCTCCCATCCTTTTCCTAATATTCCTCTTCCTTTCCCCTTCCTATAACCCAAAATTACTTTTAAGATATTAAAACATCATTTCCGATGTACTTTAGCATCAAAAACTTCTGTGGCTTGACTTTAGTTCACTAATATATTTATCACTGAATATATTATGTAAAAGCTGTTTGTTTCTGACAAATAATAGTACACAACTGCTAACCCTGTACAAATCACAAGTGCGCCCCACGGTTGAATTTAGCAGCCACCTCTGGTCTCGAGCTCCAAAATACCTGAAAAATACCCTCGACTCTACGGACTCGACGGATTGCAATCTTTAGAGCACAGGCGTCGGGTGGGAATGCTACCCTTGTTCTACCGGTATTAAAATGGAAGATGCTCCGAGGAACTAGCATCATTGATCCCTTCGGCACCGGTGCATAGTCGGTAAACACTCCAAACGCGTGCCCAACATTTGTACACGGTTGACATTTGTCACATGAGAACGGGTCGTTCCTTCGACTCTATCTTGTGTTTAACAGCTCGGATGTGGAATGATTTGCCGGCCTCTGTATTTCCTCCTTCCTACAACATGGGTCTCTTCAAGACCAATGTTCATTCCTTCCTCTCCTCAAAAAGACCCTCCACACAGCATCCCAGATGACATAGACCCTGAGGGAAATTATTTTCCTCAGGGCCTCCTGTGTGGAGTTAATGTAAAAAAAAAAATCTCCTTGGAAAGTTTGAGTACCTACGTCAGGTTTGAATGTTGATATTCTTGATGCAGGCGCCAGACGATTCTAGGTTCTCATCAATAATACAACTTCTCAGTTTACTCTTGATAAAGTTCATGCTTGAAAGAGATTGTTCACGTGAATATGTAGAACCGAAAAGGGAAAAAACAGCAAACGCGAGTTTTTTCAGTTGATCATAAGAGTCAGGAATACTATTCCAGGCGTTGAAGATGATCGGGCCTTCCTTCTCCAGGTCTTTCAAAGCAGACCACTTGTATTGTGAACTAAGCTCACATTTGTTTTTCTCCAATATTTACAAATCAACATAAAGACGTTCAAATTTAGAGTCATATTTCCATATTTTTTGTAAATCCAGCAATTGTATTTCAAAGAGCCGCACTTGAGGGCCCAAAGAGCCACATGCGGCTCCGGAGCCGCACTTTGCCGACCTCTGAACTAAACCATCGATAGGGTTTTATCAATAGCCCTTGGTAAAAGCGATTAGTCCTAGGCCCGATTATGATAAGAGAACGAAATCAAACGAATATGTTAGTTTTGATTTAAGTTTTTTTTAAATACTCACCATAAGCTCGATGTTTTCTTGGAGCACTGGTGACAGGAGCCGGTGTGGCAAATCCTTCATTTTCCGCTCTGGACACTTCGGGAGATTTTCCAAAAAACACATCGTTCCTGATTTCAGGATCTCCTGAAGTTAGGAAACTGTCCCGTTCGGCTCCACCAGACCCTGGGGTCTCCATTCCGATCACAAAAGTGGCATCATTCAATGCTTTAATACCACTGACTATCTCCAAATCATTGCTGATACCCAGATCTGGATAATTCTCAACTGAATCCACCTTCTCAGAAGGAGTTATGTCTTTATATTCTGATGTTTCAACATCAAAATCATCAGATATTTCAATGTTGGTTTCTTCTTCATCACTGTTTGTATGATCACTTTCTGAGACACTGTCTTTTTCTTGGTCCTTGATTCCCAGGTCTGGATAATTCTCAACTGAATCCACTCTCTCTGAAGGAGACACATCTTTAAATTCTAATGTTTTAACGTCAAAATCATCAGACATTTCAATGTTTGATTCATCTTCATCACTGTTTAAATGGTCATCTTTCGAAACATTGTCAGTTTCTTGGACAAAGTTCATCACTAAACTTTCGTTGTTGATTTGACGGTAATTATAATTGTCGACTGGCGTATTAGAACCTGCTTTGAGATTTGGTCTAATACCTTTGTTATCTGATGTATGACCACCACAATTATCAGTTATTTCAACGCTTCTTTCATCACCATCGTTTATTAAATGAACACCTTTCATTATTTTATTATTGTCTCTTTCTTGGTTATTATGGTCTGTCACTAAACTTGCATTCTCGAATTCAATTCTGTCATTCATTTTGTATAAGTTTTGTAAGTGCCTTCAAAATATTATGTATTCGTGATAAACACAAGTAGGTATCTAATTAATATATTTTAAAACTGCTGGACACGTGTGTAATGTTAATAAAAGTATTAATAATGTAGTATTTCTGATAATTAAAAACAAATTAATAGAACGTGATTCACTATAGGTATAAACGATATAAAATGCACTTATAAACTTGGGTTAACTACAAATGGTATCCATAACATGAACTAAGCGTTCGTACCTACTGAGATTAATAAGGTATCTAGATCGGTTGATTGATAAAGTTTTTATCGACAATTTTGCTTGTCAATTTGTCGTGGGATCCATCGCTTGAACTAAGCATACATATTGAGATTACTAACGTATCTAGAATGGTTGATCGATAAAGGTTTTACCGATAATGCCGGTAACTTGTCACTGCTTGTTAACGGTTGATTGATAAAGGTTTTATCGACATAGCCGGTAACTAGTTATCGCTTGTCAACTTGGATTAACGACAAATTGGATCCACCGCGTAAACTAAGCATTCGTATTGAGATTATCAAGATATCTAATACGGTTGACTGATAAAGATTTTACCGATTATGTCGGTAACTTGCCACCGCTTGTCAACAGATTATCAATTGGATTAAAGACAAATGGGATCCATCACACGAACTAAGCATTTGTGCTTGAGATTACCAAGGTATCTAGAATGGTTGATTGATAAAGGTTTTATCGATAATGTCGGTAACTTGTCACCGCTTGTAAACAGTTGAGAACAACAAGAACACGTTGTGAATTGTTGTTTGGCCATCTTGCAATGGAACGATGACAATTTACCGACATTATCGATAAAAACTTTATTTTTTTCTATCGAAGGAATTTCATATAATTACCGTTTCAGCAAGTTCAGTACACATGATAATGTGTTTTCTAAAACTATGTAAAGTTTTGTACCAAACTTTATTTAACTTTCTGAACGATAAAAATCATCAGTTTCCTAAAATGCTAAATTGTTTTTTCTTTAAATGTTCTAATATTTATAGAGCTTTTAATTTTTATTCATAAATTTTTAATTTTTTAATCTCTTATTTATTGATAAATCATGAGTTTTTTTCTTATCTTTTTGTTATCATGTGCAATCTCTTTTACTTACATAATTTCATTTAATTAAGCATGAATTCCCCCACCAAACACAAGTAGCCTCTTTATGGTAAAGGAAGGCTGTTTTTATTTTCCTTTATAACACTGTTTAAAGTGTAAAAATTGTATATTTATTGTAATGCAGGCGCCAGACATGAGTTCAAAGAAGTGATCAAATAAGTGTTCACATGTGTGGCACGGGCATTTGATACTGTTGTCACATATGTGATCAAGAGGAATATAAACGCTAGAAATATTTCGAATCTCATGCCTGCAAAATTTTAAAATCGAGCGTCTTTTTGCACCAGGCAAGTAAGCGAAAAAGTGGTTTTTATTTATTTTGTGCATAATTTTATAAGAACGAAAAAAAGTTAGAACATGGAAAACCTCAAAAATAATATTAGCCACAAAGGGGTATTTTGTAAAATTGTTTCTTGTATTACTTCATAGTTAAGTCATGAAAAAACATTTTTTTTGGTGGTTTACGCTTATATTTTTTGTTACGTAAATAATAATTTTATTGTAATTTCAATACATAGAAAAGCTAGTAAAAGTTTCGATTTATCGGTAGCATATTTTTTGATGTTCATACTGTAAGTCGATTCGTCGTAAAGATTAATCAAAATAGTATCTAAATAGGATTTTACGTATACATACATTCATCTTAAGTGCGCTTTGCCGTTCAGTATAGGTTTTTTAGCGCACATCAAAGGGATCAAAGTTCAAATGTTTGCGTGCCTGCCAAACTGCGCGAAGCCCAGTTGCGCGAGCGTCGCCGCGCGCCGTGGAGAAAGTATAATATTCGATTGCGCTCACTATAAATCAAATATTATTTACAAGTGTCTGTATTTTACACATTAAGTATAGTGGAGACTTGTCGTGCGTAAACAGCTAAACGAACTAACGACGGAGTGGAATAATGAGAGCCTTTTCGAGTTTATAGAGTTGATGCAAGGAGAGCCAGATATATGGGATCCGAAATGTAAAGGGCATAAAAATCGAAATAACATCGAAACAACAAACTGTCGACCAAATCGTCGTCCATGTTATGTGAAGTCTATTTGAAAACTGTGAGCTCAAAGAAGTGATCAAATCTTTGAACACATATCTGGCAGATACAACAATATGTGACCAAATGTGTGAGCAAAGTCTAAAGAGAAGTGATCACTTCTTTGAACTTATGTCTGGCGCCTGCATAAAAGAATGCCATGCAAATATTAAAAAATATTTTTATTTGTTTGATCTTGTAGATTTTAATTTGTCGTTCACATTTGTTTTATAAAAAAATACTGTTATCGAAAAAATAAATAAGTTTGTGACATAATTTTATAATGTCAAGCTGCAGCAAGGTTGCCATGTCTCAAAAATGAAAAACCATGTTTTTAAGGATAATAAAACTAGGACCGACCGAAGGTTCGGTTTCGGTTTCGGCAAGATTCGGCAAAAAAATCTAGTTTCGGCATCAGTTTCGGTTTCGGCAGAGAATCTGCCGAACCTTCGGCCGCACCGAAACTCGTGAATTATCGGGCGTCGTACGGCTGACTTCTGGTGAGTTCGTGGCTCACGTGTCACCCGCCATCATCAGCTGAGCAAGTTTCAAGAAGTAGTTAACACGTTTGTTAATTTTTGTTTGTTTTATAAGAGTAATATAAAAAAAAAAATTGTGATTATTTTTTCACATACTTCAATTATTATAATTTTTTTATTTCATTTAACACGTGTAATAAGAATTTTGTGATTGTAAACGCAATAAAAATAAAAATACTAGAGGTCCTTCCTTTATAATGTAAGTGTTGATTATTGACAAATTTTTGTTCCAAGAAGTAGTTAACATGCTTTGTTAATTTTTATAATTTTTGTTTGTTTTATAGCAGTACCTAATATATTTTTTTTTGTACGCGTACCTACTTCAATTATTGTTTTTTAATTTTTTTTTTAAATTTCATTTAACATGTGTTAACTGTGTATACATATAAGTGTAAAAAATTAGCCAAATTTCGGTGAACAATAGATTTTTAACATGCCGAAAAAAGTTTCAGTTTCGGTTTCGGCCGAAACTGAGACAGATACCGAAGATTCGGTTTCGGTTTCGGTAGAAAGTCCTGTTTCGGTCGGACACTAAAAAAAAACACTTAAAAAACATGTTTTTCTTAATTAGTCAAGTACTGCTCATACATTTGGTATCATGTTATATTATCGTGAAAACAATCTTATCGGTCCGCTTTTTATTGAGAACATAAGTTTTTAACAGTTATCAAGTTTAATTTTGTAGTGTCTACATATTTATTAGAATATAAATAACTTTTTTTAAAGTGTGAACTTCTTTAGCACTTCTTTAGCATCGATGAAACGAAAAAGCGACACTAAAAAGAGACAAACACATATATCTATAGGAGAGAGAGAATGAAATAAAATAATAAAGAACCTCAAAATCTCATTGTCATACAGATAATAGCAGATGTAACATGGAACCTTGTTGTTCTAAGGGACCGAAATACTTTTCAATGTCGGCAAGTAGGTGTACCGCGTACCTAATCATTATTATACCCACTTAATAGATTTATAATATGACAAGTGATAGCACTGCCTTGTTTGAGCGGAAATGCTATAAGAACACAATAATCAGAATGCTTAATGTCATTTTCTTTACAAACAATGTAGTAATAAACGCAATAATATTAATTGTTATATCAAATACATAATAGCAGTGGCCTTCAAAATGAAAACAATCTCTCAATAATTCGCGAACGAATTACAAGAAGAAAATACGGAAACTAATTCATAATCATACGTTTTTGAATGAATAAAATCACATCGCGGATAAAAATATAACTAAAAACTTTAGTATGTAAATTATAAATTTAAGTATGGATTCAATTTTAAGCTTAGATTATTATTATAGTTATCATTTCTGCCGCAAGGATCGCTTTAATTTAAAGCGCAAAAATTTTCCGGTCGAGATTCTGTTTTGGCGTGCGGCGTTTTTAACACACGTTAAAATGTTGTTGCAACCTACGCATTGTCAATATGGCGAGAAAATATTAAATATCTGGCACGGCATTGAGTTTTCTCTTGTAATTTTCACAGCATTTGCGACATTATCGACGACACAACAAACTTGACATTTTCCGCGTTGGCATTGCGTGTAAAAAGGCGTATTTTGACATCTCGGTCTAACCAACGTTGTACGCACGTACACTGGCAAAGAGCTCCGAAATATATACTGGTTTTAGCTCAGTTTTTATGTAGATATATTATTTATTGTGTATACGTCCGCTTATTATTTGTATTGCGGTTAGTGTAGGCGAACACACACCTATAAATAGATATCATGGTAGACATATACCCAATTACCAATTACGAATTAAGTTCGAAAGGTTTTTCCTGTACCTAAGTACCCACCTACTTATCGTAGTGTGTGAAAATATAGCTACCAAATAAAAAAGTGCTTTTCTTAGAAGTCGAATATAATATCGGTAGGGAATGTAAGAAATTACTAGCGAATACTGATAATGCGGTGCTGATTTCTGACATTATAGAAGATCTACAGTCTCTCGTGTCTAGGATGAACCAAGTATGTATGAAGAATGTAATGAATGAATGTAAGTAAGTCTAAAGTCATGGTGTTTGAAAGAGAGAGCACGAAAACAGTGTGCAATATAGTTGTGAATGATGAATACTTGGAGCAGGTGGATGAGTTAGTGTCTCTGGGTAGTATATTTACGAGAGATGGGAAGGCTGATAGAGATATTGAAAGAAGGGTTAATGCAGGTAACTCCATAATTGGAGGAATGGATGCCGTTGGCGCTAATAAAAAAAATGTCAAAAGAAGCGAAGCTAGCAGTCCACAATGGAGTCCCGGTACTTATCCTGATGTATGGCAGTGAGGCATGGATCTGGCAGAGGAAGGATGAAAGTAAACTGAATGCTGTTGAAATGAGATCCCTGAGGCGTGTGTGTGGTAAAACCACGTATGATCGTGTGAGGAATGTGGATATCCGCAAAGAATGTAAGGCTGATGTAAGCATAAGGAGTAAGATTAAGAAAGGGACCCTCAGATGGTTTGGGCATGTAGAGCGAATGGATGAAGAAAGTAGTGTAAGAAGAATATATGACGCAAATGTGAATCGAAGAAAAAGTCGGGGACGCCCAAGGAAGACATGGCATGATCAAGTGAATCAGATACTTGAGTCGGGCCATGTCAAAAATCAGAATAATAGAAGAGTATGTATGAGACGGTGTATGAATGTGAGGGAGGCAAGGAATGTGTGCCAAGACCGAGTTGTTTGGCGGTCTGTCTTCTCTGCCTACCTCTGCCCTCTTGCTATCCCCTACCGCTACTATGTCTAATGCTAAATCCCTCCCTCTGCCCCTCGTTCCACCTTCCCGTGAACATCCTCCACCTTTCCTTTGTTCCCCTCTCTCCCTCGCTCTCCCGCCTCCCCTTCCTGCTGTAAAACTATATCCTATATTAAATATACACATTTTTCAAACAACTCGCGCGCCAAATTTAGCAACTTTGGTATACAAATTTCATAATGCCAGAGCTCACCATTATATATAGAATCCATCGCGGGAGTGTGCACAACAAATCATCAAAGTTTCATTGCAATCGGACGAACGGTTTAGGTACGCATAAAGGACACACAAAGAAACATTCATTTTTATAATATTAAGATAATGTTATTATGAAGTATAAAACAAGTTGACCCAAACATACATAGGCAGGTAATTACTTAGAATTGTGTAAAGGTATTGGTGCATAACAATTTATGTATGCGGGTGTGGGTACCGCCACCACGGGAACCATATATGGATAGCCAACACCTCTGCCGTAGATCACCCAAAGTAACAAGCTAAGTTTGATGAATTAGCAGGGGTGCCCGGGTTCGGATAGTGAGGTTTATCCGAGTTTTAAAGGCACATGCCTCTGTCCACCTATTGCATGGTGGGCATTGTGGTGGACCGGATCTGGAGACCCTGATTGAGAAAGACCTTTTGACCTTTCCAGCAGGACTCTCTCGACCTTTGCCCCTCAGTGCGAGGGATGGATTCATACGTTCGTTGCTCCTGGACACACTGATCCCCAGATTCCTACCCATCCCTCATTTCATTTTCCTTCCCAGAACTTTCTTTCCTACATGGGGGCAGATACTTTCAGCATGGCCTCGGTGAAATTCATGAAAGACCACCATTCGGAATCGAAGCGATGCTTGAAATAGCTTTAGCCATATTAGGTGACCAAATGTGAACAGCCAGGTACTTCACCACCTTCCTATACCCCATTTCCATCCTCCCCTCGTACCGAAATAGCCCAAACTCTTTTTGACAGAGATAAATGGAAAAATATAATTTACTTATTTAACATAATTTAATTAGACTGAAATAAGCCTAATTTCAACATGGCTTTTAAACAGAGTGTTTTTTTAACATCGACTACACCCAGATGCCTATGAAATTAAATTTTTCAGGGCCTATGTCATCTTTGGGATTGCTGTGCTAAGGGCATTTTGCATCTTTTTGAAAAGATGAGGTTGGGAGCATGGGTCTTGAAGAGACGAAACCACAACCAAACTGTTGACTCAAGCATGAGTCATAGAAAAGACCCATTCTCATGAAATAAATAATGTCAACCAAGTATAAACATTCGGAGCATGTTTTACATGTTTCCCGACTATGTACCGATGCCGAAAGAATAAATGACACTAGTTCCTGGGAGCATGTTCCATTTAAACACCGGTAGAACAATGACAGTATTCCCACCTGACACCTGAGCTCTGAAGAATGCAATCCGTTTTTTAAGACAATGGGAATCTATCAAACAGACCGCCTGTTCCTGCACTGAGTCAATGTGTTTTTTCAAGTATTTTGGGGCTCCAGATAAGAGGTGGCTGCCAAACTCAACAATGGTTAAAAGTATGTAATGGTTATGTATTCAAAGTATGTAGTGGAGTGTACAAATTTAAATAAGTGCTTGGAAAGATATATTTAATTAATTGTAGACAATATAAGCGAAACTCAGTTGAAAATCTGGAGAGCATTTAGTTCGGGTTTGAATCTTGCAATCATACATAAAGATAGTAGCCAATAATATATGCGTTAAGAAAATGAAGATAATATGGGTGGTTCTTAGTCGAAGTATGATACAGTTAAAAATGACCGAATTTGATTTTTTTTTTTTTTTTTACAGTGAATACCGCACAAGAATCTCAACTGCTCCCGTCTGGAGCCAGTGAGACTATGGCATCCCCAATTGGGGTATGTTGTGAGGCTTAAGGTAGTGGGGAGGGGAAGGAGGTGGGGAAGAGGAAGGTTGGGAAGTACCTGGCTATTCAGATCTGGTCACTAAACACGGCTAAAGCCATTTTCAAGCAACGTTTCAATTCTGAATGGTGGTCTTACACCGGTATTACAATGGAAGATGCTCCGAGGAACTAGCATCATTGATCCCTTCGGCACCGGTGCATAGTCGGGAAACACGCCAAACGCGTGCCCAACATTTGTACACAGTTGACATTTGTCACATGAGAACGGGTCGTTTCTTCGACTCGTTCTTGTGTTCAACAGCTCGGCTGTGGAATGATTTGCCGGCCTCTGTGTTTCCTCCTTCCTACAACATGGGTCTCTTCAAGACCAATGTTCATTCCTTCCTCTCCTCAAAAAGACCCTCCACACAGCATCCCAGATGACATAGGCCCTGAGGGAAATTATTTTCCTCAGGGCCTCCTGTGTGGAGTTAATGTAAAAAAAAAAAAAAAAAAAAAAAAAGGGCGATACTGATAGTATCTTCCACTCTGGAACATGCCGCAAATATACTATTTATTATTTTAAATGAATTAATTGTGAAATAACACAAATTAATCAAATAAAATTTATTTGCGCATGCCGGGTTCGAACCCGCCACCTCCGGATTGTGAGTCAAGAGTCTTACCCACTGGACTACGGTGGTCGTCGCTCGATGTCGACATCATGGCGCAGTGGTTAGTGCGTTTGCCCGGAAAGCAAGAGGTCCTGGGTTCGAGTCCCAGAGGTGTCAATATCTTTTTCTGATTTCTCTGTTTCCAGATTTTCGACTGAGTTTCGCTTATATTGTCTCCATTTAATTAAATATTACAATTTGAGGTTTTACTCATAAATAAGGGTCGACCGAGACAGGTTTTTCGTTCTCAGCCGAGACCAAAACCGAGACCGAGAGCCGAGACCGAGAATAGATAAATTGAGAAAAAAAAATGAAAATGAGCTATTTTTGCATAATATAGTATATTTAAGAATCTAATGGTAATTTGTTTTAAATAGTTTTAATAATCAAAATTGAACAATGTGATGTTGTAGCACATAAAAAGCAATTTTTCTGCGTTTTCACCCTTCAAAGAGTATCGCCTCGTGTTGTATAATTGACCAGCTCTGCTAAAGAGCTGTTCACTTGCTACACTAGTAGGCGGTGCTGATAAAAACTTTCATCAGAATCGACAGCTCTCTCATGCACTGACACCAAGTGACGAATGTGGACGCGCGCGCAGGGCCGGATTAACCATGTCGGGGCCCCTAGGCAATGCACGTCTCGGGGCCCCTTTACCAATGGCGTACAAACGGGGTTCCCTTGATCAAATTCTAAACAAAGCTTTAAGGACACTGCAAAATAAAGGTTTTTTTTTTAAATTCATTTTCTGAAAGATGCGTTTGTTAATAATGCTCTCACCATTTGAGGAAATTGGTAAAATTGATGGATATCCAGCGTTTTAAACAGTTTGTATGTTGAATTATCTTCTATGCTCACGAAACTACGTTTTTCAACCCGGTTGACAACATATTAGAAAAACTACTTATTGCACATAAAATGACACATACATAGAAATAAAAATACATATTATTAAAAAAACACATTACGATGAGCCGTCTTGTCACTAAAGTGATCTTTCCAGACAACCTTTCCCAAAGAATTTTCGCAAGCAGATAGGTAGTGCATACCGAAGCTTGAACAACATTTATATTTTAAACATATAATTAGAAATAAAAGCAAAAAATAAAACAAAACAAATAAGTAATGTTGCAACAAATAGAAAGAGAGAAAAGAAAAATACAACCTTGTTTATATATTTGTTTTAATTATAGACTTTTTATTGATTATTTGTGCATGATGGGAACATTAGTTATTTATTGGGTTAACCTAATTAATATAATTTGTTGTTTCTTTAATGCGTTTACCCAATGTTATTATCCTGTAAATGTTCCTAATAAAAAAAATTAAAACATCTTGAAAGCTGAGTTTTTCCGAAACTTCGTTGCTCACTAATTGAAGCAAGTCATTTTTTCTCGGGACGCGGGGCCCCTAGCCGATGCGGGGCCCCAAGGCAGTTGCCTACTCTGCTTTAGGGATAATCCGGTAGTGCGCGCGCGGTAGATTTGAATCCCATTGTCCTATACAGTAACTACTTATAACGGTCTCGGTTATGGCCGAGAATCTCTGCAATTTTTCGCCGAGAATCGAGACAGAGTTCTCGGTAGAATTTGTAGCCGAGAATGCCGAGACCGAGATCTCAGTCGACCTTTACTCATAAAGTTAAAATAAAAATAATATTTAATGGCTGACGTGTACTGGGCGTTGCTCGTGGGTTAAGATTGGTTTGGAGTAAAGTTTTGAGGTTGTGAATCTAGTTTACCTGAAAACTGGGTGTAGTGTAAGGTGGAAATATGTAGTATTGTTGTTGAGAATTGAAAAAGTTTTTTTTTACAAGTAATTGTTTCACTTCATCCCGCAAAGTCTTCCTCGGGCATCCTCAACGTCATTTAACATTTACTTCCATGCCATACATTCTCCTTAAACCCCTCTCTTTGTTCATTACATGCCTAGTTTTACCATACATAAGAATTTGCTTCACTTGATCGCACCATGTCTTCCTCGGGCATTCCTGACTTTTTCTGCCTTTCACCACTGTATACCACATTGTCACTGAAAAGCAACATTTTATCGACTTGTATATACAAACATAAGTGCAAAGAAATTATCTTAGATTTATTTTTATTTTTTATTTATTTATTAAAATACAATACAGAATATAGTATATTATATAAAGCATTGTACTCCCAAGAGTTAATAAACTCATTGCGGGAATACCAAAAAATAATATACCAAAAAATACCAAAAAATACATAAAAAATAATATTACATACCCAGTGAAAATGAAAGAGGATGACCCGATAATCATAAAATTATAATTTTTGTGAATTATCTACCAATACCAACAATACCAAAAAATAATATTACATACCCAGTGAAAATGAAAGAGGATGACCCGATAATCATAAAATTATAATTTTTGTGAATTATCTACCAATTTCAAACCTAAAATTGACTTTAAAAATACTTTTAATAATAAGTTGGTATGGATATGAAATCAATTTATTTACAGGGTCGATTTTTTTTACTTATACACTGGTATGTACAGTATTTAGACAGACAGGTAGTTTTATCTTTGATGCATTTGAATGAAAATATGTTATATACTTTTGTTATTCGGCGGTAAATCTTCGCTGCATATCCCTTCGGAGATACTTAGTTACTAACGTATAATTAGATATACTGTATTTTCCCTAAACCGACTGCATACATAGTACATATAAGTAAACAACTGGGGCAACTGTTGGGGGATCAACTGTCATGGAACCGTGAAAGAGATCATTCTTTTCGAACTTCAAGCTACGCTAAAGTGATTTCAATACAATAGTTCAAATCTATAGATATAATGATAAAATTTGATAAAATTCCCCAAAAAATCATTACTGATAATAACACCACCATTGAAGACGCTGAGAGCATCGCAAATAATTTCAATCACTTCTTTACAAACATTGCCTCAACCCTAATAGATAATAACCCGAGTCTTAGTATTTACTCGAATCAAATTCCTCCCGACCTTTCAGAGTCTAATGATACTACCTCTGAGCTTTCTACTTTCAAAGAAATAACAGAACTTGAAATCTCAAGACAAATTGACAACCTTAAAGAGAAGTCTGCAAATGGCCCAGATAACATAAGCAATACCACCATCAAATCAATTAAAAAACATATTATCATTTCATTACATCACATTTTCAATAACTGCATCAAACACAGCATTTACCCCAATAATTTTAAACTCGCTCACATTATTCCAATACATAAATCCGGATCCCAATGTAAAACAGACAACTACAGACCAATAACTTTAACTTCACAATTATCCAAGATCTTTGAAAAGTGTTTAAAACGACAAATTATGAACTTTTTAGAATCCAAGGCAATCCTCTCAGCTAATCAATATGGTTTTAGAACTAACCTGTGCACCGACGACGCTGTATTTAGTTTAACCAAAAACATATATTCCAATCTAGACTCTAACACTAAATCTCTAACCATCTTCTTGGACCTAAAGAAAGCGTTCGACACAGTCAACCATAGAATTCTATTAAAGAAAATCTTTAACATTGGAATTAAAAACAAAAGTCTCATGTTATTAAAAAGCTATATATTAAATCGCCAACAACGCACAAAAATAGGATCAAGCTTAAGCACTTATGGTCTAGCAAAACATGGTATTCCTCAAGGAACTGTCTTAGGACCACTTCTCTTTCTAATCTACATCAATGACCTTTGCAATATTGTAATACCAGGTAAAATTCTCTCTTTTGCCGATGACACTGCAATCACAGTACAAGGTAAAACTTGGGAAGATACAATCAGTAAAGCCAACAAATGCATTGCAATAGTCAAAGATTGGCTAGATAGAAATCTTCTTAGCCTAAATTATGATAAAACTATTTTTATTCCCTTTTATAATTCCCAAAAGTCATCCCCTAAAAATAATCTTAACTTGAAGTTCCATAATGTTAATTGTAACTTTGCGACATGCACAAACTGCGAAGATGTAAAATTAGGAAAATATATCAAGTACTTAGGTGTAACTATAGACAGCCAACTCAAATGGACTTACCATGTAGAAAAAACTGTAAATAAACTGAGATACTTAAATTATATATTCAAACGTATGAGCAATATCGTCAATACAAGAACCATGAAACTTGTTTATGATGCATTGGTGCTTTCGTCCATTCCCTATGGAATAATCGCCTGGGGAGGAACATACAATAACCATATAAAACCATTGGAAATTGCTCAGAAGTCCATCATTAAGGTAATGTACCAGAAGTCCAAGATGTATCCTACCAATCAGCTATTTCAAGAAACTGAAATACTAGAACTAAGGCGGATCTACTGTATCCAATGTCTCAAATATATTTTTACACGTCCAAACAATTTCAATAAAAACACATATCGTTCTAGCCAGAGATATAACACGTGCGTGTACACAGTGCCTCACTGCAAAACCAGACTGGCCCAAAGACACATTACCTACATTGCCCCAAAACTATTCAATTCCATACCCCACTCCATCAGCAAGGATCAAAATCTGAACGTACTTAAAAAAAATGTCAAAATCTGGGTAAAAAATAATTTGGAACTGAATAAGTTTTTTCTGTAATTCAATCAGCTTCTAAAATGTGGAGTCTTTCTGAATATTTAGAATAAAAACAGGAAATATATATATATATATACTCGTATGTACATGTGTATTTAAGTATGGGTGTAAATGTGTGTTTATCTTAGATATATTTTTAAATTTTTATACTCGTATGAAGTCAATCATGTTGATCACTGTAGACACTATGCATATATATTTTAATTTGTGTGTTTATCTTACATATATTTTTAAATTTTTAAACTCCTACGAAGTCATTCATGTTGATCACTGTAGACTCTATGCTTATATATATATATTTTTTATTTTTTTATAATTTTATTTTAACTACCACTGTTATCCACATAATATAATACCCACACACAGGCTTCGCCTTTGTGGGATTTTTTTTTGTTACTTACATTTTTTGTTATTATGTATTTACCCATATGTAAATGTACCAAAAAAACTTTGCTAATAAAAAAAAAAAAAAAAAAAAAAAAAAAAATACAGTCTCCTTCAACTGAAGCAATCTTCTGAACAGGCTTTCCATTGAAATGCTGGTAAATTGGAAGGCAAGAGAAGCAGAGGTTACCAATGCATTTGAGTGACCAAGTATCACAGATAACTGTGTAATAATGTAACTCTAAGTGACCAGCTCAGATACGGGGACTCCATCGAAGTCAAAGTTAAGTTAGCCTCCCAGAAGCTGGGTGTAATGTACAGGGCCCGCAGATAGTACACAACTTTTGACCCTGTACAAATCGCATGTTTGCCCCACGGTTGAATTTGGCAGCCACCTCTCAATGGAATCCCAAAATACCTGAAAAAAGTCTTCGATTCTGTGCAGAAATTGGCAGTCTGTTTGATAGTTTGTCCTATCTTAACAAACGGATTGCAATCTTTAGAGCACTAGCATCAGGTGGGATTACTGTCATTGTTCCACTGTATTTTTTTTTTAGATCTTCTCCACCCAAAAGGCCTGGAGGAAAACAATTTCCCTCAGGGCCTGTGTTGTATTTGGGGTTGCTGTGTGTTGGGACTTTTTAAGGAAAGGAAGGCGAGGAAGTTCAGGGAAGGATAAAGGTACGAGGAATAGGAAGGAATCTACGGGTCAGGAGTGACGAACGTATGAATCCATACCTCCCACTGCGATGCAAGACGATGGGTTGAGAGAGACCAGCTGGAGAGTTCAAAGGGTCTCCCCAAATCACCTCTCCAAATCTGGCCCACCCCGCACCTTGTGAGCAGGCGCATCCGATACAAACCTCACCCCATGAACCTGGGCACACCTGCTCAATCACCAAATATTGGTAGGTTTATGGGGAAGTTTATATAAAATGAATATCTGCATAGCATTGCTAGTAAAATTTTATCTTGGTTTTGTCGTCAATATTAACCCGTTGGCCACAAACCCCGGCAGCCTGCCGGGTGTGCAACTTAGGCACTTAAAACCACAAACCCCGGCACGCTGACGGGCTAGAGTAGGTCCGCCAAAAAACAGAAAACAAGCTCAACAATGACATTTTTGAATAAAATTTTAATTGCCGAACATTCTGTAGGTAATTAATAATTCATTTCGTAGAATTGGCATGAAATGTTTCTTAGTTTTTTCCCTGATGTTTGTGTCCAAGTTTTGTATGCTGCCAGCCTACATTTAATTTCTTCAAAATTGCAAGTGGTTCTAGACTTTTGGTAGTGACCCTAAACGTCCCTGATTGCTCTGAGGACTATCATACCTAATTATTTTATTAGTTATTAGTATACATGTAATTAAAAAACAAAAATGATTATTGTTCGATTTATGAATATTATGCATAGACATCCAAATGGATAGACAAGCAGTTACAGGTGAGGGGTCAAACCAAACTATGGAGGGCGAAGAGGGGAAAGATGACTGTGATTCGTTATACAATCAATCTGACAGTAAATAGGCATCTCGCATTACAATATCACCATTTAGTTCTTAAAAGCAAAATCTGCTTTGAATGAATAGACCTTTTTACATGGGAGCGCGAATTGCTTGCCACGATAATAACATATTTGCTAAGGCCAAATGCTCGCCCCAATACACATAGCAATATTTTGTTGCCGTGTTTAGTTAAAACACTATTACAAATGTTTCATAATTTACTTACCCCTGTAACCAGCGACGAGCACACTGGAGAACCGCCCACATTCGCTATGTGCACATTGATATGTAGATATATTGTATAGCATACGCTACCGTTTTGGCGTTGTATTTCGTTAAATGTATGGATGTTACCTTCTAGCTGTTCACGGCAAGAATGATGACGTCACACATTTTAGATTCAAGCGAGGCTCTATTTCCTCCCCATGGAGCGAGCCGGTTCCAAGGAGGAGCTCCAGCTGGCGCCATGTGGAGGGGGAAATAATACGTTTTTATCACTTAGGGCAGGTCCATGTATATTCATATGTCCGTGATATTATGTTTTTTTGTAACTTTTTGAATAAAAATGTGGAAAAAAACTTACAAAAAAAGAGAAGGTTATATTATTTGTATTCTTATTTACACATCCTACTAATATTATAAAGGTGAAAGTTTGTATGGATGTATGTTTGTTACTCTTTCACGCAAAAACTGCTGAATAGATTTAAAAAATTCTTTCACTAACAGAAAGCTACAAGCTATAGGCTATATATATTGGTAAGCTCTGGCGCTATGAATAATCTCTGGCGTTATGAAATTATTTATCATACGTTTTCTGTCGCTAACAAAATCAATTTATTGCAAACGCCAATTGTCGCCTTGGAAACAATGTTTTTTTTTAAATTAATTAGGTTACTATATGGACATCCCTTTGATGTTAAAATTCAAATATGTATGAAATACTAATTCCTACTTTACTGAATGGATTTAAATGAAACTTTACGAAATTTGTATGAAAAAAATGCAATAGGTGGCGCGATTAGTAAGATATCTATAATTCTTTAATCGATTAAAATTATTAGGGAAGTAGTTACTTCAAATAAATTGGCTAATTTAAATATTTTCTAAAATAGAAAATTTATTTTTGTTTTGCAAAACGTCATTCTCAAATTTTGACATTTTCTATCACACAACAATTATTGGTTTAATTGGATAGACAGGTTATCGCATTTTTTAAATATAAAACTGCCGTACTGGATTTTTTGGTAGAATATAAAAAGAAGAATACTCTAAAAATTCTAACTCTAAGAATATTCGAAGAACTATCTCTAAAAATGAATCACCGAAATGTATGTATGCATAAACCCGAACGACTGAACCAAATTGGATAATTCTTTTTTTTTTTTTTGTATAAAACTACCGTTGAGTTCTGGCATTTTGAAATTTGTATAAGAAATTATAATAGGTGGCATGCGAGCAGTTTGAAAACGGAATGTATCGGGAATGAATGTGTGGAATGTGAGAGGTGAGTGGGGGAGGGAGTGTTGGGAGGGTGTCGGTGGAGGGGGGAAGGGGAGGAGGATGGGGGGAGGGGGTTAGGGAAGGAAGGGGAAAGGGGAAGGATGGAGGAGGGTGTGGGGAGGGATAGGGGGTGGGGAGAAGGAGGTTGATGTGGGGAGTGGTGTGGGAAAGGGAATGTGGAGGGGTAGGGGGTGAGGGGAGAGGTGGGTGGAGGGAGAGGGGGAGGGAGTTGATGGGGGAGTGGAGTGGAGAGAGGGAAGGTGGAGGAGGCGGAGTGGGTTGGAAGAGGGGGGAGGGAAGGCAGGAAAGGGGTGGAGGAAGGTGGGGAGGATGTGGAGTGGGGAGGGTGTGGGGTGGGTGGAGGAGGGGGGAGGGAGAGGGGGGTTGATGGCTAAGTGGTGTGGGGAGAGGGAAGGTGGAGGGGGGAGGAGTGGGGGAAGGGGTGGGTGGAGGGGGAGGGGGGGGAGTGGAGTGGGGAGAGGGAAGGTGGAGGAGGCTGAGTGAAAATCCCCTAATACCATGCGAGCGAAGCCGCGGGAAAAACCTAGTATTTCAATATTTAAAAAAAAATTATTTTAATGTTTTTCTTTGCCTTAATTGAATATTTAAATAAATTAATTTATTTGAATATATGGTTTAAAAGTTACAATAGATTTAGTACACCAATGCAGGTTTTCAATTTTTGGTACAAAATTAATTCAGTGGCGAAGGCCAATTTTTTTGCTGATTAATTCTGTGGCCAATGGGTTAAGGATTTCAAATGGGAAAAAAATAATTAAAAATACTCATATGAAAATGTATTTATGTACTTATAAAATAAACATGAGAAATCTAACACTATATAATATTATTAGTGTCTAATTATAATTATAATATTTACATGAAATTTTACTCCTGTGCTTACAATTCGCTTTTATTAAGGGAATTAATTAGTGGGCATTACACCACCTTCGAGTAAACTCATGACTTTAATCTTAGGATTAGCATTACTCAGTGGTGGGGAAAACAAATATACACATATGCTACTCGATGAGTAGAGCTAATCAGCAGTTTACTCAGAGGCAGTGAAATACTCCTTAGTACATCATTTTATCGTCCGTTCCTCATTGGCCGCATTTCTAAACTTATGTATGCAGTTGGAGGCGTTGCTACTGTAGATGTAGATACAAAGTATCTATGGACTTAACTGCTTGTGGCTACCTACAGAGATAAGTTTATCAAACGGAAATTATATTTAATTCCAGTAGAATGCAAGTGATCTAAAATTAAGCCGTTACGCAGAAAAATGAGTCAACGAAATAATGTTTTTAATTGTTAGCGACCTGATCCTGAATTTTACACAATGTGTAAATACAAAATAACATTTTCACAATGTTATTAAACATCGGTGGTGACTTTGCAAGCAAAAGTGTTGCAGGAAACAAAATGTTACATTATTTGAAAGAAATAATCATTTGGGAGGCGGGAATGGGTACTACCGCCCCGGGAACCTTTATTGGATAACCAACACCTCTGCCATAGATCACCCCAAGTGGTTTGCTACGTTTGGTGATTTAGCAGGGGTGCCCGGATTCATGGGGTGAGATTTGTCTATGTAGTCTATATGGAGGTGGATGACCAGGACACACTGAACCCCAGATTCCTACCCACCCCTTAAACTATTTTCCTTCCCAGAACTCTCCTCTCCCTCCTTTCCTTAAAAAAAAACCCTCCACACAGCATCCCCAAAGATGACATAGGCTCTGAGGGAAATTATTTTCCTCAGGGCCTCCTTTGTGGAGCTCATGTAAAAAAAATAAAATTTTGAATCATAAAATAAAGTTTATTTTTATTTTTACCTTAATGAGTAAAATCTCAAATTGTAATATTTAATTAAATGAAGACAATATTAGCGAAACTGGAGACAGAAAAAAATCTGGAGACAGAAAAATCATCAAGATATTGTTACCCAGAGGTGCAAATATCTTTTTCGGTTTCTAGATTTTCGCTAACATTGTCTTCATTTAATTCATAAAATAAAAGTTTTGCAGAATGGCATGTAATCTAAAACGATTTAATCAACCATAGGCGCTGGTGTAGTTGGAAGCCAAGTCAGCCATTATTCTCATGCAATGGTGAAAGTTCAATTACAAATAATAGTAGAGATGTGCCTCAATGTTGTATCGTGTCTTTAAGCTCCCCGAGAATGTTAGGACATGGGTTTCCAAGTGATGAATAGTTAAGAAAACAATGAATAAGGAACTCCAGTGAAAAATATTATGGCTTTAAAAAAATATATTTTTGAATGTAGCTATTACTTTGTGGTTATCCATTATAATAAAATGAAACAATGCAACTTTGTATAAACCACTTATAAAATGTGCAAATCCGACCGGTTTCGGAACAAACGTTCCTTCGTCAGGGAAAGCTTATACTATAAGCTTTCCCTGACGAAGGAACGTTTGTTCCGAAACCGGTCGGATTTGCACATTTTATAAGTGGTTTATACAAAGTTGCATTGTTTCATTTTATTAAAAAAATATGTTCATATAGAACAATAAACGCTGATTCTGAATATATACATTTTATTTGATAATATTAAACGCAGAGTTTTTAAAAAATTATTAAAAAGTTCATTTTTAATCGGGTCGTAAAAATACGCTGTCAAGTTGGCATTATTGAAATTTTAGTGGTGACGTCACTGTTCGACGTGTCGTGACGTCACCGTAAAGTCATTGTACGGGAATATAT
This sequence comes from Limnephilus rhombicus, assembly GCA_929108145.2. Classification (NCBI taxonomy): domain Eukaryota; kingdom Metazoa; phylum Arthropoda; class Insecta; order Trichoptera; family Limnephilidae; genus Limnephilus; species Limnephilus rhombicus. The sequence goes on along the minus strand of OV815298.1, from coordinate 17,413,397 downwards.
GATAACACAAGCCATCGTATTAATTCATTAGTTTATTTAAATACTGTTTATAGAGATTTAGTTGTGTTTATTGAACCATTATTTAGACCTAAAATAATGTTTCAAAAATAAAGGTTCCCCTTATTAGTTTATCTCTATTATTGAAAATATTCAAAAACTACTGTACAAAAAAAATAGTAATGCTATTTCTAGAAAGAATACTTCGAACAACGGAATTCAAGATGGCGGCAGTTGATCAGCTGATTTCTCGATCCTATAGAATTTTTCAGGAGTGATGACGTCACACGATTCACCATACATACATACGGTGGTTTTCGGGGGGTCTTGAAAAATTAAAACTTTGACTATTATTTTAACTATTAAAACTAACTCTAAAAATAAAAATGCAGTTATTTAAGTTAGATAATCATTAAAAAAAATAAAAAAATTGGACTGAAATTCTCTATTGTGCCAACCCATCAGGCTAATTTGTTCGCTTTTCGGAACAACTCATATAGGTCTCATAGAAATCGTTGTCTCCCGAACTATCACAGTAAGAAATATGATATAAACGGCGTTAGAAAGAGAAGACACAACGCTTTACATTCAAATATAAAAGTTAACCACAAAATAAGTAAAATGTAGACCTTTATGAAACCAAACTACACCAGCGCCATCTGCTTTGAGCTTTTTAGATTATTTGCCATTACAAAAATACAAATATATACAAATAAATTAATACCACAGTTTAGTTTAAAAAGGAAAAATTATTTTATAATTAAGTTAGGGACTATGTACATACATTCTCTTTTTTGAAGATTAATTTAACAACCCTACACATTCACAATCAAATTGTTGTACGGTAGAATTTGGATATAACGACTTCATTTTTAGCGACGACAATGTAAACTCAAGTTAGGTACTAGGAAAACCTATCCATTTAGTTCGACTCCGTTTTATTATATCATCTCCGATAATTCATCCGGTTAGAACGCGCAGTGTTTTGTTTACAAAACCTACGCACCAATACGCCTACTCCCCGCACGCGTAAATCACAGTCAGTGTTTATCATCTGTTGTGACCAGGTTAAAAGCTAAAGTCTTTTTCAACTGAAGAAAAAAGTGCTATATTACATCATTTAGAAGCCGGTGAATCAAATGTAACCCTCGCAAAGGAGTTCGGCGTGTCTCATCGTGTAAAAACAAGCTTAAATTATCCAGCCATTTTGTGCATCGTCCGGTTAGTACGACAAAGTATCGCCGGCCCCTAGAGGGTCATTATATCTGGATTCTACTGTATATTGTTCCAAATGACCAAATTCTAAGATCTAAAGATCACAGAAATGGGTTGTTCTTCTTTTTAACCTACATAACTTTTATCACTCTGACACATTTCCACCCAAAGTGAGGAATTTGTTTTCACTATACATAAATGAATTCTCTCTGGATCTCAGAGGGGAAATTGTAGCAAGGGGGGAAGGAGGCCTAAAATGCCTATCGGGGGTGACAAACACGAGCTGCGTGTATACCTATTTCGAATGACAACCCAAAGAGTGACAAAATTAATGTACAACATAAAAGTTGCAGGAGACAAGTTTTTGAGATTTTTAAAAATATTTTATTAAACATCATAAAAAATAATAATCCCTGTTACTTGATAGGTTATACCTTTTGGAGTTTAAAAATAGTTTTATATTTTATTTCGTCATATCATTTTTTTGTAACATTGTTAGAATATACGCAAGTCGAGGTATGAAATACACTTCTATTACGAGGAGTTACAACTCTGCCACATAATTTTTACTACAAAAATATAAACACATATTTTTTTAAAACGCACACAATCGTTACGTCTTTAGTGTATAGATTTAAAAGTAATTATAAAATAATAATATTGGTTATTCTGTTCAATTTTTCTCCACTAACTGATGTAAACAACTTTATGTAGGTTAAAAAGAAGAACAACCCAAATACGTTTTTTTATCGATATTTATGTTTTAATTTACATTTGCTAAATACCTTATAATATGCTATAATTGAAGTAAAATGTTCAAAAACGGTATTTAGCAAAAATAATACATAAAAAAAGGTAGAATATATCGATCGTCCAGTTGGCTAGTCAGACATCTCAAAAAATACAAAGTTTTGAGATAACGAGGAAAGCAATATTAGCCATAAATCAAATTTTATTTACAAATGTCTGTGATTTAATTAATAAATATGCTATAAAATAACACCGGGAGGTATAACGGTCCGGTACACTAGTGCGACATTTTGAAATATTCTACTAGGGACCCAGAAATATTAAATTTATGTTTGTCATTTCAAATTTTTCTAAATTATAATAATTGATTTGGTGGTGTTTATGAGTAATCTAGTATTGTACCAGATAGAGGAAAAACTTTTACATATAACTACATACATATTCAACTCAAATCATTTTTCCGAGATATCTGACTAGTCAACTTTATGATCGATATAGAAAAAAGGATTAACGTGAGTGTAGCAGTGCTATTTTGTAAAATTCCATACAAGAATTTGATTGTAATATGAAGGATTATTAATATTTTTCTAGTAGCTTAAAAATATTAATTTCATAAAAAATAAATTAAAATAATTGCGAAGCAAATAAAAAGTTGTGTTTCAAATTCATTTCTAAGATAAAAAATAAAATATTCAGTTCGATGCATCTTTGAACATCACAAACTTAAAATAACAGCAGCATTTTTTCCTACAATTGTTTCCCACCAATCACTCAGTGAGCGCGAGTAAAGGAGCTTTGAAATTTCCGTAGTGCACTTGTAAGAACAGCTTCAAAGCAACTTTTGCAAGATTCTCCAATAATCACATATCGCATATCCCGTAGAAAAGCGACGCAAGTCAAAAAAGTTAATTTTACAAGGAGGGTGAAAACAAATAAATAAATGATGAACAATTTCAGAATCCAAAGGTCGTTGGATCGATTCCCGGCGAGTGCAAATAAATTCTATTTGATTAATTTGTGTTATTTTACAATTAATTAACCTCCGTTGCAAGGAGAGGTGTTAAAAGTTTAAAGTGTCTATGGCATCATAGTTCCTAAACGAATGCACCGATTATGATGCGTTTTTTTGTTTGTTTGAAAGCTGACGTGATCGAGTTGGTTCTTAGCTACAATTCATGAAAATCTGTTCAGGCGTTTCAAGGTCATCAGCTCTTTTTTGTGTGGGGAGTTTTACTTTTTAATTTAAAAAAAAATATGTAGTATATTTGTGGCACATTCTAGAGTGGAAGATACCCTCAGTATGGCACTGGTGTAAGACCACCATTCAGAATTTAAATGTTGCTTGAAATGGCTTTAGCCGTGTTTGGTGACCAGATCTGAATAGCCAGGTACTTCTCCCCCATCTCCTTCCCCTTCCCACTACCTTCAGTCTCACAACATAGCTCAATTGGTGATGCCATAGTCTCACTGGCTCCAGACGGGAGCAGCTGGGACCCTTGTGAGGTATTCACATAAAATGCAAAATATTTTTTTTTGACTTAAAGACACTTTTCTATGGGATGTGCGTTATGTACTTTAAAAAAAAATTTTACACACAAATATACAGGGTGTCCGGGGTAAAGTGCATTAACTTCGGGAGGTGATTCTAGATATTATAAGTAAAAAAGATAAATAACTTTTTTCGAATTTCCAACTTTTAGGGGTACTTTTGTGGTAAAAAGATAAAATTAGACCGGCGTGTGCGGTCAGCTTTATTATTTTCCGCTGTTACGATACGGGTCAATCACAATTATGTTATGGTGCCACAATCGTGCGCGGTAGTCTCTCAGCAAGTAAGATCGCACCTCACACTAAGGATTTTTAGTAGGTACGTCTTTTTGTATGGGAAAAAAAAGTTGTTAATCTTTTTTACTCCTACCATCTTGTAGAATCACCTCCCGAAGTGAATGCACTTTACCCTCGGACACCCTGTATATAAATTTTTTTTTGTAAAATTGCAGTTACACATCGACATACATATATTATCTAAGCAGTCATTTATCTAAACTAAATTTCGTTTTGGCGATAACGCAGAGTTGTTCTGCAGCATGCGGGATAAAGATTGCCTCGATCGTAGCAAACTTCCGATAGGAGAAAAAATAAAAGAAAACTTTTAAAACTTGCAATCATTGCTTAGTAACTTAAAAAAAAAATTGTAAAATCCTAAAAACTGATTTATTCCACTGCAGATTTTCTCTTCATCTTTTTAAACTTTCCGATGCTCTTGCAGCCGTCACGGCACACACAATACGTGACCCCTTCCTGCCCAATCTCGTTCAGGCTGGTCTTGTTCAATATTCTCATGTGCCGCTTGAGGTGTCGGTTCAACTCGGTGATGTTCCTGCAGCGGTGGCAGCAGATGGAGCAAGGGTATAGTCTCACCGTCATGTGGGTCATTTCGTGCTGCTTCAGATACTTGGGCAGCTTGCACGTGAAGGAGCAGAGCTGACACGCGTACGGTTTCTCGTCCGTGTGCGTGTACATGTGCTTGCGCAGGTTGCTGCTGTCCGGTGTGCAGTACTCGCACTTGTCGCAGTGGATGATTTTGAGATTAGGTTCGTCGAGGTATTTGAGACGGCGGGTGTACTGCCTGCGCTTGCGCTCCATGTCGTCTGAGACCTGAATGATGTAGAAGTCTTCGTCTTCTTCTCCTTCCTCCTCAGTGTCCATGTTGTAGAGGAGGGACTGGGGATCTACATCTTCGTAGTCCATGGTCTCCAACTGAAAGCAGAGTAATTCAGAGTAAATCAGCAAGCAGAGGAAGACCGCTGATGTGTTGGGAGACCAAATACCACAGAATTTCACCTTTGCAGGGCTTTTTGTTGTTTGATGAATTTTAAAGGTTTCCGTTTTATAAAATACCAACAATTTTCAACAAATCAGACAGCAAAATGACGTTGACATTTTTTGCTCCAAATTTGCTCAGGAATCACCGGTTAAAAATCTTCAGGTACATGCGGTTACGTATGTTCTTAATATTGCAGAATGATAAAAATCGACAACATTTATTGGTTTGACCTTGGAGATATAAAATGTTCAACTGCAGCTGTTTATTTTTTGCACCCTATGATTATTTTATTAAAAAATTACCCTTTTTGAAAATACAAATAGGTTTGCGACTCCATTGACTGCAAATAATTTATTTTTATTTTATTTTATTTATTTTAGAGAAAGTTGACAGCAAATCAGAGATTACAAAATAATACAATAATAAGATGTTAATTATGCCAATTATAAACTTTCTACTGATGATAGTTAATAAAGTGTGACATTGTAAGGGTATTTTCTTAGTTATTTATTTTTTAGTTACAAAATATAAAAAGGGAACATAGGAATAGGATTAAGAGGCAAAGGACGGGAATATATATAGGGATTGAACTTTCTAGTTTGAGTCATGTTGCTTGGTGAGTTTTCATTTTATATCACGTAAAGTTGAGTTAAAAATGTTAATGTGGTAATAATTTAAGTTAAATGAGTGTTTGGATCTGTAGATAAAGGAGTTCTGTTTGGAGTTGGTCTTGCAAAGAGGGAGATTAAAGATAAGCGACTGCCTGCTGTTGCGATTTGGAACATAGAATGATAGGCGTTGAAGAAGATCAGGACAATCGATTAAGTTATTTGTAATTTTAAATAACATTACTGAATCTGCTATATTTCTTTGACAAGTTAAAGTTTGTATTTTGAAGAACTTTGCAGAGTCTTCATTACTAATATGAGATCGAAAAGAGCGGAAATTGAGGTACCTTAAAAATCTATTTTGAACGCTTTCAATTATATAATATATATATATATATTTTTTTTTCAATGTCAAGCTGTAGGTACCCTATCCCCTGCAGCCTGTGTACACTAGCGATGTGTAGGTTCAGCTGGAGTGGGCTCTTAAAGTCGGGTTCTTCGCGCGAAGCAGCTCCTACTTTTTTTTTTTTTTTTTTTAAATTTTCTTTATTCATTTTGTTTATTACAGGATTTTTTTTTTACATGGTATTTCGACTACCAAGCTAGGCAAATGCCCGTATTATGGTAGTCGAGATTCATAAGATATTAAGTATATAATATTAATAATCATCCATATATATGTAGATGAAAGTACAAACATATAGCATATAGCATATCTATTATACTAGTATTAGGTACATGATCACATACAGGAAAGGTGTTAAACTAGGTGAATCTTGTATAAATAAAAATAAAATAGAATAACAAATAAAAATAAAAGTAACAAAATAATAATATTTTAAGGATAATAGAAATACAAAATAAGAATAAATATGTAAATCATCTATACAGATGAACAATGATAGTCTTTGACCCCAAAAAACAAAAGCAACTCCTACCCCCTTTTCAAATTGACTTCTCCCAAAGAACCCGGTACAGTACTTGTAGCCAGAACTCGGCGGGCCGAGCCAGTCGGGTGGCGCGGTGGCAGTTCGCACTCGTCAAACCCTTGCGTCACGGTCCGAGCCACATGTGGGAGTCGGGAGTAGGTGGCGCGTTCGAGTTCTTTTGCGTGCGGGCTCCGGCTCCGAGGTCCGGCTAGGATGGAACCCGAGCGTTTTGATTCGAGCCATTCGGGAGCAGGCGAAGTAGGTCGGGCGTTCGAGTGAGCTCCGGCTATGGTGGAACCCGAGCGTCTCGGTTCGAGCCATTTGCGAGTCGGAAGCAGGTTGCGGGTTCGAATTCTTTTGCGCGTTTGGGCCATTCGCGAGTCGGGAGTGGCTCCCGGGACCTGCTCCAAGAACTCAAGTACTTTTAAATGGAAGCACGTCTCGGAGGCCTCCGGAAAATGCAAAACTTACCCATCTCTAGTGTACACTGAAAATGGATATATTGGTTCTACGGCTAAAAAGGTTGATCATCATAGATCGTAAAGATATTCTAAAAGAACTTTTCAATCACACCAAAACGATGGCAGCCAAAAATAACTGGGAATAAGAAATTGACGATAATTTTAGTAACTCAGAAATGAAAGTATAAAATTGGTAAAAATGACGGTGTAATTAGAAGGTAATAGGTCAGTTGGTAGAGTGCCAGTCCCGGTAAAACTAGAAGATCTGATTTTGAATCTCAGTTTTTTTTTTTTTACGTGAGCTCCACACAGGAGGCCGTGGGGAAAATAATTTGCCTCAGGGCCTATGTCATCTTTGGGGATGCCGTGTGGAGGGTTTTTTTTTAGGAAAGGAAGGAGATGAGAGTTCTGGGAAGAAAAAGGGTTTAAGGGTTGGGTAGGAATTTGGGGTTCAGTGTCCTGGTCATCCGCCTCCAAGACCTAGACAAACCTCACCCCCATGAACCCGGGCACCCCTGCTAAATCACCAAACGTAGCGAACCACTTGGGGTGACCTATGGCAGAGGTGTTGGTTATCCAATAAAGGTTCCCGGGGCGGCGGCGTTGCAACCATTATCTTTTAATTTTCGGTGTCTGTCTATTTCACATTACTGAGAATAAGGAACTCCAGTGAAAAATATTATGGCTTTAAAAAAAATATGTTCGTATAGACATAAACGCTGATTCTGAATATATAAGTTTTATTTAATAATATTAAACGCAGAGCTTTTAAAAAATTATTAAAAAGTCCATCTTTAATCGGTTCATAAAAACACGCTGTCAAGTTGGCATTATTGAAATTTTAGTGGTACCGTCATTGTATGGGACCGTATGGTTACCGTACGGTATACGTTACCGTAAAGTCATTGTATGGAAATGAATGATACGACACAAGCCATCGTATTAATTTATTCATTTATTTACATACTGTTTATAGAGATTTAGTTGTTGTGTTTATTGAAACATTATTTAGGCCTAAATAATGTTTCAAAAATAAAGGTATCTCTTATTAGTTTATCTCTATTATTGAAAATATTCAAAAACTACTGCACAAAAAAATGGTAACGCTACTTCTAGGGAGAATGCTTCGAACAACGGAATTCAAAATGGCGACAGTTGATCAGCTGATTGCCCAATCCTATAGTAATTTTTCAGGAGTGATGACGTCACACGATTCACCATACATATGGTGGTTTTTGGGGGATCTTGAAAAATTAAAACTTTCACAATTATTATAACTATTAAAACTAATTCTAAAGAAATGCAGTTATTAAAAAAAGTCATTAAAAAAAATTGGACTGGAGTCTCCATTGTGGATTTTATCTTCATCAATGATGAAATATCACAAAGAGGTTTATAATCTTCAAGAAGTTGATATCCTTAGGAGGAAACAAAGGACGAAAGGGGCAACTGCGCCCCAGGCTGATGCAATACCTAAATATCATCAAAATCAAGGTGTTGTATTCCCATTTTTCTCCTACAAAACGGACTGATTTAAATTTTTTTTTACCAACTGTACAAGAAGAAAATATTAAATGCCTGTATGTTTTGCTTTTTTTAAAAATACATTGTTTAGTTTGTATACTGAACGTCTGTCGAAGGCATTCAAACCAGGCAATTTTAACGATTTTCAGAGGGTCCTAACTAGAGATGAAACGGATATCCGGTAACTATCTGGTATCCGGCCCATCCGGCCGGATACCGGATAGTAACTCAATATCCGGCCGGATACCGGATATTCAAAAACCACGACAATTTCCTATAATAAAATGCAATACATTAATCTTTGTGAGGTAAATATCAATAAAATGGCTTATAATTATGACGGCTTTTATTTGATATGATTAAATACTGACATTGAAGCACCATAATATACCTCTTATTCTTCTTCTTATCAAGGAGAATATTTTGAATTAATACTCAAAATTAACAAGTGGTTAATTATGGTGAATAAAGACTAAATTTTCAGCGTTCGCAGGCAACAAGTGATTTCGCTTGTTTTGGTAAACCAGGCCAGCTTCAGAAAACAGCCACTATAAACACTGCTGCAAGGAGCTGAAAGGTACACTTTGGCAAACTTTGTCAAATGTGGATATTGTTTTGAGTTAATCGAGCACCACAAGTGTAAGGATCGCGGCTGCGATCAATTCGAATATCCGGCCTCCGGATATCCGGCCATCCGGCCTCGCAGCTCGCCGGATATCAGGTATCCGGCCAAACGACTATCCGTTTCATCTCTAGTCCTAACTCCTACAAGAAGTAACTTATCAAAGAAAGCAAAATGTACCGATGTGCCAGAGATCGATATCTATATTACATTAAAGAATATTTGCACTAGTTTCAAAATCCAGAGAGGGAATTGGGAAATACGTTTGTACGGACAAAACGCCATCCGGTTTACTTTTAAATTTTAATAAAATTGATTATAATTTACCTTAATCTTACTTTCTTCCATATCATCATGCGGCACCAAGATAGTGATCATTCCTTGTACATCGTAATCCTCCAGCAAGAACGGCTTCACATCAAACTCTTCTTTTATCTTGGGCTTCTCTTCCTTCTCCTCTTGTTCCATAACACGCCCATCTTCCTTTTCACCAATTAAATCTAGATCAACCTCTTCCAAATTGTCACCTTCTTTTTCACTCAATCCCAAACCGACTTCATCAAAATTTCCATCTTCATCTTCACTCAAATACGTTTCTTGTTCATTCATTAAACGATGTGCTTCACGTTCGTTTAAATGATGCACTTCTTCATCATTATTTAAATGATGTGTCGATTCTTCTTCATTCAAATGATGCGCTTCTTCATCATCATTTAAATAATGCATTTGTTCTTCTTCATCCTCGTTTAAATGTTGTGTTTCTTCCTCTTCCTTAAAATGATGTGCTTCTTCATTATCGTTTATACGATGTGCTTCTTCATCATCATTTATACGATATGCTCCTTCATCATCGTTTAAATGATGTGCTTCTTCATCATTGTTCAAATGATGTGCTTCTTCACCATTGTTCAAATGATGTACTGCATCATCATTGTTTGAAAGATGCTCTTCTTCATCTTCACTCAAATTATGTTCCTCTTCATCGTCGTTTAAAAGATGCGCTTCTTCATCTTCGTTTAAATTATGTTCTTCTCTATCTTCATTTAAATGGCGTGCTTCTTCATCTTCATTTAAATGACGTGCTTCTTCATCTTCATTTAAATGATGTGCTTCTTCATCTTCATTTAAATTAAGTTCTTCTTCATCTTCAATTGAATTATGTTCTTCCTCATCGTCATTTAAATTATGTTCTTCTTCATCTTCATTTAAATTAAGTTCTTCTTCATCTTCATTTAAATTAAGTTCTTCTTCATCTTCATTTAAATTATGTTCTTCTTCATCTTCATTTAAATTATGTTCTTCTTCATCTTCATTTAAATTATGTTCTTCTTCATCTTCATTTAAATGATGTGCTTCTTCTTCATAATTTAAATAACGTGCTTCATCACCATCGTTCAAATGTTGAGTTTCTTTATCACTGTTTAAATGATGTGCTTCTTCATCATTGTTCAAAAGATGTGTTTCTTCACCATTGTTTAAATGATGCATTTCTTTATCTTCGTTTGATTGACGTGTTTCATCATCTTCATTTAAATGATGTGTTTCTTCATCTTCATTCATATAATGTTCATCTTCGACTTCTTCTTTGATGTTATGTTCAGCGTCTTCATCATTTGAATAATTTTGATCTTCCGTATTCAAGTTCCTTTCATCCTCTAATATGTGATATTCCAGGTTGTCCATGCTGAGATCTTCTTCCATCTCACTGGGTTGGTCTTCCATCATACTTTGATGTTCTTCCATGTCTGGACTGTGAAACAAAAAAAAACACATTATTAGGGTAAATATGCAGTTAGTCCACTTCACGGATAACACGGAACGTTCGTGTTGTCGAAGTTTGATGCCCGGATAATACGGAATGTTCCTTTTTTAACTAATAGACAATCAAATATGACATTTGTCGGAAGTACCAATCTTATAAAATAAATTCTCTAAAATTAACTCGCTTTTCATCATGCTTTTAAAAAACATCCCAGGTTTTGAATGGTTTGTTTGGCTACGCAGGGTTTGTCTAGCGGGTTTGCGTAATTATTTTAATACATTTCTTTCCATGTTCTACTGTTATAAATACTGGTACAAACTTGTCAATGATGCATTCACTTTGTTTTAGGCAAAAATAATTTTTCTATGATTGGCAGCATTGATGAAATGTTAAAATAAAAACGATGAAAAAACATGGCGTTACCGCGCTAGTCAATTAATTTTAACAAAATTAAAATGTTAAATGCATATTTTTTGGTCTCCCCCGACATAAATACTCACTTTTCGTAATAATAAAGCTAAATCTAACTGTTTGGATAAAAAGTTTTCCGTATTAACGAGTAAGCGGTTTAATGCATAAATAATATTATTAGTACCTATTCATTGCTTAACCAATCACACCATTTCTCCAGGGTAAGCAGAGAGGAAGGACTGCCACACAACCCTGTCTTGGCGCATTCCTTGCTCCATTCACAGTCACGCATTGTCTCACACTTTACTTTCAATCGCTCTACTTGTCCAAACCTTCCGAGTATCGCTTTTACAATCTTATTCATTATGCTTACATTAATCCTTAAATTCTTTCCGGATCTTCACACTTTTCACATGGTTTTACAACACACACACACCTCAGTAATCTAATTTCTACTGCATTCAGTCTACTGTCTTCCTTTCTCTGCCAGTTCCACAGTTTATCAGCACACCATTGTGGAATTCTAGTTTTCTTTGATAAGATTTAACATTTACTACATAATTCAATTTAAAGATCTAAAGTAAAAATATAACCTACATTTAATTATCAAGCAACAATTACTATAGGTAAAGAAATTTAATCTTATTTTACACTCACGGTTTACTTGTTCACATTAATTTATAACTTAACAAAAATGCTACGATATTATTGTTTCCATTTTAAATTTGGAACAAACTTTAATGTCAAAACAATTTCATAATTAAGTAGGCACTATGTTATTTCAAGATGCTTAGAACATTGTGGTAGGTACTAACATACTCGGAATAAAAAAAATACTGCGGTAAAATCAAATAATTACAAGATAATATAAACTTACGTGTCTCCAAACATTTTCTTTACTAGATTTTACGATTTATTGAGCTCAAAACTGTCAATTTCAGTTTTAAAATATTGTCGGTTCTTATTGTGGTTCCAGCGAAATGTCAAAAAGCACGGCACGGTGAGAAATCAAACATAATTTTATTTCCAAATGTCGGCATTATTATTAGCACACGGCAAATTCATATTATATTTAAGAATAAATTAATAACTATTTACGAGGAAATATTATGTTTATAAATAATAAAGAAATGAAGTACCTAAGGTTAAATTATTTGTCTGATACAAAATAAAACGCGTATCTAGTACCTACCCGACTTCACAGAGCGAATGGATTTTTTTTGTCATACAAGAATACAAGATGGCGTCAGTGTTGCCAACAGTTAGCTGTGCTAAATTGCTAGACATCTTACAAATGTTGCTAGATTGCCAGTTTTTTTTACCCCAAAAAGTTGCTAGAAGTAGCTAAACGTTACACTAAGTAGATAAGGGAACGTACCCATACTACGTGACCAACTTTTTGCAATTTTTAACCCCCCCCCCAATCTTCTAAATTCTGACAATCGTTTTATTTCCAGGTTTTATTTGGATAAAACAAAACAACACAAGGTAGAATAAGAGTAGTGCGTACTATTTTGGTTGTATTCTGTCTGTCGTAGCTAGCTAGCGCACAGAACAATATTACAGTGCCACAAAGTTATCTGTTCCGGTGGTGGTGTCGCTAGTTGTGAACAAATATGTCATAGAAATATCAAAGATTGTGGCACTGTACTCCAAAAAGGGAGAGCTAGTGCAGCAGGAAACGGGGATTTTCCGGCTAACGCCACTTATACCATAGCGTCTATGACTATAGAGTCGCGTTTGTTTTTTACTTTTAACTATACGACGTAGCGTTTTATGTTCTGTCATGACGAAATCGAAATATCAAACAATGACGAAAAGTTGCTATAAAAAGTAGCTAAAAAGTTTAGCTACAAGTTTCATTAAAATGTAGCTGTCTGACATCAAATAATAGCTAGATCTAGCTATAAAGTTGCTAAGTTGGCATCACTGGATGGCGTAGCGTTGCTGTATTGCTAGGGATTTCTCCCTAGATTTAGGGAGAAATAAAGAATCCCTGCAGAAGAGGGATTAGATTGATAAAATCTAGGGAGATTTTGGAATCCATGAAGATTCAGTAAATTCAAAAACCGTTACTACCAAATTGTGTTATTATTAAGCCAATTTTTACAACCGCGCATAAATATTCAGAAATCCGTTTTTTAGGTTCTAGATATTGCTTGATTTGTATCGATTCACTCACAGTTAGATCTTTCATTTTCATAGATAACATTGGCGCCCTAGGTATGATTTTCTCATATAAAGGCAATATGAAATACTTACAAAAAATATTTTTATTGTCGAAAGCCTAAAATGTGGGGATTTTTAAGAATTTTTTTATCCCTTTTGCTAGGGAGTTAATAATTTTTGGCCTGGCTGCTCGGAAATTGGGAAAACAAGATGGCGTACAAAACCCGATGATTGCCGAAGCAAAATGCTGCGAGCGAAAACATGGAAAAATGTGCATTATGAAGATGAAAAATTCTTGCAATTGTGTTAATGAAGGCTTTTTTATTTAGATTTTAGGTTATAAAGGTATTAATAGTATTATTTGACTCGTACTGTTGGCTTCGTATTGACGAACATCGATTCGGGCCGCCATGTTTTATATGAACGATGTGCAAACTGCACTCTTGAGTGGCCGCGTCACTTTGTTGGCTCGACTCTCTAAATCTAAACTCGTCGATAATTAATATTTACTGACTTAACACCACCAGAATTGCGAGCGAAAACTTAAATGGACACCGTGAAGCGTTAATGGATAACAAATGGTGAGTTATAATAAGATTTTTGCGATATTTCTGCCGAAATACAAGGCGTCTAGGCGGGGCAAATTATCGACTAACTAGAAAATGTCGCGATTTTAGCAAAAGGCACTTACAATCTGCAGCTTTACATAACTAAAACAACACAAATAAGCTAGCCCTTTTGACTGAATCCTTCGCTACATTCCTCTTTCCTTTTATAGATCGGCCATAAGTATACAATAAAATTAATGCTTTTGCCATGTAAATCGCTGCCTTTCCTAGTGTTTTAGTTACGTGGAGATTAAAAGCAAAATGTTGTTTATTTATCATATTTGATGGTGTCTTCGCTTGAGTTTATTTCTTCCCAATTAATTGTGCCTTTCGGTAAATAAAGGACGTTTGTTTTCTGGTGAATGGACTCACCCAAGCGATTTAATCCTGTGACAAGAGTAAAGTGGTTCGCCTACGAACGCCATGAAAGTTTTAGTTGTTCTCTGTCGAAATTAATTGTATTTTTCGCGACCGAACGTTTGTATTTTACCTTTCTTTGACATGTAAACAAATTTGTTATCGAGTTATTATGAAATTCGGGACGTAATCAAAACACGGACCTTCCTGATATTAGATGGCTGGAATTCGTCTATAGGTAGGTATTATGTATAGGTATTTCAGAATTATTCTGTTTTAATTATAATGATGAATGATGTATGACCAAGAATACAAATATTTTGTGTTTTATTTTGGAAAGGTTCAACGCTGTCAAATTAAATAGGCACACCTCCCTGTTTTGAAATTTATAAAAAAAATCAAATACATAGGCAGGTAGTAGGTATTTATTTAAAAATATATTTTTACATGAATACTGCACAAGAATCTTAACTGCTAGAGACAGTGGGGTTATGGCATCTCATGGGGTGTTGTAAGGTTCAAGGGAGTGAAAGGGAGGGTTGGGAAATACCTAGCCATTCATATCTGGTTATTTAACAAGGCTAAAGCCATTTCAGTAATATTTCCACTTCGCCACTGCATTTCAACCTTATTAATTTAAGAAACAATGGTAAACTAGAACTATTTTAGAATCCCTCGACAAGCTCAGCGTGAATACGTCAAAAAAGAAAAAAATGACCAAATTGTCAAAACGCGTGAAATATTTTGAATTTAAGATAAATGGAACTTAAATGCAGTATTTTTCATCTCTCCTGAAATTAAGAAAGTTGTCTTTTATGGAAATTAAATTTAATTGTTGTGTTATTAACCTTTAAATGCCTGTGCGCCGCGTGCAATAAAGGTAGCCTACTGCCCAAGCATTTTTTGTGAAATATTCATACCATAATCACCGGTGTTGGGCGTTGAACGATGCAAATCCGCGGTCCCGTACGGGACCACTGGGTATCTAAAGGTTCCTTTAAACGCTTGTGCGCCGCGTGCCATAAAGGTACTCCGCTGCCCAAGCATTTTTTATGAAATATTCGTACTATAATCACCGGTCCTGTATGGGACCGTTGGGCATTGTCCCATACGGTACCTCTGGGTGTCTGAACTTTAAAGTGAAGCGCTCCTAAGCAATGCAAAATCATGTGCTTTTAGTTTGACGATGACACACGGCGAGTTTACAAGTTACTATCTACTAAGTTTAAAAGCGGGTAAATCCAGTACTGGATTATCCCTAAGGCAGAGTAGGCAACTGCCTAGGGGCCCCGCATCGAAGACGTCAAATGTCAATGCGTTGATTGTTGTGCATTTGTTTTTAATCATATAATGCTGCCCTTCTTACACACTCAATGTCAATAGTCGAAAATGAGACAGATGGTGAACGTATGTCTGCACACCTCCAAAGGAAAAATACAATAATTATAATAAATCTCTGAAATGAAACACATTTTTTTACATAAGCTCCACACAGGAGGCCCTGAGGAAAATAATTTCTCTCAGGACCTATGTCATCTTAGGGGATGCTGTGTGGAGGATCTTTTTAAACAAGGCTTTAAGGACGCTGCAAAAAAAAGTTTAAAATGGTTTCATATAAAATTCTGTATATCCATCAATTTTACCAAGATATTTTTTTGAGATATGAATAATGTTGGTTTTATTTATTTCATACACACTTTATAGTATAACATCCGGAGGCGCCCCGAAAAAAAGTTGAACTCCTTAAACGTGAACTCCTTAACTCGTCACCGGATCATTTGTAACAAAAAAATCGAAAGGCGTTTAAAAGGTAATATGTTTTCCTAGGTAGTCAGAGGGAGTTTTTTTTTTGACAGCATTTTGAAGTGAAAAACGCGATTTTTGCTAAAAAAATTTCAGTGAATTTGTTATTCTAAAATGGTAAAAAAAACTCCCTCTGACTACCTATTGATTTATGTGTACAAATAGTGTACAAAATTTAAAAAGCATCGGTCAAGTCAAGTCAAGTCAATATTTTGAGTTATGATGTTCACGAACTTCAGAAATGTTGATTGCGAGAAAACCGATTTAAAAAATTTTATACTCGTAATATACTTGAATCGAGCATGAGGGCCGATTGCTTGAAACGCTGTCTCATCGTTGGTTTTGCTCCGATTTACTTGAAATTTTGACACAATCTTCAATACACTGACATGTTTTACATTCAGAAAAAAAGTTTTAAAACCTTACCCCCCCCCTCCCGTTAGTCCGCCATTGGTAAAGGGGCGAGTGAGATTGTCATGATGACACACAAAACTATCCACTCGCTCAGAACGTAAGAAACTGAGGCCGTTCCTAGCGCCAGTAACAAGAATAACGACGCCTGCGTGAACTATTCTACAGTCGAAATCAGCTGTTTATCGGAAGCCATGTTGGAAACATAACGAAACTCGCCGTGTGTCATCGAGGCTTAGAAATATTTTGGATGCTTTAATTAAATACTGCGAGTAGAAAATATATTTGCCTTTGAAATAATCAAGTATTTTTTTTATTGGTCTTTTTATAAGCCCAGAAAATAATGAAGTACAGTGAGTGTTAAATAAGAGTAGAAAACATAGGAGGGCGCCACTGTCCTTCAAATGGCAATACTAAAAATATAATCATGGTGTTAATCTAAAGCTGTGTAACCTACATTTTAATTAAAAATTAAAAAGGCATAACAGTGAAAAAATATTTTTTCATTCCACTGATCTCAAATTACAATTGCATATAGGTATAATATCATTATATCTTTACAATTTTATGTTAACATAATGAAGAATAACGATTTTGTAATAAAATATAAAGCACACTTTAAAAATTGCTCACATTTATTAAATACTAGCTTTTTCCCGCGGCTTCGCTCGCATGGTGTAAGGGGGGTTCCCACTCCGCCTCCTCCACCTCTCCCCCACCCCCCCCTCTCACCGCCATCCCTCCCCCCTTCCCCCCTCCCCCATCTCTCCCTCCCTCCCGCTTTCCATATATTCAATCCCAGTACATTCAGTTTTTAAACAGCCCGCGTGCCACCTTTTACAATTTGCATTCAAATTTCCATTTTTCATGTATATTAAATTTGCTACATTACACAGGTACCTATTTAAAATATCAAATTCAAACTATTAGGGGAGTACCTACTTTAAATGAATTTATCAACTTAAAGATTTTCAAAAATAGAATCCTGATTTAACGTTTTGCAAAATGTCATTCGAACTGTCAAATGTGCGATAGTCGTTAGGTTTTCTGAAATTATCCTATTTTCTGCGCAATTTTCTTAATTTTTCTCTCCGTAAGAACCATCCTCGTACTTCAAGGAATATTCTAAAAAAAGAATTAGCGAAATCGGTTCAGCTGCTCTCGAGATTTGCACTTAGCAACACATTTAGCGATTCATTTTTATATATAAGATTAGCTTAAGTACCTACTAGCGTTGTCCAGGCTTTAGATCATGTCTCTAATTTTAGATCTGAATATATTTAACTCATTCAGATCTAAAAGTAGTGTAAAGGTGCGATTCCGTGCCACGCGGCAGTCGGCAGACGGCAACAGCAGACGGCAACAGCAGACGGCGACTGCAGTGCCGCCGACGGCAGACGGCACTACTTAACTCTATGCACTTGTATTGGACCGTTTCCGACACACCACTACAAGTGCCGCGCGGCACTTGCCGTCGATGACTGACGCGTGGCGGCAGACGGCACTCGGGTGCAAACATAGTACTGCCGTCGACTTCAGACACAATGGACGTGTTGACAGACGGAGAAAGCGAGAGTCTTATTAATTTGGTGTCTAAAAATCCGTGCTTATTTGATTGCAAGAATGTTCATTATAAAGATCAAAGGATAAGAGAAAACGTTTGGAAAGAAATCGCTCAAGATCTCAATTTTATTTAAACGACAATAACTTCTGAAAATGTCTTCACTCTCATTTAGATGTCTTTTTATCAAAGTTTCATAAGCGCCTTCTTCCAATCTATTTAAGTACATTGGCAGTATAGGCTTTCTACTTGAATAATAATACAATAATAAATCATCGTCGTCTTCTTCTTCTTGCAATAACACTTGCAGCATTTTATTATTCATAATTTTAAATGGAAGACCCAACCGTCGGCAGTACGCAGCGGACGCAACTGCAGTGCCGTCAATGCCGTCGACTTTGGAACCTGCGCGTTAGTGCCGCCTGCCGTCGGCGGCACTGCAGTCGCCGTCTGCTGTTGCCGTCTGCCGACTGCTGCGTGGCAGGGAATCGCACCTTTACTAACCTCTTTGTACCTTTATGTTAAATTAGATGGAAGCCAATCACTTTGTAGAACATAATTTAATCAAATTATGTCATTTAGTAGTTACCTCAACAACAGTGCTTCCTCGATTTTTTTTTAAGGAACAAAAAAATGAATTTTTAAATGTGTATACGGTGTTCTGCTTTTTTAGTGTGATTGCACTTAAAAAGAATATTTGACAGGTAAATTGGTGTTACCAGCCTACAAATTTTGTAGTTCAATTTTTTATATT
This sequence comes from Limnephilus rhombicus, assembly GCA_929108145.2. Taxonomy (NCBI): domain Eukaryota; kingdom Metazoa; phylum Arthropoda; class Insecta; order Trichoptera; family Limnephilidae; genus Limnephilus; species Limnephilus rhombicus. The sequence continues at coordinate 17,394,628 of OV815298.1, read as the reverse complement.
TTCTACTCTTATTTGACAGACTCTATCTAGCCCAATGTTTCCCAAACATTGTTCTGCCATGGCCTGGTAATTTTCACACAGCCCCTTCGTGACCCACTTAATACTTTTAAACCCAAGCTGGTTCCATTAGGTAAAATAATACACATTTATTAATAGTAAAAATGTTTTATTAATACTACATATTTTGGTTCGCCCATTTAATCACTAAATAGGCGTATTTAGAGCTGTTGCTTAATTGTAACTAAAGAATCCAAGTTCGCGGAAAATGACAAAAGTTTTATCCTAAGGTCTGGTTCCACTTCAAGTCGGTTTCTGTATTTATTTTTAAGGTAAACTAGTGTTGAAAACCCAACTTCAATTTATAAGTTGTGATAAAAGGCATAAAAAAGTTATTGCGCTAATTTAGTGTATTCTTGACGACAAGATAACCAAAAATCTATCAATGGTCTTAGTCTTGTGTCAAATACATCCTTGAGTGATGTGTCAGTTGACAGTTCAATTAACGAGTCGACATCTGAATCTGGCAATTCGTGGCAAATTAGTTTCGGAATCTAACTTGAATGTAAATGGGTTTCTTATGCAAGCTTTGTTGCTGTCGATTGGACGAAAATATTCTTGAAGATTCCTCTCCAGTCCTAATAAATGTTGTTTAATTAGAGTTAAGATGTCTTATGGCAATGCAATCATGTTGTACTCTTTTTGTATTTCACTTAAATGACTAAATGCTTTGAAGTTCCCTGTTTCCAATGGCAAATGGGAAACCCTGATCTAGCCTATAAAAACTGCTTTTAACCCCCCTTTCCACTCCAAGCCTTTTTGGTTTTTATTCCATCAGCTCCACGCCAAAATTGCTTTTTTTAAGTTTTAGTTTTTTTTTGTAAATAAAATTCATCCGTAAAATAACCCCTCCGAATTTTCGCAAATATTCACTTATGATGTCTCAAACGAAATGACATTTTACGAAAACTTTGTGTTATTACCGCTTCACAATTAAAGCTCTATAAATGAAACATTTCTGAACGTAGCCGAATAGTAAAAACTGTTTTAGAAAGGTTACAAAATAAGCTTTCGAATTATTATATTACAAATAAATATTAAAATTTAGAATGCAAACATTAAAAAAATGTAAAAATGACTCACATGTTGTTTTTATGTGAAAACGGTACTAAAATCACAGATTATGTAAACAACAATACTTATTCTATTGTATAAATATATAATAAACACTTTTGTCACCTCATTTTTTTATCATTTCATATAAAAATATTTGGTAAATTTTCGGGATTAGTGTCCATGGCTATTACGAATAATTTTTAGAAAAAAACTTTAGATTCGCCTTAATCACTATAAAAGGAAACTTTTTGCATCACGGCTGGCGGAAAATAATGCATTTTAATTTTCAATGTCGTTAAATAAAATTTCACTTCGCGAACCGTTCTACGACAGCCCGCCCGCTGCCGCCCACCATTTGTCACTGTTATGTTGTTGGTATCCCTGACCTCACAAACGAGAACTAGATACGATTGTAGCCGACTTCGTGGGATACATTAGTACTTACCTAATACGAATGTTTTATTTTTATTTTACGTAACTTATAGCCAATCGTTATTTTATGGTAATAATAAATATATACGAATAGAGGTTTGTTAACATTATAAATCTGTTTTTCATAATTACGCGCCTTATAATGCTTGTGTATGTTACCTTTACTTTAAAAAACAGCCTACGTTTTTGAATGGTTTATTTGGCTACGCAGGGTTTGTGTAGCGGGCTTGTGTATGTTATCTTTACTTTAAAAAACAGCCTACGTTTTTGAATGGTTTGTTTGGCTACGCAAGGTTTGTGTAGCGGGCTTGTGTATGTTATCTTTACTTTAAAAAACAGCCTACGTTTTTGAATGGTTTGTTTGGCTACGCAGGGTTTGTGTAGCGGGCTTGTGTATGTTATCTTTACTTTAAAAAACAGCCTACGTTTTTGAATGGTTTGTTTGGCTACGCAGGGTTTGTGTAGCGGGCTTGTGTATGTTATCTTTACTTTAAAAAACAGCCTACGTTTTTGAATGGTTTGTTTGGCTACGCAGGGTTTGTGTAGCAGGCTTGTGTATGTTATCTTTACTTTAAAAAACAGCCTACGTTTTTGAATGGTTTGTTTGGCTACGCAGGGTTTGTGTAGCGGGCTTGTGTATATTATCTTTATTTTAAAAAACATCCCAGGATTTGAATGGTCTGTCTCCATTCCAGTTTATTAATTCTGTTTTTCATAATTACGCGCCCATCATGTATCCCACGAAGTCGGCTACAATCGTATCTAGTTCTCGTTTGTGTGAGGTCAGGGATACCAACAACATAACAGTGACAAAATGACAGGCGGCAGCGGGCGGGCTGTCGTAGATCGGTTTGCGAAGTGAAATTTTATTTAACGACATTGAAAATTAAAATGCATTATTTTCCGCCAGCCGTGATGCAAAAAGTTTCCTTTTATAGTGATTAAGGCGAAACTAAAGTTTTTTTCTAAAAATTATTCGTAATAGCCATGGACACTAATCCCGAAAAATTACCAAATATTTAATAAAAATTAACAATGTCGAGCTCGGTCGAGCTGCCGGTAGGAAATTTGGCGGCATAAATTAGGTGTCAGACTGCGCGAATGACAGAATATTCTTGTTATGTATTTCTGTGGACAACTTGAATAGGGATGTACAGCTTGATTCACTATCGACCTTTTACTTTTTGTTTTAGGGATGTCACTAAAAGAATAACGGAGTTAGAACGATTTCTATGGAGACACGCGTTGACGTATAAACACACTTTTTGTACTTGACTGCTGTCGTATTTTTAAATATATCTGCTTACGTTGCTGACCGGTTAAAATAACACATCTATACCAAATCAATCACATATCTTCGCAATTTAATTTTAAATGCCTTTATGCTCTCTTCCAATTTTATTTCTTCTAGTAATTCTCCAAATATCTTCAATGCTCCGTACATCAATGACTTTTGACTCTGTGTTTTTTCCTGAGGGGAGTCTTAGTTCATTTACTGGAGACTGTGTCAAGGAATCTTCTTATTCTACCCAACAGCGAAATTTTTTTGGCAGTCTTTTTAATAATTGGTTTTGTATTTTGAGCAAAAGTCAATTTGTAGTCAATTATTACTCCCAAATATTTAATTTCAAATACTTCTTTCAATACTTCACCGTCTATCAATATGTCTTTTTTTGTTTGCGTTACTCGTTTTCCAATGTTCTTTAATTTAGTCTTGTTTACATTTAATTTTAGTTTATTTTTCTTCAGCAATATTGATATATTATGTAGGTTTTCATTTAAATGATTCATTATGAGTTCATAATCTTCTCCTGCTATATATATCAATACGTCGTCTGCAAATAATCTTATTTTCCAATGTTTCAATACTTTTACCATATCATTAATGTACATTATAAAAAGAATAGGTCCGAGAACAGACCCTTGTGGTTTGTGGTACTCCCAATGTAATCTTCATTGGTTCGGAGATTGCCTTACCCATTTTTGTAGTTTGATATGTATTAGTTAAATAATCCTTGAACCATTTCAATGCCTTTACTTTTATTCCATTTTTAGATAGTTTGATTATATCTTTATCTGTCATTTCAAAAGTTTGACAAAAGACTTCAGGCGAAATATCATAAATTTGTAACAAGTGTTTTTTGTTTTTAATAGATTATTGTGATGCAAAGAAATAATAAATGCTATTGATGACGGAATTCCCTTTATTAATTATCTAACGAACGATATCCCCTTATATCAAATTAAACATATCAGGGAAAAATGTAGAAACTGCCCTAGAAAACCTGGAATTATCAGGGAATTTTGAAATCCGTTTTTTGTGGCCACCCTGGATAACCAACACCTCTACCAATGGTCACCCCGAGTGGTTCGCTACGTTTGGTGATTTAGCAGGGGTGCCTGGGTTCATGGGTTTGTCTAGGTCTTAGAAGCGGATGACCAGGACATACTGAACCCCAGATTCCTACCCACCCCTTAAACCCTTTTCCTTCCCAGAACTCTCCTCTCCTTCCTTTTCTTAAAAAAACCCTTCCGCACAGCATCCCCAAAGATGGCATAGACCCTGAGGGAAATTATTTTCCTCAGAGCCTCCTGAGTGGAGCTCATGTAAAAAAAAAAAATCCATAAATAACATCACACGAATTTATGATTTTTTTTTACCCCCCCCCCCCCCCCTCGTGTCCCTGTCACACATTTGGCAATTTTACATGTAAAAATAATAGTTAGTAATATTTTAAGTTTTTCAATAACATTAATATTGTCACGGATACGTTTGCCACAACGGAAGGGGAGTAATGGGATACCACGACGGAGGGGGCGTAATGGGATACCACGACAGAGGGGGCATAATGGGATAGGGAAAATATTTTTGTGGCAGTCTCATGTGTCGCAGTCGCTTTGTGCATGTGACGTCACGAAGCTCATGACCCCTCCTCCCCATATCCCTTGTCACACTTCTCTACTCTCCCCCTCCTTAAGGTGTGACGCAATTTATGGTTGGCCCCTAACACCCGTCTCGACACAGGTATATCCTAGTGAAACAGGTATCGAAAAACCTAATGTAAACATATTTTATATAGATAAATAAAAAAATTAAAAAAACATAGATGCCTGCGCTTTTTTTACCTCTAGCGAGGTGCAGCCCTAAACAAAACTCATCCGTCCAATGACCACAGCACCTACATATTAAAGTATTATGCAATAGAGAACTACAAACCATTTTTTAATTTTTTTTTAATAAATAATGACCTTCCAACATAAATAACTGCATTTTTTTTTTTTTAGAGTTAGTTTTAATAGTAAAATAATTGAACAGTAAACAAATAATTGTCAAAGTTTTAATTTTTCAAGATCCCCCGAAAACCACTGCATGTGTAATAATGAATCGTGTGACGTCATCACTCCTGAAAAGTTATTTTTATTTTCAACAGATGTTGTCATTTTGTATGATAATTGTACGGAAGAAAGATGATACTATTCGATAAGTTAAAACATTATTTAGGTGGAATTATTTATTTATTATATTATTATATTTTTCAATATTATTACGGGAGAGTGGTATAGAAATCGTTTGAAATTATTATTTTTTTAGATTTTAAAATCAATACTATCTCAAACGGAGTATCACCTGCACACTGCAGAAATTGTAGGCAAATAAGATACAGCGCCGACCAGCTGATCGATGACGGCCATTTTGATTTTGAAGTTCGCTGTAGAAGTGAGTCGTTTGCGAACAAGTTGACTCAGTGACCCGGATCTTCATACGGATCCGTAAGATCCGGTTCAAAGCTACGGACACACTTGCTCGTGGTTCGCGGATCTTTGCGAACGAGTGAGCAGGTAGCAATTGCTACTAGGTAGCATGCTCTTTGGCTTCCAATGAGCAAGTGTGTCTGTAGCTTAATTCAGTCGTTCAATTGAGCCGATTCACTGAACCGGATCTTTTTTTTTATTGAACGAGACCTAGTCAAGTGGCTCGTTCAACTGAGCCGCTTTGCCCGTCTCTAGGTAGCGTTATGATTTAGCATATTATACAATTTTTTCATACAGTTTAAAGTTTTTCAATATTTTAAATAATAGAGATACCTTTATTTTTGATACTGAATTATTTAGGCTTAAATATTGTTTCAATAAACACAACAACTAAATCTCTATAAACAGTATGAAATAACGAATAACATGAAATATTGTTAATACTGATGGCTTGTGACATACCTACATAATCAAAGATTTCAATACAATGACTGGTGAGGCATGACGTCAGCACCAACCATTCAATAATACCAACTTTACAGTGTGTTTTGACGAGACGTTTAAAAATGAACTTTTTAAGAACTCTACGTTTAATATTATGAAATAAAATTTATATATTCAGAATCAGCGTTCATTGGTCTGTATGAACATATTTTTTTAAAGCCATAATATTTTTCACTGGAGTTCCTTATTCTAGCATATTCTGTCTTTCAATCGTGACTCAAAATTTTAATGAAAAAAATCCCTCGTATTTTTAAATTGTCTGCAAAAAGAAGTATTACACCATGTCGAGTGTCGAGCGTCGAGTGGGCTAGAGGAACAAGATAAATGTCGAGTGACACTCAACATTGGAGTGCAAAGGGTTAAACTGTAAAATCGCCTACTTACAAAGCCCTTAAATTATTGAAATGTCCAGGAAAAAAATTGGAATTGGGATTCACGCCCCTTTATGGGAGGAGTTTAAAAATACTTGAGAAAAAGCTTTTGGAAAGGTTGGAAAAGGTATTTGAGAATTTTTTTTACAGGTTGATTTCGTAAAGTCCTGTAAAAACATTGACTCCTTTTTTACGCATTGTTTCTTGTAATAATAAGGAAATTTAAAATTGATTTCATGGAACCTAGCGACGCAGAGCCTAACGTCTGTTCTCCGCTCCGTCCGGGGCCGATCTGACAGAAAATGGGTGTGGCGAGTCTTTAGTCGTTAGGTGGACGGCATATGGGGTTCACTTTACAGTATTGTAAAATAACAATGCGAAAATGCATTTTTAATTTTATTTTGTGAAGTTCGGGTGTAAATATCAATTTTTTTTGCGATTATTATAAAAGAAACTGAATTTGCTACATTAACCAGTCAGATGCCATGACATTTAGCGGAAATTCGCGGAACTTCGCAAAAAAACACTAAAAAACCACCACTTTGAATTTTGAATTGAATGTTTTGTTGATAAATTTTGAGCTATTGTATATTTTATTAACTGAAACACGTTCACATCACAATAAACTATCTACGAAAACCACATTACTTGCATTTATTACGTAAATTAATAGGTTTTATGATCGTTTTATTCGCGATACACCCATTAATTGCGACCGTTAAATTCGCGGCAAATTCTGACAGCCGATTGTCATAGAAGATATCGTTTTAAAAATATTCCAGGGTGACTAGGTGAATGAAACTTGTAGCGTCTCCGAGAGTAATGACAGCGCAAGCGATTCTGACACTGTTCTCCATACAAATTGTGTACATAGAAGGGCCAAAATCGTCGACCAAAAGTTTTTGTCGGAAGTATTATTCAAATATTTGAATTATTTTCTCGCGCATGCGCATATGACGCGCGCGCCGGCGCGTCTCCGGCCTCCCAGCGGTTAAACAATAAAACCATATTCGAAAAGGGGTTTATAAGTAGGAGAGTTTGCACTTGAAAGTGATTTTTAATGGACCCAATACTTTATTTTTTCCTAGGCTTACTAAAAGACATAAAATATTTTTAAAGGCCAAGATATGTTCTCCACGCAGTATTTAATTAAAGCATCTATAATACTTCTAAGCGATCAAATTTTCAAAACAAAAACATATGATTTTGTATGACTTTGCATTATTTAGTATGGCTTCGTCTTAAGCGTGCCCTGCAATCCTAAAAGTTTACGAAACAACTATTTATTGGAAAAGTTGAGCTAAAGTTCCATTTTTTTTCAATCAAGGCTCAAAATTTCCTGTGTCAAAACATGTTTTACCGCCATCTTTGATTTTGTTAGTATGAAGTGACGTTTGCCGAAAGGTTCCGCTTTAATCTAAATAGTGACCGGACAACTCTGAAAGAAACCAACTCAGAAGCTCCTCAGAAAGGTCATTGGGAGTGGAGATAAAAAAATGGTTAAATAGGTTAGGGTTACCGGCTATTTTAAAATTATTTTTTTATAGCTTTTAATGACCTTTCTGAGGTGTTTCTGAGTTGGTTTCATTTTGAGTTGGCATGGAACCAATCTAAGTACGCACAAATTATTTAAATAATCCAAACTAAGAACCTGCTTATTTTTCGCATGTTTTTCCATCTCTCCAGAAGGATTCCATGACAGTTGATTCCCTGACAGTTGGCCCCTCAGCTAACATATATATAATACTAGCAGACCTGGCCACACGTTGCTGTGGCTAACAAAACACAACTCCATTACCCAACCTTTATAAAATCCACACCACCCCTTTGCCAGCTGCCCGCTGCCTGCTGCCTGAATTGAATATTTGAATTTCTTGGCTTTTCTCTACTATAATAAGCATGTATTATACATATAAACCTTCCTCTTGAATCACTATCTATCGGTGAAAACTGCATGAAAATCCATTCCGTAGTTTAAAAGATCTATGCGCACATACATTTTAAGTGACTTCATTTTATACTATGTAATAAAATAATAATGATGATACAGTCGGTTTAGTGAAAATACGGTATTACGTACTTACACAAAATATAAATAAGTAACCCCGAAGGGGTGTTGTACCGCCGATTAACAAAAGTATATAACATATTTTCATTCAATTGCATCAAGGATAAAACTACTCGTCTATATACTGGATATGCCAGTGTATAAGTAGGTACACAAAATCGACACTGTAAATAAATTTGTTTGATATCCAAACCAACTTATTATTAAAGTATTTTTGAAGAAGATTTTAGATTTGAAATTAGTAAATAAAGCACAAAAAATTTTAATTCATTAATAATTATAATTTGGGGGGCCAACTGTCGAGGGCTCAACTGTCGGGTCACTCTTCCCAAGTATTTGTCTTCTATGCTACATTTTGTTAGCTAATTATATACTCCATGATAACTCCCTTTGCACCAAACTAATTATAAGTATATAAAAGCCCTTACCGGTGGCGTATACCATAATAAATATATAAAACTAGCTGGTTCCCGGCATGCGTTGCTATGCCATTTAATAAAGAAATTACCATTCGTCCCGTTCCCTTCCGCCTCCCCTTCCTCTCCCGCGTCCCCTTCCCCTCTCGCATTCACACTCCGCCTCCTCCACCTTTCTTCTCTCCACTCCACTCTCCCCCGTCCCGCGAAGAACCTCCCTCCCAAGTTCCCCTCTCCCCTCCCAGGTTCCCCTCCCCCCCTCCCGCAAACCCCTACCCGAGTTCCCCTCCCCTCTCCCGCATTCCATACATTCAGTCCCTGTACATTCATTTTTCAAACAGCTCGCGTGCCACCTAATGCAATTTTTTTATAAAAACCTTGTCCTGACAATAACGAACACAAAAAAAGAATTACCGATTTGGTGCAGTCGTAGACATAAAATAATTTATTAAATTGTTTTTCTTCCTTCCCAGATCGGTCCACCCTAACACATCAAGATGGACCACCCTATCAACATGGAGCACATCTCCTACCTGCAGGGTCACCTGACCCACGACGACCCTCTCAACCTCAACACCAACTTCCAGAGGAATGTTTACCTTCAGCGCGGTCAGGAGACCTACCTCCCCCACAAACCCCAGGAGACCTACATGACCCAAAAGGTTCAGACCACCTATACCGCCCAAAAAGGACAAGAAACTTACATCGCCCAAAAAGGACATGTCGGGTACAGTATTGCCACAAAAGGACAAGCCTACATTGCGCAGAAATCGCAGGAGTCCTACATCAATCAGAAAAATCAGGAAGTGGCTTACATCAACCAGAAAAGCCAAGAAGCCTACATCCAGCAGAAGGGTCAAGAAACCTACATCAATGTCCCAAAACTACAAGAAACATATCTTATACCTAAAGGACAGGAGACATACATTATTCCCAAGACCCAAGAGTATATCATTCCCAAAACACAAGAGTACATCGTGCCGAAAACCAACGAGTCCTACATCACGAAAGAACAGGATATTGCCGCGTCTCGCGTGTTTTCAGCTTCATACATCATCCCAAAACAGCAGGAAGAATATATCATCTCAAAGCAGCAAGAGACATATCAGCTGATTCCCAAGACTCAGGAGTCTTACCTCCCGCCCAAAGAGCAGGAGATTTACATGGTGCCCAAGACGCAATCGTACATTATTCCGAAGACGCAAGAGACCTACATCCCGCCGAAGAGTCAAGATGCTTACATCATCCCTAAGACGCAGTCCTACATCGTCCCTAAAGAGCAAGAGGCGTACATTTTACCCGATAAGCAAGACTACATGAACAAAGTGCAGGATGCTTATATACAAAAGGATCAAGCTTCTGATATGATGCAGAAGGATATCGATGGTTTGTGTAACTACGAACGAAGACAAGAAGACTATTACCTGATTCAAGTCACAGTGGCCGATCAGGAACAAGTTGATAAAGTTATGGAGAAGCAACAACAGCATCACATGATACAGCAACACCATCACCAGGTCCCTGAAGAACAGATGAACATACAGCTTGAAGTACAGCACGGAAAGAAGATCATGCAAAAAGAAGACATCAACCTTGCACAGTTGACCGTTTGCGACAACGACAAAGTTACGCAAACCAAACCGATATCGTGTGACGAATGCTCCTACAGTTGCCGTTATCCTAGTTCTCTGAAGAAACACAAGAAGAACTGCCACACTAAGGGTAGCATATTTTCGTGCAAAGTTTGCAATTATACCTGCGGTAAAAAGCGCGATCTCAAACACCACGAGCTGTCCCATCGCAGGTGGCGACGGTATGCCTGCGATCAATGCGACTATCGCTTCCAATCTCAGAGCAAACTCGAGATACACAAACTCAAGCACACAAGAGCTAAGCCTTTCACGTGCAGCGTTTGCACGCTTCCCTTCCAAAAGCTGGACGATCTTAAGATACACAATGCGACGCACGCACAGGGCAAGGAAATGATAACTTGCGAAGAGTGCGGCTTCATCTGTTCGCAGCCCTACGATCTTGACAATCACAAACTCACCCACGAACAAGAAAAGAAGTTCGCCTGCAACATTTGCGGCCTGCGCTTTCGCTATCAGGTCACGTTGAACGGCCATATGAAAAAGCACGAGGAAAGAAAGATTTACGGATGCAACCAATGCAGCTATACAACCAGCAAAGTCTTCTATTTGAAAAACCACATGAAAGGGCACATGTACGGTAAAAAACCAGGAAACCTCGTACGACGCAAGAAGGTCTCCGCCACCAAGCACGCGACCAAGATCAAATCTTTGGACCGGCCTTATGAATGCGATCAATGCGGCTTCGCTAGCAAGCGCAAGTTCAACCTGCAAACGCACATGAAGATTCACGAACCACCGACCGGTGAAACGTTCTTTTGTGATGAATGCAACTACACATCGCCTAAAGAAAGAAATCTGAAGAAGCATCAATTGATTCACAAAGAACATAACAAGCCGATAGTCTGTTCGCTGTGTGGATATTCTTGCAAAACCCCAGCTGTTTTACGGAAGCATAAGCTCACCATCCACGATATTGAAGAGCAAGATATCGAAGTTCCTGATAGAGATGACTATGACAGTGATTACAACGATAGAAGCAGCGGTGTCAAACGCAAAGTTTCAATCGGTATTCAAACTGATCCCGTCCCAGAAAGCGACGACGACGATTCCAGCGTTAAAGGCGACGAAGTCGAAGAGAAGCCGGTCAAGAGGATTCGCGCTCCCGGTCCTAGGATCGTGACCTGCGACGAGTGCTCCTATTCCTGCAGATACCCCAGCACGCTGAAGCGTCACAAGAGAAGCGTGCACACCCAGCAGAACATCTACAACTGTAAAGTCTGCAGTTACACGTGCGGCAAGAAACGAGATCTGAAACATCACGAACTCATGCATCGGCGTCTCCGAAGATACGCCTGCGATCAATGTGACTATCGCTTCCAGTCTCAAAGCAAACTGGAAATACACAAACTAAAACACACGCAAGCTAAACCTTTTTCATGCAGCGTCTGCGGACTAAGTTTCCCCAAACTTGCCGAGTTAAAGATACACAACTTTGACCATGCGCAGGGGAAACAAATCTTTTCTTGCGACGAATGCGGGTATATCTGCACGCAGATTTACGATCTAGAAAATCACAAGCTCGTACACGCACATGAAAAGCGATTCGCTTGCCAAGAGTGCGGCCTGCGATTCAGCTACCAAGTTACGCTCAACGGACACATGAAGAAACACGCTATGAAGAAGTTGTTCGCTTGCAATCTGTGTAGTTTTGTTGGCACCAAGATGTTCTATCTCAAGAAGCACGTCCAGTCCCATTACGAAGAAAAGAAAACATCTTGCGACGAATGTGGATTCACGCCTAAAAATCCAACTGCGACAGCGCTTAAATTGCACATGCAAACACATTCTCCGGTAAAACCTTTCTCGTGCACGATTTGCCAGTTTACATGCAGATCGAAATCTAACCTAAGAACGCACATGAAAAAGCACATGCGTCCACAAACGGAGAAATCAAAACTATTCTCCTGCTTGCAATGTAAGTATCAATCGACCAAATCCAAAAATTTCAAGCTCCACTTGTTGATACACAGAGAGGACGAGCCTTTCGCTTGCGACGAATGCGGTTACACTTGCAAACTGCCGAGCTATCTCAAATCCCACAAACTGACGCATGCGCTCGTTAAACCATTCCCTTGTGATGAGTGTACCAAAAGCTATCGCACGGCGTTCGATCTTAAAGTCCACAAAATGATTCACAGACCCGATCCGTTTGCTTGCGATGAATGTGATTTCAACACCAATTGTTTCACCAATCTTTACAAACATAAAAAGTCGCACATTGCCGCAGCCAAAGCGCCGAAAATGATGCAAACGATCGATACAATACATATGGACGGTACCATACATGTCGAAGAGATCCACAATCACATGATGCAGGATGGTATGCAAGACCACGATCATATGCAAGGAAATATCCATGTGCAGACGTTGCAAGTTCACACAATGCATGATGGAACATTACAATTGGAAGCGATCGGTCCAGGTATAATGCACGGTTGAACAATTATCGCTGAGCGTTCACGCTCAGATCAGAGCGAGATTAAAAAAAATGTGATTTTACATTAAAATCGTCATTATATTGTCGATGCCACGACATAAAGTAAAAAATATCATGATGACATAATATTTAACTTAGTTAATAAACAATGTAATTATTTAGTTGTAGTGTATACGTATATTCAGAACGTTCCGCAATATACAATATATTATGCTACTTTAAGTGATATCACTCATGCAAATGTTTCTATGTTCATACTGTAGACATTCAGATTGATAGACTTGAGTGTAGATGGGTGGGGAAGGAGATTGGCAAGAGGAAGTTGGGAAAGTACCTGGCTATTCAGATCTGGTCACCAAACACAGCTATTTCAAGCAACGTTTCAATTCTGAATGGTGGTCTTACACCAGGGCGATTCTGAGTATTTTCCACTACAGGACATGCCGCATATTATTATTTTAAATGGTAAAATTGTGAAATATTAAAATTAGATACTGATAGTGGTTCATGGAACATCTCCCTTGTTTCTATCATCTATCTATCATAAAATTAACTTCACAAGGAAGAAAACATTCTCAAGTGCAGAAACGGACGGTTCCGTTTGATAGATTCTCCTATTGTAATAAACGGATTGCAATCTTTAGAGTAGAAGGATAGGGTGGGAATGCTGTCCTTGTTCTACCGGTATTTCAATGGAAGATGATCTGAGTAACTAGCATCATTGATCCCCTTGGATCCCATCGGAAAACACGCACCCAACATAAGTACACGGTTGACACAGCCCGGCTGTGGAACAATTTGCTGGCATCTGTGTTTCCTCCCTCCTACAACATGGGTCTCTTCAAAGACCCATATTCACTTCTCAAAAAGACCCTCCACACAGCATCTTTAAAGATGACATAGGCCCTGAAAAAATTATTTTCCTCAGGACATCCTGTGTGGAATTAATGTAAAAAAACTAAATAATTTTGGTTCCATGTCAACTCAGAATCAACTTAATTCAACACCTCTTTGAAAAGTCATTAAAAACTATGAAAAATAGCTCCTAACGTAACCTATTTAACCAATTTTTTTCAAAGGAGGTGTTGAGTTGAGTTCATTCTCAGTTGTCCGGTCACTCGTCGTTTTAGGGATGCTGTGTGGAGGGTATTTTTTGAGGAAATAACTACGTTCACATTAAACTTGGTGTTTTTATGAAATCTTTTCATCTGGGTATTGTAAATGTTGATTGAAAAATTGGTGAACTTCACAAAAATGATTTCGCACTTAAATAATAAAACACCAATTAATAAATTAAATTATTTTACTTAGTCATTTGCAAAAAAGAAAACTACTTTGTAATTTACATTTAGAATTAGACAAGCATTTATATAAAAAAAATAATCACATTTTATCAATAACACTTTTTCCTCTGATATAAAATTTGATAGTAGATATATGTTTTACTAACTGGTTCCCGGCATGGCTTGCTATGCCATTTAATAAAGAAATTGTTTCTCCCTGCGTGTCCTTTCCCATTCGTCCTGTTCCCCTTCCGCCTCCCCTTCTTCTCCCGTGTCCCATTCCCCTCTCGCGTTCCCACTCAAGATTCCTCCACCTTCCCTCTCCCCACTCCACTCCCCCCCTCCCAGATTCCCCTCCCCCCCTCCCAGATTCCCCTCCCCCCCTACCGCGAACCCCCTACCCGAGTTCCCTACATTCATTCCCGGTACATTCAGTTTTTAAACAGCTCGCATTGCTTGCCACCTATTGCAATTTTTTAATACAAATTTCATAATGCCAGAGACTCTTATATGTTATTGTGATGTACGTCCTATATTATTGTAAAGTTTCATTAAAATCCATTCAGTAGTTTTTGCGTGAAAGAGTAACAAACACACATACATCCATACAAACTTTTGCGTTTATAATATCAGTAAGATATTCCTGAAAACAAATCAACATAGTTTAATTATTGTAAATTTTAAGTTATATTTAGAATATATACAAAAATTTAATTAAAAGTTTTATAAAAATGAAATTACGCAACCCAAAAATTGTCATAAAATGTCTAAATATCGACAACAAAATGTATAAAAAATGCTGGCAGCAATATTCGGTTCAATTTGTTAGGTACTATGATATAAATATACCGGAGTGGCTTGCTTCGATGCTATCAATTTTTCCCGTACATTGAAATTATACCCATAGTACAAGCATAAAACAGATGAATCTATATCACATAGAAAATTCAATAAAATATCCATTAAATATAGTCACTTGTGGTCAGAAAGTAGAAGATTTCTTCTTTTTAAATCGGTTCCTCATTGCTGATGACCATGGCCCCCTACTCCAATTTCCATGGTGTTCAAGGCTCCTCCACTCCTCGCGGTTCTGCGCTGCGTGGAGAGTCAAGGACACCCTAGTACCAGACGCCAGTGATACTTGGTCACTTGGGGGCTCCATCGAAGCCAGAGTAAAGTTAGCCGCCCAAAAACTGGGCACACTGTACAGGGCCCGCAGATACTTTAATAGTACACCTCTGCTAACCCTGTACAAATCACAAGTGCGCCGCACGGTTGAATTTGGCAGCCGCCTCTGGTCTGGAGCTCCAAAATACCTGAAAAATACCCTCGACTCTGTGCAGAAATGGGCGTTTGATAGATTCTCATAATATTGCAATCTTTAGAGCACAGGCGTCAGGTGGGAATGCAATCCTTGTTCTACCGGTAATATAATGGAAAAGATACTCCGAGGAACTAGCGTCATTGATCCCTTCGGCACCGGTGCATAGTCGGGGAACATGCCAAATGCATGCCCAACAAATGTACTTCTTCTTGTGCCCTGTCCGTTCAACGGATGTTGGCTATACAAACTTTGTTTACTGCGGCCCGGAACAGCTCTACAGTAGATTGGCCAAACCAATGTCTCAGGTTTTTCAGACATGAGGTTCTCCTTCTTTCAGGACCCCGTCTTCTGGCAATCTGTCCCTGCATTATTATGAGATACAAGATCTCATACTTCTCTGGATGTCTTCTCACATGTCCGAGATATTGAAGATTTTTATAGTTTTAATAACTTCCTTTTCTTTATTCATCTGAACCATAACATCTTCATTAGTAACCCTGTTCATTCGGCTTATTTTAAGTATATGTACACAGTTGACATTTGTCACATGAGAACAAATGTTGAACAGGGTTGCTTCTTCCTCTCCCCAAAAAGACCATCCACACAGCATCTCAGATGACATAAGCCCTGAAGGAAATTATTTTCCTCAAGGCCTCCGTGTGGAGTTAATGTAAAAAAAGACCAACTCCAACTACGGTACAAGGCGATGTCAATCCCTCAACCAGTCTCTCCTGATCCGGCCTGCCACGAAGTAGCTGGGCAATTGCATCCACCAGCAAGACCTAGATAAACCCCACCCCATGAAACTGCGCACCCCTGTGAAGTCACCAAAGTAATGAACTGCCTGGGATGACCTATGGCAGAGGTGTTGGTTATCCAATAAATGATTCCCGGGGCGACAGTATCCATGCCACGGTGAACAAGGCTCCTCCTCTGAGAGCAGCAGACACCGATGTATCAAACGCCAGTGATACTTGTTCACTCCAGCGCATTGGTGACCTTCCTCTGCATCTTCTGCCAAACGTTTGCCAGTGACTATGAGTTTCTCCAAGTTGAAGTCCTCAGTTTGGCAAGCAACGTGTCCAAAGTATCTTAAGATACGTTGTAGTCAGATAGTTGAAAGCCTATTGTGGATGGCTAGCTCTTCCAGAATGGACACTTTTGTGCGTCTAACTATCCGTGGAATCCTGAGCATTTTTCTCCAGCACCACATTCTGACGGTGTCTATCCGATTTCTTTCGCTGGCTCTAAGTGTCCGTGTTTTCACAAATAGTAGATTAATCAGCATACAACATCAACCCCTAAATTCTAACCTAACCTAGTCACATATTGAGCCTGACATTTTTTCACTGCCGACAAAAATGTATTAGGATATCCAAATAATTTAATAGAAGTCTTTTCTTGCTAACCTAATAGGTATTTAAATTGCGAACCATCTAATTTAATTTCAAATTTTCTACTACTTTTTCTCCTGTTATTTAACCCCTCAGATCTAAGACCTATTTTGTCAAGAGGTCAAAATATTTTCACTTTGCAATAAAATACAAATAAATGGAATATTTCGGAACGCATCTGAAAACTAAAAATTGTTTTTGAAAGGTGATGAAATACGCTTTAAAATTTTATAACTCGAAATAAACATAATTTTTGAAATATAATTTTTTTTAACCCAAACATAAGAAAGTTTTAACCCAGCGTCAATGATGTGAAAATAATTACGCGGTCAATGACGCCTGGTAACCGTGACCCGAATTTTGTCGATGTGTTGTACTAAAACTGAAAGGGTTATCTTGATTTTGAAAATTATTTATGGGTTCTTTTGCTCATAAAAAAAAATATTAATAATACCAGTATATTTTATAAATCAACTTTTTATTATCTTAGTGAGAAACACATGCGAAATCAACTACGAAAAAATAACTGTAGAATTTCATTACAACTATTGGTCGTATTAACCCGTTTTCCTCATATATCTCCTGTATCTCCTTCCGCAAGCGGCGTCGCACTGAGCACGCCGGCGGTGCGGGTAGATGGGGGTTGTATCTCCAGCTACTCAAGCGCTCAAGTCTGAACGGTTGATGGAAAAAAAAAATGGCCATTTTAAATCGCCTCGGGTCATTGTGACCCAGCGTCATCGACGCCGGGTTAAAAATGGTTCACCTTACATTTTTTCTGATTAAAATTACTGATAATGAAAAAAAAAAGTATTATAAACATTGTCATTTCATGTAAAAAGAAACTTTGGTTATGTAAAGCTATACATTTTAATTATTTTGTGGTTAACATTTAGATTTGAATATAAAGCGTTGTGTTTTCTCTTTCTAACACAGTTTAGATCACATTTCTAACCATGATAGTAAGGGAGACACAGTAATCTTGCATACATCACTTAGGCCAATCTTACATAGGTATTCTATATCAACATAATTGCATTGTATTTTCACAATAGAAGTGCGCTTTGCTGTATATAACATTATATTCTAAATTAAAACATGAATTGTGTACAGTACGGATAGCTTTGCAATATAGATTAATTAATTATAATAAAATTATTATTATTATTGTACTTTGAATTACAGTTGTCCCAAAATAACTTTTATAAACTTATTTTAATTCTGTGAAACTTGTTCAATGACATTATGCACTCGAGCTACAGCTACCCGATTTTGGGTAGGTGATTTTTATGTATTAAAATTTTCGAACAAGTAAATTTATCTAGACAAGGCGTTTGGTCTTAAAAATGACACCGGAATCGAAAATATTGATTTACAAAAACATTTATGAAAAAGAAAGTGCATTTTCTCAGTCAAAAGATTGCAAGATGCATTGGTTTGTAAGTTTTATTTTATTTTAGACTAGCTGACCTGACCAAGCGTTGCTGTGGCTAACGAAACACAACGCTACCTACTGGATGATTACCTAACCTTTATAACCACCGCCATCTGTTAATTTGCCTACAAATCAAATCCACACTGCCCGCTTGCCAGTCCGTTCATCCACCACATACAGACATTCTCTATATTATATATTTCAATCACTTTACACAAAACCTTGAAAAATTATATACCTAAACCTTCCTCGTGAATCACTCTTATCTATTGGTGAAAAGTGCATGAAAATCTGTTCAGTAGTTTTTGAGATTATCGCGAACAGACAGACAGATGCGGCGGAGGACTTTAATTTATAATATGTAGAGATATGTTTGTGGCGGCCACTTTTGCCAAATTCATGGCGCCGTCACTGAACTACACAGAACGCGCTAGAAGCACACTACGAAATACCTACAGCGTATGGTACCGCGCGCCCGCTGTACATGTCTGTCTACCCACAGCGGCTAATAATTCCGCCACTTACGCGAAAGGCCTAGAACGTGTGGCTGAGCAATACACGGAAGGTTCGAGCGATTTCTCACCTTTGACTCAGTCAGTCCCTCCATTCATGGTCGACACAATACACACCGGGAAGTGATACAAATAGTGCAGTGCAGTAACTCTTTACCTGCCCTCGCTGGGCAACCGCCCGCGCAGCCAGCAACAAGTGAATAACGTTTGTCCAGTGTGACTCCAGGAACATTATCAACACCTTCGAGGATTCATTCTCCAACCACCATCCGCTGTCCGGCCCGTTTGCGCCTTGACATGAGATGTTTTCGTCCGCAGCACATAAAGCCCGCCGCGCTTTCTGCTTGGGACTCAATCCGTTCTCTGGCACCACGAACCCACCGTGTTCCGCTGCCAGAGATCATCCTCATCGCCTCTCAAGGTTCCTTCCTGCGTCACGTGTGTGTGTCGACTCAAAGGCCACACAGCCGCCATACCTCGTCAACACGACGACGGTCGACCGCCTGGAACAAGGTCACTTCTACACCGCCGTGGTGTAGAGCAACACGCCGGCTCCCTGAAGTACTGTGATCTTCACCGCCGTAGTCTCCGACCTTCATCACGCAGCAGCATCACTAACGGCACTACCGTCACTCCGCTCCGCTTCGACCCTCGCTGCGTAGCCCAATAAAGACTGCCTCATTACATCGACTGACGCGTTTTATTTCGCAACCCGTCTCTACCGATCCGGCCCGCTCCCACATGGTATTCATGCAAAAAATATTTATCATTTTTTAGTTTCTTACTTGACCACCTTTTGGAAATTTATAGGTTGTTAAAACACTATTTTTAATTATTTTTTGAAAGCTCCATAGTTCATGAAATTTCATACAGAAAAATCTGTGCAATTTTCATAATTCTAGAGCTCACCGTTCAAGAGTTATTGCTGCTTCAGAAAGCAGATTCTATACTTGGTTAACTTTTGATTTTAAGCGCAATATTTTGGATAGCTTTGCAATTCTGACGGAAGATTCGCACACCTCAAAATTTAATCAAAATAAATACGTAAGATTACTACACTGCCCATCCTTTCTCTCATCCCTTCAGCATCACAGAAACCCGATCGGAAACGCCATAGTCCCACTGGTTCCTTGCAATTGGAACTCTTGTGCAGTATAAACAAATAAAAATGTGTTTTAATAGTTTTTTTGGGACTTAGTGCAATTCAATTTGGCTGGTTAAAAAAAATTATAGAATGTTTAAATGATTTAATAGAAATTTTTTATTGTTCAGAAGTTGTACATATTTAAAAAAATGGCTACTAGTTATTAGAGATGTCATATTCCCATTTTACTAAGTTTTATTTTATAGTATGAATTTTATTATACGAAAAACAGTACATCATTTATCATTATTTTTAAGGCATCATTAATTGATATTACATTTCGATAAGGCCATTTATTATTTTATAGCAAATATCCTTTCATATATTATTATTATTATAAATCATAGTTATATTTATAATCTAAATTAATAATTAAGACTTTTATTCCGTATTTCAATAAAATATGTGAATTTTACTCTGTAGTTGCTACAAATAAAATGTATTTGAGTAATATTTGTGTTTTATTTTCAATGTTTTTATATATGTCGCAGGCTAATCGTAAAATCAGGCAAATCATGATGCGCCTAGCCACATCGTGAAGTTGGGTATGGGTACCGCCGCCCATGGAACCATTTATTGGATAACCAACACCTCTGCTATAGATCACCCCAAGTTGTTCGCTACGTTCGTTGACTTGATAGTGGTGCCCGGGTTCAAGGACTGAGGTTTGCCGGGTCTTGGCGGCGGATGCGTCTGCCCATCAGCTCCATGGCAGGCCGGATGGGGAGAGAATGGTTGAGGGAGTTCCTTTGACTTCTTCAGCCAGACTCTTTCGGAAAGTCGCCTTGCATCGCAATGGGAGGGATGGCTTTTGCACACACTGACCCTCAGATTCCTACTCACCCAAAATACCCTTTTCATCATCCACAAAGATGACACAGGCTCTGAGGGAAATTATTTTCCTCAGGGCCTCCTGTGTGGAGCTAGTAAAAAAAATATTCGAATGTTTTCAAAAACTTGCTAAAAAATGTGTCTGGAGGCAGATCGTGAAGTGCTTGCGGCCATTGTGTGAAGAGCCTAGCCACACCTTTTTTTGAGTTTTTTTTACTTTTATTTTTTTAATTGTATGTGGATTTCCTTCCTGAGGCCGTAGGAGGAACCAAGAGGAGAAACCGTGAAGAGGTGAGCTGAGGCCACCTCCATGAACTCTTCCCTTGTGGGGCCTTCAAGGAACCAAGGGGAAGGGCACCCTTCCAGCGCGTGGCCTCTGTGGAACCAAGGTGGAATGAAGTGGAGAGATGATGTTCTCTTCCCATGTGGGGCCTTCGAAGAACCATGTAGGAGTGAAGAGGAGAAATGAGGCCATCTTAGTGAACTCTTCCTCTGTGGGGCCTAAAAGGAACCAAGGAGGAGAGATGAAGTTCTCTTCCCTCCTGGGGCCCTCGGGGAGCCAGGGTCGGGTGAACTCTTCCCTTGTGGGGCCTTTAGGGAACCAAGGGGAGGTGGACTTTCCATCGTGGAGCCTTCAGGAAACTAAGGAGTGGAGAGGAGAGATGAAGCCCTCTTCCGTCGTGGGGCCTTCAGGGAACCAATGAGGAGTGAAGAGGGGAAATGAGACCTGGGAAGACACATTGTCGAACCAGAAGATATAGCTTCATTTCCAATGACAATCCCGATGAACTTTATAAAAGGGACTGGGTTACTGTCAAAGGAATGAGGTAAAATGGGAGATAGTACAATGGGTCTAAGGCCTAAGTGCTCACGGGAACTATATATATGTAAACCGTCTCCGATTACTTAAAAAAAAAAAAAGTAGGTACGGTATAGTATAATGGGATTCAAATCTACGCACGCGTCCACATTCGTCACTTGGTTTCAGTGCGTGAGAGAGCTGTCGATTGTGAAGAAAGTTTTTATCAGCACCGCCTACTAGTGCGGCAAGTGAACAGCTCTTTGGCAGAGCTGGTAAATTATACGACATGAGGCGACACTCTTTGAAGGGTGAAAACGCAGAAAAATTGCTTTTTACGTGCTACAACATCATATTGTTCAATTTTAATGATTAAAACTATTTAAAACAAATATATTACATTCTATACTACCTATATTATGCAAAAATAGCGCATTTTCATTATTTTATCTATTCTTGGTTTTGGCCGAGATTTTAATTTATTCTCGGTCTCGGCCGAGAACGAAAAACCTGTCTCGGTCGAACCTCATTAAATAGTAACATGAGATACATATATAATATAGAGGGTAATGAGTGGCACTTAAATGCCTCTTGAATTTTTAAAGGCTACTGTTAAAGATGTCAACAGTTTTGGAAGCGTTATTTAACCACACCATACCTCATGTCATGCTATGCTGCGCCAGTACGTTCGTTATGCTATGTGGGATACATAGAAGATCGTAGTACCTTCCCTGGCTGTAGTTGTTCGGCATATACAACTTATAACATTTCAGGAGGTATCACATAATATCTTTTTATTTTTTATTATTTATTTATTTAATGCCCAAAGGGCTTTTACATGTTTGGTAGTACAGTTAATTTATGACAGATGATTTTTAAACAGATACAGAAATAATAAAAATAAAATTAGATAAAAAAGCACACAAGTCATAAAAATACAAAAATACAGCGATTTCATATGTTTACAGAAAAACAGCCTAGCGATTGCGTATTTTTTGTGAGATCATTATTGAATAAAGGAGGTAATCTCCTGTCAGATTTGTGTGACTTTGATGGTTGTTATTTGCGTTTTCTATGTACAACGTACATTAAATGAGTAAATAATCATGCGTACTTGCAGGAATTCATGTTTAAATCGATCTAAATATGTGACGTAAAAATCACACAAATCTGACAGAAGATAACGTCCGTTATCCGATAACGATCTCACAAAAAATACGGAATCGCTAGGCAGATATGTTTAGGAATAAAACAGATAAAGAAATAATAAAAATAAAATTATATAAAAAAGCACTCAAGTACTGATTTCACATAGTGTGAAATTGTTGTATCGGAGAGTGGGCAATGTAGTTCCGCTTGTGAATGCTACAGTAGAATAGTGTATTTTGTCGTGTAGTTACTGTCGGTATTCGTAAGTTTATCAGTTGCAGGAGTTCGCAACAGTCAAATTTAGAGTTAAGTATTTTGAATAAAAATATGGGCTATCTATTAAATTATTTATGATTTTGAACGCCGTTACTGCAAGGGCCCCACTCCTCGACTGGAGACATTGGCAGCATGTTTCTGTGAGCAGATCTTCATGATACACGAATCACAGGTACTCTCCGTGTGTTCTCATATACAGGTATCTAAGAAACTGTTTTTGAATCTGTTCCAATTTCTCAATGTATTTTTTCTGTGATCATGAAGTGCCTGGAAGCAGATCGTGAAGTGCCTGAGGCGCATCAAGATCTGCCTGATTTTACGATTGGCCTACGACATATACCATGGCATTTACCTAAGACTTTTTTTAAAAATTTGGTTTAAAAAATGTAGATGCCACTTTGGTCTCTGGTGACATTTTTTTCTATCAACTATAATTTGGGAGGCGGGTATGAGTACCGCCGCCCCGGGAACCATTTATTGGATAACCAATATGTCTACATGTATGTATGCCATAGCTCACCTAAAGTGGTTCGCTATGTTTGGTGACTTAGCAGGGGTGCAGTTTTTCCAGGTCTTGGTGGCCAATTCGTTTGCCCATCTACTTTGTGGCGGGCCAGATTGGAAGATAATGGTTGAGGGAGGCCTGACCCAATCCTCTCCAGCCGGACCCTTTCGACCAAAGATATTGAAATATAAGAGATGTGCTATCGGCAGTTTTTACTGGGTGGGACTGTGCTTCCTGGTGTCGCCGATATTGTTAACCAATACTACTGCACACCTTCAAAAACAAATAAATTTCGTATTCAAACTATGACCATTAGACTGTAGTCCGCCGACAGTCGGGCGGCCATCTTAGCATATCTCTTATATTCCAATATATTTCGACCAATCACCTTGTACCTTGTGGAAGGGATGGATTCATACGTCTGTCACTTCTAGACACATTGACCCCCAGATTCCCACCCACCCCTCATGGCTTTTTCCTCCCCAGAACTTCCACTTTCCTTAAAAAAACCCTCCACACAGCATTCCCAAAGGGCCCTTAGGGAAATTGTTTTCCTGAGGACCTCCTGTAAAAAAAAAACAAAAAGCCAATTTTTTTTTTTTACATGAGCTCCACACAGGAGGCCCTGAGGAAAATAATTTCCCTCAGGGCCTATGTCATCTTTGGGGATGCTGTGTGGAGGTTTTTTTTTAAGTAAAAGAAGGAGAGGGAGAGTTCTGGGAAGGAAAATTGGTTTAGGCCATAGACATCAGAATTCATAGACCAGAACATACAGATGTGGGGTAAAACCAAACTATGGGGGACGAAGAGAGGAAAAATGACTGTGATTCGTTAAAAAATCAATCTGACAGTATATAGGCATCTCGCATTATAATATCACCATTTAGTTCTTAAAAGCAAAATCTGCTTTGAATGAATAGACCTTTTTACATGGGAGCGCGAATTGCTTGCCACGTTAATAACATATTTGCTAAGGCCAAATGCTCGCCCCGAAAAGGTTCGCCCCGATTCACATAGCAATATTTTGTTGCCGTGTTTAGTTAAGACACTTTTACAAATGTTTCATAATTTACTTACCCCTGTAACCAGCGAGGAGCACACTGGAGAACCGCCCACATTCGCTATGTGTGGGTAAAATGTATAGCACAAGCTACCGTTTTTGGCGTGTTATTTCGAAATTTCGAAAAATGTATGGATGTTACTTCCGCGCTGTTCAGGACAAGAATGATGACGTCACATATTTTAGATTCAAGGGAGGCTCTCTCCCCTTCCCATGGAGCGAGCTGGCTCCAAGGAGGAGCTTCAGCTGGCTCCATGGGGAGGGGGAAATAATACGTTTTTATCACTTAGGGCAGGTCCAGATATATTCATATGTCCGTGGTTTAAGCAGTGGGTAGGAATCTGGGGTTCAGTGTGTCCTGGTCATCCGCCTCCAAGACCTAGACAAACCTCACCCCATGAACCTGGGCACCCCTGCTAAATCACCAAACGTAGCGAACCACTTGGGGTGACCTACGGCAGAGGTGTTGGTTATCCAATAAAGGTTCCCAGGGCGGCGGTACCCATTCCTGCCTACCAAATTGTAATAAACGGAATAATAATAAAAAATATTATCTTATAGCCCAATCATGGATTTGTTCCCCTACCCACCCAATCTACATTAATAACTAGCAACAGCTCCACCCCTACCATAATAAAATATTGTTCGAAACTGTCAAATTAGTATAAGCTTTCCCTGAAGAAGGAACGTTTATTCCGAAACCGGTAGGATTTATGCATTATATAAGTGGTTTATACAAAGTTGTATTGTTTCATTTTTCTATAATGGAAAACCACAAAGTGATAGCTACATTCAAAAATATAATAATAATTTGGCTAGCTTGGTTGTGTAACAGGAGCTCCCCAAAGTCCATGGTCTACATCTGTAATCTACGTAGCACTCGAAAAGTGTACGCAAAATTCATCATTCTATAATTCTATAGAATGATTCTGCTCAGAAATCAGTAATTAAATTATTTTATGTGTTTACCATTTTTTTGTTATATCCATAAAAACGAAAGATGTAATTTTTAGTTTCAAAATGGGGGTCATTTATGTTTTGGTTAATTGTGAAAAACATAGAAGTTATGCTTAATTTACGTTGCTTATTTCTAATAAACAATGCTTAGATTATAAGATTAAAAAATAAATACACAATAATTCTAAATGATTTTTTTTAGTTTAAAAATGGCCTACCGTCGTTACTTTTTAGAGCGTGACCACTGTAGGGTTAAATAGGATTGTGAGTGTGTCTATTACTGTCTAATGCCGTGGAAAAGGAAAATTTGGAATGACGAGAAGGAAGATTTCATATACATATTGAAAAATTGATTTAATGTAATATATTTTATTCTGAAATCATCACAGTTATAGTACAATACATTTCTGAGCTCTAAACAGTTTGAAAATCCTTCACTGAAAACATCATACGTAACCAATGACATTACAAAACTTATAGACACGTTGCAGAGTTTTCAAAGTGGCTAGCAAAAGATATGGTATAGAGTTGTATTCCTTTTGATTTAGTCCTAAACTGTACTCGAGATCATGTACTATCTCTAACCAAATTGCGTAAATAAGTGTCAATAAGTGTGATGAGAAATAGTTTTTTTTTAATTGCACGGCAAACACTAGTAAAAGCCAAGGAATAACATTTCATTTGTAAATACACAAAAATGATTTATTATTATAAAAAATACAATTATTTCTATTGTTTCCGGAAGATTTTTAGCGCCATTAGAGAAAGTGAGATAGCGTAGGGGGCATACATTAATTACGTGAGCACTTTTTCTTCCAATCTAGACCGCCCCCCCCCCCCCTTGATGAGATAAATTTGGGACACTTCGTATATTCTTTTCAAGTACCGTGAGATTTTGCTGGACCCCCCCTCTTTTGAGCTCACGTAATTAATGTATGCCCCCTAAGCGTAGCTTGTCATCTCAGTCACACCCGTGATGTAGAATATAGTATTTGTCACAAATAAAAATGCTGTCCGGTCTTACATCTATGTCGTTCATACACCCACATGCTTTGAATGTCTATCTTTATCATACATGAATAACTTGAACATTGAACTAAGAATTTATTAAAAACAAAAGAGTGTTTCTTACTTGCGACATTGTATCTTGAATTTGTGAGACAATGGCTAGTCTAGATGTAATGTATGTATAACGTCATTGGCCTGTGCACCATGTACACAATAACTAGAGACCATTTGTCACCAGCCGAGCGATTCTCTATTTTTTGTGGGAATGAGATTGATATCGGGCGAGATCTCCTGTCAGATTCAATGGATGTTATTTGCTTTTTCTACGGGCCTATGTCAGAATTTCAGCTGTGAGCTGTCATGTATTTTAGTTTAGGTTGTTTTAAACATGAATTCCTGCAAGTATGAATGCTTATTTATTCATTTAACAGCAATATAAAATCACACAAATCTGACAGGAGATCTCGCCCGATATCAATCTCGTTCCCACAAAAAATAGAGAATCGCTCGGCTGGTTGTATGCTATGCTTGCACAGAACTAGTGTGCATGTCGTCCTAGGAACCCAGTATTGTGTGTATTGCGTTAGGCTTGTTGAAAAAGTATAGATATTTTTAATTCAATATATCGATATTTTTAGCCGATATATTTTGATCCGATATATCGATATAAAATATCCAATATCGAAAATTGTATCAAAAACGATATTTTTTAAAATTTATTTATTTAAAGTCACTAGAATCCAAAACCGTATAGGAACGAACGGAAAAAAGTAACTGTATTGGGTCAGGACATCTGGTGGTTGAAATTTTAACTATTAATAGCCTACAAATCAATTGTATTTGCATTAGTTTTTGTGATCACCAATACTATCTCATGTCTGTAGGTACATACATAGAAATGTATGCTATTTTTCACCAATTTTTTCTAAGCCACTCCTATGTGTTGGTTCCCAATTGTCTATGATTATTGACTATACCTTGTTCCAAACACGAAGTCCTTTTTGACAGATTAATACGCCAATAGAATGTTTTTGAGACGCATACAAACTTTGTATGCGTCTCAGTTAGAAGACAGCTTTTTAGTTTTTGATATTTTTGTAATTATTACGTAATAAACACGAATAGTGATAAAAATACCTTAATTTTTATTGAGATTTTTGTACATTAAAACAAAGCAAATTGTGTACAAAAATTACTATTGATAATATTGAGCTGAATACACTATTATTTTAAAAACGCAAAATCTCTTGAAAATTTGACCAATATATCGATATTTTTTATAAATATCGATACATCGATATTTTTTTTCACTTTCGACAATCCCTATATTGCGTGCGTGGGCCCAGTGTTTCTGTACATGTCTGTATATTTGTAACGACATTGGATGTAACCAGTAATCATCTTACAGAATGACATACTTATCTCCGCAGGCCGTCAAAGAGGAACCGGCAAACTAGTTTTGAATTCAAAGACTTTTTATCTACAACTAGCTGACCCGACAAACGTTGTTCTGCCATATAAACTATTTCTAGTGAATATTTTGGTTGTTGAATAAAAAATAACGAATGTATTGTAAGTGTGTGGGGATGGGATCTATGACAGAAAGAAGAATGGAGCGCTGTAGAGCAATTGAGTGTATGATATTTTTTGTCAGTCCGTCTTTAGCCAACATAAATAAGCTCGATGGTTTGCCCACGCGAGAACATGATGCCGAATGAAATATCAAAATGACACGACGCTTCTCGTGAATGTTTTGCGCATGTGCGGATGAATGTTCGATGAGGCGGACGTAGCGCCATCTGTCATTCAACAACATAAATAAT
Organism: Limnephilus rhombicus; assembly: GCA_929108145.2. Taxonomy (NCBI): domain Eukaryota; kingdom Metazoa; phylum Arthropoda; class Insecta; order Trichoptera; family Limnephilidae; genus Limnephilus; species Limnephilus rhombicus. The sequence goes on along the minus strand of OV815298.1, from coordinate 17,366,382 downwards.
TTTGTTCTATTTGAAATACGAAAGACGGTTAAATTTGTTCATACAAAAATCGCGATTAAAAATGGGAGGGTGAAGGTGGGAGGGTTAAAATTTGGGGTCATGGGTATTTTTTGATGCCAAATAAAAAAAATACAAAAAAAAAAATGTCAAAAAAATATAATTTTTTTCTGGATAGGGACACACTGGGACAGCCTAATCACCCAGCGGTGTGAAATATACTTTAAAACCTATTCTCATACCTACCAAATATACATAAAAAATTTCATAAAAATCGGTCAAGCCGTTTCGGAGGAGTGCAACCACAAACACCGTGTTACGAAATTTTTATATTTAAGATATTGTGAACCCCATCTCCCTGCTGCATAGATAAGTATATCATACTATAACAAGTAATAAAGGTGTTGCTTATTTTAATTGAACCAACACAGAAATTAATTTTAACAAGCAGGTTTAGGAGCTAATAAATGAGTATTTATTTATTTTACAGAATATTTACGTAAATACTAGGAAATACAATTCATAAAAACTAACTACAAATAAAAGATTAAACATTTTAGATCTTATATGAGAAAAAATACATAATAATTCATATAATGTCTATTGAACATAGACAACTAAATTGATAGATTTGCCCTAACATAAAAAAAATTCACATCAAACCTCCTCCTCGCTCCGTGCAACATGTTGTGTTCCCCTTTCCCTGATGGGCTTGTCTATCAATTTGGGTGTCTATGGTATTGAGCAAATGGCAACATAAAGAGCAAGCAATATGAATGACTTAAATTGTCTTTAATCTTACTAAAAACATCATCTTGTAATCTAATACAGTATTATTCATTTTGGAATAAACTTCTAATAAAGAATCATTCCAAAACACAAATTACATTATATAATGTCATTTGAGTTGAAATTGAACCTTATCAAGGCGGCTGTCGCATATATGGTACATCAGCGGCTGTCCCCATATGCGACTGTCGCATATTTGATCCATAAAACACATCAATCGTGGAAATTTGAAATACTGTACAGTGCAAAATGTTAATTGTTAAGGAGAGCTAAAAGAAAGTTTTTCATTTTTCAAAAAATCTTATCTCCTGTTTTTGTAGACCTATAATTATGAATTTTTATTATAAAATAATATTAAATGTATCTTTCAGAATGCTTAATATATTTGTAAACATCTTTTATATCAGTATTTAATTTATTTCTATTTATTTATAAAAAAAATTCTTAAAATGCATTTTGTAAAAGAAGCACTAATTTCCTAGAAATATTTCGACGGCGCAGACCGAAACAGAAAAAAAAAACTGAGAATAATGACATATTTAACTAATTTTTGGATTTACTGTCGTCCTTTACAGCATTTCAAATTTCCGCTATTGACATTCATTGTGTTAAAACATGCGCGTGTGGCGAGTTAGATTGCCTTGAAAAAGGCAAGACATTGAAAAGATTAGAGTATGTGAAACGGGTTACAGTATATTTAATGTGGTGTTGGTTTGTGACCGTCTACGTAAAAGTTTCTTGTGGCTTGCGGCAACTTCACTTCTATTCCGTCCAGTTCGCGTGTTAAGATTATTTGGCAACCTGGAAACAATGAAAACATCATTAATTAATAATAATTATAGTATTGTGGCAGGGTATTTATAAGAAAATAGTCTTTCAGCGTTGGTCAGTTTATTTTTCTTATATACAGGGTTCACAGCTTATAGTAAAAAACAGAGTACAGGAAAGTTGTAGCACAAAGTAAAATCACTTACAGCCTTACTAAAAAACCCAGTGAAAATTTTATTCAATTGACAAACGGCCGCGGATGTGAAAACATTACTAATTAAAAATTTGTTCTTTGAAAGAAATACACATGGTTTCCACGGCCTGAGAGGGTAGTTTATCTCTGTTTTAACCATTGATGTCCGAACGATATTTGTAATTTTTCCATAGTATTTTGAATGTTCTATACATTTCTTATTTTTGAAGGTGTCGTAAAAACAAATACCATTTATGAAAACTAGATAAAATTACCTTTTAGATTTGAGTATTTGAAATACACTTTAGCTTTCAAAAACTGCCGTATTTTAAGATTCAAACTCGGAAAAAAATTTCCTCCCATAACATTTTTGACCAAAATGTAGAGAAATTTAAATAAAATCAAAATTTAAAAAACACAGTCCTTTTGTGTAATAAATTTGGAAGGAAACTATCACCTCACTTTTTCATCGTGTATACAATAAAAAAATAATAAAAAATTTCAAAGTTTTTTTTATTGCCAAAAAAATAACTTAGAAATAATACCGAAATTTAAAACAGATTTCTTGCATCTCTAAAGACGTTAATTTTTTTGATACGTTTACGAACACATGTATTAGATTTTAATATTATAAAAAATTATCACTTTTAAGAAATTTTCTTAAAATAAAGATCTTAAAATAAAATTTTTATCTTTTAAGTAACCTATAAAAAACAATATTCTGACAGTTTAACTTTGAAAGTACGGCGTTTGTACAATAACTTGATTAAACTGATGTAAACCACACAAATAACATGGTAAATATATCAATTATGTGAACAGAAGAGTAAATTCGTCACTACAATAGAAATTATTAAGTAAAATCACAAAATTTTCGATATCCCGCCATAAAACACACCGAGCTGTTTTGTCATGTCTCGGGCCGACGAACTAATGCATAGGCGCGCCAATAATGCCCCTTGCGGAGAAAAATTAAAACAACATTGTTTCCTAGTAAATTAAAACCATATACAACGTTGTCACATCTTCAATGCGTTTTAACAGCGTGACAACGTAAGAAACGTTATTGGTAATAAAACGTCTTTTAGTGTATACGAGCTCTATTTATGTTATTGCAATAACACAGTTAATCGGTCGCGCTGTGGTTTTTTTTTAGTAAGGCTGTTAGAGTTTAAACAATGTTCACTAACGTTCTCGCTAAACACTTAGCGTAATAACTTCAACAGAGGACCCGTGGTCTCTTAGTTGGGTTAAGGTTTTCCCGACAAGTAATGTCCCCGAGGGCGCTGTTACTTGAATTCCCAAGGAGGACCCAGAGGGCCCTCTCGACTTGGTACTGGGGAAGGTTTAACTTGGGCAATGACCACTAGGATTCTGTTGCTTAGTTAACCAAGAGACTGGATACTCTGGCTCCATATAGGCCTGCACGGCGTTATATACCGTTTGGGGCGGGGTAGTGCCGGCATGACGGAGGGGTGGGGGTAGCTCGGCCAATGGGATGTCTTCTTGTCCGGGTGGTGAGCCGAAAGTCGCCGAGCGAGACGGTGCTATGCGTGTGAGGGAGAAAGTATTCGGATCCGTGCGTCCGACCAAATACCTCGCGCTACAGTATCTTTTTTCCTTAGACACAGGAGGCCCCGAGAAAAAAACCTTCAGGGTTTGTCATCTTATGGGATGCTGTGGGGAGGGTCTTTTGGCGGGAAAAGAAAGAGAGGAAGTTATGGGAAGCATAAACGTATGAGGGGTTGATAGGAATCTGGGGGTCAATGTGTCCAGGAGTGACTACGTATGAAACCATTCCTTCCACTGCGGGGTAAGGCAATAGATCGATACAGTCCGGCTGGAAAGGTCTAGGTTACGTCTCTCTCAACCAGTCTCTCCCGATTCGGCCTGTCATGCAGTAGGTGGGCAAACAAATTGGCCACCAAGACCTAGACAAACCTCACCCGTGAACCCGGGTACCCCTGTTAAATCACCAAACGTAGCGTTGATTATCCAAGTATAAAACAAAAACGTTGTCTGTGCCTTTAACCCACCTAAAATGATGTAGTTCTCAAATTGTTTACAGAGTGTAACAGCATGTCCGTGAATGTTTTTAACCAGCGATTTCCGGGCATATCTAGAGTAAAAAAATGTACATGTCATTTTGCTGTCCGATGCTATTTTTTTTCTATGAAAAAAAAAAAAAAAACTATTTTTCCATCACACGTCGCTACTGCGTAGTCGGGTGATAGCCTAGCAGTACACATGATAAGTCTCGTTCCAGCAGCACGGGAACACACGAGACAGGGCGCGTTTTTTAAGTTAATTATCACGTTCTGTGATTATTTCAATTTTATGAAGCAACTGGCCTATAATGCTATAATAACAGAACTTGAATAGGACTTAAACAGAGCGTGAAAATTAACTTAAATTTTTTTTAAATAGAATTGATAAACATCGCTAACCACCCAGTATATTTACGGATTTTCAGGGTAAAAGGGGACTGCAGGCAAGTGTTCCAAACTAGTAAGAAAACTTTTTTTAAACTTTCAATACTATCAGTGTGCACAAATGCATACATTCAAATATGACCTCTTTAAAATGATTGTTTTTACGATAGCTCCCACAGAACGCCCCAAGGAAAAAAATCTCTCAGGACCTATGTCATCTTTTGGGATGCTGAGTGGAAGGTCTTTTTAGGATGTGTTAGTTGTCCAGTTAGCATGTTCTTTAGCCTGGTTTTGGGTGGCGAATTAGTGATAGAGTACCAAAGATATTGAAATATAAGAGATGTGCTATCGGCAGTTTTTACAGGGTGGGACTGTGTTTCCTGGCATCGCCGTTATTGTTAACCAATACTACTGCACACTTTAAAAAATCAACTAAATGAATGAATTCTTTCAGTATACAAACTATATTGTTAACCAATTAGACGGTAGTCCGCCGACAGTTCATTTGCCATCATAGCATATCTCTTGTATTTCAATATATTTGGAGAGTACCCTTAATTAATTAATTAATTTTACCTAATCTAGAATTATCTTTGAGGAATGGCGCCATGTCCAGCAGGTCATCTTCTTTTTCTGTAGACTCAGGAATCTTGTCTCCCATATCCCCCAGGACGTAGCAATGACAAGTGGTACAAGCTAGTGATGCTTCACAGGCTCCTGAAATTAAATAAAAATTGGAATGTGCAATTCACACGCAGTAGAAGTGAAACCTTCAGAAAATGAAAGTAGAAAGAGTGGGGAGACTACGAAGCACTTTTTTTATCAATGTGAAGGATGATTTTCCATATTTTTATCGTTGAATTCTAGTGCACCTTTTCCTATACATTTGGTCAGCTTATTAGTATTTGTATTTTCTTCTTCGGAGTCGCTATATGTCGCTTTCTTTTATGTTTTCTTTTCCTGTTAATTTTTGGAGTGATTTGAAGATTGGAAATTGATTTTACAAAAATAAAAATAATGTATTTTTTTGGATTTGATCTAGAGATGAAACAGATATCCGGTAACTATCCGGTATCCGGCCTAAATTTACTATCCGGCCGGATACCAGATAGTAACTCAATATCCGGCCGGATACCGGATATTCAAAAACTACGATAATATCCTATAATAAAATGCAATACATTAATCTTTGTGAGGTAAATATTAATAAAATGGATTATTTTTATGACGGCTTTTATTTAACCCCTCCGCAACGTAAGCAGATATAAGCGTTAGAAATAGGACAGCAGTCAAGTACAATAAGCGTGTTTATACGTCAGCGCGTGTGTTTCCATAGAAATCGTTCTAACTCTGTTATTGTTTTAGTTACATCCCTAAAACAAAAAGTAAAAGGTCGATAGTAGATCAAGCTGCAAACTGCATCAAGTTGTTTATGGAAATACATAACAGGAATCAGCTGTCAGCTTGTGACAAAAATATTTACCCGCGCAAATTTGCTGCGGGCGGCTCCACCGTGCTCCATATTTTAAATTTTTATTAAATATTTTTATATGAAATGATAAAAAAGTGATGTGATAAAAGTGTTTACTACACATATATACAATAGAATAAGTATTGTTGTTTACATAATCTATGATTTTAGTACCGTTTTCACATACAAACATCACGTGAGTCATTTTTACCTATTTTTAATGTTTGCGCTCTAAATTTTAATATTTACAAATGCTAATATTTATTTGTAATATAATAATTTGAAAGCCTAGGTTATAACCTTTCTAAAACAGTTTTTACTATTCGGCTACGTTCAGAAATGTTTCATTTATAGAGCTTTAAGGCCCCGTTCTCCGCACAAAAAAAAAAACCATTTCGGACGAGTCGTGAAATTTACTTTTAACGCATTCGACAGGAGGTGTATCTGCAGCGCGCGGGTCAATAGGAAAGCGTGCGCATTATTATTACAAAAAGGTCTGGTTTGGAACTTGGCTAATAATTCTCGAGAAGAAGTATCATTTCAAATATGCGTTCCCAGAGAAATTGATAATATTTGTAGGGCTGCCACAATTTTAAAATACACATAATATTTATGAAAATATCTGTTATTTTCTCAATGTATTACGTCAGATTACCTATAAAGTGTAATGTACACTTGAGGTGACCGTTCACAAAACAAAGCTATATTATTTATTATAACGGAACTACTATTATCATTGTTTCTCTTTAATTTCTCTTATCAATTTGGGAGACGGGATGGGATGGATACTGCCGCGCCGCCCCGGAAAACATTTTTTGGGTAACCAACACCCCTGCCGTAGGTCACCCAAGTGGTTTGCTATGTTTGGTGACTTAGCAGGGGTTCCCGGGTTATGGGATGAGGTATCAATTTGGAAGGCGACCATTGCCGCCCGGCAACCATTCATTGGATAACAGAGGTGCCCGGGTTCATGGGGTGAGGCTTATCTATTTATTGGGTACTACTTTTTTTAAAAGAAAAAGAGTCATAATTTGTATTCCCGGTTTACGAATAACCTGACAATTTGAAAATCTCCTACCAGCATCATAATAAGCGGAAGATGTTGCTTGTGCATTGAAAGAGGAAATGAACCCGCAACATCTTGACCCGACCCGTTTTTCAATTTTCAACTAAGTAAAGTGCACATTTTAATCATATTTGATTATAGTCCAGTCAATTTTTAATTTGGGAGGTGGGAATGGGTACCGCCGCCCCGGGAACCTTTATTGGATAACCAATACCTCTGCCATAGGTCACCCCAAGTGGTTCGCTACGTTTGGTGATTTAGCAGGGGTGCCCGGGTTCATGGGGTGAGGTTTTTCCAGGTCTTGGAGGCGGATGACCAGGACATACTGAACCCGAGATTCCTACCCACCCCTTAAACCCTTTTCCTTCCCAGAACTCTCCTCTACTTCCTTTCCTTAAAAAAACCCTCCACACAGCATCATAGGTGAGCATAAAGATGACATAGGCCCTGAGGGAAATTATGTTCCTCAGGGCCTCCTGTGTGGAGCTCATGTAAAAAAAAAATGAATGGTCCAAAAGGAGGTGTAGAGTGCACCTAAGCGATTCCTTCAGAAACTTGGTCAGGGTGCTTAGGGTGTGAACATACTAAAAGTTCTGACGTCTAGGTGGTGAGCTAGGGGAGGGAGGGGGGGGAGAGAAGGTTCAAATTTTTGGATTTACGCTTATATCTCGGAAACGGTGCATTTCAAAGGATTTTTTTTAGAATAAGTGAAAGCTCATTAAATTATCTACAACTTTTATTCTATCCGTAATTTTCGAAATCCCAGCCGTTTTTGACTTACACGCTCCACAAATGTAGATATTTTCGAATAAAATCATTTTACCTCACATTTTTCATCAAACATTCCTTCATATTGTCTAAAATATTTATCAAAGAAAGAAATTTTTTTGAAAGAAGTTGTAAAGAATTTAATTCCCTTTTAGATAATATGTATACATTTGCAAACTAACCTTCAACCAGTAAATATTTACAGGAATTTTAAGTTTTTTAGCAAATGTCGTCATTTTTTTAATCTTATTACTGACACACCACTTTTGTTTGTAACAGATTGTGGGACTTGGATTTCATTTATTATTTCATCATTTAGTTCCTAAAACAATTAGTTTAATGAATCTTCACCAACTTGAACAGCATCTTAGCAAGTTATTGTGGCGTCTCCGACGACTCCACTCCACAAAAATTGACATTATTTCACTGGTTTGTGGGAAGGGAGGATGTGCATCAAACCACTGACTGAGTTTGGCACAACCTGTTTTTGCCTACATGCACCTTTTCGCTCTTTATTTATATCCGGGGATAAAGTGCACAAACTTCGGGAGGTAATTCTGCACGACAGTACACGTAAAAAAAGATACGAAACTCTTTTCAAAACGTTCTAAGGTAGTTACGGGTAAAAAAGTTTTGTTGTTTGTATGAAAAAAATAATATTCTTCTGTGAAAAAATAATTTTGTATAGGGAAAAAATTGAATTTAGAAAAAAGTTATTTGTCTTTTTTGCATTCACCATCATGTACCTCCCGAAGTTTATGTAGAAATTTATGAAGTGGCAGCCCTAAAAGCTATCAGCAAACCACAGCTTTGCTGGGACTAGTTAACCGATGGAATCTAAATTATTAAACATTTATAAAAAGGTCAAAGTAATTACTTATAACAATGTAGTCGGTTTTAGTAAACAAGCGAAACTTTTATTTACTTACATTTACGTAACGCATTTTGGTTTTATTATCCAACGAACATCTAATAATAGGTAGTAATAAAATAATACGTATGATGATAATTACATATTTCCTTCTCCGTAACAATTTGGGACGCGGGTAAGGGTACCGCGCCCAGGAAACTATTTATTGGATAACCCCAAGTTGTTCGCTACGTTTGGTGACTTAGCAGGGGTGCCCGGGTTTGGATCTTGGTGGCGGATGTGTCTGCCCACCAGCTGCGTGGTAGGCCAGATCGGGAGAGACTGGTTGAGGGAGATCTTGTGACCTCTCAGGCAGAACTCTTTTGGAACATCGCCTTGCACCGCATTGGGAGGGATGGATTCAAATGTCCGTCACACCCAAACCCACTGACCCTCAAATTCCTACCCACCCCTATAACCATATCCTTTCCAGAACTTCCTCTCCTTCCTTTCCATTAAAACACCCTCCACACAGCATATCCAAAGATGACATATGCTCTGAGGGAAAAAAATCCTCAGGGCCTGTGTGGAGTTACTGTAAAAAAACAAGGTAATTTTTGAAAGCAGATTTTGTTAGCAGTTTGATCCGTAAAAATGGATTATTTATTATTATGTCCTATAATTTTAATAAATGAGCAAAATAAAAGCTTTTGCATTCAATGGTCATTTAAAAAAAAAACGTAATTTAATTTAAAAAAACTTGCCCGGGAATTTCAGTTTCCGAAGCATTGGAAATAGATTTATTTCCCAAAGTACGCATTCTGTAAAAAATAAAACAATAACTGTCACCTTTGTTATATATATAATGATTTTCCTTATATTCTTGAATAAAACAAAGGCGTAATTGCGTTTCTCTATAAAAACAAAAGATTTATTAACAATACGTATTTACAACTCTTAAAAATTATATTATCGGTTAACAAAAGATTCACTTACCTATAAAAACAAAAGAAACAACATTTAAAGCCCTTATTTCAGGTTTCTTTAATAAATAATAAATAAAATAAGATAATATTTTCAGGAATTGTTAATCCAATAATTCTGACAGTTATATTTTCCTAACTCGATTCATTTGTTTGATATCTAGTGGGCCACCAAGTAGCTCAGTACTTACTCAGTGAATACAATCTTAAGGAAAGCACTCATAAGTGGTTTTCTTTACATCTCCCCCCCTAGGGAGAAACAATTGCAAAAGAGAATGCATGCAATTGTTCATTTACTAGCAAACACTGGACACAGTTTTGTAATGTGGTAGAGGTTTGATTCTGCTTTCCTGTGTCCGGTATCAACTTCATAGATTGAATTTGAGACCTTCTTTAGAATTTTGTATGGTCCAATCCGCAATTCCTCCAATTTCTTCCTATTTAGTCGATTTCCGTTTTCCACGTAGACTCTGTCTCCCACTTCCAATTTATATTCTTCCCTGTGTATGTCGAATATTTTTTTATTATAGTTGTGTGATTTTATTGTGTTCTTAAGAGCTAGTTCCCTATCTCTTTTCAGGTCTTCACTTGTATGTCTTGATTTCAATTCAAGTGGTAGAATATTCACATTTTCGCCTTCCAAGAGGTATTTTGGAGCAAACTTGGTGACTGTGTGTTCTGTTTCGTTATATTTTTCTACACATTTCTGTGCAATCGTAGTCCATGATGTTTTCTTATCACTTTCATTTATTTTACATCTTATCTTATTGACTAAAGTTTGATTTAGCCTTTCATTCAGCCCGTTTGAAAATGGTGCATCCACAGCAGTGAAAACCATTCTTATGTTCTCCTTCTTCAGAAATTCTTTAAATTCTTTGGAATTTATACCAGGGTATTGGTCCGTTAATACCATATCAATGTTGTATCCTTGTGACACATTTTTTATTAATTTTATAAAATCACTGGAGCTTTGATTTTTCGATGCGAAAATATAAGCATATCTTGTGAAATGATCAACCAGAAGATGTAAATATTTCTTTGTTGAGCGTGACCCTCCAAAGCCTCCAATGGTATCAATAGATATAATTTCAAAGGGACGTGCTGCTGGACCTAAATGTGACATTAAACCATATTTTGGCTTCCTCCTTGATTTGTTTTTAATACAAATTTCACATTCTTCACAAATTTGTTTAATGTTTTCGATGATATTCTTTGCTGTATAGAATGGTGTTATTTTATTTGTCATCTGGGTTCTCCCAATATGGCAGTAAGTATCGTGGACATTCGTTATTAGACTTTTGCTAAGTTGTTCTGATAGTACAATTTTTTTCCTTCTTTTATTCTTTTTGTAGTATATTTCATTCTCCAATATAAGTTTTCCATTTTGTAAGTCTAGATTGGTGTGTTGGTCCTTTTTTATATCTTCTAGGTTTATTAAATTTACTACTTTTAAAAAGTCATCAGTATTTTCATAAGGTTCTAGAACTGGATTTCTGCTTAAACAGTCTGCTTCTTGGTTTGATTTTCCTGGGTTATATTTAATTTTAAATTGATATTGGGATAAATAATACGTCAAATCCCCTAGTTCTTCGTCGGTTCTAGCCTTTATGTTCATATTTTCTAATGGTTTATGATCTGAGTAGACGGTAAATTCTTTTCCCATAAGCCAGTGTTGCCAATATTTCACAGCTTCTTTTATTGCCAGACATTCTAGGTATATTGCTTTCTTCTTTTTTTGAGCTTCAGTCAATTTTTTTGAAAAATAAGCAACCGGCTTACAGTCCCCGTTTTTATCTTTTTGTTTCAGCACTGCTCCCACTCCTTTGATACTAGCATCCGTGTAAATGCTTATTGGTAGTTCAGGGTCAAAGATATTCAGAAGTGGTTCTGAACATAACAATGCTTTTATTTTATCAAATGTTTCCTGACATTCTGTGGACCATATGAATTTCACGTCTTTCCGTAATAAATTGTGTAACGGGTCCAGGATAATCGCACTGTGTGGCACAAATTTATGATGAAAATTTATTTTTCCTAGGAATTGGCGTATATTTTTTTTTGTTTCCGGAACTGGAAAGTTTTTGACAGCGGTTAAATAATCTTTCAGAGGTCTGATTGAATTGTTTTCTATTATGTGACCTAAATATTTTGCATAATTTTTTGCAAAAGTACATTTCGAAAATTTTAGTCTAAAGCCTTCTGTTAGAATTGCCTCCATTAGTCTCGATATATGTTGCATATGTTCTTCAAAAGTTCTTGAAAAAATTAATATGTCATCTATAAAATTTACTGCAAAACTGGAGAGTTTGTATTTTCTTATGATGTTGCTCAATATTCTTTGAAAAATGGCTGGGGCCGTCCTCAACCCAAACGGGAGACACGTCCATTGAAAATGACCTTCTTGTGTAACAAATGCAGTTTTATATCTATCTTGAATTTTCAAAGGAATTGACTAAAATGCCGAATTTATGTCAAAAGTAGAAAAATATTTACAGTTTACGGTTTTAACCATCAAATCCTCAATCAACGGAAAAGGTTGTGATTGAGGGACGACAATTTTGTTCAATTCTCTGAAATCTATACATAACCTTGTTTTTTGATCATCTTCTTTTTTATATGCCATAGTTACTGGAGCAGCAAATGGGCTATAAGATTCCTCAATTAAATTCTTCTCTAATAGTTTTGATATTTGATATTCTATTTGTCTTCTATCTTCTGCTGTGCATCTGTATGGACGTTTGTAACAGTATTTATCCACCATCAAGTCAATATGAGCTTCATAATCTTTTACAGTACCGACGTCGTATTTATCTTTGGCGAAGATTGGTTTGTATTTTTCTACCAACTTATCAATTTCTGATTGTTGATATAAATCTAGATGGTTTATTATCAGTTCAAATCCATCCGTGTTTATATGTTCGTTGAAATTTATTTCACCTTTGTTTATGTTTTTGGTGTCTTGTTCCTCTATTTTACCTAGTACATCAGGAATTTTGATATTTGTTATATTTGAAGTATCATTTTTTGAGTAGTTATTCTTTTTTATATCTTCATTTGAGGTCGCTTCTTCTGGTTTGTTACATTGTATGATCTTTAATTCTTCGTTTTGCATTAATTTGAAATTTTTGATACAATCCAAACCAATTAGAAAATCGTAATTAAAATGTTCATTATCTACTACAAATATGTCCACAATTCTTTCTATATTGTAGATTTTTATTTTTAGTGTTACCATACCTTTTGTTTTCTTCTCACCATTAATAGTCTTCAAGTTAACTATTTGTGTATCACTTGTACATGCTCTTGGCTGTATCTTTAATAATTTTGCATTAATTAATGACACATTTGATCCCGAATCATAAATTCCAGAAATTTTTAAAGTATCATTTAATAGTAACTCGACTTTTATTAATGGTGGCACATCTAGTTTTTTGGATTCTTCTCGTTTAGTTCAATTTCCAATTCAGAGTTATTTACCGTTTTTACAACTGCTTTTTTATTTTTCTCCTTAAACCAGCAATTTTCCTCAAGATGGTAACGTTTCCCTTTTTTCTCGTTAACACAGATTCGGCATGGTTTTTTTTCTTCAATTTCTTTGGATTTAGCGTCAGAATACATAATACTTTTTTTTTCATACTTATTCTTCCCAACAAGATGTTCTAATTTTCCTATGTTATTGTAAAGATCTTCCGTTCCTTGTAAAATTTCTCTGTCAATTTTATCAGTCACATAATTAGGTAAACCAAATGCTATGAGGTCGATAAGTGTCCCAGTATCAATTGATTTCCTTACTTCCAGCAATAATTTTTCTTTTTTTAAAGCATACTCGAGCAATGAACCAGCTTGATATTTAAAGGCGAGAGCATATCTAATGGGTGACCATCCTTTGTTTGTAAAAGTATCACAAATTTTTTTTTCCCATTTGTCCCATTCCGATTCCACTGTAAGTTTCATTAGCATGCAGCTGTACCATTCTACACCGGAGTATTCCAAAAAATGTTTTAAAATTTCAATTTTCTTTTTGTCTTCGTTGATTTGGAAGCGTTCACATTCTTTATTAAAATCTTCAATCCACTGGTTCGCATTTGAGCTTCTGCCAGTAAATTTGCCAATCATGAAATCCTTTGCAATTTTCCCTAAATTTTGAGTTTCAGATTTTGTTTGTTTACTTTCAAGCAATTTCTCTAACAGTTTTTCCAGTGTTTGACTTGATCCACTAAGTATAGATTCCGCTTTATTTGTGTTTTCCATAATTTCTTCCAGGTAAATATCATTAAACTGTAAGTTTTGTTCTGTATCTAAATATATTTTTGACATATCATCCGTCAAGGTTATCCATATTTTTCTTGTTTGATGTCTTTTATTTAATGATTTTTTTACCTTATCATAATTTGGAGTGTTTGTAATTCCTTGGTGTAGATTTGTAGGTTGGGATTCGTGTGGTATTCCATAAATCCGTCCATCAGGTGTAGCGATCGAGGTTATGCATATGACGTTTGATTTTCCATCTGCCGCTGGTCTCACAGCAAAATCAAACCTCAATTTTTCCATTTTCCGTGAAATAGTTAAGTATAGAAAATGTTGTTTTATAATGATTTTCCTTATATTCTTGAATAAAACAAAGGCGTAATTGCGTTTCTCTATAAAAACAAAAGATTTATTAACAATACGTATTTACAACTCTTAAAAATTATATTATCGGTTAACAAAAGATTCACTTACCTATAAAAACAAAAGAAACAACATTTAAAGCCCTTATTTCAGGTTTCTTTAATAAATAATAAATAAAATAAGATAATATTTTCAGGAATTGTTAATCCAATAATTCTGACAGTTATATTTTCCTAACTCGATTCATTTGTTTGATATCTAGTGGGCCACCAAGTAGCTCAGTACTTACTCAGTACTTACTCAGTGAATACAAGCTTAAGGAAAGCACTCATAAGTGGTTTTCTTTACATATATAATACACAAATAAATCAAAAATTTATTTTTATAAGAAAATTTATTTTTATATTAATAAAATCAAAATTTTATTTTTTTCTTCTTACCTTATACATTCCATCATACATTCTCGATTTTGGAGATAATGTTTACGCTTAGAAATACGACTTTTTTGTTGTTGTCTTACCAATTTCGCAAAATTATATTATTATTTACGTACATGTATATTAAACAAATCATGAAACGTAAGACTACACGTCTGTGTGGCGAGCTGTCTGGACAGCGAATGACGAATATTTGAAAGGCACATAGGTTACACGCACGTTAGATAGAGATGGCCTGTAAATATTATCTTTAGAATTAAAAAACGTAAGCGCCTGTTGTTAAAATATTTAATTAATCACGGTTTATTGAAAAAAGAGCAAAAATCTCGCGATAATTGTCTTTAGTTTTATTTAAAGAAACGCTGTGAATTTTTTCATACATATAACTTGTAAAATAACTGAAACAAACGTGTTAATAATAATTTTTGGAGCATACTTTGTGATTTTTTTCTATTGAGGGAATTTTCTATAATTTGCGTTTCGGCGCGATAAATGTCTAGATATTATCTTCAAAAATAACATATATTTTTTTAAGAGCTTAAAAACTTCAAATGTTTAAGGGAGATTTGTAAGAAATCGGTAGAAATTGGGAGAACCGAGGCTTAATTGTGAAGCGGTAATAACAAAAAAGCCAATATTCTCGAAAATTCGGAGGGGTTAAAGTCGAAAAAGTTACAAAAAAGCCATAAGACCTTCCAAAAAACTTTTTTTTTTCCGAGATATTCACTCTAATGATAAATACACAAATAGTAAATAACAACTAAAAACTTTTAGCAAAAACTTACAAAAACCTCGCAGTGTAGCGAAAACTTAAATTAACACGATTAACTAATCACTAGGGCCCGGATTAATATGTAAATACATATTTTTAATTTACACTATTTTCGGTCTCGTATGTGTTCTCTACCTAGATTATCATATATAGATTTTGTAAAACTAATTTTTATTTTCCATATTTCATGGTTAAGTCCATATTTTACAAAAAATATCACAATCATCCATATTTTCGCTTTTTATATCATAAAACATGAGTTCGTTCACAAACATTGATATAATTTTACGTGTTTGCATTCACGCCATCACATGCCCGCGCGTGTTTCATTTCTCTCGCGTAATATTCGTCGTAATTTGATTTTTGATTCTCTTCCTCTACGCGCGGCGGCGCCACAGTCGCCACACTGACACTGACTGGCGATCACCAACGACGAGCGACGTTCCTGCCGTGTTGCTTGCGCGTCTTTTTATTTTTACGTACTCAAGTCACCTACTACTCTTGTCTAGGTACCTATCAGTTTAATTTCAAAATGCCCAAGAATAAACAACCTTTGCGTTTCAAATTGGAAAAATATATCGATGATTTCCCAAGCCAAAAAAGTATATTTTAGACAAAAATAAAGGATTTGATAAACTAAAAACAATTAATAAGTGTTCTGAGCAGAAGATTTGAAGGTACTGCAGACGAGCCTTACACAATTTCGGAACTAGGCGTCTTTAAGTACCTACGCTCCCATTACATCATGTGACGTGGAAAGATCTTTCAGCCAATATAATGCTATATTCAGACCAAATCGACAAAGTTTTAATTTCGATGATTTAAAAAAAAACATGTCATTGTGTACTGCAATCAATTTAATAAGACAGATTTAGAGGAAGATGAATAAAACTTAATTTTTTTATTTGAATTACCTGAACATTTCGCTATCTTATAATTTTTTTAATGTAACTGTTATCGCATAGTAATTTTTCACAATAAAGAATGTTTAATATGAAAGATATTCTTATTTTATGCTCCATATTTTTTCCATATTTTACATTTCTTAGTCCATATTATATGTACATATTTTGAATTTTTTAATACATATTTATCCGAGCCCTACTAATCACAATCACCATTATAGTGAACTAAAACATGGTAAAAAACACAGAGATTATTGAAATGATTACATAAATACTGACATAGAAGCACCATAATATACCTCTTGTTCTTCTTATCAAGGAGAATATTTTGAATTATTACTCAAAATTAATAAGTGGTAAATTATGGTGAATAAAGACTAAATTTTCAGAGTTCGCAGGCAACAAGCGATTTCGCCTGTTTTCGTATATCGTGTATCGTATATGGGCCGAATATCTGGCCGCCGGATATCCGGCCATCCGGCCTCGCAGCTCGCCGGATATCCGGTATCCGGCCAAATAACTATCCGTTTCATCCATTACTTGATCGAAGGTTTCATCTCTAATTTGATCATTGGTCCGCTAAATGTCTGCAGAAGTTAGTTGGGCATTTTATACCACTACACCAAAGGAGACTAATGTGGATTTATCGTGATATATTGTAACTGAGTACCCACAAACGAAATAAATATTTTATTGCTATCTCATTCTCTGACAGGCTAAATCCTGTAGAGTTTGTCTCTTTTTAGTGTTGCTCGTTTCCATTTCATCGAGTTTCAAATCACAACATTGCTAAAGAATTATTCACTTCAATAAATTGTTTTGATTTATCAGAGAAGGTATCTTAACAAACTTTAGGCAGGAGAAAATAAGGAACCCGTTGGACAAAATGGAATTTGTTTTAAATCGATATATCTTCAAATATAATATGTACATTAGGATGATTTTTTTTTATATACAGGTATTGTCCAAAGTTATATCCTACTTTGTAATAGGACTTCATAAATAAGAAGTTAAAGTCAATGTTGAGCCTATAAGTGACGTTTTATGTGTCAAAAATCAACCATGTTTCGACGAAATTTGAATTCTCGGCAACTGGTTTAATAGGCCTTAATGTTAACCCCTTAGGCCTGGGGCAATTCTGTCAGATGGTTTTTCTGGTAAAAAGCAAAGATGTTACCTTCCATGTGTATGCCGTGTCTATGGGCCAGGTACATCACATTGTCCCCCACCTTCCCCCGTACATTATACTTCTTCCCTTCTTTGTCTATGTACGTTATATTCACCCTGAAACAGAACAACTTATCAAACCATGTTAAATTACATCCAATTCCCTAACAGGATACGGTGCTAGGAGTCAAAATAACATGGTCAACAAAGGTGACTTAATTGCTGCTATTAATTTTTAAATATTTTTTTTGTTTGTTTATTTCTAAGTTTTCTAAGGCGAACAAATTATGACTTATGAGAAAGAATGGCACGGATGTATCGAAAACGGTAGCAAATATATAAAACCAAGTTATAAATCTTTGGTAATTTTTTGGGATTAGTGTCCATGGCTATTATGAATAATTTTTAGAAAAAAACTTTAGATTCGCCTTAATCACTATAAAAGAAAACTTTTTGCATCACGGCCGGCGGAAAATAATGCATTTTAATTTTCAATTTCGTTAAATAAAATTTCACTTCGCGAACCGATACTATGACAGCCCGCCCGCCATATTTTGTCACTGTTATGTTGGTATCCCTGACCTGATACAAAGAAGAGCTAGATACGATTGTAGCCGACTTCGTGGGATGCATGAAAGGCGCGTAATTATGAAAAACAGAATTAATAATATAATGTAAACGAACCTCTAATCAGGCACTGGAATGGAGACAAACGATTCAAATCCTGGGATGTTTTTTAAAATAAAGATAACATACACAAGCCTGCTAGACAAATTTCATAATTACGCGCCTTATCATATAACCCACAAAGTCGGCTACAATCGTATCTAGCTCTTCTTTGTATCAGGTCAGGGATACCAACATAACAGTGACAAAATATGGCGGGCGGGCTGTCGTAGTATTGGTTCGCGAAGTGAAATTTTATTTAACGAAATTGAAAATTAAAATGCATTATTTTCCACCGGCAGTGATGCAAAAAGTTTCCTTTTATAGTGATTAAGGCGAATCTAGTTTTTTTCTAAAAATTATTCGTAATAACAGTGGACACTAATCCCGAAAATTTACAAAATCTTTTTTCCCTTTCTATTCCAACAAGCAACACAGCGGCTTATCAAATGATATTCTCATACCTGGAACCGAAATTGTATAACAAAATCCCTTCACAACTAAAACTGTGTGAAGTGTCATCCTTTGGTCCAAAAATAACAAATTGGTTATAATAATAATAAATTTGGACAACTTATATAGCGCTGTTTTTGCGAAAAATCGCCTCAAGAGCGCTGTACAAATTAGCATGGATTTTACATTAGAATTTAATTAACTTAGGAGACTAGATAACAACTCGTCTTGCAGAGCTATCAAGCGCA
This sequence comes from Limnephilus rhombicus, assembly GCA_929108145.2. Classification (NCBI taxonomy): domain Eukaryota; kingdom Metazoa; phylum Arthropoda; class Insecta; order Trichoptera; family Limnephilidae; genus Limnephilus; species Limnephilus rhombicus. The sequence goes on along the minus strand of OV815298.1, from coordinate 17,347,806 downwards.
TGGATTATTGGAATTCTAGCCCCCTGATAAATTAAACAAAATATCTTTTTATATGTACGTATTTCAATTTACTTAACTATGTAGGGGGCTAGATAACCACTCGTCTTGCAGCTATCAAGCGCATGGATTGTTGGAATTCTAGCCCCCCAATAAATTAAATAAAATATCTTTTTATATGTACGTATTTTAATTTACTTAACTATGTAGGAGGCTAGATAACAACTCGTCTTGCAGCTATCAAGCGCATGGATTATTGGAATTCTTGCCCTCCAATAAATTAAATAAAATATTTCTTTAATATGTATGTACGTGTATCAAGATTATCGGAATATACATAATTACTCTCTCGCTTCAACATTTGAACCTAGAAATAAGAATTAGCTACCGACCGCTCTTGTTTAATAAACAAATAATAATGCCTGCTGCGGACACAATCGTATTGCAGTCTTACTAGAGGTAATGCAAAAGCATTGCACTCTTACGTATTTAGTAATCTACTTAACATCCTTAGTCTAACTTAATCTAACTTAATCTACTTAATCTAACTCAACCTAACTTAATCTTACTCACACATACTCAAAACCTATATTTAATAAATCTGCAGTTCATAACAACAATTGTAAAGAAACCATAAAAATAACATGTAATCAACGCTAACGAAAATGTATATACTCGTAATACACTGTAATAATTGTCACTGTGAACTGTTTATTATTATTGATTGTTGTTTTAAACACTATCGCTTAGGTATTTTATTTTGTCATTTATCACTCCATACATACGGCACTGGTAGAAACCGAAGGGCGCGGGTTCAGTCCGATGACTTGCTAGTCCATGTGCTTAGGGGCGGGGGGCAGGCGCGGGCGGTTGGCAGCAGGGGCAGCTAGGGATGTAGAGATTGCAGAGGTCATCAGTTGGTTCTTTTCTCTGGTGCGTTTCTTAGAAGGCCGCTTCGGTGGCCCACACACCGAACGGGTCATATGGTCCACAGTTGTAAATACAGCGACTGCGGGCGTAGCGACAAGCTCTGGGGTTGGAGTAAAGGTGCGGGGTGCGCAGGGGTACGGCTATGACACCCAACGACCGAACACATGACCACATCTGGTAAATGTTCGCTACCCATCCTGGGTTTTAAACACTTCGCATCTAATGAATCACGATAACAATCTGCACATATTCTTAAAACTCGTTATACTTCCACACTACTCACGATTAAATTATTTTGAGTTCACATATGTAATGTACACATAGTAATAAACACTATTTGACACTTTTAAGATGAAGCCATAGTAAATAATGCAAAATCATACAAAATCATATGTTTTTGTTTTGAAAATTTGATCGCTTAGAAGTATTGTAGATGCTTCAATTAAATACTGCGTGTAGAACATACCTTGGCCCTTAAAAATATCGGTCATTTTTTTTTATAAGTCTTTTAATAAGCCTATAAAAAAATAAAGTATAAGGTCTAAAAAACACACTTTCAAGTCCAAACTCTCCTATTTATAAACCCCTTTTCGGTTATGGTTTTATTGTATAATGTGGCAAATTCAGTTTATTTTATAATGATCGCAAAAAAAGTTGATATTTACACCCAATCTTCCCAAAATAAAATAAAATATGCATTTTCGCGTTGTTATTTTACAATACGGCCGCTAGTCGACGAATTCAGTTTTTCAAAGTGAACCCCATGGCGTCCACCGAAGAACTACTGTTCACGCCACAGTCTCCAAACCTCAGTCACGCCCCGAACTCAGCGGGAGATGGACGCGTCACTCCGCGTCGCTTGATTTCGTGAAATCAATTTTAAATTTCCGTTTTATTACAATAAACAATGCGTAAAACAGGAATTAATATTTTTTACAGGCCTTTACGAAATCAACCTGTAAAACAAAACTCTCGAATACCTTTTCCAACCTTTCCAAAAGCTTTTTCTCAAGTATTTTTAAACTCCTCCCATAAAGGGCGTGAATTCCGATTTCGATTTTTTCCTGAACTAGTGGATCGCCTTAAGGTCTCAAAATGTTAATTATCCCTCTTATTTAATAAGGGATAACGAGACCGGCCAGAATGCGTCAGGCTGCTCCGAGCGCCTGACGCCGTTTTTTACTAGGTTACTAGGTTTAGGCAGGACAGTCAGAAATATTATTAAAAAATGTTATTCGATAATATTATGTATTACGAGCACCTTATATATTTCTTTTGTTTACAAATTTTTTCTTTTCTTTTAATTTTAATTTTCTTTTACTTACTGTTTTTCTTGTTAACTTAAAATACACTTTTTCTTGTTAATTAATTGATTCTAGAGCCTAGTACTCCACTGTATAATATATTAAAATTATATAAATGCAATTTGTAAAGCTTAACTTTACTTAATATTTTATGAATCATCATGTACCTACCAACCTAATATGAATGTGTCAATTTGACTGTCCTAAAATGGGAGACCTTCCTAGTTGGACAGTCAAAGCTTCCTTATACTGAATGTATTTTATAACAAATAAAATAAATAAAAATCTACATTGAAAATCAAACAATTAGGGAGGCGAATACAGGTACCGCCACCTAAAACCATTTATTGGATTACGAACACCTCTGCCATAGGTCACCCCAAGTAGTTTCGTTACGTTTGGTTACTTAGCAGTGCCCGGGTTCATGGGGTAAGGTTTGCACGCCACACATTACCTAACATGTTTCATATAAAAATATATAGTTACTAAATAAAAAATAAATAAACAAAAAAAAATCTGAATAAGAACCGTACTAAAATTCACATTACACACACTTCATATTTTATAAATATATTAAAAACTGTTGAAAAATATGTAAAACTTAGTACTTACACTTCATCTTCAGATTTAGGATCCTCATATTCAAATTCACCGTGAAACAATCCTGGAAATATTAAAACACCAAATAAAATGACAAATTGAAAATTTCATGTAGTGTTTTTTAAATTTTTGTTTTACATTAGAGGGCAGACATTAATTACATGAGCAGTTTTTCTTCCAATCTAGACCCCTCCCCCCCCCTTGGTGAGATAAATTTGGGCCACTTCGTATATTCTGTTCAAGTAACGTGAGATTTAGCTGCCCCCCCTTTTTGAGCTCACGTAATCAGTGTATGCCCCCTTAGCATACTATTTTCTACTCTCTCTTTCAAACACCACGACTTTAGACTAACTTATATTCATCATTAACTCATTCTTCATACATACTTCATTCATCCTTATTACAAGAGACTGTAGATCTTCCATACTATTAGAAATCAGCACCGCATCATCAGCATATAACGGGCAACATACTTTCAGATTACTCAATTTCACACCCAATCCCACCTCTTTCAATTCTTGCATACAATTATCCATGTATAAATTGAATAACCATGGTGACATTGCGTAGCCTTGCTTAACACCTTTTGTGATGTCAAACCACCCTGTAAAACCACCGTTCACCCCAACACATGCAACGCTTCCCTAATATAGAGACGCAATTGCCAGTATGAGATTTGTATTAACTCCATACTTGGACCACACTTTCCATAGCTTTTTCCTGTCGACCCGGTCATATGCTTTTTGTAGATCTACAAAGGCACAGAAGAGTTTCTGGTTTTTTGCAAGAAATTTCTTAGTGAGCATACGCAATGAGAAAATCTGGTTCATGCACCCCCTTCCACTCATAAAAGCACCTTGCACATCCCATATTTCAAATCTTACCCTTTCAATCAAAATTCTACCATACAGCTTGCAGACTGAACTTAGCTGGTTAATAACCCTTTGATTTCCACATTCAATAAGATTACAGGCCTTCTCCAATCTAAACCTCCTAAACACTGGTTATAAAGTTTGCACAACCATGTGAGAATAAAACAGCTCTCCTTTAGTATTCGTCAGCAATTTTATCGAAACCAACAGCCTTACCATTATTCATACATTTAATCGGTCTTTCTTATTTCATTCATGCTGATTTTGTTAATATTCACTCCGTCATCGAAAGTTGCGCAATTAAAAATACCATGAATAATAATATAAATCTTTTAAAAGGTGATCATATTTACGGTTTGTTGTCGATATACATCTTTTAGTAATCGAAATTGGCCTTTCTCTAAAGCAACTGGATATTTTTTGTAGTTTTATTTGATTTTGTAAACCGTTGACAATATATTTTACTCGCAAAGCCATTTTCGCGGCTGTCAAATTTTGAAGGTTATATTGTTTTGGTTTACAAAATTTGAAGACAGCTGATGTTTCAAGTGTTGCCATATTAAATAATTTTGGAAATTATTTAATAACGGGGTACTGAATTTTTTTACAGAATCCGAAAAAATATTGCTCCTTTGTTATATATATTATATATTAAAAATTATTCGTAATAAGCGTGGCCAGTCCGAACCGATAATTACCCATGTCGTCACTGGTCACTCAGCCGAGTGACAGACCAACCCATCACCCGCCCCCAACTGTCGAATATCTACTGATTTTTTTATGTTTTTACTTGAAAAAAAAAAGAAAACATCATAAATGCCAAATGCAATCAAAATTTCATTTACATTTTTTACTCCTAATGTCAGCGATCACAGTAAGTCAAGTACGTTCCTTAAAACACCCTACGTAGATGTACATATAGCGGGATATATTATGTTTATCAAAATGCAGGAGTGGTGCTGATAATGGCATTTTCTTCTTCTCAAGTTGGTTCCTCATTGCTGAATGTACCCGTACTCCAATTTTCACGGTAGACAAGGCTCCTTCACTCTTCATGGTTCTGCGCTGCGTGGAGAGCCAAGGACAACCTAGTACCAGACGCCAGTGATACTTGGTCACTCCAGCGCATTGGTCACCTTCCTCTGCTTCTTCTATCAAACACTGTGGCCAGTGACTATGAGTTTCTCCAAGTTGAAGTTTCTGCTCAGACGAGCAAAGTATCTTAAGAAATTTCTGAGATTTCTCTACCTGAGAGAGTATGGCTACTACCCGTGGCTCTACCCTAGCGACTTTCTCTAGGGCGTGCTAGATATTTGTTTATTAAGACATACACAGCACATTATACAAGTACATGAAAGTGACAGTAGTTGTGTTAAAATTTCTCTCTTCGATTCTCTCTTTAAAAAAAAAAAACGCGTCCTAGCAACTAGTTTTCAGGTTTACTTTTAAGTTAATCTTATGTTCGATTTAAGTTTGTGCAACAATGTTGCTCGATGCACGCACCAATTTTTTATTTTTTAGTTCAGACAAGTCCTTAGTAAGATCTGCAATACTGTTTTAAACTTACTGCATTTGTGCATGTCTTTAACCAATACTAACTAACTAACTAACCATCACTGCCAAACAACTAACATACTAAGTTTAAAACATTATTGTACATCTTACTGAATTTATCTTGGTATTTTTTTAATAGATTTTTCTCGCTGATTCAGAGAGTATAGGGCTACTGGCGATTCTCTCTTTAAAAAAAAAAACGCGTCCTAGCTACTAGTTTTCAGGTTTACTTTTAAGTTAATCTTATGTTCGATTTAAGTTTGTGCAACAATGTTGCTTGATGCACGCATCAAGCAGCATTGTTTTCTGGTTTAGTTTTAAGTTAGTCCTAAGTTCGATTTAAGCTTGATTGTATAGCATTATTTTCAGGTTTTCTTGTAAATTAGTTTCAAGTTTCTGGCGGGTAACCTCTCGAAGTGGTTCGGTTTTATTTTTAGTTCAGACAAGTCCTTAGTAAGATCTGCGATAATGTTTTAAACTTACTGCATTTGTGCATGTCTTTAACCAATACTAACACTACTAACTAACTAACTAACCATCACTGCCAAACAACTAACATACTAAGTTTAAAACATTATTGTACATCTTACTGAATTTATGTTGGTATTTTTTTAATCGATTTTTTCTCGCTTATTCAGAGAGTATAGGGCTACTGGCGATTCTCTCTTTAAAAAAAACGAGTGTCCTAGCTACCACAGTAGTCACTGGTCACTTGGAAAAGCTAGGTAAATTATTTAAGTCAGTTTTTAGTTCAGACAAGTTCTTAGTAAGATCTTCAATACTGTTTTAAACTTACTTGCATGACGGTGAAGGTGGTAGAAGTGAGGGTATTTTAGATATTATGTTTAAAACATTATTGCACATCTGACTGAACTTATCTTGGTATTTTTATTACTAATTCAGAGAGTATCGGGCTGCTGGCGATTCTCTCTTAAAAAAAAAAAGAATCTGAAAGCTCGAAGCTCAATGCTCACTCTCAAAGCTTTATTCTCGAACCACAAACCTCAAAGCTTATTGCTCAAAAGTTATAAATCCAAACTGCAACACTTCAAAGCTCGTAAAATCCCTTACTATCATGATTAGGAACAGTGGCAGTTTTCTCTGAAGTGCGTTTGTGCGCTGAACCTCCATTAAAAAAGATGATAAAATAAAAGAAACTTGTTTTATAATAATATACATAATATAATATTATTATAAAACAATCAGAATCGTAAAATAGGAACCCATATACATTAATAGTTAGCGTTCTTCTACATTAAAGAAAAGATTTTTTTCCAAATTTTGTTACATTTTTTACGCATCATGAAACAATTTCCCCCACTTACAAAAATTTACGAAAAAATAGCACTACTTCAGCTACACAAAGATATTTTTAATAAAAATATTACCCCACTGCTAAATATTAGCATAAGGAATAATTCTATTGGTGGACTAACTGTACCACACGTACGAACCACAACAGCACAGAATCACTATGTATATATAAAGGAATAAAATTATTTAATCAATTATCCGCTAATATGCGAACAGAAAAAAATCTCGACAAATTAAAAAAAAAAAAAAATCTTATTTTGGTAGTTCCACCATATAATTTTAACTTTCTCCTAGATATATTTTTGACTGTCTGTTATTCCTACAGTCTGTTGTTAGCTTCTATATGAAAAAGGGAAGTGTGCCTGGTACGCCTCATTGGGACATTTAAATCAATGACGGATAACAATTTTATTAAACTATCTATTTTATTATTTAGCAGGTTATATAGAAACAACATATCTGACAATGTCTTTTTTGTAAATTTAACATGTTATTTGTTGTATTTCTTGAGTAAATGTTTTGAAAATTTATTCTGTATACTTATTGAGGATTCCAAACTGTGGACGCATACTCCAGTGGACTTCTGACCAATGAACAAAACATTTCTAGAGTCTTAGCACTTTTGAAAACTTTACAAATGAAATCTAGATCTTGCAGGATTTTGATATAATTTGTTTGATATGCTTATCAAAAATTAATTTTCTGTCTAAATAAACCCCTAGATCTTTACACGTAGATGTAGATTGTAAAGGTTTATTATTCAAGTAGTGAACCCATCTATGGGTCAGAAGGGATGTGCTCATTGTAATACATTTCTTCAGACTGATTCGTAGATAGTTGGAAAACCCGACTATCATGGAGAGCATTAGTTTCTATGTTCCCGATGGTTATGTCTATCACCGACAGCATAGACTGTTTTATCTCCCAATCGCAGAACTAACTTGCCAATGGTCATGCCAGTCGGAAGAGCTGTCTTGTTATTAAATAGAATCACTCCAAATATCGATATGTTTAACATCAAGGCGGTACAATGGTACAAGGATTGGATCAGAATATTTATCTTCCTAAATGTGATTCGTCCCTCGATAAGAGACAGATTGATGTTTAAGGCTTTGAATAATGTTAATCCAATAAGAAAAGTGTGATTAAGACAAAACCCGTGCCCTTCTGATTGCCGGTCAGCTGCTCTCCCAATTGAGCTATGGCGGCTTATCTTATACCCGCCAAATGATTGGGAGAGCAGCTGACCGGCAATCAGAAGGGCACGGGTTCAAGTCCCGTTGGCGTCATGTATCTTTTTTCGGAAGATTTTTCAATGTGGATGAGTGTTTCAGGCTGATAATTATTGCTTATAATAATTGTTACCCTTTGTGCTATGCATAAAAATCTTGTCTTAAACGTTAGTTTAACAATTAAAAATAATAATTAATATTTGACAAGTTTAAGTATTTCCCCAATAAATGAAGACATAATTTGTCTCGACGCCACCTAGCGACGGATTTAACACTAACAGTGTCTCTCTCGCAAAAATAAAGTTGGTTGTTTTCAGGTGGAAAAAATATAATAAGCAGTAATTGTTGAATGAAACACTAGTATATATTGAATCATTTGGCGGGTATAAGATAAGCCGCCATAGCTCAATTGGGAGAGCAGCTGACCGGCAATCAGAAGGGCACGGGTTCAAGTCCCGTTGGCGTCATGCATCTTTTCTCGGAAGATTTTTCAATGTGGATGAGTGTTTCAGGCTGATAATTATTGCATATAATAATTGTTACCCTTTGTGCTATGCATAAAAATCTTGTCTTAAACGTTAGTTTAACAATTAAAAATAATTTAATAATTGTACTAGTGGTTTTAAATAAAAAAGAACTATTATTGTAAAACAGTTTATTTGAACACAGATAAGTTGTACACATTTTAATAACAAATTTATCCTACTTTCAATCAATACTATTCCAATACCAATTGAAAGTTTTTATTATACACAATAATACATTATATTTAAACTTTTTTTTTTTAATTTGCCTAACATGTACAAATTTTGTATAAAATGAAAAAAAAAATAACAATAATTGATTTTTAATTTGATTTGGTCAACACATTAAAGCTAGTAGATAAAAACTAAAAAATCAAAGTTACGTCAGACTAAAACAATTATATCAAGTACATGATTTTTTATGTGAGAAACTTTTTTATTAGTTATTTTTTAATTAGTTCCACACAGGAGGCCCTGAGGAAAATAATTCCCCTCAGGGCCGATTCTTTTGGGATGTTGTGTGTAGGATATTTTTAGGAAAGGAAGGAGAGGAACTTCTATGAATGAAAACAGTATAAGGGGTGGGTATGTCCAGGAGTGACAGACGTACGAATCCAACCTTCCTACTGGGGTTCAAGGCGATATTCTGAGAGTCTTGCTGGAAAAGTCAAAAGGTCTCCCTCAACCAGTCTCTCTCTCTAGGAGAGCAGGTGAATCCGCCGCCACGACCCGGACAAACCTCACCCCATGAACCTGAGCAACCTTGCTAAATCACCAAACATAGTGAACCACTTAGGGTGACCTATGGCAGAGCTGTTGGTTATCCAATAAAAGGTTGCCAGGGTGGCAGTACCCATAACCGTCTCCCAATTTGAGTACTGTACAAGGGTCCCAACTGCCCAGAGACAGTGAGACATCATCAATTTGAAGAATGTTGGAGGAAGTCGAGGAAGAGGAAGATTGGGATGTATCTGACTGTTCAGATAAGGTCACTAAAAATGGCTAAAGCCATTTCAATTAATGTTTCCATTTTGAATGTTGGTCTTTCGCCAGGGCGATACTGAGAGCATCTACAGCTCTGTTTTTTTTTTTTTTTTACAGTGAATACCGCACAAGAATCTCAACTGCTCCCGTCGGGAGCCAGTGAGACTATGGCATCCCCAATTGGGGTATGTTGTGAGGCTGAAGGTAGTGGGGAGGGGAAGGAGGTGGGGAAGAGGAAGGTTGGAAAGTACCTGGCTATTCAGATCTGGTCACCAAACACGGCCAAAGCCATTTTCAAGCAACGTTTCAATTCTGAATGGTGGTCTTACACCAGGGCGATACTGATAGTATCTTTCACTCTGGAACATGCCGCAAATATACTATATATTATTTTAAATGAATTAATTGTAAAATAACACAAATTAATCAAATAAATTTTATTTGCGCATGCCGGGTTCGAACCCGCGACCTCCGGATTGTGAGTCAAGAGTCTTACCCACTGGACTACGGAGGTCGTCTGTATTTCATAATTCTGCCATAATATTAAGTATTTTTAGTGACGAGATGATTTATAAAAGATAAATCTTAAATAAATAATAATAAACTTTTCTAAACATATAAAATATTTTTTTTGGTAAATATACATTTGGTGAGGTTATTATAGGTGATTTCAATTAAAAAATAAATAAAAATTATGAGATAAAAGGTGACTTTTAGTTGAACCGAAACATTAATAAATAAAGTACAAAATGTACGAACAATGATAATTTAAGGTGCTTTAGTACTATCATGACTATTTTCAATTGTACACAGTGTCTGGAAATCAGCAGTAGAAGCGGAAAACTGGGAAATCTACATCACATAAAGCAGTGCGCGGATCAAATGGTACCGGGCCGCCCAAGGCCCTCCTTCAAAGTCAAAATTATGTTCCTAACATAACAAAAAAAAATTCTTTCACATGTCATCACTGTTCACTCAGCCTAGTAACGAAAAAAACCCTCACCCTGACCCTAACTGTCCAATATCTATTGATTTTGTATGTTTTAAGTTGAACAAAAAAAAATATCACCGGAGACCAAAATTTCATTTACATTTTTTACTCCAAATAATGTCAGGAATCACTAGTTAAAGTCAAGCACGTCCCTAACACTCGACATATTATTAAAATATTAAATCAATATAATAGTAAAGCCAAATTTCGGCATAAATAAATACGGTGACCGGCCAACTCAGAATAAAAGCAACTCAGAAAGGTCATTAAATTCATGATAAAAAAATATAAAAAATTGGTTAAATAGGTTAAGTTAGGTTAGGGTTACTGGCTATTTTAAAATTATTTTTTCATAGCTTTTAATGACCTTTCTGAGTTGGTTTCATTCTGAGTTGGTATGGAACCAATAAATACATAATATGTGCAATACATTGTTTTGCTTGTATAAAAAATGTATATTTTAGTCTTTAGAGTTGTTCAATTTGATATCAACTTTCATTGATTTGGAGAAAACCGCAAAAAACCGGAGAAAATCACATCTCTAGCATAAATAAATAATTGATTTTCTATTATTTGAATAATGAAATGGAGTAATATAATTTCGAAAAGTGTTCATTTTTTTATATATGTCTAGCATAATTTGAGTTACAAATGAAATGGATATAGCAGATTTTGATTTACTATAGGCTTTTGAAACTCAACTGACGTGACGCGCGAGTCAGTTAACTTTCTAAACCCGCCATTTTGGCAAAATAAGTGCTCCTGATTGGTTGAATTCCGATAAAGCGGGTTTTGAAACTCAACTGACCTGACGCGCGAGTTTCTAAACCAGCCATCTTGGTAAAATAACTGCTCGTGATTGGTTGAATTCCGATATAGCGGGTTTTCAAACTTAACTGACGCGCGAGATTTTAAACCCGCCATCTTGGCAAAATAACTGCTCATGATTGGTTGAACTTCTTAAATGATATAGCAGGTTTTGTTTCTTACTCGCAGTTTTGACATGGCTTTTGGTCGTGATAAGGGAGGTTTTGAAACTCAATTTTAGGTCCCTCTTGTTCCTTGCAAAAATGTGAACAAGATGTCATACTCAGATCATTTTGTCAAAAAATCAGATATACCGGTTATTGAAATTATAGACTCTCATATATTTACAAACTTTCGCATCAAGTATCAGTCACCTGTATACGTACTTAAACAATAAAAATGAATAATATTTCATATTACAACATATCGATCGTCCAGTTGATTAGTCAGACATCTCCAAATACTAATTGTTCAGATAACAAGGAAAGCAATATTCGAATGCTCAACAAAAATCACATTTTATTTACACATGTCTGTGTTTTACATATTAAATATGCTATAATATAACACCGGGAGGCATCTGGTATATTAGTATGACATTTTGAAATATCCTACTAGTGACATCAATATTTTACAATTTTAATTCACTACAAGTTTTTGTCCATCAAAGCCTGTTCAGACACGGCTATAAGCCGCGAGCAGATATCTGTTGAACCGCGAGCACTCATGTTTTGTACCGATCACACGACGCTGTCAAACATTTCTTCCTATGGTAGGAGAGGGGGCCAGATGAATTAGCGAGCGGCCACGGAATGCACATTTTTTGTATTGAATCTGTCATCCACCGATCTAGACAGCTCCGTAATTAAAATGACTCCCTCTCCTGTTTTCACCGGAGAGGGAGCGCTTAACTTTTGGCATATCGCATCAGGAGCGGTTACGGCGTAAGATCTGTATTGTCTATGGTTTGTCTGCGCATAAACCGCTTAGGTGTGAATGGTCTGAAGGGATTGTATGGAGAGCGTTATTTGGCATGCGATCATCTTTTATATTTGATAGCTGTGTCTGAACAGGCCTTTATAATTGATTTGGTAGTGTTTATGAGTATTGTACCAGATAGAGGGTACACTTTTACATATAACTATATACTCAACTCAAATTTTGATTTTTCAGAGATGTCTGACTAATCAACTGAACGATCGATGGACTTAAAAACCTAATATATTTTTGTATGTGCTTATTTAAGACATAGATTTAAATTTTATACAAAAATACAAAGAATTTCGCTAGTTCCACATATTACCTAGATTAAAAAAATTACACTAGTGACTAACATGGTATTTAATATGTAGTTATACAAATACTTTGGTGATTTTATTAATTCTTACAAAATTCTCATCTTTGCATCAATAACCAGGATTGCCACAAAAAAACTGATTGACAGAAATATCCTGGATATTGTAGGCTTTTTTGGATTCACTGATAATATAAAAGGTGTCCCGTAAGACTAACTAACTAACCATCGCGCCGTTTTCTGCAGGGGTAGGTAGAGAGGACTAACCACCAAGCAACTCGAATCACTAAACAATTCACATTTATATATCGTCTTGTACATACTCTTCTATTATTCTAACTCTTGACATGGCCCGACTCAAGTATCTGATTCACTTTTTTTTTTATATTAGCACCTATGGCCTATCCCAGGGCCTATGTCATTTTAGAGAATGTTGTGTGGAGGGTTTTTTTTTTAGGAAAGAAAGAAGAGGAAGTTCTGGGAAGGAAATAGATATGAGGGATGGGTAGGAATCTGGGAGACAATGTGTCCGGGAGAGACGGACGTATGAATCCATTTCCTCAACTGCGGTGCAAGGCGATGGGTCGAGAGTCTGGCTGGAGAGGTCAAAGGACCTCCTCAACCAGTCTCTCTCGATCCGGCCAGCCATGCAGCAGGTGGACAAACATATCCGACGCCAAGATCCAGGCAAACCTCATCCCATGAAACCAGGCACCAAACGTAGCGAATCACTTGGTGACCTATGGCAGAGATGTTGGTTATCCAATAAATGGTTCCTGGGGTGGCGGTACTCATAATCGCATCCCAAAATGTCACTTGATCGTGTCATGTCTTCATTGGACATCCCCGACTTCTTCTACCATTTGCGTCGTATATTCTCTTTACACTCCTTTCTTCATTCATTAGCTCTACATGCCCAAACCATCTAAGCATCCCTTTCTCAATCTTACTCATTACGCTTACATTAAGCCTTGCATTCTTTGCGGAACTCCGCATTTCTCACACATGGTTTTACGACATCATATATCAGTTCCATGCTTAACTGCCATACATCAGGATAGGTACCAGCCTCAATTGTGGACTGCCAGCTTTGCTTCTTTGGACAGTTTTTGTTAGCGCCAACGGCATACAGTCCTCCATTAATGGAGTTACCTGCATTTACCCTTCTTTCAATATCTCTATCAGCCTTCCCATCTCTCGTAAAGATACTTCCCAAATAAACATACTCATCCACCTGCTCCAAGTATTCATCATTCACAACTATATTACACACTGTTTTCGTACTCTCTCTCTTTCAAAGACCATGACTTTAAACTTACTTATATTCATCACCAGCTGGATCCCGGCTTGCATTGCAATGCCATATTCAAAGAAATAAATTGAATCTCCCTGCATGTCTTTTCCCGTGCGCCCCCATTCCCCTTCCCCTCCCACGTAGCCCTTCCACCTTCCCCACCTACCCTCTCCCCTCTCCTGCTCCCCCATCCCGCCAACCCCTTCCCGCAATCCATATATTCAGTCCCAGTACATTTAGTTTTCAAATAGCTCACGTGCCACCTATTACAATTTTTTTATTCAAATTTTCATTTTTCATATATTACAAATATTCATTTTTGTATATTATACGAACAATCAATCAAATTTGATACCTAACTTCAAATAACTATAATTTAAAACCCCATAGATAATTCTTTTGTCACAAAAAAAAAGCTGCCTGCTAAATTCACATTCATCAAACGTGCGAACTGTCAAACGTGCGAAGTTAAAATAGCCGTTAAGTTTTCTGAAATTATCGAATTTTTCTTTCTAAGAACCTTCTACAAAGTATTAGAAAACTTAAAAAGATGAATGAAATAGGTAAAGTTGTTCCGAAGTTATGGCGTGATCAAGGGAAATAGGGATTCATTTTAATATATATATATATATAGATTAACTCATTCTTCATACATACTTTGTTCATCCTAGATACGAGAGACTGTAGATCTTCTATAGAGTTAGAAATCAGCACCGCATCATTGGCATAAAATAGGTAACATACTTTCAGATTACTCAATTCACGCCCAATCCCGCTTCTTTCAAATTTTTCATACTATTAACCATGAATAGATTGAATAACCATGGTGACATTAACACCTTTTGTAAGCTATGGATCAAATGAAGTGGGTTGATAGGGGAGGTTAATTGCAATGAGCGCTTTTATTATTACCGTGACGATTCACGATTACGGTACCGTGATGGCATAAAAAAGGCAATAAACATACGTTCCTTTTTACAATAATTTTGCAGCTCTTTCAAAAGATAAGATACACAATGTGTGTAGCTCTGTTTTCTGCAAAGGAAAAAAGTAATAATTTTCTTGCATCTTTCTCACACACGGCACCGTGACGTATCCGTAGACCCCTACAATACTATATACTAGCCGTGACAATAATTTTGAAAGTATGAAAAATAGTTACAAGGATAATATTGAAGTGAGAGTGAATTTAAAAATTCAAAAACGTAAAATGTCAATGTGCTGATGGTTTTGCTTTTGTTCTTAACCCCTCCGCAACGTAAGCAGATATAAGCGTTAAAAATAGGACAGCAGTCAAGTACAATAAGCGTGTTTATACGTCAGCGCGTGTGTTTCCATACAAATCGTTATAACTCCGTTATTGTTTTAGTTACATCCCTAAAACAAAAAGTCAAAGGTCGATAGTAGATCAAGCTGCACATTTCTATCAAGTTGTCTATGGAAATACATAACAGGAATCAGCTGTCAATCGTGTAGTTGACAAAAATATTTACCCGCGCAAATTTGCTACCGGCAGCTCCACCGCGCTCCACATTTTAAATTTTTATTAAATATTTTTATATGAAATGATAAAAAAGTGAGGTGACAAAAGTGTTTATTACACATATATACAATAGAATAAGTATTGTTGTTTGCATAATCTGTGATTTTAGTACCGTTTTCACATAAAAACATCACGTGAGTCATTTTTACCTATTTTTAATGTTTGCGTTCTAAATTTTAATATTTACAAATGCTAATATTTATTTGTAATATAATAATTTGAAAGCCTATTTTGTAACCTTTCTAAAACAGTTTTTACTATTCGGCTACGTTCAGAAATGTTTCATTTATAGAGCTTTAATTGTGAAGCGGTTATAACTAAAAGTTTTCGTAAAATGTCATTTCGTTTAAGACACCAAAAGCTAATATTCTCGAAAAATCGGAGGGGTTAAACATATAATGCTGTAGATTTTTCTTACACACTAAATAACAACAGTCGAAAATGAGTCAAACGATGAACTTATGTCTGCATCCCCCAAAGAAAACATACAATAATTATCATACATCTCCCTCAAATGTAAAAACAAAATTAAATGTAATTCCTGTCACCGTAACTGAGCCGTATTAAGATATGTGTATCTGTTTCCTCCAAAGGAAAAAGTAGTACTTTGGAGGAAACAGACACACGTGTATTGTGTCTCATCTTTTGTCTCACCTTTATTTAATGTGTACGAAAGAGCTGCAGCATTGTTAGGATAAAGAATGTATGTTTTATGCTTTTTTTATGCCGTACGGTACCGTAATCGTGGAGCGTCACAGTAATAATGAAAGCGCTCAATGTTACTAAATTGAAAAATTCCCTGTGGCCTCCTTGATATTATAACACATTATTATACAAACTAACATTTGGTACGATTTGAGATTTTCGCTACCTATGTATTTTCGAGATTAATTTTTAGGTATTATGTTATGTTGCCCTGCATCTGCTCTGATGATGGACTCCGTAACGCTGTCTGAAATTCCACGTTCAGTTTTCATTCCATGGACAGCCAGACACACACATGTGTCCATCCTGGAAGAGCTAGCCATCCGCAATAGGCTTTCAACTATCTGCCTACAACATATGTTAAGATACTTTGGACACGTTGCTCGCCAAACTGATGATTCCAACTTGGAGAAACTCATTGTCACTGGCAAAGTGTTTGGCGGAAGAGGTAGAGGAAGGTCACCAATGCGCTGGAGTGAACAAGTATCACTGGCGTTTGATACATCGGTGTCTGCTGCTCTCAGAGGAGGAGCCTTGTTCACCGTGGCATGGATACTGTCGCCCCGGGAATCATTTATTGGATAACCAACACCTCTGCCATAGGTCATCCCAGGCAGTTCATTACTTTAGTGACTTCACAGGGGTGCGCAATTTCATGGGGTGGGGTTTATCTAGGTCTTGCTGGTGGATGCAATTGCCCAGCTACTTCGTGGCGGGCCGGATCAGGAGAGACTGGTTGAGGGAGGTCTTTTGACCTCTCTATCTTTTGACATCGCCTTGTACTGCAGTTGGAGGGATTGATTCATACGTTCATCACTACTGATTCCTACCATCCCTTCTTAAGACTTCTTAAAAAGACCCTCCACACAACATCCCCTAAGATGACATCACTCAGGGCTTCCTAAGGAGCTACTGTATGTCACCATTCTCAGTGACAATGAACCGACATGAGAAGAAGATAGGGTTCTATCACTCTGATAAAACCTAGTGGTAGACTCCCAGAAGTAAGGAAAAAGTGACCTTAATTCAGACACAACACACTTTAATCGGTGTATCTCTACTAATTAATGATATTAACAGGAACATCTGCATTAGGCAAATCAATTTTACTATTCAAGTTAAGTCCATCAGTTAAACAATTGTTGTTATACAACAAATCTGTAAGAGGCGATTTATTTAAAGAAGGGATCGAATTATGTTTTTTCTTTTTAATGCAAGAAGATTTTGGATTCTCATCAATAAGAACTTTGCCATTTGGTAAAAGAACATCACTAGAATTGAGACCACTGCTAATTTTAGTAATTTCATAAATTTTAATACAACTCTCCGCATCTTGAAAGCAATTTGTCATTTCTTTAATTTCATTAGATTTTTTAAGTTTTGTTTCGTTTTTAACACAAATATTTTTAGTTTTTATCATATTTATACATTCAGTTGAAGGTGGAAAAGGAACTTTAAATTGAAAATTAAGTTTTTGATCAAATTTTGATCGATCAACTACTAAATTATCACTAATAGACGATGCAGATTTGTTTTTACTAGTTTTTACTATATTGGACAGTCCTTCAACAAAATTTAAATGAAAATCAGTAGGAACGTCCTGTTTTAAAGGGTTTTCAACTTTTGTAGTCAAATTAGAATCAAAACAATTATTTAAATCGAAATTAACTTCATTTAAAGCTTTTCCTGATATATTTTCTAAATTTTGTAACCAATTTACAACTTTATCGTTAAAATCTACTTTTTGAATGATAGATTTATCGTCTTCAAAAGTAGAATTATTATTTATAAAATTTTTACCTTTTATAATCGATTCCCTGTTATGTATATCTTGGTGGCGTTTTAAATTGAGTAATCTTTTGGATGAATACGAACACGAATTACATTTGTGTCGATAATCTTCAGAGTGATTCAATTTGTGCTTTCGCATTGATGAAAAATGGTCCGTGCTATAAATGCAATCCTTACAAGAGTATTTCTTAATCTTTGAATGACTCAATACGTGCTTCTTTAAAGAGATATAATTATCACTGGTGTAAGGACACAAGTTACACCGCAAACGAGGTTTAATATGTTCGGATTTATGCAACTTTAATTCGATCGCGCTCTCCGTGCAAAATTCGCAATGATTGCAATATAATAATCGTTCTTCTTGTTGTGTACAGTTGTGCATGGCTAAAATTAAAGCGTGTTCTGCGAAAAAGCCACATTCGTTGCAGATTAATGGGTTAAGATCGTCTTGTAACTTCAGCATGTCTTTACGATCGTGCGATTTTAGGTGTCGGCGCAAGTGTGAATTTCTTCGGCATTTATAATCGCAGCGATCGCAGCAATGCGGCTTGTCTTCGGAGTGGATTAATCTGTGTCGTCGCATTGAGCTTTTATCTATCGTGACGTAAACGCAAGACGGACAACTCATCAACTTCTTATCGGAATGTTCGATCTTGTGTGCTTGCAAAACTGTCTTCAGATCGCAAGAAAAGTCGCATTTATCACAAATGTATTTGTTTCCTAAAGAATGCGTTCTTATGTGACGTTGTAGGTGGCTGTTTCTCGTGCACCGATAACTACACTTTTCACAAGAATAAGGTTTGTATCCTGTGTGCGTATATTTATGTCGTTTAAGCGTGCTTCCATCGTTGCAAGCAAAAGGACACAAGTCACAAATGAACGGTTTTTCACCCGTGTGGGTTCGTTTGTGAGACTTAAGACTGTAAGACTTCCTCGTGCTGTAATCGCACTGATCGCAAATATATCTTTTCTCGTTACTTACATATTTTTTCTCGTTTGTGGCATGAGAGCCTAAGTGCAGTTGTAGAAGTGTCAAATGTTGCGTTTGATAATCGCAAAGACTGCAAGTTTGCAGTTCTCCTCCAGTGCAGAAATCTTTACAGAAAGCGAAGCACTCCCCGATACAGCATTCGTTTGTCCATGTATAAGATCCATTTGCCTTCGTAGAAGTTAAATCTGTCTTCAAGAAAGGAGCATTCGATTGTAAAAAAGATTCACTGTGAAAAAACGACGCATTACTTTCCAAAAAGTATTGTAATCTGTCACTTCCCAAAATTCTTGTATCAGTCCTGTGATTCAAATGATTCTCTGCTATCGTAACATTGTGAAAATTACCTTGTTGAATCTTTTCATTAGTAGTTTTTATCGGTTCAACAACTTCAGTGATGGACAATTCTCCACTGCCGATATTAATCTGCCATTCTTCGTCCGATTCGTAGTTGTTTGAATATTTCTGTAGGGCAAGTCCATTGGGGCCAAATTGAAATGACAAATTTGAAGAAATGAATTCTTGAATGTTGACAGATTTGAAAAAGGAATAGTTGTCATTATCCGGGGATAGTTTTTTTTCTGCGATGGTAACATTGCACTTCAGAGGGCCAGGGCTTCTAGATCTGTCATCCGAGTCAAACTCCGTCATTTTAATGTAAATATTTTTACATTTTTATAAATTGTGTATGTTTTGTAGGAAACTATTTGAACCAGTCAAATAGTTTAATTGTAAAGAGAATTTTTTCTTTGTGGCCAGCATTATATCACTCTGAAATAAATTAAAAGACATCTTAGATGTTTTATTTTCAACTTATTTAATGTCTTAAGATCATGGCATTTCTCAACACGGGAAGGCAGAGCAATTGTGTCATGGCACACACTACGTCCTGCTTGTATTGGAATCATAGTGGATTCTACTTGGATTACGAAATATTTAGTTTGCTTTGTATAATAACATCTTTTTGTATTTAGCGATTTGAATTGAAAGCAATTTAAATCGAACAAAATAAATAAACAAATTTAAAATACTGAAATACATTCTACAGATGGAAGTACGTGAGCGTAAATTAAATTACCTTGATAAAAAAATATTGCGAAAAAGTATAGAAGGTGACTCATAAATACGCCTAAATAAACAAAATATTAACACAAACTGCCTATTTATTAATGATGTTTGTAAATAAAGAATAGATTTACCTATATTTATTATTAAATGTCGAATAATACTTCCATAGACCGACAAATGCAAAGAAATAACACTAACCTTCAGTTATAAAGTTTTGCCCATGAAAAATAGTCCAATTGCAATTTACGAAATTATCTATATTTGCAGATACATTATTCAACCCACTTAGATTGAAAAAAGGTGGCGTTTAATGCAATTCACAGCTGTATTTATTATCTAAAAGCAAAAGAAGATGAAATTCCATTGTACGGTGAAAACATATTGACCAAACTTCAACATGACAGCAGTGACAGATAGACCATAGAAACTGCCAAAAGATAGACTGGTTAGGTTATTCTAATTTTTATGCTACTTCCACACTCCACACCGAAGCCAACTTCCAAATCGTAGTTGGAAGGTTGGCCGATCGTGTGTAGTGTTGAGTACGTCATACAAGAGGCACCTCAAATGTCCCATGCAAACACGTAAAATGTCCCCCCACCTCACAAAATGTATTTGTACCAACTCTATGTCACGTTGTCGCTTATGGGACAAATGTGAAGGGGGGGACAAATATGAGGTGTGAGGTGATTGGTTTTATGGACTACATTCATGTCATGTCACGAATAGGACAAATATGAGATGAGGTGTGAGGTGTTTGGTGTATTGGACTACATATCATGTCACGTTGCCACCTATGGGACAAATATGAGGTGAGGTGTGAGGTGGTTGGTGTATTTACTACATGTCATGTCACGTACCGTATGGGACAAATGTATTTATTTATCTATATAAGGTATGTTTGCATTACATTATTCGATGCCTGTCTCACTAGGGTATACCTGTGTTGAGACAGGCGTAGAGGTATATAAATGAGTATCCTAGATAAGAATATTTAATTATAACATAAGAATATTTAAGGTAAGATACATACTGATTTATACAATTCAAACAGAAATATGATTTAAATTGAGGGTTAATACCATAAAGAGAGCATTATACAGGGTGTAACAGGACGTACCCGAGGGATTTTAACCAGCGGTTCCTGAGCATATTTGGAGTAAAAAATGTAGATTTCATTTTGCTCTCCGGTGATATTTTTTTTCTATTAAAAACAAAAATTATGTTTTTAAATCACGCGTCGCCAATGGCATGATCATTGGTCTACTCGGGAGACAACGTCGCAATTTCACACGTGCACACAGTGGAAGGGAGGCGACAACGACCAGCGCGCTTCAAGGCAGGACCATATTATATGCTCCAATACCAAACAAGTAATATTTAATATTGCGTAAATAATTATTATGCTTATTTTACTCAGATATTATTGCTAGCTTTAAGTAAAGACTTTAAGTACCGAAAATTCCTGATGGAATTCTAATTTAAATAATTTGTGGTTAGAAGACGGGTGGGTTTCTTCATTTACCGAGAATGCTAAATGGAATGCTAATTGTAAAAGTAAACGATCGAAATTTAAAAATGTCTATGCATTTGACCGTTTACTTTTACAATTAGCATTGCATTTAGCATTCTCGGTAAATGAAGAAACCCACCATTAAATAACTTTTAAACAAAAAAAAATGTAGTTCTACGAATTAAACACAAAAACAGTAATTAAATAACTTATTTGTTGACAATAATTGAGAATAATTTCCAATGGTCCTTTTATCATAAATATTAAGAAATAAGATAAGATAAATATTTAACCACCTTTAAAAACACAATCTCCCTTGCACTTGCTTAATTAGGTATCCAGAATCACCAAAACGAAACGCGCATTATAATCGCGAAATTATTGTCAATAAAATCAATGCTCATATAAAACGAACTTGTCAACAGCTGCAAATGCGTAACCGTGACCTTGACCCACAGAATTTAAAATAATATGAAATACATACATGTATAGGTAGAATACGATGTTATTTTAAAATTAGAATGCTGCCAGGTGCTGAATTATTTGAATAAGAAAAATATTTAATTTTATAAATGAATTTAAAAATAAATCAATTACATATTGGAACAATTTTAAAACCGTGTGAAATATTTTGTTCAAAAGATTTATTAAACATCACGCGGTAGGTAGAGAGGATGAACTGCCAAACAACTCGGTCTTAGCATACTCCTCGCAATTCCACGTAGTAGGTAATTGTGTATTCTTGGAAGTACCTAGTCATGATTCAAATTCCAATTCAAATTCCCCATTTATTTTTACCTAACTACACAATGTAGGTACTAATATTTTTCAGTTATGTAGGTACTCAGAATAAGGGTTACAATCAATAAACTATTGGTTTTACCGATCTATTAATACGTATTATGAAGAACAGGATACCTAACACAATTCTTAGAAAGTTCTCGACTTATAATGTGGCCTAACCAGTGTTTTGAAACAATAAACTATTGGTTTTACCAACCCATCAATAAGTATGTTGACAAAGTTCTTAGAAAATAAGTTGATCTAGCAATGTTTTGAATGTAATAGCATACATTTGGATTACAAGGAACTATCCAGAATAAGGATTGCAATAATAACCTGTTTTACCGATACAAATAATATTATCATTTTACAGAAGGGAACGTACCCATACTACGTGACCATTTTTTTTGCAATTTTTAACCCCCCCCCCCCCCCCTCCCCCTCCCGGTGACCAAAATCCTAAGCAAATCGCCGCTCATTTGTACCAAGCGTGACATTTTGAAGACCCCCCCCCCCCCGAAGAGGTTACGTAGTATGAGTACGTTCCCTAAGGTAATGGTGCCGATTTAAAGAAAAAAAAAATCAAGTCAATAAGTTGACTGTATTCAGCCTTACCAATAAAATACAAACTAACCACAAACAGTCCGATTATGAAGGATTGGAATGTTTCATAATTTTGACACAAAATGTGAGTTCTTATAGAAGTTTCAAATAAATTAATCGTGGTGGTTCGATCATAAGCTTTGAAAACATTTTAGTATCTACTGTTTAAGTGTAATGTTGACTGAACTTACAATACTTAAAAATACTATTTGCGAAAGTTATAATTAAATAATACCTCTAAAAATAATTTAAAAACCCACCCGGCAATGTTTTGTTCGCGTTTGTGTCTGTCATCTGTCACAGATACGAACATAATATTATGAATGACATGTAAGAATAAAAATGCTGACATTTGGTTATAATATTTTTTTTATTATTATTATAAAAGTTGCTCGAAGTGGCCGCCATCGGCTTCAATGCATGCATGCAATCTTAACACATTATGGATGCTTAAATTAGCAGGATTCGCCTTCAGTTCGTCTGCTGCCTCCATGATCAGTTGGATCAATTGCTCTCTCGTCGCTATCGGCTTCGAATCACCTTTTCCTTCAGAGTTCCCCAGAGGTAGTAATCCAACGGTGTTAGGTCGGGTGATCTCGGTGGCCATGCAATGTTAGGACTACCTCGGCCTATCCACCGTCCAGGAAACTCTACATTCAGGTAGTTCCGCACGGCAACGGAATAATGGGGTGGAGCTCCATCGTGCTGGAACCACATCCTTCGCAGTGCTTGTAAGTTTACTTCGTCCAGAATGTCGCCCAGCTGCCCTTGCAGGAACTCCAGATACATCGGTCCATTTAACCTGGGAGGCAACTCGATCGGACCAATTATTTTGTTACCCAAAATACCCGCCCACATATTTACTGAGAATCTCTCTTGGCTCGACGATTCCCGGACAAGCTTAGGATTTTCTTCGGCCCAATGATGCAGGTTGTGGATATTTAATATTCCTGTTTTCGTAAATTGGGCTTCGTCTGTGAATAGAATATTTTTCATGAAATCTCCATTTCTCAACACATTTCGTAGCATCCGTCTACAGTAAATTAGTCTTGAGAAATGGTCGTTCTCCAGTAGACCTTGGCAGCGCCTGTAGTGGAAAGGTTTCAGGCGATGTTTTTTTAGGATTCTCCATACCGTCGTGTGTGTTATGTCTCCAACGATCATGGCGACGCGACGCACGGAAAGCGTCGGGTCTTCTGTCATCATGTTGAGGATCCTCTCTTCAACACGAACTGGAACATCATTATTTCCTCCGCCCTGAACCCGTACGATTCCATGGTCGCGCAGGCGTTGATACATCTGCAAACAAAAATACAATTGCTAACATTATTCTGTTATAAAATATCAGTAAAAATGAATGACGGGTGCGTTTTATATCAGTTTATTTCTGAGAACATAGAAATATTTGATTAACATAGAAAACGTTCCGTAAGTACGAATTAATTTATTTTGTGAGTGAAACTATTTAAAACAAGCTTTCTTGGAACCGATTTTGATTAGCAACTATTTACGTTGGGGGACAAGCACAAAATATGATTATTTAGTTCTTAATTTGGGTTATAAATAAGTGTTAATAACAATTTCAAAATGACGCGACGGCTTGATATTTTTTTCACAAGAATTTCGAACTTTAATTGTAATGAAAATGGAACTTTAAAGCATCTTTTACCAATTAACCTACGTAAATTATTCTTGTTTCTGTTGTATTATTATTCATTTTTTACATCAACTCCACACATTTTCGGGGATGCTGTGAGGAGGATATTAAGTTAAATGAAGTGTTATTTAAATAATTTGAGCTTAAAGAATTAGCCAAGTTGGGAAACATTACCCTATTTTTTTTACTTGGCACGTTTGATAGGTATTATCTTGGATTTCCGAGAGTGAAACATAAAATTTTGGAAAGTTTTGTAAATAAACATACGTAGTGATAACCTTTTTCCGTAACATTACAAGACACAATTAGGCGGATTTTTGGGAGCCTTTACAATGAGATGGCGGCATTAAATGTGTGTCTAGCTCTACGATAATAAATAGGTAGTTAGGTACAAACCTGTACGAAAGTTGTATGGTGTGGTAGACGTCGTTCTGGATATATTCTGCGATACTCTCTTACAGCTTCCACTGAATTTCCTCGGCAAATTCCATAAACAAACACTATATCTGCTTCATGGGCAGGTGGATAATTTTGAGGCATCTTTTAGAATAAACACTAATAATAACAGTAAAACAAAAACAAATTTCAAAGCAACTACGCACGACCCCGTTCACCGTCAAACTCCAAACACAACTGACCGAGCGGTATTCGGAAAGGGGTAGCTTCGCCGCGGTATGGGAGTGAGGGAGCGTGCTGCCGATAACTGTAGGGTTGGCTAGCGGATAGGGGGAGGGGTTATCGCGAGGTTGCCATATCCTTTACTCGAAATATGAGATCAGTGAAGGTGTGTAGAAAAAACAAAAAAAAATGTTTTTAATTGAAAAAAAATGTCACCGTACAGCAAAATGATATACAAATTTTTTTCTCCAAATAAGCTCAGGAATCGCTGGTTAAAATCCCTCGGGTACGTCCTGTTACACTATTTAAAAATACTGTATGCGAAAGTTATGTTAAATATTATCTCCAAAAAAATATCTATTTAAAAAACCACCTGGCAATATGTTTATTCGCGTTACGAGGAGGCGCGCAGTAGAGAGTGAAAGAGTACGCTGCCAACAACGGGGTTCGGGTTGGCTAGCGGATATGGGGGAGGGGTTTGCGCGGAGTTGCCGTATCCTTTACTCGAAATATGAGATCAGTGACGGCGTGTGGAAAAAAACCAAAAAAATGATTTTATTTGAAATAAAAATTTCACCGGAGACGAAAATTTCATTTACATTTTTTACTCCAAATATGCTCAGGAATCACTGGTTAAAATCCCTCGGGTACGTCCTGTTACACCCTGTATAGGTGAAGTATGAGATGAATAGAGTAGTAAATCCTGTCGAATTTATATTATACATATAGGATTTTACTATTTTAAGTTCTTTAATGAGGGTAAGGACATACGTGAGATGGTAATTCTGTCTATTTGTAATCTATTTTACAGATGTTAGCAGTAGTGTGACGTCTAATACTTATAATCCATTTCTTTATATCTGGTTTGAATTTAGTCATTGATTCCGTTTGTCTAATCGTTGCTGGAAGTGTATTGTGTAGTTTGCAAGCTATGTATTTAAAGTGTTTTTGTCCAAAGGTGGTTTTAGAAAAGGGAGTTTGGTGGTTTTTATGAGGTGGTTAGGCGTGAGATGTTTGTATATTGTACGACATTTTTATATTAGAACCGCGAGGTGGTGTTGGGGTGAGCCATTCATAAATTGAGAAGGTAATTTTTTGGGATTGGTGGCCAAGGCTATTACGAATAATTTTTAGAAAAAAACTTAAGATTTGCCTTAATCACTATAAAAGGAAACTTATTGCATCACGGCTGGCGGAAAATAATGCATTTTAATTTTCAATGTCGTTAAATAAAATTTCACTTCCGAACTACGACAGCCCGCCCACTGCCGCCCGCCATTTGTCACAAACACAAGCCCGCTACACAAACCCTGCGTAGCCAAACAAACCATTCAAAAACGTAGGCTGTTTTTTAAAGTAAAGATAACATACACAAGCCCGCTACACAAACCCTGCGTAGCCAAACAAACCATTCAAAAACGTATTTTGACAGCCATAAAATGGCGGGCGGGCTGTCATAGTTTCGGTTCGCGAAGCAATTTTAGTTAACGACATTGAAAATTAAAATGCATTATTTTCCACCAGCCGTGATGCAATAAGTTTCCTTTTATAGTGATTAAGGCGAATCTAAAGTTTTTTTCTAAAAATTATTCGTAATAGCCTTAGCCACCAATCCCAAAAATTTACCATTGAGAATACCGCACAAGCATCCCAACTGCTCAGAATTTTTTTATTCTAAATTATTGTTAAGTGAATACCGCACAAGAGTACCCACTGCTCCATTTAAAAAAAAATTTTTATTGTAAATTATTGTTATGTGAATACAGCATAAGAGTCCCAACTGCTCAAATTTTTTTTTTCTAAATATTTTAATTTTTAATTATGTATTGTTAAGAGAATACCGAATAAGAATTATTAAGAGAATAAGAATTATTTTCCTCAGGGCCCCCTGTGTGGAGCTGATGTAGAAAATCACCTTCCCTGAAATTCTCTACCCCCCCCCCCCCCCACCCCCTCCTCCCCCGTAAGCGAAAATATTTTGTAACACCTCACCTCAACACCTCATTTCGATATTTGAGTACCTCATACAAACTCATCCTGTTGTGTCCTACCCAACACTAATCGTGTGGTGGCTGTCGATTACCCTGCGCCACTGCCCTGCGGCCAACCTTCCAACTCTATATACTATTTTATCAGTTGCATTAAATTATTACGTAGAAGACATGACATGTTTTATATACACGACATGTTTTCAAACAATTATTATCCCACATTAATACTGTCATACATATGGTAGGTGGTATGTGTGTCTTGAACGCCTGCCGTTCGCAGATAATGTGTGGACGGCTGTTTCGTGTGAGTTGGTTCAACTCGAACTCCAACCTTCCAACTCGAATTTCCAGCGCACGAACTACCCCTCTACGCAATCGTCCAAACGTTTAAAGTTGGAAGTTGACTTTGGTGTGGTACTTGCACTATATTTTCACAAAATTTAATATTTTATTAGAATTATTTATTTCTTACTTTTATCTAATATTATATCCAACGAGCTTACGGGCGGTCTTTAATTGCGCTCAGGAAACGAACGTAAGTATTAGTCTCTTTATATAATGTAATATTATTTCAACTGTTGAATTTTCCAAAAAATTCTGATAAGTATATATAGCATATAAAGTAAATTAATAAGTCAAGTACGCCTCCTACGTTATACGTATGTCTGGCAACGTTAAATTGTCTTGAAACCAAACGGGTCCGAATGGCTTTCATTCGGAGGCGTCTACTCATATCTACAGGAATTCCAAAAACTGAACAAATCGGACTAATATCTATGAGAACCAAAGTGCGTACGAATATCTACAGCTCAAACTGCTGACACCAAAGTGTGGACGAATATCTACAGCACTGGCAGAGGTTGGATTTGCAATTATGTATAGCATATTGGAATAACGTAATATTGCGTATGCAGTTTAAAAAACTTAATTTATGTATGTATGTATGTAAAAATCCCTAATATCGGACTATTGGACACATTTAGCTGATTATTAAGGATTTGGGTTTTTGTTTTAACAGCTTTCTTCATTTCGAGTGCTTCTAAATTATTTAGTCTATTACCATGACCATTTCTACGTCAGTTAGGTTAGGTTAGGTTGTGGTGCCGTGTATTTCGAAATAAATAAATATCTTTGTATTATGACCTCCATGTTTGTTCAATAAGTTATTGTCCTCGTAAACAGCAAAATGTATGCAAAAACTTCATGTACATACTTTAAACGTTTAAGCCTTTACGTAATTAGTAATTACGTAATTGAAGTAATTTATGCCTTTCCGTACAACCTCTTGCTCAGCTGCCCTCTGTAGATATTAGTCCAACCTACGCTCCATAGAAATTAGTCACCGCTGGGACCGTCATAGATATTCGTCCGACCTTAGCTCTGTAGATATTAGTCCACACTCTGAAGTTCGTAGATATTAGTCCAACATATGAGCTGTAGATATTCGTCCGACATACAGGCTGTAGATATTAGTATCTGGAGTCCTTTCATTCTTCCTCATTTCGTAAAATAGTTCTTACTTAATAATTTAACCACAGACAAATGATGTGAGATGTGACATCTGTCAGAGTGTGAGTGGTATATCTATGGCCAGAGTGCTGTCAACACAAACCCCATGACAAACCCTTTTTAAAAATGCAATAAAGATAAGATTAATTTGCTTTCAAGTCTGAGATAATATTACTATATTAAATGTAAAGTTTTCCTTTATCCTAACTGTGTCAGATAATTTTGGCTACGTACATTTTCCTCTAAAAGGTTTGTAAATTGCACAATTATTTGTAAAAACGATTGGTTAAGAATTAAGCAAATAACCTGTAACGCACTGTAACTTATTTGCAAGGTTGTCCATAATTTTGTATTACTCGTGATTACAAATATTCATCGATCGACTACGCCGAAACACAATTATACGCAAACCACGCCATATTTTTTAAATGCATTTTACTTTTTGTAATACTATTCGGCATCGCTTCCTAGAAATTGGTAAAGATATTTAATTTAAGCCGCACTTTTAGGTGCAGATTTTGGAGATTACACTTTTTCAACAATTACAAAAAGAAACAACTATTTACATGCACAAAATATAAGATATTAGGTTGTTAGTTTGGTTTAATTAATTTTCCTAACGCATATATTATTAGCATAAAGATAGCAGCTAATAATATATGCGTTAAGAAAATGAAGATAATGTTGGTAGTTCTTAGTTGAATTATGATACAGTTAAAAGTGACCGAATTGGATATAGACACCTTAGCTCAGTTGGTAGAGCTGTGGCCATGAAAGCCGAAGGTCCTGTGTTCGAGTCCCAGAGGTACCAATATTTTTGTCTCCAGATTTTCAATTGAGTTTCGCAATATTGTCTTCATTTAATTAAATATTACAATTTGATATTTTACTCATAAAGTTAAAAAATAAAAAAATACTTGTATTATTGGGGTGTGGCAAATAGTATAAAAAAAATCATTTAAATGTACCTACCTATTATTTTCAATTTAAAAAAAAGTATTTATCAATTTTTTTAAAAATTCTATCTTCTCCAACGGGTACCTTGCTTTCTCCCGCCTGAAATGTGTTAACCATGTCCCACTTTTCTGTATATTTATTTACCAAAGTATCTTTTTACAGAATTCGCAATGCGTCGAGGGATATTACCGCACATGCAAGATTGGCCACACGTGCTTCTGTGTCTCCTTCTGACCCCTCTACTCTACTGCTATGAGGTTTTCTACATCCTACCGACCCTCTACCCAGAATCAACAATCTTTTACTACATACACATCTTCAACTCTGTCTTCCTCCTGCACAATGTGGCCGGAAATTGGGCTAACGGAGCCAGGGGCGGAGGAACTGTTGTGGGAAAGGTTCTACCTCCTGCTGAACCGGAGTCCAGACTCTGCGAAGTCTGCTGTTGTGTTTCACCTCCACGATCGTGGCATTGTGCAGTTTGCGGCGTTTGCGTATTAAAACGCGATCACCATTGCAACTTCTTCGGCTGTTGCGTAGGGTATTTAAATCACCGTTATTTCTCTATGTTTGTTTTTCACGTCTTCATCTCAACGCTCTATGCTTTCTACTTTAACCTTTATTTTATGATTTATCATATGCCGTGGAACTTGCTCAGCTGGTTGCATTGCACGAAGTTCTTATTTCCTTTGGCTGCTGTCGCGTTTGATTCGTCGATGGATAGTTTCAATGTTTTATTCTTCGTTATAAATATAATTGTTACTGGATTTACCGGTTTCTTGTTTTACTATCACGGCCGTGTGATTTTGAGAGGCCAAATAACTCCAGAGAGTAAACGGAGGAATGCTGTTAGTTATGATCAAGGTTGGAAGAGTAATTTGATTGACGTTTTGGGGGAACGATGGTATATAACGTGGATTTCACCGTTCTTAATTAGTAAGTTACCGGGGGACGGAATGCATTGGCAGGCACAAGAAGTAGTTAAAACTGAATAAAACCACATTAATCTTACCTATAAAAGTCGGTTCCATGACAATTGATTGAATATAACTAAGACACAAAATATAACTAAGTGTCCCCGAATGAGTGTGCAGTGAAGATGCAATAATAATAATAACTAGCAGTTAAAGACCAGCTCCGCAGGTTTTTACTGCTAGGCCCTGCGGGCGGCTTTTAGTTCGGCTTCGCCCAGTTTGAGTATTGGTGACCATTTTGTAAATCCGATAGGAACTGGTTCCAAAAATAGCCAGTTCCTCGGATCCACTGTAATCCAGTGACAGCTAGTCACCGAGACACGCAATGATGCCATATGTAATATATATTGCATATAACCGCCTATAAATCCTAGGAATTATACCTATGGAATAAACGTCCATATGCGAGCTGCTGATAGAAGTAGCGACATCTTTTGGCAGATTCTTGAATTAAAAACCGAATTACAACGGTAGCTTTGCTTGAAATTTCACGAACACAGATGTTATTTGTGACGCGGCACATAAGGCGTGGCGGCAGATATGTAATGGAATTCGGGTTCTGGAATTCAACCACGCAGATGCAAGCGTATTAATACTGTTTAATTGGATAATGTACTGTATATACCAGCGTATAAGTATAAGAAATCGACACTGTAAATAAATTCGTTTGATACCAACTTATTATTAAGGGTATTTTTGAAGTCAATTTTCAGTTTGAAATCGGTAAATAATGCACAAAAAATTTAATTTTTATAATAACTACTATTTCGAGCCAACCAAATCAGGTTCCCACTACCCCCACTTAATAAAATCAAACATTTCTGTACTTGTATAAATTTTTTAAAGTTAATTTTAAGTTTGCTAGTGAATGGCACGGATGTGACAAACCCATAGCAAAAAAATTAAAATTTAGGTAACAAATGTACACGGAAAGTAAAACTTTTCGGTAAATATTTCCCTATCGAGTCCACGCTCAAAACACACTTTATAAAATTAAAACAAATTGTACTAGGTAGATAATGGTTAGTAATAAGTAATTCAGCAACCGGAATTGAAAAATATTGCGTTTTAATGTTTTTTTAAAAATTTAAACACGCGAAATGTCATTTTTCAAGGACCGCCATGTTAATTACGACAATGAAATACGCATTTTTAAAAGAAAACATCACTTTCTGTCAGTTAGACAGTAATAAGTACGAATTGCAATCTTCGGAAGTGATAAATAATGCGTATTAATCATTATTTTGTTCGGTTTCGTAAGCACGAAAAATCAAGCAAGACGTTTGCCATCGTAATTAACAACGGTGACCGGACAACTCAGAATGAAACCAACTCAGAAGCACCTCAGAAAGGTCATTAAGAGTGATGATAAAGAAATATTTAAAAAATTGGTTAAATAGGTTAAGTTAGAATAATTAAAAATATTTTTAAAATAATTTTAAATTTTAAAATAACCTTATCGGCAATTTTAAAATTATTTTTTCATAGCTTTTAATGACCTTTCTGAGGTATTTCTGAGTTGGTTTCATTCTAAATTGGCATGGAACCATTAACAACTAGCGTTCCTTGAGAAATGACATTTCGCGTTTTTAAAGATAACAAAATAACCATTAAAATGCAATATTTTTCAATTCCGGTTACTGAATTACTTATTACTAACTGTAATCTAGCTAGTGCAATTTGTTTTAATTTTTTAGTACAATTCGTTTTAGTTTTGAGCGTGGACTCGATAGGGAAATATTTATCAACTTTTCAAAACAAAATGTGTAGAAATTGTTATACAATTAATGCCCAAGAAATACAAAGCATTTATTTTCAGCTAGCAACTTTACGTCCATATGACCTATGGAACTATAAATGTCCATTTAACCGTAAAAAAAAAGATGAGACACCATTTTGTTTGTTAAATATTTTTCAATTATTATGCAATGAGTTGAAAGTTTTAAAAAGAGATATCGTCAAATTTATCTTTGTTTCTAGCCCATTTAGTACGCTCTCTGTCTCTCTTACACTTTTCATAATGATGCTGAAGCACAGTTTTGTATTGAAACTTTAAGGTCCGATTGGCCAAACTTTACGATCATGAAACATAGCATTTCTTGTGTGTGTTTTTTTTTAAATTATAAGATTATACAGGGTGTCGGGGGGTAAAGTGCATAAACTTCGGGAGGTGATTCTACATGATAGTACAAGTAAAAAAGATAAATAATTTTTTTCGAAATTCCAACTTTTAGGGGTAAAAACATAAAAAAATTAGTCCGGCTTGTGGGGCCAGATTTATTATTTTCCGCTGTTACGATACGGGTCAATCACAATCGAGTCGGGCGCCCGGCAGGCTCTCAGCAAGTAAGATCGTACCTCACACTAAGGGTTTTTAGTAGGTACGTCTTTTTGTATGGGAAAAAAAATGTTGGAATTTCAGAAAAAGTTGTTAATCTTTTTTACTCCTACCATCATGTAGAATCACCTCCCGAAGTGAATGCACTTTACCCCCGGACACCCTGTATAGTGCTTAATTAATGTTACAAAACCACTTTTTACATTATTTTTATTTTTAAATATTTGTAAAATTATTTTTTTGTCATTTTTTATTACTTCATTTTCTGAAAGATGAATTAGTTAAGAATGCTCTCACCAAATGTTTTAAAGAAATTCGTAAAATTGACGGAGTTACGGCATTTTATGTGAAACCGTTTGAAACAGTTTGTATGTTGAATTATCCTTCAGCAAAACTTTGATTGTGTTTTTCTCGAAACCACAGTTTTCAACCTGCCTAGGGTTTCCGTATTTTTTGTGGGATCATCGTTATTGGATAACGGACGTTATCTCCGGTCAGATTTGTGTGATTTTTACATATTTACTGTCACATATTTTAGTTCAGATCGATTTAAACACAAATTCCTGCAAGTACGCATGATTATTTATTCATTTAATGTATGTTGTACATAGAAAAAGCAAATATCAGCCATAAAAATCACACAAATCTGACAGGAGATTACGTCCACTATCTAATAACGATCCCACAAAAAATACGGAATCGCTAGGCTGGTTGACAATATATAAAAAAAAACTATACCAGATTTGCATGCACCAAGCCTTAAACCGTTCGAAAATCCAGTCTCTGGTAATACTAGAAGTCGGAAAATTGTAGGACTAACTGCCATATGTATACCTCTTTGTCCAGACTTCTAATGAAGGGAAATAATTATACCAAGTCAGTGGACATCTTCAATTTATCACTAAACAAATACAAGATGTTGTTACTGAAGTAGTTCAGTTATGTATAATAAATACTGTATAATTTTTACTACCATATGTAAAACCCCTACAAAGGGCGTTAATAAATAAATAAATCATATAATTTTGCACACAAATTTGAAAATATCACTCGCTTTTCGGCGTTAATTGAAAAAAAATGCCGGTAACCATTTATTACGTTCATTCCTTAGTAATTATTACAATTATTTTAAAGCTGAGTATATTTTTAAGCAAAGAAAGTCGAATTTAGTTCCCGTCTGCTTGTTTAGGAATAAATACATCCCAAAACACGTAATTGCATTATACTTTCTTAAGACCAAAAATGTCCCGAGCGACTTTACATTTTAAAAGCTATATATCTTCCTCTCATGCAAACATATGTATTTTTTAATATTTAATTAAATGATGAAATATTTATTTTTATTTTAACCAGAATGCTTCTTATTTTCTTTGAAATATGAAAGCTATCTTGCATAGATATTTTACAATCTCGATCCAAAGTGACAGTTTTAGAATTTACAGGCGAAACTGAGGCTTCCGGATTGTGAGGTGCGAATATATTGAACCAAGCAGAAGGGTTAATTGTATGTGCACAATAGTGAAAAATATTATGACTTAAAAAAAATTAGGCTGATTCTAAATATTTACGTATGTTTTATTAAATAACTAGCTAATTAACCTGCCGTACGTTGCAATTCCACATAAAGAGAGAAAATTTTCTCCCTGCATGTCCTTTTCCCATTCGTCCCCGTTCCCACCCCCTCCCGCGTTTGCCTTCCACCTTCCCCGCCTTCCACCCTCCTGCATCCTCCGTCCCACGAACCCCTCCTCTTCTACCTTTCCTGCCTTCCCCCTCTCTCAACCCCCTCCAGCGAACCCCCTCCTCATTCGTTCCCCTCTCCCCTCCCTGCCGCTAAACTATATGAAATTTCATAATAATTTCGTAACGCCAGAACTCACCATTATATATAGAAACCTTCACAGGCATGCGCACAACAAATCACCAAAGATTAATGGTTTAGGAACGCATAAGGGACCAATAAAGAAACATTCATTTTTATATATAAAGAAGATTATATACCGGTAGTTCTGCGAACATTATCATGTCTAAAAAATTATATTTCCAATTTTCTCTTATTTGATTAATCAAAACCAAAAATTTATCACAAGATTAAGTAGGTACAGTAGTTAAATACCTACCTTCTTACTTATAAACCATATATTATATGTAACATTTAAAAAAAAATTCAAATAAGGATTTATTCAATTTTTCCAAAGAAACGTCACTATCTTAATAACGATTCTTTTTTCAAAATTTCTTCAGGCAGGTAGGTGCCATAATATTGAAAAACCTACTCAAAGTTAGCCATCTAGTCAAAAGTCAGAATTGCTTAAAATAAAAGACAAACAAATTTACAGACAGATGAAATGCCAAACGGTCGTGTTAGATCAGTTCTTCGCTATGCCCAGTCAATTATATAATATTAATATATAGTTAATTGAGAGATTTAAATGCCCTGTGATTGGTCGGCGAATTCTGAAATTGATAATGTTACCATTTTTGCTATTGAATAATTTTATTCTATGTTAGAGTGTTACCAGGGTTAAAGTGCCTTTAGATTTTAATACGAACAAAATTGTTTTATATTCAAATTAACTATACAATATATACTATAATTTTAAGTATTAGTTATAAGAATATTAAGTATTAGATTAAGACTTGCATAATAATGATTAAATATAAGTAAATACATATTTTGTTTAGAAATTATACAAAGAATTACATTCTTCAATGGTTTAAAATTCATATAAATAATGTTCCTTTTATTTTTGCACCATATTTTTTCTATGCTGTTCTACAAACCTCTATGCAGGGCTGGGCAAAATACATGCTTTGCTGTAATTAAAATACAAGTTACAAAATACTTTTTTGCATGTATTTAAAATACGAAATACAAAATACTTTGAAGTCGTGTATTTGAAATACAAAATATAGTATTTCAACCATTTTTTATTTCAAATACAAAATACAAAATACATTTGGTTTTGGTGGTACCTAAGGGTGCGTTTCCACAGAAGCAAAGCTGAGAAGAGTGAAACAGAGAAGGGGAAAATTGACCAATCATATTGCTTAGAAGACACATCTCATCTCCGCTCCACTTGTAATGTTTTGTGGTATAGGACCCAGGTGTTAGATAATAATAATAATTATTATAATAACATGACATTTGTGTAGCGCAGTTTTGTGTTATTTCACTTCAAATGCGCTCTACTGTAAAAAAACTTAAAAATAATCTAGTATTCAGCATTCAATTTTATAGCGCTTGATCTAATACTATGACACAAAAATGTACAATACAAAGCAATGACAAGTATAATATATAGTGACCGACCGAAGGTTCGGTTACGCTTTCGGCAAAAAAAGCTAGTTTCGGCATCAGTTTCAGTTTCGGCAGAAAATCTGCCGAACCGAAACATGGCGTTCGTGAATTATCGCGCGTCGTTCGGGTGACTTCGGGTGAGTTCGTGGCTCGTTGACCAATTTTTTGATCCAATAAGTAGTTAAGTAGTCAATTTTAATTTTTTTTGTTTGTTTTATAGAAATAATATACCTTGTTTCTCTTATCTGTGAGTATACCAGTAATAACACCCGCCTCCCAAATTGGGAGGCGGGTGATCAACACTTCTTCCATAGGTCACCTTAAGTGGTTCGCTACATTTGGTGACTTTGCAGGGGTGCCCGAGTTCATGGAGTGAGGTTTGTCCAGGTCTTGGCGGCCAATGCGTCTGCCTGCCTGCTCCGTGGTGTACAGGATCGAGAGAGACTGGTTGAGGGAGGTCTTTTATCCTCCCCTGCCAGAATCTCTCTACCTATCGCCTTGCACCGCGGTTGGAGGGATTGATTCATACGTCCGTTATCCACAAAGATGACACAGGCCCTGAGGGAAATTATTTTCCTCAGAGCCTCCTATGTTTTTTTTTTACACAAGCTCCACACAGGAGGCCCTGAGGAAAATAATTTCCCTCTGGGCCTATGTCATCTTTGGGGATGCTGTGTGGAGGGTTTTTTCAAGGAAAGGTAGGAGAGGAGAGTTCTGGGAAGGAAAAAGGATTTAAAGGGTGGGTAGGAATCTGGGGTTCAGTGTGTCCTGGTCATCCACCTCCAAGACCTAGACAAACCTCACCCCATGAACCCGAGCACCCCTGCTAAATCACCAAACGTAGCGAACCACTTGGGGTGACTATGGCAGAGGTGCTGGTTATCCAATAAAAGTTCCCGGGGCGGCGGTACCCATTCCCGCCTCCCAAATGTAGAACTAATGTAAAAAAATAATAAATAATATTTTTTTCACATGCTTCAATTATTGTTTTTTTATTTCATTTAACATGTGTATTAAGAATATTGTGATTGTAAACGCAATTAAAATACTCAATTAATGAGGTCCTTCCTTTATAATGTATGTGTTGTATTGACAAATTTTTGTTCCAAGAAGTAGTTAACATGTCATGTTTTGTTAATTTTTGTTTGTTTTGTAGCAGTAATATTAAAAAAAAAATTATTGTTTTTCACATGTACTTCAATTATTTTTTTAATTTCATTTAACACGGTCGGACACTAATAATAATTTTTTTTTTTTAAATTAACTCCACACAGGAGGCCCTGAGGAAGATAATTTCCCTCAGGGCCTGTGTCATCTTTGAAGATGCTGTTTGGAGGGTCTTTTTGAGGAAAGGAAGGAATGAACATGAGGAGGAAAAGGAGAGAGGAAACACAGAGACCGGCAAATCGTTCCACAGCCGAGGCGTTGAACTCAAGAAAGAGTAATAGAAACGACCCATTCTCATGTAACTAATGTTAACCGTGTACAAATGTTGGGCGCCTGTTTGGCGTGTTTCCCGACTATGCACCGGTGCCAAAGGGGTCAATGACGCTAGTTCCTCGGAGCATCTTCCATTGTAATACCGATAGAACAAGGACAGCATTCCCACCTGACGCCTATGCTCTAAAGATTGCACCAAATTCAACAGTGCGGCACACTTGCGATTAGTACAGGGTTAGCAGTTGTGTACTATTAAAGTATACGCGGGCCCTGTACAGTACGCCCAGTTTCTGAGTGGCTAACTTAACTCTGTTTTCGATGGAGCCCTCGTACCTGAGCCGGTCACTTAGAGTTACACCAAACATATCGATGGATAATATAATATTATACAAATAGTGTTGCCAACTCTAAATATTAACATATAATTGCTCTAGATTCTAGCGTTTTAAGTCTATGTATTATCTCCGTCAGTTTATTTTTTATTGTCATTATTAAGATCGCTAAATGTATTTGAAAATGTATTTTGAAGCCATAAGTATTTGAAATACAAATTACAAAATACCTCAGCATCGGGTAATTGAAATACCAATTACAAAATACATTTTTAGGAAGTAATTGAAATACAAATACAAAATACGTATTTGTATTTCAAATACGTATTTCAATTACAAGTAATTCAAATAATGCCCAGCCCTGCCTCTATGTACAGTTGCAGGCGTCAATAGAAAATGTGATGTGATTTTTTTTTATCAATGTTCAAATTTCTATTTGTTTTTTTGCTATAATTAAGAATGTACACCTATTTTATTTACTACAATATTAAAGAATTTACACAACTGAATTGAATTTTTAATTCCATATTATTTTTATATCTCCACTCTGCTACCTGCTTCAAATTTCACAGGGAGGTCGTCCGATCGTATCACATCTTATTCACATTCGATAAATGCGGGCATCCCACAGGGATCGGTTTTTCCTCCGACTTTGCTTTTGTTGCACATCAATGACATTTTGTCGTGTGCACCAATTCGTTGTTACGCGGATGACAGTACAGTCCATGATAGCTTTTTGTTTGACAAGCCCCCAAAGGGCTCACAAACTCCAACAACTCGGAGGGCTTTGAAGCAAAGAATGGACGGTTACTTCGATTAAGTTTCTTCTTGGGGTAAGAATAACCTCGTTGAATTTAATGTATCAAAGCCCCAATCATGTCTGATTACGACTAAAAGGGATTAAAATGACAATCTAACCTCTTTCTGTGGAAGCAATCTTCCCAACATACCTCCCAGGCATGAGGGCTCCATCGAAGCCAGAGTTAAGTTAGCCTCTCAGGAGCTGGGGCTGTACAGGGCCCACAGATACTTAATTAGTCCACAACTGCTAACCCTGTATAAATTGCAAGTTTGTCCCTCTGTTGAATTTGTCATTCACCTCTGGTCTGGAGCCCCAAAATACCTGAAAAAATCCCTCGTCTCTTTGCAGAAACGGGCGGTCTGTTTGAAAGATTCTTCCATCTTAAGAGCACAGGTGTTGAGTAGGTACGCTGTTCTTGTTCTATCAGCATTACAATGGAAGATGCTTCGAGGAACTAGCGTCATTGATCCCTTTGGCACTGGTGCATAGTCGGGAAACACGCTAAATGCTCATCCAACATATTTACACGGTTGACATTTGTCACATGAGAACAGGTTGCCTCTAAGACTCGTTCTTGAGTTCAACAGCTCGGCTGTGGAACGACTTGCCGGGATCTGTGTTTCCTCCCTCCTCCAACATGGGTCTCTTCAAGACCATGTTGTAGGAGGCACGTTCAAATATGACATAGACCCTGAGGGAAATTATTATCCTCAGGGCCTCCTGTGTGGAGTTAATGTAAAAAAGCAGCTAAAATGTAGCAGTTAACAATATTTACAATTGAAACTGGTTCCATGCCAATTCAGAATGAAACCAACTCAGAAATACCTCAGAAAGGTCATTAAAAGCTACGAAAAAATAATTTTACAATAGCCGGTAACCCTAACCTAACTTAACCTATTTAACCATTTTTTTATATTTCTTTATCATCCCTCTTAATGACCTTTCTGAGGTGCTTCCGAGTTGGTTTCATTCTGAGTTGTCCGGTCACCGTAATTAATGCATGCCCCCTAAGGAAGTAACATAACGTAAGAATTAGATAATTTAAAAAAGGGTACTTAGATGGGTACATATTTCACAATAGAAAGGTTAAGTACTAACTAATTAATTTCGAATAATCATATTAATTTATCTGATTACTGGGTCATTTTTGAACCCTTTTTCTTATTACTTCTTATTACCAAATTTATTGGATTAAAAAATTCCGAACGAATAAATAATATTATCCGTGGGTACATGGGTAGCTACTTTTTGTAGGGAAAATATTTTTTGTTACGTGTCTAAACAAACTTTCGCTACTGGCAATAAATTTTCTGGCTTCAGTTCGCTCGGTCGAGACAGCGAGAAAATTTACGTTTTTCGATGAAAATTCGCGAATCAGTGAGACATTTGTCTAGCAGGAGCATTCCTAATAGCCATAAGGACATTATTAGTAATTAAACTTCATTAAAAATGAGTGATAAGAGCCCAAAAGTGATACCGCCGTTCGCCGCGCAACCGGCGAATTCGGGCGGCAGAGTTGGGGACACCGATTGGATGTGTCCCGATGTAGTTTGCGGGAATGTTAACTTCGCGAGAAGAAACTCCTGCAACAGATGCGGCAAGGAACGAGTTGATCTCAAATCCAAGAAGAAACTGGGGACGGAAATCGGCAAATCGGCGGCAGACAAGTCCAGGGGACTGTTTAGCGCAGACGATTGGCAGTGCAACAAATGCGCCAATGTCAACTGGGCCCGGCGACAAACTTGCAATGTTTGTAATGCACCGAAGTTCGGAGAGGTTTGTCGATAATTCTATGTTATTTGAGTTATTTCCTGTTCTTCTAAATGTTCATTACCTTTATAAACACTTAGCAAAACTAGATGCAACCGTTTTTCCCTTTGTTTTCAAATCTAAGCCGCTGCTATTAATGAACGTCCGTTGTATAACATTGCAATACGTTTGTTAATTCTATATTATATCCTATTCTTCTAACACTCCATTACATTTATAAACACTTCCCAACTAGACGTAGCTGATTTTCCCTTTGTTTTCAAATCTAAACGGCTGAAAATATTGTGCATCAGTTTTGCCTGCCAAATTAACATTGCAA
Source organism: Limnephilus rhombicus (assembly GCA_929108145.2). NCBI lineage: Eukaryota > Metazoa > Arthropoda > Insecta > Trichoptera > Limnephilidae > Limnephilus > Limnephilus rhombicus. Next base: position 17,307,107 of record OV815298.1, on the reverse strand, counting down.
TTATGTTTATTAATTTTTGGGGATCACTGGCAACGGTTAATATACACTTTTTTTTTGAAAAAACCTTTTGATTCACCTTAATTACATTAAAAGGCAACTATTTGCATTGGGGGAAGTGGAAAATATTTAATTCTAAATTTCATTACGTAAAATTAAAATTAGCTTTCGTCTTGTGAGATTGTACGCCAGAATCACAAACCATGTTACACAAACCTAGCGTAGCCGCTAAACTACTTGAAAACTGGGATGTTTTTCTTGCCTGGACGCGAGTAGGCGTTATAAAGGGGCACTTTCTTTTGTATCACAAACCATGTTACACAAAAATATTTTCCACTTCCCCCAATGCAAATAGTTGTCTTTTAATGTAATTAAGGTGAATCAAAAGATTTTTTCAAAAAAAATTGCGTATTAACCGTTGCCAGCGATCCCCAAAATTTACCTTATAAACCCTCTCCTGCACTAGATACATCTGTTTTTCCTTTGTTTTCAACTCTAAGCAGCTGCAATATTGTGCATCGGTCTTGTTAGCCATTTCAACATTGCAATACTGTTTTATTTATGTAAATGTCTAAATACTTCAAAGTCATTTTAAGCAGCGCTTCAATTCTGAATGGTGGTCTTTCACTAGGGCGATACTGAGAGTATCTACAACTCTGGAATGTACATACAGAACAATCTCACTAATCCCGCACTATTAAAAACCAGAGGGTGCCGGATTATTGGAATGTTCGGATTACTGGATTATAGAGAAAAAATCATAATTAATAAAACCAAGCATTTCATAAAGAGAATATACACACTGTTCACACTTCAAAACAACATACGTATGCACGTGCAAATGAGGTTAGACTGCTAGACGACGACGCGGTGATGGAGCGCATAGGCGTAGAGGGGCGAGGGAGGTGCGGGCGGAGGGTGCCGGATTATTGGACGTATCGGTCTATTGAAGTACCTGATTAGTGAGATTGTACTGTACTTTTAATTCAATTTATAAAAACATTACAACATTAAAATTTCAAAGCGTTTTTAAAAGAGAGAAAATATTTAAGATAAGATAAGCAGATTTAAACTAACAGCAACAAAGCTTGCTGTCTAAATTGTGCTTCATTGATGTCAAACATATCAATATTTAACAACAAGACCGCTCTCCCGACTGGCATGACCATTGGCAAGTTAGTTCTGCAAGCCGGGAGATACAGTCTATGCCGTCGGTGACGGAGATAACCATTGATAAAGTTAAAGATAGACTTTGGGAAAGTTGCCGAATTCCATACAGTAATTAAGGTGTTTTCTGAAAGTTTACTGTTTTTTCATTTTTTATCATATCGGTCTCATAGAAATCGTTGTGTCTCCTTTCTATCATGGTTAAAAACATGATCTAAACAGGTTAGAAAGAGAAAACACCAAGCTTTATGTTCAAATCTAAAAGTTTACCGCTAAATAATTAAAATGTACACCTTAATGAATTCAAAGTTTCCGACCGCAATTTTGTAAAAAAAATTATGAAACCTTGGGAATTTTTTATTAATTATTTTTACATGAAACAATAAAAAAGTGAGATGATGATAACGTTTATGATATATTTGTCTAATAAATGTGTTTTTATTTTTTATTATTCTCTGTAATGTTTTTCCTTTTTTATCTAATCGTGTGAGATAAATTTTTTAATTTTATAATTTGTCCGTTCACCGTTTACGTGTAATGTTCAGCAGGTGGAGGCACGTACGGGGTATGGCGGGGGTTACAACGAGCGGGGCACAGTAGAGTACCGCCCCAAGCGGGACTCGGATGACGATGAATACGACGAATTTGGCCGCAGGAAGAAGCGAAAACTTAAGGACTGCGGCTCCACACAGGACAAGGTTTGTGATCATCAACACATGATTCAATTCATTTGATTTTATGATATCGATCATCCAATTGATTAGTCAGACATCTCCAAATAAAATTTTGAGATAATGAGAAAAACAATATACGAATGGTCAATATAAATCAAATGTTATGTACACATGTCTTTGTTTCCCATATTAAATACAGTAGAATCCGGATATAACGACCCTCGAGGGGCCGGCGATACTTTGTCGTACTAACCGGACGACGACAAAACGGCCCGATAATTTAAGCTGTTTTTACATGAGGCACCGAACTCCTTCGCGAGGGTTACATTTGATTTACCGGCTTCTAAAAGGTGTAATATAGCTCTTTTTTCTTCAATTGAAAAACACTTTGGCTTCACGGAACTCATTGTGTCGAGCTTTTATCCCGTCACAACAAATGATAAACACTGATTGTGATTTACGCGTGCTAATAAGAATAGGCGCAGGAAGTAGGCGAGGCACGAAGTCATACTAAACGGATATGTTTTCCTAGTACCTAACTATGAAACCTAACTTCAGTTTACATTGTCGTCGCTAAAAACGGTAAGCTGTTATAAGCGAAGTCATTATAACCAAATTCTACTCTATGCTATAAAGTAGCACCATATAGCATGATGGTCCAGTACATTAATATGACATTTTGAAATTTGCTACTAATAATTAATAACCAAGAAATCACCAATTTTTTTGTTTATTTCACCACAAGTTTTTCTGCATTATAATTGATTTGGTGGTGTTTATGAGTAATCTTGTATTGTACCCGATAGAGGGTATACTTTTATACATAACTGCGTATTTAATTCTAATTTCGACTGTTTTGAGATGTCTGATACTGATCAACTGGTTGATCGATATGTTTGATATGGTTATATGACAAAACAGAATGTTGAAGAAGAATAATAAATAAACATTGTCTCATCTCATCTCTTCCTTGTGCCCTGTTCTGGTCAGGGATCCATCGCCTCGAAGGGGTGTCTTCATGCTTCTCTGTTTCAGCGGTGTCTCTCGTAGCACGTTTATCCTCTCATCACATAGCCTTGGAGATCAATTTTATTCTTTTCAAAAACATTTTTACAATTTGGAAGGCAGATAATATTAATTTTTTTATGTCTGGGGAGAACGAGTAAATGGTCTCTTTGGCGTGTGCATGAGAGTCACGGGAACACTGCAGTCTGTTATAAAGGGTTCCATGCCAACTCAGAATCAAGTCAACTCAACACCTCTTTGAAAAATCATTACAAGCTATGAAAAAAATAATTTTAAAATAGCTCATAATCCTAAACTAACCTATTTAACCAATTTTTTTTTCATCACTCTTGATGACTTTTCAAAGGAGGTTCTGAGTTGATTTCATTCTGAGTTGTCCAGTTACCGTTAAACAGATAGGCAGGAACCTTGACCTTATGCCCAAACCCTCTCTTTGTTAATCTTACTTGTTGCCTTGCATTCTTTGCGAATCTCCACATTTCTCACACAATCATTCATGGTTTAACCACACACAGGTCTCAGGGATTTCATTTCTATAGCATTAAGTCTACTTTTCATAGTTCCTCTGCCAGTTTCATGCTTGATTGCCATACTTAACATATTCTGTGTTCTGTTTTATCTGTTAACCATTTGATTTTCTTGAGTCTTGCATGCAACACATCATTTTCTTTTGTATTAACCCATTTACGCCCAAGACTAAAGTAATCATAAAAAAAAGAAATAACCCATATTATTTAGTAGGGAATAGAGTGTTATACAAAAATATATTTTTTTTATTTACTAGGAAAAAAAAATGCCGGCAAAAATGCTCAAATCCCCGACACTGGGCTCATTCAGTATGGTATTTCTCAAAGCATGGTTTTTCAATACACAAAGTTTTTTTTGCATTTTTTGCACATCCAACGTGCTTTACTATGGCAAATAGTGTATCGCAACTGTTTTGTCAACTTCTGCGGAAAGTGGCCAAAACCATCAAACTGTAAATTGAGCACTACAGAGACTGATTGGTGAGAATGTTGATTAGTTTTTTGTCGCAAGTAATAACAAGCAATAGTTCGTCGAAATCGTAGCTGGTCCATCTTCACGTCGTTACTAAGTATGTGTAGACGCCAGGCATTGCTAATGCATAGATCAAACATGTATGTAAATAACACCCACCAAGTGGTACTTCTTGCCTCGTATTGAAGTTCGATACGTTGAAATTGACTGATCGGCTTGATCGACACCGCCCATTCCTCTGTTGTAATTCATAAATACTTAAGGAATATTTTCATCGGTTTTCTTCTTTTCGATTGAGCTCCAGCCCTTTACTTTGTCCAACGGAAGAAAATTATCGTATTTAATTAAATGAAGACAATATAAGCGAAACTCAATCGAAAATCTGAAAACAGAAAAATCAGAAAAAGATATTGACACATCTGGGATGTCCCAGATGTGTCAATATCTTTGATTGAGTTTCGCTTATATTGTCTTCATTTAATTAAATATTACAATTTGAGGTTTTACTCATAAAGTTAAAATAAAAATAAAAAAAATAAAAAAAAATTATCGTAGTTTGTTCCCATTGTACAAACGCTGTTATCCAGTCAGCGAACAAACAATATTTTATTGACCGTGTCAAACCGGTAGTCAAAGTCAGCACGACTTTTCTTTTTCATCTCCTTGACGGGTATGAGAGGACATTTGCTGGTCCTACCCTCACGTACAGTACTTGTAGCGTGATAGCCAAATTTCCATAAATCCCGCAGCAATACAAAGCTAGTGAAAAAATTATCTGAGAATACAATGGTCTATAGCAGTGGTTACAGTGGATACAATGGTCTAGCGCCCCGGGTTCACAATTCTCTAGCCCCCCCCAGGATGGACCAATTTTTTATGGAGTCGAAATTTGTGTTTGTCAGCTTTAAAGGGAGGGGGGGGGGGGGGGTGACACCACGTTGTCCGCCCTATCCGTCCCAGGTGCCATGCTAGCCTCAGCCACTGCGATGGCGTAGGCTAGCATGGGTAGGCCACCATATGGCGTATGGGTATGGCGTAGGCCACGAGGGACGGATAGAACAACAGGAGGGACGGAATGGGATAGGGTAGGACGGGTTCTAGCAGAATATTTAGCACAACGGTGGAGGTGAAACGGAATATCATATTGGCCACTGACCACAAGGTACAATAGTGATAAACGGAATATTGTCCCGATTTTTTTTCCGACTTCTCGACCAGGGACCGCCCGCGCGCTTGCTCGCTTATTGACCGGCGGACCATCCCTAGCCTCTTGCGGACCACTGGTTGGGAAACCCTGGTCTATAGGAATCTGTGTTTAGCTTGTTCACCAGGTTTTTCACAACTCGTGTACCCAACGGCTCATTGGTGGGAACTTGCGACTTGCCGCAATAAATATCAAAATTGTAGCAGTAGCCATCAGCACTAGCGAGCATCCAATTTTTATAACCGAAGCGTACAGGCTTACTTCCAATAAATTGTTTCGATGGATGACATCCAAAATATTTCACCATGGACTCGTCTGTTGACAGATTTGTGTAAAACACTCCCCATTGCATAAATTTCTTCATGAGAACCTCAGCAAGGTTTCGCACAATACAGTAACAAGTACATTACAGTCCTCGTCAAAAGACCAAAATAGACGTTCGCGAGGTAAAGTGTAATAACCAGATAAAGATAGAATGCCGAAAAATGTTTTCAACTCACCAACTGTCAATATTGAAATCATGTTTATTGTTTTGTGATGCATACAAATCAGAATATTGAAGAATCATATCAATTACTTCCTGGTCAAAAATCGTCTCAAAAATTGAAACAGGATTTCTACCTTTGAGATCAGCAATTAGGTTGTTGTACATTATTCTCCATCAAAGGGCATATGATCGTAGCTAGGATCGCATTTACGCCAACGAGGCCTAAGATCGCTTCGTTGCCTCCTAGCGGAATTTGACAAAGGCTCTTCACCAGAACTGTCCCAATCTTCTTCGTCTCTGTTTATAAAAACTTCGACATTTCCAGTAACAATATTGTCTTCATCGCCTTCTTCTTCATCAGTGAGGATACTTGGTTCTGGGGGAAGAGCAACGATATTGAATTCAACATCTGAGTCCTCTTCTGCCATAATAGCATCTAGGGCCTCCTGGAGTCCACGATAGTTATCGCTTACTTCAAATTGCCATTTCGACATATTTATGTTCAGTCAAAACTCTGTAAAAAAAAAGAACCTTATGTGCCCACTGTCCCTATTTGGGGACACCAACAAAAAAAAGTAGTTCACAGTTCAGTAAACTATATATTTTACCTTATCAAATTCTTATTCCAAAGTAAACAAAGTGTTCAATAAGGTTATCTAGAAAAATTAAGAATTTACGAACGTAAACATATAAAAAAAATTACTTACATTTGGTAATTACTGCAACTCTGTGATTCACTTTATTACAGCACTAAAATACTTTAAAAAAATTATGTTATCCAAAATGTTAGATATAAAACGTAAGACACATCATTCACCTCGACAATAATGCACTGTTATCAAAACTTACCACATTAATAACAAAATGGAGGGTAGATTTGAAGGCGTCCTCGTTTGGGCACGGCAGGCGTAAATGGGTTAATAAAACAAGATTTTTTGAAGGCACCCTTTATTTTTGTAATATTTTTTTAAACTTGGGAATGCGGGAGGGGAGAAGGCGGGGAAGGTGAAAATGAAACGCGGGCGGGGACGCTTGGGAAAGTACACATAGAACAGGGGTGGGGGACAAGGGAGGGATTCCAAAGGAATCATAGTAGCTGTAAGGGATAGCAGGGAGTAAATTTGGAAAATTCATTGTCATGTAACGTTGGTAGGATGTGCACACGCCCGCGAAGGTTGCTATATATAATGGTGAGCTCTGGTGTTTTGAAATTTGTATAAAAATTTTACAATGGGTGGTGCGCGGAGTTGTTTGAAAAATGTGTGTATTATATATATAGTTAAGCGGCTAGGAGGGAAGGTGGGATGGGGAGGGGAATGAAGGAGAGGGAAATAAAACACGGGAGTCGGGAGGGGGGGGAAAAGAGGTAAGAACGGGGACACATGGGAGAGGACACGCAGGGGAGGGGTGGTGGACGAGGGAGGGCAGAGGAAGGGATTGAAAAAATAATAGCGGTAGGTGATAGCATGGGGCAAAATTGTAAAATTCATGCTTCTCACCACAGACAGCTGTAAACATGAAAATCTTCTGATTTATTTGTGTATGAACCAGGCGGAAAAATAATAGCGGTAGGTGATAGCATGGGGCAAAATTGTAAAATTCATGCTTCTCACCACAGACAGCTGTAAACATGAAAATCTTCTGATTTATTTGTGTATGAACCAGGCGGAAAAATAATAGCGGTAGGTGATAGCATGGGGCAAAATTGTAAAATTCATGCTTCTCACCACAGACAGCTGTAAACATGAAAATCTTCTGATTTATTTGTGTATGAACCAGGCGGAAAAATAATAGCGGTAGGTGATAGCATGGGGCAAAATTGTAAAATTCATGCTTCTCACCACAGACAGCTGTAAACATGAAAATCTTCTGATTTATTTGTGTATGAACCAGGCGGAAAAATAATAGCGGTAGGTGATAGCATGGGGCAAAATTGTAAAATTCATGCTTCTCACCACAGACAGCTGTAAACATGAAAATCTTCTGATTTATTTGTGTATGAACCAGGCGGAAAAATAATAGCGGTAGGTGATAGCATGGGGCAAAATTGTAAAATTCATGCTTCTCACCACAGACAGCTGTAAACATGAAAATCTTCTGATTTATTTGTGTATGAACCAGGCGGAAAAATAATAGCGGTAGGTGATAGCATGGGGCAAAATTGTAAAATTCATGCTTCTCACCACAGACAGCTGTAAACATGAAAATCTTCTGATTTATTTGTGTATGAACCAGGCGGAAAAATAATAGCGGTAGGTGATAGCATGGGGCAAAATTGTAAAATTCATGCTTCTCACCACAGACAGCTGTAAACATGAAAATCTTCTGATTTATTTGTGTATGAACCAGGCGGAAAAATAATAGCGGTAGGTGATAGCATGGGGCAAAATTGTAAAATTCATGCTTCTCACCACAGACAGCTGTAAACATGAAAATCTTCTGATTTATTTGTGTATGAACCAGGCGGAAAAATAATAGCGGTAGGTGATAGCATGGGGCAAAATTGTAAAATTCATGCTTCTCACCACAGACAGCTGTAAACATGAAAATCTTCTGATTTATTTGTGTATGAACCAGGCGGAAAAATAATAGCGGTAGGTGATAGCATGGGGCAAAATTGTAAAATTCATGCTTCTCACCACAGACAGCTGTAAACATGAAAATCTTCTGATTTATTTGTGTATGAACCAGGCGGAAAAATAATAGCGGTAGGTGATAGCATGGGGCAAAATTGTAAAATTCATGCTTCTCACCACAGACAGCTGTAAACATGAAAATCTTCTGATTTATTTGTGTATGAACCAGGCGGAAAAATAATAGCGGTAGGTGATAGCATGGGGCAAAATTGTAAAATTCATGCTTCTCACCACAGACAGCTGTAAACATGAAAATCTTCTGATTTATTTGTGTATGAACCAGGCGGAAAAATAATAGCGGTAGGTGATAGCATGGGGCAAAATTGTAAAATTCATGCTTCTCACCACAGACAGCTGTAAACATGGAAATCTTCTGATTTATTTGTGTATGAACCAGGCGGAAAAATAATAGCGGTAGGTGATAGCATGGGGCAAAATTGTAAAATTCATGCTTCTCACCACAGACAGCTGTAAACATGGAAATCTTCTGATTTATTTGTGTATGAACCAGGCGGAAAAATAATAGCGGTAGGTGATAGCATGGGGCAAAATTGTAAAATTCATGCTTCTCACCACAGACAGCTGTAAACATGGAAATCTTCTGATTTATTTGTGTATGAACCAGGCGGAAAAATGAAAAATATTGTTTCTTAAAATTTAGCAAATTGTACACCTTGACATCATTTTCAATTAAATTCTCATTATATTATTCTTAAGTCGGGTCCATAGCTTCGTCATTTGCCTTGACAGTCCCATAACAACATTCAATGTTTGTCATCAACATCATAAATATTGTCAACTTTTTTGTGTTTCGAGCTTCCCATGTTCGACGGAAAACATTTCCTAAACATTCCATCCCGGGTGAAGCGGGAAGGCAGGCGGGGGCCGGGGGGGGGGGGAGTTAAAAATATTATTATACCTAAATATAATAATAGAAATATTTGATAATAAAATTATAATATAATATCAAATATTTAAAATTATTCTGTTTTTGACGTAAATATTTACGCACTCTAAATTCTTAATAGTAACTTTAGGTTGTGCAATAATCGATATTAGTCAGAAATCTTTCCTGTTAAATAAATGTCTATTAAAATATCTGTGTTTTCTCCCTGATGCATCTCTTTTTCATCAGAACGCATTTTAACATTGATATAAACGCCAAAAACGTCAAACACCAAGTGCTCATTGCTTAAGCGTCGACACGTCCTTATCACAGACCACAAGCCAAATTGTGTGTGATCGCGCGAACTTGGCACCAATCTTTCAACCGTGTTTTAACAAACGGAGGAGACGGAAAACAAAAAACGTTGATGTGATGTTTGATGAACTTTCACGGCAAATCGCGACAAATGTTTGAGCTCTGGACCTGCCTTTAACCTGACGAAGAAAACTTTGTTTTCGAAACATGTTGATAGTATTGATTATATTGTGCTGTTTTTAAAAAGTTATTTGTTTTTATTTAATTAAAAATATTGTGTTTCCGAAAGCACTTCAATAGACAAAACACATTTTTTTTTCTATTTAATTAAATGAAGACAATATTAGCGAAACTCAATCGAAAATCTGGAGACAGAAAAATCAGAAAACATATTGGCTCCGCTGGGACTCGAACCCAGGACCCTTTGCTTACATGGCAAGAGCTCTACCGATTGAGCTACGGAATCCACATCAATTCGGTCACTTTTAACTGTATCATACTTCGACTAAGAACTACCAACATTATCTTCATTTACTTAACGCACATATTTAAATGAAGATAATGTTGGTAGTTCTTAGTCGAAGTATGATACAGTTAAAAGTGACCAAAACCGTTTTAATTAAATATTATAATTTGAGATTTTACTCATAAAAGTTTAAAAAAATTAAAAATAAAAACTATTTTTCTTTTAGTGGCATTGCAACGCATACCGGGTACTCGCTAGTTATTTATAATAATAAGCAAATTGCATGTATTTAAGAATGAAATTTTATTACTTGGGCTCACTTGCCATGTAATGAAAACGCTATCTCATCACACTAGAGGGCTTTTTGGCACTCATTTTTTTTATTTAGTAACTATATAATATTTTTTATATGAAACATGTTAGTTAGATGTATATATAAAATATATTCATAGTCCTCCTCACTAGGAGATCCTGTGCTGAGGGGGACTATGCTTTGGATAAGTTTTTCAGCGACTTCTATGGTTTGACTTCATTGATTGGATAAGGTTTTCCAGAAACTTCTATGGTGTTTTAAGTATACTAGTAGGTTCATTTTCCGATAGATTCTTCAGCCAACATTTAATGTCCTTAATGTAGCTATTTTTTATTTTTATTTGTTTGATACTAAGTGGGAGTTTGTTATATAACTTTACTGCTAAAAATGCAGAACTTTTTTTTACGCAATTTTGTTAGATATTATAGACCTCACTCGGGATATGTGACAGTTTAGAACCAAATCAAAAAGCAGACAATAAGGAACTCCAGTAAAAAATATTATGGCTTTAAAAAAATATGTTCATATAGACCAATGAACGCTGATTCTGAATATATAAGTTTTATTTTATAATATTAAACGTAGAGTTCTTAAAAAATTATTAAAAAGTGCATTTTTAAACCTCTCGTCAAAACACACTGTAAAGTTGGTATTACTGAATGGTTAGTGCTGACGTCACGCGTCACCAGTCATTGTATTGAAATCTTTGATTATGTAGGTATGACACAAGCCATCATTAACCTTTCCCTTACTGTGCTAAAAAAATACGCGCGCTCCGGTGCTGTGTAATCAATTCACGTGTTAAAATCATCGATTTTATATTGGAAATATATGAACATTCATAGCTAATCGCTTTTGTTTTTCGTAATTTGTGTTACAAGTGATAATAATTGAAATTTAATTGCTGAAAACATGAAAAAACCATCGTCCGTTGCTCAAAAAACGGGCGAGGGGACCATGTCAAAGGATTGCCCGCGAACGACTGAGGCGCTGGGCGCTGGGCTGCTACCCAATACATATATACAGCTATGTATGTTCAGCTACTACGCGGTCGTAGGTATCGACGGTCGAAACACAACACGGTGGTCTCTGTTTCTCGTGTTCCCGTATAGCAAAGTAGAGCAAGACGTCACATAGCGTGTCATCTCCCCCCGCATACTCTTTGCGTATCACGGTTCACACTGGCACACGGTTGATTGTATTTGTGGTTTATTCCCGATATTTAACAAAATATCTCTGATTTTGAATTAAATTTACAAATTATTTAAAATATTATTTTTTAATTCAGTGTGTAAATGTATAACGGAAGAATACCTAAAATCTGAACCCAAAATTCATTATATTTATAGAGATATAAAAGTTATTAGAAGCAATGTGTAGTATTTACGCATTACAGACCAGGAAACGTTAACAACATTTCATGTTATACGTTATTTCATACTGTTTATGGAGATTTAGTTGTTGTGTTTATTGAAACAATATTTAAGCCTAAATAATTCAGTATCAAAAATAGAGGTATCTCTATTAGTTTATCTCTATTATTTGAAATATTGAAAAACTTTAAACTGTACGAAAAAATTGAATAATATGCTACATCAAAATGTCTAGAGACGGGAAAAGCGGCTCAGTTGAACGAGAATGAAAAGATCCAGTTCAGTGAATCGGCTCAATTGAACGACTGAATTAAGCTACGGACACACTTGCTCATTAGAAGCCAAAGAGCATGCTACCTAGTAGCAATTGCTACCACCCGCTCACTCGTTTGCAAAGATCCGGAAACCGCGAGCAAGTGTGTCCATAGCTTTGAAGATCGGTCTTACGGAACCGGATCTTACGGATCCGTATGAATATCCGGTTCACTGAGCCGACTCGTTCGCGAACGACTCACTTCTCTACGAATTTAATATGGCCATCGCCGATCAGCTGGTAGGCGCTGTATCGCCTGTATCTTATTTTATTTGCCTACAATTTTTGCACTGTGCAGGTGGTACTCCGTTTGAGATAGTATTGATTTTAAAAGCTAAAAAAATTATAATTTCAAACAATTTCTATACCACTCTCCCGTAATAATATTGAAAAATATAATAACGTAATAAATAAATAATTCCACCTAAATAATGTTTTAACTTATCGAATAGTACCATACTTTCTTCCGTATAACTGTCATACAAAATGAACACCTGTTGAAAAACTTTTCAGGAGTGATGACGTCACACAATTCACTATATTTGCGGTGTTTTTTCGGGGGATCTTGAAAAATTAAAACTTTGAAAATTATTTTAACCATTAAAACAAACTCTAAAAAAGAAAATGCATTTATTTTAGTCAGAAGGTCATTATTCATTAAAAAAAATTTAAAAAATTGGACTGGAGTTCTCTATTATCATATCTTTTGCTTGCTACTTTGAAATCTCTGCGATGACGTATCTATAAGTTTTATAATAGCATTGAATAATAATCATTTCCCACAAACTAAAATATGTTGGTTTACAATACAGCCGTCATAAGTAAAAACACAGTATTGTCCTCGAGACTTGTCAAATCTCTCTGTAAACCTTTACAGAGATATTTTATTTATTATTAGTACTGGCCAGTATCTCGGTACTATTCTGTTTTGATTGAAAGACGTATAGTTCTTTAACCTGTCTGATACATCGCGAATATTCACTTTTAATGTCTTAAACGAAATGTCAGTTTTACGAAAACTTTGTGTTATTACCGCTTCACAATTAAAGCTCTATAAATGAAACATTTCTTTAATGTCTTAAACGAAATGTCAGTTTTACGAAAACTTTGTGTTATTACCGCTTCACAATTAAAGCTCTATAAATGAAACATTTCTGAACGTAACCGAATATTAAAAACTGTTTTAGAAAGGTTACAAAATAAGCTTTCAAATTGTTATATTACAAATAAATATTAACATTTATAAATATTAAAATTTAGAATGCAAACATTAAAAAAAATGACTCACATGATGTTTTTATGTGAAAACGGTACTAAAATCACAGATTATGTAAAAAAAATAATACTTATTCTATTATATAAATGTATAATAAACAATTTTGTCACCTCACTTTTTTATCATTTCATACAAAATATTTGATAAAAATTAACAATGTCCACAATGGCCTGTAGGCGATTTGGCGGGTAATATAAATGTCAACCGTGTCTGACAGAATAGGTCTTTTTATGTATTTCAATGGACAACTTGAATAGGGATGTGGATGTACAGCTTGTTTCACTATCGACCTTTTACTTTTTGTTTAAAACAATAACGGAGTTACAACGATTTCTGTGGAGACACGCGCGTTGACGTGAAAACGCGCTTATTGTACTTGACTGCTATTGTCATTTTAATGCGTATATTTGCTTACGTTGCTGATGGATTAAGATCACAGTGACTGTTTATTGCTATTTCGTTAATATACAAATATGATTTAAGGTGCATCCTTGTAACTCGGAAGCTAGATTTTGTTTGAAGAGCTGTCGCAAAATAATGACTGCCTGTCTGTGTTTGACTATATTCGACACACGTCGTAACCGATACCAAGTGTCCCGAATATGGCATAGACAATGGGAAACACTGTTAAAACTGAAATTATGATACATTACAAGACTCAAGAAGGTTGCTGTGTTTTTACTTATGACGGCAGAATAACTTTCAATCACACTCATTTTTTGTTGCCTTTTTAATTTTTTTATGTGTTTCGAATGCTTTTATGATTTTGTCTATGCTTTTGTTTGTCGTGTGTGGTAGATACTTTCAGTATCGCCCTGGTGAAATTCCACCATTGAGAATCGAAATGTTGCCTGAAATGGCTTTAGCCATCGTGTTTGGTAACCAGGTCTGAATAGCCGGATACTTTCCAACCTTTCTCTACCACATCTCCTTCCCTTCCCCACTCCCTTCATCCTCACAACATATTTTGATTGGGGATGCCGTAGTCTCACTGGCTCCGGACAGTTAAAAGCAGTTGGGACTCTTGCGCAGCATTCACATTTAAAATAAATCATTCAATGCCCTATAATAGTACAACTAATTCATAGTACTATAATATTGGTAGAGTCTTCGCATAACGTAGATTACTCCAACTTGACAGCTCGCAACAGTCGCAGTGCTCGTGGGCTCTTGTTGATTTTGGGTTGATTTTTTAATATATTTCAAGGTTTTTTTTAAAAAGAAAGGCATTTTTTCCCCGGTTACGAATAACCTGACAATATGTGACAAACTCCTTCTACCATCATTATAAGCGGAAGATGTTGCTTGTGCAGCGATGGAGGACTTACCCAGCAGAAGAATTGAACCCACGATTCCCGAGTGGTAATCCGATGCGCTGATCAACTCAGCCACTGACCAGTCAAGATGTGCAACAACTGCTTTCATAAGGTTAAATTAGAAAAGTGAACTTGAAATACAAACTGTCACATTTAAATTTGAATTAAAAAGTGTCACATTTAAAGTTGAAATAAAAATGTCACATTTAAAGTTGAAATAAAAAGTGTTACATTTAAAGTTGAAATAAAGAATGTGTCATGATGGTGTGTTATTTGTTTATTTCGCAACGATTCGGGTGCCGGTGTATTTGAATGTCCCCCATGCAATGAGAGAGTTGACAGACAAGCAACAACCCAATGTGACTAAAGATGGGACTTTTGCTCTCGGCAGGTGACGGCGACATCCCGGCCCCGCACCCTGATCATGGAGAACCGGGTCTCCTCCACCAACGAGCTGAAGTACCGCTTCTCCGGAAAAACCCGAGACGAGAACTTCGAGGTCACCTACACCCTGCAGGAACGCGTGACGGCCGCTGCCTGGGCTCTCGCATACCAGAACTGCCGACTCAGCTCCGAGAAGTTCCAAAACGCCTTCGATAAGCCTGCCCCCGACTTCAAAACCATCTTCGCCTGGCGGCAGCGCCTGCTCTATAACGGGTGCCTCGTCGATAAGCACTTCTACGTCGATGACGATCCGACGCTTCGTACGTCCCAAAGTTCCAACAAGAACGACGAAGACTTCATCAGTATTAATCCTGGCAGTCGCGACAGTGCTAACGCTCATCCCGGGCGTTTTAACCGACGTAAACGCCTGCGGTATTACAAAAATATACCACCCAGAGATACAACAGACAGCAGCACTTCCGAAAGTGAAGAACTACCGAGGAAATCGAACAGGAATAGCTTGCCGATGCTTAAGAAAGTCATCATTTTGAGCGAGGAAAAGCATAAAATCAAACCTTTACCTAACGAACCTATCATTTTATCCGATGCCTCACCTGAAGATGGCGAAAAGTTTCCGGTCGCCGCGAGCGTGAATTCTCTCAATAGCTGCATAAACGTCAAAGACAACCACGAAGAATATACCATTGAAGATAATAACATAGCTTTTACTCCTGCGTTGACCGTCGTGAGGGCGGACCTTGCTAACTTTACAAAGTCGCCGGTCAGAGTGGAAATACCCGAATCTCAATTTTCCGAAGATATTTACTTCCATGATGATGTTCCCCTCGCTGCTAAAGCTAACAAGCTCGAAATTAAACACGTCGCACCGGAGGTCGGGCAGTTTTTGATGCCGAATGTGCCGAAAGAGAAAAAAACGCCCCCGAAACCAATTGATCCCTTGCTAAACGTCTTGGAGGACATTGTTTCTGAAAGTGATAGATATAGCAGCGATGGAAACGCTTCCGAAACTGATTCCTACGAAAAAATGTACGGGAAAGATGAGACCGTTAAGAAATCTAGTCCAGTGGCTCTAGAACCGTATATCGCGCCGAAAGAGATTCCTAAATACCAACCATCTCATACAGATTTTATAAATTTGCCGTTACCGAAGTTCGCTCATAAGGAAAAGGTTAAAATCTTGAACGACGAATCTTGCAACAATAGTTCTAGTGCGCAGCAACGCTGTACGAAAAACATGAGCGTGGCAATGCGACGTATTTACGAAAGCATGACATCCAGCGGTAATAGTGCCGAACGTATCGACGAACTCGTTTTAGAATATATCCCGACAAAGATAAATCCGGCCATGGCGAAGAGAAACCATCAATTCTTCACGGATGATAATGTTGATGATGTCATTTTGGAATGCACTGCTCAACCACTGCTACTTTCAAAAATGCCTTCGCCGGAAAAAGCCACAATCAGCCCGCAAAAACCTGATATATTCGATATTATTAAGAAAAAAGAATCTCCGAAGAAGCCCGTTTTTAAGTTGCCCATGTTTGAGGATTATTTACCAGAAGAAGATGATCTGTATAAGGATTCCTCTTCGGATGGAGGATCTGATAGGACTATGTTGAGGACTCCACCGGCTGCGCCCAACATCGGTCCCATGGTGACGGAGACTGCGCAAGAACCGCAAAGAGTACAAGACCACATGACGGAGAATATGACCACCATTACTAAAGTCATGTGTCAATCGATGGATACCGAGTCTCCTGCAACCGTTTTTGTTACAAAGTATCCTCCGCCAATTGTTTCACAAGTGCCAGATTTTGTTGACGATGCTCCGGTTATTTTCAGCGAACCACCACCTCCTGTTGCTGTAAACAAATCTATAGTCGTTTCGAACACACCTGCGGTGACCAAATATATAACGGCTTCAGCCAAACCTTGTGTTTCTCCAACCAAACCAATGTATCCTGTAACTAAACCTTGTACTTCTCCAACCAAGCCAACGTGTGCTGTAACCAAATCTCCAGTCACTAAACCTACATTTGCTGTAACCAAACATCCAGTTGCTGTAACTAAATCTCCAATTGTCGTCAGCAACTCTTCGGTGGCTGTTACCAAACCTGCAGCTACCGTATACAATCCCCCGGAAGTTTTTACTGAAGCTCCAGTGACTGCATCCAAACCTTCAGATGCTTATAACAAATCGCCAGATGCTTACAACAAATCGTCAGATGCTTACAACAAATCGCCAGATGTTTACAACAAATCGTCAAATGTTGACAGCAAATCGGCAGACGCTTACAACAAATCGTCAGATGCTTACAACAAATCGTCAGATGCTTACAACAAATCGCCAGATGTTTACAGCAAATCGGCAGACGCTTACAACAAATCGGCAAATGCTTACAACAAGTGTTCAGATTCTTACAACAAATCTCCAGATGCTTACAATAAATCGCCAAATGCTTACAACAAATCGCCAGGTGCTTACAATAAATCCACAGACACTTACAACAAATCGCAAGGGGTTTTCCGCAAATCTCCAGATGCCTGTAACAAATCGCCAGACACTTATAATAAATCGCCAGATGCTTGCAATAAATCGGCAGAAACTTACAATAAATCCGCAGACACTTACAACAAATCGCCAGGTGTTTATCACAAATCTCCAGATGCCTTTACTAAATCGCCAGACACTTACAATAAATCGCCAGGTGCTTGCAACAAAACCCCAGACACTTACAATAAATTGGCAGAGGCTCACACTGAATTGCCAGACACTTACAACAAATCGTCGGGAGTTTATAACAAATCGCTCGATAAATCACCAGAAGCCTCTGCCAAATCGCCAGACACTTGCATTAAATCGGCAGACACTCACAACAAGTCGCCAGGAGTTTACAACAAATCGTCAGACACGTGCAATAAATCGCCAGATGTTTGCAACAAACCTGCGGCCATCAACAATCCTCCGCCTATTTTCTCCTTGCCGCAGATAGACTTCTCCAAACCCCCACCGCAGATTGTGCAAACAGAAACGCCCATTCTCTCATCGTCAATCTGCAATTTCAATTTTGCAAACATCAATGCAAATGATCTGATCAGAGCGCTTCAAAACATACAAAACTTATCTACCACCGCAAGCCCTGAAGTAATTCCAGAAGTAGAAGAGAAGCAGACGGAAACAGTTGAAGAAGGTGACTTGCAAATTGTGGAAGAAAAACAACAGGAAGTTATAGATTGCGACGTTGAACAAGTCGTTAAAAAACCAGCTAGCATCCCTTTTTTGAGCGACATGTTCGATCCGGGGAGTCCCGTTCACGAAGATACAGCTCCGAAAGATCCGGAAGTGATAGCGGATTTCAACTTTGAAGTCCCGTCTGATAATTATCTGGAGCTGCCTTCGGAAAAGCCCATCGTTGGAAGCTTCAAGAGTTTTGCTTTCGCCCCCAAGCCAATCATGCTGAATCGATTGAAGAAGATTAACGAACAGAAGTTAGGCAAGAGTCAAAGTGATGAGGCTAAGAATGACGATAAGAAAGGTGCTAAACGCAAGAAGGTTGGTTTATTTTTTTGTGATTTTTATTTTGCATGTTGGCGTTGGTTGTGGTTTATCGCTTTTTATGTTGTGTCGCATGTCCATCATTCCACATGAGGTTGATTTTATTTTTTGTATGTCTAGACTGCGATTCTACTTTTAATTTAATAAACAAAGCATCTACGAAATAAATCGTCTATGAATGACTAAATTCGTTTTCTTAAAACGGCATTGCAAAAATTAACATATTTGAATTTTCAAAGTTTGTTTGAAAAATGTCAATGTTTCTTTGAAAATATATTTTGATTGTCGTTTTTTGTGTATAAGTATTCAGAATAAAACCAGTTTATATATTCGTATATATATATATTTTATTGTCAGTTGTCTCCTAAATATGAGGTTTTTTTTTTTTTAGATAAAGGTTAGCTATTCCAGGGAAAAGTGTAGATATAAAGATGAAATATATTTTAATAATAAAATAGAAATTATCTGGTAAATAGAAAACAATTAAAAAAAAAATAAAGATCGTAATTTTTAATCCAATTTTCAATTTGGGAGGCGGGTATGGGGGAACATTTTTTTAGATAACCAACATCCCTGCCATAGGTCACCCCAAGTAGTTTGGTGACTTGGCAGGGGTCCCTGTGTTCATGTGGTGAGGTTTATCTAGGTCTTGGCGGCCAATGTGTTTGCCCACTTACTGCATGGCGGGCCGGATCAGGAGAGATTGGTTGAGGGAGACCCAACCTAAACTCTTCCAGCGGCACTCTCTCTACCCATACCATTTTCCTTCACAGATCTTCCTTCTTTCCCTAAAAAAACTCTCCACACAACATCCCCAAAGATGACACAGGCCGTGAGAGAATTTTTTTTCCTCAGGCCCTCCTGTCTTTGAGAAAACTCGTTTAGGTAATTTTCACACAGCTTTGCATATTTTCATCAGACAATCGACTGTACGCTAAGGATTTTATTTCACATATACATTTTACTTATTTTTTATTTATCTGCTAATGGTATTGACATATCCGTGTCATTCACCAAAATTAAGTAAAAAATGTACATTTGAAATAAAACTCTCGAAAACAAAATATCTAGAAATGGTTCATGGTTTGCCCAAGAAAAACAAAAAAATCTTTACATAATTCTTATTATTCATAATTGTGAGTAATTCATTCTGAAGTGTTGTCTCTCTTGTTACAGAGGTCCCGTGCTGACGAGGAAGACGAGGAACCTACGGAGGCTCCGCGGCCTGACGAGGTAGAGGAACTGGAGGACCCCGCACCCGCAGTCGCTGCCCCTGAAGAAGAAGACGAAGAGTCTGGTGAAGAAGGGGACCTCTCCAAATACGACTTGTGGGGAAGCGAGGATGAAGACGGTGGAGAAAAAGGTAGTTTTTCTTTACATTTTCTTTACACATAAGACCCTGAGACAAAAATCCTCAAGGCCTATGTCATCTTTGGGGATGCTGTGTGAAGGGTCCTTTTAGGAAAGGAAGGAGAGGAAGTTCTAGGATATTTTTTTTACATGAGTTCCACACAGGAGGCCCTGAGGAAAATAATTTCCCTGAGGGCCTATGTCATGTTTGAGGATGCTGCATGGGAGGGTTTTTTTAGGGAAAGGAAGGAGAGGAGAGTTCTGGGAAGGAAAGGGGATTAAAGGGTGGGTAGGAATCTGGGGTTCAGTGTGTTCTGGTCATCCACCTCTCCAAGACCGAGACAAACCTCATCCCATGAACCCGGGCACCCCTGCTAAATCACCAAACGTAGCAAACACTTGGGGTGACCTATGGCAGAGGTGTTGGTTATCCAATAAAGGTTCCCGCGGCGGCGGTACCCATTCCCGCCTCCCAAATTGAATGAAAAAGGTATGAGCGGTAGTTAGGAATCTGGGGGTCAGTATATCCATAAGTGACGGACATATGAATCCATTCCTCCCACTGCGGTAAGGCGATGTTCCGAGAGAGTCCTGCTGGAGAGATTAAAATGGCTCCGTCAACCTGTCTCTCCCGGTCCAGCCTGCTACGCAGTAGGCGGGCAAATGCATCCAATTCGGCCTACTTTGCAGTTGATGGGCAGACGTATCTGCTGCCAAGATCCGGACAAACCTCACCCAATGACCCCAGGCATCTGCTAAATCATCAAATGTAGTTAACCACTTGGGGCAACTTGTGGCAGGGGTGTTGGTTATCCAATAAATGGTTCACGGGATGGCGGCACCCATCTGGCCATACCCATACTATCACCCCAAGAATCATTATTAAAATATCTTGTTTTATTTTTCAGGCCAATCGAAATCACCAACTCCGGCCGCTAATAACAACCCTGTGGAGAAAGCTAACGACAGTCCCAGGAATAAAACCAAGTCACCCCCTTCCAAGAACTCCGCAGACAAAAGAAGAAGGTAAGATTAATTTTTAAAATAGCTGACGTCCCAGTCTTTTTACTTTGCTTCATATGGTGGAGGTCAAAGTGCAATACTGAGTTTGTCCAGCCAGTCGATGGCATCGGAAGACACTTAGTTCAGCACATATAATATGCCATAGGGAAACTATAATGGCATTTGAAAGAGAGAGTACGAAAACAGTGTGCAATATAGTTGTGAAAGTATATTTACCAGAGGATGGGAAGGCTGATAGAGATATTGAAAGAAGGGTAAATGCAGGTAACTCCATTAACCTGTAATCGGCCGGAGACGCGCAGTTTGTGCACATGCACACGGAAAAAATTCGAAAAAAATATGTTTGTCTGCGATTTTGACCCTTCTATGTACAGAATTTGTATGAAAGACAAGGTCAGAATCGCTTGCGCCAACATTTCCCCATAAGATGGGTAGAAATTTCATTCACCTTGCAACCCCAGTTAAATGATTTTATCCATGGCATCAAAATGTCAAATTTGCCGTGATTCTTTCTTTCAAAGTCGATGCGTGTTCCTCGACGAAAACATCGTAAAACCTATCAATTTACGTAATTAACGCAAGTAATGTTGTTTTGGTACATAGTTTATTGTTCTAGGAATGTGTTTCGGTAAATAAAATTTGCGACAACTCAAAATTAATCCACAAAACATTCAATTCAAAATTCAAAGTCGTGCTTTGTTAGGGAATTTCTGTGTTTTTCCTGGCTTGTCACAGCTTAATGGGGGACTGAACGCCATGCTGGCGTTCAGTCCCCCATTAAGCTATGACAAAATGCTGGCGCTAACAAAAATCTGTCCAGAGAAGCGATGCTAGTCGTTCACAATGGAGTGCTGGTACCTACCCTGATGTATGGCAGTGAGGCAAGGAACTGGCAGAGGAAGGATGAAAGTAGACTGAACGCTGTAGAAATGAGATCCCTAAGGCATATGTGAGGTACTCAGCTCAGATGGTTTGGGCTTGTAGGGCGAATAAACGAGGAAAAGAATGTAAGGAGAATATATTTATTTATTTAAAATTTACGGCACAAAGTGCCATTTACAAACATGTGTTATTTATTATATTCAGTGAAGAAAAATTGTTTTTTTTTTTTAAATTTCTCATAATAAGCGAAAAAGATGATGATATGATGCAAAAAATGTGAATGGTAGAAGAAGTCGGGGACACCTGAGGAAGACATGACAAGACCAAGTGAATCAGATACTTAAGTCGTGTCATGTCAAGAGTCTAGTAGAACAGTGTTCTGCAAACTTTTTGTGTTCAAGGTACACCTACCAAACCAAGAAATTTTAGAGGTACAACAAAGAAAAAAAACAATGTTTATTTAATATTTATTATTAAAATCAATATACTTTATGAAAATATGTTTAACCTGTCTGCTTGTTTAGGAATAAATACATCCCAAAACACGTAATTGTGTTATACTTTCATAAGACTAAAAACGTCCCAAGCGACCTTACATTTTAAAAGCTATATCTCTTCCTCTCATGCAAACATATGTATTTTTTTCTTCTAACCAGAAAGAGAATGAAATAATGCTTCTTATGGTCTTTGAAATGTGAAAGCTATTTTGCATAATATTTTACAATCTCAATCTAAAGTGACGGTTTCAGAATTTTCACGCGAAACTGAGACTTCCGGATTGTGAGGTGCGAATATATTGAATCAAGCAGATGGGTTAACGAGAAATGTGAGCCTGCTTATCTGAGCACAGGAGGTCAAAATTTAGAACACTGACTCGTTGATAATGCTGCTCTCATCTCTTCGTCGATCGTCCTCAGGCGTTCTCTTTTTTTAATTTAATCGTAGTTTTTGTGTTAATTAAAACCCCAATTCGCATAAGTAGGTCGTGCCAAATGGTAAGAGAACTGCAACAAAAGTTTTGAAAGCAGTGGATACTCATTTTTTTATATGCAGCCCAAAATGTGCTAGCACTGTTCCGGAAAATTGTAGTTTTAATGTCCAATCAGTTTTTAGCTTTGTGAATTCTTTCTGCTCGTTTATCGGTACGTATCCAAGGGAAATGCTATCGTTAGAATGGATTTCGTACCCAGTCCATAGGTTGCAGGTCACACTTAGGAAAATATGAGTTAATTTTTTCTGCTAACAGCTCCAAGTGTTTCACTCTCAAAGCCTTCACTTTTTTTCTGAATCGGCAGCCTTGGCATTTGGGAACATTTCATTACTAACATTGGTAGCGTGGCTGATCCATAACACTAACTTAGCGTGAAAGCTTTCAATATTATCCGATGATGTTAAAATATAAGAATTCTTGCCTTGCCTTTTTTTGTTGAGTTCATTTACCTCGTCAAAGGCCGGAGCCCCGAAACTGGGGTCGTCATTTGCGCATGCGCGAGAAAATAATTCAAATATTTGAATAATATTGTCGATGAAAAACTTTTGGTCTGCGATTTTGACCCTTATATGTACAGAATTTGTATGAAGAACAGTGTCAAAATCGCTTGCACCATCATTACTCTAGGTGGTGTTAAAAGTTTCATTCACCTTGTCACCCTGGAATATTTTTAAAATAATTTTTTCCATGACAATGCGCTGTTATAATTTGCCGTGAATTTAACGGTCGCAATAAATGCATGTATCGCAAATAAAACGTCGTAAAATCTATTAATTTACGTAATAAATGCAAGTAATGTAGTTTTAGTAGATAGTTTATTGTGTTGTGAACGTGTTTCAGTCAATAAAATATACAATAGCTCAAAATTTATCAACAAAACATTCAATTCAAAATTCAAAGTGGTGGTTTTTTTGTGAAGTTCCGCGAAATGGCCCGGCATTTGACCGGTTAAATGATCAAATATATCCGCCAGGTATGCAAGTTTTGCTACCCATTCTTCTTTTTTAAACAAAGAAGCAAAATATAAATCCTGGGTCTCTAAAAATGTCTGGGTCTCATTTTTTAACTCGCTTGCGGTGAGGCACACCACCTAATGTCCACGGTACACCAGTGTGCCGCGGCACACGCTTTGCGGAACACTGTAGTAGAAGATCATGAATGAGACGATGTATGAATGTGAATGAGGCAAGGAGTGTGTGCTGAGACTGAGTTGTTTAGCGGTCCATCCTCTCTGCCTACCCCTGCAGGAAATGGCGTGATGGTTAGTTAGTTAGTTAACATCAGTTTAGTTTAAATAGTAGGGATTTTACATAAACCATTGTTGAAATTAAAAACTCATTTAATAAAATAAAATACTTTTTTGTTTAAAACCACGGAATTTATTAATTTATGAATAAACTGGTTTCGCTTATCTTAAAAATCGCCAATATGCACTTTTAATGTCTTTAACGAAATGACATTTTACGAAAACTTTGTATTATTACCGTTTCACAATTAAAGCTCTATAAATGAAACATTTCTGAACGTAGCCGAATAGTAAAAACTGTTTTAGACAGGTTACAAAATAAGCTTTCGAATTATTATATTACAAATAAATATTAACATTTGTAAATATTAAAATTTAGAATGCAAACATTAAAAAAATGTGAAAATGACTCACGTGATGTTTTTATGTGAAAACGGTACTAAAATCACAGATTATGTAAACAACAATACTTATTCTATTGTATAAATGTGTAATAAACACTTTTGTCACCTCACTTTTTTTATCATTTCATATAAAAATATTTAATAGAAATTAACAATGTCGGGCGCCCGTAGGAAATTTGGCGGGATAAATTATGTGTCAGACTGCGCGTCTGACAGAATGTTCTTTTTATGTATTTCTATGGACAACTTGAATAGAGATGTGCAGCATGATTCACTATCGACCTTTCACTTTTTATTTTACGGATGTAACTAAAATTATAACGGAGTTATAACGGTTTCTATGGAGACAAACGCGCTGACGTGTAAACACGCTTATTGTACTTGACTGCTGTCGTATTTTTAACGCATATATCTGCTTACGTTGCGGAGGGGTTAACCGGTCAAAAAACACTAAAAAAGCACCATTTTGAACTTTGAATTGAATGTTTTGTTGATTAATTTTTGAGCTATTGTATATTTTATTGACTGATACACGTTCACAACACAATAAACTATCTACCAAAACAACATTACTTGCATTTATTACGTAAATTAATAGGTTTTACGATGTTTTCAAATCAGTTGCGACGGTTAAAATCGCGGCAAATTCTGACAGGTGATTGTCATAGAAGAAATCGTTTTAAAAATATTCTGGTGTTGCAAGGTGAATGAAACTTCTAGGCGTATCATAGACTAATGTTGGCGCAAGCGATTCTGACATTGTTCTTCATACAAATTATGTACATAGAAGGGCCAAAATCGCAGACCAAAAGTTTTTTGACGAAAATATTATTCAAATATTTGAATTATTTTCTCGCGCATGCGCATGTGACGCGCGCGCCGGCGTGTCTCTGGCCTGTCACCGGTTAAGCCTCTTCAGGGTACAGGAGGCTTAAGATAAGCGAAACCGGTTTGTTCATAAATTAATAAATTTCGTGGTTTTAAACAAAAAAGTATTTTATTAAATATGTCAAACCACAAAGTGATTGCTTTCTACAATAATATGAAAACTCGTTTATTAGTAAGACTGATTTAATATTTTGTTTCTGCAGAAAATCGGAAAGCGGTTCCCCGTCGTCTCGATCTTCCTCCAGCAGCTCCTCAAGCTCCGACTCCAGCTCGGGAAGAGCTCCTCGCAACAGGTAACTAGACTATTGTATGTGATGCTGCTATCAACATGTCAACACCGCCCACCATTCCTCTTCAACAACTAACCAAGATATCGACTTCAATCCATCCACTAAATAACCAAAAAATTAAAGTAAAATACAGTGAAACCTCTATTTATCATTTTCGAACTCTATTATGCTCTCAAAATCTCTCTATTGCTAGAAACCTAACTTTTTTTACTTTAGCTCCACACAGAGAGGCCCTGAGGAAAATAATTTCCTTAAGGGTCTATGACATCTTAGGGGATGCTGTGTGGAAGGTCGTTAGGAAAGTTCTAGGAAGGAAAAGGGTATGAGGGGTGGGCAGGAGTGTCAAGTATGAATCCATCCCTCCAACTGCGATGCAGGCGGTGGTCGAGAGAGTTCAGCTGGAGAGGTCAAAAGGCCTCCATCAACCAATCTCTCGATCCAGCCCGCCACGCAGTAGGTGGGCAGACTCATCTGCCGCCAAGACTTGGACTAACCTCGTCCCATGAACCCAGGCACCCAAACTAAGTCACAAATACACCAAATGTAGCAAACCACTTGGGATGGACTATGATAGCGGTGTTTGTAATCCAATAAATGGTTACCGGGCGGTGATACCCTTACCCGCCTCCCAAATTGACTGACAGCCCATCTCGATTCTGAACATGGAGAGGCAAACCTGTATACACTATAACCTCTAAGATCTATACGAGAGCCATCTATGTGTTTGAATATCTTTTTAATTTTTATTATTTTTTTAATATCTTTTAACCTTCAACCAAGTATATCTAGACAGGGCGTGTAGGTTTAAAAATGACACCGGAACCCAAAATATTGGTTTACGAAAACATTTATCAAAAAGAAAGTTCATTATCTCGCAGTCAAAAGATAGCAAGAAGCATTGGTTTTTACATTTAGTTGGTCTGCGTGGAGCTAATTTGTTTTCCAGCAAGTTCGCGGTAACGGAATTACTAGCGTTGTGGAGATCATTTTTAAAACACAAATTTCAGGCAGTTAGAAATAATTTAGGTATGGGCTATCGCGGACTTTATTATTAACAATTTAATCAGTTGTATGAATATCTAAAAAAATATTTACATAACATATGAATTCGAGGCAGCGTATCGAGAAAAGTAACAATTGATAAAAAATGTTTAATTTCTTCCTAGTAAAACAACTACGTCACGCAAGACATGCAACGGAATTCGATGAGTAGTTTTATTATGAAATTTCTCGTAGGTGGTGTCACTTTGGGATTGGAATTGGGTATAGGAGGGCTAATCTATAGTTAATATATCGATGCTTTTAACTCAAACTATCGCAATACTCCAACTTGAGAACTACACAGTCTACCTTTAGTCATAGAGCAATGAACGACGCTGTCAACGATAATGGCAATTTTTAAATATAATTTTTCAACTTTTTATTATATTTTAGAATTGTTGAAGAGTTGTGTAATAAATTTCTTCATTCTGATCACAAGGTACGACGACTTCGATCTGAACTCTGAACACTCGCCTCCGAGTCCCCCGGGACGCAAGGAGCGCGGCCGCAGCGACAGAACCGTCGATCCCAAACACCCGCGCCAACCGCACCGTTCCTCGCGCCACTCTGCCACCACCACCTCTGCAATCAACAACAGATCCTCTTCATCGCATAAGGTGGACTCCGGAAGGCGACACCGAGCACACAGACATCGGCGATGAATTCAATCTGACCTAAAAGAGGAAACAAGTTATACGTTAAGTGGTAAATTTTCTCGTGTGAACATTGTTTGCACGGTGAGAAAGTGAGGTTTTGGACAGTTAATGTACAAGCTGAAACAAATTAATTTTTCCCGTGTAAACATTGTTTGCACAATATGAAAATGATGATGATTTAATTTAATGTAAATTCGAAACAAATTATACATCGAGTGATAAATTTTCTTGTGCAAACATTGTCTGCACGGTGACAGTGAAGTTCGGACAATTTAATCTTATGTACAGCTGAAACAAATTAAATTTTCTTGTGCAAACATTGATTGCATGGTATGAAGATGAAGTTTGGGACAATTTAATTAATGTAAATTTGGAACAAATTATACATCGAGTGATAAATTTCCTCATGTAAACATTGTTTGCACGGTGTGAAAATGAAATTTAAAACGAATTAATCTAATGTAAAGTAGAATCAAAATTATGTCAAGATGATTGGGTAAATTTTCTTATACATTGTTTACATAGTGTGAAAATGAAGTTTTGCACAGTTTCAGACATTGGTATTGAATCTAATCTGATATGTATAAGAAATACACATTTAAGATGTGGTGGTAAATTTACTTGTGTAAACAATTATTAAAAATGATGTTTTAGTCGAAAATTCACTTTTTTTTTTTCATTTTGCAAAATTTCTAAATAATTATTCTGCATTATTATTATTATCTTTTTTAAAAGTTAGATGGTTCTAAATGTTTCGTCGTGAAAATTTTGACTGTCAATTTAAAAATAAAAATGTTGTGTTGTAAAATGTTAGATAATTTTTATTAATTCTTTAATACATCATGATGTGAAAATTTTGATGATTTTAAAATTATTGTTTGAACGCTTCGACAAGCTGCACATCACGTGAAATGTTTGCGAAAAAATTTTCATTGAGGATTTAAAAAAAGTACTTTGAAGAAACTATTGAAGATGTCATTGATGACTATTTTTTTTCTATGCCATTTTAAATTGCCATGTTTCGGATATGTATTTGAATGTACATAGTTAAACCTTAATTACAAATAATATGTATGGCAGAATTTATTATATACGTTCGCATCTTATGTACAAATTTAATGTTGATTATTTTGAGGCAGACGTAGATAATTGGGAATTGTTAATTTCTTCGCAATATCAATTTATATAGTACATGTCAGTTCATTTGTTTAAACAATGATTTTTATAAGTTGAAAAGGCGGTAGTAATATAATTTACTTTAAAATTTTTGTAATTTATAATATATTGCCACCGGAAATTCATATTTCCCTTCTCCTTCTCAAGTCGGTTCCTTATTGCTGAGAATTGTGATCCTTACTCTAATTTCCATGGTGGACAAGGCTCCTCTACTCCTTGTGGTTCTGCGCTGTGCGGAGAGCCAAGGACACCCCAGTACCAGATGCCAGTGATACTTGGTCACTCCAGCGCTGCGGTGACCTTCCTCTGCTTCTTCTTCCAAACACTGCGGCCAGTGACTATGAGTTTCTTCAAGTTTGAGCCCTCAGTTTGGCAAGCATCGTGTCTAAAGTATCTTAACCTGTTAAAGGCCAGGCCCTTTCACGAAAATTCCCTAACAAAGCACCGCTTTGAATTTTGAATTGAATGTTTTGTGGATTAATTTTGAGCTATCGTATATTTTATTGACCGAAACACATTCCTAGAACAATAAACTATGAACCAAAACAACATTACTTGAGTTAATTACGTAAATTGATAGGTTTTACGATGTTTTCATCAAGTAACACGCATCGGACTTTGACAGAAAGAATTGCGCCAAATTTGACATTTCGATGCCACAGATAAAATCATTTAAAAATATTCTAGGGTTGCCAGGTGAATGAAATTTTTGCCTTTATCCTGGGCAAATGTTGGCGCAAGCGATTCTGACCTTGTCCTTCATACAAATTCTGTACATAGAAGGGTCAAAATCGCAGACAAACATATTTTTTTCAAAAAAAAAATTCCGCGCGCAAACCGCGCGTGGATTCGCGTCTCCGGCAAATAAGAGGTTAAGATACGTTGTAGGCAGATAATTGAAAGCCTATTGTGGATGTCTAGCTCTTCCAGAATGGACGCATGTGTGCGTCTGGCTGTCTTGTGATAGGATGGAGATGAAGTTCTGGGAAAGAAAAAATATGAAGGGTGGGTAGAAATCTGGGGGGTCAACGTGTCTCGTATGAATCCATCCCTCCCACTGTGGTGCAAGACGATGGGTCCCACGATTGCCGACCGACGATTGCCCACCTACAGTCTAGTAGGTGGGCAAACGTATTGACCGCCAAGACTTGGACAAACCTCACCCCATGAACCCGGGCACCTCTGCTAAATCACTAAATGTAGCAAACCACTTGGGGTGACCTACGGCAGGGGTGTTGGTTATCCAATAAATGGTTTACCTCGCAAATTTATTATTAATAGTAGTTGACAGATTATCGTGTGGCAAATTATTGAAAAAGTATTTTATTGCCATTTATAACCAAGGAATGTTTCTTTTTAAAAGTTTCCACTTTCTATTGTCATTCTTTGTTTATTATGAAGTATCTGGGGTACCCGGATTTGCTCAGGAAGTTGATATGAGGTACCCCTACCCACCCATACAAAAAAGGCTTTGAATGGTCCACAATGTTCCAGAACATTTCACAACATTCCCGAACGTTTCAAACTATTCCCGAACATTCCTCAACCTGGAATGTTGTGGAAAACTCTTGAATACTCTCGAATGTTTGGACTGTTCTAGAAATTTCTTAGAGGGCAAAACTTCCAGCCCTTATATCTTCAAAAGCACGCCTTTCAGGTAATAACGGGAACGTTCTTCATGGATGGGGGATAGAGGGCTACAAGACCGTATAACTCCCTTGATCATACCGGAACTCGTTTCTGAGTTTTAGCGAGACGCATACTTTCTTTTATAATATACAGGGTGTCCGGGGGCAAAGTGCATTAACTTCGGGAGGTGATTCTACATGATGGTAGGAGTAAAAAAGATTAATAACTCTTAAAAAATTCCAACATTTTTTTTCCCATTCAAAAAGACGTACCCACTAAAAATGTGTGAGGTGCAAGTACAAACTTACTTGCTGAGAGCCTAACAGGCACGATTGTGGCAACATTGCATGGTTGTGATTGGCCCGTATCGTAACAGCGGAAAATAATAAAGCTGGCTGCATACACCGGTCTAATTTTATGTTTTTACCATAAAACTACCCCTAAAAGTTGGAATTTCGAAAAAAGTTATTTATCTTTTTTACTTATACTATCACGTAGAATCACCTCCCGAAGTTAAAGCACTTTATCCCCAGACACCCTGTTTATTGATTATTTTTTTATTTCGCCATAGTCTTACTGTGTAAGTTAAAAATGTCAAAAATGAGGTGATTATGATTTTGTGAAACAATTGGTGAGATTGTTTCCCTAACTATTGTTGTGATACAGGGAATTGTATTTACTGGAAACCCGACAGTTGGTCCCCCTACAGTTGACCCCTGGAAATAAAAAGTGACTATTTTTTTTGCATTACTTGCAAACTTCAAACTGAAAATCGACTTCAAAAATACCTTGGTATGGATTAAAAGAATTTATTGATGGTTTCAATTTTTTGTACTTACTCTGGTATATACAGTACATATACACGGTGTCCGGAAACTTGTAGTACAAGCGGGAAACTGGTAAATCTACATCACATTCGGAGTCGATTTGTGATACAACTTTTTTGATTTGAGCTTTCGTTTTCGAGTAAATCGGGTCCGAAGTTGGAATTTTCTTGGTTCAATTTGAAAAAAGTGTTCACTAGGGGGTTGATTTCAGCTGTGTAATGTCTTATAAAATGCATTGAAGGGTAAACCGGGCCCAAAAGTTTTTTTAACCCTTTAGTTGCCGAAAAAATGGAAAAATAGAAAAAAAAATAATATTAAAATCGAAATGCTCAGATCGAAAAAAATAAGTTTTTTGGGTTCTCTAGGTGATGTAGATTCACCAGTTTCCCGCTTGTACTACGAGTTTCCGGACACGTATAGACAAGTAGTTTTATCCTTGATGCATTTGAATGAAAATATGTTTTATAATTTTGTTATTCGGCGGTACATCCTCTCTGCACACCCCTTCAGAGACACTTAGTTATGTTTTGTGCAAGTAGGTTTAACCGGTCAATGGCCAGGCCATTTCACGAAAAAACACTAAAAAAGCACCATTTTGAATTTTCAATTGAATGTTTTGTTGATTAATTTTGAGCTATTGTATATTTTATTGACTGAAACACATTCACAACACAATAAACTATCTACCAAAATAACATTACTTGCATTTATTACGTAAATTAATAGGTTTTACAATGTTTTAGTCGCGGAACATGCATTAGTTGCGACGGTTAAATTCGCGGCAAATTCTGACAGGTCAATGTCATAGACGAAATCGTTTTAAAAATATTCTGGAGTTGCAAGGTGAATGAAACTTTTAGGCGTCTCATAGAGTAATGTTGGCGCAAGCGATTCTGACACTGTTCTTCATACAAATTCTGTACATAGAAGGGCTAAAATCGCAGACCAAAAGTTTTTTGTCGAAAATATTATTCAAATATTTTAATTATTTTCTCGTGCATGCGGCGCATACGACGCGCGCGCCGGCGCGTCTCCGGCCTGTCACCGGTTAACTGCATATTGTATATAAGTAAGTCGGGGGGGCCAACTGTCGGGGATCAACTGTTGTGAAACCGTATTTAGTTGGCATCTGATGTGATTATTGATATTGTAAATATAGTTTTATGATAAAAAAATGAATCGAAAATCAATTATTTAATTGTTTTAAAAAAATAATATTACAATCTATGTAAATGTTTTACTGTGTTTCGCTGATTCATTTTTAATATTGCTTTTCAATTACTGCTTGACACGCTAACTTTACAGTTAAATGTGTCAAACCTCTATGAAGGTTATGGGTAAGAGGAAGGTGGGTGGCTATTCAGATCTGGTCCGCATGTCTAAATCGATTTCGAGTGATACTGAGAGTATTAAACCACTTTAAAATGTGTCGCAAATATACAATACTAACGTAGATCCATGAAAAATCACAGGATAGTCAGAATTTTTCACAAATCTTTCCAATTTTGAAAATTACGATTTAAATCATTTTCTATTATAAATATCATATCATAGGCAGGTACTTCATCGCTTGTCTGAATTCTTCACACAATCAGTTCCAATTTTGAAAATGACACCTTAATTCAAAATAAATACACTAGCATGTAGCTCAGACTTTCCCCTAAAAATCGAGCAGTGATTTGGTAGCTGCTTCAGTGCGACCTTTTCGTCCATTAGAAATTGACGCTTGAATCCCTCGTATTGTGAACCACTTTCTTTGTTTAAATATTATCAAACAATGTCTCAGACTTTTCCCTAAAAAAACGAGTGGTGATCCGGCTTGGTAGCTGCTTCAATGCGATCTTTGTGTCTGTTTGAAATGAACGCTTGAATCCCTCAGATTATGAACCAATTTCTTTGTTTAAATATTATCAAATAATGTCTCAGATTTTTCCCTAAAAATGAGTGGTGATCCGGCTTGGTAGCTGCTTCAGTGCGATCTTTGCGTCCGTTTGAAATGGACGCTCAAATCCCTCGTATTATGAATCAGTTTCTTTTTTAAATATCATCAAACAATGTCTTGTTATAATTTTACTTGTGTCTCTTCTCTGTTTACTGTATTTATATTACAAGCTTTTAAATTTAATTTGCAGCCAATTAATTATTTTGATCTAATATTTAATAAATTTAAACGAAATCTGAACATTATTAAATATTACATTGATTGGTAACCTTCAAATTTTTTAAAGTAGATTTCTCCGAATGTATAATTCTGTTATTATCCGTTCTGCTTTTCAGTGATTTTAATGTCGGCGTGCGCAGTTTTCTTCATAATTATTACATTTCAATGTAAAAAAAAAAAACTAAGTCAGCGATGCCAAATGCTTTGTAGTGACAAAACTCGTCTTTGAGTTCATAAAATACTAAATATTTCTGTTCTCTAATTAATTTGTCACATGAGAATGGGTTGCTTCTACGACATCAACAGCTCGGCTGTGGAAAGATCTGCCGGTCTCTGTGTTTCCTCCCTCCTACAACATGAGTCTCTTCAAGATCCATGTTCACTCCTTCCTCTCCTCCAAAAGACCCTCTACACAGCATCTCAGATGACATAGGCCCTGAGGGAAATTATTTTCCTCAGGGCCTCTGTGTGGAGTTAATGTAAAAAAAGACCTTTTTAATAAGCAATCCCAAGTTACTTACACCTATTAATTTAGCGCACAAGAGTTCCAATTATCCGGAGCCGGTGTGACTGTGGTATCCCCAATTGGAGTATGTTGTGAGGCTTAACCGGTCAAAGGCCAGGCAATTTCACGAAAAAACATTTAAAAAGCACCATTTTGAATTGAATGTTTTGTTGATTAATTTTGAGCTATTGTATATTTTATTGACTGAAACACGTTCACAACACAATAAACTATCTACCAAAACAACATTACTTGAATTTATTATGTAAATTAATAGGTTTTACGATGTTTTAGTCGCGGAACACGCATTAGTTGCGACGGTTAAATTCGCGGCAAATTCTGACAGGTCAATGTCATAGAAGAAATCGTTTTAAAAATATTCTGGAGTTGCAAGGTGAATGAAACGCAATGTTGGCGCAAGCGATTCTGACACTGTTCTTCATACAAATTCTGTACATAGAAGGGCCAAAATCGCAGACCAAAAGTTTTTTGTCGAAAATATTTGAATTATTTTCTCGCGCATACGACGCGCGTCTCCGGCAAATAAGAGGTTAAGGGAATTGGGATGGATAGTACCTGGCTGTTCAGGTCTAGTTACCAAACACGATGGCCAAAGCCATTTCTAACAAAATTTCAATTCTGAACAGTGGTCTTTCGCCAGGGTGATACTGAGAGTATTTCATATAAAAAGTTTTAGTTTTGTCACAATGAAGCATTTGTTAATGTAAATAAATATTCATGAATGTGTTTGTCTTTTTATTATTAGGTTTAATTTGTCAATTTGTGTTTCTAATAATAAATACGCATTGTTCATATTGAAGTACAAACTGTCCTCTTTTATTATTTCTCCATAACTCTCCGCACACAGATTTGCCGATCTCTGTGCTGTTTCCTACCTTCTACAACATGGGTTTCTTCAAGACCTGTGTACACACTCCTACCTCTTCCCAAAAAGACCCTTCTCACAGCATTCCGGAAGTTCTCATATGTCATGAGGGAAATCACAGATTGTGTTTTTCTACAGCTATTATTAGGCGCCAACGCCTTAAAAATGATTTTCCGCAATCTGCTTAGCATTGAAGTTGTGTAGTTTGCAGGCGTAAAGCCTTAATAATGATTTGCCGCAATATGCTTAGAATTGAAGTTGTGTAGTTTGCAGAATCTCTTTTTCGCAGGCGCCAACGCCTTAAAAACGATTTTCCACAATCTGCTTAGCAATGAAGTTGTGTAGTTTGCAGAACTCTTCATGGCAGGCGCCAACGCCTTAAAAACGATTTTCCACAATCTGCTTAGCAATGAAGTTGTGTAGTTTGCAGACTCTCTCATTGGCAGGAGTCAAATATGCATGCTTCTTAAAAATGGAATTTCTGTAATCACCACAAGTTGGATGATTACGTAAACGCTCCTGTCAAAAACTTGCGTAAAATCGTAAATCGAGTGTAAAGCTAGCCATAGAAGATTCATCAAATAAGAATAAAGTAGTTAATTAAAATGTTTTATTTTATTTTTTATTTGTACATTAAAATAACGCATTTATCTCTTAAAATTAACCTTAAATCTAGTTCAATAACAGGAATCAATTATTAAGAATGCCTTTCTCACAACTTTCATACTAAAACAACTCTCATATTATTTTTGTAACAATCAAAATTCGAGCCACTCCAAATTGGTGGTCATTTCCATTTTACAAAGGAAAATAAAAAAAAAAGTGAAACTTGAACAGAATTACTGATTTTTTTAAAGAATCGCAGCAATAAGGTAACGTTTACCTTGTTTTAACGGATTTATTTGAAAGACCCGTAACAAAAATTATACATAATTAAAATTTTGATATAATCATTATAATGAACATTATTAATTCATAATATTAGGCCCCTAGTAAAAACTAAAAAGGTTAAAACCATTTTATTTTTTCACTTTTAATTCGGTTCTATTACAAAAGTAAATTTGTACTAACTCCACACACGAAAACGGTTTTGCATAAGGCACGGCATTAGAGTTGCATTTCAACCATACAGTCTATTAATAATCTTTGATGTCTTTATAGCTATGTTAACGCAATTCTGTTAATACTAGGGGCCATTACATGATGTGTTATTGCAGATGATGTAATAATATAATAATAGTAATAAGAGGGTGCGGGTTCTATTCCCCTTTGCTGGGGGGTCTGAAGACTCCCACCACGACGGCGTGGTCCCTCTCGTAGGGCTCCAGGGTGATCTGCTCCTGGGGCTTTAGCTTGTCGGCTTGTAACTTCTTTACTTCCGCTGCAAACACGGCTTCGGGCTGCGCTGTGGATTCTATGCAGGAGGCCTGGGAAATACATTACACATGAGAATTCGGTAATAACCTAAAAAAAAAAAATTTAAATTGCTGTGGGACAATTCTTTACTTGACAGGATTATTTAATTAAATAAAGAGCAAAATTCAATTGAAAATCTGGTAATAAAAAAATCAAAAAAGATTTTGGCACCTCTGGGACTAGAACCTAGGACCTTCGCTTTCCGGGCCGCAGTTCTACCAACTGAGCGTCCCTATCCGATTCCGTCATTTTTAACTAAGAACAACATACATTATCTTCATTTTTCTTAATGCTTATTTTTTTGGCTGCTATCTTTATGTATGATTGCAAGATTCAAACCCTAAGCTAAGTTGATAGAGCTGCAGCCCGGAAAACCGAAGGTCCTGGGTTCAAGTCCCAGAGTTGCCAATATCTTTTTTTTCATCTCCAGATTTTCTATTGGGTTTCGCTAATACTGTCTTCATTTAATTAAATATTACAATTCGAGGTTTTACTCATTAAGTTAAAAATAAAAAAGCAGTTTATTTGTATTTATGAGGCTAAAGAAGTATCACTTCAAAGTTGCTAAACGGCACAGGGATTTAGTAATAAAAAATTTCTCACATCAGAATTGGGTAGTGGTATAAAGATGGTCATCATGAATAGTTCAGTAAAGCATGATTCTTTTTTTTTTTTTTTTTTTTTTTATTTTTTTTTATTTTTTTTTTTTTTTTATTAAGGAGAAAATACAGATACAGACGTCAATTGACAAGAATATACAAAACAATTAATAGAGAATTCGCCTGCATCCAAACTATTTCTCACGAATTAACATTGACAGCAGATGAAAACATATACAAATATTTTTACCGTTAAATACGGAAAAGACGTATGTATATACATAAGTAAATATTATTTTACAGAGAGATGAAAAAAGAATGCGCAATATCCTTATAAAAGTTTACAAATTGTTTTTGGAAAAATTTTGATGGTAAGACCAAATATATATATAGATAAAAAATAATGTCACAGAAATTTAAAAAAAGAAAGGTAGTTAAAATTATAAACCAAGCAATGTCTAAGGTATTGTACTTTGTAGGAAAACGGCCTTCAATTTTCTACTAAAAGTACTGCGTGTATCAAAAAATAAGTCGGAATCCTTGATGTTTTGATTTTGATTAAACGATTCGCACATTCTTCTGATTGGATCCCTGACACCAGCATTTGTACGCGTCCGGCTAATGTGGAATAAGTCGTTAAGCCTTGTTACTCTGGGTGGTATTTTGAAGTTTATTAGTTTCAGTAGGTCAGGACAGTCGATAAAGTTATTGCAGATTTTATAAAGCGTCATGAGGTCAAGGTATGTTCGCCGGTTAGTTAGAGTGGTGACGTTATAATTCGAGAGCATATTTATGTACCCCCGTTTAGGTGCGCTCATTCTGTAATTGAGGTATTGCAGAAATTTCTTTTGAATACTTTCAATGTTGACTTTATAGACACCGTAAAGTGGTGTCCATATGGAGGTGCAGTATTCAAGTTGAGAACGGACCAGCGTGTAGTAAAGTAGAAGATAAGTTTCAGGTTTTCGAAATTCGCGGCTGTTTCTGATGATAAATCCTAGCATGCGGTAAGCTTTATTCACAATGTTCTCAATGTGCGCATCGAAATGGAGTTTAGAATCAAAAAGTACGCCTAGATCTTTTATACAGTAAACGCGCTCGAGTAAATAGTTACCAATACAATAATTGTGTATAATAGCATTGTGATTTTTAGTGAAGCTTATTTGTTTACATTTGTTGTAACTTAGGTAAATTTTGTTTTCATTGCAAAATGCTTCGAACCTTACTAAGTCGCTTTGGATGAGCAGACAATCGTTTAAATTCCTAACAATGGCAAATATTTTTATATCATCGGCGTACAAAAGAAATAAACAATGCATGAAACATTTAGTAACAGTGTTAATAAAAAGTATAAATAACAGTGGACCCAGGATTGACCCCTGTGGTACGCCAGAGGTAACTGGTTCCCACGTAGAAGTATGTCCTCGTAATGATACAGCTTGCTGTCTTTTTGTCAAATATGAGACAAACCAACGTAATAAGTTTCCCCTAATTCCGTTGAACATTATTTTTTTAATAAGAATAAGGTGGTCAACCTTGTCGAAAGCTTTTTTGAAATCGCAGTATATTGCATCTACCTGGTGGCCTCGATCCATGCTAGTGAATAAGAAATTTGAGTAAATTAGTAAATTACTCATGGTAGATTTGCCTTTTACAAACCCGTGTTGTTGTTCTGTAATTTTGGCGGCAAGCTGGGGATATATATTATCATGGACAAGTCTTTCCAAGAGTTTAGGGATCGCCGAGAGAATAGATATTGGCCTATAGTTTTCGACTTTTTGACGTGAGTCACCCTTATGGACTGGTATAATATAAGCCAACTTCCACCTATCAGGGAAAACCCCGTCACTCAGGCATTTATTAAATATTATGGTAAGTGGAACATACAATGACGACGCAGCAGATCTGAGGAAAAATGCCGGTATTCCATCGTGACCCGCACCTTTGTTTATATCTAACGCCTTTAAACTTGATTGCACTTCTTGTTCCGTTAGTTCAATGGTGTGAATGTGCGTAAGTCCAGAGTCCCGAACGGCCTCAAGTTGGTCAATGTTAATTGAGTCATTGATAGAGGAGGGTTCAAATGTTGACTTGAAGAACTCAGAGAACATATTACAGATTTCTTGGGCATCATTAGATTTGCGCCCTTCGAAGGACATAGTAGCAGGATATCCATCAGATGATTTTAATGAGGATATGTATGACCAAAAGCATTTAATATTATTTTGCAATGAACTTTCGATGTTTTCAACAAATAACTTTCGAGATTCACTAGCCAATTTTTTGTATGTAGCACGTAAGAAGGAAAATTTACGATAGTCAGAAAGACCTTTATATGTCTTCCATTTGAGCCAAACTTTATCTTTTTTCCGTGATAAGCTAATAAGTTCGGGAGTAAACCATATGGGGAATTTGTCATTTCGTCTGGCCAATACTGGAATAAACTCATCAATTATATTGTTTATTATTACATAGAATCGGTCTACTGCTTCTTCTGCTGATAAATTCGCGATTTCAGACTTCCAATCAATACAATTAATGTCATTATTAATTTGAGTATAATCAGCTTTCCTGAAATTGTGCCTACGCTCTTTGTTGTTTTTAATTTTTGGTTGAATCGCGGATGATATTTCAAATTCCAGGGCTGGATGGTGTCTGTCCTCTGAAAGGAGAGGGTCGTCGCTATGTGTAACTTTTGTTTCGCGACTGTAAAATATAAGGTCTAAGAATTTATCGTTGTGGTTAGGTATACAATTATATTGAAATAAGCTCATCAATGCCATTGTTTGAAGAAAAGTTTGCGATGCAGCCGTGTTTGAGGAGGCAATACCATGATTGCAGCCTTCGGAAAATGTCCATGTAAGAGTAGGTAGATTCAGATCTCCAAGAACACAAAACGTATTATTTGGTTCTGATGAAAAGACGGATTCCAGGTTTTTGGAGAAAATATCATAAAGCATTATTGGCGAGACAGGAGGTATATATACAGCACATATGGTGAGATTTAGAGACCTTAACGGAATTGATATAAAGATTTGTTCAATTTGATTTTTTTCCCAATCGTCGAGACGGGAAGCTGCGAGTTCCTTGCGCACTGCCACTAACACACCACCTCCGTCCATCTTACCGGTAATTATACGGTTCCTATCTCGTCGGAATACCGTGTAACGCGAATCTATGAATTCGGCCGTGTTTACACTTGCTACAAGCCACGTTTCAACTAGAACTATAACATCATAGTTATTCGATGAAATATTAATAAGAAGCTCCTGAGTTTTGGTCTTAATACCACCACAGTTCTGGTAATAAACAGATATAGATGATGAGGTCATTTTTTTAGAGTAAGAGTGTTATTCGACTTATTCCACATTTGCGGGAGTGATAAATTAATTAGGACGTATGATGCAACAAAATTATATATAAAACATTGATTACTTAGTGTAAAATATGAATGAATATGCAGGAAATATGATAGTGCTATATGATTATGGAGGTATTGCGCTATAAACAAATATATTGAATAATTTTGCAAGAAAAAAATTAATGACCAAGAGTGCAGGATAGTGATAGAAAGCTGGCAACGATGGCAGCAGTAACAAGTTTGTTCTAGCAGTCACATATTTTGTTGACCATGAGTGCTGATTTTTTTAAGGTCTCCCTCGCAACGAATGGTGACGACTCGAGAGAGATCATTCCTCTTCGCCAGGATACTGCCATTCCTCACCCATATGTATTTATAGCCGTTTTCTTTTCCGGTGGCACGTGTTTTGGCAAAGAGTATTTTATTTTTTAGTGTCAGGTGCTCATTTACGTAGAAATTAGTGGTGGGAGCTCCAAGTCCTAGTTGGTCCGTTGTGAGGCCGCGGCGAGTCCTTACCGTAGCGATAACATCATCACGTAGACACTTTGTCGTGAGATGGACGACTATGTTGCGTGGACGGTTGGAGGGAGACGAGTGGCCGCGAGCGACGCGGTGCACCGACACCACAGCGCTACTAGGAAGTGGCACGTTGATAGTTGATCCCATTCTCTCCATTAGGGTGAACAGATTTTCACCTTTCACCTCGGGAATGCCGTGGACATCTAAATTACACACTCTGCTACGCTGCTCCATGTCATCTTGAGCATCTCTGAGAGATTGGATTTCTTGTCGGAGGCTGGCATTTTCTTCCTGAAGAACAGTCACACACCCCATGATTTTGGTGTACTGGTCCTTCCAGTCATTTGATAAAGTGTCCAATTTTTTATGAATAGCATCAATGGCATTCTTACTCTCAGTACGCATTGTTTCGAGTTTTGACTCAAAGAAGTTGATAAGGGAGTCGGTGTCAATGTTTATCATTGACTGGTGCGTTGCCGACGGTGATTCCATAGTGCCAGATGCGGTCAATAGAGGCGATGATAGTGTTTTCTTCACACTGCAAGTCTTGCTGCGAGATTTAGACATTTAGGTTATT
Organism: Limnephilus rhombicus; assembly: GCA_929108145.2. NCBI lineage: Eukaryota > Metazoa > Arthropoda > Insecta > Trichoptera > Limnephilidae > Limnephilus > Limnephilus rhombicus. The sequence goes on along the minus strand of OV815298.1, from coordinate 17,266,271 downwards.
TATTAAATATATATATATTTTTTTTTTTTTAAATTTGGGATTTATGGTTTTGCTCCCCTGAAAAGTTTGTTAACTTCAAGTAGGTACCTATATAGGCAAACTCGAGACAGTAAGGTTGACAATGTGGGTAGTAGTTTTAATTTAACAGATATTTACACAGATTCACTTTTAATTTTATTTTGTTTTAGCTTTTGAAACACTATAAACACATATATTATTAAGATGTAAGTCAAGTTAGATTAGTGGCCAATTTAAGCCCCGTTTTAGTATAGTTTTCACTGCTTAGAGCATAAAATTCACTGTTTTTTGTTAATTTGTGTGGAACGAATATTTAATGTGCTTGCTGTGTCACTGTTGTTATTGTTATGTTTTTCATCATTTGTGAGTTGGAAGAAAACAATTGACAAGATACACGACTGCATGATAATGCGATATTTCAGAGAGTAACATACCTTGATTGAAATGACAAAATGTCCACCGTTCTTGAGGAAATATTGTGCGTTGAGAATGACGATCCTGGCTTGATCCGGCTGAGCTACGTCGGCGAATATTGTGTCTACCATACCCACCAACATTCTGAAACAATATTATACACATTGATCAATATAGAAACATACATTTTCATGTGAAATGAATCTTTTTTTAGTTATTTCCATTTCAGAATTGGGTAGTGGTATAAATATGGTCATCACGGATAGTTCAGTGAAGCATGATTCTGTTTTTCATCATTTTGGGAAACAACACAATGTGATAAATAATATACATTAGAATTCGGATATAACGACTTCGCTTATAACGGCTTACCGTTTTTAGCGACAACAATGTAAACTCAAGTTAGGTACTAGGAAAACATATCCGTTTAGTACAACTCCGTTTTAAGCGACCAATTGCATAAAGCAACCTATTTTAATGATAATTTGTCTGGTTAGAAAGACGCAATGTTTTGTTTACAAAACCTACGCATCAATACCTCGCCTACTCCCCGCGCGCTAACACCTATCCTTATTAGCACGCCAAATCACGGTCAGTGTTTATCATCTGTAGTGACTAGGTTAAAAGCTCGACACAATGAGTTCCGTAAAGCCAAAGTGTTTTTCAATTGAAGAAAAAAGTGCTATGTAACACCGTTTAGAAGCCTGCGAATCAAATGTAACCGTTGTGAAGGAGTTCGGTGTTTCTCATGTAAAAACAGCTTAAATTGTACATCATCCAAATTAAGATTTTAAAAATTTTGTAAATCTGATTTCGAACATAGATCGTCCAGTTGATTAATCAGACATCTCCAAATACTATGTTTTGAGATAACGAGGAAAGTAATATTTTAATGGTCGCCGTAAATCAAATATTATTTAAATGTGTCTGTATTTTACATATTAAAAATGCTATAAAATAACACCGAGAGGCATAACAGTCCGGTACATTAGTATAACATTTTAAAATATTCTACTAGTGACCCAGAAAACATCAAAATTTTGTTTAACCGGTCAAAGGCCGGGCCATTTCACGAAAAAAGCACCATTTTGAACTTTGAATTGAATGTTTTATTGATTAATTTTGAGCTATTGTATATTTTATTGACTGAAACACATTCACAACACAATAAACTATCTACCAAAACAACTTGCATTTATTACGTAAATTAATAGGTTTTACTTGCATTTATTAAGTAAATTAATAGGTTTTACGATGTTTTAGTCACGGAACACGCATTAGTTGCGACGGTTAAATTCGCGGCAAATTTTGACAGGTCATTGTCATAGACGAAATCGTTTTAAAAATATTCTAGGGTTGCAAGGTGAATGAAACTTTTAGGCGTCTCCTAGAGTAATGTTAGCGCAAGCGATTCTGACACTGTTCTTCATACAAATTATGTACATAGAAGGGCCAAAATCGCAGACCAAAAGTTTTTGACGAAAATATTATTCAAATATTTGATTTATTTTCTCGCGCATGTGACGCGCGCGCCGGCGCGTCTCCGGCCTAACACCGGTTAATGCACTTGAAGTTTTTGTGCTTCACAATTGATATAGTGGTGTTTATGAGTAAACTGAGTATTGTACCAGGTAGAGGGAACACTAACACATATAACTGCATAATCAACAAATTTTTTGAAGATGTCTGACTATTCAACTGGACAATCGACATTTGACCTTTTGAAGGGCTAGGCCTAAGCTTAACCTCTAAAAGGCCTGGCCATATCACGAAAATTCCCTAACAAAGCACCACTTTGAATTTTGAATTGAACGTTTTGTGGATTAATTTTGAGTTATCGTATATTTTATTGACCGAAACACATTCCTAGAACAACAAACTATGTACCAAAACAACATTACTTGAGTTAATTACGTAAATTGATAGGTTTTACGATGTTTTCATCAAGTAACACGCATCGGACTTTGACAGAAAGAATTGCGCCAAATTTGACATTTCGATGCCACAGATAAAATCATTTAAAAAATATTCTAGGGTTGCCAGGTGAATGAAATTTTTGCCTTTATCCTGGGCAAATGTTGGCGCAAGCGATTCTGACCTTGTCCTTCATACAAATTCTGTACATAGAAGGGTCAAAATCGCAGACAAACATATTTTTTTCAAAAAAAATTCCGCGCGCATGCGCACAAACCGCGCGTGGATTCGCGTCTCTGGCAAATAAGAGGTTAAGATACGTTGTAGGCAGATAATTGAAAGCCTATTGTGGATGTCTAGCTCTTCCAGAATGGACGCATGTGTGCGTCTGGCTGTCTTGTGATAGGATGGAGATGAAGTTCTGGGAAGGAAAAAATATGAAGGGTGGGTAGGAATCTGGGGGATCAACGTGTCTCGTATGAATCCATCCCTCCCACTGTGGTGCAAGACGTTGGGTCCCACGATTGCCGACCGACGATTGCCCACCTACAGTCTAGTAGGTGGGCAAACGTATTGACCGCCAAGACCTAGACAAACCTCACTCCATATACCCGGGCACCTCTGCTAAATCACTAAATGTAGCAAACCACTTGGGGTGACCTACGGCAGGGGTGTTGGTTATCCAATAAATGGTTTACCTCGCAAATTTATTATTAATAGTAGTTGACAGATTATCGTGTGGCAAATTATTGAAAAAGTATTTTATTGCCATTTATAACCAAGGAATGTTTCTTTTTAAAAGTTTCCACTTTCTATTGTCATTCTTTGTTTATTATGAAGTATCTGGGGTACCCGGATTTGCTCAGGAAGTTGATATGAGGTACCCCTACCCACCCATACAAAAAAGGCTTTGAATGGTCCACAATGTTCCAGAACATTTCACAACATTCCCGAACGTTTCAAACTATTCCCGAACATTCCTCAACCTGGAATGTTGTGGAAAACTCTTGAATACTCTCGAATGTTTGGACTGTTCTAGAAATTTCTTAGAGGGCAAAACTTCCAGCCCTTATATCTTCAAAAGCACGCCTTTCAGGTAATAACGGGAACGTTCTTCATGGATGGGGGATAGAGGGCTACAAGACCGTATAACTCCCTTGATCATACCGGAACTCGTTTCTGAGTTTTAGCGAGACGCATACTTTCTTTTATAATATACAGGGTGTCCGGGGGCAAAGTGCATTAACTTCGGGAGGTGATTCTACATGATGGTAGGAGTAAAAAAGATTAATAACTCTTTTCCAAAATTCCAACATTTTTTTTCCCATTCAAAAAGACGTACCCACTAAAAATGTGTGAGGTGCAAGTACAAACTTACTTGCTGAGAGCCTAACAGGCACGATTGTGGCAACATTGCATGGTTGTGATTGGCCCGCATCGTAACAGCGGAAAATAATAAAGCTGGCTGCATACACCGGTCTAATTTTATGTTTTTACCATAAAACTACCCCTAAAAGTTGGAATTTCGAAAAAAGTTATTTATCTTTTTTACTTATACTATCACGTAGAATCACCTCCCGAAGTTAAAGCACTTTATCCCCAGACACCCTGTTTATTGATTATTTTTTTATTTCGCCATAGTCTTACTGTGTAAGTTAAAAATGTCAAAAATGAGGTGATTATGATTTTGTGAAACAATTGGTGAGATTGTTTCCCTAACTATTGTTGTGATACAGGGAATTGTATTTACTGGAAACCCGACAGTTGGTCCCCCTACAGTTGACCCCTGGAAATAAAAAATGACTATTTTTTTTTGCATTACTTGCAAACTTCAAACTGAAAATCGACTTCAAAAATACCTTGGTATGGATTAAAAGAATTTATTGATGGTTTCAATTTTTTGTACTTACTCTGGTATATACAGTACATATACACGGTGTCCGGAAACTTGTAGTACAAGCGGGAAACTGGTAAATCTACATCACATTCGGAGTCGATTTGTGATACAACTTTTTTGATTTGAGCTTTCGTTTTCGAGTAAATCGGGTCCGAAGTTGGAATTTTCTTGGTTCAATTTGAAAAAAGTGTTCACTAGGGGGTTGATTTCAGCTGTGTAATGTCTTATAAAATGCATTGAAGGGTAAACCGGGCCCAAAAGTTTTTTTTAACCCTTTAGTTGCCGAAAAAATGGAAAAATAGAAAAAAAAATAATATTAAAATCGAAATGCTCAGATCGAAAAAAATAAGTTTTTTGGGTTCTCTAGGTGATGTAGATTCACCAGTTTCCCGCTTGTACTACGAGTTTCCGGACACGTTGTATAGACAAGTAGTTTTATCCTTGATGCATTTGAATGAAAATATGTTTTATAATTTTGTTATTCGGCGGTACATCCTCTCTGCACACCCCTTCAGAGACACTTAGTTATGTTTTGTGCAAGTAGGTTTAACTGCATTTTGTATATAAGTAAGTCGGGGGGGCCAACTGTCGGGGATCAACTGTTGTGAAACCGTATTTAGTTGGCATCTGATGTGATTATTGATATTGTAAATATAGTTTTATGATAAAAAAATGAATCGAAAATCAATTATTTAATTGTTTTAAAAAAATAATATTACAATCTATGTAAATGTTTTACTGTGTTTCGCTGATTCATTTTTAAATATTGCTTTTCAATTACTGCTTGACACGCTAACTTTACAGTTAAATGTGTCAAACCTCTATGAAGGTTATGGGTAAGAGGAAGGTGGGTGGCTATTCAGATCTGGTCCGCATGTCTAAATCGATTTCGAGTGATACTGAGAGTATTAAACCACTTTAAAATGTGTCGCAAATATACAATACTAACGTAGATCCATGAAAAATCACAGGATAGTCGGAATTTTTCACAAATCTTTCCAATTTTGAAAATTACAATTTAAATCATTTTCTATTATAAATATCATATCATAGGCAGGTACTTCATCGCTTGTCTGAATTCTTCACACAATCAGTTCCAATTTTGAAAATGACACCTTAATTCAAAATAAATACACTAGCATGTAGCTCAGACTTTCCCCTAAAAATCGAGCAGTGATTTGGTAGCTGCTTCAGTGCGACCTTTTCGTCCATTAGAAATTGACGCTTGAATCCCTCGTATTGTGAACCACTTTCTTTGTTTAAATATTATCAAACAATGTCTCAGACTTTTCCCTAAAAAAACGAGTGGTGATCCGGCTTGGTAGCTGCTTCAGTGCGATCTTTGCGTCTGTTTGAAATGAACGCTTGAATCCCTCAGATTATGAACCAATTTCTTTGTTTAAATATTATCAAATAATGTCTCAGATTTTTCCCTAAAAATGAGTGGTGATCCGGCTTGGTAGCTGCTTCAGTGCGATCTTTGCGTCCGTTTGAAATGGACGCTCAAATCCCTTGTATTATGAATCAGTTTCTTTTTTAAATATCATCAAACAATGTCTTGTTATAATTTTACTTGTGTCTCTTCTCTGTTTACTGTATTTATATTACAAGCTTTTAAATTTAATTTGCAGCCAATTATTTATTTTGATCTAATATTTAATAAATTTAAACGAAATCTGAACATTATTAAATATTACATTGATTGGTAACCTTCAAATTTTTTAAAGTAGATTTCTCCGAATGTATAATTCTGTTATTATCCGTTCTGCTTTTCAGTGATTTTAATGTCGGCGTGCGCAGTTTTCTTCATAATTATTACATTTCAATGTAAAAAAAAAAACTAAGTCAGCGATGCCAAATGCTTTGTGGTGACAAAACTCGTCTTTGAGTTCATAAAATACTAAATATTTCTGTTCTCTAATTAATTTGTCACATGAGAATGGGTCGCTTCTACGACATCAACAGCTCGGCTGTGGAACGATCTGCCGGCCTCTGTGTTTCCTCCCTCCTACAACATGAGTCTCTTCAAGATCCATGTTCACTCCTTCCTCTCCTCAAAAAGACCCTCTACACAGCATCTCAGATGACATAGGCCCTGAGGGAGATTATTTTCCTCAGGGCCTCCTGTGTGGAGTTAATGTAAAAAAAGACCTTTTTAATAAGCAATCCCAAGTTACTTACACCTATTAATTTAGCGCACAAGAGTTCCAATTATCCGGAGCCGGTGTGACTGTGGTATCCCCAATTGGAGTATGTTGTGAGGCTTAACCGGTCAAAGGCCAGGCCATTTCACGAAAAAACATTTAAAAAGCACCATTTTGAATTGAATGTTTTGTTGATTAATTTTGAGCTATTGTATATTTTATTGACTGAAACACGTTCATAACACAATAAACTATCTACCAAAACAACATTACTTGAATTTATTACGTAAATTAGATGTTTTAGTCGCGGAACACGCATTAGTTGCGACGGTTAAATTCGCAGCAAATTCTGACAGGTCAATGTCATAGAAGAAATCGTTTTAAAAATATTCTGGAGTTGCAAGGTGATTGAAACTTTTAGGCGTCTCATAGAGTAATATTGGCGCAAGCGATTCTGACACTGTTCTTCATACAAATTCTGTACATAGAAGGGCCAAAATCGCAGACCAAAAGATTTTGTCGGAAAATATTATTCAAATATTTGAATTATTTTCTAGCGCATTCGGCGCGCGTCTCCGGCAAATAAGAGGTTAAGGGAATTGGGATGGATAGTACCTGGCTGTTCAGGTCTAGTTACCAAACACGATGGCCAAAGCCATTTCTAACAACATTTCAATTCTGAACAGTGGTCTTTCGCCAGGGTGATACTGAGATGAGAGTATTTCATATAAAAAGTTTTAGTTTTGTCACAATGAAGCATTTGTTAATGTAAATAAATATTCATGAATGTGTTTGTCTTTTTATTATTAGGTTTAATTTGTCAATTTGTGTTTCTAATAATAAATACGCATTGTTCATATTGAAGTACAAACTGTCCTCTTTTATTATTTCTCCATAACTCTCCGCACACAGATTTGCCGATCTCTGTGCTGTTTCCTACCTTCTACAACATGGGTTTCTTCAAGACCTGTGTACACACTCCTACCTCTTCCCAAAAAGACCCTTCTCACAGCATTCCGGTAGTTCTCATATGTCATGAGGGAAATCACAGATTGTGTTTCTCTACGGCTATTATTAGGGGCCAACGCCTTAAAAATGATTTTCCGCAATCTGCTTAGCATTGTAGTTGTGTAGTTTGCAGAATCTCTTTTTGCAGGCGTAACGCCTTAATAATGATTTGCCGCAATATGCTTAGAATTGAAGTTGTGTAGTTTGCAGAATCTCTTTTTCGCAGGCGCCAACGCCTTAAAAATGATTTTCCGCAATCTGCTTAGCATTGAAGTTGTGTACTTTGCAGAACTCTTCATGGCAGGCGCCAACGCCTTAAAAACGATTTTCCACAATCTGCTTGGCAATGAAGTTGTGTAGTTTGCACTCTCATTGGCAGGAGTCAAATATGCATGCTTCTTAAAAATGGAATTTCTGTAATCACCACAAATTGGATGCATATTACGTAAACGCTCCTGTCAAAAACTTGCGTAAAATCGTAAATCGAGTGTAAAGCTAGCCATAGAAGATTCATCAAATAAGAATAAAGTAGTTAATTAAAATGTTTTATTTTATTTTTTATTTGTACATTAAAATAACGCATTTATCTCTTAAAATTAACCTTAAATCTAGTTCAATAACAGGAATCAATTATTAAGAACACCTTTCTCACAACTTTCATACTAAAACAACTCTCATATTATTTTTGTAACAATCAAAATTCGAGCCACTCCAAATATATACTGATGGTCATTTCCGTTTACAAAGGAAAATAAAAAAAATGTGAAAATTGAACAGAATTACTGATTTTTTAAAGAATCGCAGCAATAAGGTAACATTTACCTTGTTTTAACGGATTTATTTGAAAGACCCGTAACAAAAATTATACATAATTAAAATTTTGATATAATCATTATAATGAACATTATTAATTCATAATATTAGGCCCCTAGTAAAAACTAAAAAGGTTACAAACATTTTATTTTTTCACTTTTAATTCGGTTCTATTACAAAAGTAAATTTGTACTAGCTCCACACACGAAAACGGTTTTGCATAAGGCACGGCATTAGAGTTGCATTCTTAAATTTCAACAATACAGTCTATTAATAATCTTTGATGTCTTTATAGCTATGTTAACGCAATTCTGTTAATACTAGGGGCCATTACATGATGTGTTATTGCAGATGATGTAATAATATAATAATAGTAATAAGAGGGTGCGGGTTCTATTCCCCTTTGCTGGGGGGTCTGAAGACTCCCACCACGACGGCGTGGTCCCTCTCGTAGGGCTCCAGGGTGATCTGCTCCTGGGGCTTTAGCTTGTCGGCTTGTAACTTCTTTACTTCCGCTGCAAACACGGCTTCGGGCTGCGCTGTGGAGTCTATGCAGGAGGCCTGGGAAATACATTACACATGAGAATTCGGTAATAACCTAAAAAAACAAATTTAAATTGCTGTGGGACATTTCTTTACTTGACAGGAGTTTATTTAATTAAATAAAGAGCAAAATTCAATTGAAAATCTGGTAATAAAAAAATCAAAAAAGATTTTGGCACCTCTGGGACCTTCGCTTTCCGGGCCGCAGTTCTACCAACTGAGCTAAGGTGTCCCTATCCGATTCAGTAATTTTTGACTAAGAACAACATACATTATCTTCATTTTTCTTAATGCTTATTTTTTTTGGCTGCTATCTTTATGTATGATTGCAAGATTCAAACCCTTAGCTCAGTTGATAGAGCTGCAGCCCGGAAAACCGAAGGTCCTGGGTTCAAGTCCCAGAGTTGCCAATATCTTTTTTTTCGTCTCCAGATTTTCTATTGGGTTTCGCTAATACTGTCTTCATTTAATTAAATATTACAATTCGAGGTTTTACTCATTAAGTTAAAAATAAAAAAGCAGTTTATTTGTATTTATGAGGCTAAAGAAGTATCACTTCAAAGTTGCTAAATGGCAGAAGGATTTAGTAATAAAAAATTTAAAAATTTCTCACATCAGAATTGGGTAGTGGTATAAAGATGGTCATCATGAATAGTTCAGTAAAGCATGATTCTTTTTTTCATCATTTGTGAGTTGGAAGGAAACAATTGACAAGATACACGACTGGATGATAATGCGATATTTCAGAGAGTAACATACCTTGATTGAAATGACAAAATGTCCACCGTTCTTGAGGAAATATTGTGCATTGAGAATGACGATCCTGGCTTGATCCGGCTGAGCTACGTCGGCGAATATTGTGTCTACCATACCCACCAACATTCTGAAACAATATTATACACATTGATTAATATAGAAACATACATTTTCATGTGAAACAAATCTTTTTTGGTTATTTCCATTTCAGAATTGGGTAGTGGTATAAAGATGGTCATCACAGATAGATCAGTGAAGCATGATTCTGTTTTTCATCATTTTGGGAAACAACACAATGTGATAAATAATATACATTAGAATTCGGAACGACTTCCCTTATAACGGCTTACCGTTTTTAGCGACGACAATGTAAACTCAAGTTAGGTACTAGGAAAACATATCCGTTTAGTACAACTCCGTTTTAAGCGACCAATTGCATAAAGCAACCCATTTTAATGATAATTTGTCTGGTTAGAACGACGCAATGTTTTGTTTACAAAACCTACGCATCAATACCTCGCCTACTCCCCGCGCCCTAACACCTATCCTTATTAGCACGCCAAATCACGGTCAGTGTTTATCATCTGTAGTGACTAGGTTAAAAGCTCGACACAATGAGTTTCCGTGAAGCCAAAGTGTTTTTCAATTGAAGAAAAAAGTGCTATGTAACACCGTTTAGAAGCCTGCGAATCAAATGTAACCGTTGTGAAGGAGTTCGGTGTTTCTCATGTAAAAACAGCTTAAATTATAAATCATCCAAATTAAGATTTTAAAAATTTTGTAAATCTGATTTCGAACATAGATTGTCCAGTTGATTAATCAGACATCTCCAAATACTATGTTTTGAGATAACGAGGAAAGTAATATTTGAATGGTCGCCGTAAATCAAATATTATTTAAATGTGTCTGTATTTTACATATTAAAAATGCTATAAAATAACACCGAGAGGCATAACAGTCCGGTACATTAGTATAACATTTTAAAATATTCTACTAGTGACCCAGAAAACATCAAAATTTTGTTTAACCGGTCAAAGGCCGGGCCATTTCATGAAAAAAGCACCATTTTGAACTTTGAATTGAATGTTTTGTTGATTAATTTTGAGCTATTGTATATTTTATTGACTGAAACACATTCACAACACAATAAACTATCTACCAAAACAACTTGCATTTATTACGTAAATTAATAGGTTTTACTTGCATTTATTAAGTAAATTAATAGGTTTTACGATGTTTTAGTCACGGAACACGCATTAGTTGCGACGGTTAAATTCGCGGAAAATTTTGACAGGTCATTGTCATAGACGAAATCGTTTTAAAAATATTCTAGGGTTGCAAGGTGAATGAAACTTTTAGGCGTCTCCTAGAGTAATGTTAGCGCAAGCGATTCTGACACTGTTCTTCATACAAATTATGTACATAGAAGGGCCAAAATCGCAGACCAAAGGTTTTTTGACGAAAATATTATTCAAATATTTGATTTATTTTCTCGCGCATGTGACGCGCGCGCCGGCGCGTCTCCAGCCTAACACCGGTTAATGCACTTGAAGTTTTTGTGCTTCACAATTGATATAGTGGTGTTTATGAGTAAACTGAGTATTGTACCAGATAGAGGGAACACTAACACATATAACTGCATACTCAATAAATTTTTTGAAGATGTCTGACTATTCAACTGGACAATCGACATTTGACCTTTTGAAGGGCTAGCCTAAGCTTAACCTCTTAAAGGCCTGGCCATATCACGAAAATTCCCTAACAAAGCACCACTTTGAATTTTGAATTGAACGTTTTGTGGATTAATTTTGAGTTATCGTATATTTTATTGACCGAAACACATTCCTAGAACAATATACTATGTACGAAAACAACATTACTCGTGTTAATTACGTAAATTGATAGGTTTTACAATGTTTTCGTCAAGTAACACGCATCGACTTTGACAGAAAGAATCGCGGCAAATTTGACATTTTGATGCCACAGATAAAATCATTTAAAAATATTCTGGGGTTGAATGAAAATTTTACCCATCTTATGGGGAAATGTTGGCGCAAGCGATTCTGACCTTGTCCTTCATACAAATTCTGTACATAGAAGGGTCAAAATCGCAGACAAACATATTTTTTTAGAATTTTTTTCCGTGTGCATGTGCACAAACTGCGCGTCTCCGGCCAATAACAGGTTAATCGGTTGAAAAAATTCGATTTACGCACAACATATTTTATTAATTTACATCAAATATGCAAATTTGGAGGCCTGGCTGCGACAGAAACCGACTGCAAAATTTCAATTTATGCTGAAAGATGGTATTTTAAGAATTTACTTTGAACATCTAAATTTCTTAAAATGTTAAAATCTCAAAATACTTGAATTTGAAATTGGTCAGTTGATTTTAAATGAACAGGGCTTCTATCATAATAGTTATTGTAACGAGTTTTACCTGTATTTAAGGGGATGTCTGGCGTCTTCAATGATGGGAATGATGTTGGTCCTCTTCTTTGCCACATTAATGAGATCTCTGCCTGATCTGTGGGAGAATTCCACAGCGTAAACTAAACCTTCCTGAGAACAATAAAACACATACAACTATTAGATAATTATTCACAAGGGGAAAGTAATCTTTTGCAGAAAATGATTTGTTGATTACATAAATTAGGATTAATTCTTCAGAATTGGGTAGTGGTATAAAGATGGTCATCATGAATAGTTCAGTAAAGCATGATTCTTTTTTTCATCATTTGTGAATTGGATCCTTTTAAATTTAATACATTTCTATTTTTTTAAGTGAAAACTTATTTAGCACAGTTCTGATTTGAAACTCGATGGAATGAAAAATAGCGACACTTAAAAGAGACAAACACATACATAAAGGATTTAGCCTGCAAGAGAATGAGATAGAATAATGGGTCTCCTCTTTGTGCAGTGCTTTGTTGTGTGAATTAAAATTATAAAAACTGTACTAAAAAATCTTAATTTTTTGTGTAGTGAGTTTCTTCTATGAAACGCGACACTTAACCCGTCAAAATCCAGGAAAAATACAGAAATTTCCTAACAAAACACCACTTTGAATTGAATGTTTTGTGGATTAATTTTAAGCTATCGTATATTTTATTGACCGAAACACATTCCTAGAACAATTAACTATGTACCCAAACAACATTACTTGCGATAATTACGTAAATTGATAGGTTTTTTTGTCGAGAAACACGCATCAAATTTGACAAATAAAATTCGTGGCGATTTTGAGATTTTGATGCCACAGATAAAATGATAAATATTCTGGGTTTGCAAGGTGATTCTGTACATAGAAGGGTCAAAATCGCAGACAAACATATTTTATTTGAATTTTTTTTGTTTTTAAATTTCACGCGCGTTTGCACAATACGCGCGCATCCGCGCGTCTCCGGCAAATAACAGGTTAACCGGTGGGAAAACGAGCTGAAACTAACTTCCATACTAGAAATTATGGGAACTTTTTTCACTTTGAAGTAATATTTTGTGGATTTATGTCTACTGTATATTTTGTGTACCGAAACACATTCCTTGAACAATAATCTACTTATAAAAATAATTGTGTTTATTTGATAAATTGATAGGTTTTTCGGTGTTTTGTCAAGTATCACGTTCGGACTTTGACAGTTGAAATCGTGGCAAAAACTGACAATCCGGATTCCATAGGTAATTCTTTTAAAAATATTCTGGTGTTACCAGGTGAATGAAACTTTTGGCTATGCCAAGAATAATGTTATCGCAAGCGATTATGACCTTGTCTTTCATACATACATAAGGGTTAAAATCGCATTGATTTTTTTTTGAAAATTTGTTCTGGCGTGAAGGCGTGGTTCCGGCCTATAAGACGTTAAAAGAGACATCTACAGGATTTAGCCTGTGAGAATGATAGAATAGTCAGTCTCCTCTTTGTGCAATGCTTCATAGCCTCCCCATTCTTGTCTACTTTAGTAGATGGTTTCACTTCTACCACGAGAGAGGAAACAGCCAATCTGTTGAATACAAGAACGAGCCATAGAAGAGACATTCTCATGACAAATTAATGTCAACCAGCCACCTCTGGTCTGGAGCCCCAAAATACATGAAAAACCCTGGACTCTGAAGAAACAGGCAGCAATCAGTTTGATTGATTCTATCTTAACGAACAGATTGCAATCTTTAGAGCATAGGCGTCTGGTGGGAATGCTGTCCTTGTTCTATCAGCAATTTAATAGAAGATGCTAAGAGGAACTAGTGTCGTTGATCCCCTCGGCACCGGTGCATAAACGGGAAACACACCAAATGCGCGCCCAAAATATGTACACGATTTGTTACATGAGAACGGATCGCTTCTACAACCCGTCCAGCTGTGGAACAATTTGCCGGCCTCTATGTTTCCTCCATCCTACAACATGGATCTCTTCAAGATCAATGTTCATTCCTTCTTCTCCTCAAAAAAATACCCTCCACACAGCATCTCGGACACATAGGCCTTGATGGATACATTTTTCCTCAGAGTCTCCTGTGTGGAGTTAATGTAAAAAAAAAAAAAAAATTTGCAGAAATACTGACCGGTCCGACAATGTCTGCGACGTGAGACACGGTGGTTCCTGAAGCGGCTCCGAGGTACAGCACCCTGGAGCCGGGCGCGATGTGTATCATGTCCACTCCTCCCAAGATGGCGGCCGCCAGCTTGGACCTGAAGGGGTTCCACACCCGGTATTCCACCTTCTCTCCATCGGTCTGAAACAATACAATTACATTATTATATGGTCAATAATTAGCAAGATTGCTAGTTGAGGTTGATTTGGTCAGAATTGGGTAGTGGTATAAAGATGGTCATCACGGATAGTTCAGTAATGCATGATTCTGTTTTTCATCATTTTAAAAAGATTAGGTTTAATTTTATACATATTCATAAAAATTCAATCGTCTTTAACAAAGTCAGTGAGCACTTTTATTATTACTGCGATGATCTACGATTACGGTACCAATAAACATACATTCCTTATAGCTGTATTAAACTGTTATATTTTGCCTATATTAGAAGTCAACTCGAGTACAATTCTTCCATGTGGAACCCACATTATAATATCCATGTACAAGCTGTTGAAAGAATACAAAACAAATTCTTACATTTTTGAAATTTTAAAACGAGTGTTCCAGCAATTATAAACTACAACACTTTTAAATGATATGAATATGCTCAATTTGTCGGACAGAAGGATTTTCACTGTCTTCATATTTCTATATAAAATTTTAATGGCCTGAATACTAATGGAGGGAAATAATTATACCAAGTTAGTGGACATCTTCAATTTATCTTTAACCTCTTATTTGCCGGAGACACGCTGGCGCGCGCATATTCGAAAAAAATTCAAACAAAAAATGTTTGTCTGCGATTTTGGCCCTTCTACGTACAGAATTTGTATGAAGAACAAGGTCAGAATCGCTTGCGCCAACATTATGATATGAGGGGTAAAAATTTCATTCACCTTGCAACCCCAGAATATTTTTAAACGATTATCTGTGGTATAGAAATGTCATTTTTGCCGCGAATTTTAGCTGTCAAAATTGATGTGTGTTCCTTGACTAAAATCGTAAAACCTATTAATTTACGTAATTAACGCAAGTAATGTTGTTTTGGTACATAGTTTATTGTTCTAGGAATGTGTTTCGGTTAATAAAATATACGATAGCTCAAAATTAATCCACAAAACACTGTTTTGTTACGAAATTTCCATATTTTTCCTGGAATTTGCTGGCCTTTGACGGGTTAAACAAATATGAAATATTGTTACTGAGGCAGTTCAGTTATGTGCAATAAATACTGAATATTCTTACTATTCATATGTAAAAACACCTAAAATGGGTGTAAATAAATAAAGCTGCAGCTCTCTCTTACACATTAAATAATGAAGAGACTGTTTCCTCCAAAGTACTACTTTTTCCTTTGGAGGAAACAGATCTTATAACGAGTCAGTTACGGCGACGGGAATTGCGTTTTATTTTGTTTATATGTTTGAGGGAGATGTATAATAATGATTATGTTTCCTTTGGGAGGGTGCAGACATAAGTTCACCGTATGTCTCATTTTCGACTGTTGTTATTTAGTGTGTAAGAAAAATCTGCAGCATTATATGTTGAACAAAAGCAAAACCATCAGCGCATTGACATTGAAATTTTTTTGGAATTCACTCACACTTCAATATTATCCTTGTAACTATATTCCATACTCTCAAAATTATCATCATGACTAGTAGTTTTGTAGGGTCTACGGAGACGTCACGTGTGGTGTGTGAGAGAGATGCAAGAAAATGATTACTTTTTTGGAGCATTATTGCGATAAGAAACGTATGTTTGTTGCCTTTTTCATGCCGTCACAGTATCATCACGGTAATAATAAAAGCACTCAATAGATGGAGTCTTGTCTCACCTCAACTGATATTCTTTTTTCTCCATAAACTTCTAATCCGGGAACTAAATTAAGCTAATCAATGCAAGCAATACCGGACTATCAACCCAAATCATTTAAAAATTTATATAAAAATATAAGTCAGTGAAAATTCTTCTGTCTGACAATTTGAGCATATTCATATCATTTAAAAGAGTTTTGTAGTTCAACGTAATTGCTGGAATACCCATTTTTAAATTTAGAAAACGTAAGAATTTGTTTTGTATTCTTTCAACAGCTTGTACAATGGATATTATAATTTGGGTTCCACACGGGAGAGTTGTACTCAAGTTGACTTCTAATATAGGCAAAATATAACGGTTTAAGGTATGTTTATTGGTACCATAATCGTAGATCATCACGGTAATAATAAAATTGCTCAACAGATGAAGTCTTGTCTTACCTCAACTGATATTCTTTTTTCTCCGTAGACTTCGGATCCTGGAACTAAATTAAGTGTGACTAGCGCATCTTCCTTTCCTCTGGCGATGAACACTCCGGCGTGTCTGAAAATAGATGGAGGGCCAACACACACATTAATACACTGGTCGGGTCAAAGAGAAGTGTTGCGGTGGTAAGGGATGGTCAATCAGGACAATAGTGTCTTCAATGGAATTAAGAAGAACGAAAGTATTGTAGATAAACATCATTTTGAAATAGAGAATACACCACATAAGTTGGTTGTCCAATAAAATTATATATTTTCTATACACCAACTTTGTAATAATAATGTATATACTAATTAGCCATCACGCCGTTTTCCACAGGGTATACAGAGAGGATGGACTGCCAAACAACTCGGTCTTGGCACACACTCTTTGCCTCATTCATATTCATATGCCAGATCCGACTCAAGTATCTGATTCACTTGATCGTGCCATGTCTTCCTCGGGCGTCCCCAACTTCTACCATTCACAACATATATTCTATTGCTTGCACGCCTTTCATTTGCTTTACATGCCCAAACCATCTGAGGGTCCCTTTCTTAATCTTACTCATTACACTTACATCAGCCTTGCATTCTTTGTGGATCTCTACATTTCTCACACGATCACACAAGGTTTTACCACACACTCCTCAGGGATCTCATTTGAACAGCATTGTCTACTTTCAGCCTTCCTCTGCCAGTTCCATGTCCCACTGCCATGTATCAGGGTAAGTAATGGCACTCCATTGTGGACTGCTAACTTCGCTAGAAGAATGTATATACTACCTAACTAACCATCACCCGCCGCTTCCCGCAAGAGTTGCAAAGAGGATGTACCTCCAAACAACTCAGTCTTAGAACGCACTCTTTACCTCACTCACATTCATACATCGCCTCATACATACTCTTCTATTATTCTGACTTTTGCATAAGCAGCATTCGAAGACAAATTTGGTGAATTCTCTAGTAGTAATTAATAATGAAGAAAAGATGATGATAAAATATGGTATTTACCTGTGAGGTTCAATGATAACTTGTTTTCCTCCCTTAAAACCACCTCCTCCGCTACCTCCCCGTCCTCTGGGAGTCCCTCGCCCTGGAAAAAGACAATTAAAACTATTATTATTATTGATAATAATCTGATAAATGGTTAATTAATTAATGGTAGAATAGTTTTATTTCCTTATCAGAATTGGGTAGTGGTATAAAGATGGTCATCATGAATAGTTCAGTAAAGCATGATTCCTTTTTTCATCATTTTAAGGAAATATATACTTTTGTTATTTCAATCAATTACAATATAATAAGGAGGCCTTAGAAAAGAATGCATTTTCATCATTAACAAATCTATCTGCTGAGTTTCAGCTCGATCAGATGCCGGTAAGTGGGTCAACTTCTATTATTAAAAGTAATAATAGTTGGTTTTGTATTCTTACCTCTTCCGCCGAATCCTCCCCTGCCACCTCCTCGGTCTCCCCCGAAGCCCCCGCTGCGGCGTTCAAAGCCCCCGCCCCCTCCCCGACCGCCACCGAAGCCCCCGCGATCACCACCGCCCCCTCGTCCTCCGCCTCTTCCACGGAAACCTCCTCCGCCACCTCTTGGTGTGAATCCTGCAAACAAACGGCACCATGATTAGAGAATCAGTTAATTAGACGCGCAAGATCTTTTTGATCAGACATCTCCAAATACTAAGTTTGGAGATAATGAGGAGAGCAATATTCCGATGCTCACTACAAATCAAATATTATTTACACGTGTCAGTGATTTACATATTGAATATTCTATACAGGACATACCCGAGGAATTTTAATTATATGCGTTAAAAATACGATAGCAGTTAAGTACAATAAGCGTGTTTAATCGTCAACGTGTGTCTCCATAGAAATCGTTCTAACTCTGTTATTGTTTTAGTGACATCCCTAAAACAAAAAGTAAAAGGTCGATAGTGGATCAAGCTGTACATCCCTATCAAGTTGTCCATAAAAATACATTATAAGAATATTCTGTCATTCGCGCAGTCTGACATATATTTTTATCCGCCAAATTTCCTACAGGCGGCTCAACCGCGCTCAACATTTAATTTTTAATTAATAGTTAATTTTTATTAAATATTTTTATATGAAATGATAAAAAAAAATTGAGGTGACAAAAGTGTTTATTATATATTTATACAATAGAATAAGTATTGTTGTTTACATAATCTGTGATTTTAGTACCGTTTTCACATAAAAACGTCACGGGAATCATTTTTACATTTTTTTAATGTTTGCATTCTAAATTTTAATATTTACAAATATTAATATTTATATTATTTATGCATTAAACCGCTTACTCGTTAATACGGAAAACTTTTTATCCAAACATTTAGCTTTATTATTACGAAAAGTAAGTATTTATGTCGGGGGAGACCAAAAACATGCAAAAAAATATGCATTTAACATTTTAATTTTGTTAAAATTAATTCACTCGCACGGTAACGCCATGTTCATTCATCGTTTTTATTTTAACATTTCATCAATGCTGCCAATCATAGAAAAAAAATATTTTTGCGTAAAACAAAGTGAATGCATCATTGACAAGTATTTGTAACAGTAGAACATGGAAAGAAATGTATTAAAATAATTACAGAAACCCGCTAAACAAACCCTGCGTAGCCAAACAAACCATTCAAAACCTGGGATGTTTTTTAAAAGTATGATGAAAAGCGAGTTTATTTTAGAGAATTTATTTTATAAGATTGGTACTTCCGACAAATGTCATATTTGATTGTCTATTAGCTAAAAAAAGGAACATTCCGTATTATCCGTGCATCAAACTTCGACAACACGAACGTTCCGTATTATCCGTGAGGTGGACTAACTGCATATTTACCATATTTATTTTTAATATAACAATTTGAAAGCTTATTTTGTAACCTTTCTAAAACAGTTTTTACTATTCGGCTACATTCAGAAATAGAGCTTCATTTATAGAGCCTTAATTGTGAAGAGGTAATAACAAAAAGTTTTCGTAAAACTGTCATTTCGTTTGAGACATTATAAGTGAATATTTGCGATTTTCGGAGGGGTTAACCTGCGATTCCTGAACATATTCGGAGTAAAAGATGTACATGTCATTTTACTGTCTGATGACATTTTTTCTATTAAAAACAAAAAATATTTTTCAATCACTTGTCACTACTGTTCCCATTGCTATGGAATATAAATCGTCGTAATGAATGTCAGCGATACGCGTGCTGTTTTGAGTATTGACATGGTGTTAGAACGAGACGCAACGCTTATCAAATACCGCTAGGCTATAAACACGCCACTTTCCTAACTTGTCGGTGGCGGTGTTGATGGAAAAATGTTTTTAATAGAAAAAATGTCTTTGGACAGCAAAAGGACTTGTACATTTTTTACTCCAAATATGCTCAGGAATCGCTGGTTAAAATCCCTAGGGTACGTCCTGTTACACCCTGTATAATAACACCGTGATGCATAATGGTTCGGTACATAAAATGACATTTTGAAATATCCTCCTAAACTTAACATTTTATTTAATAACTCAGGTGCGCCTCATACATCATTACATTTCTGGCCGGGTAGCTTGTTTTCAAGCTGATGGGTCCAAGTGGTTAATTCACCACAAGTTTTTCTGCATTATAATTGATTTGGTGGTGTTTATGAGTAATCCGAATATTGTACCAGATGGGGGGAGGGTACACGCCTACATATAACTGCATACTCAACACAAATTTTGATTTTTCGGAGATGTCCCAAATCAACTGGATGATCGACTAGTCTTATTTCGTTAATTCCCTCCACATGCCAACTGTTGTGAATGAATGATTCTTCTAAATAGTAACACATTTGGTAAAGTATGGACAAGCTGCCGCATGCCGCTACCCTTTATAGGCATAAAATTTGAAAAGTTAACTACTTTTAAACTTAATTACCACAAGAACCATTGGTTTCAGTCGGGATAGATGGAAAAATATGCATTAAAAAGTTCGATTTTCATTAAAAGTTTAAAAATCACTATCTCCATTACGGCCATGTTTTTTTTGTATGGATTTGACATTTGCGAAGTTTCGTTTCAAACTAAAAACGCACGAATTACTTAATTTACCTAAACTAAGAACGTAATAACCTATTTTGTGTTCGTAAATAGTCGTTTCTTTTAATAATTGTCAAAATGAAGTATAATTTCCGTAATCTGTGCATAAAAATGCGGCGGCTTATCCATAAATTAATACACATTTTTCACAACAAAACACTCAATAAAGTTGTTCAAATCCAATAATAACAATTGATTTCAACTCGATTACTACTGGAAACAAAAAGTCAGGGGAAAAGAAAAAAGGTAAATTTTTGGGATTGGTGTCCATGGCTATTACGAATAATTTTTAGAAAAAAACTTTACATTCGCCTTAATCACTATAAAAGGAAACTTATTGCATCACGGCTGGCGGAAAATAAAGCATTTTAATTTTCAATGTCGTTAAATAAAATTTCACTTCGCGAAATGATCTACGACAGCCTGCCCGCTGCCGCCCACCATTCTGTCACTGTTATGTTGTTGGTATCCCTGACCTCACACAAACGAGAACTAGATACGATTGTAGCGGGCTTGTGTATATTATCTTTATTTTAAAAAACATCCCAGGATTTGAATGGTCTGTCTCCATTCCAGATATTATTAATTCTGTTTTTCATAAGGCTACGTCCGCATAGGCAGGCGGCTTGCTTAGTGCCTAGCGAGTCACCTTATAGCCGCTTAGCGTGTATCCAGGTAAACCAGCGTGTTGGTTTTTTGCCTCTAGGCGCTAAGCCAGCCGCCTGCCTGTGCGGACGTAGCCTAATTACGCGCCCATCATGTATCCCACGAAGTCGGCTACAATCTTATCTAGTTCTCGTTTGTGTGAGGTCAGGGATAACAACAACATAACAGTGACAGAATGGCGGGCGGCAGTGGGCGGGTTGTCGTAGATCGGTTCGCGAAGAGAAATTTTATTGCTAAATTTATACAAAGCCGAGACCAGCTCATTTTGGACACAAAAAAATAAATATATACCTCAGTAGATTAGATGTAATTAATTCCGTGAGCGGAAATTGAAAATAATGTATATTATCGTCAATTTCTTAAATTTAAAAATACGAAAATGTCATTTTTCAATGACCTCCATGTTGTTATCTTTATTTTAAAAAACAGCCTACGTTTTTAAATGGTTTGTCTGGCAAAGCAGGGTTTGTCTAGCGGGCTTGTGAATATTATCTTTATTTTAAAAAACAGCTTACGTTTTTAAATGGTTTGTCTGGCTACGCAGGGTTTGTCTAGCGGGCTTGTGTGACAGATTGGCCGCGCCAGTTTGCGAAGACGCGAAGTGAATTTTGATTTTACGCAATTGAAATTTAAAATGCATCATTTTCCGCCTCCCCCAATGCAAAAAGTTTCCGAAATACGTAATTCTAACAATTATTCAACTTCTGCAAAGTGTTTTTTCGTGAAAAAGTGCATATTACCACAGTAATTTGCACTGTGAAAAATGACATTTTCGTATTTTTAAATTTAAGAAATTAACAATAATATACATTTTTTTCAATTTGCGCTCACGGAACTAATTACATCTAATTATTACCTATCTACTGGGGTAATTTTTTTTTTTTGTGTAAAATGAGCTGGTCCCGGTTTTGTATAAAATTGATATTTTATTTAACGACATTGAAAATTAAAATGCATTATTTTCCGCCAGCCGTAATGCAATAAGTTTCCTTGGTAATTATCGGTTCGGACTGGCCACGCTTATTACGAATAATTTTTAGAAAAAAACTTTAGATTCGCCTTAATTACTATAAAAGGAAACTTTTTGGCTATGGGGCTGTGGAAAATAATGCATTTTAATTTTCAATTGCATAAAACCAAAAATCACTTCGCGAACCGACGCAGCGAAAATCCGCGGCCATAGCTGTCACTGTTATGGACTGTAGCCGACTTCATGGGATACCTACATGAAATACCGCGAATCACAAACCATGTTACACAAACCTAGCGTAGCCGCTGAACTAATTGAAAACTGGGATGTTTTTCTTGCCTTGACGCGAGTAGGCGTTATAAAGGGGCACATTTTTTTGTATCACAAACCATGTTACACAAACAAGCCCGCTAGACAAATTTCATAATTACGCGCCTTATCCCATGAAGTCGGCTAGTCGTATGAGCTCTTGCTAATTTATCAAGGATACCAACATAACAGTGACATTTACGGCCGCGGAATTTCGCTGGGTCGGTTCGCGAAGTGAATTTTGGTTTTATGCAATTGAAAATTAAAATGCATTATTTTCCGCCGCCCCAAAGCCAAAAAGTTTCCTTTTATAGTAATTAAGGCGAATCTAAAGTTTTTTTCTAAAAATTATTCGTAATAAGCGTGGCCAGTCCGAACCAATATTTACCTTTTTTTTGTCCAAAATGAGCTGGTCCCGGCTTTGTATAAATTTACCCCGTTTCCTTTTATAGTGATTAAGGCGAATCTAAAGTTTTTTTCTAAAAATTATTCATAATAGCCATGGACACCAATCCCAAAAAATTACCAAAAAAAATAGGTTCTTAGTTTGGGGCTATTAAACCTAAACTCCTAAACAATGACAATTAACATGAATGAGCACTGTTGTCAAAATCAGTTCGAAAAACCTGGTTGAGATACAAATACAAACACGTTTGAAAAAATATGCGTCGTGGTGTTGTGAAAGTTGGGTTAGGATAACCTCTAAATGCGGATAATATTATTTGCCTGTTATTATTGATTGATTATATTAGTATATCCACATCAGAATTGGGTAGTGGTATAAAATGGTCATCAT
This sequence comes from Limnephilus rhombicus, assembly GCA_929108145.2. Taxonomy (NCBI): domain Eukaryota; kingdom Metazoa; phylum Arthropoda; class Insecta; order Trichoptera; family Limnephilidae; genus Limnephilus; species Limnephilus rhombicus. The sequence continues at coordinate 17,243,053 of OV815298.1, read as the reverse complement.
GAATAGTTCAGGATGCATGAGGTTTGTTCATCATTTGCGGATATTTTTTGACACGAGCAATCAAACACGTTTTCAAACACAGCAATAAAGAGGCATAAAGCATTAAAAACTTTGTGATACTAGAATAAATAAATCAATGTGTGTATAAAGTTACCGAAATAAACTGATAAGTAGCAGCAAATGTGTATTTACTTAAAAAATAAACGTTGAAAGTTGTTAGACATAACCTCAAACTTCACAAATCGGAAAGCATGGGGTATCAATTTAGATTCATGGAAAATTGCCAACTTGATTCACGAAACTTATATTGAGAAATGAATGAATATAATTTTGTTGGCATAGCTTGATCAATTTTGTAAAAAACACGAGATAAACCAATCGGTTTTCCAAGACTGCCGCCCACGTGGGGCGTTTAATTTCATCACAGAAACGTGTCGGAAAATTGTAAATACAGCTTACCTGGTGGGCCCATTATTTGATAAAGTCACTAACGATGAAACTGAACGAGTTATTTAATTATAAAGCCCACAGCGCCGGCATAATCCCGGGCACTTGTAAAGCGATCACGTGTACTGTTCGGAGCGCGTTTTGCTAAGACTACAGGAAGCGCCGCCATTTCCAAAGAGAGTGTTGCCAGGGAGAGGAAATAATACTAGCCTATTTTAATAAAAAATACTCACCCGTGATTGGCTAACGTTATTATCTTCGACCAATCACGTCAATGATATTTACATTGTATTACCACTGTAAATAATATTTTTTTACAATATGAGCAAAATATTTTTTTTTTTTAGAAGGGTAGTGTCATACAGACTCGGCTATAATGTATCGCATGCAAAGATAAAAGCACGAGCACTACTCTGTTGAACCGCGAGCGCTTATGTGTTGTACCGACACACTACGTTATTAAATATTTCTTCCTATGGTAGGAGGGGGGACAGTTAATTTAGAGAGCTGCCACGAAATGTCATTTCTTTGTACTGGATCTATCAAATTAACTGCTGTAATTAAAATGACCACCTCTCCTTCTTACGGTGGAGCGGTATGCTGAAATAGGCCAAGCCAAATCACACCGGCGCTTTTATAGCTAAGGCCTCGATTACATTAAGCGAGTTTATAAGCTACTAACCGGCGTATCCACTATCTACTAGTAAACTCCTTCAGTGTAAAATCTGCTAGTTAACTAGTAATATGATTACACTTAGCGAGTTCACTAGCAGATAGTGAATACGTCGGCTAGTAGCTTGTAAACTCAAATATTTCTTCCTATGGTAGGAGAGGGGGTTAGATCAATTAGAGAGCGGCCACGGAGTGCACATTTTTTGTACTAAATCTGTCAACTAGACATCTGTCATCACCGGTCTAGGCAGCTCCGTAATTAAAATGACCCCCTCTCCTGTTTTCGTTGGAGTGGGGGCGCTTAACAGTTGGCATATCGCCTCAGGAGCGGTTACGGCGTAAGATGTGTATTGTCTATGGTTGATGTGCGCATAAAGCGCTTAGGTGTGAAGGGATTGTATTATAGTAAGCGGTATTTGGCGTGCGCTATGATCTTTTTTATTTGATAGCTCTTTCTGGACAGGCCCTTACTTCGTCCGCAAGTTTATCCTGTTATGCTACTTCCACACCAAAGCCAACCTTCCAACTCCGAACTTTGTTCGGAGTTGGAAGGTTGGCCGATCGTGTGGTGGCTGCGGCCAACCCTCCAACCCTGGATTCCGAACCCAAAATGGCGGACATTGAACAGCTGTGGCTACGCTGTATCTTATATCAGTTGCCTATAATTATTACGCACGTACAATTAAATACTTATATACACGACATGTTTTCAAACAATTGTTATACCACTCTCCGTAATAATATTGTCATTTTAATAGTGCGCGGCACGCGCGTCTTGATCGCCTGCCGTTCACAGAATGATGTGTGGACAGCTGCGGTAGGCTGGTTCGTGTGAGTTGGCCGTCGGGATCGCCTCGAGGGCGATCCCGGGCCAACTCGAACTCCAACCTTCCAAATCGAACTTCCAACGCACGAACACCCCTCCCACGATCGTCCAACCGTTTGAAGTTGGAACGTTGGCCGCTGTGTGGGCTTACCATTAACTTATCGAAAAATCACAGGACATTGAATTCCAGGAGGTGAAAAAATGATTAAAATGTGTCATTAATTCGTCAAGGAATGAGGTAATTATATGAAATATTAACATTCAGCTAAATTTATCCATAAATCAATTATAGGTTATCCTATAAAGACTATTAGTTGTAATTAAGAAATTTCAGTCAATTCTGCGACCCAGTGTTTAGAAGTGTTATTATCGATTGTCTTTACTGAAAATAAAAATATTTAGGGATGTAAAGTTTGGCAATTAAGTGTAGAAAATAAATGATGGCGCTGCGATCGTTTTCTAGTTTTAAATGGCAACACCAAGATGGCTCATAAGACAATGAATGTATGTTTTAAAAAACACTTAAGCCAAAATGCATATTTCATAGCGTATTTGTATTTTCAAAAATTTTGCACAAAAAACTGTAATTTAATAGAAGTAAAATAAAACAAAACAAGTTTTAAGTGGGCGTTTATTTCGATATAAAAACGTAAGTACTTAAAAATTTATGTCTATTAATTCAACACCTGACATGTAATTATTGTCTTCGTCCTCGTGTGATTCTTCTTCTTCCATATCTTTATCTAAACGCAGTTCATCGATATCATCATATATAGTACTGCTTCGTGCATAATATTCTGCCTCAAGTTTCATCACGTGTTTGCAACAATTTTTCCAATCATCAGCACTTATGCTATTACATATTTTATTATTATTATGCCCATTTTCCATTTTCCCGGTGTTTCAAATTTTCCATCTGCCTTTTCCCCTTCCTTGACGATTCGTATTACCGTTGATTCAGATTTAACTGTGAAAAATCATTAAAATTATTATTATAGAAGGTAGTTTTAAAAACACTCACTAGATAATATTCACTTGGAAAGAAAGAAAGAGAAAACGAGAAAAAAGTAACTTTTCTACGAGTTTAAAGAAGTTGCATTTTTTATTTTGGCCGCATATTAACTGTCAAATGGAAGTGTCAGATACGGATTTTTTTAAACTAAACCTCAAATCAGATTGTAATGGTTATTATCGCTCGAAAATTGGCATAAATCTTGTATTACTAATGAAATTTATTAAACAAACTATACCACCTACCAGTCATTTCTGCAGTTTTGTTTCATCATCTTCTAAATTAGACAGAATCTTCTTCGCGTGACACTCGACTAGGCAGCATTGAAAAAGCAGAATATAACCCCTCTTGCATCACTATGTAATGGCTTATTCATTTTAATTAAATCCAGGCAAACAATAAATAAAAATATTATCAAATCAGCGATCTTCTACTCAGATTTAAGACAATAAATCAACCGTAACATGCGATAACATGACAGCCATAGGAAACGTCGTATAATTCGGTGCTGCCATAGTAATGAACACGTTTAGTTCCAATTTATTTAATTTCTACACTTATTTGCCAAACTACCCTGAGTTTTCATTTTTCCAATTTAATCAGAAAAACGTAATGGTACGGTCACACCGAGGCCACCTTCCAACTTCAAACGTTTGGACGATTGTGTGGAGGATAGTTCGTGCGGAGTTGGAAGTTGGCTTCAGTCTGGACGTAGCATCACATGATCGGCCAACTTCCAACTCCTAACTAACATAAATAGACCAATCCCTGCTAACTAAGTTCGGAGTTGAGAGGTTGGTTTCGGTGTGGTAGTAGTACTAAAATTCCTTTTCTGCTTCCAAGCATTTTTATTTTTTAAATAATTTATTGGGCTGATGAAATTGACTGTGGAAGATATCGATCTAGGGATAGGTTTATTTATGGGTTTTAGAGGGAAAGGAACATAAATATACTAACCCTGGGATGGAAATTCCAAGATGGCAACACTAACACTCCATTTCGCTCCATTTTTTGTTTCCGAGGTTTCCGAGCAGGGGGGTAAATTTGGTAAATTTCCGATCCAAATTTTCAACGAAGACCAAAGATAGATAATATCTATGACTGTGTGACGACAGAGTCTCTCGACCAATGGGGAAACTTTGAGTTTCTATGGAAAAGCTTTTGACAGCTGGGTGAAAGGTGAAATAATAAAATAATATATCCAAATGGTTGCTCCATCGCTCTCAACGCTTTATTTACATGCGACGCGAATTCAAAATTTGCTTCCTAAACAAGTAAAATAGGCGCGATGTGAATTTAGCAGCCTTGAATAGGTTGATTATCCGATTTTGAGAACTCGTGCATATGTTTGTGGCTACTAGTATCGCAAAACGTCTCATTTCGCGGTATAATGATGCTCGTGAAAACCATTATGGAATAAATTCGGTGTTTGGGCTAAATTCCTAAAAAATAAAACTAGTTATTTTTATACTAATTTGGGGTCGGGGAATCCGAATCTGAAAGAATTAGGCGGCGGCAAGCAATATTAACTGAATTACAGGACTTTAAAAAATTTTATACACATTTTTTTTTTTTTTTTTTTTTACATTAACTCCACACAGGAGGCCCTGAGGAAAATAATTTCCCTCAGGGCCTATGTCATCTGGGATGCTGTGTGGAGGGTCTTTTTGAGGAGAGGAAGGAATGAACATTGGTCTTGAAGAGACCCATGTTGTAGGAAGGAGGAAACACAGAGGCCGGCAAATCATTCCACAGCCGAGCTGTTGAACACAAGAACGAGTCGAAGAAACGACCCGTTCTCATGTGACAAATGTCAACTGTGTACAAATGTTGGGCACGCGTTTGGCGTGTTTCCCGACTATGCACCGGTGCCGAAGGGATCAATGATGCTAGTTCCTCGGAGCATCTTCCATTGTAATACCGGTAGAACAAGGATAGCATTCCCACCCGACGCCTGTGCTCTAAAGATTGCAATCCGTCTGTTAAGATGGGAGAATCTATCAAACGGACCGCCCGTTTCTGCACAGAGTCGAGGGTATTTTTCAGGTATTTTGGAGCTCCAGACCAGAGGTGGCTGCCAAATTCAACCGTGGGGCGCACTTGCGATTTGTACAGGGTTAGCAGTTGTGTACTTTTAAAGTATCTGCGGGCCCTGTACAGTACGCCCAGTTTTTGGGAGGCTAACTTTACTCTGGCTTCGATGGAGCCCCCATACCTGAGCTGGTCACTTAGGGTTACACCAAGCATATCAATGGAGGGCCTGTTCGGAAGATTGCTTCCGTTGAAAGAGACTAGATTTTCATTGCGATCCCTTTTAGACGTAATCAGACAAGATTGGGTCTTTGAAACATTAAATTCAACGAGATTATTTTTACCCCAAGAGAAAACACTCTCGAGGTAACCGTCCATTCTTTGCTTCAAAGCCTTACGAGCTGTTGGAGTTTGTGAGCCCTTTGGGGGCTTGTCAAACAAAAAGCTATCATGAACTGTACTGTCATCCGCGTAACAGTGAATTGGTGCACATGACAAAAGGTCGTTGATGTGCAACAAAAACAGAGTTGGAGACAGAACCGATCCCTGCGGGACGCCGGCATTTATCGAGTGAGAGGAAGAGGTGAAACCATCGACTACCGTCTGAATCGACCTCTCCCTCAAGAAGTCGGCAATCCACGTACACAAGGATGCGGGAAGTCCGTAAGAATGCAGTTTGTTGACAAGTCCTCGGTGCCAAACCCGGTCAAAGGCCTTGGATATGTCCAGTGCAACCGTTTGGGTCTCACCGAAACGTTCCAGGCATCGCCCCCAAACATGCGTCACATACGCGAGAAGATCACCGCACGAGCGGTTCCGCCGGAATCCGTATTGACGGTCGTTAATAATTTTGTTCTTCTCGAGGTATGTGAGCAGTTTGTCGTTGATCACACGTTCCATCACCTTAGACAGAACTGATGTGATCGCTATGGGGCGGTAGTTGGCCGGGTTGGAGCGGTCACCCTTCTTTGGAATAGGATGGATAACCGCTTTTTTCCAACCAGAGGGCACAGAGCCAGTCTTCAGGGACAGTTTAAAAAGCTTCGTCAAAATTGGAGCTATTTCTGCAGCGCACCTTTGCAGTACCAGGGCAGGTATTCCGTCAGGCCCACTAGCTTTATTAACATCAAGCCCTCGTAAAACATGGAGTACTTCCCGATGCCGGATCCTCAGCTTTTTCATACGAAAACCGCAGTGAGGAACCGACGTCGGGACAGCACCTTGGTCATCGAGGGTTGAGTTATCCGCAAACATTTTACCTAGTAAGTTAGCCTTTTCGGTGGCGGTGTTTGCTAGTGAGCCGTCAGGTCTGGTAAGAGGTGGCAGACTGGATTTGCAGAAATTGCGACCTATTGAGCCCGCAAGCGAAAATAGATATACACACATACAGGAAAATAGCCATTTTGGAAGCATTTTGATTCCTAGAAAATCAAACTAGTTATTTTTATACTAACTATGGGCCGGGGAATCCGAATCTGAAAGAATTAGGCGGCGGCAAGCAATATTAACTGAATTAAACGACTTTAAAATTTTCTATACACACACACATGAAAATAATCATTTCGGAAGTATTTTGACACACGTAGTACAAAGATCATAGAAAAACAAGAAATATACAAAAACATGTGCCGGTAGTGTTACCAGCTCTCAAAAATATTTATCCCTATATCAATATGAAAATAGATAACAGCAGAAAAACATACCTTATAAATCGACCAAGTCTTCTTCGTCCGTCGTATCCTTGTCAAACTCGCTTGTCTCGAAGGGTTCCTGTCGGATACGCGGATCATATAAGAGTCCAGCTAAGCGGTAAAACTCCAGCCCCTTTATACCGCCTGCTCGCGTCCCTACCCTAACCTAACCTAACGCTAGGTTTGTGTAATATGGTTTGTGCCCCTTTATACCGCCTGCTCGCGTCACGGCAAAAAAACATCCCTGTTTTCAAGTAGTTTAGCGGCTACGCTAGGTTTGTGTAACATGGTTTGTGCCCCTTTATACCGCCTGCTCGCGTCACGGCAAAAAAACATCCCTGTTTTCGAGTAGTTTAGCGGCTACGCTAGGTTTGTGTAACATGGTTTGTGCCCCTTTATACCGCCTGCTCGCGTCACGGCACAAAAACATCCCTGTTTTCGAGTAGTTTAGCGGCTACGCTAGGTTTGTGTAACATGGTTTGTGCCCCTTTAAACCGCCTGCTCGCGTCACGGCAAAAAAACATCCCTGTTTTCAAGTAGTTTAGCAGCTACGCCGGGTTTATGTAACATGGTTTGTGATACAAAAGTGAGTAAAATTTATAAGTACTTAAAATATAAACATGTTATTTTACGTTATTAATATTACTGCTTAATGGCAACACTTAATTTTGTGTGGTAAAAACATCTATGTTATCTTGTTTTTCTATGATCTTTGTACTACGTGTGTCAAAATACTTCCGAAATGATTATTTTCATGTGTGTGTATAGAAAATTTTAAAGTCGTTTAATTCAGTTAATATTGCTTGCCGCCGCCTAATTCTTTCAGATTCGGATTCCCCGGCCCATAGTTAGTATAAAAATAACTAGTTTGATTTTCTAGGAATCAAAATGCTTCCAGAATGGCTATTTTCCTGTATGTGTATAAAATTTTTTAAAGTTGTGTAATTCAGTTAATATTGCTTGCCGCCGCCTAATTCTTTCAGATTCGGATTCCCCGACCCCAAATTAGTATAAAAATAACTAGTTTTATTTTTTAGGAATTTAGCCCAAACACCGAACTTTAGCCACCATTATAACCTGCAGGTACAAATATTTATGTGAAACATTTCTGCATTTATCTTGTTTTGTTTTTATCTGTCGGTCTGTCTTGATGTATCTCATGAGATATTTTCTTTAATATTTTCAGCTCGAAACACCAAATCCTACCCTTACAGCTGACAGGCTGGTGGAGATTACAAGTGTCATTCCCCTAGAGTTACTAGCACGTTACACGAGCGACGGCCCAGACGACAGGTCTCAGAGTTTGTTTGCATTTTACCTTATTATAATAATACATATAAAAGCATTAATTTAGCACCTTAATGATGACATATGATTGTTTGTTGTAGGTAATGCAGTAGGACAGTAACGTTGTGATGTCATGTCAGGAGATGGGGGCTGACGTTTCCACCACTCTCTTGCACCGCTGTTCTTGAGAGAACATAAGAAGGAGGAAGAGTACTCCATGGACTGGACCAGGATGCAACAGGAGCAATATATTCTCAGTACGCTTAGCTTTTATAAATTTGTTCTATTTTTATCAGGAGAGTACGCACACATTGTGCAATATAGTTGTGAACTTGGAGCAGGTGGATGAGTTTGTATATCGTGGGAAGTATGTGTATGAGAGACGGGAAGGCTGATAGAGATATTGAAAGAAGGGTAAATGTAGGTAATTCTATTAATAAAGGACTGAATGCCATTGGCGCTAACAAAAAACTGTCTAAAGAAGCGAAACTAGCAGTCCACAACGGAATGCTGGTATCTACCCTGATGTATGGCAGTGAGGCATGGAACTGGCAGAGGAAAGTGAACTGAATGCTGTAGAAATGACACCCCTGAGGATGTGTGGTTAAACTACGTACAGTCCTGTATATTTTCTGCCTGTACAGAGTATAAATAAAATAAAATATGTACATTTTATATGCAGCAAAGCGTTCATTGGTCAAATCGTTGTACATATAGTTTCATATCAATGATCGATGAACCGGTGGATGCAAGTTTTAGCCATAAGTTGTTATAATGGATTGTCTACTTTGTAGTTGGAATTAGATTGTAGAAATATAAGTCTGTGCAGAGCACCTTTGAGGTAACTTTTTACAAAAATGGTGCTATACAAATCATCAAAATATTATTATTATTTATGATCAAGCAATGCAATGCAAGGCTGATCATAATGTGTAAGATTAAGAAAGGGACCCTCAGATGGTTTGGGCATGTAGAGCGAATGAACGAAGCGTGGGGTGTAAGTAGAATATATGACGCAGATGTGAGTGGTAGATGAAGTCAGGGACGCCAGAGGAAAACGTGACACGATCAACGGAATCCGATACTTGCATCGGGCCACGTCAAGAGTCAGAAATAGTATGTATGAGTCGATGTGCGAGTGTGAATGAGGCAAAGAGTGTGTGCCAAGACCGAGTTGTTTGACGGTCTGTCCTATTGGCCTACCCCTGCGGGGAACCGGCGTGATGTTGTTAGTTTTTCTTGTTTACTGTTTTTAATAAAATACTAAAATGTTTAATTGAGTTTTTAATTTTTCCGTTGTAACCAGAGAAATGTCAAAGTCGATACTATCGTAGGAAAGCTAAATCTTATTTGAAATTGTTCTTCCCCTTTTGAAGGGATTGAAATTTCAAGTAATTTTAGGTTATTTTTTACGACAGTTGGTTTCTTCATAGGGCAACAGGTTTCAATCTGATAAAGCTCTGTCCGGAGAAAATGAGCCGTCAAGAAAAGTAAGCTCATTTTCTCAAGGCAGCAATCTGTCAGATGCAGCTCTGTTGCCCTGGGGAATATTTTGACATTTCATTTTATTTTTAAAATAATATTTTTGGCTAATAAATTGGGTAGGTACTGAAAGATAATTATATTGTCTATGGTCGAGCCTTTTATTTTGTTTCCTGTTTCCTCTATCCTTTGTTGATGGTACGTGTGACGACAGAGTCTCAAATCGAATAAAAAGTCGTTAAATATAGGTATGTATATGGTCAAATAGCGTTGATACTTGGTCAATACAAAAAGCACGAAGTTATCAATCTAATGACTGGTTTATTTATGTTTCGGAGTGTCAAAAAAGGTTAATAAAAGTTTGCATCCAAAACAAAAATGAAAGACGAGCAAAAACACGGAATACATAAATAAACCAGGAATATTTCATAAAAACAGCATTCATTCAGCCCAGAAAGGTGCGGTGTTTGAAATTTTCATTATTTATAAGAAACAAACATTTTATACCAAGATGTTTATGTGAGATTAAATAAGACCAAAAAAGTTTCTTTATCTATGAAAACTTGGTAAGAGATAGGAGTTTTATTATGTCTTAACCAAAAATTAACCAAAGGGGAGAGGAAAAGGAATATATGATAAGGATGGATATGCTCTTGATACATTCTTTGCTTTATATATTTCTGATGGTCAAGAATGTCTACTTTGTGAATTTACTTTATAAAACAATGTGTGTAAAATGTCCTGAAGTGGTAATATTAGAAATTCACTCAGAAAAGTCTCACAGTGAACTACACTAATACTTTCGGCCTTTACTTTTCTGCGCGGCGGCCTGAAGTGGCGCGAGACTCGGTCGCTCTGAAGTGTGTGTGTGGGAGATGCTATTCTATACTTTATATATTTCTATACTTTATATGGTCATTCTTGACCAATTCTTGGTCAAGAATGTCTACTTTGTGAATTTACTTTATAAAACAATGTGTGTAAAATGTCCTGAAGTGGTAATATTAGAAATTCACTCAGAAAAGTCTCACAGTGAACTACACTAATACTTTCGGCCTTTACTTTTCTGCGCGGCGGCCTGAAGTGGCGCGAGACTCGGTCGCTCTGAAGTGTGTGTGTGGGAGATGCTATTCTATACTTTATATATTTCTATACTTTATATGGTCATTCTTGACCAATTCTTGGTCAAGAATGTCTACTTTGTGAATTTACTTTATAAAACAATGTGTGTAAAATGTCCTGAAGTGGTAATATTAGAAATTCACTCAGAAAAGTCTCACAGTGAACTACACTAATACTTTCGGCCTTTACTTTTCTGCGCGGCGGCCTGAAGTGGCGCGAGACTCGGTCGCTCTGAAGTGTGTGTGTGGGAGATGCTATTCTATACTTTATATATTTCTATACTTTATATGGTCATTCTTGACCAATTCTTGGTCAAGAATGTCTACTTTGTGAATTTACTTTATAAAACAATGTGTGTAAAATGTCCTGAAGTGGTAATATTAGAAATTCACTCAGAAAAGTCTCACAGTGAACTACACTAATACTTTCGGCCTTTACTTTTCTGCGCGGCGGCCTGAAGTGGCGCGAGACTCGGTCGCTCTGAAGTGTGTGTGTGGGAGATGCTATTCTATACTTTATATATTTCTATACTTTATATGGTCATTCTTGACCAATTCTTGGTCAAGAATGTCTACTTTGTGAATTTACTTTATAAAACAATGTGTGTAAAATGTCCTGAAGTGGTAATATTAGAAATTCACTCAGAAAAGTCTCACAGTGAACTACACTAATACTTTCGGCCTTTACTTTTCTGCGCGGCGGCCTGAAGTGGCGCGAGACTCGGTCGCTCTGAAGTGTGTGTGTGGGAGATGCTATTCTATACTTTATATATTTCTATACTTTATATGGTCATTCTTGACCAATTCTTGGTCAAGAATGTCTACTTTGTGAATTTACTTTATAAAACAATGTGTGTAAAATGTCCTGAAGTGGTAATATTAGAAATTCACTCAGAAAAGTCTCACAGTGAACTACACTAATACTTTCGGCCTTTACTTTTCTGCGCGGCGGCCTGAAGTGGCGCGAGACTCGGTCGCTCTGAAGTGTGTGTGTGGGAGATGCTATTCTATACTTTATATATTTCTATACTTTATATGGTCATTCTTGACCAATTCTTGGTCAAGAATGTCTACTTTGTGAATTTACTTTATAAAACAATGTGTGTAAAATGTCCTGAAGTGGTAATATTAGAAATTCACTCAGAAAAGTCTCACAGTGAACTACACTAATACTTTCGGCCTTTACTTTTCTGCGCGGCGGCCTGAAGTGGCGCGAGACTCGGTCGCTCTGAAGTGTGTGTGTGGGAGATGCTATTCTATACTTTATATATTTCTATACTTTATATGGTCATTCTTGACCAATTCTTGGTCAAGAATGTCTACTTTGTGAATTTACTTTATAAAACAATGTGTGTAAAATGTCCTGAAGTGGTAATATTAGAAATTCACTCAGAAAAGTCTCACAGTGAACTACACTAATACTTTCGGCCTTTACTTTTCTGCGCGGCGGCCTGAAGTGGCGCGAGACTCGGTCGCTCTGAAGTGTGTGTGTGGGAGATGCTATTCTATACTTTATATATTTCTATACTTTATATGGTCATTCTTGACCAATTCTTGGTCAAGAATGTCTACTTTGTGAATTTACTTTATAAAACAACGTGTTTTGTTTTGTTTTTGTAACTTTATTTAGATGTAAGCAAATTTTTTCATACATCTAGTATTAAAAAAACATATAAAATACATAATAAAATAAATATAGTCATAAAATTATAACGGAAAGAATACAGTTTTAAAAAGAAATACAGTTACTCCAGTTAGAAATACAAACAATAAGGTTTAATACATACAGTTAATACAAATAAATACAATTCATAAATTTTTCTTAATGTATGTAGCACATGTTTTACGAAAAGTGCCAAGACTGTGTAAAATGTCCTGAAGTGATAATATTATAAATTCACTCATTAACCTCCGTATTCTCGCGCCCAACTGCATAACTCGTAGGTATACTCGCACACGGAGTCTCAGACCGAGATTTCATCTCTATTGATATTTATTATATGCATAGAAGGGGGTATAATTGTATTAAAAAAAAGAAAAATATTAAAACTTTTACTTTATTTGGTAGAAACAGACTTTTAACTCAGCCTCTTAACAAGAACATAATTTTTTGTACTCTAATTAACAAAAATAATCTGTTTAATGTGTTAATAAAAAAAAAACTCAAAATCTGATAAATGAAAGTACCAATGGCGGACTAAGGGGGGCGTTCCGCCCAGGGCCCCCAGTCTTGGGGGCCCCCAAACGCCTCCATGTTCCCTCGATCAAACCCTAAACAAGGCTTTAAGACACCACTGTAAATTATTTTGTAATTTTTATTTCATTTTTTGATAGATGGACTTGTTAAGAAGGCTCTCACCAATTTTTTAAAGGAAATTCGAAAAATTGACGGAGATACAGCATTTTATGTGAAACCGTTTGGAACAGTTTGTATGTTGAATTATCCTTCAGCAAATTTTGAATGCGTTTTATTTTTGAATGAATTTTATTTTTTATTGTAAATTTTCCTTGTCTGGTATCATAGTCAGGGCCGGATTAAACATGTCAGGGCCCCAACTCAATGCACGTCTCGGGGCCCCTTTACCGTAGGGGGCCCTAGCCGATGCGTGGCCCCTAGGCAGTGGCCTACACTGCCTTGTGGACAATACGGCCCTGCCAGGGCTTGCTTAAATATGTCTGGGCCCCTAAGCAATGCACGTCTCGGGGCCCTTTACCCTAGAATCCCCTACCCAATGCGGGGCCCCTAGGCAGTTGCCTACACGTCTTATGGATAATACTGTAATGGCTATAGTGACTGGATTATCGAACAGTTTAAGACTCGGTGCATGGTGCATGCAAATAAGATGTATAGTTTTTCTAATATGTTGTCAACCTGGTTGAAAAACGTAGTTTTGAGAAAAACGCGTTAAAAGTTTTGCTGAAGGATAATTCAACATACAATTAAAACGGTTTCATATAAGATGCTGTATCTCCGTCAATTTTATGAATTTGGTGAAAGCATTATTAACAAATGCATCGTTTGGAAAATGAAATAAAAAGTGACAATTTTTTTTAGTGTCCTGTTGCCTTTAAAATACGCTTAGTACCTATCTAAGAAGTGGTTTGGAGTTGGGAGGGCCCATACAAACATCATCCTATACATATAAAATAGGAATAATAATATTTGAAAGCGTATTTCATCACCTTTCAAAAACAGTTTTTAGTTTTCAAAAATGTTAAGAAATGGGCCTTAGGCCTGAGGGGTAAGTTCAATATAGATTAACATTGTGAGTTAGTTCATTGTTTGTTGTTTGTTAGTTCTTAACTGGTTAAGACGAACTTATAGAATAATTGTCTGAAAATCATATTAGTACCTACACGTTGCGTTTTGCAAAACTTTAAATAATCAATATCCTACTAATAAAGGTGAAAGTTTGTACGGATGTATGTATGTTTGTTACTTTTTCATGCAATTCATGATCGGACTTTAAAAATTCTTTCACTTATAGAAAGCTACATTATTTGCGAGTAATATAGGTAGTATATATTGGTAAGCTCTGGCGTTATGAAATTATTTATTATACGTTTTCTGTCCCTAACAAAATCAAGTTATTGCAAACGTCAGAAGAAAAGCAAAACAAACGGTTGCCGTGGAAACGATGTTGGCGTCATAGTTAATATCTATCTCTAAAATGAATCGTACATAACTTCCGAACGATTGCACCAAATTGGATATTTCTTTCTTTTTTGTATAAAACTAAATTGCATCAGGTGGCATGCGAGCAGTTTGAAAACTGATTGTACCGGGAATTAATGTATGGAATGCGGGAGGGGGGAGGGGGAGGAGGGCAGGGGGGAAGGTGGAGGAGGCGGATTCGGAACGCCCCTGATACCATGCGAGCGAAGCCATGGGAAAAAGCTAGTATATTATAAAAGAAAGTGTACTACAATGCGCGTCCACAAAAGTGCCGCTAAAACTCAGAAACGAGTTCCGGTACCATCAAGGGAGTTATATGGTGTGGTAGCCCTCTATCCCCTATCCGTATAGAAGGTTCCCGTTTTTACTTAAAGGGCGTGCTTTTGAAGATATAAGTTTCTAAAACAGTCCAGAGCATTCCACAACATTTCAGAACATCCTGGAACATTGTGAAATGTTCAGAAACATCCCAGATCATTGTGGAACATTCCAGAATGCTCTTGATTGTTGTGGAATGTTCTGGAACATTGTGGACCATTCGAAGCCTTTTTTGTATGAGTGGGGCTACCCATTGGTAGCTGTGTATAACGCAAGATTCGTGGTGGGTTGGAACGTTTGTTCAATCTCATATCAACTCCCTGAGCAAAGCGGGGTACCCCAGCTAGTTAATTATAAAGAAATTTAAAGCAAAGATAAAAAAGTTTTAAAAATGGCTCATATTACGTTTTTTCTAACTAAAATTTCCGATAATGAAAAAATTTAAAAACACATACACATTTTATTGGACATATGTATTAGTGATGTAACGAATATTCGCATATTTTTGCATATTCGCATTCGCAAAGTTCGAGCGAATGTTTTGCGAATATGAACATCGGAAAAAAGAGGCGAGACTTTAAATTATAGGATGGACACAAGTCTTACGAATCCAACACTTTCCATGAAATTAAATGGCAAGTCTTCCAAGGCAACCATTTCACTTATTATCATCGCCTGCCAATGACTTCATGATTTATTATCCCACTGTTTCGTTTTATCGACACATTCTTGAAGCGATATCTGTTTCATATCGGATTTGGTACTTTGATGGGAAGATGATGCCACTTGAAGTGTTTTAGATGCATCTTGTTTTCGTTTTTCACACTTTTCTAATTCGGAAAACTTTGTTTTATGCATTGCCTTCAAATGATTTCTCACAGCCGTTGTAGTTCTGCCTTTTTTAGAATATTTCTTGTTACACAGCTTGCGTTTAGCTCGTTCAGCATCGCAAAGTGTAAAATAAGTCCAAATTTCATTAGAATTTGAATTACTTGTGTTAATCACTAATCAATCACACTCTAACCTTAAAATTCACTTGTTTTTGTTTACAAGCAGACGACAAATGAAATAAAACAACCGATGGGCTTTTTTATTTATTTATTTTATTTATTTATTTATTTATTGATTTATTGTGAAAAACAGTATAATCCATTTACATTTTTTTTGGGATCAACTCAGAAATTCTCGGAACAAGATGCAAACGTGAGCCGCTAAGCCATACACAATTGGCGCCAAATTAAAACAAAACTCAATATGCGCATTCGCATTCGCGAATGTCGGTAGCAGATATTTGCATTCGCATTCGCTTTCGCGAATGCTCAAAAAATGACATTCGTTACATCACTAATATGTATTATAAATACCATACCCTCTCCACCTTCCACATGGCCCATGCCGATCTGGCTGTGGCAGATCCGCGTCGCGTAAGGGGCGTCGGTTTGCGTTGCGCGGGGCTAGTCTGATTCTAAAGCACCCGTTTCCATAGAAAATGTATGGATGGTAAGTAGTCCAGATATGGAAATGGTGACGTCTACCTACGTCGCGTAGCATCGTGTGGGCTTAGTGTGGTTTTACCTTTATTATCACGGATTGCAATCCTTAGAGCATAGACGTCGGGTGGGAATGCTATCCTTGTTCTACCGGTACAATGGAAGATGCTACGAGGAATTAGCGTCATTGATCCCTTCGGCACCGGTGCATAGTCGGGAAACACGCCAAACGCGTGCCCCACATTTGTACACGGTTGACATTTGTCACATGAGAATGGGTCGCTTCTTCGACTCGTTCTTGTGTTCAACAGCTCGGCTGTGGAATGATTTGCCGGCCTCTGTGTTTCCTCCCTCCTACAACATGGGTATCTTCAACACCAATGTTCATTCCTTCCTCTCCTTAAAAAGACCCTCCACACAGCATCCCAGAAGACTTTTATTTATTTATATATAATTTGTACATTTATTTATAACAATTACAGGCATAGCCTAAGACGTTATAATTGTACCATTTATGCAGTGTATATGTAATGCCAAAAATCTTAGTTCCTCCGTTCACGGAGATACTTACAAGATACTCGATCCTCGTGCGCGTATCATACGTGCCGATCGTAAGTACCCCCCGTACGATTTTGCTGGTGCCCGTTCACGGCGCTACGCGGTGGCTGTCGGATTCCAATTAGTATCACGATACCGACAGTGCTGATCGCACGCGACACTTGCATCATTTGTGTCCGATACTTATTCATTTGACGTTTGACAGAAATTGCGTTGGAACATGAAAGTAATGTTAGATTTGTTCTGGAAGTGGAAAAAATGCATGTTTATGTAACTATACTTTACCAGAATACGTAAGAAACGATTTAGTGGAGAAGGCATGGATTGATGTTGGAAAAAAAGTCATGACATCGCATGACAGCGTGTTCACTCCCCGGCTGCACGTGAAAAATGACCAAGTTCAGTACATTTCGGATAGCGCCGTGTACGGAGACTAGCATTAAAAAGTGGTATATCAGCAGGGTACTTGTGGTTTCGTCACAATTACGTAGATTGTAAGTATCTCCATGAACGGAGGGCCTTACAAATGCGCTATAGGACACAAAAAATAAATCTATTTTTTTATCCACCGCATTCAAAAAGCACGAAGCTCTCCCCACAGGTGAATTCATAAATAAATTAGTGCGGCTTGCTCTACTATATAGGAGGTTGTGATGACGTCCTCGAGAGTGAGACTCTGGTACAAAAAAAATTAATTGGGCCAGTATCTCATTATTAGATAAGTGACCGTTTATTAGTTGAAAAAAATATTTAAGCAAAGCATTATCTCTACGATCTCTAGGGAGTTTTAATTGGTCATGCTTAATATATAAATCGATGGGAAAGCCAAGGGTAACGTCCATAGAGCCGCGAGAATAAAAACCTTAAAAATTTCTTATGGACTCTTTCAATGCGTAAAGTGTATGTTAATTCGTGTGGGGCCCAGATGATCGAATTTGACTCGAGTACACTCAGGACTAGTGTGTTATATAATAACGTCAGTGTTTTTGTGCTACGAAACGGATATGAGTTTCTAATTATGAAGCCGAGAAGCCTGTATGCTCTGCTTTTTAAATCATCGATGTGTTGGTGAAAAGTTAGTTTGCTGTCGTAAATAACTCCTAGATCTTTGATTTGGTTTAGGTGTTGGAGAATAATTTCATTAATTGTATATTCAAATACATGCGGTTTCTTTGATCTTGTATATGAGACGATATTGCACTTGGGTGTACTGAAGTTCAAGCCATTTATTTTGGCCCAGTTTGAGACACAGTCAATGTCACGTTGAAGGAGAATACAGTCAAGAAGATTTTTTATTGAGCGATATAGTTTCAAGTCATCTGCAAATAGTAAATACAGCGAATGTGTGATGACTGAACCAATATCGTTAATAAAAATCAAAAACAGAAGTGCCCTGGGGGAAATTATTTTCCTTAAGGCCTCCTGTGTGGAGTTAATGTAAAAAAAAAATCATTTTTTTGTCTTTTCATGAAAAAATCACTTAAAAAAAATTTGTGGTGGGTATTAATATAAGTAAATAGTCGATTTTCGCAATGTCAATTTTATTTAACTTATACAGGGTTCACAACTTATAATTTGAGTAAAGAGTATAGAACAGTTTAGAACAAAATAGAATCACTGAGAGTTTAAAAGAAAGTTCACGATCGTCGTCACTAAACACTTAGCGTATTTAGTTAAACACTCCAACACAGGACCCGCGGTCTCTTAATTGGGCAAAAGATGCACGGCAAGTAATATCCACTAGGGCTCGGTTACTTTAATTCCCAAGGAGGACCTAGAGGGTTCTCTCGACTTGGTATTGGTTTGTTAACTTAGCACTGACCACTAGGATGCTGTTGCTTAATTCTACCAGGAGTCCGGCTACACTGATTTGATATAGGTCAGCACGCCCTTATATACCCCTTAGCGCCAGGTGGGGCCTGCAGTGGCCGGCTGGCGACGGAGGGTGGGGGTAGTTTGGGCCGATGGGGTGTCCTTTCGGCCGGGTAGCGAGGCGATAGTTGCTGAGCGAAACGGCGCTAAGCGTGTGAGGAATTGGACCATTCGAAAACTATTGGGAACCTAGGAGTGCTGAGGCCACCTCTGTGGACTTCCTTCCTGGGGCCTGTAAGAGGAATCAAGAGTAGAACCCGTGGAGAGGAGAGCTGAGGCCATCTCCATGTAGTGAAGTGGAGAGATGAGGTCCTCCTCCCATGTGGGGCCATCGGGGAACCATGTAGGAGTAAAGAGGAGAAATGAGGCCATCTCTGTGAACTCTTACCTTGTGGGGCCTTTAGGGAACCAAGGAGCAAAGAGAAGAGATGAAGTCCTCTTCTCTCCTGAGGCCCTCGGGAACCAAGGTGGAGTGGACTCTTCTCTTGTGGGGCCTTTAGGGAACCAAGGGGAGGTGAACTCTCCGTCGTGGAGCCTTCGGGAAACTAAGGAGTGGAGAGGAGAGATGAAGCCCTCTTCCCTCGTGGGGCCTTCCTGGTGAACTTTATAAAAAGGACTGGGTTACTGTCAAAGCAATGAGGTAAAATAGGAGATAGCACAATGGGCCTATGACCTAAGTGCTCACGGGAACTATACATATGTAAACCGTCTTCGCTCTTAAAAAAAAAAGTTGATATATCGTAATTGTCTGAAAATCAGCAATGCGCTGGAGACTAATCTATAATACTCGTAGATACATATTTTTCAAGTGTTAAAATATAATTTATCATAGTCAATCCATACAGTTATTGCATCGAAATTGAATTTTAATTTAATGCAATCTTCACTGCTGCATATCTTCATGAGCAATTTTAAATTGTTGGCAAAAAGCAGGCAAAAGGCATGTTGGATGCATTCTTGTAGGTCTTCGATTAATATCAAGAACAAGAGAGGCCCTAGATTTGACCCCTGTGGTACTCCAGACAATGCAGTGAATTACACATACTCATCTCTACATATTATAAGATAAAGTCCTCCGCCGCGTCTGTCTGTCTGTTAAACTACTGAACGGGCAGTTTTCACCAATAGATAAGAGTGATTCATGAGGAAGGTTTAGGCATATAATTTGTCAAAGTTTTGTGTAAATTGATTGAAATATATAATATATAAAGGAGAATGTCTGTGTGTCATGTCACGTGGTGGACGAGCGGGCTGGCAAGCGGGCGGTGTGGATTTGATTTGTTTCCATATCTACAGTTTTATGCTGAGGTTCATATACACCTCTCTTATCTCTGCTGTATCTGGCGATTTGCCTCAAAGAAATTGATAGCTGATCTGCAGGTGGTTCAAAACCGAGCTCTCAGAAATGTTTTTGGACTTCCATGGGACACCCCTGTCAGAGACATCTATTCAGTTTCCGGTATTCTTCCAATCACAGTCCTTCCTTAACATGAAATCACAAGCACCATCGTACAAATTATTCAACAATCAACTCACACTAACATCAAGCCACTTTACAATCAAGACATCCACACTCACAATACTCGAAATAGCAATAAAATCTGCATACCTCAAACATACACTACAAAATATGGGATAAAATCTGTGAACTATGTTGCCTATACAATTCTATATAATTCGCTTCCAGATATGTACAAGGGAATCCAGCAAATTAAAAAAAAATTCAGAGTAATGCTTTAAAAGAATATTTTTTAAGTATGTTTAAGGATGAAACTATGTAATTTTCTTGTCATGTTCAATTGTCTTGTTTATTTTTCTCTTCTTTTCTTTTCCATTTAGTTGTAATCATCCTTATTTGTATAATCTTGTTCCTTTTTTGTTAAATTGTTTTCTATTGTTGTTTGTTTTACTCAACCTGTCTTTTATTTTTCGTCTATATTGTATGTGAAACTAATATTTTTAATTCCTAAATTCCTATGTAAAATTGTAACTATTTCCTTGCACCTATGAATTGTATGTTCGTCCTGTCCTAAAATGAGTACTGTAACTCATCGGGATTGCTCTAGCAAGAAATAAAAATAATGCACTTCAAATTCTCCGAATGTTTTAAATGAAGAAAGGTGTTATGTATAAAACATAGGTTAATTGTCGTTTTAAGTAAGAACTGGAATCTATGAGGCGGCACGATAGCATTGTCTATTGTTTTTCATCCTGGCAACACCAGAGAGGAGCGGAAATGTGATGGTGGCACTTCCCCCGGCGGGCGTAAGGCCCGCCGGAGGTCGTGAGAGAGTTTTTTTGGGAGAGAATCGGGCAAGATGGAGTGCATCGGTGCCTAATCAGAGAGATTCGAAGTTCCCGTAAAGTTCGGGCGGTTATTATAGTGCCGTTACAAGTTTATTTGAGTTCCCGTTATGGTTTCGACCCCGCGAGTCGCGCTCCGGAAATAAATGTTGTGTTCACACAATGGCCGAATTGTATTTTGTCGTGGAATAGGAAATTTCGTTCTGGACAGTAAACGCCCCTGCCTTTAGTCCCAGAAACACCGTGGGCTAGTGTGATTTCCGGCCAATATAATGTTCTACCCGATCTCCGCCAGGAAATCTCCTGGTGTATCAATTCACGATACACGTGCGTGACTTTATCGTTTGCCATCCGCGCCAGCTTACTCCACCGTGGGACGTGGAGTAGCCTTATTTGCTCGCGCCAGAGTATTTGCTCATGCTGCAGAGGACATCGTTTGCCATCCGCGCCAGCTTACTCCACCGTGGGACGTGGAGTAGCCTTATTTGCTCGCGCCAGAGTATTTGCTCATGCTGCAGAGGACATCGTTTGCCATCCGCGCCAGCTTACTCCACCGTGGGACGTGGAGTAGCCTTATTTGCTCGCGCCGGAGTATTTGCTCATGCTGCAGAGGCCAGAGGATTCCTGCCGCCATTATAGTCAGCTCGCATCACCGTGGGACGTGGGCAGTTGCACCAACCTTAGTCACCGGGAGGATCCCTCATCGTCTAAACGACCGCGTTAATAGTCAGATTACTTTAGCTTTAGTTATCGGTTATGGTCTGTGGGGGTAAGTTCTTTCCTATCTGTATTATTATTTGCAATATTTGAAATAAACCTATACGGTTAGTCCAATTATAATTAACCTTATTTTATTTACAAAACCTGGTAATTCCTGCCTATGCCTGACATCTTAGAACTTAATTCCCCGCTCTGGGAGGGGGGGATCTCTGCTCTACCGCTGTGCTGGTCGATTTGGCGGGTCTGATGCTGAGGATTCCTCGGGATCAGATCCTGGCGCGTCCGGTACTAACCGGCAAAGCCATTTCGTCCACTCACCTTAATTAAATCCCTTTAATAAATAAGCCAACTTGTGGCGATACCATTGACCCTAACAAAGGACCCCTACCAAATCCTAAAAATAACGTTTATGTTAACACATTGTTGTCTGTTCCTTATTAACAATTTAGATCACATGAAGTTTGTTCACAAATGTGATAAACATGTATGTAATTCTAAAACGCAAAACATGTTATTGTGATAGCTTTCAGAGAGTGCTATTTTCAACTCTTTTGCACAAAAAGTATGAAAAAATAAACTTGTCATAAATTCTAAAAATATTTTACTTCAATGCACAATAAGCACATCTTTAACTTGCAAGTAGTCTAATGCTTCCTTCCCACTTATCTTAATCTTTCAGGTATCCCGTGCTGGATTCATGGAGATTTTAAAGTGTTTGGTCAAAGGTCAATATGGGAGAGTGGGTCCTATGAGAGATTGCGGAAATTCCAAGGATGAACAAGGACACAATGCGGTGTACTACGCAATCCGCTCTAACAATGTGGAACTCCTTGATACGCTCTTCACGATCCTCAGGAGCTCAGTGTGCCCTGAATTACTAGACCAACTTGTCTCCGTATCCCTAGAAGAATTACTACTGAAAAATGTCCCTATAAATGATGAGATGCAATTGTTCGTCCAATCTAAGTTGATGAATTTGCGTTTCTACTGGAAAGACAATGAACTCCTTACTACTCCAGATAAAGACCTCATTCAACAGAGGCTTCAATTAATCATTCAAAATATCTCAACTCTTACGACAGAATACTCCAACAAAAAAGTAGACAGTCAGTTTATATACATAGCCAAGTTCATAGTGCAGAATATGCATATTTCAAAACAAGTATTGAAGTCGACGTACTCTGAGGTGCCTTGGGAGGAAATTGAGTTTTGTTTGGTGTGTTATATATCCGCTCACATCGAACTCAAACAAATGAACTTGTTTTATCTGTCTGTACTGAGAAAGGGTACATTGCTAACGGCATTGGCTGACTTTTCTCAGGTCCTGCTTAATTTGGAGGGATTCATCCAAAGTTCCGAGGTTTCGAAGCTTCATTCCAGAGTCCGCTTGAGCCGTGAAAAGGTTGTTGCAGGCATCATCAGCAAATACCCCCAATTCCAAGATTTGTACACTGATTACAAGGTCGTACGAGATATCTATTCTCTGGATATCATGAAGAACTACATTCATTTGACCTTGCCGGTGGATCCTGAGACTAGAGAAGGGCAGCTGACCATCAAGAGGACTCTGCAGGTGCTGGGAGAACATCTGAAGGACACTCTTGACAGTCCCAATCTGTCCACAGCAGTAAGTGATGTTTTACTGTCGCTGGCACCGAAGGCGACCAAAGATATTCTTAAAGACGTACGGAACTCAATATCACACGTCCACTTTATCAAAGACAATGGCAACGCGATAGAAGTTTTTAAATTTTACTCAAATATTCTAAACGATATCAAAAAGATTTCCACAGTAATAAGTGACATTGATAACGTGAGTAAAATCAATGTTTTAAAACAATTATTTTCGGATGAATCCATAAAAATTGAATGTTTTGAAGAAATCCTGCGTAATTTGAATCACTTTCCAAAGTTTTCAATATTTGAAAGTAACCAAGAACTTAACACAAAGGAGCACCAGAATATTGGAGACATAATAGAAGAAATCAGTAGACTCACATCAGACAAAACACCGTTTGAGGAGAAAACATTGACTGAATTAAGGGAGTTGAACACAGCCAAAATAAAAAACCAAAATTTACAAGAAGAGTTTTTAAAAATTATTAAGTATCTTCGTTTATTAGACTCTCTTTTCCAACGTACAACATGCGGCAGGAGGAAGGTTGAATACTTAGATTGGTGGAGGAAGCGATTCCTTCCTGCAAACATCACACTCAACCCAAAAGAGGGTAATTCGGAAGTGTTAAGGACTATAAGTGTATTAAAGACTTTATCAAACAGCTTCTGTGAAAGTGTGTCACGAAGAAACCCTCCTGAAATTGCAAATGAAGTAATTTACTTACGTAATTTATATTTACATAATTTACTGCTCAAAATCCATGTTCTATTTTGTAATGAAAACACTATCAACTGGATTGATGAATACAGAATACAGTTGTCACTGCACACACACCGTGGTAAAGACTCCAACTTGAAAGTAGAGGCACAAACTAGTAATATTTCCAAAGATGGCATTTTGGATGAACGCATAACCCCACACCTATGTGAACTTGGAGAGGCTATAGGAACTGGCAGATCACACTACTCATTTCGCAATCTATTTCCATTAGTTCAAAAGACTAAGCTCAACAAACTAAGGATCGAAGCTCTCATGCTGGACACCATGTCTCTTTTGGAAGAAAGGACCTCTGATAACAGGCTTTATCTCGAAGACAATATGCCTTCACTGAGTGGAAGGGTGTTGAGGAACTATCTGGCTCACGGCAATCCGTTGGTTGACAGTATTCTATTCAGCGATTCTTTCTCAGCCGTCATCTTGAACACCATGATACTTACAGAACCTGACACGGAAAAAAAAATAAAAAATCTCAAAATTGGCAAACTATTAATGCCCAATATTGAGCAACTGGAAAAGAAATATGTCCGGAACTTAGAGATTATAAACAAACAGGAAGAGATGTGTAAAGCTTTGGTTGAAGGAAACCTCGAGGGTTTGCAAACGTGTCTCCGAGAAGGGGCGGACTTATATTCCAGAAGTATAATCGATTGTTCCACCACGTTACATGTTGCTGCTAAGGGAACCAGTGTTCAAGTGGTTAGAATGTTAATTGAAAACAAAGTAAGCCCAGATTTAAGGGATATAAATGGACAAACCCCTTTGCACATAGCAGCAGCTTCTGGAAGGGATGACATTGTGCAATGTCTTGTGGAAAATAATAGTGTTTTAATTGATCAACCCGATACTACTGGAAAGACAGCTCTGCACTTGGCAACTATAAACGGGCACACGGAAACTGTTGTGAGATTGTTGTTTCTTGGAGCAAACGCCTGCATTATAGATGGTCAACTCTTCTCTTCCTTATATTACGCATTAGCAAATAACTTTATGGAATCTGTCAAAGTTCTATTAGATGATACTGTGACAACTGTGGATGATCGCATGGATCTTTCTCCTTTGCATATAGCTGCAGAACATGGGCACGCACAGCTGGTGCAGTATCTACTGGATAACAGAGCTGATGTCAATGCCAAAAATCTTCAAGATGTGCGCCCCTTGCACTTGGCAGCAGCTAATGGTCATCAAGAAGTTGTTATAAATCTTATAAAGCATGGAGCCTGTGTGAATTATCAAACTTCAAAAGGATTTACTGCTTTACATCATGCCATACTTAGCAACGAAGAAGATGTAGTAAACATCCTTTTGAAGAAAGAAGACATAGTCGTTGACATAGTCTGCAAGAGCTCTCGCACTCCCTTGCATACGGCTGTCATTACTGGCCACAAAAGAATAGTTCAGACTCTTTTAAAAAACAAAGCTAAAATTAACACTGTGAATATTGATGGGTTGACTCCACTGCTTTCTGCAGCAAGAATGGGACTCTGCGATATTGTTGAACTTTTTTTAGAAGCTGGGGCTCAGTTGGATTATAAAAATGCTGATGGTCTATCTGTATTACACATCAGCGCTATGGCGGGTCGTAGTGATATTGTTACATCATTGCTTGGAGATGCATGGAGATTTGTCGTTGATGCAAAAACTGTAAAGCAACTGACACCATTACACCTGGCTGCAGACGGGGGTCACCATAAAACTGTAAAAATCCTGTTGAATGCAGGAGCTAATGTCTGCTCTGTTGATGATGATGGTTCAACTCCTCTGCACATGAGTGCTGCTGAAGGACATGTGGCAGTTTCAAAGTCTTTAATAATAAAAGGTTCTGATGTAAATGCTAAGAATAAAATGAAATTTACACCTTTACATTTTGCTGCTAAAAAAGCTTACAATGAGAAAACTGTTCAGCTCTTACTGAAGAGAGGAGCTAATGTTGGAGAAGTTTGTATGGATAACCTCACAGCCCTGCAAATAGCATCTGGTTGTGGACATAGCACCGTCGTTAAAGCATTGATTGAAGGACAAGCAGATGTCTGTGCTGTTGATGTACATGGCAATTCTGCCTTACATCTAGCAGTGACAAGAAACCACAAAGCAATCGTAAATCTATTATTAGATAACAATGCCGAGATAAATGCTGTGAATAATGAGCATTTTTCTGCATTATGTTATGTAGCCTATAATAACAACAAAGAAATATTGAATATATTGCTGGACAGGGGCGCTGATATTAACGCAGGGGGAGGTAAACCGCTGGCTGCAGCAGTTTTCGCAGGACGTGGGTTTATAGTGGAAGCATTGCTTAAACGCAAAGATCTGAACATACATATTGATGTTGAAGGAATAAACTTCTTGCAGTTAGCGGCCATCGCAGGCTATTGGCACATAGGCCGAGCTCTGATAAAGAAAGGAGCCAAAGTTGATTCAGTTGGTCCAAATAACTCTACAGCCTTATTATGGGCTGTGAGAGGTGGTCACAAAGAGTTTGTGGATGTCTTGTTGGAAAACGGAGCTGACGTTAATCTAACACCTGATTTGATTGAATTGACTTCACCGCTGCATTTAGCAGCTGCCCTGGACCATCCCGGTGTAGTGGAATCTTTACTTCGTTCAGGAGCCAACTATGACGCACTAGATAATAATAACTCTACACCGATAGAGCTAGCTGTCAATAATTTGAATAATCTAATGATTTTTTTTAAATATTGCAATGTAAAAATAAATGCTAGAAGGAGTGATGAATGGTCCCTTTTGGAATTTGCAGCTAAAGCGGGAAATCTCGAAGTCGTGCAATATTTGCTGGAACGTGGAGCGAATTCGAACTCCAGGGATTCACGTGGTATAAAAGCGATGCACATTGCGACTTATGAAGGCCATCAGAAAATAATAGAGTTGTTCCTCGAGCGAGGGATGAGTATCAGCGATCGCGGTGTACGTAACGGCTCACTGTTACACATGGCGGCAGAAGGCGGAAATTCGGCACTGGCTCAGTACCTGATAGATAAACACGCTGATGTGAATGCAGTCGACGAGACGGGCAAACAACCTATTCACTATGCTGCTGAACGAGGGCACAAGGAATTTGTCATTACTTTACTCAGTAATGGTGCTATGTACAACGCTATGGATGATGACGGTAAAACACCGTTAGAATTGACTAGTGGTGATAACGTCGGAAAACTGTTAGAGTTTGTAGGACAACTATTTAAGGCTGTAAAACAGAATGCTCTTTCAAAGGTAGAAAAATTAATTAAAAAAATTGGTAAACCCATAGAAGCAAAGAATGCAGATAATAGCTCTCTTCTGTATTTGGCCTCTAGGAAAGGCTTTAGGAAGATATGTGATATTCTACTGAAGAATGGAGCAAATCCTAATGCTGTTGGAAAAGAGGGGAAAACTCCTCTCCATTTTGCATCAGAATTCTCTCATCCAGAAATCATTGTGTGTTTGTTACAAAATGGTGCAGTGTACAATATTGAGTCGGACAATGGAAAAACACCATTCGATTTAGCAACACAGGAAAATACCATTTATTTATTAAAACTTGTGAATGACTCTTTCATAAAAGTTAATAATTGTGACATGAAGGTGATCGAAGACATTATCAAAATTGGAAATATCGCGATCATTAAAGCTGTGCTCAAGTCTCGGAATACCCAAGGAAGCACTCTTGTGGAGGTTGCTATTAAAAATAACTTTCCCGAGGTAGACATGTTTTATGATATTTTACAGGACCATTTTTCTCTCAATTTGAAGAGGGTGAGAGGTTATGCGATACTCAAAAAATTCACAGAAGCTTTGTCTATTTTAAATGAACTGTTAATTGCAAGAGAACATTTGTTAGGAAGAGATGACCCTGGCAACCTTTTTATTAAAGAAGGAACAGCTCTCATATTATACAGTCAATCAAAATTTTTCAACGCTTTATCAATATTTGAAGAAATCTATGCTAAAAGAAAGGATACCCTGGGACCAAATCACCGAGTTTCATTACGGACGAGAAGTCATATTGCTGCAGCATTAGAGCAGCTAGGACGGAACCAGGAGGCTTTTGAAGTGTTTCAAGAAGTTATCAATGAACAAAACCAAACTCTGGGTGAGAACGACATAGATCTATTGCAAAACAAAATGGAAGCGGCACAATGTCTGCATGCACTGAAAAAATATGACAGAGCTTTGGAAATGAATTATGAGGTTCTTAAAAAATTACAAAAAATTGGTTTGACCAACACTCTAACTTTAACTGTGCAAGCCAACATAGGCTATGAGCTCACAGAACTAGGGAAGCTTGAAGAAGCTTCAAGCATTATCAAGCAGGTTTACGAGGATAGTAAAAGAATTTTCAATTTGAATGACGGCAGAACTCTGCAAGCTCAGGGTAACTTGGCGCATGTTCTCAACAAACAAGGTAAAACTGCGGAGGCCCTGGAGGTCTACCAGAAAGTCTATGCTATTCAGAAAAGTGTCTTAGGCCCCAACCACACTGATACTCTTGTCACCTGCATCCATATTGTGGACGTGTATCTCTCCCAAGGTAGACAATTTGAAGCGCACAAAGTTTACAGGGAAGGACTGGAGCATCGAGATTCCCAAAGCAATCACCCAAATATGTTAGCGTTGGATGCAATCTTTAAGCAGTTTAAAGATTCTGTAACAAATGGAATTCTTCCAGAAATTGATATCGACAGCCTTCAAAGTACTTGTGAAATGGATATAATTGAAGCCGCTAGCTTAGGTGACATTACCCTTGTGGAGAGTTTGATGCGCAGTGGATCAGATATGAATACAGCAGACACAAATGGAAGAACACCGTTGCATTTTGCTGCAAGTAGAGGACATGCAGATATTGTCAAGTTGCTGTTGAAGCATGGAGCTGATGCTACCGCCGCTTGCGTCGAAGGAAACACGGCATTGCACAGTGCCGCCCTCCGAGGTTGTGTGGACAGCGTCAAAAACTTATTGCAGACTGTGAAGACGGTTAAAGTTAGAGCTTACGATGATTTCATCAATGCTAAAACCATAGTGGGCGGTTCCTCTGCTTTGCACGTGGCTGCCGAGAAAGGGTTCCTTGACGTTGTGAAATGTTTGCTAGAGCACGGCGCCATTTACAACAGCCCGGATAGGAGCAACGGGCACACCGCGCTCCAACATTCAAGCAGTCAGGCCATAACCTCTCTGCTGGAGTTGGCCCAGGAGATGTTTGACTGTGCCGAGAAAGGAGAGATACCGCAAATATCAGCGGAGAAACAGGAATTCTTGCTGGTTGTCCTGGCCTCAAGAGATATGCAACGCAGGACACCAGTTGAAGTGGCTAGATTCCACCATCACCACAATATGGTTGCCTTCCTTGAAGGTACACAGCAAAGCGCATAATGATCGCTTTTATAATTATTATTATTATAATGCTTATCGCTATTATACTGCAGCCGTTTCTTTCACCGTTTGTCTCATTTTCGTTTGTTGTTATTTAGTGTGTAAGAAATACCCGCAGCATTATGTAAGAATAAAAGCAAAACCACCAGCGCATTGACAATTGAAGTTTTTGGAATTCACTCACACTTCAATATTATTCTTGTAACTACATTCCATACTTTCAAAGTTATCGTCACGGCAAGTAGTATTGGTAGTCTATTGAGACATCACGGTGCGATGTGTGAGAGAGATGCAAGAAAATGATGACTTTTTACTTTGGAGGAAACATTGTGTATCTCATCTTTTGAAAGAGCTGCAGCTTTATATAAACGATTAGGAACGTATGTTTATTGCATTTTTTGTCATCACTGTAACCGTGAATCATCACAGTAATTATAAAGCGCACTATCAATTATCGTTGATATTTGTATTTTATTAATAAATTAAGTAATAAAAGACATTCAAAAGGTAACTGTTCATTCCAGAACGGATATTACCGATTCCAAACAATTAAGTCATGAGATTTATATATTACTGGAATTATTCATTATAAAATCTGCATAAACCCAAATGTTATTCTCCCGCATTTTCACAAATAAGCTCTGAACCTTGAGATAAAATAATGGCCTGGTATTTTACGAAAACATCGTCATGAATTTTATAAAAATAAGGCCTCAAGTAAATTTTTACAATCCCGAAGCCATTAGCAACGGTTCCTTTCAAGATCTTATAAAGCATCCTCTTAATATTTATGACAGCTCTGTTAAACTGGCGGCTTTTACAGATCTAACAATAAAAAT
This sequence comes from Limnephilus rhombicus, assembly GCA_929108145.2. NCBI lineage: Eukaryota > Metazoa > Arthropoda > Insecta > Trichoptera > Limnephilidae > Limnephilus > Limnephilus rhombicus. The sequence continues at coordinate 17,212,942 of OV815298.1, read as the reverse complement.
TTCAACTTTCCGGAAGCGATCCCAAAATCTTTTGTAAATATATTTGTTGTTTATTTCATGTCCTTTGGTACATATTATAGCAGGTGGTCATTTCTGCCGACTTTTCGGTGTAATGGTTTTATTGTTTTGAATGTTAGTTTATAAAATCAAAGTTAGAAGTATTATGAAAACTTCCTTAACCCTAGAAAGATAATCAACTTCTGAGAGACGTAAGCGATACACAAGAATTGCTGTATTTTTTTTATTTCGCAACATAGCACGCTGTCTATCTCAGTTAGCCCAGTTGCCGAGCAGAGCTCGCACGGGGCGGCTCTGTCACCACGGTAAGTACAATAATTATGGAGAAATACATTCATCTTACGTCCAAGAGACGTATGATTACCTTTTGTGTAACTTTCAGACTTGTTCGTATAAATGTGATTTAGTGAAATAATTAACATTTAAAAATAATAGATTTAGATATAAATGATATCACTTAATATTTGTAGTTGATTTGTAAGAGGTTTACAGAATTTTGTTATTTTTTTAATTAAAATATATTTTTTATACTTTTTTTGGTTTTATTTAAAGTACAAAACCCTAAACTAATTATTCAACTACCTTTAAACTGTATGAGTATGATAATATGTCAAATATACACTTTTAAACTTCAGTACGTCTCTAGGACCTTTTGTGTAACTTTCAGACTTGTTCATATAAATGTCAGTTACCGAAATAAAAAAAACATATATATTATTTTTAAATATAACGACTGATCAGTATTTAAACTTTCATAGCTTATGAAAAAAAATACCATTTAGACATAAAATGAAACATTAATTTTTATTTAAAAAAAAACAATCTAAAGCCGGGTACAGATTGCTGTAACTAGTCCTGGGTCGATCGTGAAAGACCTGATCGTCGAAACCCGCTCACGAGCCACCAAAGAGCGAGCGGGTTATTTATTCGTCAGCACCCGGGTCTCACGATCCGCGACTCGCGAACAACAAGACAAGAACAACGCGCGCAATCCCGCGACCCGTGAACCGCGACACACTCCCGCGACCCGCTTCTACGACACATTCCTGCACCCCGTGACTCACGGACCGATCGCCGGGTGCCGGGTGCGGGTGGGGCGAGACGTGTCCGCTCCCGGAACCCGCAAACTGCGACACATTCGATATGCATTCGATCGCCGATTGCCGATCAACGCACACACGTGCGTGGCAGTATCCTGCTTCCTGGCCGTGTGTCACGTCATCGCGGGATTGTTAGGTAGATTCGATTTTTGAATATTCGACTAGACACAGCGTCGTTTTAAATTAGAGCGTATCTTGGTATTGTTAATTAACGGGTGAAGTGCATTTCTTTTCACATTTTGTTAGTGTTGTTTTCATAAAAACTTTTCATTTTTCGTGTGAGTGTGAATGTAATTGTGCATTGTAATAGAAACTATAAACTGGTAAAAGTGTAAAATGTCTGACTTTGAGAGAGAACGAGAGAGAGAACGTTCACACAATTATAACCAGGGTTTTGTGTCGCGTATGACTTGACCGGTCTGGGCGGCGACCGTCTACCGCGCGGCGCACCCGTAGAAAGTAACTGGGTGATGAGTAATCGAGTTTCGTATTTTGTGTCGCGAAAAGAGCGGGTCTTCGCGACCCGCTCGTGACGCCAGTGGGTCGTGAGCGACCCGGGTCGTGTAAAACAATCGATCGACCCAGGACTAGCTGTAACGTAACATGCAATGTAATGTTAAAGGAAAATTTCATAAGTGTGGACGCAGCGCGCGCATGAACTGAACATTAACCTACTCGCATCTGTTTCCGGAATGCACGCAGTGAACGTAGCTCAGTCTGCCCAGAACAAGTTCTCCATTGTTCGCGCGCGTTCTGCAGTATAGACACAAATAGCCCCTCCACACTGACGCTCCGTGCACACTACGCGCCCCTTTGTGTTCGGCGAAAAAACCGAAACTTGGCGGATTGCGGCGAGCATGAGTTGAAATGCTCTGTTCGCGCGTGTAGTGTGCACGGTTCGTGCGCGCAAGGCGTTCACACAATGGGAATTCTGTTACATTGCATGATACATTGCGACAATGTGGACGGCAAATTCTTTCATTGCGTGTTACATTGCATGTTACGTTACAACAATCTGTACGCGGCTTTAGGAGTCAAGGGACGTTGTAGCAGTCGGCACTCTCTTCGCCAGTATTCTTCAATTTTCTGCACTCCAACACTGGTTTTCTGCAGTGTGTAAACATCAGCTGCACATCACGTGACGACACACAGTTGGGAGCGGAGAGGTTTGTTGGCTGACAGGCGTTCAGTGATAATCAGAGAGCACGAGTGGTAACTCACCAGCAAAGATTGGAATCAAGCGGGATTGTCGGACTACAGAAGCAATGAAGAACATAAATTTTCGTAACGTTTTTTTTTTCAATTACTTCTGGCTTTAACCCTTCAAGGGTGTTCTAGGCCATCATTTAAAATTGCAGAGAAAGGAAAGGTGAATTTATATATTAATTTTATTTAAATGTGCAATTTTCAGAATTATCTGGAAGATTGGAGTATAGTTCAGACTTAGAAGAGATGAGATGTTGAATTGAGGGGAGGCAATTTTAGATAATGCTTGATAGAAGAGAGGATATTTATTTAGAGAGGGACAACCAAAAAATATGTGATCTAAAGTTCCCACTGGGGAGTCAAGCACATGAATTTTAAAAAGGTGAGAAGGAACGGAACAATGTCCGATTCTCATTCGAATAAGAAAAATTTCTTTTTTGGAAAAATGGGGGAAATTTTTAAACCACGATTTTGATGGGATAGTCCTTTGTATTGAGGCGTAGCAGGCACCCTTGGATTGACTAGCAATGTTCCAATGCTCTGTCCAAACATTGCGGGATCTATCTTTGATGATGGAAAAAATATCAGATAGGGGAATATGGTTTACGAGGGTAACGGTAGGGTTAGACGCTCCTTGTTTTGACAAGGAATCAGCAACATCGTTACCCACTATGCCAACATGTCCAGGAATCCAAATCAGAGTGACAGTTTTTCCAGAGCTTTGAATGGAGGTTATCAGTACTCGAATAAGACATACAAAGTGATCATCAGGATGAAGAAGAGGACTGGATTTAAGTTTTTGGAGGGAACTGAGAGAGTCGGAGAGAACAAGAGAATGTTCAAAATTATTTTTAAAATTTTCAAATATTTTTCCATGTATTCTAGATTTGGCAAAGGTGTGCTGGCTCCTCCAGTTCCCTCGAGCCAGGATGTCATCCAGTCTAAAATTAGCCAGTTAAGTGATGCCACTGCTGCCCGTACGCTTCCCGGGGCAGCTGTGATCTTAGCTTCTTCTAGAATCGTTTTGACCCAATAGGCGATGATTGTTCTTGAAGCTGCCTTAACTGCTCCTGATGTAGTGATAAAGAGTTCTGCTAAATTCTGCTTTGTTTCTCTCCGTTCTTTGGAGATTTCAACCAGTTTCTTAATCCAGTACGTTGGCTCTATATTTGGTTGATTGCCGTTTATCAGCCTCCAACCTGACTGTTGGTACGTAGCGGAGTCTGTTTAGGTTCCGAAAACTGGTCATAACGAGACCCCTTCCTCATCTATGGATAATTTGTCTGGTGAACCCTATAACAAGGTCAGGTCATGCACTCTCCGTCCCGAAGCTAATAAAATTAAAGTTGCTGCCCTTCTTGATGTTTCAAAGAGATTCAACTTTTTGGGTGGGCTAACTTCTATCTAGGTCAACACCACTCGAGGATCCCAGATAGGAGGTTTAGCCACTTTAGGATGTCTTAATGCTGTGGCTTTGAGTACTTGTCTGCCTAGAGAATGTGAACTTAGGTTTCCTTAGGGCTACTGAAAGTTGTTACTACCGATTTATGGAGTCGAACTGTGCTGGGAGAGAAACTATCTTCTAGACTAAGATCTGTTAAAAATCCTGCTAGGTTGCTTCCTGTAGGGACATTCGGGTTTACCCCATGATTTAATGCCCATCTTTGCCACCAAGCTATGCCGGTTTGTAGGTTTTATGGGTGGATTCTCTCCAACCCGACATTAAAAAATCTTTCTGTTTGTCCGACCAATCTGTTAATGACTGACTCCACCCCGGCACTTCTACACCTCCAAAATGAAATCCTCTACTTGTGGTGGGGGTTTCAAGGTTCTCGTGTCCATCAGCACTTCTGTCAGTTTCAATATGGTGAACGGAGGACTTGTTGCTCGATTTTTTAAGTCTGGTCTCCAGAATACCTTCTTCCATCTCGGGGCTACAATCAAGTATAGGCCCTTGGCCCAGTTCAGATGTGCTAGAACTCTCGGCATGAGGCACGGCGGGGGCAACACCCAAGCTAGGAGAAAATCCCACTCTTGAGTCCAAGCATTGAAAAATTTTGCCTCTTTGTCGAATGCATTGAGGGACACATAATCTTCTACGACGTGGGCTGTCTCTGATACAAACAGGCCTATAGTTGGCCTCCCCCATTTTGCAAAAACTAATTTTGTTGCTGCAGGTAAAGATGCCATTCCGGAGGTTCGTGTTTTCTGGAGAGTTGATCTGCTACCTCGTTGAACCTTCCGCTAAGTAGTGGGTAGACAGTGAAATGCGATGCGTGTCTGCCATCTGAAGGACTTGGCGAGTCGCTTCGAGCAGTGTCTTGGATCGTGTGCCGCCTTCATTGCGAAGATATGCAACCACCGATTTGTTGTCTGACTGGATAAGAAGACCCGAGTCTGACAGCTCTGGCCTATGAGGAGTAAGTGCTGCCAGCACGGCAAGTATTTCCTTGACATTGCTCTAGAGTGGTTGTTGTGTTTGGGACCAAGCTCCATTCAACCTGAGGTCGTCTAGTTGCGTTCCCCATCCCCAGTCCGAGGCATCGGTCGTGAGGGTGCGACGAATTGCTGCTTAATGCATTGGTGACCACGTCTGCAGAGACTTGCTCCACCACCTCAGCTCCTCTATCGCTGCTCGAGGTATGGGATGAAGTCTTCTGGGTTTGAATGCAGGTAGCTTGCAGAGGCATGCTTAACCACTGTAACATACGAAGGTTAAGCCTGCTTCTATGAATGGCGAAACTAGCAAAATTGGGGGTACCCAAGAGGCTCTGGGCCTGCTCAAGTGACCATCTCCCTAGATTAATAATATATTGTTTCAATAACCTTGTTATTTTCACTATTTTATCTTGCGGGAGACCTTTTAAGTCATCCCTCGAATTCCACATAATTCCCAGATATTCAATTTTCTGAACTGGACATAGAGTGGATTTACTGAATTGTATTATCCATCCCAGAGTTTGTAACATTGAGATTGTTTCAAATATATGTATTTTCAAAATATTTTCATTCTGATGTACTATCAAAAAAATCATCTAAGTGGACAATTATTCTGAGGCCCTTGTCTCTTAATTTTTGCGCTATCTAATTGGAAAGAGAAGCAAAACCTTTGGAGCAGATGCTAGTCCAAAAGGCAAACATGTCATTTGAAGTAGTTCTCCATTAAAAATGAGTCTCAAGAAACGGCGATGATTCTTGTGAATTGGCAGATGAAAGTAGGCCTGAGAAAGGTCCACTTTAACTATCTAATCCCTCGGTTGAATACATGATGCAACCTTATTAACATTAATAAGTGAATTTACTTATAGTCAAGAAATTGTTCAAGCGACGAAGGTTGAAAACCGGTTTAAATGAACCGTCTTTCTTCGGTAAGAAACATCCAAGACAGAAAGGAAGGAGATATTGAACCTGATTCCAATATCTTCTCCTTTTTCATTTTGTCTATTTGTCCCGTAATTTCTTCTGTGATTTGAGTTTTATAAGTGGAACTTACTGCGTCTGCCACTATACTTATGGCCGTTATACACGACATCTTTTTTCAGTCCGATTCCAATTAGACACAAAAGTCAACATTTTTCGCTCTACGCGATCGCTATTTTCATATCTACGATTTCAGTTGGCATCACAGCAAACAGCATGGTTCATGTGTTGTTTGCAGTGATGACAATTGACATCGTAGATATGAAAATAGAGATGAAAATAGCGATCGCGAAATGCGAAAAATGTTGACTTTTGTGTCTAATTGGAATCTAATTGGAAAGATGTGCCATTAGAGGAGGTTTCTGCCGGAAGAGTAGCTTGTAATTTATTTATTTTATTTTTCTTTGTTTTACAGTTTTTTAGAGAAAATGTGTCCTTACTGGGGTACCCCGTTCTAAGGACACATTGTACAAGTTTTCTTATTTGAATTATAAGTAAATACCTATGTTAGAGTATTACCGAGGAAAATTATGAAGTTAAATCTAAAAGAAAGTACAAAACAAGCATTATGAAACATGGTTAAATGCTGATATCGGCTCGTCAGAATTAGGCCTACATCACTATACTACATATCGTTCTGATCGAAATTCTATTACAAGCAAAAAGTCTAACGGAGGAGGTGTGATGCTGTGCGTATCCAAGAATATATCATCTACTAAATTACCGGTTAAACACAAAAGTGTTGAACAAATTTTTGTATTGCTCAATATACCCAATGGAAAAATTATTATCGGCTGTGTCTATATCCCACCTGCATCGGATTTGCAAACATATAAAAATCACAATGAGGACATAGAAGTACTCAAATTCAAATATCCTAAAGCAAAATTCATTATTGCCGGTGATTATAACCTTCCTAACTGGACCAGCCAAGATGACAATGGACCTGCTACAAACCAAGCCGAATTACAGTGTGCTAAATGCAGTGAAATTCGTGATATGTCTTTATTCTTGGGACTAACTCAATCAAACAAGATTTTCAACTTTAACAATCGAATGTTGGATTTAGTGTTTTCAAGTGATTCGAAAATAGTAGTTGAGCTATCCGACGAATTATTATTACCGTTAGATCAACACCACCCACCATTGGACATTATCATAACAAATATGCCTTTAACATCTTCAAAAAAAACAAGTGCCCCATCGTATAACTTTTCCAAAGCTGAATACCATCATATTACTGAGTACCTTATCCAAACAGATTGGTCCTTTTTAGATGAGGATAATAATATAAATGATCAATTAGAACACTTTTACTCGATTTTAAATACCTCTATAGAACAATTTGTTCCCAGGGTTAGCTTCACATCATATAATTATCCGAAATGGTTTTCAAGGGAATTAACTAATTTAATTAATAAAAAAAAATGTATCCACAGAAAATATAAACATACCAGAAATCCTAACGATTATATAACATTTACTAAACTACGAAAACAATGTAAAGAATTATCAATAAAATGCTATAATAACTATGTTAACGTAATAGAAAATGAGGTACGTCGTCACAATGTGAAAAAATTCTGGAATTTTACTAAATCTCAGCGAAACGACAACTGTGGATATCCTAATAGCATGTATTTTAAAGGAAAATGTGCCGACAGTATCGAGGGTATAGTTAATCTCTTTGCTGACTCATTTAAAAGTGTTTACGACAAAGATATTCCCGTCAATGCAGTCTCCAGTGCTTCAGTGGAAGAGTCATTAAACCTAAGCCAATGTTTCATAAAATTAGAATCTATAGAAAGGGGCATAAACGCATTAGATAGTAATAAATCTGCTGGACCGGATGGTATTCCTCCCATATTTTTAATAACTTGTATTGATAGTTTGATATATCCCTTACACAAACTTTTTAACAAATCCTTAGCATCTGGCTGTTTTCCGGCTCTGTGGAAAAAGAGTTATTTAACGCCTATTCATAAAAAAGGTGACAAAAGCGAAATATCAAACTATAGACCTATTTGTATTATGTCTGCTTTACCCAAACTTTTTGAGTCATTAGTATTAGATACCATTGTAAAACCTATCAACAATATTATTGTTCCTAACCAACATGGCTTTATCAGAGGTCGATCTACCTTAAGTAATTTAACTATCTATAATAATTACATATCCGAATCCCTTAGTCTGAAACAACAAGTGGATTCTATATACACCGATTTCAGTAAAGCATTTGATAAGGTTCGACATCACATTCTTATATCCAAACTCCGACTGTTAGGCATCAAAGGAAGTTTATTGACATGGATTATCAGTTACCTCAGTAATAGAGTGCTTAGTGTCAGGATTAATTTTATAGAATCCTATGTATTCGAGGCCACAAGTGGTGTCCCGCAAGGGTCCCACCTCGGCCCAATATTCTTCTTAATATTCATTAATGACATTGTAAACATATTTAAAGATGTACAAGTCCTACTTTTTGCAGATGATCTAAAATTGTTTAAAAGAATACGAAATATATATGATTGCCTAATTTTACAAGCTAATTTAGATGAATTTTTTAAATGGTGCGAACAAAATATGTTATTTTTGAATATTGAGAAATGTCAAGTAATACGATTTTCCAGAACTCATTCTCATATTTTACATGAATATAATTTAAATAATGTTAACTTAACACCAGTATTACAAATTCGCGACTTGGGAGTTATATTCGATTCAAACTTAACATTCACAGCACATATAGATGATATAACTAATAAGGCTTTAAAGATTCTTGGCTTCCTTTGTAGAACCCTAACTGATTTTAAGTCCATGGATTGCATGAAAACACTCTACATTTCATTAGTTAGATGTCAAGTAGAATATAATTCACCTATTTGGTCCCCTTTCTATAAAGTACACTCTAACAAAATAGAACGTGTTCAACACAAATTTCTTAGGTACTTAAATTTCAAACTCAAAATTCCAATAGAAAACATTAATTATTTAAGTCTAATGAATCGACTAAATTTAATTACGCTGTCTGACAGAAGAATCATTTCAGACCTAATTTTATTGTACAGAGTTATGAACAACCTAATTGACAGCCCTGCCATCGTTTCTAGTATTAAACTCCATGTACCGACAAGGAATACTAGACAAAATATAACATTCTTTTGCAATACATACACTACCAACTATCAATCACACTCACTTACCAATAGGATGCATGATTTAGGCAACAAGTTTGGTGGTATTGTAGATGTATTTGCTGATTCCCTTTACATTCTGAAATGCAATTTAAACCAACACTTTGTCGAATCCTACAAATTATTGTAACGTGGGTATAATATATTTAACGATTTGATGTGCTATTGTAATGTTTTATATTATATTTTGTTCTATGTTATTGTTAAATATTACAATGTTTAAAATATTTCACGGTTTTACGCAAGAATATACAAGTGGTTTTTTCTTTAAAAACTACTTGTATATTCTTAAAAGTTTTTTCACTTTTATAACGTTTGGTATAAATTCTATGTATGTGTAATCCTCGATATCTTAAATATTATTTTATAATCTATGTAAAAGCCCCTACGGGCGTATAAGAACAAGAACAATAAATAAATTATTATTTGTTAGGTTGCAAAATTATATTCTTCCTTCCCATGTCCATAATCCATATTTTTATGCTTCTTTTGAAGGCGGTTATTTTTTTATGGTTTTTATTGCAAGAGGGAGTAAATTAAATAATTTTATAGAGAAGTATGTATTGCATATTTATTTGTCCAAAAGTCGTTTTAGTTGTAGGTTGGTGGAATGTGTGTTTAATGTAGATCGGCCCTCGTAATTGTAGCCTCGCAACATTGCTAACAGCGTCGGTGGTGCTCGTAAGTCTTCCCAATTGCTTAGAAACTATCTCAACTGCCCCCCCTGAAACGCCCTCTCCGGATAGTCATAGTCTATCCTTGTTGCCAAAATTCTTTCTTGGCTTGGTTGGTCCTCTCTTGTCAGCAGCTCTAGACTCTTGTTGGTTGGTTCGCCCACCACGGAAGGCTTTGCTATCCCGAAAGGGCTTATCCCGAAACGTGCCTTTTGCCTTCCCGAAAGGGCCTGCTCTCGTAAAAAGGCTTCCTCTAAACTTGGGCGGCTGCGTGCGGGTCAAAGCTCGAATGTGGGAGGCATTTATCAAGTCCTCCCATTCGCTGAATCTGGGACTCTAATTTGCTTGGGTCAAAAAGATGACCCGCTGCTGGAGGAATATTTTGAACAGCTTCCTGTTCATAACGGCTCTTCATTTCATTGAGGATTGCATCCCTGCGATGCTGGATCGCGTTTGCTCTCCTTCTGCAGACCATCTGTAGAACATCTTTTGTTACTGCCTGATACTCTGTATCTGGAGCAAACAGTGATTCCACTGTCTTAAACAGGGAGCCTGCAGTTAACTCCTTTCCTTCTTCTGAGGCACTCATTCTGCTGCAAGAGGGCATGGCTCAGTGCCCCACAGAATTTATCTAAAGAACCCGCATATTGTTCTGATTTACTTAAGTGGAGAAACTCTCCATTCACCTCTAACTGTTAAACATGGCAAGGTATCTCCTTACCACATCCCCATACCTCACTTCGTTCCACTCCGGCGAACCGAAGTGCTGTAAATCTTCGATCTTTTTTACGCATTTCGGAAGTCACGAAGTTCTGAATAAACGAACTTATCTGCTCCACTTGGGCCGAAAGTTGATTGATGCGATCTTTTTTTACCTCTCTCTCCAAGCATCTCCTGATCTTCTGAAAATCTGTCAACTTCAGATTCCAAGTCCAAGTCCTCTATCGTCATACGTTTTGGAAGTCATAAAGTTTAATTCCTGGGTTTTCTGAATGGGATTAACTAGCCCAATCCCCAGTGAAGTTGTTTCTGTTATATAAGATTTATTTATTAAAATGTTGAATGTGTTCCTGCGAAGGCTTACTGTTTGTTTTTAAGGTGAAGCATGCAAAATCATGTATTTTTGTTTAGAAAATTTGATTGCTCAGAAGTATTATAGATGCTTCAATTAAATACTGCGAGTAGAATACATCTTGGCCTTAGAAAATATCCATAATTTTTTTACAAGTGTTTTAATAAGCCTAGAAAAAATTAAGTATTAGGTTTATAAAAAAACACTTTCAAGTGCAAATTCTCGTACTTATAAACCCCTTTTCGGATATAGTTTTATTGTATAATGTGGCAAATTCAGTTTTTTTTATAATAATCACAAAAAAAAACGATATTTATGCCGGAACTTCAAAAAATAAAATAAAATATGCATTAATCAAGACTGCCGGCATTCAACGCAAATGGAATTTTAAAGTGAACCTTGTGCCGTGGACATAAATATACTGTTCTTTTGGATTTTATTGCAATATTTTGTAGCGTATATACATATATATATATATATTATAGCGGAAATATTTTGACCGTTTGACAAAATATGGTTGGGGCCTGAGGGGTTAAGATCATAATGTTATTTTACTTCCATGCCACAAGGAAGTTATTCAAGTTATTCATGGCTAAAAAAGGAGATAGCGCAACACAAGCATAACACCCTAAAAACAAATAACGAAAATACTTTTGGGCGTTAAAATCTAAAAACGTAACATTATGATAGCTGTTTAAGATAAAGCTATTTCCGTAAAGGTAAAGGTCTCATTAGTTTAAATAATTCTTAGTAAAGTGATTAACTATCATTTTTATATACTTTATTTTTAATTTTTAAGTGGAGATTGAACCAAAACTAAAATGGTCGTTTGGACAATTTAGAACTAGCGACGAATTGTATTGGATTGTATGGCGTGCGATATGGTGATATAGACCAGGCCCACATATATTTTGAGGTTATATCTCTCATGGCAACATACTTAACACTCCCGGATCCACGATGCGATTATAGTTTACAACGCTCTTTAAAACATCAATAACTCCTCAAATGCTTCAATCATTAAATCAACATTTTAGGTATTCCTAAAAAATCTATTTTTGCATCCGTAAAAAATATTAAAAAAATTATGACGATTCTGTATAAAATAATAAAAAATGTTTTCCTAGAAGTCGACACATTTCTATGTCAGATGAGACAACAAATTTTAAATCTCTATGGGAATAACAGAGAAGACAAAACATTAATTCATTCCAACCTCATTAACCTACGTCCAATATTACGATCTCCTTTTAGTTATGTATGACAAAAAGAGATGTAAAATAAAACGTTAAAACCTTTTGCCTATCTGTAGAGACTATTTTACTTCTCAAAGTTGACATCATAATACGTTTGCCGTCGCTTTCTAGTGCAATAATTTGAAATGTCTGAAAACAGAGATGACAATATTAATTATCTTGCTGCAAAAAAACTTGGGTTGCTTGACATTCCGTTTTCATTAAAAAAAGAGCCACAAAAAAAATTAGGAACCACATCGGAAGGTTCGGCCGACCGACCACCTGATCCAAACCAGAGTCATTTTTTAATTCCTTTCTGCGTATTTCCTTAAAATTAACGACAAAATGTTACGATTGTAGACAATCAGATGACGGGAGATGTTTTTTGTTTAGTTTTATGGGTTTTGGGTTATTTTCAGTGTCATGCCACATTAGTTCAGAAGTAATAAATATTTATTTAATTTCATTTTATTGTTATCAAATAATCTCTTCGTGGAAGACTTGATTAAGACAATGACAATGTAGTACTTTTTTATAAAAGCTCCACACAGGACGCCCTGAGGAAAATAATTCCCCTCAGGGCCTATGTCATCCTTGAGGATGATGTGTGGAGGGTCTTTTTAGGAAAGGAAGGTTAGGAAGTTCTGAGAAGGAAAAGGATATAAGGGGTGGGTAGGAATCTGGGTGTCATTGTATCGAGGAGTGACGGACGTATGAATCCATCTCTTCCACTGCGGTGTAAGGCGATGTTCCGAGAGAGTACAGCTGGAGAAGTCAAAGGGACTCCCTCAACCATTCTCTCCCGATCAGGCTTGCCATGCAGTTGGTAGGCAGATGCATCCGCCGCCAAAACCTGGACAAATCTTTACCCACGAACCCGGGAACCCCTACTAAGTCACGAAACGTAGCTAACTACTTGGGTTGACCTTTGGCAGAAGTGTTGGTTATTCAATAAATGGTTCCCGGGGCGGCGGCACCCATACTCGCCTCCCAAATTGAAAAGTAAGGCATTGAACTGGCAAAGGAAGGATAATTGTTGACATGCTCTATAAATGAAATTTCTGATATGTATGTGCTGTAAAACCATAGAGTTACATTATAGGTAGAGCCATGTTAATTTGTGAAGATCTGGGGTCCTAGCATGTTTTATCAAAAATGTCGGTAACTTGTCATCGTTCCCGAGCGTGACTGCAGGCCGCTAACGAACAAGCAACAGTTCACAACAACTAAGGGTTCCTAATTTATTTGACGTGAACTGTTATTTCTTCGTTAGTGGCCTGCAGTCGTGCTCGGGAGCGATTTCAAGTTACCGACATTTTCGATAAAACCTGTATCTATCGACCATGCTAGGGGGCCTGGAAGGGATACAAGGCCGATAAAAATTATAATAATTTCCACCTTTTTATAGCGCCGTTTAGTGATAAAGTCACGTCAAGTGTACTTGATGGATGGGATTAAAAGGTACGCTTATTTAGTTAGGGCATTCAAAAAGGAAGATATGACTCGAAGTGAATAATAGCCAAGGAAGTCATGGCATGGTCAAGTGAATCACATACTTTCAGTCGGACCACGCCAAGAGACAGAATAATAGAAATATACAGATAAATCATTTTAAAAAGAGCATGTTTGAATGTATCTCTTACCTCGCGGTAGTCCTCCTATAGAGTGCACCGTAACGCAACCAAGCATCTATTTATTCAGATTTATCTGGACGAGTATTAGACGATTTAAGAATTCGAATGAAGCAATGAGTATTTGTCGAGATAGAGGGTTTTGGTGGTATATCCTCTCTGCTGCATGATGTACTTTCGGTATCGAAGACAATACTTCATCCAAAATACGATTGTAAACATTACTGCACCACCATAAAACTCTTTTGTGAGGGTCAGGTACAATATGTAGAATCTTACCTACCTATTTTATTCCTAAAACTACCCCCATAAAATAATTATTTTAAAAAGGGACTTTCTTTCCATTGAAACAGTAGCAAAGTGACGTCTTTAAAAATGATTATTACATGGAAGGAAGTAGCAATAAATATAAATGGTTAGGTTTCAGTAAATTAAAGTTACACTTTGCAATGAATGTTTTTTTATAGAATTATTTTTTTTTACTATTTTAAAACGCTCACTGTCTTTGTTTTACTTGCTATTTCGATCATCTTCTAAAATGCATATTTTTAATAATAACGGCATGCCGCTGCCCCGGAAACCACAACCAACACTTCTGCCATAAGTGAACTCAAGTAGTTTGTTACGTTTGATGACTTAGCAGGGGTGCCCAGGTTCATGGGGTAGGTTTGGTTCCGGATCTTGGCGGCGGGTACGTCTGCCTACCAATTGGCTCTGCGTGGCTGGCCAGGTCGGGAGAAGCTGGTTGAGGAAGACCTTTTGACCTCTCCAGCAGGAAGACCTCTCCCCCAAGACGACATAGGCCCTGAAGCGAATTATTTTCCTCAGGGCCTCATGTGTGAAGTTAATGTTAAAAAAATACTGCATGTATGCACTACAGTATCCACAGTTTAAGTTCTTATAGTTTCGTATAGTACTGGATGACGTGTGGTCGCCATTTTACGATTTAATGTAGATTTACTATAGACGAATGCATTACATAATATGTAGGTAAATATAATAACAAAGTCTTTGTTTTGATTTTTTGTAAAAATCTTTTACATCTACATTTTAACCTATATTTTGTTATGATAAACACGTCGGATTAATGTTTAAACAAGAATTTACCTAATTGGTTTTTGTCGTTATGTTCCTGTGAAAAAAATGTTTTTAATTTGCTATGTAAACTATTTCCACTCTTAAAAGTAAATTTTATCCTAAAGGTTAACTCTAAATTTCGGAAAAATAGGAGTATTATAAGAAATACTAGTGTGCAGTTCACACCGGTAGAAGCGAAACCTTTAGAAAAAAGAGTCGGAAGGCTACGAAGCACCGCATAAAGAGGAGACCTATTATTCTAACCCATTCTCTATAAATGCTATAGATGCATGTGTTTGTCTCTTTTTAGTGTCGCTTTTTCGATTCATCCTGTTTCAAATCACAATGGTGCTAAAGAAGTTTTCACTTCAAAGTAATTATAACATAATTTTTTTCATGGTTTGCTTTCGCGTAAAACTGTAAAAAAATAAATAAAATTCGAGTGTTCTTTAAGTATTGTATTTTTCTTGTAATCTACTTCTCTACGCAACTTGTGTTAAAACCATTCAATCTGGTATTAACTTAGATCAGCAAACATAAAAAGCTCTTTACGATAAAGTATTTTTTGTAAATGTATTTAAAAAATGATAGTCGGTCGGTGTCAGCCCTTACTAGTACCTAGCGCATTCCACATGTGGCTTTCTGAAACAATGGTGCAATTCTAGAGTCTAACGTGACCCTAGGCGGTCGCTGTCACAGCCGCCCGCCTTGTTGGGCGTGTCAAATAATATTTGATTATTTATTATGAATGATTATTTTTTTTAATATTTCAGTTTTAGGGCACAAAATTGATATTTTTTTCTTACAATAAATTAATATAAGCCAATTAAAAAATATTCACAACAATATTTTTACAAAAATCCCGAAATAATTTCCAAATCCTATAGAGTAACGCTGTGTTACAAGACGGTTTGTCGAGGGTATTTTTAGCATGGTATGGGAAAGGTTAAAAATAAAAGAGAGCTTAATTTTGTAAAATGTTTTTAATAAAATTTCAAATGAAAGTTGTGTGAAAAATTAT
The DNA here is from genome assembly GCA_929108145.2 of Limnephilus rhombicus. Taxonomy (NCBI): domain Eukaryota; kingdom Metazoa; phylum Arthropoda; class Insecta; order Trichoptera; family Limnephilidae; genus Limnephilus; species Limnephilus rhombicus. Next base: position 17,197,294 of record OV815298.1, on the reverse strand, counting down.
GAACAAAATGGTATTTAAAAAGGGTAAAAAAAATACAGTTAAAAAGTTTGCATCATCAAACACTGTAAAACAAATCAAAAAATCACAATAAATTACCTAAGTACTTTTTTTCTTATAAAATGCAGTAAACATGAGTTGACACAAGAAAACATGTGTTATAGCAGTCAGGAGGACGAAAAAAAGCGAAAAGTTATATACGAGGGCTGTCCGTAAAATAAGGTCTCCATCCAAGGTGCTGCAATCATGAGGAACAGCATCTAGCCTGGTTCCCCTACGCCAAATCCCCATGACGCTGCACTCTCTCCGACACTTAGTCTCGGCGAGGCAATCGTTCGCGATAGAGCTTCCGCTCGCCGTACCCACCAGGTGTGAATTACGCTCTATAATTAGTTTTTTGGTGCAAAGAACAAATCCCCGGTAGAAAATAATTCTCAGCTACTTGGAGTGTACGGAAAACAGTGTATGAGTGCGAAAACGTGCACAAATGGTGCAGAAAATTTAAAAGCGTTTTGTTTCAAACAAAAAAATTGCCAAAGTGGAAAAAACAATAATTGCAGATCGAAGGGTGACGGTTTGGGAGCTCTGCGATATGATCTCTGATGTCAGTAAGACCACTATTGACAAGATTTTGATAGAACATTTGGGAGACCACAAGGTCTGCCCAGGGTGGGTAATGAAATGCTCACCGAAGATCACAAACAACAACGGGTTGAAGCAGCCTGAATTCCTTGAGTGCTACGACTCAACTGTGACTGGGGACGAGACCTGGATACACTACACGACCCCAGAGACAAAGGAACAATTCCAGTGGCGTCATTCAGTATAGCCGAAGCAAAATTTAAAAACGAATTACAAAGCGTAAATCACACCTGGCGGGTGCGGCGAGTGGAAGCTCCATCCCGAATGGCTGCCACGCCGAGACTAAGCATCACAGAGGGTGCAGCATGGTGGGGATTTGGCAAGGGAAAACCAGGCTACATGCCAGTGTTGCCGGATTGCGCTTAATGTCATTCCTCGCGACCGCAACACCTTGGAGACCTTATTTCACAGACAGCCCTCATATATATGTATATACATAGAATAAAGTTTAAAAATATATGATTATTTTTAAAGCCGCTGCACCATTTTTCTCAAAACCCTGTTTTTAAAGTCGGAGAGCAAGATTTCTCAGAAAAAGCTAAACCGATCAGTCTCAAATTATTACCCAAGCTTTATAAATATATTTTTTAATAATTTAACAAATGTTTTTTTCTTAGTGATAAATATTTTCCATTTTATGAGCAATTTAATATTTTGCTTTTTTATATTTAAAAAAGTAATATTTTGCTTGTTCCTTTCGTTTATATACTAGATTAAACCTTATATTAACGAAATCTTTTTTTATTTTGTGATTTTGGAAGATTCAATCCCGAGATATCGTGCTCACCATAAAACGCCCTTTTTTAAAGGACCTCCCGGAGATTGGCCACAGCAGCTTTAAAGAAAATAATTTAAAAAGTAAAAAATAACCGATTAAAGTAAAGAGTTACAACAGCATTTATATAAAATTTGACATTAATAAATGAAAAGCCTTTCCAGGAAAAATTCTTGAATCATCGTCCCGTATATCCCCTCAACCCTCGACCCATCGCGTGGGGTCTGTAAAGGTCCAGGTTTTACAGGAAAGCTAATTATGTACATTTTAAATATTCCCACTGATTTCTTACTTTAGGTAGCTTCTTAAAAGGGACTATACTTGACGCTAGCGCCGCCAACATTCAGTATACGCATGTGCGATGTGAGATACAGACTTGTGTTTCGGAATGAGGCTCAAAAAAAATCAACGAAATACAATGAAAAACCAAGTTTATACGTTTTTTCAGTATTTTGTTGATTTTTTTGTAATAATAATAATAAGTCTAGTTTGATAGAAATTGGTTGGATTTTTTAAAGTTTTCTATTAAAAAAGTATGATTCAAAATTACAAAAAAATGTTTCTTGTTGATTTTTAAGCTTTTAAATTAAAAATAAATATCTAATTGTTAATATTTCTTTTTATTTCAATGCAGTCATTATCACCTGATTATATCAGTTAAAATAACACATAAAATGTAAGCTATAACAACAATTTAGTCGTATTAATTTTTGGGGTCCTCAGCGACCCCGCACAACACCTCGCGTTAAAAAATACGCGAAGGGCGGAGGGTTAATAAAATTACAATAATACAAATTTTAAAAGTACCTAAACATACATCAATTTGGTTATAATAATGTAACTGTTCTCTCAAACAGAAAAGGTACTAATAAAAAAAAAGTTTAGGAACATAGTTTTGCATTTCTGATACAATAATATTATACATATTTATTTTTATTGTGATAAGTCATATTTTTACAGAAAATATGTATTTATCAAATAGTGACTCTAGCTTGGAAGCATCACATTATGAATATTTAAGTGAGTAACTAGAAAATAAACTTTAATAACAGTCTTATATAAATATATTATATTCTTTCTTATTAAAAGATTTAGATAAAAAATCACAACAAATTTTAGTAACAGCATTTTTTCTTATTTAATTAACCACCTGAGCGTTCCGCTACATACTCGATTTCAACTTTGAGCATTCGGGAATTTTTGAGCCGTAATTTTGGAAATTTGCCACCCTTTTTCAAAAAATCATACCTTCGAATTTTAATATGATGACAAAAAAACTTCTTATAGTGATAGAGAGTCATTGTATTTAACCGTTTATCCCATATTTTTAGAATTCATAAAAAATTGTTAAATTTATAAAAACATGAAATCAGCGTATTATTTACTTTAAAATTGGCGTTTGTAGTACCTATTTGGATAATATTAAATATTATGATTTTTATTTGTATCTTATAGCCTATTTATAATGACAAATATACATTTAAATTCAAACATGCATTTTTTTTAATATGTAACACAGAAAAATGATTTCTAAGAAAAAGTATTTCAATAATTTCGGTTGGCGTAATGTCAATAACAAATAATTTAGAAGAGATGCGAGACATCTCTTGTTAAACTATGAAACAACCAAATTAGCTTTGTGATTAATCGAAGATTTCAACCTGCGGGAACTTTTGAAATAATTCCAATAAAAAGTATCTCTTCAAATTGGCCACATTTTGGCCAGCGAACACTCGAGAGTGCTTGCAAATTTGCCAAAATATTGCCAAAAACGCTCCAGTAATTTAACATATTCTTTCTAATTGAAAGATTTAAATAAAAACTATAAAAAACTAAGTTAATTACAACAAATTTAAAAAACAGTCTTGTACCATTTCTTATAATTTTTTTTTAAAACTAAACATCACTTTGGATCACTTAGCTGGGATTTCACCTGATCTATTCCATGACTATAGAATGAATAATTTGAAAATGGAAGGGAATTGCAGCGCATTCGCATTTGCTCTATCCTATATAGAATAGAATGAATGTTGAAGTTGATTTTAACAATGGGTTTCTATTTCTAATGGGCGTTCTAAGGCATAGAAAGCTGGTTATCACTGATGAATATCATAGATTCTATGAAATAGATAGATCTATATCATAGAGTAGACGGGGTGGGAACACACAATTAGGTCCAAAATTTTTAGTTGCTCTTTAAAAGCTCACTAAAGACCCTTTCGCACTGGGCACAAGTAGTTTTGTCGAGTAGCGAGTATATTAGTAACTAAACGCATCCAAACACCACAATTTTAGTAGAGTAGTTTAGTCAGCTCTTTAGTAGAATCAAAACATTTCATTCTATGTTTTTGGGCGAGTAGCGTCCCACAAGTAAGCGAGTAACTTTCTACTTGACTAAATTACTTGCCAAGTGCGAACAAGTCGTAAGAGAGATATTTACAATTTTCAAGTTACTTTGCACTAAGAGCTCTGACAAGATGAGCTAAGTGATACCATTACTAAAAATAACTGAAATAATGGCCCTTACACAATATTACTGAGTATAATTTTTTAATTTTTTTTTTACACGAGCTCCACGCAGGAGGCGCTGAGGAAAATAATCTTCCTCAGGGCCTATGTCATCTTTGGGGATGCTGTGTGGAGGGTTAAATAAATAGGAACTATTTTTCAATTAAAATTATTTAAAAAAATAGCAATATATTTATAAGTTATTTGTAAAAATAGTATTTCTTTATTAAACCAATGAAATATTTTTATTACGAACATTTTGACTAAATTGGAACTTACAAGAGGTCCTTTGTAAGTTATAGTAATAACTCCATAATATTATTATAACTAATAAATTTATTAGGATGTGTTTAGATTTAAATCCAGGACTCAAACCAATTATGGAGTTGAGTTACCATCAAAGGTTGGATTGCGATCCAAGAGTTGTCTGATTTGTTCGTTAGATGTCGATAGAATCATTTTATTTTTGTCCCTTTCTCACGCAACAAACAAGGTAAATATAGATGTACGAAACCTTTATAAAAAGGCTTGCATCGGTAAAATTAAGTTACTTCTTTACGAAAACTTGCACTAAGAATTTAAAAGACCACTGAACCCTTGTCCGTTGGGTGGGGAAAGTTATTGTCGTCAGTTTGTAAATATTCAAATCATAACAATAAAAAATCAAGAACTTAAAGTTAAAACCTAAAAGTGCTTCATTTATAAAAAACCAGTCTACCCAAAGAAATTCTCCTGAGTGAAGACCTCCAATTTTTACAGGATGGTTATAAAAACAAAAAAAAAATAACGCCAGCATTTTGCATAAAAAAATAAACAAAACTTATATAAACTAATGGTAAAGCATTTCACAGGTATAAAATTCTTATAAAACTATACTTGTTACAATAATTATCACATAAAGAGACAAAAATATGTTATAATAGTTGGTATTAACTTATGGAATTATAATATATTGTTAGGCTAGGTTTACACTCGTAAGTAAAATTTACGACTTAACATAAGTTTTTGACATGTAACTCCCAGGAGTGTTTACATATGCATCCGACTTGTGGTAATTAATGCTCAAGGAAGCTGTTCGGAAGTTCAACATGTGTAAATGCTCATGAGACCGCTTACATCTGTAAATTTATTTGCGGTAAGATGGCTTCCTGTCACGATCTGCTACTGTCAAATTTATGCGATTTTGTCAATAAAGGCGAAAAGGCCCAAATAAAGTGTTGAAATAGAATATGGATTTAATTAAACAATTATCCATGCGCTTTTGTGCCGTCAAAGGCGGAAATATAGAGTTCTTTCATTTTATTCGAATGACATCTACCTGACAGCAACCAAATTCAAATACATAATGTTAAAAACAGAAACATTGAGAATGGAAAGGATTGGACCGATAATTGAACAGAAGGTTGCTCATTTCAGAAAACTTAAATATATGTGTAAATAAATACTGGGAAAAAATCGTACGAAAACAGCTGTCTTTTAATTTTTGACATCTTGAAACGGCGCATTTCAAACTGATTTTATAAGCTGTGAGAAGGCTGGAAATTTGCGCGGACGTGATTAGACCTGTCAAAAAACTTCCGGAAGAACAAGTTCTGTAACTTGCTATAAATTACGTTAAGTGACTTTTGGTGTCGTTTACATTTGTAATTTGGGTATAAATAGTTTACGTGAGCGATTTACGGGAAAAAAACTTACGAGTAAAAAGCCAGCCTTACAAATTAATGAGAACACATGTTGTAATTTTTTTTATCATAAAAATGTTACTCACAAAAATGTTTGTATATGTACTACAATTGTTATAACAATTATAACATGACATAATATGCTACGAACTTATGGAATGGTACTTTTATGAACTAATGAGCATATAGTTACATAAGTAGATAGGCTATAATCAATATATATTATAAAAGAAAGTGTGCGTTAAAATTCAGAAACGATCCCCGGTACGATCAAGGGAGTTAAATGGTATGGTAGCCCTTTATCTCCCATCCATGAAAAAGGTTTCCATTTTTACCTGAAGGGCATGCTTTTAAAGATATAAGGGCTGGAAGTTTCTCCCTCTAGAAATTTCTAGAACAGTCCGAGAGTATTCCACAATATTCCGGAACATTCTTGAATTTTGTGGAATGTTCGGGAATAGTTTGGAACCTTTGGGAAGATCCCAGATCATTGTGGAACATTCCAGAACACTCTCGAATGTTGTGGAATGTTCTGGAACATAGTGGACCATTTGAAGCCTTTTTTGTGTGGGTTGGGCTACCCATTGGTAGGGGTATATAAAGCAAGATCCATTGTGGTTCAGAACGTCAATTCAATCTCATATCAACTCCCCGAGCAAAGGCGGGTACCCCAGCTAGTATTCTAATAAAGTCTATAAAAGGTATATATCTTTATAGAAGTATTTTTGTTATAATGATTATCACGATATGAATTATATAATATGTAAAATTTTCTATAAGTTAGTGGTATGGCATACTACTTTTAAAAACAGGAGTAGAATTACAACTAGATATAGTAATAACAAATAAACATTTTTATAACCACTGGATACAATCAAATTAATCTCGAGCGCTCAAAAATTTCCGGACCTTTTTCAAAAAATCATTCCTCCAAATTTTAATATAGTAACATATAAACTCCTTATAGTGTCAGAGAGCCATTAAATGCACCTATATTTAACCTTTTATCCAATATTTTTAGGATTCATAAAAAAATCTTTAAATTTTTAAACGGATGAATTCTGAGTATCATTTGCTTTAAAATTGATTTATGTAGTACCTGTTTGGAGAATGTTAAATATTATGACTTCTATATGTTGTCTATGGCCTAGTTTATAATCATAGATTTAAATTTAATTTCGAACATGCATTTTTTAATCATATGTAACACATGATGAACGATTTGTATATAACCCCTCTATATAAAACAATTATTAGAATGGTCTTGGCCTATGGATGTGAGGCGGGAACACTGACAGCAAAGTCTGCAGAACAGCTGGACACCTTCGAAAGAAAGGTAATTTGAAGAATCTTAGGAGCGAGAGGGAGGAATGGAGAATCTGCCACAATAATGAGCTCTATGATATCTACCAAGCTCCCAGACTCTCTACCCATTTAACTAAGATGGGCCGGACATGTGCACCGAATGCCAAGCAAACGAGTAATGAAGAAGTTCCTAACAGGACACCCGAAAGGCGGGCAGATCTAGGCTGAGATGGGAGGATGATGTCAGGAAGGATGCAAGAGGACTATTCCATGTCGCAGATTGGAAGACGATGGCCGAGGACAGAGGGCGGTGGATGCTTATTTTGAGGGAGGCCAAGGCTCGAAATGGGCTGTAGCGCCATAAGAAGATGAATGAAGAAGAAAAAATATTTCAATAATTTCAATTCGCAAATTAAATAACAAATAATTCAGAAGGGATGTGAGACATCTCTTGTTAAACTGTGATACTACTTAGTTATCTTTGTGATTAATCGAAGTATACAACGCGCGGGAACTTTTGAAATAATTCCAACAAATGCTTTAAAATATCTCTTCATATTCGTCATATTTTGGCAAGCAAACGCTGGAGGGTGTCTGCTAATTGACCAAAATGTGGCCAAAAACGCTAAAGTGTTTATCACATGAACAGTTAAAAATGTGTTGCATTTGCTATGAGATATTAAAAAGTAATTTATCAAACTAATGATTTGTGATGAAATATAAAACAGTTTTAATCATTTTATTTGTTACTTGTACGATGGTTAGTTTCTTAATATTTTATAATGAGTAGGTAAATAAAAATTATATTTTTATTTTACTGAATAGATGAGAAGAAATCATTAAATATTATGTTTAAAAGTTTGACTAATTGATAATATGAACTAGTAATAGCAGTTTTCTTAAAAAAATATACATATTGAAAAAATCTGAAAACTTAAGTTTTCCAAAATTTAATTCTACAGAATTATTCATTCATTTATATCTAATAAAGAGATCATTTTTCTAAAGAATTTTTTATTAAATAAAAGGTTAATCAAATGAGAGAGGAGCTGAATTGGATACCAATGAAATAGAGACTGCTATTTAATGTGTTAATTTTTGTGCATAAAAATATGAAAAACCAAATGCCAAAATATTAGTTCCTTACATATGAAATTGGCGTTTTGCCATACTGGCAACTTTGATCTCAAATATATTCTTCTCTTTGGTTAGGAATTCCAAATTCAAATTTATACAGCTATTTACTCATGTATTTGTGTTTCGAAAATTATAATTCATTTGTTTTTTCCTTAATTGTTTTTTTTTTCTTTGCGTCACTTAGTTTACAAAATGGAAAACTTGAAATATCGCGTTATTTACGAGTACGAGTTCCACCAGTGCTGCAGAAACGGCTCGAAGGATTAATGATGTGTATGGCGACGGTGCCACTAAAGAAAACACAGTGCGTTTTTGGTTCCAATGTTTTCGTTCTGGAAATTTCGACCTGCAGAACAAGCCCCTTGGACGGCCGGAGACCAAAGTTGATAATGAAGAATTGAAGGCTATTGTGGAAGCGGATCCATCGCAAACCACGTCCGAGTTAGCTGCAGGCTGCGGTGTTAGTGATAAAACTGTTTTAATCCACTTGAAGCAAATTGGGAAGGTGAAAAAGATTGAAAGGTGGGTACCTCACGAATTGAGTGAAGCAAATCAACAAACGCGCGTTGACTGTTGCGTTGCATTACTCAACCGGCACAATAATGAAGGGATTTTAAATCGAATCATTACCTGTGATGAAAAGTGGATCCTGTACGATAATTGGAAGCGCTCATCGCAATGGCTGAACCCTGCCGAACCAGCCAAACCATGCCCCAAGCGAAAATTGACTTTAAGTTTTCCATTTTGTAAACTAAGTGACGCAAAGAAAAAAAAACAATTAAGGAAAAACCAAATGAATTATAATTTTCGAAACACAAATAAATGAGTAAATAGCTGTATAAATTTGAATTTGGAATTCCTAACCAAAGAGAAGATATTTGAGATCAAAGTTGCCAGTACGGCAAAACGCCAATTTCATATATAAGGACCTAATATTAAAAACTGACTCAATAAATAATAAATAAAAAGACAATTTAAACAGATCAATTAGAAGGGTTGAAAAGTTTGTAATATTGAACATAAAGAAGAGTGCCTATGGCGGACAGGCTCGCAAATCTACAGTTTTATTCCGAGATTGATGAAATTTTGCACCCTTCACCTTCATAACAAGAGAAAGGTAACTGTCTACATATGATTTTGAAAAACTTTGTGTTGTATATCTGGTGTTTTGAGTTTTGGCAGGCTTTAACTTTGGTGACTGAATGTTGTGGAGACAATCACTGCATATTTTTGGCACAATTTACTGAAGGAAAAGAACAGAAAAAGAGATGTTTCCTAGAAGCAATCAGGACTATACAAGAGTTGTAGCGTCGATGGTGCATGTACATGTTAAATTTGCTTCTCTATTACTTTATATATCTTGTGGTTTGAGTGTTGGCAGTCTGCAACTTTGGTGGCTGTGTGTAGATACGAGTACTGCATCTTTTTGGCACAACTTACTGGAAGAAAGGTCGTTTCCTAGGGGTAACCAGGATTCTCTAAGAATTGTAAAGCCAATGTTGTAAGTATTTCTTCTTTATTGCTTGTACATATACGAGTATCTTGTTCTTTGAGTGTTGGCAGGCTTTAACTTTGGTGACTGTATGTGGAGATAATCACTGTATATTTTTGACACAACAAACTGAAGGAAAACAACGGAAGAAGAGGCGTTTCCTAGAAGCAATCGGGACTCTCTAAGAATTGGAAAGTGCCAATGGTGTATGTGTGTTGAATTTTCTTCTCTATTAGTTTATATAACTTGTATTTTAAGTGTCAACAGGTCTCAACTTTGGTGACTGTATGGTGTGGAAACAATTATTGCATATTTTTGGCACAATTTACTGAAGAAATACAACGGAAGAAGAGATGTTTCCCAAAGGCGACCAGGACTTTCTAAGAATTGTAGCACCGATGGTGAATGTACGTTAAATTTGCTTCTCTATTACTTTATATATTTTGTGGTTTGAGTGTTGGTAGTCCTCACCATTGGTGGCTGTATGGTGCGGAGACAATCACTGCATATTTTGGCACAATTTACTGAAGGAATACAACAGAAAAAGAGGCGTTTCCTAGAAGCAATCAGGACAAAACAAGAATTGTAGCGCCGATAGTGTATATATGTTAAATTTGCTTCTCTATTACTTTATATATTTTGTGGTTTGAGTGTTGGCAGTCCTCAACATTGGTGACTGTATGGTGCGGAGACAATACTGCATATTTTTGGCAAAACCAACTGCAGCAAAACAAATAAGGAAGAGGCGACCAGGACTCTAGAATTGTAGTGCCAATGGTGTATCTTCAAATTTGCTTTATTATTAAACTAAGTATATATATCTTGTGTTTTGAGTGTTGAAAGGTCTCAATTTTGATGACTGTATGGTGCGGAGACAATTACTACAAATTTTTGACACAACTTACTTACGGAGAAGAGGTGTTTCTTAGGTTAAATCAATAAGTTTTCTTCTTTATATATAAAATCTGTTGAGAGCATCGGAAGGGGAAACTGGCAAGAGAATAATCACTTCAAGATGGCCAAGAATCTGGAAAGGTTTTTATCGCCAGCGAATTATGTATATTTTACTTGTATTTGCTAATTTTAGTCCATATATTTCCTGTTTTCATGATAAATGAGATGGATTTCATATGCGTAGATATCATGGAAGATCTTTCTACAAAGTGGGCAAGTTTTTTTAGTTAACTTTTTAAAGCAACTCAAATGGTGTCTCTCATGGAAGGAGCGGTACGGGACTGATGCATCACAAAATTGGCATGTATACTCGCTGATTATTTTCAGTGAAGCGTTCTTTGTATTATAAACCGATTTCTTTGGTAAAGGGTTCTTCATATTACAAACCGATTTTTTTGGCAAAGCTTTCTTCTTATTACAAACCGATTTCTTTGGCGAAGCGTTCTTTGTATTACAAACCGATTTCTTTGGCAAAGCGTTCTTTGTATTACAAACTGATTTCTTTGGCAAAGCTTTCTTAGTGTTGCGAACTGATTTCTTTGGTGCGTGTTGCTTCTCGTGTTTTATCAGTAACTCTTTGGTGTGCGCGACGAACTGGCAGGTTTTACACGTCAGTATTTTTTTACGCACAGAACGCAATGAAGGCTCACTTCTCACGACGACATCCTTGCGACGAATCTCAGTTTTTATCTCAGTATAAATAATTTCTTCAACATTTTCCTTGTTATCGTCGTTGTAAATTATTTCTCCATTCTCATTCACATCTTCAGCATTCTGATAAACAATATCTTCAAAATATTCATTACTGTCTTCGATTTCGATGATTTCTCCGTACTCTATGGTTTGTTCGAAACAAGAAGCAATTACTGTGTCTTCAAAACGTTTCGTAAGGCAGCAATCTTCCAAGACTACAATTGCTTCAGTTTTTAATTTATTTATTGGTGTTGTTAATTCATTATCAGAAGAAATATCAAGACACTTTAAATAGCTGCTTAAATCTTCTAGATTAAAGTCCAAAGGCACAAAATTAGGGTCAATTAGATGGTCAACATCATTGTTATTGGTATAATCTTCAATCGCTTTGAGAAAAGGATCTAGATTTTTAATAATTTTGGAGGGAAACTTTGTAGAACTCGCCATGTTTGGTAAATATAAATCAGACTTTTCTAAAACGTCTACAATTTCATTTAATATGTTATCTTCGTCTATTTCGGTCACCTGGAAGTGGTTGTTACGGTCCAGGACATATTGGACGCTTCCTTCAGTGTTTTCCACAATTATTTCCAAATCCTCGCCGAATTCCGCAATTTGTAGAATCACCTCTCCGCTGTCTGCTTCTTTGGCAAAAACGGCAAAGCACTCGGCGTCATATTCGTGATTCACGCACCTGTTTGTTTTCATTATCGTGAAATAAGATCAACATTCAAAATAAACTAACTTAAAGAACAAAAAACTTTACTAACACGCACAAACGTAAAAAAAAAGCCAGGACAGAAATAATAAATGGAGAAAGCGAAGACAATAGACAAATTAGAAATTTTGCGCAATTTCTCCAACAGTACAAACAAAAGCTTTATTTTTATTATGCAAATAGGGAAAACGGGGTAATGTGAAACCCTTTTACAAAAAAATGATACCCAAGTTGATTTTTTTGTTCTAAATTCTGTAACTTAACTAACTATCGGTAATTCCGTTTCACTGGGTAGTAGGCAGAGAGGATAGACCGCCATTCGCATTATTCCATCGCCTCGTTCATACTATTCTGTTATTCTGACATGACCCGAATCAAATGTTGATTCACTTGATCGTGCTACGTCTTCCACGGGCATCCCCCACTTCTTCTATAATTAACTTTCTGATAGTAAACACTCCTTTCTTCGTTCGACTGCTCTACGTGTTCAAACCATCTTTTTTACCATAGCTCCACACGGGAGGTCCTTAGGAAAAAAAATCCCTTACGGTCTACATCAAATTTGGGGATGCTCTGTGGAGCATATTTTTAGGGAAGGGAAGGCGAGGAAGTTCTGGGAAGGAAAAAGGTATGAGGGGTGGGTAGGAATATGGGGGTCAATGTGTCCAGGAGTGACGGACGTATGAATCTATCCTTCCCACTGCGGTCAAGAGAATCCGGCTGGGAGGTCTGGGCTCCTCAACCAGTCTCTCCCGATCCGGCTCTCCGTGCGGTAGGTGGGCAAACGCATTCGCCGCCAATACCTAAACAAACCTCACCTCATGAACCCGGGCACCCCTGCTAAGTCATCAAACTTGAGGTGACCTATGACAGGGGTGTTGGTTATCCAATAAACGGTTCCCTGGGTCGGGTTACTCATACCCATATCTCAAATTTTAAAATTTCCCTGCCAATAATATTGTGTACAAGAAAGAAAGAAAAATATATTTTTGAAGATATTAGATAAAATAACTTAGTTTTGACCCACGGACACGCCAGATACATAACTGTGTTGACTATTGTTTATACTAGAATTTTGAAATAAGTAACTTTAGCAACGATGTTTATCAAAATACGTTATCTTTATTGAACAATGTTTATGATCGAAAATGATTATTGTTGTAAATGTAACCTAATCTGTTGGTAACTTGATAATTTAGAAGTGTGTAGTAAAGGTATCAAACACAGTACCTAATCACACAGATGCATTGCTTGCATTCAGCACGTTTCAAACTTGTTATTCGACTTCGGAAAAGAAAAAGCATTTAAAAGCCTGAAAATTTTTGGTAACATTAAAAAGGTCTGGTAAGCAAAATCCCAGGTACCTAGCACGGTTGATCGGTAAAGGATTTATCGGTAATGTCGATAACTTGTCATTGTTCCCGAGCACGACTGCAGATCGCTAACTTATAAACAACAGTTCACGTCGAATAAATTAAGAACTTAGTTCTTGTGAATTATTTGTTGTCTGTTCGTTTACGGTCTGCAGTCACGCTCGGTAACGAAGACAAATTTTCGACATTATACTAGTCAAAGCGTTAGACAAGTTCTAGTATCTTTTTTTTGTTAATTAGCTCCACACAGAAGGCCCTGGGGAAATTTCCTTCATCTTTGGGGATGCTGTAAGGAAGGTCTTTTTAAAAAAGGAAGTATTTTTTTTTTTTTTACATTAACTCCACACAGGAGGCCCTGAGGAAAATAATTTCCCTCAGGGCCTATGTCATCTGGGATGCTGTGTGGAGGGTCTTTTTGAGGAGAGGAAGGAATGAACATTGGTCTTGAAGAGACCCATGTTGTAGGAAGGAGGAAACACAGAGGCCGGCAAATCATTCCACAGCCGAGCTGTTGAACACAAGAACGAGTCGAAGAAACGACCTGTTCTCATGTGACAAATGTCAACCGTGTAGGAAGTTCTGCGAAGAAAATCGGTATGAAGAGCGGGTAGTCAGTAGTAGTGGGGGTCAGTGTATTCAGCAATGACGAACGTATGAATCTATCCCTCCCACTGCGGTGCATCCCAAAGTCGATGTTCTGAGGGAGTCCTGCTGGAGAGGTCAAAAGGTCTCCCTCAACCAGTCTCTCCCGATTCGGCCTGCCACACAGTTTGCTGCCAAGATCCGGAAAAATTTCTTTAAGAGTGTATACGTTGAAGACAATGACAACATTTTATCTGATAAACCCCAATTTACCGAAAGCTCACTCAACTTGCATAACATCCATGTGGAAGCAAATGATGTGACTTTTATCAAACAGCTGGATATCAGGTCGAATTCGGGGCCAGATATGATTCCCTCAATATTATTTAAAAACTGTGTTCATGTTCTAGCTCTTCCTATTACTATAATTTCCAATTTATCTTTGTCTACAGGTTGTTTTCCTAAAATTTGGAAAAGTAGCTTTATAACATCTATTTTTAAAAAAGGAGATAAAAGTCAAATTGAAAATTATAGACCCATATGTATTATGTCATCACCACCTAAACTTTTTGTAAAGATTGTATTAAGTAAAATCATGCATCAAATTAAACCACTTATATCAATATTTCAACATGGTTTCATGCCAGGCAGATTTACGTCATCTAACTTATTGCTTTACGAAAATTTTATTTCTATTGCACTTTCCAAGGGTCATCAAGTTGACACTATTTATACTGATTTTAGCAAAGCCTTTGATACTGTTTCTCATCGCATTTTAATAGAAAAATTAAAACACTTTGGAATAAGCGGCAACTTTCTCGAATGGCTTAGAAGCTACTTATCATATAGAATACTATCTGTAAAAATAAACTTCACAACCTCATACAATTTTTTTGCCGTAAGTGGGGTCCCCCAAGGTTCCCACCTAGGACCAATCCTTTTTCTACTATTTATTAACGACATTTCATTAATTTTCGATAATATTCATTTTCTTCTATTTGGCGACGATCTAAAGATGTTTAAATCGATTGAAAATTCTTCTGATTGTTTAACTCCACAAATGAACTCAAAAAAACTTTATGAATGGTGCATCGTAAACAAATTATATCTTAATATCAACAAATGCCAAACGATCAGTATTCATAGATCTAAAACCCCTTTATTATTCAACTATACAATTAACAATGCCAATCTAAAAAGAGTCTTTGAATTCAACGACCTTGGCGTTATCTTTGACTCCAAATTACGCTTCTTGAATCATATTATTAGCATTATCAGTAAGGGATTACAAATGCTTTGATTCATTCTCAGAATCGCTAAAGACTTTAATAACATAAAAACCATAAAATTACTATACACGTCTTTGGTTAGAAGTCAGGTTGAATACAATTCAAGCACTTGGTGTCCTCATTTCAACTCTCATTGTGTATAAATTGAAAAAATTCAAAATAAATTTTTACTTTTATTAATTTCAAAATTGGTATTCCTATTATTGAAATCAATTATGTCAATTTACGCAGTAAACTTAACTTATCGATATTATCTGAAAGGCGAAAAATATTTAATCTCCTTTTATTGTAAAAAATTGTTCATTCAAGGTTGGACTGCCCTGACGCTATAAACGTGGGTGGTTTGGTATATTTATGCTATAAACTTGTTATCCTTACATATATGTACCTTCAAAATATACTATATACACGAAATTTTTTATTTTACAACAATAACTTCGCTACGAATTCTGTGATGGAAAGAATACACAGGTTGGGCAATGAACTAACTAATGTCGCTGACATTTTTAATTTAAATTTCGATACATTTAAAGCCAAATTAGTCCACCACTTTTTAGATGTGAATAATGATTGAGAAATCATTTTATTTTATTTCGATTTTCTTTTGTGTATTTTTTTTATTGTTCTTATTCGAAAAGCATACAACGAGTAATTAAGTAAAAATGTTAAAAGTAATTAAGTAAAAGTGTTTTGATTATTTTTAATGTTTTATTGCTCGTAGGTATATGAATTGTTGTACCAACGAGTTCTCTAAAGTCATCCATGTGGAATTAGTATTAGATGTATTCCTATTTTTTACATTAAGTTTATGCTTTATTTGTATATTTTGTAATCTTTTTTTATTAATGTTATACTGTTGTTATTAATGAAATTTGTATTTGATATGTAAAAGCCCAATGGGGCGTGAATAAATAAATAAATAAATTATTTAGAATTTTCAACAATAGGATTTGATCAAAAATTAGACGTCGTATTTGGAGGGATTTGAAATTGTGAAATTCAATGAATTCAGTATAATTTGAGAAGGGTAAGTTTAGTTTATAATTTATGTGTTTAAATGTGTTTGCAAACAATACCGTACGAGTTCTCGCTGTGACTGATTTATCGATAAAATCTTTATCGATCGACCCGTGCTAGATATGCAGATGTGTGCTTCTCGCAATTAATTAAAGCATCTATAATATTTCTAGGCGATTAAATCTTCAAACCAAACATCGATCGTCCAGTTCATTAGTCAGATATCTCCGAAAAATCGAATTTTGAATTGAGTGTGCGGTCTATCTGGCACAGTAATCAGATTACCCATAAACACCACCAAAACAATTTTAATGCAGAAAAACTTATAGTGAAATAAACAAAAAAATCTTTTCTGGATTACTAGTAAGAAATTTCAAAATATCATACCAATGTACCGGACCGTTATGCTTCCCAGGGTTATTTTATAGCATCCTAGCTGACCCGGAAACGTTGCTCTGCCATATAAATTATTTCTAGTGAATATTTTGGTTGTTAAATAAAAAATAACGAATGAATTGTAAGATTCAACAACATAAATAATTTCGTTATAAAATACGCGACGGTTAAATTTGTTCATACGAAAATACTAAAATCGCGATTAAAAAAATGGAAGGGTGGGGGTAGGAGGGTGAAAATTTTGGGTTGTAGGTATTTTTTTATGCCAAATAAAAATGAATAAAAAAAAAATTGTCAAAAAATAGAAAAAAAATTCTGTATATGTATAGGGACTCCCTAATCACCTAGCGGTATGATATATACTTCACGACCTATTCTCATACGTACAAAAATATACATAAAAAAAAATCATAAAAATCGGTCGAGCCGTTTCGGAGGAGTTCGGTGACCACAAACGACGTGACACAAGATTTTATATAATAGATTTAATGTGTAAAACACAGGCACTTGTAAATAATATTTGATTTATGGTGAGCATTTGAATATTGTTTTCCTCTTTAACTGAAAACTTACAATTTGAAGATATCTGGTTAAGGGGCCGTTCAAGTATTACGTAACGCACTTGGGGGGGGGGGGGGGGGGGGTCTTTTGATACGTAACTGTGCGTTACGAGTTGGGGGGTTCGAAAAACGCGTTACGTAACATACTTTTCTTTATTTAGGTAAAAAACTAGGGAACTAAAATCTTCCAAGTTGGCAATCCTTTTCGTTCTCGAAATCTCTTTGTTTTATTTATTACTGCAAACGCGATTAAAACAAGAAAAAGGGGTATTTAAGCGACTTTCCAGTACTTTGCGCAACTTAATTGTGACTTGTCACAATTAAGTAAAAATTGTCAGTTGAGCGTTACCAAGGGCGGATCCAGGGGGGGGGGGGTCATGGGAATCATGACCACCCCCCCTGGGCTGGGTCTAGGACCTAGGTGTACCACTAATTATAATTGTTAAACATAATGTTTTTATATATTTTTTGAATATATTATTATCAAAATTACCTACCTGCTTTTTACTTGTATCTATTATTATCAAAATAAAATTATAACTTCTTGTGACTTGACCACGACTATGTGACCCCCCCCATCCTGGCGCTATATGACCCCCCCCCCTGGCACCAAAGCTGGATCCGCCCTTGAGCGTTACGTAACGTTTAGGGGGGGGGGAGGGTACAGAAAAACGTTACGGCGCGTTACAGGGGGGGGGGGGAGGGGTGTTCAAAAATCTTTAAAAATTTCGTTACGTAATACTTGAACGCCCCCTAATCAACTGGACGTTCTACATGCTAAACTTGATTTTGCATTTTTTTGAAATGCATCGCCAGCACCACAATTTAATCCCGTTTCTTAAAATCTCCATATTATTACATTCTCAGCAAAAAATAATTAATGAGTCTAATTCTCAGAAGTTTCCATTGTATTAATTTTCACACATTCCTCGTTTCCAGCATTTAAATAACAGTTTTGGCACCAATCAATAAACGTTAAATTAATTTTACATTCCTTTCCTTTTTTAACGATAGGTATATCCACTTGAATACATTTAACGCCGAGCGTGGGAACTTGAGAAAAATGTGCAAACATTTGAAATATACATTACTGTTAATAATTTCTACGAGGCTTAAAAAGTAGTTTGTTAATTTGGTTTTTGGGAATAAAAAGTGCTCATATATTTATTTTTCAGACTGTGAATGGATTTTCAAACTGGCCTGGAGAAAAATAATGCCATAATGAAATCCAATATTGATTAGGAATAGACAATTTTTTTTTACATTAGCTCCACACAGGAGGCCATGAGGAAAATGATTCCCCTCAGGGTCTGTGTCATCTTTGGGGATGCTGTGTGAAGGGTTTTTTTTAGGAAAGGGAGGATAGGAAGTTCTGAAAGAAAAGAGTATCAATGTATACAGGAATGACGGATGTACCTAAGAATCTATTCCTACCACTGCGATGCCAGGCAATGTTCCGAGAGAGTACTGCCGGAGAGGTCAAAAGATCTCCCTCGACAGTCTCTTCCGATCCGGCTTGCCATGCAGTTGGTAGGCGAACGCATCCGCCGCCAAGATCCGGACAATTCCATTCCATGAACCCGGGCACCCTGCTAAGTCACCAAACGTTGTGAACCTCTTGGGATGACCTATGGCGGAGGTGTTGGTTATCCAATAAATGGTTCCTGGGGCGGCGGTACCCATACCCGCATATCCCAAATTGCGATAAAACAACTCTTTAGCTAGTTGATTTTTTTCTTGATACATTTTGTATCTTGCTGTAGATATTTCAATGTAAAAATGGTAAACCTAAAATTGAAAAAAATGGGAAAAATTGTTTCTGCAAATTTAACATGTTTAAAAATTATTAATTTTATATAAGATCTCATAAGAGCGTTCCTTTTGTTTATGGTGTGACATATAGATATGGTGTCGATGCTTCTTCTTAAGTCGGTTACTCATTGCTGAGGATCGTGATCCCTATTCCAATTTCCATGGTGGACAAGGCTCCTACATTCCTTGTGGTCCTGCACTGCATGGAGAGCCAAGGACACCCTAGTACCAGACACCAGAGATATTTGGTCACTCCAGCGCATTGGTGACCATCCTCTGCTTTTTCTGCCAAACACTTTGCCAGTGACTATGAGTTTCTCCAAGTTAGAGTCCTCTGTTTGGCGAGCAACGTGTCCAAATATCTTAAAATACATCGTAGGCAGATAGTTGAGAGCCTATTGTGGAGGCATATCTCTTCCAGAATGGACACATTTGGGAGATTTAGGGATAGATGTTATAAAAATACCCGTGAAAGGGCTGCAGGAAGAGATTTCTTAATGTGGACTTTGAAGAGGTCCGGATTAATTAAGAAGGAGAAAAAAAGATAATATGGTGATAGCTTTTTCCTGTAAATTATCGCTGATAATAAAACAGACGCAGAGCTCTCCGTTCACGTTAGTAAGAGGTAAAGAAAGATATATTCGTGCTCATCTCGAAGCACTTCCTCGCCAAACAACCTTTCCTCACATTGTGTATTATTCTGATCGAGGTCCATCTTCTCCGACTGGATATGGACAGCCGTGTCTGCGCACGAATCAATCAATGCACTGTTTGATTGTTTGTTTGTATGGCCGCGGCCTGTTTTTGGGTCACCGCTACCACGACGTTTTTCTCCGCGGCCTTAATACGAAAGAGGAAAAAGGCCGGGCCCCGGGCGCGACTCACTGCCTTTCTGGCTGCTCTCTGATCAGGTATCCGCTTGGTGGTGTGCTACCTCGAGATAAGGCGGTCAGAAACATACAATTCTCAAACACACTTGAAAAACGTTATTAAACGGTGTCCGGTTAAGAACACAAGAAGAGTTAAGGCACAAAAAAGGCAATAAACATACGTTCCTTATCACAATACTGCTGCAACTCTTTCAAAAGATGATATGCACAATGTACGTAGATCTGTTTCCTCCATAGGAAAAAAAAGTTATCATTTCTTGCATCTGTCTTACATTCCGCACCGTTATATGTTGGTACACCCCTACAATAATACTAGCCGTGACGATAATTTTGAAAGTATGGAATATAATTACAAGGTTAATATTGAAGTGTGAGTGAATTCCAAAAATTCAAAAACCTCAAACGTCAATGCGCTGTTGGTTTTGCTTTTTTTCTTGAACCTCACCCCCCCCCCAAAGGAAACATACAATAATAACATCTCCTTCACATGTATAAAGAAAATGAAATGTCATTCCCGTCGCCAATAATAATAATAATATGTCTTTATTCAATGAAATTGGCAACATTACAACTAAAAAAGTTCATGTTCAATGTAGATGACATCAGTACAAAAAAATTAACAAATAGAAAGTAATGTAAGAACGGTTACACAGAAGTAGCATAATTATACAATATTTTTAGTTGTGCATAGCCTGCCTCACCAGGTGAACCTGTATTGAGGCAGATTTTTTTGTAAATTGTTTCTCACAATTTTATCTATTTTTTTTTATAAATGTATAATGTAGGTTTCTATTTCTATACAGTAAAAACTTTATTTTAGTTTACATCATTGTTTGCATATACACAATACAAAAACTGCAAGGTTATTACTACAATAACAACTGTCAATGATGGGATTATAAGATTAATAAGATTTATCTATTTCCTCCAAATGAAAAAAAATAGTACGTTGGAGGAAACAGACACGCGTATTTTGTGTCTCATTTTTTGTCTAACGTTATTTGATGTGTAAGAAAGATCTGCAGCATTATAGCGATAAGGAACGAATGTCTATTACCTTTTTTGTGCCATCGGTACCACAATCATGGATGGTCACGGAAATAATAAAATAATAAATAAAAGCGCTCATTGGCTGGATGATGCAGCGGGCGAGAATCTTATCCAAACGGTCACAAAAAAATTAACTTTTCTAAAGTGACAATCGCTTTACTGTCACACGGTAAATGGTCGCACACACACTCGTATAAAAACAGGTATGTTCTGTCCATAGACATCTCAACTTTTGGAATGCGGTACCCAGCTAGTTGACACCACTGATCCCTAACGTTTTAACTCGCAGAGTGTTTCAGGCAAAACTATGCCTTATTCGCAGTGTCCTTTCGAGTGAATATCACTTGCAAGATAAACTCGTTTCGTAAGCGATCGGAATAGTATGTAGTGGTTTGCACGTGACTTTTTTATCGCGTTCTTAAAATGTTCGTTCATAGATGTCGTCCTATAAATAACGTGAAAGTAGAATGTATTTAATTGAAAATTAAGTTAATTGCACAATAATTAAGGTTTTATTATGTTAATACCGCACAAGAATCCCAACTGATCCTGTCTGGTGCCGGTGAGAATATGGCATCCCCAATTGGGGTGTGTTGTGACGCTTAAGGTAGTGGAGAGGAAAAGGAGAAGAGGAAGAGGACGTTTGGTTTGGTTTTTACGATACAGCAGTTAAAAAACGGAGCTTTCATGCAAAACTTATTATAATAATAAGCGGTAGTAAATACAGAAAACACAAGGTTTGTGTGAAATCGAAAAAGAAAAAATATATAAAAAGGACGGTTACAGTAATTTTTAAACTTATTTTCAAATTAATCTGAAATTTATGGAGATTTTTAGATTTGAAAGAAGATTGTTTAAGTGTGTTATTCATAGATATAGGTAGGTGAGTAGGTAGAACGGCCTGTGGTCGAGGGCGACTAGCAATCCGGAATTAATAATAAGAATTAGCAAGTGAGTTCAAAACCCGGAGTGCGCATTGAATTTTATTTGATTAATTTGTGTTATTTAACAAATTTTATACATTAAAAATAACATATAGCATATTTGAGGTACGTTACAGAATGGAAGATACTATCAGTAGCGCCCTGGTGTAAGACTACCATTCCGAATTGAAACGTTAATTGAAATTGGTTTAGCCGTGTTTGGTGACCAGCTCTGAATAACCAGGTATTCTTCCCCACCTTCCTCTCCCCCTACTTTCAGCCTCACAACAAACTCCAACTGGAGTTGCCATAGTCTCACTGGCTCCAGACGAGAGCAGTTAGGACTATTGTAAGGTATTCACATAAAAAAGATACTTTCGGTATGCTTGGTGTAATTACGTAATAGTATCTTAAGATACTTTGGACACGTTGCTCGCCAAAATGAGGACTCCAACCTGGAGAAACTCAGTCACTGGCAAAATGTTTGGCAGAAGAAGGAAGGTCACCAATGCGCTGGAGAGACCAAGTATCACTGGCATCTGTTACTAGGATGTTCTTGGCTCTCCCCGCAGCGCAGAACCCCGAAGAGTGAGTGGAGGAGCCTTGTCCACCATGGAAACTGGAGCAGGAGTCACGATTCTCAGCAATGAGGAACCGACTTGAGATGAATTACAGAACATATTGTCAGGTTATTCATAACCAGGGAATGTTTTGGAATATTTTTCTTTTCAAAAAAGGATTAAAAAAAAAATTCTTTATACTTTTAATACGGTATGAGAAAGTAATTAATAATTACTTTTATACCATATTACTAACAAAGTACCTACCTACATAATATTGTAATTTTCTAAGTTCTAAGTCAATGGGGACTTTGCCTGGATTAGCTCCGATATTCTTACAATCACCGAACGGATATTACCTAGAAGTGTAAATTATACCGATAAGAAAACGATTGTAAGTCACGCCGATGAAATTGAATAACTTCTCAATGCTAACGAATTTTGATATTTGAAAATTTTTGATCAATTCTAAAATAAATGAAAATGAGCTTTTTCCAGGAACACCGACACGCCCTTGGCACTTTCCATCGATATTTTCAGTGCATAAGACCATTCAGCTGTACAATTTGGGAAGCGGGTATGGGTACCGGTAAATCTAAGTCTTGGTGGCGGATGCGTTTACCCACTTATTGCGTGAGTAAGAGACTAGTTGAATTTTGATCTCTACAGCCGGATTCTCTCAAAATCGCCTCACACCGCAGTGGGAGGGACGGATTAACACGTCCGTCACTCCTGGGCACACTGACCACTAGATTACTTCCCTCCCAGAACTTCCTCTACTTTCTTTCCCTAAAAAAACCCCCTCACAGCATCCCCAGAGATGAAATCAGGAAATAACTTGGAAAAAGTTCGGTTTATGGGCGAAATTCCTAAAAAATAAAACTAGTTATTTTTATACTAATTTGGGGTCGGGGAATCCGAATCTGAAAGAATTAGGCGGCGGCAAGCAATATTTAAAAAAAATTATACACATACAGGAAAATAGCCATTTTGGAAGCATTTTGATTCCTAGAAAATCAAACTAGTTATTTTTATACTAACTATGGGCCGGGGAATCCGAATCTGAAAGAATTAGGCGGCGGCAAGCAATATTAACTGAATTAAACGACGTTAAAATTTTCTATACACACACACATGAAAATAATCATTTCGGAAGTATTTTGACACATGTAGTACAAAGATCATAGAAAAACAAGGAATATACAAAAACATGTGCCGGCAGTGTTACCAGCTCTCAAAAATATTTATCCCTATATCAATAATTTCCGACACGATAATTCCTCACATAACACATTAACCTGATGAATTACGACTATCTACTATAAAAAAATTAAATTAAAATATTCTAGTACCACCTCATAACTTAACTTATTGTATATTGTATTTAGAAATATGTATTGAATATGTAGAAATATTTTTTGCCTTATCAATACTTCAAATCATTTATTAACTAACCTTTAATTTATTACTTTTATCTGTATCTCCCATGGAACTATGATTCTAAGGTATCTTCTCATAAAATCACTAATGTTATTTGTTGAATAACTAATATTTTTTGTTTTCATTTAAACAAATGAAATTTTTTTTTTTTAGTTGTCCTCTCCTAAACACAAGCAGCTGCTTTATTAGGAGAGTGATTGAAATGTTGTTGTATATTATGTTGTAAATTAATTAGTAAATCTCAACGGCCGTATTCTTAAACCAAAAGTATGAAAATTCGTAGTCTTAAAAATCCGTAACCTAACCTAACCTAACGCTAGGTTTGTGTAACATGGTTTGTGCCCCTTTATACCGCCTGCTCGCGTCACGGCAAAAAAACATCCCTGTTTTCAAGTAGTTTAGCGGCTACGCTAGGTTTGTGTAACATGGTTTGTGCCCCTTTGTACCGCCTGCTCGCGTCACGGCAAAAAAACATCCCTGTTTTCGAGTAGTTTAGCGGCTACGCTAGGTTTGTGTAACATGGTTTGTGCCCCTTTATACCGCCTGCTCGCGTCACGCAAAAAAACATCCCTGTTTTCGAGTAGTTTAACGGCTACGCTAGGTTTGTGTAACATGGTTTGTGCCCCTTTATACCGCCTGCTCGCGTCACGGCAAAAAAACATCCCTGTTTTCAAGTAGTTTAGCAGCTACGCCGGGTTTATGTAACATGGTTTGTGATACAAAAGTGAGTAAAATTTATAATTTATAAAAAATAAGTACTTAAAATATAAACATGTTATTTTACCTTATTAATATTACTGCTTAATGGCAACACTTAATTTTGTGTGGTAAAAACATCTATGTTATCTTGTTTTTCTATGATCTTTGTACTACGTGTGTCAAAATACTTCCGAAATGATTATTTTCATGTGTGTGTGTATAGAAAATTTTAACGTCGTTTAATTCAGTTAATATTGCTTGCCGCCGCCTAATTCTTTCAGATTCGGATTCCCCGGCCCATAGTTAGTATAAAAATAACTAGTTTGATTTTCTAGGAATCAAAATGCTTCCAAAATGGCTATTTTCCTGTATGAGTATAAATTTTTTTAAAGTCCTGTAATTCAGTTAATATTGCTTGCCGCCGCCTAATTCTTTCAGATTCGGATTCCCCGACCCCAAATTAGTATAAAAATAACTAGTTTTATTTTTTAGGAATTTCGCCCATAAACCGAACTTTACCCAATAACTTTCCTCAGGGCCTAATGTGTGGAGCTAAGGGAACGTATCCATAATACGTGACCAACTTTTTGCAATTTTTAACCCTCCCCCGGTGACTAAAAACCTAAGCTCCCCGCCGCTCATTTGTACCAAGCGTGGTATTTTAAAGACCCCCCCCCCTGAACGGGTCACGTAGTATGGGTACGTTCCCTAATGTAAAAATCGCCCAGAAAGGTTGACGAGATTGACTATCTGCACTAGAAAGAAAGTGATTATTTGAAAGGTTTTGATAATTTCCAATAGAGATATGAAAAAAATGTTTCGAAAAAAATGTTAAAAAAACTTCGAGCACACTGACCTGCCCACAACAAACTGTTATCGATTTATCTCTCCATAGCTAACAATCTTATCTTACAATACAAGTTGTTAGCAAAACGTTTCTGAGACACGGCGGAATTTGCCCCATTTTCGTACTATCTTACCCCACTCTTCTCATGTGATACTCGTGTAAAAAAATCATAAATAATATTATTATTTTCACTGCGTAGGTACTATTTGACATCCATTTTTATATGGCCGCCAAAAGTAAGCCGTAATGCCACATTTCAAATGTAGAAAAGAAATAATTTTATTCTAAAATAGTATACAAATAATTTGATTGATACGTCAGATAATATGACCGAAAAATAGAAATTTTGAGTTGAGTGTGCAGTTAT
Source organism: Limnephilus rhombicus (assembly GCA_929108145.2). Taxonomy (NCBI): domain Eukaryota; kingdom Metazoa; phylum Arthropoda; class Insecta; order Trichoptera; family Limnephilidae; genus Limnephilus; species Limnephilus rhombicus. The sequence continues at coordinate 17,171,586 of OV815298.1, read as the reverse complement.
ATGTAAAACAATACTCAGATTACTTATAAACACGAACAAATCAATTATAATGCAGAAAAACTTGTAGCGAGTAACAAAACAAAAAGCTGTTTTCTGGATTATAGAAAATTTCGGTAAATATCAGTTCGGACTGGCCACGCTTATTACGAATAATTTTTAGAAAAAAACTTTAGATTCGCTTTAATTACTATAAAAGGAAACTTTTTGGCTTTGGGGCCGCGGAAAATAATGCATTTTAATTTTCAATTGCATAAAACCAAAATTCACTTCGCGAACCGACACAGCGAAAATCCGCGGCCGTACCTGTCACTGTTATGTTGGGTTTTAAAGCTCCTTATAAAATATATGTTATTCTTGAAGATAATATCTATACATTCCCCACGCAGAAACGGCAATTATGTGAAATTCCCTCGATAAAAAAAATCGCAAAGTACCTAGCTACCCTTTTTCCGTTTAAATGTTTGAAAAAAATCAGTGTCCCTTTAAATCTAAGAGTATGGTTCAATCTTAGTTCCATGCTTTAAATGCTATTTTAGACAATCCCCACAAGATTTTTTATTTATTTTTAACGAGTGGTGTTTTAAACTTCTTACAATTTTCGCTTAATTATTATCCTTTTTAATATTAGCGCGCTCTCTCTAATATTCGTATTTACATATCTCTCCATCTTCTTTTTTTCGATCGGGTATACCGAAACTGCAAACCGTCATAATATCACCAACACCTCTGTCATAGGTCTCCCCAAGTGGTTCGGTGACTTAGCAGGGGTGCCCGGGTTCATAGGGTCCGGTTTGTCTGGATCTGGCGGCGGTTCACCTGGACACACTGAACCCTAGATTCCTACCCACCCCTCTTACCCTCTTCCTTCCCAGTACTTCCTCTCCTTCGTTTCGTTAAAAAGACCCTCCACACAGCATCCCCAAAGATGACACAGGCCCTGAGAGAAATAATTTTTCTCAGGACCTCCTGTGTGGAGTTAATTTAAAAAAAAATTTACTGCAGTTTACACGAGGTAGAAGCGAAACTTTACCAAAACAATCTCAACCAATACTTGAAAAGTGAGGTCATAATCAAAGCGACCAATTAGCGCAGACTTCGCGGAATTTCCGTTTCATATCTCAACTAATAACTAATAGGAGCCTTTAAAAGTGACATCATTATCAAAGCCAGGGCCGGATCTACGAAATCTGGCGCCCTGTGCAGTAGGTACCGATGGCGCCCTCCCCCCCTACATTTTTATTTTGATTAAAAATTCGTTCACCCCAATTTTTTTTTTTTTTTTTTAATTATTTTTTTTACACTAATTTATCAAATAAAATCAAGACATATAAAGGGTGTAACTTTTCCAAGTGACCTGGTGGTAGCTCTCACACTCGTTTTTTTTAAAGAGAGAATCCCCAGGAGCCCTTATCTATTGGGTAAACATAAAATTATGGTGATTCTATTCATTGTAATCCAGAGTTCTTTTATAACCCCTAACAACCAATAGAAATTTAGTTATTAATTTAAAAATCTAATAAGAATTAACCTCAAATTTGTACCTTGCATTTCCCCTGTGTTGAGCGAACAAACACCAAATTGAGCGAACAAACACCATACAAACACTAAACACTGACGTATGGTATCAACGGCTTACGAAAGACGCTTACACTGACACCGTTAAATAACAAATCTAATAGAAATTAATTATACATTTAACGAACTTCAAATAATAATATGTCAAATCAATGATGAAACCTAAGAGTATGGATACTACTTCAATCTTAGTTCCATGGATGAAACTGTCAACACGTTGCAACCTGCATATCCTGCAAACCGTGCGATGTTTTTGTTAATGGGATTTACTGAAGATTTCATAAGAAAATGGTCTTTAACTACCTTCTCCTAGAGACTTAAATCGTACAAGATAAAACAATAGCGAGCGTACGCTAACTAAAATTGTCAGCGTCGGTTTGTTTGATTGACTAGAACAAAAATACGGCGCTGTGATTGGTTATTGAATTTGGATCGCACCCATTCGTCGTAAAAGACGGTAAAAGATATATGGAAAAATAGAGCTTACGTTTAAACTAAATAAATGGAATTTGTAAAAAAATTCTGTAACTGACTATAAATTCGTAAGCCGTTGATACCAACCTGATGCGTGCGCATTCTGTTTCTTTGGAAAGTGTTGCTAGAGCGTAATAATTATTTCGTACTATGGGTAATTTTTAAACGATTCAGGGAATATTATAACAAAATTTTAATACAATATTTATTTTCTCACGGCGCCCCTTCGGAGTTGGCGCCAGGTTTTTGCACGTTTTTGAACGTATGGCAGATCCGGCGCTGATCAAAGCGGTCGATGAGCAGAGAAGAAGAGGGCCCTGGAAGAAGGAGAACCTCATGGCTGAAAAACCTGAGACAGTGGTTTGGCCAGTCTACCGTGGAGCTGTTCCGGGCCGCAGTAAACAAAGTTCGCATAGTCAACACCCGTTGAACGGACAGGGCACAAGAAGAAGAAGAAGAAGTCGATGAGCACGGTTGATGCGTCGCAGGTGCACTAATAGGCATTTCCGTTTCATCCGAAATCCAAATCACAGCCGTGCTATTGAAGTTTCACTTTAAAAAATATATATGGCATCACCACATATAATTATTGTGATAGTTGTGAAGGAGAATGAAATGGGAGAGGAATAAGATGAAAAGGATGACGAGATATCACGTGTATTTATTTTTCGTGATAATATTCTGAAAATTTCAAATTTCAAATTACTTAGTACTTAAAAAAATACACGTGATTTTGGGGGGGGGGGGGCGGTTAGTCTAAAACCTCACCACATATCACCAGGGGGGGGGGGGGGGGGCTTAAAAAGTTGCTAAAAAACATCGCGTGATTAATGGACGACCCCTTATTGCTTTTTTACCAATGGTGTAATCGGAAACACCTGATCGTTGTTTATCAAGTTATTTATTTACCTAATGAAGACTTCATTCAAGAAAATACAAGAAATATGCCAATCGCATGCGACATTTCCGGACTTGAGGAATTCCTTATTTATTATCTTGTATTAAAAATCTCCGTTTCTATATATTAAAAATAACATTAATGTGCTTGCACATATCAATTTATTCTTATTAAATATTTTTGTTTGTCATATCAGATAACTAGATAAAGAATAATCTTTGATACTTAATAATGTGTTCCCCGAATAAAATATAGAGAGTTTTACATTATTTGTTTTAATAAGTACGAGGTTTTTACAAAGTCGTATAAAATTTTGAAAACTCGGTTAATGTTTACAAAATACTACACCAGAGTTACTTATTAGATGAATAATACAAAGCAAAGAAAAAAATAGCAGAGGTTAATTATACGAGTACAGTAGGGCCTCGCTAATCCGGATAGGAAAAAACAAGACCCCTTCCGAATTATCGAAGCGTCCGTATGCAATTTTTTTAAATAGGAATAAAACACATTTTTAACTTAGATTTCATTTATTAAAGTAAAAATTTAAAGTTAATTTAGACGAGAATATGTACGTACGTACAAATGTACTTATACAAAATTCAAACATGTAAAAAATTTGGGCACTTAACATGAAAAAAAAAAAAGTTAATTAACGGTGACGGCAAATGATTGAATATTGACCAGTGCACCGAAGTAACGGGGGTCCGGATTAGCGAGGCTCTACTGTACATGGAAACAAAACTATTAACATTAAGAAAACTACATGAATACAATAAATGTCTCCTTGCATACAAAATAAACAATCAACTCGTGCACACAAACACAGAATTCATTAAAACGTCCCAAGTATAAAAACACTTTACACGACAACATATATTTAAACACCATCCACACTAACTGTGATAAACAATCCATTGGTTACGAGGGGGCCAACTTATATAATTGCCTCCCAAACGACAATAAAAACGAAAAAAGCTGGCTAAATTTAAAAAGAACAAAGTAGGGACATAGAATAGCGCTGTATTGTTATATTTAGTTTAGTTTAATGTGTTTGATTATTTCTCGTTAAATGAGTGAAAATGTAATTTTTTCTCCTCCCGAGTCCCCGTCCCCTTCCGCGTTCCCTTTTCACCATCCTCACCTTCCCACTCCCTCGTCACCCCTTTCGCGAACCCCACCTCCCCCGTTTCCCACGCCTTCTGCCTTTGCTCCCTGCTGCTAAGCCCTGCTGCTAAGCTGCCATAGCCTACCATTATATATAGCCTATAACCTTCGCGGGAATGCGCACAACATATCACCAAAGTTTCATCGCAATCGGATGAATCGTATGGCAGCGCCAAAATACGAACAAACAAATATTGATTTTTATTTAATGAATTCCACCACGAATTATCAGTATCGAAATAGAAATAAAGATATTACAAGAATGTAGCAAAAACAGTACCTACTTAAACCTCTCCACCAAAAGAAAATACAATAACGTAGCAGGATATAATACAATTATGTAGCATAAGATGGTACAATTGCATAGCAGAAGTTAATACAAGCAACCAGTATAAAATTAAACGATACTGCAGAAGATGGTAAAGGAACAAAACAGTGACAAAAGAACGTGAACATAGTAGAAGATAATACAAGAAAATAGCAGAAGTTACGATAAGAACAAAGCAGAAAATAATAACATAGTAGAAGATAATAAGGAAAATAGAAGAAGATAAAACAAGCAAGCAATAGAGAATATAAGAACGTGGCAGAAGGTTATTCTAGCAAGCAGAAGACAATATTATAAGAACATGGCAGAAAGTGATTCAAGAAAATGGCTTAAAATAATACAAGTACTTGTCAGAAGAAAATACAAGAAGATAACGAAAGATAATAAAATAACACAGCAGAAGATAATACTAGCAAGCAAAGACAATACAAGATTATGGTAGAAGGTTTCAAGAATATTGGTAAAAATCATACAAGAACATGGCAGGAGATTTCAAGGGCATTGCTAAAAATCACACAAGAACCTGGCAGAAGGTTTCAAGAACATTGCTAAAAATCATTCAAGAACAATGGTAGAAGGTTTCGAGAACATTGCTGAAAATCGTACAAGAACATGACAGAAGGCTTCAAGAACATTGCTAAAAATCATTCAAGAACAATGGTAGAAGGTTTCAAGAACATTGCTAAAAATCATACAAGAACATGACAGAAGGTTTCAAGAACATTGCTAAAAATCGTACAAGAACATGGCAAAAGGTTTCAAGAACATTGCTAAAAATCATACAAAAACAATGGTAGAAGGTTTCAAGAACATTGCTAAAAATCATTCAAGAACATGGCAGAAGGTTTCAAGAACATTGCTAAAAATCATACAAGAACAATCAATGGTAGAAGGTTTCAAGATTATTGCTAAAAATCATACAAGAACAAGGCAAAAGACAAAACGAAGTAGCAGAACATAATACGAAAAAAGAGTAAGATAATACACGAATGTGGTAAAAGAACAAAAACGATGCAGAAAAATATTAACCTAGTAGAACATAACGTAAGATTTTATCAACATAAAAGATAAAAGTAAAAATAATACAGAGAATGTAAAAAAAATAACATATAAAAAATGCAGAATGTACAGGACCATAAAATACAAAAAACACAATAGAAAGAAATACAAAAAAGTAGTAGAAGATAACACAAAAATAAGACAAGTTGACAAAAGCAAGTAATATAATATATGAAGATATCCCGAAGAATCCAGTGTACAAAATTAGGAGAATTAGCTTTGATTATATTATCGTTTGTTATTAAGTATTTGAAACGTGGACGTCTTAGTATTATTACAATATATTGTATGTATTATAGACGACTGAATAATACACCAGAAGATGTCGGGACGCAGCCAGTGGACCCGCCACACCGGTTTTTAATTGAGAAAACATTTTTCACTTTGAAAAAATTCATACGAGTTGAAAAAATATAACCAAAGTTTTGACAGTCGTTCCCCTGGCGGCTTGTGGAGACACTTCCAGAGGTCGCCAACTGTAACGCCGCTCGCATACGAAAGTCTAGTCGCGGCGAAACTGTTCCAAAATTCATGCAGATTCAAAAATAGTATCTCGTGTGCGCACCTCCATATACCGTATTGGTACTGACAGGTATGCTCATTAGTAGCACGAGAGCATGCTACTAATGAGCTTATGCTCTCTAGTGGCATGTGTATCAGTGACTTTGCTAGTATTGAGCATGCTGACAAATCAACAGCCGGTTGATTTGTGTGCATGATACTGGATTCCCGTGTGGAAGGGAAAGTGCTCTTAAGCATGTGTGAACATGCTCATTTCGATCCCGTCTTAGTCAGAACCCGAATCGATCTTTTCGAAGTGAAAATTTGTTTAGCACCGTTGAGATTTGAAACTCGATGAAACGAAAAATAGCGACACTAAATATATATACACATACATCTGTCTATAAGATTTAGCCTTCGAGAGAATGAGATAGTAAAATCGGTTTCCTCTTTGTGCGGAGCTTCGTAGCCTATCGGTCTCCTCTTTGTGCGGTGCTTCGTAGTTTCTCCACTCTTGTCTGCTTTAATTTTCTGAAGGTTGTACTTTTACCGCGTGTGAATTACAAACTCTGATTTGTATTTGGAGAATTTCAGATTTCTCCACAAATATAGGCCTAGACACAAAATTCGGGGCACTCCACGGGAAACATATGAAAGAAAATAACAGACCGTGTTCATGTAAACAATACTTTGGTGACAATATACTACTATACGTAAAGAATTTTCCACGGTCGAGTGTCACCCCCCTGTCGGGTGGCACCCGGGGCGGACTGCCCCCCCCCCCCCCCCCTGCCCCGCCCCCCCCTCGCTACGCCACTGCATAGTAGGAGCCACGATCATGCGAATTCTGGCGGTATAAAGATATATATATATATATATATATATATATATATATATATATATATATGAGAACTACATTGAAGAAAAATAGGTACACTTCAGTGAAGAAAATGTCGAAGGAGTTAAATATCTTGTCATTTAAACAAATACTTTATTGTTAATCTACAAAATAATCAATGGCCATACGTCTATTGAATTCCTAAGAAAAATTGATAAACTACAAAGCAAACATACACATGAGTGGTCAGTGGTTGAGTGGGCATGGCGCTTGGGTCCCACCCGAGCGTCGCGTGTTCGATTCCTCGGCTGGGCTAAGTCCTCCATCAACAAGCAACATTTTCCGCTTTCTGTGGTGGTAGTAGGAGACTTTAAAACATTGTTGGGTTATTCGTAACCCGGGAATATTTGCCCTTCTTTAAAAGAAAAAAAAAATGAGACGAGGAAAAGAAATTAACTAAGACTCCCCTTCAGGAGAATAAACACAAAGTCAAAAGTCATTGATGTACGGAGCATTGAAGATATTTGGAGAATTACCAGAATAAATAAAATTGGAAGAGAGCATAAAGGCATTTAAAATCAAATTGCGAAGATATGCGTTTGATTTGCTATAGATGTGTTATTTTAAGTGTACATATAAGGTTGAGGTTAATAATAATTAATATTTGACAAGTTTAAGTATTTCCCCAATAAATGCAGACATAATTTGTCTCGACGCCACCTAGCGAGGGATTTAACACTAACAATGTCTCTCGCAAAAATAAAGTTGGTTGTTTTCAGGTGGAAAAAATATAATAAGCAGTAATTGTTGAATGAAACACTAGTATATATTGAATTATTTGGCGGGTATTTGATAAGCCGCCATAGCTCAGTGGTCAAGAGCAGCTGACCGGCAATCAGAAGGACACGGGGTCAAGTCCCGTTGGCGGCAAGTATCTTTTCTCGGAAGATTTTTCAATGTAGATGAGTGTTTCAGGCTGATAATTATTGCTTATAATAATTGTTACCCTTTGTACATATAAGGATTGCATTAGGACATAGATAACTATGTACCTATTTAAAATACCGCAATAAACAATAAATAAACAATAAAAAGGTAGTAGTCACACGGCCACCATTGAATCGGAAAGGGAACGTAACAAACACTTATTTACCGATGAAATATAGTGTAATTTTCATAATCTGTGCTTAAAAGTGCGACGGTTAGTGGAATATTTATAGAAATGCCAAACGATCGAGTTGAAACAGTACTTCGCTATGCTCAGTAATGTGTTAATTTTTTTTTCAGAATAACAACTCGCGCACCGACAGTTATCTACCTCTTCCGATACACCTTAATACCAGATTTGAGCATTCAAACAGGTGTGTGCTTACATACCTCCCCCTCCTCTTCTCTCCAATACCTGACCCCTTCCCCTCCCCTTAAATGTCTTCACGACTCCTCGCCTCACACCGGAGGCGGCCATCGAGCGATACACACGGCCGCTACGACAAATAAAAAACGCGAAACGAATCAAAAAACCTGTAAAATTCACAATAAAAGTTCTACAAATGCGTCATCAAACATCGAAATTAAAAACTCAACAAAACAAGACAAAATTGTCTTAGTTTCAGTTTAAAAAGCGGCAACCTTGAAGTTTAATTTGTGATTTTATATTATAAATATTATAATACTGTGACACGAATGTTGTCGCGTTGCAAAAGTGTGTTTATTTGCAATACAAATAATAATAGTGGATCCCAGTACTTACTTACTGCAGTGTAAATATTATTAAAATTGCATTTAGAAGTTATTCAAACTAGTGCCATCTATTTTTTATACAAAATAACACGATTTACAATAATTGTTTTTGGACTTGAGGGTGTCGTGGAATGTTGTTTTAAAGTGTGTTGTAGCTGTTTTTAAGTGTAGTCTCGATGTCAAAGTGTATATAGTCGTTTTTTATGCTGATTTATTTGCTCAATATGGCTAAGGTAGGGCGGGTGGATTTGTGGGTGGTTTTGTGTTGTGTTTTGTTGATGGATTTTGTTGCTGCCCAAGGGGAGACTTGCTATGGAGGAGGGAGTATCGCAGGGGCCGTCCTTGGGACCCTTCTTGTTATAATTGTGATCCTGGGTTTGGTATATGTCTTCTATAGATATTACTGGAAGAATAAAAAAGGTAAGAAACATTTTTAATTATGTTTTATTTGGTTTTGTTAGAGGAATGCTGTTTTGAAATGTCGCATTGGTTATTCGATCTGTAATATGAATATTCAAAATTAAATTCAAATACATCAACAATTTTATAAAACAATATGAAAATATGGCTAAAAAAACATGAAGATGAACAAGTTTAAAAACAGTACCTAAATGAAGATATGGAAATTATAAAAATTATGAAGATAGGAGTGTAAACATAACATGGAGATACTATTTTTAAAAACAACATCAAAATATGGCTAAGTAAACGCAAACATGAAGACGAGGAAATAATAAAAATTACGTAGAAGCATTAATAACAATATTAATAAAAACATTTATTCATCAATAAACAACATTTGTTTATTTATCATTGATTCTATATTCTATTGGTATGTAGCTGGTTTTCAGCAGAGTGCCCCTAGTAAGCATGAAAATAACTATAGATGAACAAATTTCAAAACAACATCAAAATATGTTTAAGTAAACTCAAACATGAAAATGAGGAAATTAGAAAAATTATGAAGACAGAATAAGTATAAAAATAACTTAGATATAAGTATTTTTAAAAAAAAACAACAATATCAAAATATGGCTAAGTAAACGCAAGCATGAAGGAGAAGAAATTAAAAAATAAATGTACAGGCGTAATAAGTGTATAAGCAACATGGAGAAAAACAATTTTTAAAAACAACATCAAAATATGTTTAAGTAAACGCAAACCTATATATGAGGATATTATAAAAGTTATGTAGACATAGTGAGTTTAATAAAATAACACCGATATGAACAATTTTTAAAAACAACATCAAAATGTGCCTAATTAAACATAAGTTAGTATAAAAATATCACCAAATAAACAATTTTTTAAACAACTTTGCTAATTAAATATGTGGATTTAAAAATTATGATGAAAGAATAAGCATAAAAATACCATGGAGATAAACAATTAAAAAAAACAACATCAAAACACGGGTATATTAACATGAAGACAAGGAAAGTGCAATAATATCATTGAGATATATTTTTTTAAAACAACACCAAAGGTGTGGCTAAGTAAACACAAACATGAAAATGAGGAAATTATAAAAATTGTGAAGACAGTATGAGTATAAAAAATACCACGGCGATAAACAATTAAAAAAAAAAACAACATCAAAATGGCTTAGTAAGCTTGAACACGAGGAAAATATAAAACAATTACGAAGACAGCATAAAGCCTCGATGACACACGGCTAGTTTACAAGCTACTATCTGGGAAATTCACTATCTGTTAGTAAACTCGCCCAGTGTCATCGTGTCACTTGCTACAGATTGTTAACAATCTACGAAAAAAAGTTGAAAGGTCGTCAACTTTACTCGCCTACACGCTTGCTCCGCTTGCTCGTGATTGGTTTATTTGTTTCCAACATGGTTTCCGATAAACAGCTGATTTCGACTGTCAAACATCTGAAGAATTAGTTCACGCAGGCGTCGTTATTCTTGTTACTGGCACTAGCAGCGGCCTCAGTTTCCTACGCTTCTGAGCGAGTGGACAGTTGTCATCATGACAATCTCACTCGCCGATTTTCCAGCTTTTAAACATAGTAGATAGTAGCTTGTAAACTAGCCGTGTGTCATCGAGGCTTAGTTATAAAAATATCGTGGAGTGAGCGAAGTTTCCTCCGAATACTTTATATATTTAATAATATGACCATTTATGAATCGGAGATCATTGTGGAATTTATGATTAGAAACGTTGGATAAATTATTTGTTCTACTTGTTTATATGGTGCCGGACCGGTTTCCCTCTGTTGCGGACGTCTCCAGCCTGGTATGTCCGTCTGGGCGAAACCGGTCCAAGAAGATAAGATAAGATTTGTATTTGGAGAATTTCAGATTTCTCCACAAATATAGGCCTAGACACAAAATTCGGGGCACTCCACGGGAAACATATGAAAGAAAATAACAGACCGTGTTCATGTAAACAATACTTTGGTGACAATATACTACTATACGTAAAGAATTTTCCACGGTCGAGTGTCACCCCCCTGTCGGGTGGCACCCGGGGCGGACTGCCCCCCCCCCCCCTGCCCCGCCCCCCCCTCGCTACGCCACTGCATAGTAGGAGCCACGATCATGCGAATTCTGGCGGTATAAAGATATATATATATATATATATATATATATATATATATATATATGAGAACTACATTGAAGAAAAATAGGTACACTTCAGTGAAGAAAATGTCGAAGGAGTTAAATATCTTGTCATTTAAACAAATACTTTATTGTTAATCTACAAAATAATCAATGGCCATACGTCTATTGAATTCCTAAGAAAAATTGATAAACTACAAAGCAAACATACACATGAGTGGTCAGTGGTTGAGTGGGCATGGCGCTTGGGTCCCACCCGAGCGTCGCGTGTTCGATTCCTCGGCTGGGCTAAGTCCTCCATCAACAAGCAACATTTTCCGCTTTCTGTGGTGGTAGTAGGAGACTTTAAAACATTGTTGGGTTATTCGTAACCCGGGAATATTTGCCCTTCTTTAAAAGAAAAAAAAAATGAGACGAGGAAAAGAAATTAACTAAGACTCCCCTTCAGGAGAATAAACACAAAGTCAAAAGTCATTGATGTACGGAGCATTGAAGATATTTGGAGAATTACCAGAATAAATAAAATTGGAAGAGAGCATAAAGGCATTTAAAATCAAATTGCGAAGATATGCGTTTGATTTGCTATAGATGTGTTATTTTAAGTGTACATATAAGGTTGAGGTTAATAATAATTAATATTTGACAAGTTTAAGTATTTCCCCAATAAATGCAGACATAATTTGTCTCGACGCCACCTAGCGAGGGATTTAACACTAACAATGTCTCTCGCAAAAATAAAGTTGGTTGTTTTCAGGTGGAAAAAATATAATAAGCAGTAATTGTTGAATGAAACACTAGTATATATTGAATTATTTGGCGGGTATTTGATAAGCCGCCATAGCTCAGTGGTCAAGAGCAGCTGACCGGCAATCAGAAGGACACGGGGTCAAGTCCCGTTGGCGGCAAGTATCTTTTCTCGGAAGATTTTTCAATGTAGATGAGTGTTTCAGGCTGATAATTATTGCTTATAATAATTGTTACCCTTTGTACATATAAGGATTGCATTAGGACATAGATAACTATGTACCTATTTAAAATACCGCAATAAACAATAAATAAACAATAAAAAGGTAGTAGTCACACGGCCACCATTGAATCGGAAAGGGAACGTAACAAACACTTATTTACCGATGAAATATAGTGTAATTTTCATAATCTGTGCTTAAAAGTGCGACGGTTAGTGGAATATTTATAGAAATGCCAAACGATCGAGTTGAAACAGTACTTCGCTATGCTCAGTAATGTGTTAATTTTTTTTTCAGAATAACAACTCGCGCACCGACAGTTATCTACCTCTTCCGATACACCTTAATACCAGATTTGAGCATTCAAACAGGTGTGTGCTTACATACCTCCCCCTCCTCTTCTCTCCAATACCTGACCCCTTCCCCTCCCCTTAAATGTCTTCACGACTCCTCGCCTCACACCGGAGGCGGCCATCGAGCGATACACACGGCCGCTACGACAAATAAAAAACGCGAAACGAATCAAAAAACCTGTAAAATTCACAATAAAAGTTCTACAAATGCGTCATCAAACATCGAAATTAAAAACTCAACAAAACAAGACAAAATTGTCTTAGTTTCAGTTTAAAAAGCGACAACCTTGAAGTTTAATTTGTGATTTTATATTATAAATATTATAATACTGTGACACGAATGTTGTCGCGTTGCAAAAGTGTGTTTATTTGCAATACAAATAATAATAGTGGATCCCAGTACTTACTTACTGCAGTGTAAATATTATTAAAATTGCATTTAGAAGTTATTCAAACTAGTGCCATCTATTTTTTATACAAAATAACACGATTTACAATAATTGTTTTTGGACTTGAGGGTGTCGTGGAATGTTGTTTTAAAGTGTGTTGTAGCTGTTTTTAAGTGTAGTCTCGATGTCAAAGTGTATATAGTCGTTTTTTATGCTGATTTATTTGCTCAATATGGCTAAGGTAGGGCGGGTGGATTTGTGGGTGGTTTTGTGTTGTGTTTTGTTGATGGATTTTGTTGCTGCCCAAGGGGAGACTTGCTATGGAGGAGGGAGTATCGCAGGGGCCGTCCTTGGGACCCTTCTTGTTATAATTGTGATCCTGGGTTTGGTATATGTCTTCTATAGATATTACTGGAAGAATAAAAAAGGTAAGAAACATTTTTAATTATGTTTTATTTGGTTTTGTTAGAGGAATGCTGTTTTGAAATGTCGCATTGGTTATTCGATCTGTAATATGAATATTCAAAATTAAATTCAAATACATCAACAATTTTATAAAACAATATGAAAATATGGCTAAAAAAACATGAAGATGAACAAGTTTAAAAACAGTACCTAAATGAAGATATGGAAATTATAAAAATTATGAAGATAGGAGTGTAAACATAACATGGAGATACTATTTTTAAAAACAACATCAAAATATGGCTAAGTAAACGCAAACATGAAGACGAGGAAATAATAAAAATTACGTAGAAGCATTAATAACAATATTAATAAAAACATTTATTCATCAATAAACAACATTTGTTTATTTATCATTGATTCTATATTCTATTGGTATGTAGCTGGTTTTCAGCAGAGTGCCCCTAGTAAGCATGAAAATAACTATAGATGAACAAATTTCAAAACAACATCAAAATATGTTTAAGTAAACTCAAACATGAAAATGAGGAAATTAGAAAAATTATGAAGACAGAATAAGTATAAAAATAACTTAGATATAAGTATTTTTAAAAAAAAACAACAATATCAAAATATGGCTAAGTAAACGCAAGCATGAAGGAGAAGAAATTAAAAAATAAATGTACAGGCGTAATAAGTGTATAAGCAACATGGAGAAAAACAATTTTTAAAAACAACATCAAAATATGTTTAAGTAAACGCAAACCTATATATGAGGATATTATAAAAGTTATGTAGACATAGTGAGTTTAATAAAATAACACCGATATGAACAATTTTTAAAAACAACATCAAAATGTGCCTAATTAAACATAAGTTAGTATAAAAATATCACCAAATAAACAATTTTTTAAACAACTTTGCTAATTAAATATGTGGATTTAAAAATTATGATGAAAGAATAAGCATAAAAATACCATGGAGATAAACAATTAAAAAAAACAACATCAAAACACGGGTATATTAACATGAAGACAAGGAAAGTGCAATAATATCATTGAGATATATTTTTTTAAAACAACACCAAAGGTGTGGCTAAGTAAACACAAACATGAAAATGAGGAAATTATAAAAATTGTGAAGACAGTATGAGTATAAAAAATACCACGGCGATAAACAATTAAAAAAAAAAACAACATCAAAATGGCTTAGTAAGCTTGAACACGAGGAAAATATAAAACAATTACGAAGACAGCATAAAGCCTCGATGACACACGGCTAGTTTACAAGCTACTATCTGGGAAATTCACTATCTGTTAGTAAACTCGCCCAGTGTCATCGTGTCACTTGCTACAGATTGTTAACAATCTACGAAAAAAAGTTGAAAGGTCGTCAACTTTACTCGCCTACACGCTTGCTCCGCTTGCTCGTGATTGGTTTATTTGTTTCCAACATGGTTTCCGATAAACAGCTGATTTCGACTGTCAAACATCTGAAGAATTAGTTCACGCAGGCGTCGTTATTCTTGTTACTGGCACTAGCAGCGGCCTCAGTTTCCTACGCTTCTGAGCGAGTGGACAGTTGTCATCATGACAATCTCACTCGCCGATTTTCCAGCTTTTAAACATAGTAGATAGTAGCTTGTAAACTAGCCGTGTGTCATCGAGGCTTAGTTATAAAAATATCGTGGAGTGAGCGAAGTTTCCTCCGAATACTTTATATATTTAATAATATGACCATTTATGAATCGGAGATCATTGTGGAATTTATGATTAGAAACGTTGGATAAATTATTTGTTCTACTTGTTTATATGGTGCCGGACCGGTTTCCCTCTGTTGCGGACGTCTCCAGCCTGGTATGTCCGTCTGGGCGAAACCGGTCCGGCACCAAATAAATAAGTGGAACACAATAATAAACTTTTTAAATCACAGATTAAAGTTTTTGATCAAATTGTCGTACTCTGCTCACTTCTAAATACTTTCCAAATTATTGAAATAAAACTTTGTCGGAGGTGATGGAAAAACATGCAAAAAATATGTTATATAGGTTAAACTAGGTTATATATATTACCCCTATTTCTAAAGATTTATAATACACTTCTATTCCTAAAACACTTTTAGTTTGAAGCTTTAAAAAAATCAATCCATAAAAAATGTTTTTTACTATAATCCATCTATTTTTCAAATGTTTTTTAAAGCTTTAAATAAATAAATTGATTTGACTGAACCTTCCTACCCAGGGAATGGGTCAACCACAGTACCGACTGGGCCAAATCCCATTTGTATAATTTCGTATATTAACGTTCAATGAATAAAAAAATAAAATAGAAATGCGTTTATGTCCGCGTGTGTGTGCGTGATTGCCACCAAAATTTGATAGAATGCACTGTCCTTGATAGCGAGTATATCTGCCGAGTTTCAGCTTGATCGGATGTCGGGAAGTGGGTTAATTACCACATCCAAGATTCCAAGAAAACAACGGTGAAATTCAAATTCTTTTGCCGATTCGAAAAAGGAATTACTTACTATCAGTAAAGCTGAATTTGTTTTCGGAGCCTTTACTGCTCTTTCACATAAGTCGGCAGATTCTCAAAGACGGTTAATTATGCACGTCACTGCCTGTTTCTTCACGCATTTTATCACTTTTCCGAGAAGAAATGACTTTTTCCTGTTTCACAGAAACATTCTATCCACTGAACAGAGATAGTGTGTAGAGTGTAGAAGGGTCATTTACGTATACAGAAAGAAAACTTATTAATTTATCTAGAAAAATCAGCAGATTATTTACATGTTTTACAATAAACTTAATAATACAAATACAAAGTAATAACAGATTTTCACATAACTTAAATTTTTAAACGCCCATACGGCTTTTACATATTATAATGTATAACTTTAATTACAATGAAAATAAAGAGTGGACAAAATATTTGTACCTACAATAAAATAAAAGAAACAAAATATAGGTTACGTAAAATATAAGAGTTCACACAAAATAGATAAGTAACATAGAATGTGACAATATCCACCAAATCAACAATAATAATATTAAGGGCCCGCAACCCGGATTTGTACCGATTTATTACATATTTACCTTAAACACGCTAAGTTTTAAAGCTCTTTAAAAAAATATGTTATTCTTGAAGATAATATCTAGACTTTGCCCGCGCCGAAACGCAAATTATATAAAATTCCCTCGATAGAAAAAAATCGCAAAGTATGCTCCAAAAATTATTATTAACACGTTTGTTTCAGTTATTTTACAAGTTATATGTATGAAAAAATTCACAGTGTTTCTTTAAATGCTGTTTAAGATAATGCCCGCGAGATTTTTGCTCTATTTTAAACGAGTCGTGTTTTTTCGTTATTTGTTTTTGGGGTGTTATGCCGTGTTGCGCTACCTCCTTCTTTAGCCAACGTTTCGGACATCGTTGCAGTGTCCATCATCAGGGCAGATCCGGCAGATCCGGTAGATGTGTGACACATCTGCCGGATCTGCCCTGATTTTGGACACTGCAACGATGTCCGAAACGTTGGCTAAAGAAGGAGGTAGCGCAACACGGCATAACACCCCAAAAACAAATAACGAAAATGCTTTTGGCCGTGAAAATCTTAAAACCTATCTGAGTTGTGTTTTATTAAACATTTTCGCAATTTTCGCATCGATTTTGTCGCTGTAAATGTTAGCGCTCTCCTCTAACATTCGTAATTTCATATCTCTCCATTTTCTTCTTTTCGGGCCCGGTTGCAGAGCCTTAATAAAAATGTATAAAATTGGTATTCACAATAGTTTATGAAATAGACATAAATAGTTGGTACATGCGGCGTTTGAAGGGGGGGGGGGGTTAGTCTAAAACCTCACCACATATCATCAGGGGGGGGGGGGGGGGGTTAAAAAGTTGCTAAAAAACATCACGTGATTAATGGACGACCCCTAGTGGGGGTGGGGGGTTCGATTCTGGGGAGGGGCAGGGGAGAAAGGGGCTAATTGGAAAATATGGACCTATATAATCTTTGAGGATGTTGTGTAGAGTCTCTTTTTAGGGAAAGAAAGGAGAGGAAGTTCTGGAAGGGTAAAACGTAGGAGGCGTGGGTACGATTCTGGAGCTCAATGTGTCCAGGAGTTACGGACGTATAAATCCATCCCTCCCACTGCGTTGCAAGATGATGGGTCGAGAGAGTCCGGCAGGGGAGGTCAATAGGTCTCCCTCAACCAGTCTCTCCCAATCCGGCGACCCCTGCCAGTCACAAAACGCAGCGAACCACTTGGGGTGACCTATGTCATAGGTGGTGACAATTTCAACAGAAGTGGGGAAAAATTGACCTTACTTCTGGCAAATGGACACGCCCAAAGAGATTAGATTAGAGTTAGATTCAGAGATTAGATTCTATCCATTGAAAATAAGGGACCGGAAAGCGCGAAACACCAAACAAAGTAATTCTTAGAATTCTTGCAAAGAAACCTGCCTTAACCACTTAAATAAATTAAATTTGATGGTTGTGCTGCCTATAATACTGCCACTAATAGAATGCTTGCTACCAATACAAATAGGACAGGTATCTTTAAACACCGAGTGTAATGTTTCTTAGAATAAGAAATAGGATATTGCTTCATTAAGTACAGGCATACCACGATAAGCACTTAAGAGGAAACAGGGTCACCGAGAAATTTGAACAACAGGTATTTTATCAAGCTGTTACTGTTACCCTCATTCTACACCCGCGAATACTGAGCGAAAGGGACAACTGCATCTCAGTATGATAACACCTAAATAAAATCATCAAAATTGAGGTATTGTATTCACCATTTTTCTCCTTCAAAACTGGACCGGTTTTTACAATTTTTTTACTAACTGCATTAGAAGAAAATACTCTATGTCTGTACGCTTTGTTTTTTTTTTAAATACATTGTTTAGTTTGTATACTGAACTTCTGTTGATCGCATTTTAACGATTATTTTAATCAGGCAATTTTAACGATTTTTGGAGAGTCCTAAGTCCTAACTCCTATAAGAAGTACCTTAAGGCTCTGCAACCGGGCTCGAAAAGAAGAAGATGGAGAGATACGAAATTACGAATGTCAGAGGAGAGCGCTAACATTTACAGCGACAAAATCGTTGCGAAAATTTCAAAAATGTTTAATAAAACACAACTCGTTTAAAATAGAGCAAAATTCTCGCGGACGTTGTCTTAAACAGCATTTGAAACACTGTGAATGTTTTTATACATATAACTTGTAAAATAACTGAAACAAACGTGTTTATAATAATTTTTGGAGCATATCTTGCGATTTTTTCTATCTTGGGAATTTTATATAATTTGCGTTTCGGCGCGGGCAATGTCTAGATATTATCTTCAAGAATAACATATATTTGATTAAGAGGTTTAAAACTTACCGTCTTTAAGGGAGATATGTAAGAAATCGGTAGAAATTCGGGTTGCGGGCCCTTAACAAAAAAAGCAAAACGCACCGAAACGATAGTGGTCGATATCTATATTATAAACATATTTGAAGTAGGGTCAAAATCCAGAGAAAAAATTAGGGAATATGTTTAAATGTACAAATCAAACCAAATGTCATCGCTTACAAACATCAAAATAATACGACAAACAGATCGTCATTTATGAACGCCCTACACATAAATATTTAAAATAAGTCATAAATATTAATTCGTGTTTTTAAGTATGTAATTAATCAACACCCACTGACTTCGACACACGACAGGCATAGACAAGCCGTTGAAAGCCATAGAAAATCACAGACCTTTGACAGCCATCTTCCGACATCCGACGGATTTTGCCATTCTAAGAGCTTCGTTAGTACAACTCCGTTCATTAATAAGCCAGTAATTTTACCTAACGAACGACCTAATTCAAATAAATGCGTGCCGGTACGTTTGACTTTTTTTTGATAAGTTACTTCTTATAGGAGTTAGAAACCTCCAAAAATCGTTAAAATTGTTTGTAAAATTGGTTACAGACGACCATCGTTTGACGCCAACAGACGTTCAGTACACATAACAGACAATGTATTTTTTAAAAAGGCAAAACGTACATATAGAGAATATTTACTTCTTATACAGTTAGTATTAAAATCTTCAAAATCGATTCAGTTTTGGAGGAAAAAAATGGGAAATACAAAACCTCGATTTAGATAATTTTATTTAGGCATTATCAGCCTGAGGTGCAGTTGTCCGTTTTGCTCAGTGTTCGGGGGAGTAAGAGGTAACAGCGACAGTGACAGCAACAGCGCCGTCATCTCTGAAGTTAGCGTAAATACTTTTAAGAGTTGTTGTCTTAACACAAACGCAGTATTTAGCTCGTTAGCGCGCTATGGAATACCGCGTTTAAGAAAACTGTCAAAATGTGTCGTATACGGCCGATTTAAGAGGGTATAACCAGAGAAAACCGGAAAATGTAATTTTTAAATCAGATTTTAGACGTATTGTCTCTTTTCCATAAACAAATTATAAATTGATTTCGAAAAATTTGTTCTTTTATCTAGTAAACGCATGTTTTTAATTTTGAGAAAAAATGTTTTTTTTTAGTATAATAAGGTTATACCATAGGTCGTTGGCAGATTTGTTAATTTTCAAACGAAAAATTTATTTTACAAGACATATTTCATATCATGTAATCAAACATTATTGTAAATCAATACGTTATCCAGTAAACGCATGTTTCAAATTTTTAATTTTAGTTCAAATAAATAATTTTGCCGACTTCTCGAGGGAGAGGTCGATTCAGACGGTAGCCGATGGTTTCACCTCTTCCTCACACTCGATAAATGCTGGCGTCCCACAGGGATCGGATCTGTCTCCGACTTTGTTTTTGTTGCACATCAAAGACCTTTTGTCATGTGCACCAATTCATTGTTACGCGGATGACAGTACAGTTCATGATAGCTTTTTGTTTGACAAGACCCCAAAGGGCTCACAAACTCCAACAGCTCGTAGGGCTTTGAAACAAAGAATGGACGGTTACCTCGAGAGTAATTTCTCTTGGGGTAAAAATAATCTCGTTGAATTTAATGTTTCAAAGACCCAATCTTGTCGGATTACGTCTAAAAGGGATCGAAATGAAAATTTAGTCTCTTTCAACGGAAGCAATCTTGCGAACAGGCCCTCCATTGACATGCTTGGTGTAACCTGTCCCAACACAGGTATACCATAGTGAGACAGGCATCGAATAATGTAATGTAAACATAACTTATATAGATAAATAAATAAAACTCTAAGTGACCAGCTCAGGTATGGGGGCTCCATCGAAGCCAGAGTAAAGTTAGCCTCCCAAAAACTGGGCGTACTGTACAGGGCCCGCAGATACTTTAATAGTACACAACTGCTAACCCTGTACAAATCACAAGTGCGCCCCACGGTTCATTTTGGCAGCCACCTCTGGTCTGGAGCTCCAAAATACCTGAAAAATACCCTTGACTCTGTGCAGAAACGGGCGGTCCGTTTGATAGATTCTCCCATCTTAACAGACGGATTGCAATCTTTAGAGCACAGGCGTCGGGTGGGAATGCTATCCTTGTTCTACCGGTATTATAATGGAAGATGCTCCGAGGAACTAGCATCATTGATCCCTTCTGCATCGGTGCATAGTCGGGAAACACGCCAAACGCGTGCCCAACATTTGTACACAGTTGAAATTTGTCACATGAGAACAGGTCGTTTCTTCGACTCGTTCTTGTGTTCAACAACTCGGCTGTGGAATGATTTGCCGGCCTTTATGTTTCCTCCTTCCTAAAACATGGGTCTCTTCAAGACCCATGTTCATTCCTTCCTCTCCTCAAAAAGACCCTCCACACAGCATCCCAGATGACATAGGTCCTGAGGGAAATTATTTTCCTTAGGGTCTCCTGTGTAGAGTTAATGTAAAAAAAAAATCATTAAAAAATATATCCGAACACTTATTTATAACGATAACTTCTCTATTTTGTCTATCTATTTGCGATCTTACAAATTAATATGTTTTAGATTTTTTTTTCATTCTTATTTTGCTTAGACATTATTAAAAATTGATAAATACTTTTGATCAAAAAATAATTACAAGAAGTACATAATTTTAATAGTTTTATCATCACGCCTTTCAGTATTTTCGGATGTAGGTATAAATTCAATTAAATTCAATTCATCAACAATAACATTCACAAACATAAACAACCGACCACGATCACAGGGCAATTTAGAAATTCCAAAATTTAAAACGAGTGCTTCCCAACACCATTATGCTTATCAAGGTATAAAATTTTTCAATGCTCTCCCATATAAAATCAAGTCTGAAAAAAATTATAAAGTTTTTAAATCCCAAATAAAAACACTAAT
This sequence comes from Limnephilus rhombicus, assembly GCA_929108145.2. NCBI lineage: Eukaryota > Metazoa > Arthropoda > Insecta > Trichoptera > Limnephilidae > Limnephilus > Limnephilus rhombicus. The sequence goes on along the minus strand of OV815298.1, from coordinate 17,149,986 downwards.
AGACCAACCCGACACTAATTATAAGTTTTAAATTCATCATCACAATAATAACAACAAAAAAAATAAACTAGAACATAATCTCTAAAAATATTTCATCACCATATCAAATTGAAAGCAAGTACATACGCATTATTTGCAGGCACCAAATTGTTACAACTTTATTATATGTACCTACTCTGACAATACTGTCAGTTATTATGTCCACTTGTCTTCATGAATATATATTTTATTAATATAAGTACTTGTAATAACATACTCTGTGTAACTATGCGTTTTACAATGGCACTCCAAAATTCAAGCACGAGAAATATTTTCTCTTTTGAATTGTGAAGTTTCATTAAAAAGAAATTTACATATTGTTATTAGCCTTAAGAACCAAATGTTTTACTATGAATCTGTATACGTATGTATTTTTTTAAATAAAAAAAAAATAAAAAAATTAATTAGAGCAAATTTGGAATGAACTAAAATCGATATTGAGTTATAATTTTAAAAAGCTGGTACGGAGAAAAATTAATCTTTCTCATTGGAACCGCCCTGTACGATCGTAATAACATCTTTCGACGAAATGTGGATTTTCGGCTAAGCTGTCCCAAAAGACGTAGAATTACCCTTCTTGTCATTAAAGCTTCACTTGGTAGTAGGTAATGATTACTGCTGGTAGATAATTAAACCTGTCTGGTTCACACCTTGGAATTCTTGAGCTAGAGGTTGTGTTTTATTTTGACCTCTATTGTTGACGATTGCTTATACTCGTAGGTAATGCTTATACCATCAGGAGTGTGGTTTTCCAATTAACACCGTTGCCGCCTTCGTTAGCAGTGAGCAATTTCCCACCGTTGAAGTGTAGTCTATAAAGTAGGAAATAAACTTTTGCAGCGTACAACTAATTGAATTGTAAAAAATACAACTAATATTATTACTATCCGTCATCGGTTTAAATGTTTCAGCTCGGCGTACTAGGCACACTATCCTTTTTCATGTAGAAGCTAACAACAATAATGCAGCAAATAATTCATCAATTACTCGCGCGGTCACCATTTTCATATATACCTATCTTGAAAAATTACTACACTTAAAATCTACTACACTTAAAAGGAGATGCTCCCCGTATAACTTAACTAGGAAAACAGTAAGACTTGCAGATTAATTTGTTAATCATTGAAGAAGACAATACCAACAACAATGTTATATGGTTGACTGAAAAGGAAAGAAAGGACATTCGGAATATCCTAAGTAACTAATACGAGTACATTTTATAGATTCATTTCATATAATTTCCAACGAAATTATATAATATCAAAATATGCAGTGTATTGTACATAATATTAACTATCATGTACCTGTGTTGTAATGTAATAAATTAATGTAATACAGCATACAATTTTAACTATTACCCACGGTATTTATATTTTCTTATTTAAATGTATAATTTTTTTACAAAAACATGTCAACTTACAAAAACAAAAACAAAATTTATACGTAAATATTTAATATAACAACATTATGTATGTATGCATGTTTGTGTATGTATATATGTATGTATGCATGTGTATGTGTATATGTGTATAAGTATAAATGTGTGTTTGTATATATATATATATATATATACATGTATAGATATATGGAAAAGAAAATGTACATGTATGAATGTTCATGTATGTACTTATAGGTATATATCTTCATAGTTTTTATTTTTTATCTTTCATATTTATTTCTTTATCATATAAGCATAGTAGGCATAGGAATAGGCAAAGTGCATATAGGCATATAATTTCACTTTTGTTTTTTATCTTTTTATACTTATCATTATTATTTTTTATCATTTTTAATATCACATCATTTTTTTATCTTTTTATACTACTATTTATATTTTTATAATATTATATCTACTCTGATTCATATCCTTTTTAATAAATATAAAATGTTATTTACCTACCTCGGAACAGACTATGTCTAGTGAGGTGGGTAAAATAAAACTTTGTAAATAAATGAAAAATAAATAAACGCCCGGGTTGCTGGCATTGAAACTGAATGTACACATATGAAAATGATAGACACGTCCCGGTAAGACTAGAGGATCTGTGTTCTAATCCCAGTTGCGACCATTGTCTATTCCGTATTTTCATCGAGAGTTGTTGATATTATTTTCTTCAATGATTAAATATAGTTTTATGAAATATCGTGGAGTAATTATTACAACTAGGTAACTCCGAATTCAGCGTTTTTGAGTTACATACTAAAAGCACACTATTACATACTATTTCCTCGTCTATGAATGTTACAAACAGAAAAGTCTTAAAACATTGGAATCGTCAAGTTATTTGAATATGTTTTTTGTGAGTATATCTAAAAATGGTATCGTTTAATTCTATAATTAGATAACTCTAGTTACTTTCCATGTTTCAATTAGGCAACCAGACTTTGCTAGTTGTAGCACTAAAATTTGTGGAATTGCTTAAGTTGATTTCGTTGCATTTTTATTTGCAACAACTGGGTAAGTCATCCAAATATAAGTATGACGGTTCCCAAAACATCAATCTATGATTTAACAATACTTCATCATCACTCTTGGATCTATAACCCCTGGTGGGTCTTGGCCTCCTCAAGAGTCTTCCTCCACTCATGTGGGTTTTGTGCCAGCTCTCTCCAGTTTAGAAGCTCCAAGGTAGAGTCTTTGAGGACGTTGTCGCTCCATCTTAATCTTGGCCTTCCTAGGCTCGTTCGCCCTGTCGGTCTTGAGTTCAGCAGGGACTTTTGCTTGATGCTTGGTCATTCTCTCCACATGACCCAGCCACCAAAGTCTTCCCAGTTTTATTAATTTTGTGACGTTTAGCTCCAAAACAATATTTATCAGTATGCATAAATATACAACAAAAGATTTATAAGATTGATTACCATCTTATAATTCAATTTCCGAACAAAACTAATTTCAGAATTATCTTGTTGTAATAATTACCCATCGATATATACGTTCAGTATCAAATCGCTAACTCCGATCCATCATTTTGGTATAATATAATGTTCAGCAGGGCTAAATCCGTAAATATTCGTACGTTTTCATACAGCTTAATTCTAAGTAATTTATGTAGGTACAGCCTAATGAAGGCCTGACAACTTCCTGCAAACTGTTTCCCATGGTTTTATCAGAGATTCCACCTGCATTTTCCCAACCACCTGTGTGTGAACTTGATTTAAGGAAGTTAATTCAAGAGGTACCTATTCGCTTATTCATTCATTATTCTTCTTCTTCGTATGGTGGAGGAAAGTGTGTAGTTTCTTTTCTCAATTATTTCTTGTTTTCACCCTTCAAGGGTGTTCTAGGCCATCATTTAAAATTACGGAGAAAGGAAAGGTGAATTTATATATTAATTTTATTTAAATATGCAAATTTCAGAATTATATGGAAGATTGGAGTCGAGTTCAGACTTAGAAGAGATGAGATGTTGAATGGAAGGGAGGCAATTTTAGATAACGCTTGATAGAATAGAGCATATTTATTTAGAGAGGGTCAACTAAAAAAATGTGATCTAAAGTTCCCACTTCTAGACCACAGAATGTACAATCTTTAGATTCCCTTTACACTTTCTTTCTTTATTCATTCGCTCTTCATGCCCAAGCCATCCAAGCGCCCCTTTCTTAATCGAACAGTATTAATAGGCTTGCGTCTGCGTGGTTGAATTTCAGAACCCAGCTACGAGTGCATGTCGGACGCCACGCTATACGCGCCGCGCCACAAATAACATCTGTGTACGTGGAATTTCATACAAAGCTACTGTTATAATTCGGTTCCGAATTCAAGAATTCGACACAAGATGTCGCCACTTCCGTCAGCAGCTCGCCTGTGGATTTTTCATCCCTAGATATATGACTACGGATTTATAGAATTTAAGTATCTTTCCGGATTTGGAGAGATTACATATCGCGTCATTGCCTGTCACGGTTACTTAAACTCGGTTACTAGCTGTCACTGGACCACAGTGGATCCGAGGAACTGGCTATTTTTGAAAGCAGTTCTTATCGGATTTATAAAATGGTTACCTTTACCTACATTCAAACCCTTCGCCCGGGCGAAGCTGAACTAAAAGCCGCCCTCAGGGCCTAGCAGCAAAAACCTTCGGAGCGGGTTTTTTTACTGCTAGTCTTACGATTTCTCGATTTCTCACACGATCATACATGGTTTTATCACACATGTGCCTCAGGGATCTCATTTCTACAGCATTCAGTCTACTTTCATCCTTCCTCTACCACTCCATTGTGGACTGCTGACTTCGCTTCTTTTGGAGTTACCTGCATTTACCCTTCTTTCAATATCCCTATCATCTTTTCCATCTCTCATAAACAAACTCATCCACCTGCTCCAAATATTCATCATTCACAACTAAATTGCACTCTGTTTTCGTACTTTCTCTTTCAAACACCATGCTTTTAGACTTACTTACATTAATTTGGGAGGCGAATATGAGTACCGCCGCCCTGGGAACCATTTATTAGATAACCATCACCTCTGCCATTTTGTGGATAACCATCACCACCCATTGTTTATGGGGTGAGGTTTGTCCGGGTCTTGGCGGCGGATGCATCTGCCCACAAGCTGCATGGCAGGCCGGATCGGAAGAGAGTGGTGGAGGGAGTCCCTTTGACTTCCCCAGCCGTACTCTCTCGGAACAACGCCTTATTCATACTTCCGTCACCCCTGGACACACTGACCCCCAGATTCCTACCCACCCCTCATATCTTTTTCCTTCCCAGAACTTCCTATGCTTTCCTTCCTTAAAAAGACCCTCCATACAGCATCCCCTAAGATAATATCGGCCCTGAGGCAAATTATTTTCCTCAGGGCCTCCTGTGTAGAGCTAATGTAAAAAAATGTTTGTAACAGCTCGTGTATATAAATATAAATGTATAAATAAGTGTCGAGTGGCCAAATGCGTCGGGTTCTTAGTTCGTACTCAGTCATCACGGGTTCATTCTAGTCCTCCATCACTGCACAAACAACGTTTTATCACTATAATTACGATTGTTAAGATAAGAAATAAAACACTGTCCCGTTATTCGTATTCCAGAAATGTCTCTCTAAAAAGACCTACTGTTATTATTTTTTCAATAACCGTTACAGATTTATCATGGTTAATTTTTAATAGCCTATGGTTCCCCATTAAAGTAATGGACTCGAAATAAACAATTCAGAACGGGCAGCAATTATAAACGCATCAGAGAAAATGCATCAATTATTATTTGATGTGACCCATTCAAGTTTCTTATGACTTCCCAAACAATCGTTATTTTTTAAAACGGTTTCGTCGTATAATTTACAACTATTTTTGCATAGAACCATTGTCACTGATTTGATATAGTTCTAACTTTGTAACAAACCATCTAATTGAATCAACCTAAACAATTTACTATGCACTATGTGAATCTTTAATCGAGTATGGTATTAAAGCCTGGGGAGGACCAAACGCTGCCGCCATTTATCCGATTCTTAAAGCCCAGAAACTAATTATAAAGATTATTCTAAAACTACCGATCACAAACGGTTCGGATGAAATCTTTTGGAGAATCTTGTGTTTTAGACATTAGGCAACTCTATTCCAAAACATACTCGCATACTTCATCAACACAGAACTGATTTTGACAAATAAAAAACTGCTTCTAAAAAAGAACCAAAAAACTGATAAAAAAAACTACTGCCAAAAAAGACAAACTGCTCGAGTTACTAGAACCAACGATACAAAAACGAATTACAGAGCGTAGTTCACATCTGGCGGGTGCGGAAAGTGGAAGCTCTATCGCGAACGGCTGTCACGCCAAGACTAAGCGTCGCAGAGTGAAGAAAATTTTGTGAGTGGTTGTGCGTACACCCGCAAAGGTATATATATATAAAGGTGGACTAAAATGATTTCTTAAACCATTCATCCTATTGCGATGAAACTTTGGTAAGTTGTTGTGCGCACACCCGCGAAACTTTCTATGTATAAAGGAAAACTCAAGTGTTATGAAATTATTTTCTAAACCATTCATCCGATTGCAATGAAACTTTGGTGATTTGTTGTGCGTGTGCCCGCGAAGATTTCTGTGTATGAAGGTGAACTCTGACGTTATGAAAATATTTCCCAAATCATTTATCCGTTTGCGATGACATTTTGATGTCTTGTGCGCACACCCGCGAAGGTTTCTATATATAAAGATGAACTCTGACGTTATAAAATCATTTCCTATACCATTCATCCTATTCCTATGAAACTTGGTTGAGTTGTTTTGCGCACATCCGCGGAGGTTTCTACATAATAATGGTGAGGTCAGGCGTTATCAAATTTGTCTCAACTTTTTACAATAGTGTTTTTCATATATGTAGTTTAGGGGCAAGGGGGGAAGGCGGGAGGGGAATGGGAACGCGGGAGGGAAGGGAACAGAATTAAAACACAAATACTTTATTTTTTTGAGTGGCATTGCAACGCAGGCCCGATACTTACTAATTATAACATAACTAGCAGACCCGGTCATACGTTTCTGTGGCTAACGAAACACAACGCCACTACATTATCCAACCTTTATAAACAACGCCCTTTTACATGGGAGCGCGAATTGCTTGCGACATTAATAACGTATTTGCGAAGGCCAAATGCTCGCCCCGAAAAATTTTCCCCTGTTCACGTAGCAATATTTTGTTGCCGTATTTAGTTAAGACACTTTTACAAATGCTTCATAATTTAATTACCCCTGTAACCAGCGGCGAGCTCACTGGAGAAACGCCCACATTTGCTATGTTCACATATTATAGGTATAATGTATAGCACAAGCTCTCATATTTTGCTGTATTATTTGGTAAAATGTATGGATGTTAGCTGGGCGCTGGTCAGGACAAGAATGATGACACATTTTTAGATTCAAGCGAGTCTCTTGTAAGCCCAGCTGGCTCCAAGGAGGAGCTCCAGCCGGCTCCATGGGGAGGGGGAAATAAAACGTTTTTATCACTTAGGGCAGGTCCAGATATATTCATATGTCCGTGGTCATCTGGGATGCTGTGTGGAGGGTCTGGAAGAGTCTTTTGAGGAGAGGAAGGAATGAACGTTGGTCTTAAAGAGACCCATGTTGTAGGAGGGAGGAAACACATAGGCCGGCAAATCATTCCACAGCCGAGCTGTTGAACACAAGAACGAGTCGAAGAAGCGACCTGTTCTCATGTGACAAATGTCAACCGTGTACAAATTTTGTTCACGCGTTTGGCGTGTTTTCCGACTATGCACCGGTGCCGAAAGGATCAATGACGCTAATTCCTCGGAGCATCTTCCATTGTAACACCGGTAGAACAAGGATAGCATTCCCACCCGACGCCTATGCCCTAAGGATTGCAATCCGTCTGTTAAGATGGGAGAATCTATCAAACGAACCACCCGTTTCTGCACAGAGTCGAGGGTATTTTTCAGGTATTTTGGAACTCCAGACCAGAGATGGCTACCAAATTCAACCGTGGGGCGCACCTAAAAACCTTCCTCATGAATCGCTCTGGTGATTCATTTTCACCAATCAATATATTGGTTAAAACCGCATGAAAATCCGTTGCGTAGTTTAAACGATCTAAGCGCCGGTGACTTCGTTTTACACTATTTAAAGAAGATTTTAAATGAAAGCAGTGTTTTCTTGAAATCTTATCTGTAGGTTTTAATCTTTAGCAATTATTTGTTTATCTTGTATTAGTCGATGTGCATTGTCCATTCCATTACCAGAGTGTTTCGTTATGTCAATATTGTTCTGACATAAGATTCGCGTTATCTTCACAAATTCCCAGATATAAGCTAAAATTAATAACAAAACACAAGATCGAATATTCTCGACAAAAAAAATCATATTTCGCAATTATTGTGTACGTACTTTAAATCATTTTTTTATTTATTTATCTATCTGTTTATATATTTATGAGAATAAATGTTTCTTTGTTTGTTATTTATTATTTCCTATGCCATTCGTCCGATTGCGATGAAACTTTGGTGAGTTATTGTGCGCACGACCGCGAAGGTTTCTATATAAAATCTCAATAGTTGGGCCGCGAGTTGTTTGAAAAATAGTGTATTTCATGTAGTTTAGCGGCAGGGAGGGAAAGAGGGAGGGAGGGAGGGGGGAACGAAGGAGGGGGATTCGCGGGAAGGGGGACGAAGGAGGGGGGAAAATAGAATGGAGAACACGGGACGGGGAGGGGGAAGACGGGGGAGTTGGAAAGGGAACACGGGTGGGAACGGGGACCCATCGGAAAGAACACACAGGGGAGGAGTGACGAAGGGGGGGGGGAGGGATTGCATAGTAGCGGTAGGGGATAGTAGTTCCGTTTCAAGGTGGTAGCCGTTTAATGGTTTAGGAAAAATTTCAAAATTCAATGTACCTAATGTACCTAAAAAGAGTATACTATGCAATTTTTCAATCTATGTTACAATATGGTATTATTGGCTGGGGAGGAACATATGACAATATTTTATAACCACTCAAAATAGTTCAAAGGTTGATAATTAAGATAATCTTGAAAAAAACCGTCTAAATTTTCTACTGAAATTCTTTTTTTCATTATTCAATGTGCCTACAATAGACAAAATGTATGAAAAATATTCAAATTTACAAAGAAGTACAGTTAAATACTCGTAACTTACAATTCAATACATCAGCAAGATACAAGAAAACTATTAATATCCCAAAATCTAATACTAAGGACATTCAAAATTCCTATCTTTATCTAGGCATAATCTATGATAACAACCTCCCATTAAAATTAAAAACTATCGAAAACATGCAGAAATTTAAGCCCAAATTTTAAAAAATTACCTTAAACTACTATAAAAGTCCCAAATATGTTTACTTTTTATATCTTAAAGTCTGCTAATATACGTATAAATCCTTCATTTCTTCATTCTCTCTAATTCTTAGTTGCTATATCTTTAGGTCTACTATTTCTTACATATCCTTTACTTACTAATTACAATAATTTTTGTTACTAACTTACATGATTCATTAATTTATAATGTTTTTAAAATTTATATTATGATTTTTTAAACTTATCATGATTTTTATTTTTCAATTTATACATGATTTTCTAACCTTACTTATTTATTATTTACAATAGCCGTTATTACTAACTTACACGATCTTTTAATTTACTAATTAGCTAGAATTTCCTCACCAAACACAAGAGCATCGTGTCTTTATGGTGAGGAAAGACAATTTTTTGTTTCTTTGTTAAAACCTTATGGTAACTTTGTAACCGATGTAACTTTATATGTATTTTTAATCAGCATTGCCCAAAAAAAATGGTTCAGATTATTTGTTCAAATGTAAATCGTTGTGTCCATTGTATTTTGTTATTCCCATTTGTACCCACTTGTCATTTCAATCTAAAGATTAACACCCATAATTCTAACCTAAAACCGCCTTCAAAATATCTTTAATAATAAGTAGGTATTTATACAGTATATAGACAAGTAGTTTTATCCTTGATGCATTTGGTGCATGATGCATATCCTTGATGGGCCGTATTCATAAAACTGAAGGATATTCTTGTAAGTATAAGGTAGAAGTAAAGGTTTTGAGTTGAAGAAAAAGGTAGGAGCATTAATAAGCAATAAGCATTTCCTTTTTTTCGTATTCATAATGATTACCTTATACTTGCAAGAATATCCTCCATGAATAAGTAAAAGGTTGTTGGAATTGTTGGCTTTTGACTGTACCGCAGCAGGTTCCAACCTATTTTCGATGGATAGTTTATTTACAGTATTTCTTTCTTATCGGTGTTATTTGAGTACAGTACTTCGATCAGAGAAGATGTATTCGTCAAGCAGCGATAGTGAAAGTACAGAAAAAGAAATGCTAAAACCGAACTGCAGTTCATAGCAGATGAAATTGCCAATGCCCCCGTGATTTTGGAAAAATTCTTTGTAATCACGAACAGGTGTTGATAAACGCTGCTTGCAGTGTTTAATCCCTCTCAGTTACACAATATCTGCCTTCGCTACAATATCACTACACGACTGAGTCTGCTACTGACCACACTCGAAATTGTTGAAGGATATCCTTTTTATTTAGAGTAAAAGGTAACGTTTATGAATAACCAAATACTTTTGTTGAGGATTTGCTCATACTCTATAAGTATAAGGTTTTACTCGGAATATTATGAATGCGAGCTGAAGGATTTCATTCATATTTTGCAAGTATAAGCATAACCTTTTTTTTATGAATACGGCCCATTGTATGATATGTCGGGAAACAACTGTCATTTCCGTCATTTCCGGAAACCTTGTTTCATTGGTTGGTTGTTTCAAATATTTAATTTACATAGAAATAATACAGTACCTATGTAGTCGTAAGATTGAATTTCGCTACGAGTTTTTATGTATCGATTACTCGAATTAGCATAAATCTATAAAATGTGTTAAAATCTACCTTTTGAGAACGGTTTCATAATGTTCATGGTCAAACATTGAACTTTACTTCCATACCTGGCCAAACAAACCACGCCACCAAATAATATATATATATATATATATATATATATATATATATATATATATATATATATATATATATATATATATATATATATATTATGTATCTACGAATTGTAATATTCATGTTTTAGATTTCACTATTAAGAGGGAATAACCAGACAAAACCGGAAATATATCATTTTTAAATCAAAGTTTAGACGTATTCACCCTTTCCCATAAAAAAAAATATAAATTGATTTCGAAGACTGTTCTTTTGTCGAGTAAAGTTGCGTTTTTAATTTGGAAAAAAATATATTTATATTTAGTACAATAAGGTTTTACCGTAGGTCGTTGGCGGATTTGTTAAATTTTCAAACTAAATTTTGTATTATACAACACCATTTCAAATCATATAATCATGCGGTAAAATAAATCAATACCACGGACATATGAATATACATGGACCTGCCCTAAGTGATAAAAACGTATTATTTCCCCCTCCACATGGCGCCGGCTGAAGCACCTCCTTGGAACCGGCTCGCTCCATGGGGAGGGGATAGAGCCTCGCTTGAATCTAAAATGTGTGACGTCATCATTCTTGCCGTGAACAGCTAGAAGGTAACATCCATACATTTAACGAAATACAACGCCAAAACAGTAGCGTATTCTATACAATATATCTACATATCAATGTGCACATAGCGAATGTGGGCGGTTCTCCAGTGTGCTCATCGGTGGTTACAGGGGTAAGTAAATTATGAAACATTTGTAATAGTGTTTTAACTAAACACGGCAACAAAATATTGCTATGTGTATTGGGGCGAGTCTTTTTGAGGCGAGCATTTGACCTTAGCAAATATGTTATTATCGTGGCAAGCAATTCGCGCTCCCATGTAAAAAGGTCTATTCATTCAAAGCAGATTTTGCTTTTAAGAACTAAATGGTGATATTGTAATGCGAGATGCCTATTTACTGTCAGATTGATTGTATAACGAATCACAGTCATCTTTCCCCTCTTCCCCCTCCATGGTTTGGTTTGACCCCTCACCCGTAACTGCTTGTCTAGTCATTTGGATGTCTATGATCAATACATTATTTGGGAAAGCTACTTTACGGAATTTAAATTTTATTTCAAATAAACGAAAATACTTCAGTTTGTCTATTTGTTTACGGCAGGGGTGCTCAAACGGTCGATCGCCAGTGCTTTTTGAGTCGATCTCGAGAAAAATTTGCCGATATAAATAATATTTTGCCGACGTAAAGAAATCTATTCACAGTTCTTTTCAGACTCATTTCCAAGGAAAACATTATCTTATTCGAAGTGCAGTTATAAAATTTTTGTTGCAGACCATAGACATCCAAATGACTAGACAAGCAGTTACGGGTGAGGGGTCAAACCAAACCATGGAGGGGGAAGAGGGGAAAGATGACTGTGATTCGTTATACAATCAATCTGACAGTAAATAGGCATCTCGCATTACAATATCACCATTTAGTTCTTAAAAGCAAAATCTGCTTTGAATGAATAGACCTTTTTACATGGGAGCGCGAATTGCTTGCCACGATAATAACATATTTGTTAAGGTCAAATGCTCGCCTCAAAAAGACTCGCCCCAATACACATAGCAATATTTTGTTGCCGTGTTTAGTTAAAACACTATTACAAATGTTTCATAATTTACTTACCCCTGTAACCACCGATGAGCACACTGGAGAACCGCCCACATTCGCTATGTGCACATTGATATGTAGATATATTGTATAGAATACGCTACTGTTTTGGCGTTGTATTTCGTTAAATGTATGGATGTTACCTTCTAGCTGTTCACGGCAAGAATGATGACGTCACACATTTTAGATTCAAGCGAGGCTCTATCCCCTCCCCATGGAGCGAGCCGGTTCCAAAGAGGTGCTTCAGCCGGCGCCATGTGGAGGGGGAAATAATACGTTTTTATCACTTAGGGCAGGTCCATGTATATTCATATGTCCGTGTTGCAGACTATGCATGTGCTGCCAGAATAAATAAAAAACATTTCCATGTTCTGAGTATAGTTTTAATTCGCCGCATGCAGATTTAATTTAAACCAGTTATGTGTTCACAGTGTAAAATTCGAGTTGCGGATTTATCTCGACGGAAAACGTTCTCTTATTCGAAGTGCTGATATAAAATTCTATTTACCGACTATTTATGTACTGCCATAATAAAGAAAAATCATTTTCATTTGAGTGTAGTTTTAATTTCCCGCACGCAGATTTAATTTAATCCAATTCTTAATGTAAAATTTCTGTTTTAATAATTCGAAGGCAAACATTCTCTCATTAGAAGTGCAGTCATAAAATTCAAGTTGCAGACCATGTATGTGCTGCCAGAATCAAAGAAAAACCATTTTTATGTTCTGAGTGTAGTTTTAATTCACGGCATAAAGATTTAATTTTAACCAGTTTTGTGTTCAGAATGTAAAATTCTAGTTGTGGATTCATCTGCTAACACATTTCGAAAGAAAAACATTCTCTTTTTCGAAGTGCAGTTATTAAATTCTAGTTGCAGACTATTTATGTACTGCCAGAATCGAAGAAAAACCATTATTATGTTCGAATGTACTTTTAAGTTATTAATTTATTGGAAAAATACTTGTCACATGTGATATAAAAATCGACATAAAATGAGGTAGCGATTTCTACCGGAGTCTAATGATATTGAGGTAGATCGCCAGCAGTTCAAGTGTGAGCACCCCTGGTTTACGGTATTACAAACTAATATATTTAAAAAAATGTTATTTTGCTTAAACATTATTGAAAAATTATAAATACTTATGATCCAAAAATAATTACAAAAAGTACATAATTTTAATAGTTTTATCATCACGAGTTTGAGCATTTTTGAATGTAGGTATTTATCAAAGCAAATTTTGAATGTAATAAAATCGATATTGAGTTATTATGTTTAAATGCTGGTATGGATAATAATTAATCTTTCTCATCGGAACCGCCCTGTACAGTTGGTACGATAGCAAGATCATATTTCGACGATATTTAAATTCTCGGCCGCTGGTTAATGACCCTTAAAAGGAAACTGGGCCAAAACAAAAAGATATCGACCACTGGCGTGATACGTTTTCCTTTTTTGAAATATGCAATTCACCCTAAAAAGGGTACTATAGGAGTAAGGAACCTCCAAAAATCGTTAAAATTGCATGGTTTAAACGCCATCAACAAAATTCACTATACAAACTAGACAATGTATTTTGTAAAAAAACCAATCGTATAGACAGAGTATTTTCTTCTAATACAGATAGTAAGAATCTTAAAAATCGGTCCAGTTTTGAAGGAGAAAATTGATTTTATGTAGGTGTTATCAGCCTGAGGTGCAGATGCCCCTTTTGTTCAGTATTCGGGGGATTAAGGCTCTGCAACCGGGCCCGAAAAGAAGAAGATGGAGAGATACGAAATTACGAATGTTAGAGGAGAGCGCGAACATTTACCTCGACAAAATCGATGCGAAAATTGCGAAAATGTTTAATAAAACACGACTCGTTTAAAATAAAGCAAAAATCTCGCGGGCATTATCTTAAATAGCATTTAAAGAATCACTGTAAATTTTTTCATACATATAACTTGTAAAATAACTGAAACAAACGTGTTAATAATAATTTTTGGAGCATACTTTTCGATTTTTTTTTATCGAGGGAATTTTATATAATTTGCGTTTCGGCGCAGGCAAAGTCTAGATATAATCTTCAAGAATAACATATATTTTTTAAGAGCTTTAAAACTTACCGTGTTTAAGGGAAATATGTAATAAATCGGTACAAATCCGGGTTGCGGGCCCTTAAGAGCGAAAGAGACAGCAAATGTTTGGTAAAATATCTATCTATATCAAATTTGTAGGCGACCAGGTTTTCTCTTAACATTTATAATATGTACTATTTTACAACCTGCCCATATTGTAGAATGAAGGAAACTTAGAGGCTCCAAAATAATTTCACGGCCGACCTGTTGAATACAAGAACGAGTCGTATAAGCAATCCGTTCTCATGTAACAAACTTCCAACATACAACAACTGTTGGGTACGCGGTAAGGAAGTTTTAGAGTAATGAAGGAGAGAATGTTCTGGGAGGGGTAGGTAGGAATCCAGGGGTCAACGAATCCAACGGTCAGTGAATCCATCACTCCCACTGCGGTGCAAGGCGATGGGTCGATAGAGTTCGACTGGAGAGCCGTAGGTTAAGTTAGGTTAGGTTCCCTCAAGCAGTCTCTCCTGATTCGGCCCGCCATGCAGTTGACGGACTCCGTGGTCGTAGTTGGTGGCGCCCATGGTCGAGGAGTAAGGCTTTCGACTAGCGATCCGGAGGTCACGGGTTCAAATCGCGGCACGTGCATGTAAATTTTATCGGATTGATTTGTGTTATTTCGTAATTTAACCATTTAAAATGTTAATATACGATAAATTTGCTGCACGTTCTAGAGTTGAAGATACTCTCAGTATCGCCCTGGTGTAAGAACAACACGCAGAATTGAAACGTTGCTTGAAATGGCTTTAGCCGCGTTTGGTGAATAGATCCTAACAGCCAGTTACTTCCTCTTCTTATATCCTTTCCCTCCCCACTATCAAATCAGCCTCATAACATACCCCATTTGTGGATGCCATAGTCTCACTGGGTCCAGGTGGTATTGCCAGTTGAGACTCTGGTCAGCTTCTGCGTGGCAGGCTGGATCGAGAGAGGCCGTTTGACTTCTCTTACAGGACTCTTTCGGTGGAAGGATTAATTCATACATCCGTCACTCTTGGACACTCTGACCACTAGATTTCTACCCACTCCTTATACGTGTTTCCTTCCCTGAACTTCTCTCAACCCTTTCCATAAAAATGCCGTCTATTTACCAGACTAACTAATATGAAAAGAGTGCAAATTGCTCCGGTTACATTCCAATGTTTTATGAACTTCGATATACCTCCCACCATGATAGTTTGTAGTGATATCTGCCAATATAGTCAAACGTCCATCGGTAGATATATGAATGGCAGATATCTGTGGAATGCAGAATCGTTTCTAGAGACGAATTGGGTCTCACAATTCCCCGGGGGCCTAGAATGACCATAATATCGATAACGTAGCAACGACGGTTAAATAAACAACTTGCAAGCTGACGATGTTTATCGATGTCCCGAGCAAGATCGGCGATCGATAATTGAATTAATGTCAGGAAAAAAAAACTTCTTTCAACGGCATATTTCAAATGCATATTTTGTAAAGGTAGATACGTCAAGTTCAGTTATTTTACAAGTTATATGTATGAAAAAATTCACAGTGTTTCTTTAAATGCTGTTTAAGATAATGCCCGCGAGATTTTTGCTTTATTTTAAACAAGTCGTGTTTTATTAAACATTTTCGCAATTTTTGCACCAATTTTGTCGCTGTAAATGTTAGCGCTCTCCTCTAACATTCGTAATTTCGTATCTCTCCATCTTTTTCTTTTCGGGCCCGGTCGTAGAGCCTTAACAGACGGATTGCAATCTTAAGAACACAGGCGTCGGGTGGGAATGCTATCCTTGTTCTACCGGTATTACAATGGAAGATGCTCCGAGGAGCTAGCATCATTGATCCCTTTGGCACCGGTGCATAGTCGGGAAACACGCCAAACGCGTGTCCAACATTTGTACACGGTTGACATTGTTTCTTCGACTCGTTCTTGTGTTCAACAGCTCGGCTGTGGAATGATTTGCCGGCCTCTGTGTTTCCTCCTTCCTACAACATGGGTCTCTTCAAGACCAATGTTCATTCCTTCTTCTCCTCATAAAGACCCTCCACACAGCATCCCAGATGACATAGGCCCTGAGGGAAATTATTTTTCTCAGGGCCTCCTGTGTGGAGTTAATGTAAAAAAAAAATCGAAATTATACAGCTGCTGGTATTCACCTCACAAGCACATAACAGATTCGTAGTAAACGTACTAAGGCATCAATTGGGTAAGTTCACTGCGCCGGATTTCTACGGTGATGGTGACTATGCGAAGCTAGCAGTCCACAATGGAGTGCTGGCACCTACCCTGATGTATGGCAGTGAGGCATGGAATGGCAGAGGAAGGATGAAAGTAGACTGAATGCTGTAAAAATCAGATCCCTGAAGCGTATGTGTGGTAAAACCGTGTAAGACGGTGTGGGAAATGTGGATATCCGCATAATGCAAGGCTAATGTAAGTGTAACGAGTAAGTGTAGTGTATTAGGAAAAGGACTCTCAGACGGTTTGGGCATGCAGAAGAAAGGAGTGTAAAGAGAATATGTGACGCAAATGTGAATGGTATAAGAAGTCGGGGACGCCGGAGGAAGACATGGCACAATCAAGTGAATCAGATACTTTAGATGGGTCATGTCAAGAATCAGAATAATAGTATAGTATGCGAGTGACCGGACAATTCAGAATCATGCAACTTCAATAACTCCTTTGAAAATCATTAAAAGTGATGAAAAACATATATTAACCAGAAAAATTTGGAAATATGCCATTTTTAAATCAAATTTTAGACGTATTGACTCTTTTCCACAAAAAATTATAAATTGATTTCGAAAGACTGTTCTTTTATCTAGTATAGGTACTCGTACGTTTAAAAATTTGAGAAAAAATGTTTATTTTTAGTATAAAAAGGTTATAGTAGTTGGCAGATTTGTTAAATTTTCAAACAAAATTTTGTATTATACAACACACATTTCAAATCATATAATAATGCAGTAAAATAAATCAATAAATTATCTGGAAAAGCTATGTTTCAGAGTTTTAATTTTAGTTTAAATAAAGTCATTAAAAAAGATCCGCGCACGTGTTTTGTGACGATAATATTTCAGTTTTTCAATTTATTTACGGTCTTACAAACTAATATGTTTAAGTTTTTTTTTGCATTAATATTTTGCTCAGACATTAATGAAAAATCATAAATACTTATGATCGAAAAATAATTAAAAATAGTACATAATTTTAATAGTTTTATCATCACGCCTTTCAGCATTTTTGGATGTGGGTATAAATTACAGCAAATTTGGAATGAAATAAAATCGATATTGAGTTATAATTTTAAAAAGCTGGTACGGAGAATAATTAATCTTTCTCATTGGAACCGCCCTGTAAGATTACATCTTTCGACGAAATTTGGATTCTCGGCCGCTGGCTGGTTACGCCCTTAAATAGTTTAGGTTAGGTTAGGTTATAGACTATTTTTCTGAATTTTTTTTCATAACTTTTAATGACCTCAAACTGGTGTTGAAATTGCGTGATTCTAAACTGTCATGGTACCGTATGAGACGATGTCAGAATGTGAGTGAGGCACAGAGAGTGTGCCAAGACCGAGTTGTTTGGCGGTCCGTCCTCTCTGCCTACCCCTACGAGGAAACGGAGTGATGGTCAATTAATTAGCATAAGCCAGCCAAGTCAATGTCCAATTCTTTTCTGCATGACAATACAAACACGAAACCAAAGATATTGAAATATAAGGAGATATGCTATGATGGTCGACTGTCGGCGGACTATGGTCTAACGGTCCTGGTTTGAATACGGAATTTAGTTGATTTTTTTAAGGTGTGCAGTAGTATTGGTTAACAATATAGTTTGAATACGAAAACAATTCGCTCAGTTAAAATTAACAATAACGTTTGAATACGGAAAGAATTCACTCATTTAGTTGATTTTTCGAAGGTGTGCAGTAGTATTGGTTAACAATATAGTTTGAATACGGAAAGAATTCGCTCATTTAGTTGATTTTTTTAAGGTGTGCAGTAGTGTTGGTTAACAATATAGTTTGAATACCGAAAGAATTCACGCATTTAGATGATTTTTTTAAGGTGTGCAGTAGTATTGGTTAACAATATTGGAAAGAATTCGTTAATTTAGTTGATTGATTGAAGGTGTACAGTAGTATTGGTTAACAATATAGTTTAAATACGGAAATAATTCGCTCATTTAGTTGATATTTTGAAGGTGTGCAGTAGTGTTGGTTAATAATATCGGCGACTCCAGGAAGCACAGTCCCACCCAGTAAAAACTGCCGATAGCACATCTCTTATATTTAAATACCCCAACAAGAAATGATCACAACACAATATCTCATCGATATACACAGTACTGAAAGGCAGATAGTTGAGAGAGTATAAAATTTCCCCCTCCAACTTCTGCAGTACCGTTAGTATCGCCCCGGGCGCCCAGAGAGGCAGCAGGACAGATTCCAGCCACCGGCCGTGGGTACCTGCCGAGTGCCAGTCTACCTGCAACCGGCTTACCGGTTCGAGGAATCCAGTTTGGACTATCCGGGACACATTTTTGGATATGCTTCGAGGTAACACCATTCTCGCTGAGATCAGATATTATACTGTACGGTTGAAATATTTCGTTTTATCTTCGTATCATTAACCAATAAAGAACACAAGTGTGTAGTACACACGCGGTAGAAGTAAAACCTTCATAAAACACAAGAGTGGGAAGGTTACGAAGCACCACACAAAGGGGAGACCGTTAGGCTATGAAGCACTGCACAAATAGGAGATCGATTAGTCTATCTCACGATAGATGTATTTTTTTTTTACTTTAGCTCCACATGAGGACATGAGGAAAATAATTCCCCTCAGGGCCTAGAGATGCTGGATGGACGGTCTTTAAAAAAAGAAAGGAGAGGAAGTTCTGGGAAGGAAAAAGGTATTAGGAGGTAGGAATCTGGAGGACAGTGTGTCCAGGAGTATAGGTAGCGTGAATCTATCCTTCCCACAGTGCAAGGCGTGTTAATAAATTTTATTTAAATAATTTGTGTTATTTCACAATTTATTCATTTAAAATAATGTATGGTATATTTGCGGCACGATCCAGAGTGGAAGATACTCTCAGTATCGCCCTGGTGTAAGACCACCATTTAGAATTGAAACATTGATTGAAATGGCGTTAGCCGTGTTTGGTGACCAGATGTGTATAGCCAGGTACTTCCCCACCTTCCTCTTCCCCACCTCCTTCCCCGCACCACTACCTTCAGCCTCACAACATACCCCAATAATTGGGAATGCCATAGTCTCACTGGCTCCATACAGGAGCAGCTGAGACTCTTGTCAGGTATTACTGTAAAAAAAATGTGTGCTTCCGAGAGAGTCCAGCTGGGGAGGTTAAAAGGTCTGCCTCAACTAGTCTCACCCGATCCGGCCTGCCACGTAGTTGGTGGACAAACCTCACCCCTTAAGTTACCAAATGTAGCGAACCCCCGTTTAAATTTAAAGCAAATATTATATAAGTTCGTTTTCCCTCTCTCTTCAATTTGAAAAGATAACCTAGGAAGGTTCCATGCCAACTCAGAATGAAACCAACTCAGAACCACCTCAGAAAGGCCATTAAAAACTATGAAAAAACCATTTTAAAATAGCCGGTAACCCTAAGGGATCGTACCCATACTACATGACCCACTTTTTGCAATGTTAACCACCCCCCTCCCCCCCGGTGACCACGTGTAGTATATTCCAAGACCCCCCCCCTCCTCACCATACAGTTTTCACGTATTAAATCATAAATATGGTTTTGAATCATTTCTTGGTAACAAAAAGTTAAAAATATATATTTGGCTTATCTCTCTCTCTGGTTTCAATCCTGGGATTGGTTTGCAGCAATTTCATCTATTCGTTTCTTCCACTCTTCCCTGTCTTGTGCGGCTCTTTTGAAGTCTGCATATGATGAGCAGCGCACGTCCACCAGCAGGTCCTCCAGGTACTCTCGGCGTG
Source organism: Limnephilus rhombicus (assembly GCA_929108145.2). Classification (NCBI taxonomy): domain Eukaryota; kingdom Metazoa; phylum Arthropoda; class Insecta; order Trichoptera; family Limnephilidae; genus Limnephilus; species Limnephilus rhombicus. The sequence goes on along the minus strand of OV815298.1, from coordinate 17,129,776 downwards.
GGCGTCCCCTAGCGTTTGTCCCGTCGGTCATACCCTCCATTATGGCATGCAAGAGGCCTTCTTGTCTTATTGCGTGGCCGATCCATCTTGCGCGCCTTTCGGACAAGGTCCTGAGCAGGTGCCTTCCTCTTTCGATTCTTTGGAGAACCTCCTCATTTGTGATGTGGTCTCTCCAGGAAATTCCTAGTAGTCTTCTATAGGACCACATCTCAAAAGCCTCTAGTCTCCGTTTATCTCTTTCGGATAGGCACCATGTTTCGCAGCCGTACATCAAGATACTCCATACATAGGTCTTGATGAGGAGTATTCTCAGTTTCAGGTCTATATTATTCGATTCTATTATTTTCGACCTTTTATTGAATGCAAGCCTAGCCTGGTGTATACGGCTGTCGACCTCGCTCTTAGAACGACCGTCCCATGTTATTTTGCTCCCGAGGTAGACAAACTCCTTGGTGTTCTTTAGTGGAACTCCTGACATCTCTACTCTCATCTGATGTTTATATGTTGATGTTTGGCTTATATTTGTCGTTATTAATACGGCGCTTGCTGCGTGACGGCAAGAGTGCAAGCGTACCTATAATCACAAGTGGAAAAAATATTAAAAAGTTAGTGGAAAAAATATAAAAGATTATAATAAAAACCTTAGCCCCCCCCCCCATTGTGACCAAGCGTGGTATTTTAAAGATCCCCCCCCCTTAACGGGTCACGTAGTATGGGTGCGTTCCCTAACCTAACTTAACCCATTTAACCAATTTTTTATATATTTTTTTATCACCACTCTTTTCTGAGGTGGTTCTGAGTTGGTTTCATTCTGAGTTGGCCGGTCACCCCTAGAACACACACAAAAAAGGATGTATTTCTTATTTGCTTGTAAGAACCTTTATAATTTAGCTGCCACGTCCTAGCCAGGGCCGGATTAACCATGTCGGGGCCCCTAGGCAGTCCACGTCTCGGGGCCCCTTTGCCAATGGCGGACTAAGGAAAGGGGAGGGGGGGGGGGGGGGTTGAAGGGGCCTCCAAACGTCTCCTTGTTCCCTTGATCAAATCCTTAACAAGGTTTTAAGAGGGGGGAAGGTTTTTTTCTGAATGTACAACATGTCGAGAGTATTGTGTCAAAATTTCAAGTAAATCGAAGCACAACTAACGAAAATACAGTGTTTCAAGCGACTGGCCCAACTGGCCCAACTGGCCCTCATCGATTCAAGTATATTTCGAGTATAAAAAAATTTAGATCGATTTTCTCACAAACAACATTTCTGAATTTCGTGAACATCATTACTCAAAATATTGACTTGACTTGGCCGATGCTTTTGAAATTTTGTACACTATTTCTACACATAAATCAACGTCATAAGTCAGAGCGAGTTTTTTTTAACCATTTTATAATAACGAATTCACCGAATTTTTTTTAGCAAAATAGCAAAATCGCGTTTTTCACTTCAAAATGCTGCCAAAAATAAAAAAATAAAATCGACAAAAAACTCTCTCTGACTACCTAGGAAAACATATTACCTTTTAAACGCATTTAGATTTTTTTGTTTCAAATGATCCGGTGATGAGTTATGGAGTTCACCACTTAACAATTTTTTTTCGAGGCGTCTCCGGAGATTCGCTCTCATGACACAATATGCCTTTATTTCGCCTTTAAAAACCTTACCCCCCCCCCTCAAATCACCAGGACACTGTAAAAAATACTTTTGAATTTATTTTTATTTATTTCATTTTCTGAAAGATGCATTTGTTAAAAATGCCCTCACCAAATTCTTCAAAGAAATTCGAAAAATTGACGAAGATGCAGCATTTTATGTGAAACCATTTGTAACAGTTTGTATGTTGAATTATCCTTCAGCAAAACTTTGAATGCGTTTTTCTCCAAACTTTTTTAACACTTTTTTCAACCTGGTTGACAAGATATTAAAAAAAACTATACATTCGATTTGCATGCACCAAGTCTTAATCTGTTCGAAAATCTACTGTCTACGGCGTAGGGGAATTTTGATATCTAAAAAAAATTAAAAAAATGGCGGACCGGCGAATTTCATTTTCGATTTTTTTTAGAAAATTTTCATTGTTCATAAAAAAATAGACCTTTATAAAAAAATCCCGAAGTGGTGCCATAGTGACTGGATTTTCTAATTGTTTAAGACTTAGTGCGTGCAAATCGAATGTATTGTTTTTCTAATATGTTGTCAACCAGGATGTAGTTTCGAGAAAAACGCTTTCAAAGTTTTGCTGAGGATAATTCAACATACAAACTGTTTAAAACGGTTTCATATAAAATGCTGTATCTCCATCAATTTTACCAATTTCCTCAAATGGTGAGAGCATTAAAAAAAAACCTTTTTTTTGCGGTGTCCTTAAAGCCTTGTTTAGGATGTGATCAAGGGAACATGTAGGCGTTTGGAGGCACCCCAGAGTCAAGAGGCCCCTATGAACTGAATAAAAAACTTGTAAAATTACGTCAACTTCACTAAGGAGGGGGGGGGGGGGTTCATTCAACTTTGCCGCCCCGGGCTTAGTCCGCCACTGCACTTTACCATTTTCTAACTTCCAAATTTTTTTTTTCTACCAAAACGTAATTTTATTCATAATTAATCTGTTCTTTTACTACATTACGAAAGGTATACCATCACCCCACTCAATAAAAAAACGAATGCAATAACCATTTATTGCACATAAAAGGCCACATACACAGAAACAAAAATATATATTATTTAAAAAAAAAAAACATTGCAATGAGCCGTCTTGTCACTAAAGTGATCTCTTCCAGACAACCTTTCCCAAAGAATTTTAGCAAGTAGATGGGTAGTGCATACTAAAGCTTGTGAAACATTTATATTTTAAACATATAATTAGAAATAAAAGCAAAAAACAAAACAAATGCCAATATAAACCACACACGGCACCTTCACACTTCAGATAATAAGTAATTTTGCAACAAATAGAAGGAAAGAAAAGTAAAATGCAACTATGTTTATATATTTGTTTAGACATTTTTATTTATTATTTGTGCATGATGAGAACATTACTTATTTATTGGGTTATAACCTAATTATTATAATTTGGTGTTTTCTTTAATTCGTGTACCTAAAGTTACTAAACTGTAAATGTTCCTAAAAAAATTAAAACATCTTGAAAGCTGACTTTTTCCGAAACTTCGTTGCTCACTAATTGAAGCTAGTCATTTTTTCTCAGGACGCGGGGCCCCTAGCCGATGCGGGGCCCCTAGGCAGTTGCCTACTCTGCCTTAGGGATAATCCGGTACTGGTCCTAGCTAATGATTCCCATTCAACCTGAGTGACCTTGGTCTCTGTTGAGGTCATTTGTATGTATGGTAGAGTTGTAGTTAGAATGTGAAGGAATGTAGATGACTACTAGTCGTGGAATAGATTTCAGGACGAAGGCCCCGTAGTATGTGTTCAAAAAAAATAAAGGGAGTTGTGTATGTAAATACGAATGTTACAGAGAGCGCTTATATTAAAAAAAAAACTAAAATAATTAAATAGTGAAGATATTTGAAAACAAACATGACTCGTTTAAAATAGAGCGAAAATCACTCGACAAAGCCATACTAAATAATGCAAAATCATATGTTTTTGTTTTGAAAATTTGATGGCTTGGAAGTATTATAGATGCTTCAATTAAATACTGCTTGCAGAACACACCTTGGCCCTTAAAAATGTAGGTCATTTTTTTTAATAAGCCTATAAAAAAATAAAGTATTAGGTCTATAAAAAAAAACTTTCCAAAGTCCAAACTCTCCTATTTATAAACCCCTTTTCGGATTTGATTTTGTTGTATAATGTGACAAATTTAGTTTCTTTTATAATAATGGCAAAAAAATTGATATTTACGCCCGAACTTCACAAAATAAAATAAAATATGCATTTTCTCGTTGTTTTTTTTTTGACATCAATCAATACGGCCCACACTCTACGAATTTGGATTCTTGAAGTGACCCCTATGGCATGGGCACAAGAACCATGCACTGGGCACACCTATTTCGTATCACTCACGCCCCGGCCGGAGCGGGAAACAGTCGGGTGACTCCGCGTCGCTTAGTTTCGTGAAATCAATTTTAAATTTCTGTTTTCTTACAATAAACAATGCGTAAAAAAGGAATTAATATTTTTTACAGGCCTTTACGAAATCAACATGTAAAAAAAATTCTCAAATACCCTTTCCAACCTTTCCAAAAGCTTTTTCTCAAGTATTTTTAAACTCCTCCCATAAAGGGCGTGAATTCCGATTTTGATTGGATCGCCTTAAGTTGCATTTAAAGATGCACTGTAATTTTTTACCATATACTCGTACTATAACATGTTAAATAACATAATAAAATGTCTTTTTAATAATTTTCGGAGCATACTTTACGATATTTTTTTTCTATCGCAGGAATTTCATATACAAGGTACCATTTCGGCTGTATAAATATGGAGACATTATCTTAAAAAACAACGTATATTTTTTTAGGAACTTAAAAACTTAAAAGAGAAATCTTATATTAATATATAAAACAAAGTCTGGTTAGTTACACTATTTATAACTCGAGAACGGCTGGGCTGATTTTGATGATCTTTGATTTGTTGGATTTGTCTCCGCCCCGGATAGGATAATAACTATTAAAACATCACAAAAGTTAACGGAATAAATAGTTATAAAGAAAATTATTTTCCCCTTACATTTTGTATGGAACGAATTCTCCTATTTTGAAAGAACTGCAGCAATATTGTGAGGGGTATAATATTGAACTGTGCATGAATTCCAAACATTCAAAAACGTCAAATGTCAATGCGTTGATTGTTTTGCATTTGCTTTTAATCATATAATGCTGCCCTTCTTTCTTACACACTCAATGTCAACAGTCGAAAATGAGACAAATGGTAAACGTATGTCTGCACACCTCCAAAGGAAAAATACAATAATTATAATAAATCTCTGAAATGAAACGCATTTTTTTACATAAGCTCCACACAGGAGGCCCCGCGGAAAATAGTTTCTCTCAGGACCTACGTCATCTTAGGGGATGCTGTGTGGAGGATCTTTTTAAGGAATGGGGAGGATAGAAAGTTCTGGGAAGGAAAAAGGTATGAGGGGTGGGTAGGAATCTGGGGGTCAGTGTGTCCGGGAGTGACGGACGTATGAATCCATCCCTCCAACTGTGGTGCAAGGCAATGGGTCGAAGAGTCCGGCTGGAAAGGTCAAAAGGCCTCCCTCAACCAGTCTCTCTCGATCCGGCCCGCCACGCAGCAGGTGGGCAGGCGCATCAACTGCCAAGACCCGGACATAAGTCACCTCATGAACCCGGGCACCCCTGCTAAATCACCAAACGTAGCGAACCACTTGGGGTGATCTATGGCAGAGGTGTTGGTTATTCAATAAATGGTTCCCGGGGCGGCGGCACCCGTATCCGCCTCCCGAATTCCCGTAAGTAATTGTAAAAGTAAGAAAATCACAAAAATATAAATCCGTACACAACGCCATCTCTGACACTGACAAAAACTAAACACGGACAGTTGCGCATTGATAATTTCTTCATTGCGTAATTTTTAACTTAATAAAAAAACTGAATTTAATTCAACAGCTATTGATTCTGAGGCGGTACGAAGTTCGTCGGGTCATCTAGTATGTTATAAATCGGAAAAAATGCGGAATGCGGGGCTCATGCTAAATTAGTATTTTAGATTAATCTTTAATACATTGGTATCGGTTTACATTTTAAATATAAAAAAATTTTTTTTACATATAACAAAATATAACAGTTTAATACACTTTATATTATTAAAATTTCTAGTTGATAAGGGTACACTTAGAATGTACACATTTTTGCTTGCGTTTTCCTCAAATAAAAATTGATTATTTTCATAATTTATTTGGCTAATAATTTAGACTATTTAACATCCATAAATGTTCAATAATGTTCATGAGATTGCAATTTTATGGTGATCAGGTTTATGAAAACATATGCCCTGCATAATATCGTACGGTTGGCATCAATGGAGCGTGATTTCCAGTCGGGCAGGTTGCCAGATTGGTAGATTGGTGGCAGGTTGATGTATGGAGGCTTTTCTAATGACAGCTTCTTCCGATGATGGCTGGAAAGTGTATTAGAAACTGTCAGTTTGCAGGAAATGTTCTGCAGAGACCATTTTGCATTACCGTTGTGACTTGAATGTGGCTGATGTCTTCAAAGAGAGTTTATAAGTATTATAAATTTCAAGATGAAGCTAATGAACTTATTCCCCAATTCCCTCTCTGGATTTTGAATCTGCTGCAAATATTTTTGAAAGTAATTTATTTTTATTTTTTTTATTTTTTTTATTTAGGAGACCAACAGTTTACATTAATAACAGAGTATATAATAATTGATTACAATAATTGAACCATTTACAGGTTTCCACACGGGTATTGTATATAAGTAGTGTAGTGATTCCAGAGATATTTTCTAGTAAAAAATTACATTTCAAGAGACGAGTTATTTAGGTGGGAATAGGAAGGGGGGGGGATCGGTTAAGTTGAGGTATAGTAATAAAAATATGCGTGACAAAGAATTAGAAAAGAAAAAAAAGTAAGTTCATAGAGTGGTGGTTGTATTAGACATTACAGGGTATCTATAAGTATTGTTATTGTAGAGTATCGAGAGAGCGTCTGTGTGATTTTAAGGAGTGTGGTGCAGAGTTAAAATTGTCAAATTGTGTATAGTGTGTGTTGAAAGTGATGCACCATAGATGAAAGAGTTCTGCTTAGAATTGGTGTTGCACCGAGGGAGGCTAAGAATCATGTCGGATCTTGTTCGTCTGTTAGGAACTCGAATCTGTTTTCGTTCTAGGAGTTCTGGAAAATCTACGACGGATCTGGCTATTTTTTGAAGAAAAAGTATATCGACCACTAGCGTGTCAGTATGTTTTGCTTTTTAAACCACTTCAAAAAGGAGGAGGTTCTCAATTCGACTGTATTTTTTTTAATGTTTGTAACCTCAGAACTTTCGACTGGGTGAACCGATATTGATGATTCTTTTTTTTATTTGAAAGCTAATGCTTCCCATGTGGTCCCATTTTAATTTGGTCCAGTTCTGACAATGGCATCCATGAGAAAACCATGTAAGTCTTGAATTTGCATTGAGTATGTGCGCGACAAATGGACGTATAACTCAATATCACGCCAACCGATTTCGATGATTCTTTTTTTATTGAAAAGGATGTACTTCAAGGGTAATTTGATAAGAATTTGGTTAGGTTTTGATTATCGAATCCATGACAAAGTAACGGAATTCTTCAATTATTAGGAGCAAATTAACGAAACTCGACCGAATCTCTTAATTTGACCCTAACATCGTTATGTTCAAATTATGTCTGTCTCATATGAGCAGCACGTTTAGTAGGCCTACCCATATTCAGACAAATTAATTATTGTACTTCAGATTCACTAAAAATCAAAAATAAACAATAATTTTAACAAAACAAAAAAACGACTTAAAAAAATGCACTAAAAAGTAAAAAAATTATTTCGTATTCTTCTACAACTTCATAATCAACTTATCTTTTCTACTCATCAGTATGTAGGTACGATTGATATTTTTGGAGTCGGTGTCACCCGGCCCGGCATGTTCACTTGACGTGTCCCCTCATGCCGCGGCCCCCGCTCTCGCCTCGTCAAGTCGCTTGTGCGACACAAGCGCATCTCACCTATAACTATGTATGTAGTTACAAACCTACCTTGACTGACACCGACTCAAAAAATAACAATCGTACCTACATACTGATGAGTAGAAAAGGTAAGTTGATTATGAAGTTAAAGAAGAATACGAAATTATTTTTTTTCTTTTTAGTGCATTTTTTGAGTCGTTTTTATGTCTTGTTAAAAATTTTTGATATGTGACTCAACTGGTTTGAACGCCATCAGCAGACGTTCTCTATAAAAACTAGCAAATGTATTTTGTAAAAAAGCAAATTATACAAACATAGCGTATTTTCATCTTACACAGTTAGGATGGGTAGTTTAAAAAAATTTGAAGGATTCATCAAATATTTGAAGTTAATTTTCACGTTTCAAGTTCTGTTATTATATCATTAAAGGCCAGTTGCTCCATTAAACTGAAATAATCATAGAACTTATACAGAACGCGAAAATTAACTTAAAATATTTGATGAATCCGTCAAATTTTTTGGAACAACCTATCCTCGTAAAAAAATACTTAAAATATGTCCAGTTTTGAAGGAGAAAAATGGGGAACATAAAACCCCGACTTTGATGATTTTATACCAACATGTGGTGCTGTTGTCCCTTTCGGTCAGTATTCAGGGAAGTACGAGCCGCGATGACAGTAACAGGTTCTTAAAATACCTATTGTTCAAATATCTCGGCGACTGGGTTTCCTTTTAGTACTGTCACAATACATAAGGGAACGTACCCATACTACGTGACCTGTTAGGGGGGGGGGGGGGTCTTCAAAATACCACGATGAAACGAAAAATAGCGACACAAAAAAAAACAAATGTACATCTGTAGGATTTTGCCTTTTTTTACAATAATTCCACACAGGAGGGGCCCTGAGGCAAATAATTTCCTTCAGGGCCTATGTCATCTGGGATGCTGCGTGGAGGGTCTTTTTGTAGGTAGGAAGGGGGAAATACAGAGGCCGTCAAATCATTCCACAGCCGAGCTGTTGAACACAAGAACAAGTCGAAGAAACGACCCGTCCTCATGTGACAAATATCAAGTTGGGCACGCGTTTGGCGTGTTTCCCGACTATGCACCGGTGCCGAAGGGATCAATGACGCTACTTCCTCGGAGCATCTTCCATTGTAATACCGGTAGAGTATGAGAGAATGACATAGTATAATCGGTCTGCTCTTTGTGCAGAGCTTCGTAGTCTATCGGTCTCTTCTTTGGTGGTGCTTCGTAGCCTCCTCACTCTGGTGTACTTTAGTTTTTTGAAGATTTCATTTCTACCGCATGTGACCGCACACACATTTTTAATATTAGCCCGCTCCTTCTAACATTCATATTTACATATATCTCCATTTGAAACCGTCTTTTTCTTATTTTTGAACGCTTTCTGCGGAGCCTTAAACTCCATTTGAAAAGCCTGTCTTCATGCGGCATTTCTTGTCATTACTCTGACGTGTGTAGAAGTATAGTGTATAGTGTATAGATCAGTGTGTAGTGTATGGTATGATAGTGTGCAGAGAATATTGTAGAGTCGAATGTATGTATGTCACAGACCGCAGTATGTGGGTCACACGATGGTACTTTTTACTGTCCAATAACTTTCATTTATGGCAGAGGTGAGGGGATCAATAATAGTAATAAATGATACCACTAACCCCTCAGGCCTCGCACCTGTTTTGTCGGAAGCTCAAAATATTTTCGCTTGCAATAAAATCCAAATAAACGGAATATTTCTGAACGTATCCGAAAACTAAAAACTATTTAATTAAATGAACACAATATTAGCGAAATTCAATCGAAATCTGGAGACAGAAAAATCAGAAAAGATATTGGCTCCGCTGGGACTCGAACCCAGGACCTTTTGCTTACATGGCAACAGCTCTACCGATTGAGCTACGGAACCCATATTAATTCGGTCACTTTTAACTGTATCATACTTCGACTAAGAACTACCAACATTATCTTCATCTTCTTAACGCACATATTATTGGCTGCTATCTTTATATATGATTGCAAGATTCAACTCGAACTAAATGCAATCTAGATAGTGTCTGGATAAATTAAAAAGATATCGGGTGGACAGAAATGTCTCCAGATTTCGATTGAGTTTCGCTAATATTGTGTTCATTTAATTAAATATTATAATTTGAGATTTAACTCATAAAGTTTAAAAAATTAAAAATAAATAAAAACTATTTCATCATCACCGGCTCTGCAAACGGGCTCGAAAAGAAGAAGATGGAGAGATACGAAATTACGAATGTTAGAGGAGAGCGCTAACATTTACAGCGACAAAATCGATGCGAAAATCGCGAAAATGTTTAATAAAACACGACTCGTTTAAAATAGAGCAAAAAACTCACGGGCATTGTCTTAAACAGCATTTAATGAAACACTGTTAATTTTTTCAAACATATAACTTGTAAAATAACTGAAACAAACGTGTTTATAATAATTTTTGGAGCATACTTTGCGATTTTTTTCTATCGAAGGAATTTTATATAATTTGCGTGGCGGCGCGGGCAATGTCTAGATATTATCTACAAGAATAACATATATTTTTTAAGAGCTTTAAAACTTACCGTGTTTAATATGAAGCCATAGTAAATAATGCAAAATCATACAAAATCATATATATATTTTTTTTTTACATGAATACCGCACAAGAGTCCCAACTTCTCCCGTCTGGAGCCAGTGAGACTATGGCGTCCCCAATTGGGGTATGTTGTGAGGCTGAAGGTAGTGGGGAGGGAAGGAGATAGGGAAGAGGAAGGTGGGGAAGTACCTGGCTATTCAGATCTGGTCACCAAACACGGCGAAAGCCACTTCAGGGAACGTTTCAATTCTGAATGGTGGTCTTACACCAGGGAGAGTATCTTCCACTCTGATATGTTTTTGTTTTGAAATTTTGATGGCTTAAAAGTATTATAGATGCTTCAATTAAATACTGCGTGTAGAACACACCTTGGCCCTTAAAAATATCGGTCAATTTTTATTATAAGTCTTTTAATAAGCCTATAAAAAAATAAAGTATAAGGTATATAAAAAACACTTTCAAGTCCAAACTCTCCTATTTATAAACCCCTTTTCGGATTTGGTTTTATTGTATAATGTGGCAAATTCAGTTTCTTTTATTATGATCGCGAAAAAAATTGATATTTACGCCCGAACTTCACAAAATAAAATAAAATATGTATTTTCCCGTTGTTATTTTTGACATCAATCAATACGGCCGCACTCTACGAATTTGGATTCTTGAAGTGACCCTTATGGCATGGGCACAAGAACCATGCACTGGGAACAACTATTTCGTATCAGTCACGACCCGTTTGGAGCGGGAGACAGTCGTGTAACTTCACGTCGCTTAGTTTCGTGAAATCAATTTTAAATTTTAGTTTTCTTACGATAAACAATGCGTAAAACAGGAATTAATATTTTTTACAGGCCTTTACGAAATCAACCTGTAAAAAAAATTCTCAAATACCTTTTCCAACCTTTCCAAAAGCTTTTTCTCAAGTATTTTTAAACTCCTCCCATAAAGGGCGTGAATTCCGATTTCGATTTTTTCCTGAACTAGTGGATCGCCTTAAGGGAGATATGTAAGAAATCGGTAGAAATTCGGGTCGCGGGCCCTTCAAAGGTGGTGAAATACGCTTTCAAATTTTATAATTCGAAATAAACGTATAATTTTTGAAATATGGAAATTTTAAAAGCAAAAATAAATTTGGGAGACGGGTATGGCTAACGCCGCCCCGGGCCCCGGGAACCAATTATTGCATAACCAACATCTCATAGCCAACTTGTCATAGGTTACCCCAAGAGGTTTGAGTGTTCCCACTCGTTGATGTATTTTCTTTTGAGTTTTTTTTGTAAGTATTTTTTGTTTTATGAAATACTAGCTGACCAGGAAACTTCGTACCGCCTCAGAATCTATAACTGTTGTGTTAACTTATTAGCTGAATTAAATTCAGTTTTTTATTAAGTTAAAAATTACACAATGAAGCAATAATTATCGATGCGGAACTGTCCATGTTTTGTTTTTGTCAGTGTCAGAGATGGCGTTGTGTACAGATTTAAATGTTTTGTGATTTTCTTACATTTCCACTTACTTACGAGAATTGCGTTTCATTTTCTTTATACGTGTGAGGGAGATTTATTATAATTATTGTATTATTCCTTTGGAGGGGTTCAGACGAACGTTCATCGTTTGTCTCATTTTCGACTATTGACATTTAGTGTGTAAGAAAGAGGGCAGCATTACATGTTTATGAACAAAAGCAAAATAATCAAATTATCAAAGTTTTTGAATTGTTGGAATTCACGCTCTATTCAATATTATACTTATCACAATATTGCTGCAGCTCTTTCAAAATATGAGAATTCGTTCCATACAAAATGTATGAGGAAAAGAATTTATTTCATAATTCGTTTATTCCCGAATTTTTCCGTTTTTATAGTGTACACGTTACACGTGTTATAACGTTAGCTATTCTGCGAGACGGACTTATTTATATATACCTCCCACTGCGGAGCAAGGCGATGTTCCGAGAGAGTCCTGATAGAGAAGTCATAAGTCAATTCAACAAATCTCTCCCGATCCGGTTCGCCACGCAGAAGATGGGCAATGGGCATACGCAAACGTCGTCGCCAAGCAAAAAACCTTATCCCTGCAAAGTCGTCAAACGTAGCGTACTATTTGAGGAGACCTATCGCGGAGGTGTTGGTTATCCAATAAATGGTTGCCGTGATGCCACCCAAATCCGCCTCCCAAATTGAAAATTATCTTCCGAATAATTATAAGTAATAATTATTAGTCTGAAACACTCATCTACATTCAAAAAATCTCCCGAGAAAAGATACATGCCGCCGTCGCGTCGGGAGTCGAACCCGCGTCCTTCTGATTTACGGTCAACTGCTCTGTCCACTGAGCTACGTCGGCTTATCTCCTGCCCGCCAAATAATTCAATATACTAGTGTTTCATTCAACAATTAATGCTTATTACATTTTTCCACCTGCAAACAACCAACTTTATTTTATATTGTGAGTGCAAAATCTCTCACTAGGTGGCGTCGGGACAAATTTTTGGTGAAATATTTTTAACTCGTTAAATATTAATTATTATTTTTAATTGATAAACTAGTATTGTCCCAGCGGAGCCAATATCTTTTCTGATTTTACTGTCTCCAGATTTTCGATTGAGTTTCGCTAATATTGTTTTCATTTAATTAAATAGATAAACTAATGTTTAAGACAAGATTTTTTTATGCATAGCACAAAGGATAACAATTATTATAAGTAATAATTATTAGCCTGAAACACTCATCTACATTGAAAAAATCTCCCGAGAAAAGATACACGCCGCCGACGCGACGGGACTCGAACCCGCGCCCTTCTGTCTTCTTCTGATTTCGAAAAACTATGCGTAAAGCCCGGGGAACCCCGGGAACTTCAGTTAGTATACTATATATCTTATAATAACATATATTCTCCTTAGGTTCTCTTCTTCAATAATTTCTTTCTGTGTGCTTTGGTTTTATCGCAAAGATCTTACGCTGTTGCCAGATTTCTTGTTTTGTTACAAACCCATTAATTTTTCCCAATAATTCTTTCGTCATTGACTGGTAAACATAATGGAATAACCACGAATCACGTGACCTCTGGGTTTGGAAGTTCATTCTTCACTTTTCTGCCCACCACGTGCAAAAAACGGCAAAACAACTCGCAAAAAACTGGTCTGTCAAGTTTTTTTTCTTGAATGTAAATATGTTTTGTTTCTGGAAACATTTTTAAATTTCATCTCTGCACAGATTTGAATGGGCTGGGAATTTAGTATCATTATAATATCAGTGTTAATTTCTGATCTGTTAGTAGCCGATTTGACAATTACTTTTGATTTTCCCTGGGTCATCCTTGACTCGAGCCATGATAAATACGGCGACCCCACAGTTTGAATCCCATATCGCTGACTCCCCGAAATTATATTTATTATAATCTTTTGTACATTATTTACCACTTTCAAACCTAAAATAGAATTCAAAAATACATTTTTTTTCGTTTAGCTCCACACAGGAGGCCCTAAGGAAAATAATTTCCCTCAGGGCCTATATCATATTAGGGGATGCTAGAGGGTCTTTTGAAGGAAGGTAAGGGTAGGAAGTTCTGGGAAGGAAAAAGGTATGAGGGGTGGGTAGGAATCTGGGGGTCAGTGTAGCTAGGAGTGACGGACGTATCAATCTATCCCTCCAACTGCGGTGCAAGGCAATGGATCGAGAGTCCGGCTGGAAAGGTCAAAAGGCCTCCCTCAACCAGTCTCTCTCGATCCGGCCCGCCACGCAGTAGGGGTTAAAATTACTGACAATGAAAAAAAAACACACACACACAAATATTTTACCAGGCAAATTTTATAAACATTATCCTCAAATCAATTTTTTGTCGATTCATGTAAAAATCTTAATGAAGAATCTGAAGAAGAATGTTTCTTTGTTTGTCCCTTATGCGTCCCTAAACCATTCATCCGATTACGATGAAACTTTTTTGATTTGTTGTGCACATTCCCGCAATGGTTTCTATATAATATATATATATATATATATATATATATATATATATATATATATATATATATATATATATATATATATATATATATATATATATATATATATATATATATATATATATATTATATAGTCCCCATTAGAACCCCCACAGACTATGTTTTTAAAGCGCTGAATATAATGTCACTGAAACAATTATATACAGAAGATATTCTAATGTACGCATTCAAAAACCAGAATAAATTTACACAGACAAACTCGGGCCGATTCACAAGATCTACATTACAACAAACATTCCACCAACCTACAACTAAAACGACCTTTGGACAAAGAAATATGCAAAACTTCTCTATAAAATTATTTAATTTACTCCCTCTTGCAATAAAAACCATTAGAAAAATAACCGACTTCAAAAGAAGCTTAAAAATATGGATTATGGACATGGGAAGGAAGAATATAGATACAATTTTGCAACCTAACAAAGATTAATTCTTATGTTGTACTTTCTTTTAGATTTAACTTTATAATTTTCCTCTGTAATATTTTAACACAGGTATTTACTTATATTTCAAACAAGAAAACTTGTACAATGTGTCCTTAGAACGGGGTACCCCAGTAAGGACACATTTTTCTCTAAAAAACTGTAAAACAAAGAAAAAAAATAATGGTGAGCTCTGACGTTATGTAATTATTGCCTATACCATTCCTACTATTGCTATGAAACTTTCGTGAGTTGTTGTACGCACACACGCAAAGGTTTCTATATATAATGGTGAGCTCTGGCGTTATGCTATTGCTGTAAAAAATTACAATATGTGGCGCGCGGGTTGTTTGAAAAAGGAGTTATTTCTTGCCGGCAGAAGGCGGGAGGGAGAGTGGAATCTGGGAGGGGGGAGAGGAACGAAGGAGTGGGTGGATTCGCGGGATGGAGAGGGGGGGGGGGGGAGATGGAAGGGGAACGCTGGAGCGGAAGGGAACGGGGACGAATGAGAAAAGACACGCCGGGAGAAACATTTATTTAATTTCTATAATTAAGGCTCTGCAACCGGGCTCAAAAAGAAGACGATGGAGAGATACGAAATTACGAATGTTAAAGGAGAGCGCTAACATTTACAGCGACAAAATCGATGCGAAAATTGCGAAAATGTTTAATGAAACGCGACTCATTTAAAATAGAGCAAAAATCGCGCGGGCATTGTCTTAAACAGCATTTAAAGAAATACTGTGATTTTTTTCATACTCGTACGTATAACTAAAATAACTGAAACAATTTGTAATAATTTTTGGAGCATACTTTGCGATTTTTTTCTATCGAGGTATTTAATATAATTTGCGTTTCGGCGCGGGCAATGTCTAGATATTATCTTCAAGAATAACATATTTTTTAAGAGCTTTAAAACTTACCGTGTTTAAGGGAGATATGTCAGAAATCGGTAGAAATTCGGGTTGCGGGCCCTTAAACTCGCTAGGATTCATACAAAAGTCCCGAAGTTGCATAAAATTTAAATTGCGGTCAGTTACTTTGGTTTCATAAAGGTGTGCCTTTTAAATTATTTTGTGGTTAACTTTTAGATTTTAATGTAAAGCCTGATGTTTTCTTTTTCTAACACTTTTTATAACATATTTATCACTGATTTCTATGAGTCCTATATGAGTTAATAAAAGGTCTTGTTTGAACTTTACAAAAGTCTTCAGGTTATTGTTGAAACCGGACACGAAAAAATCATTTTTCCTTCAACTCGGCATGATACATCAACCTTCTAGGAATAATTATGTTCAGTGCATACGTCACACCCGAGTCGTTGGGACGGTTTTAGATTAATTTATCACTGACTGTGTTCATTGGGGGTCGATCAATTATCAATTATTATTAGTCTATGTGATTAATAAATTCCTAAAATAATTAATGATTTTAATGCTATCAATTCTGATTGAAAACAATCATTGAACAAAACGAAATGTTATAATATCAGTTGTTTCGCAGAAATTCACGTGTGACAGAGACATCAATGGCCATTTTGTTTTTTTGGCAGTTGAAAGGTTCTAAATTCTGATTCTAAGTCCGTTTCAGCTTTTAAACATGTTGTGATCAGCAGAATAGGACAACTATAATTTGTTCGCTTTTCGGAACAACTCATATAGGTCTTCGAAAACTATAGGACGTCAGAAATCGTGTCTCCTTTATTAAAGCCTGTTCAGACAGAGCTATCATATATAAAAGATGATCGCACGCCAAATAACGCTCTCCATACAATCCCTTCAGACCGTTCACACCTAAGCGGTTTAAGCGCAGATCAACCATAGACAATACACATCTTAGGCCGTAACCGCTCCTGGGGCGATATACGAAGAGTTATGCACCCCCACTCCGACGAAAACAGGAGAGGGGTCATTTTAATTACGGAGATGCCTAGACGTGATGACAGCTGTCAAGTTGACAGATTGAGTACAAAAATGTGCATTCCGTGGGCGCTTCCTAATTTATCTGACCCCCTCTCCTACCATAGGAACTAATATTTGATAGCGTCGTGTTTACGGTACAAAACATAAGCGCTCGCGGTTCAACAGATATCTCCTCGTGGTTTATATTCGTGTCTGAACACTCTGAACAGGCCCTATCGTAGTGAGAAATATGCGGTAAATTCAGCGGTTGCCAACCTTTTTGAGCTTGCGTACCCCTTGAGCCTTGCTACAAATTTGTTGTACCCCGTACCCTCTTTCTATCCGTTAGTTGTCTTGTAATTAATCTTGGAATATAGTTGCAAGGAAAATATTGAAGTGTGAGTGAATTCCAAAAATTAAAAACGCCAAATATCAATGCGCTGATGGTTTTGCCTTTGTTCTTAAATATATAATACTGTAGTTTTTTCTTACACACTAAATAACTACAGTCGAAAATGAGATACACGGTGAACGTATGTCTGCAACCCTCCCTTCCCCCAGAGGAAATATACAATCATTATTATCATACATCTCCCTCACACATTTAAGAAAATGAAACGCAAGGAAAAAACCAGTACCTACTTGGGAGTAGGGAATGCAATCCCGCAAGACCATGTCAATCCAGGTATTTGTGGGACTGAACAATCTTAGTCCCGCTGGATCCAGGTATTTGCGGGATCCAGCAGGGTGGAACTAGATATCTAATCAATCGTATAATAAAGACCTAATACCTCGATCTACCAACATTGTTTTTAGAGTTTTAAATTTATACCTAATCAAACAAGTTTTTTGGGACATTTTAAATGGTTTATCAATATAACTTTAGTTAGGTAGGTATAGGTAAAGTTTAAGTCATAAATTGGCAAAGAATAATAAGACTAAGAATAATAAGACATACATATACATAACAACTTAAATTTAAATAATAACGTTCACACGATAAACAATATTCTTGTACAATAAGCATCATAAGTTTAAACATTATTTTGGAAATAGCTTGGAAAAAAGTTAAAGTATTAATTGTGTCGTCTGATAAACGGCTTCTGATATTGGACACAAGACACAAGGTAGCCAGCGGGTGAAAAAGCTCGTTCACTTTCCATGCTGATTGGCACAATAGTTATTAGCGCATTGTAAATGAATTGAAGGTATGTGCCTTTTAATCCATCGGACTCGAAGTAATTCCTTTCCTTCTTTATCAACACCTCAAGGTTGCTCGTATTGCCAGATCTAGGTTGTTGGGCTGTTGATCTCGAACTCTTCATACTAATCAAAGTAAGTTCGAGTTCGTCTTGAAGTGACATTGGTGCTGCTGCTGCTGCTGCGTATGTCTCCAGATTAGCGAGAGGAGTGTCGTCATCGTCATCGTAAGGCTCATCAGCGTCAGCGCGCATAGTAACATGTATGAACTACGCCAGTCCAGCGGGATCTCTCAAAATTTTCTACCGAGGTTAGTCCCGCAAAATGTCTGCGGGATCTCGGTATTTCGGTATCCCGGTATACCGGGATTGCATTTCCTACTTGGGAGGAAACAGTCATACGTATCAGTCATACCATTATTTACTGTGAATGAAAGAGCTGCAGCATTACAGTGATAAGGAACGTACGTTTATTGCCGTTTTGCCGTCACGGTACCTTAACCCTGAATCGTCACGGTATTCATAAAAGCGGTCAATGGTCATAATGTGATGACAATGTTATATTTGAATTTCTGGGAAACAACTGCGCCTCAATTATTTATTATTGATTCATTTTACTTATGAATGTGATTTCGTAGTACAAAACGTCAGAGATGTAAATTATAAGATTTGATTTGTGATTTTCACCGTCAGAAGTATTATCGTAATTAATTTTTGTGTTATTTTGGGGTGTTGCGCTACATCCTCCCCCTTTTCCCTCCCGCATCCCCTACCCCTCTCACGTTCCTTTTCCACCGTTTCCACCTTCCCCGAATTCCCCTTCCGCGTTCGCATTTCCGCAACTACACCTCCCGCGTTTTCCTCCTCTTTCTGCGTTCCCCTTCCACCTTCCCCTCTCCCTCGTCCCCATCCCGCGGAACCAAGCTCCTTCTCCCCTCCTCCCGAATTTCCCACCTCTCTCCCTCCTTTCCCCCCTGTCGCTTAATTATACGAAATACACACATTTTTCAAGCAACTCGCGCGCAACTTATTCTATTTTTTTACAAATTTCATAACGCCAGAGCTCACCATTATATACAGAAACCTTTGTGGACATGCGCATAACAAATCACCCAAGTTTCATTTCAATCGGATGAATGTATAGGAAATAATTTCATAACGCCAGAGCTCACCGTTATAATAATAATAATAATAATAAATGTTTATTCTGCGATGAAACTTTTTTTTATATATAACTAATATAAATACATTAGTTATATATATAGAAACCTTCGCAGGCATGCACACGACAAATCAACAAAGTTTCATCGCAATCGGTATAGAAAATAATTTCATAACGCCAGAGCTCACCATTATATACAGAAACCTTCGCGGGCACGCGCACATCAAATCCCCAAAATTTCATCGCAATCGGATGAATAAAATTTATGTACCGCAAAAGGAACAAACGGAGAAATACTCATTTTTATATATTAAGAAGATTAGAGAAAAAAAAAAACTTTAAAAAAAGTGAATACATATTATGGTGCTAAATCACCTTTCAAGCATAATTTTGAATTGTGGTCTTTCACCAGGGCAATACTGAGAGTAATACGACATGTGTTTTCAATGACTCAAATCACAATCGTATTATTAATTCTCTAGAAGTACTCTGTTCTTCAAATCGAATAGATATAATTATTTGCTTATCAAGGTTGTCTAGTGTGTTCGTCTTTTCCATTGATTATACACAGAATGATGTCATCAATAATTAATTAATTACTTAGCACGTGAAAGGAATGCGGTGTTGATTATTGTACTCATCGCGTTTGTTATTGATCTTATCTAAATGAACATATTTGATCATTTGTTATTTTGATCAAATTAAGATATTTTAATGTAATGCAACAATTACGTAGTTTTTATTTATTTATTTTTTCATGTTCTCTATAAAACAGTTATACACCAAATTATTACGGAGAAGATTACAAAATTTAAGAGAAAAAAAGTCCAAGGGGGCAGTTTCACTATGTTGAGACGTATGTCAAAAGATAGTTACTGAAATCTCTATAGGTAACATTGAAGATATCGATGCTCAATGCAGAATCGTTAAGCAGTTGAATTGCTCTGTTTAATGGCGCATTCTGAGATGAAGAAGTTCTCGCTTTTGGAGCATAAAAAAGTGCGTGGGATCTCCCACGAGTATACGCGTTAGGGACATATAGGTTAATCCCCTTCAACATAGGTGGATTCAGTACAGTACCGCAAATCAGCTTAAAAAAATGTTTCCGCAGAAATATTTTTCGGCGGGCATTAAGATCGAGCATTCCTGTTAAGAACAACAATGGATACAGGAATGGGTAGTATGTACACAGGTAACGCATAAACCTTTTTTGTACTCTTTCTATTTCTATGATATGGTTTTGTTCAGAGGGGGCCCAAATAATGGAGCTGTATTCCAGGATGCTGCGGACAAGTATTTTCTATGATTTACCGTAATATTATGACGTCACTTTGTTGGACAGGTTATAACTTCACATTATCTTATTCTGAGATGTTAGGTGACACGATTTGCAAAGAAAATTTCTCATTATTAAATAAATTGTCAACGATAGGTTTTTCTATCCGGTTTATAATATTGTTTACCAGCTATTTTACTGAAAGAAAACAATTTGTATCACATGGAATATTCTTATCAAAATTATTTCTTGTGCTCTCGGGAGTTCCTCAAGGCTCTGATTTAGGACCGCTCCTCTTTTAGAATTTTATTAATGTTATAGCGGAAATTATTCTGCATTCCAGGTTACTTCTTTTCGCTGATGACCTAAAACTTTTCTTGGAAATACATACTTTAGAGGACTGCATTCGATTCCAATCGGAAATTGATAGAATTGTTGAATCAGATTGAATTCAATATCTCTAAATGTTTCATTCTTTCTTTCACTATGGCGTGTCATACTTGGTTTTAGCGGTGTACGTGAGAGCCCGACATTTAAAACGTGTCTTCACTATGAAAGATCTTGGTATTGTGTTTGATAGTAGGTTGACTTTTCATGCTCTTATCGTAATGACGTGTAGAGTACTTCACTGAGAATTCTTGGTTTTGTCCTACGCACTACGAGAAATTACTATACATTGCTTTGGTTAGGATTAGGCTTGAGAGTGGACCGATGGTTTGGACCCACACCAAGAGAAGTATTCCTTCATGTTGGAGAAGGTTCAGAAGTAATTTCCGAGATTTCTCTCCCTGAGGGAGTATGGTTACTACCCGTGGCTCTGCAGGCATGCTTAGATTGCTCAGTATGAACCATCTACGGGTCAGAAGGGATGTGCTCATTTTAACACATTTCTTCAGACTGATTCGTGGATGGTTCGAAAACTCGACTATCACGGAGAGCTTTGGTTTCTATGTTCCCGAAAATGGTGTCTTTTTTTCCTTTTGCGGGAACCGATCTACGTACATTGTGTATCTGATCTTTTGCAAGAGCTCCAGCAATATTGTGATATGGAACGTATGTTTGTTGCCTTATACTGTCACGATTCCGTTACCGTAAATTGTCACGGTAAACATAAAAGCGTCCTATCGATCCGATATTGTAAAGTTATCGATTTGAGAGCTCCTGGTCGGAATTAAAGTTTGGCTTACATGACTATAACCGCATGTAATTTCGCACGAAAGTATTATTTCGTTGGAATGCTAATCAAATATAACAATGAGACATGTCGGTATTTGGTATATTGTCTCGGAGTTGGGGATAAAGAGATTGTAACAATAGAAGCAGTTCGCATTGTAAATCACACGTCGCCTAGTGTTTTATAAGCGGAGGTAGGTACTATTATTTGTCTATGTGTATATTGTCTATGCCTACACTTCTGAAGGTCAGTCACGAGAATTCAGAATATTCAGACCCCTGGGCTGTAGAACTGGATATTATGTCTGAGTATGATTTTATAAAGGTCCATGCGTTTATAGTTTATCCTCTGTATTTTAAGTTACAAGTCCTCCAATATATGTCCCAAATATATTTTGCATCTTAACTTCCAGTTTTTTTAAATTTTTATTTTGTATTTATTTTTTTAAAAGGAAAGACAAACATTCTCAGGTTACGAATAACCCGACAATATTTTTTGAATATCACCTATTAACTACTATATTTTTTATCACAGTAAGCCGAAAATGTTGCTTGAGTCGTGATGAAGAACACGGAACGCCTGGGTGGGACCCAAACGCGATGACCACTCAACCACTGACCGGTCGCATATACTAGCCGATGCCCGGCCTTTAACCAGAGTTTTCGAAATCAAATGTAGACAGTGACCTTCCTATTGTTTTGAAGATTACATGTGCGAAATTTCATCAACCTCGGCATAAAACTGTAGATTTGCATACAAATCCACAACCCCGCTTGCCAGCCCGCTCGTCCACGACATACAGACATTCTCCTTTATTATATATTTCAACCAATTTACACAAAACCTTGACAAATTATATATCTATTGGTGAAAACCGCATGAAAATCCGTTGACATCCGACAGACAGACAGACGCGGCGGAGGACTTTAATTTATAATATATAGAGATACTAGCTCGGCTATCCTGCTTTGTTCAGGGAGTTGATATGAGATTGAACAGACGTTCGAATCCACAACGGATCTTGCTTTATATACCCCTATCAATGGGTAGCCTCACCCATACAAAAAAGGCTTCGAATGGTCCACAATGATCCAGAACACTTAACAACATTCGAGAGTGTTCTAGAATATTCCACAATAGTCCCGAACGTTCCAGACTATTCCCGAACATTCCACAACCTTCCGGGATGTTCTGGAATGTTGTGGAATACTCTCGAATGTTCTGGGCTGTTCTAGACATTTATCAGACAGATCTTCAAAATCACGCCCTTCGGGAACGTTCTTCATGGATGGCGAATAGAGGGCTACCACACCATATAACTTACTTGATCGTACCGGGATTTGTTCCTAAGTTTTAGCGGCACATTATAGTACACTTTCTTTTATAATACACTAGCAGACCCGGCCACACGTTGGTGTAGCTAACGAAACACAACGCCATTACCCAACCTTTATAAAATCCACACCACCCGCTTGCCAGCTGCCCGCTACCCGCTGCCTGAATTGAGTATTTGAATTTCTCGACTTTTCTCTACTATAATAAGCATGTTTTTATACATATAAACCATCCTCTTGAATCACTCTATCTATTGGTGAAAACCGCATGACTAAATAAAATAATTCAAATCAAATACCTACTTATTCTAGGACATCTATTATCCAATTTCTTCCGTAGAATGAATTTCAAAAGTGACTATAGTACGGCCCGCCAGCCGTTTTAAATCACACAAAAATATGTTTTATTTTAATTTTTCGACTTTTCTCTAATATAATTTACATGTATTATACATATAAACATTCCTCTTCAATCACTCTATCTATTGATGAAAACCGTATGAAAATCCGTTGCGTAGTTTAAAAGATTAACGCGCACATACATTTTGAGCGACTTCATTTTATACTATCTAATGATAATGATTTTTTTTGAAAATTTTGTATACCTCTTCACGGGGTGAAGTCCGGGTTCATTTCATTGGGTGAGGTTTGTCCGGGTCTTGGCTCAGATTCCAACTCACCCCTCATCTTTTTCCTTCCCAGAACTTCCTCTCCTCCCTTTCCTTAAAAAACCGTTACACGCATCCCCAAAGATGACGTAGGCCCCGAGGGAAATTGTTTTCCTCTGGGCCTCCTGTGTGGAGGTAATGTAAAAAAAACATGATAGTAAGGGAGACACTACGATTACTATGAAACCTATATGAGTTGTTTCGAAAACAGAACAAATTAGCCTGAGGGGTTAAAATAATGGTAAACAACTCGTAATAGTGATTATATACATCCATACGTTCTGTTTGTTTCATTCGTTCATTATTATAATTACATTTTTAATGGGGAAGCTTTCTTGTCCAACCACAAAATCATAATACGTGATTCGTTTGATCATAAACACGGTTTTATAAGTATATATTTTATTAGTTTCACTAGAGAGTAGTCTAAGTTAATGGAATTAAATACTGCGATGTATGTATTGGTAATTCCTTTCATTAGCAATACATTCTGATGATAGGAAGTTTTCAATAATACAGGATGTCCGCCGGCAGATTTTACACTTAAAAAAAATAAAAAAATAAGGTATTAATACAATGAAAGTTATTTATTTATTATCTCACATAAGAAAAATGCGGATTTCAGTTTTTTTAAATATCTCCATTCAAATGGCGTCCTTCTAGCCGCAAACATTTTTACAATCTTTCCTTCATATTGGCGAAAACTCGCTTGCAAAGTTCTGGACTGATAGCTGCAATCTCTCGTCGGATATTTTCTTGTAGGTCCTATATTATTAAATCCTATATTTTTATTGTACTTGTATTTTTTACAAACACACTTGTACTTAATGTACTTGTATTCTTATTACATTTTAATAGTATTTTAATTACACAAATGTACTTGTATTTCTTTTTTTTTTTTGATACATGCTCCTTGTATTATTTTTAATTCAATAGTACGTATTTTCTTTCATATACTTTTCATATTATTTTAAATTTTTCTGTTTTTCCATACTTATTTTTTATATTCATATATCTTAAACTTATGTAGATATTTTGCATTATTTTTAATTCCTTTATACATCATACTTGTTTTAGATGTATAAATTATTTTATTTTATTTTTATATTATTTTGTTTTACATTCAACTTATTTTTAATTTGTATTATTATACTTAACATAAAATTGGCCACTACAACACGGGCATGTGCCTGGTGTGATGGCCAAAAAATTATCCATTTACTGTAATGTATAAACTTTACTGAATAAAGAACATTAAAAAAAAAAAATATATATATATGTATATATTGTTGATGGCGAATTGCTGTAAACGCGAGATTTGAGATATCCCTTCGAGAAAAAGTCGGAAGGGGTCAGATCGGGTAATCTAGGGGATCAGGCTATGTCGCCGAAGCGACTAATCAATTTTCCAGGAAAAAGCTCTCACTTTAGTCATTGAGTCCCTAGCGGTGTGTGTCGTGGCGAACGTGGCCCCATCGTGCTTAAAATAGGTTCTGTTATTGTAACCAACATTACGATGTAGCTCCGGTACAAAAAAAAAATTGACCAGACGGAAAAATACGTTGACGGTTTCACCTCTGTGGAAAAAAAAGGATTTTGTAAAATTTCCCTTCTCACAAGTTCTGCATTTTCAGGAGTAGTAACAGTCGTTGAAGATCCAGGACGAGGTTCATTTCCGACTGATCGAGTTTCTCTAAATTTCTGTACCCATCAATTGGTTCGACGGGCCATCCTTAAATCGTCGGAAACCAAAGTGAGAAAAAAGCCGACGCTACGCCACATAGATCGAATAATTGTTCATAAAATACGCCTCAACCGCAAAAGTCCACCTGACTGTTGGCTACTAAAACACCCGCAACACTCGCGCATTGAGTGATATTCCGCTCCCCCCGCTGCCGCTTTCCTACGCGCTGTGAGCTCAGTTCAAAGTGTAAAATCTGCCAGAGGACACCCTGTACTTCGGTTTGTCGAGATTACGAATCTTGTTTATTATCGTATCGTATTTACAATGAATATCTAACTGGATTTGACGTCCGTCCTAAAGTATGCTCTGTTTTTAAGGCCCGTATTCTCCGACTTTTTCTACCATTCACATTTGCATCATACATATATTCTCCTTACACTCCTTTCTTCGCTCATTCGCTCTACATGCCCAAACCATATGAGCGTCCCTTTCTTAAGCCGCTACCCGAATTTCTACCGATTTCTTACATATTTTCCTTAAATACTTTTAAGTTTTAAAGCTCCTAATAAAATATATGTAATTTTTGAAGATAATATCTGTACATTCCCCGCCGAAGCGGTAATTATATGAAATTGCCTCGACAGAAAAATTCGCAAAGTATGCTCCAAAAATTATTATAAACCCGTCTTTTTTTATAAATGAAACAATTTAACTATGTTTGAACCACTTATAAATTTGAGTAAAGCCGACCGGTTTCGGAACGACCGTTCCTTCTTCAAGGCAAGCGTATACTGAGCGTATACGTTTTTTTTAGTTATTTTACAGGTTATATGTATGAAAAAATTCACAGTGTTTCATTAAATGCTATTTTAGACATTACCCATGAGATTATTGCTCTATTTTAAACGAGTTGTGTATTATTAAACATTTTCACAGTTTTCGCTTAAATATTATCGTTTTTAATATTAGCGCACTCCCTCTAACATTCGTATTTACATATCTCTCCATCTTCTTTTTGAGCGGGTACACAGCGCCTTAGCAAGCGGATTGTAATCTTTAGAGCACAGGCATCAGGAAGGTATGCCGTCTTGTTCTACCACAATTATAATAGAAGATGCTCCGAGGAACTAGCATCATTGAACCCCTTGACACTTACTCTTGACACTAGAAATGATGGGTTATTCTTGAGTTCAACAGCTCGTTTGCCGGCCTCTGCGTTTTCTCCCTCCTACAACATGGGTCTCTTCAAGAGCCGTATTCACTCCTTCCTTTCCTCCAAGAGACCCTCCACACACCATCCATAAAGATGACATCCACAATAATTTCCCTCAGGGCCTCCTGTGTGGAGTTAATATAAAAAAAATACTAAATAGTATTTTTAAATAGTATTTTAATAAATCACATCACATTTTTAAAACTATTTGTAGTTGCTCCCCATTTAGATTACTGCTCAAAGATGTTATTTTTATCGTTCCGTTTATGATATATGATATCTATATATATAAAAATAAAAATATGCTTGCTTGGGTGTAGGTTTTTATATGAGTATATGAGATGCCTATGCATTGCTAAACCATTCATCCGATTTCGATGAAGCTTTGGGGATTTGATGTGTCCAAGCCCGCGCTGGTTTCTATATATAATAGTGAGCTTTGGCGTCATGAAATTATGCGTTGCTAAACCATTCATCCGATTGCGATATGAAATATATAAAAACAAACTTATAAAAACATTACAATAGGTGGAACGCGAGCTGTTTGAAAACTGAATGTACTGGGACTAAATGTATGGAATGCGGAAGGAGGGGTTGCGGGACGGGGGTAGCGGGAGAGGGGATTTGGGAGAGGGAAGGCGGAGTGAACGCGTGGGAGGAAGGGGATGCGACAGAGAAAGGAGTGGCGGAAGGGGAACGGGAGGAAAGGACACGCAGGGAGAAATAATTTCTTTATTAAGTGGCATAGCAACGCATGCCGGAAACTCGCTAGTGTTAAATATTAATATTATGTTTGTTTGTTTCAGGTAAGCTGATGGTGTTTTTTTCTGCTTTTGTAAGCTTCTCTTCAAATTAAAGGTAAGCAATTATTTAAAAAAAAAATAACAAAACAGGAGAATTCTTGCCTTTGCAGGTGCATTCGTGTCGTATCACGTCGTGATTTGTATGAAAATTCCTAGAATGCCCGCAGTATGTTTAATGCGTTGCATCTGTGGAGAATTATGCACTTATGAAACTACACAGAGGAGTTTACAGTGCACTAAACATGACATTGAAGGCTGACCAATCGGTGTCGTATACACGGTCATAACTTATTTATAGTATTTACTGAAGCTATTGAAAACGTGAGGCTACATTAGTGACTATGAACAATCATAAAATGACACATCGTCATTTAGGTTTAACAAGGTTTCAACTTCAATTTACCTTTTTTTTTGTTATTAGTTTTTGGAGTATTATGCCGTGTTGCGCTACCTCCTTCTTTAGCCAACGTTTCGGACAGCGTTGCAGTGTCCATCATCAGGATGGATGGATGGATGTGACAAGGTTTATGTAGGCCAAACAGAGCGGACGATCTCCAAAAGGATATCAGAACACTTTCGTGCCTGTAAACTTGACCACCCTGACAAATCTTGTGGTGGATAGCCGTGCTACTTAGGTTGCCGATATAAAAAAAAATCTGAAATATATGAAAAATTGTGGTCATGGTAGTTAAAAATATCTTAAGAGGTGTCATTTTTCAAAGGATTTAAATTTTTTTTGTACCTTCAAAAAAATTGAGAAATATTTTTTTCTATTCTTTTCTAGAGGAGTCATGAGCAGGCCCACTGGTGCCCGCTTATCGTTGAATTTTGGGACACGTTGTATGCAATGGTGACCGGCCAACTCAGAATGAAACCAACGCAAAAGCACCTCAGAAAGTTCATTAAGAGTGATGATAAAAAATGGTTAAATTGGTTAAGTTAGGTTAGGGTTACCGGCTATTTTAAAATTATTATTTCATAGCTTTTAATGATTTCTTTATTAGGTGTTTCTGAGTTGGTTTCATTCTGAGTTGACATGGAACCATATACAATACGTAGACGCGTGGTAGAAATCTCAAAATAGAAAGACGAGGCAATTGTACTGTCTTCGATTTCGTCGTTTTAGTACTCAACTGTTACGCGTATCGTAAAGTTGTGTCTTAACCCCTCATTTGTGTCTGGCGATTTTAACCCTTATGTATAACCACTCGAGCGACAGACCAATTTAAAACTTTTTCCTCGGATTGCTCGTGATTTTTTGGGTATCATTTTGAATATTTTTCGCTTACATTAAAAAAATCAAACCTTTACTTAAAGATTCAAATTAAGTACAAATGCAGCAAGGTAACATTTGCCTAAAACTGGCAGCAAAGCATTCCGAGGTATTTTAAATAGTGCCGTATTGTGGTAAAAAGCACTCCAGTGGATAAAGACACTAAAGAATAAGGAACTGAAGGACAATGTTAGAATCGCTTACGCCAATATCAAACTAGGACCTAGGTACTATTTGATTATTGTAGCTACTCTGAGTTGTTTTTAAAGAATTTACTATGAAATTTGCTTGTGGCTTTTGGCAGCTGTCAAAGTTACAATTACGTTTTCAAATTAGTATAAAGATTAACCTTTGAATTAAAAAATTACTGAAAATATAAGTGTGTTTTTTACTTGCCACATTCTATCTTGAGTTTGTGGTACAATGGCAAAAAGACAAGGCAATTGTACTGTCTTCGATTTCGTAGATTTAGTACTCGACTGTTACGCGTATCGTAAAGTCGTGTCTTAACCTCTCATCTGTGACTGGCGATTTTAACCCTTATCTATAAAGAAACTGTATGAAGGACAAGGTCAGAATCGCTTGCGCCATTATCAATCTAGGACCTAGATACTATTTGATTATTGTAACTACTCTGAGTTATTTTTAAAGTATTTACTATGAAATTTGCGGGTGACTTTTGGCAGCTGTCAAAGTTACGTTTACGTTTTCAAATGAGTGTAAAGATTAACTTTTGAATTAAAAATTTACTGAAAATATAAGTATGTTTTTTACTTGCCACATTCTATCTTGAGTTTGTGATACAATGGGAAGTCTAGATATAACGTAATAGCAGTTAAGTATTTTAGTTTAACAGATTTAAAAATATTTTAGGAAGTGTAACTACTTATCATTTTAGAAACGTGCAGATACAACCATATGCAACCATAGGGCATAATAATTCACTGCATAAAGTTCTAACTACGTTTTCCTAATGCCATTCGAAGCCAAGGCCATGTTATTATTAAATATTTTCTTTTAAAATACGTTAAAAAATACTTTTATCAAGAAATAGATAATGAGAATTCGTCTTTGCCGACTTTGATAATTCAGAACATGGTAAGGCGTAGTTAGAACCCTATCCAACCAAAGTTACGAACTATAATACGCCTCGTATCAGATACAAACAAGATGGCAATTACAGAAGGTTCAAAGTCATGTTAGAACCTCGTCATACAAGTGTTTACGGAAATACAAAATAGGTGGCTATCACGGACATAGGAATATAGATGTCTATGGTGGCTATGAAAATTATTTTGGTTGTACAAATGAGCAAATGGGTTTTGCATTAAAAGGTCAATTAAAAAAATCCGTTAGAACCTTGTGCAACTGAGGTGACGTCATTCGTAAATACGTCACCTGTCATTATTTCTTCTTATTGATTATTTGTGTAATTGGTTTTATATTGATCTATGAACATTAGCGTGTATTTTGTAAAATTCTAAATGCTTCATTTGATAGTCCAGAATTCTTATAGGCCGTATCGGGAGAGACTGGTTGAGGGAGACCAAGGGCGGATCCAGCTTTGGCGCCAGGGGGGGGGGTCCTTAATTACTATTAAAGGAAACTTTTTGGCTTTGGGGCGGCGGAAAATAATGCATTTTAATTTTCAATTGCATAAAACCAAAATTCACTTCGCGAGCCGACCCAGCGAAATTCCGCGGCCTTAAATGTCACTGTTATGTTGGTATCCTTGATAAATTAGCAAGAGCTCATACGACTGTAGCCGACTTCGTGGGATAAGGCGCGTAATTATGAAATTTGTTTAGCGGGCTTGTTTGTGTAACATGGTTTGTGATACAAAAGAATGTGCCCCTTTATAACGCCTACTCGCGTCAAGGCAAGAAAAACATCCCAGTTTTCAATTAGTTCAGCGGCTACGCTAGGTTTGTGTAACATGGTTTGTGATTCGCGGTATTTCATGTAGGTATCCCATGAAGTCGGCTACAGTCCATAACAGTGACAACTACGGCCGCGGATTTTCGCTGCGTCGGTTCGCGAAGTGAATTTTGGTTTTATGCAATTGAAAATTAAAATGCATTATTTTCCGCCGCCCCAAAGCCAAAAAGTTTCCTTTTATAGTAATTAAAGCGAATCTAAAGTTTTTTTCTAAAAATTATTCGTAATAAGCGTGGCCAGTCCGAACCGATAATTACCTTTAATTTTGATAATGATAGATGTAAGTAAAAAGTAGGTAGGTAATTTTGATAATAATAGATACAAAAAATATATAAAAATGTTATTTTTAACAATTTTCATTAGTGGTCCACCTAGGTTCTGGACCCAGCCCAGGGGGGGGTCATGACGCCCCCCCTGGATCCGCCCTTGAGGGAGACCTTTTGACCTCTCCAGCAGGACTCTCTCGACACATCGCCTTGCAACGCAGTTAGAGGGAACGATTCATGCGTCGGTTGGGAATGCTAACCTTGTTCTACCGGTATTACAATGGAAGATGCTCCGAGGAACTAGCATCATTGATCCCTTCGGCACCGGTGCATAGTCGGGAAACACACCAAGCGCGTGCTCAACATTTGTACACGGTTGACATTTGTCATACGAGAACGGGTCGTTTCTTCGACTCGTTCTTGTGTTCAACGGCTTGGCTGTGGAATTATTTGCCGGCCTCTGTGTTTCCTCCTTCCTACAACATGGGTCTTCAAGACCAATGTTCATTCCTTCCTCTCCTCAAAAAGATCCTCCACACAGCATCCCAGATTACATAGGCCGTGAGGGAAATTATTTTCCTCAGGGCCTCCTGTGTGGAGTTAATGTAAAAAAAAAAATCGTCTCTCACACTGACCTGACTGACCCCCAAATTCCTACCCATTACCCACCACTCATATATATACAAATTGGGAGGGTAAGTGGTTCGCTACGTTTAGTAAGCTAGCAGGGGCGCCCAGGTTCATAGAGTTAGGTGTGTCCGTGTCCTGGTGGCGGATGTATCTCCCCACCAGCTGAGTGGCGGGCCGAATCGGAAGAGGCTGAATGAGAGAGACATTTGACGTCTCCAGCCGGACTCTCACGACCCTAACGCCTTGCATAGCAGTGGGAGGAATGGATTTATACCTACGTCACTCCTGGACTCACTGACACTCCTTTTCGTTCCCAGAACTTCCCCTCCCTTTTTACATGAGCTTCGTACAAGAGGCCATGAGGAATTAAACTAACTCAGATTCTAGGGATGCTGTGTGGAGGATCTTTTTAAGGGACGGGAGGAGAGGATATTTTGGAAAAGGTATGAGGCATGGATAGGAATCTGGGGGTCCAACTGCTGTACAAGGCGACGTTTCACGAGAGTTCGGCTGCAGAGGTCAAAAACTCCCTCTACCAGTCTCTACTGATCCGGCCTGCCACGCAATGAGTGAACAGACGTATCCGCCACCAAGATCCGGGCAAACCTCACCCTATGAACCCAGGAACCCTCGCGTAGTCACCAAACGTACCTTTCCACTTGGGGTGACCTGTGGCAGAGGTGTTGGTTATCCAATAAAGTGTTCCCGGGGAGGCAGTACCCACACCACACCCGCCTCCCAAATTGTGAAGTGTGGAGCTAATGTTAAAGAAATACCTTTACATAGCGAAATATAAAATTCGTCATCATTGACTTGAACTAACGTAAATATTTTTGATTTTAGTTAGTTGTGTTTTCATGGAAAGCAATCACATTGTGGTTTCACATTTTAAGCATTATATGTCCTGATACCTGTCTACCTAATTAAAATAAAATACAATTTATTTATTGTATATTTGGGAAAAACGCGTCGGTTATCATAAACGAGGAAGAATTTAAATTTGGGGAATTACCTGCTCCTTTGGCTGAGACAAATTTACTTTATTACCGGTAATTTAACCTTTATAATGCTAGGGGTGAAATTCCAAATGGCTGACGCTATTTTTCTCAAGGAGACCCTGAGAAAAAAATATTCCTCAGAGCCTATATTATCTTGGTAACCGGATAATTCAACAATGTTCAACTTCATCCTTCCTTTGAAAAGTCATTTACAATTTGGAAGGCGGGTTTGGGTACTGCCTCTCCGTGAACCATTTATTGGATAACCAACACCCCTGCTATAGGTTACCCCAAGTGTTTCGCTAGGTTTGGTGCCCGGGTTCATGGGGTGAGATTTGTTTATGTGTTTGCCCACCTCCTCGGCTGGACGGATCCAGCCGGACTCTCTCCATCGCATCGCTTTGCACCGTAGTGGGATGGATTCATGCATCCGACGTTTCTGGACGAGTTGAAACCCAGATTCATACCCACCCCTCATTCCTTATTCCTTCCCAGAGCTTCTCCTCTCTTTCCTTTCCTTAAAAAGACCCTACACACAGCGACCCCCAAGATAACATAGGCCCTGAAGGGAATTTCGTTTTTTCTCAGGGCTTTCCCTTATGCTGAAGTCACATGGTTCACTCGGATGAAGGTTTACTCGATGAAATGTTCCATTCTCGTTTCACCGCGTGTTCACACGGTTCCTTCGAAGGAAGAGTTCACTCGACATTTTCGCTACGAAGTCGTCGAGGGTAGTCGCGGCGCGCATTGGAATTCGTCCGGCGCTGACGGCTAAGTTCGGGAATATTTACGATTTCAATTGACATTTCCGATAAAGTCGAACTAAATTACGAGAAATTGTCGATTCTTGTAAACAGTAAATAAATTTCAGCACCATAAAATGAACATATGGTTAAATAATAACCTGAAAACTGATATCTACCAGTATTTTTGAACCATGAAATTTTTTTTATTCCAAAATAGGCCTCGGCTTGCAATAAAATCCATATAAATAGAATATTTATTAACGTATCAAAAAACTAAAAACTGTTTTGGAACGGTGATGAAATATCCTTCCAAAATTTATTATTAGAAATAACCATGTAATGTTTTAAATACAATAATTTTTAATGTAAACTTTTAAAAGTTAAAAAAATGGCTCTCCTTGCTTTTATTCTAACTAAAATTACTGGTAACAAAAAAAATGTAAAAACACACACTTATTTTGTTGGACAAATAAATTATAAACGTTACTGTCACCTCACTTTTATGTCGTTTCATATAAAAATAATTCATAAAAAATTCACAATGTTTCATAAATTTTTTTTCAAATTCGATCTGAAACTTTGGTTCCTTAAAAGTGTACATTTGTATTATTTTGTGTTTAATTGTTATATTGAATGCATAGAGCATTATTTTCTCTTTCTAATACCGTTTAGATCATATTTTTCACTATGATAGTAAGGGAGAAACAACGATTTCTATAAGACGTGTAGGAGTTATTTCGAAAAGCGAACTAAACGGAGCATTTTGACGTTGAAGCCGCTCCGGCTACTCGTCCTCACGCCAGAAAATTATCGGCCGACTAATTCGCGAGTGAAAGACTGTTCACTTGAGTGTTCACACACATCATTCGCGTCATGTGATGTTAAATTCCGGTTGCGAGTGAACAGTGCCGAAGGAAGCATTCCAACATTGTTGGAATGCTTCATTCGGCACTGTCTCTCTTCACTTTCGTGTTCACACGGTTCATTTCGAGGGAAAGAGGCGGAATGAAATCACGAAATGAAAGATAAATGAACCATGTGAATAGGCTATTAGGAGGTAATGTGAAAAAGGGCTATATTTTTTGTTTCAACACTTTTAATGAAATGACTTTTGAAAGGGGTGTTGAAATGCCACTTTGTTGAGTTATCATGGCACTATTATCTTGTGGAGAATGTTCCTCTTGTTAGGATCAAATGTGCAATATTTCATCAATCTCGGAATAAATCTGTAGATTTGTTTAAAAAATAAAGTCACGCCGCCACAGACACTCTTCTTTATATTATATGTATCGAATCTAAATTCTAAATCAACAGTTGGCAATTAGTTTTGGTGGCGGGCCGTATAAACATGACAATTTTGGTGTGTGTGATCGTCGAAGTCGATCGCCACGTGCGCGTGCGAGCTTGCTCAGTCGGTGCTCTTGTGACTGCTTGTCTGATCGCCTGCCGTCGTGTCGTGCCTACCACCAACTTGTAACGCAGAGGTTCCTAACCCTATCTGGCACAACTCCCACTTTACAATTATATTTTTTCTTTAAACCCCAAGTGTACCTTTCTTATTCTTAATTATGCTTAAATCGATCTTGCGCGCACATATAAAATGCACGCGCCTCATATGAAAATACATGTAATAATTTACAACGTGTCTCATTATTAAAAATTACCTATTCACGTTTAACATACATTTAACACTCATTTATAGTCATTTTAACATCGCATTAAGTCATTGTTTCTTTAGAATTGTTATCAACACAACAAGTAATTATCGGTAATCTGTTTAGCTTATTGTTCTCTGCCTGCCCTTGAATGTAAAACACAATTTGTTAAATCTGTTCAACTCATATGTTTTTAAATTGTGTGTTTCGCACGATCACCGGACAACTCTAGACAGTGGCGAATCAACACACTTTCATCACAAGTGATGAAAAAAAAATGCAAAGTCACAAATAATAGAAATGTTTAAATATCACATATTGATTCAATTTTCAACTTGTGCATCTGAATAGAGATTGTCTTAAAAATAACATATTGTAGCGGTATCTCTACATGTTATAAATTAAAGTCCTCCGCCGCGTCTGTCTGTCTGTTCGCAATAAACTCAAAAACTTATGAACATTTTTCATGCGGTTTTTACCAATAGATATTCACGAGGAAGGTATAAGTATATTATTTTTCAAGGTTTTGTGTAAATTTCTAGAAATATATAATATTTTTATATATGTATATTTTTTTTATTTACAAAAAGATACTTAAAATATAATAAATTTTACACAATAATTAATTACATAATACATGTATTTGATGTACCCCCATAAATAAGCAGGGCTTGTGTGTATGGGGAGTGTTATTACATTGGTTCAATTTATTATTTTTTATTCAGTTCAAATTTTCACTATAATTTTTAAGCCGAGTTTTAAATTTTTTTAAGTTACTGTTCATGTTTCTGATATTTTCAGGTAGTGAATTAAAAAATTTAACTCCGAGATATTTATGATTTAACTGTCCTATTGTTTTTTTACATTTTGGAATAGGAAGTTTTGATGTTTGTCTAAGATTTCGGTTATTTTTAAACGGTGCAACTTTATTTTGAATATTATCTTTATAAATTTGTAATGTTGCATGATAAAAGTACAATGCACTTAATTTTCTGACCTTAAATGGTTTGAATAACAGTTCTGATGAATATGAGTAGGGTTTTTTTAAAATTGTTTTTATTATTAGTTTTTGTGATATGTAAATTGTTTGTGTTTGATTTGTATATGTACCGCCCCATCCTATAATGCCGTATTGTATAATTGATTGACAGATAGCGAAGTATGTGGTTCTAAGTAATTTTTCATTTAAAATATCTCTTAAGCATCTAAATATATTTGTTAGTTTCCTTATTCTGTTGTTCAGAATATTTATGTGTGGGGACCATTTTAAACGCTGGTCTATTATTATGCTCAGGTACTTAATATCGGTCTTGCTTAATAAAAGCACAATATCTGTATGTGGTGGATGAGCCGGCTGGCAAGCGGGCGGTGTGGATTTGATCTGTATGCAAAGGAAGGTCACTGTCTACATTTGATTTCGAAAACTCTGTCTAGAGCCCGGGCATCGCCGGGGACTTCAGCTAGTGATTAAATAAAGTGCACAATTATTGTACCTACGGTAAACACAATTAGTCTTTATTTGGAGTAGGTACATTCAATTTGCAAGTATGTCACTAATAATTAAAAAAAATAATAAAATGAATAAATTGAAAAATAACCCAAATAAAACTAATTGTTCCCTCAACCGCTCGTTAGACCTGTTAACATAAGGGTTACGAGTATTCATTCTGGGTTAGCTGAACGTATTTCAGACCTGCCAGAGAGTTTTTTTGAAGATGTGTGGATAGAACCGGAAGGCAACTGGAAGGTTGTGTACATGTAGCAGATTCCATATTCAATTCGAGAATGACATAACGCGTAGTAGACCTTTTTATTTACCACGTTTCTTACCTAAGTGTCGATGAAACTGAGCGAGTTTACAAGCTACTATCTACTAAGTTTAAAAGCGGGTAAATCGGCGAGTGAGATTGTCATGATGACACACAAAACTGTCCACTCGCTCAGTAGCGTAGGAAACTGAGCTTGCAGGTCGCTGCTAGCACCAGTAGCGAGAATAACGACGCCTGCGTGAACTAATTCTGTCAGATGTTTGACAGTCAAAATCAGCTGTAAATTGGCAGCCTTATTGAAAACATAAATAAACCAATCACGGGTAAGCGTGTGGCAAGTAAAGTTGACGACCTTTCAACTTTTTTCGTAGATTGTCAACAGTCTGCTAGTTAGTAATTAACCCAGATAGTAGCTTTTAAACTCGCTCAGTGTCATCGACGCTTTAGATTTTTAAAGAAATATATAAGGCTTGTGAGTTTTTCCGTAATATCTTTGATGTGTAGGTCCCATCTAATAGCCCCTCCAGACTCACGGCGAGAAGCCCCGAGAACACCCGAGAAGCGTGAATGTGATGTGTTTCTCGCATTCTCTTTCTCGTGCTCGGCTGTTCTCGGATGGCTGTCGGTAAATTTGGCCGCTTCAAAGGATTTCTCGGGCGAGAAGCGAGAAGGGTCTACACTCACGTTTTGTCTCAGTGTTGTTTAGTGAGCGGTTGAGAGTAGACGTGCGATATATTTTTGTTTTTGTATCGAAAATTTTGTTTACTTTAAAATGTGGAACAATCAACAAGAGTTGGAATTTATAGAGTATTTCCAAAATGAACCGGTGTTATGGGACGCAAAACATCGGAATTATAAAGACAAAAGCTTGAACCATGATGCGTGGAACAGACTAGTAAACTTTTTAAATTCTCCGCTTGGCTCAGCAACTAGTTCATCCAACTGCTTTAGCATACTGAAACTAAAGAATACAGTTTATATATAAGAATACATGATTATAATAATAACGAAAGAATATTAAATAAAAAAAAATTACCAACCCTGTTCTGTTTCGATGAATTTGCGTTACCCACCATCGTCTGGCTTTTCTATTTTTTTAAACTTTATTTTTAGTTACAACAAAATAATAATATGCCATGGCGCACAGAGCCAAACTTGCTGCATTTTTAATATCGTCTGTAATGTCGTCCATACCGGATGGGAAACAGATCACGAGTGAGAAAAATGAGAGTGTGGATAAGTGCTTGTTCTCGCGAGAAGTCTCGGCGAGAATGAGAGTGTGGATAAGTGCTTGTTCTCGCGAGAATTTCTCGCCGAGACTTCTCGCCGTGAGTCTGGAATCGCCTTGAGATTTTCATCAATTATTACTCCGAGATATTTTATATGGCATGTTATGTTATTATTTGACGCATTGAAACTATTATTGAAAGCAATTGAATGCAGAAATAACAGAATTCATAATCGTATCGTAATCGCTATAATGGTCCCGTTAAAAATTCGGAATCAGCATACAATGGCCCGTGGTTGCATAGAACGGTTCAGGATTGTTGTCTGGCCGAATTTGGAGCAAAATTACTTGCGACAGATTATGAATTCGTAATTAGGTGTTATTATGGAATACAGTGTGCCTTGATGGCTTATTATAAGTTAAGTATTTACCGCTTTCTCCAATCAAACTGAGCCGCCGGCCGCTGAGTTTAAATTAGAGATGCTACGAATAGTGATTTTGCCGAATACCGAATATTCGGCTAGACTCTCGGCCGAAGCGACGAATATTCGGCGACACTTAGTACATTTCACAAACATGTAAAAATCAATTACATTTCGCAAATTAAATTGATTTTTACGTGAAAACTGTTCGCCTAGATCGGACAGCAGACCAGCACAGTATTTTTTTATTTTTTATTTATTATATATATATATATTTTTTTAATTATTTTTTTACAGTGAATACCGCACAAGAATCTCAACTGCTCCCGTCTGGAGCCAGTGAGACTATGGCATCCCCAATTGGGGTATGTTGTGAGGCTGAAGGTAGTGGGGAGGGGAAGGAGGTGGGGAAGAGGAAGGTTGGGAAGTACCTGGCTATTAAGATCTGGTCACTAAACACGGCTAAAGCCATTTTCAAGCAACGTTTCAATTCTGAATGGTGGTCTTACACCAGGGCGATACTGATAGTATCTTCCACTCTGGAACATGCCGCAAATATACTATATATTATTTTAAATGAATTAATTGTGAAAACACAAATTAATCAAATAAAATTTATTTGCGCATGCCGGGTTCGAACCCGCGACCTCCGGAATGTGAGTCAAGAGTCTTACCCACTGGACTACGGAGGTCGTTTACTTGTCATCTTCCGGTTGCAGTGTTTAATATAGTGAGCGCCTATTTTTGGAAGCAGGTATAATTTATGATGAAAAATGCAATCGTTTGCTATCAATAAATGCTGAAAAATGTTTTAAGTATTAAATATGCTGATTTGTTGTTAAAATAAAAAAATGTTTGTAATTTTTTATTTATTATGTGTTTTTTTCTTCATGATTTGGTATTCGGTATTCGGCCGAACGGTTCGCAATATTCGGCCGAATACCGAATAGTAAAAAAGTAGCCGAATAGGCCGAATACCGAATAGTAGCCGAATATCCGTGGCATCTCTAGTTTAAATTCGGCTCAAATTTACAAGCTCATTGTTAGGAAGTTAATTTGTTCGCTTTTCGGAACGTTACATAGAAATCATTGTGTCTCCCTTGCTATCATAGTGAGATCTAAACGGTGTGAGAAAGAGAAACACCACGCTTTATATTCAAATCTAAAAGTTAACTACAAAAGAAGTAAAATTTATACCTTTATCAAACCTCCCAATTTGGGAGGCGGGAACCTTTATTGGATAAACAACACCTCTGCCGTAGGTTACCCCAAGTGGTTCGCTACGTTTGGTGATTTAGCAGGGGTGCCCGGGTTCATGGGGTGAGGTTTGTCTAGGTCTTGGAGGCGGATGACCAGGGTATACTGAATCCCAGATTCCTACCCATCGCTTAAACCCTTTTCCTTCCCAGAACTCTCCTCTTCTTCTTTTCTAAAAAAAAACCCTCCACACAGCATACCCAAAGATGACATAGCGGAGCTCATGTAAAAAAAGAAGCCAAATATGTGCATATTGCATGACGCCAGAGCTCAGGGTTTTTGCCGTAGTATCTATAGTAGGTAAAGATTTAAGTAATTTTATTTTTACTTCATAAAGTTTTATTTTTTTCACCGTTAATCCATTTTGAAAACCCTACCTCTCTGATCTTAAACTTAACTCGGCTGTGGAACGATTTGCCGGCCTCTGTGTTTCTTCCTTCCGACAACATGGGTCTCTTCAAGACCAATGTGTTCATTCCTTCATCTCCTAAAAAAGACCCTCCTCACAGCATCTCAGATGACATAGGCCCCGAGGGAAATTATTTTCCTCGGTGCTTGCTTCTCTGTTTGAACTTAATGTAAAAAACAAAAAACAAAAACTATCTTTATGTCAAGTTAACGAGGATTATAGTATAAAACGTCGGTTATCTCTCATTTCTTAAATAATCTATGAACAGGCAATAAAATTAATCCCAAATAAACTGAAGTTAATCGTCCAAATCGCACTTGAATAATTGGCCGACCTCGTGTTTGTTGAATCGTGTGGAAATCAGTAAAATGTAAACAGTCTTGTTACAAGTGGAGTGTTCTGTGTATTTGGCTTGATAAAGGCTGTAAGACCAGATGGTACGAGTACCTAGTACCTAGTGCCTACCCAACTCAATTGTATAGTAATAATATATTGTTTAAATTGCGATAAGGGGACTGTATATATGTATATTATTATTGTATTGACGGACAGTTTGATTTCATTCAGTTTGAACTGATAGCTAGGTTTGAACCCAACCTTAAAAACTAACTACAGTAGAATCCGGAAAGGAGCCGGCGATACTTTGTCGTACTAACCGGACTACGCACAAAATGGCCGGATAATTATTTAAGCTTGTTTTTATATGAGACACGCCGAACTCCTTCGCGAGGGTTACATCTGATTCACATGCTTCTAAACGGTGTAATATAGCACTTTTTATTCAATTGAAAAACACTTTCGTTTCATGAAACTCTTTGTATCGAGCTTTTAACCTAGTCACAACAGATGATAAACACGGACTGTGCTTTACGTGTGCAAATAAGGATAGGTGTTAGTGCGCGGGGAGTAATCGAGGCACGGACCGTCGAGGTATTGGTGCGTAGGTTTTGTAAACAAAACCTTGCGCGTCATTCTAACTGGACGAATTAGCATTAAAATAGATAGCTTTAAGCAGTTGGTCGCTTAAAACGGAGTCGTACTAAACGGATATGTTTTCCTAGACCTAACTTGAGTTTAAATTGTTGTCGCTAAAAACGTTAGGCCGTTATAAGGGAAGTCGTTATATCCGAATTCTACTGTAACTAAAAATAACTAACCCTAACTTTTAACCTGATAGCTGAAGGCGTTCGGTTCCCTCAGGGTCCTAGCATATGCGATCGATAAAGATAGATAGGATAACTTTCGGTAACTTCTCATCGTTCTTTAGGACAACTACAGATCGAAAACGTACAAACAACATTTGAATTCGAATATATTTAGTAGAGATGCCACGAATAGTGATTTTGCCGAACACCGAATACCGAAAATTCGGCTAGGCTCTCGGCCGAAGCCGAATATTCGGTGACACTTAGTACATTTCATAAAAGTTAAATTTCATGAAAGTTAAAAGTTTTCATGAATTTAAAATAATAAAAATCGTTTTCTTTAATTAAAATGAATTGAACTCATGAGTTAAAAAGCGTTTTAATGAATCAAAGTGAATTGAACTCATGAATTAAACATCGTTTTCATGAATTAATAAAAATCAATTATATTTCGCAAATGAAATTGATTTTTACATGAAAACTGTTCGCCTAGATCGGACAGCAGACCCTTACTAGGTGATCAGCAAACGCAAAACAGTATCCAAGCCCAGCAGAATTGGGTAAGATTTATTTATCATCTCCCGGTAGAAGTATATAGTGAGTGGCTGTTTTCGGAAGCAGGTATAATTTATAAGAAAAAGAGCAATCGAGAGCTATCAACAAATACTGAAAAAATAGTTTTCATTCGACAAAACTTACCACTGATAGATTTTAAGTATTAAATGTTCTGATTTTGTTGTTAAAATAGAAATTTTTGTGAGTACCTAATATGTTATTTATTATGCATTTTTTTCATGATTTGCTATTCGGTATCCGGCCAAATAGTTCGCAATATTCGTCCGAATACCGAATAGTTAAAAAAGTAGCCGAATAGGCCGAATACCGAATAGTAGCCGAATATTCGTGGCATCTCTAATATTAAGAACACTCAGTCATCGTGAACTGTTGATTATTCGTTAGCGATCTGCAGTCATGCTAGGGAACTATGAGAAGTCACCGAAAGTTATCCCATCAATCCTTATCGGTCGACCATGCTAGCGCCCCTGGGGTCAAACGCAGAGAAATCGATATAGGATTTTATATCGAAATACGACGATTT
Organism: Limnephilus rhombicus; assembly: GCA_929108145.2. NCBI lineage: Eukaryota > Metazoa > Arthropoda > Insecta > Trichoptera > Limnephilidae > Limnephilus > Limnephilus rhombicus. The sequence goes on along the minus strand of OV815298.1, from coordinate 17,087,817 downwards.
TATATCGAAATACCAAGCACGAGTTCACTGTTGACAGCCGAAAGATATTGATAGATATTAAATAAGAAATCGACATACGCTGGTAACACTGGCGATTCTGTTAACGAATTCACATATTAAAATTTTGGCAATGTTGAATTGAAATACTAACTTCTATATGCATTGGTAGTCGGCATTTACTTTTTGAAACTACACGGGTGTTAATGAGGGTTTAAGTCATATTTCAACTTTCGATTTTTCAATTTTTGTTTCTCTCTGCCAATATATAGGATACAGGAGTATTTTTTTTTCTAATTTTATTGAACGAAGCTACATTTGTTTGAACGACTCTAGACCCTTCTTTGCCCTTGCATACGGGGTTAGTAAGCAGTATGCAAGTATGTATTTACGTTAAGAGACATAAAAGTAGCAGAAGAACAATAAGTGTTGTAACCATTCGAAGAAGGATTCTGAAATTAGAGAAATAACGAAGAAAAAACATTAATAATATAAAGTAATTATATAGCAGAGGGAAAATAAAATATATAAAAAAAGAATATTCAGAAAAAGTATTCCACAAACCACCGGGCAGTCCCAATGACAATGCGCATGGCTATCAGCTCAACCGCAGACGAAGCCCGAGCTCCCCGATTTTACCTCGAATAAATGTACCTATATGGGAGAGAAGGGGAAGTTTTCGAAGACCCTTTGAAAAAGATAAGCGTCGGGTTGCCGGAGGCCGGAGGGGAGTCGATAAGTTTAGTAAATTGACCAGGAGGACAAATGGAAATTATCAGCACCTGAAAAGATATTATTGTATTTTGTGCACGTCCTTCAGAGAAACTAATGTTGAGTCTGAAAGAAGTGGGAAAGGGATGACGATGAGGAGAGAAAGGTTTAGAAATACTTGTCTATTCAGATCTGTTTACCAAACACTGCTAAAGCCAACTTATAGATTCTGAATATTGGCCTTGTACCATATACTGAGAGTTTATACCACTCTGGTGTTCGTGTTTCTGAAGTTTAAGAAATTATTGTTGAGACTAAGGCGAGTAGGGAAGAGAGGAAGGTGAGGAGAGGAAGGCTTGAAAATTCTTGTCTATTCAGATCTGTTTACCAAACACTGCTGAAGCCAATCGATTCTGAATGAGGGTCTTTCAGCAGGTCGATACTGAGAGCATCTACCACTCTTTTTTATTTTTTTTTATTTTAGTAACAATATATTTTTTACATTTTTATATGAAATATTAATACATATAATAGAAATTATATTCGCAGACCTCCTCACTAGGAGATCCTGTGCTGATGGGGACTATGCTTTGGATAAGTTTTCAGCAACTTCTATAGTTTAACTTCATAAGGTTTTCCAGAAACTTGTTTTAAGTATACTAGTAAGTTCATTTTCCGATAGTTCCTTCACCCAACATTTAATGTCCTTAATGTAGCTATTTTTTGTTTTAATTTGTTTGATACTAAGTGGGAGTTGTTATATAACATTACTGCTGAAAATTCAGAACTTCTTTGTCCAAACGAAGAGTTACACTTTAGTATAATATATTAAGTATGTCTGTTTGTTTGGCTCTGGTTTTATGAGCATATGAGGTGTCTGCCTCTGAATCGTTTTTCAGGTGATGTACTAGAATGTTTTTGTGTATTTTCCTTATGCTTGGAACATCAAACTGTTTAAAAATTTCTGTTGTTGACTGGTGTGTTGACTCTGGTGTTCGTGTTTGAATTAAGCTAACTGTGAATTTAATCATAAAGCATACTGTACCTACACCTTTTAGGTATGTTTTGTATTCAGGTTTTATTTCATCATCCGCAAACGTAGTAAAAAACTCAGGTAAGTATTGCGAGTTCCTTATCTCGAGGAATGATGTTTACAAAACTGTAAATCGTTGTTTTCCGAAGTGCTTATTATTGCGTGTTATCTATAAAACTAGGAATGCTGCTTTTGACAAATTTGTAAACAATAAAAATGATAACCAGACGGTGATATAGACCGAGTCATTTATAGTTGACTCAAACAACACACTTTAGGAAAACGACGTGATTGTGCGTTTTTATAATTACCGTCACGTTTCACGGTTACGGTACTGTGACGGCAAAAAGGCAATAAATATACGTTTCTTATCGCTATAATCCTGCAGCTCTTTCTTACACATTAAATAATGGAGAGATACACAAAATACGTGCGACTGTTTCCACCACAGTACAACATTTTTGCGACGAGAGTTGCGTTTCATTTTCTTTATACGTTTGAGGGAGATGTATGAAAATGATTGTATGATTCCTTTGGGGGGGTATTCACCGTTTGTCTCATTTTTTTACTGTTGTTATTTAGTGTGTAAGAAAGGGCGGCAGCATTATACTGGGTGTTAAGGGACGTACTTGACTTACTTTAACCAGTGATTCCTGATATTATTTGGAGTAAAAAATGTAAATGAAATTTTCATCTCCGGTGAAATTTTTGATGTTTTTTTTATACAAAATCAAAAAAAATGGTAGGTGTTGGAGGTTTGGGTTGGCCTGTTACTCGGCTTAGTGACCAGTGACGATATGGGGAAGAATTTTTTTTTGTTTGATTTACAAGAAATTTTTATTTTTTAAAAAGTCTACAATAACGTCACCGGAGACCAAAATTTCATTTACATTTTTTATTCCAAATAATGTCAGGAATCATTGGTTAAGGCCCCGCATCCGCGCTCAAAAAGAAGAAGATGGAGAGATGTGTAATTACGAATATTAGAGAAGCGCGCTAATATTTAAAGTGATAAACTCGATGCGAAAATTGCGAAAATGTTTAATAAAACACGACTCGTTTAAAATAGAGCAAAAATCTCGTGGAACGTATCTTAAGTATCACTTAAAGAAACATTGTGAATTTTTTCACAACTATAACTTTTAAAATAACTGAAACGAACGTGTTTATAATAATTTTCGGATCATACTTTGTGATTTTTTTCTATCGAGGGAATTTCATATAATTTGCGTTTCGGCGTGGAACATGTCTAGATAATATCTTAAAAAATAACATATATTTTTTGAAGAGCTTAAAAACTTCAAATGTTTAAGGGAGATATGTAAGAAATCGGTAGAAATTCGGGTAGCGGCGCCTTAAAGTAAGTAAAGTACATCCCTTAACACCCTGTTTGTTTAAGAACAAAAGCAAAACCCTCACCGCATTGACCGATGTAATCTTCCAGTAGAACAACAATTACCCATTACTGGCCATTACTAATTAGTTTTACCCATAAACTCATCACCAGCAATTACCTGCTTTTTACAAGTCACTTTTTGCTTTTTACTATTCCTTTTTTCTCAACTCCTTTCGTTTTCTGCCGGTCACGAATGGCTACGCGCTTTGAATACCAACAGACTATGAGCTTGTAAATGCAGGATGCAGCACTACTTTGTGATCAATCGAAATCATCTATAAGATAATAATAATAGGCTTTGCAAGTATTGCAAAGTTAACTGTTTAGATATCAATGTTTCCAAATGTCATACTATGACATTCACCAGAAATAAACATGTAATTAAGTACTCTTATTCACTCAACAATAAACTTGGCATCTCTAAAACGGAATATAAAGATCTTGGTATTTACATAAAATATAAAATGCTTGGTTTTGTTCTTGGTATAAGTAAAGTGTTCAGTAACCCGCGTACGGTAGTAATGTTATATTTTGCATTAGTCAGAAGTACACTGGAATATGCTTCGCCAATTTGGAACCCGCAGTACAAAGTATACATAGATAGCATAGAACATATTCAAAACAAATTTATAAAATATCTTACCTACAAATTCAACAATAACATTGAATGCACATTTCAAACTTTGCAACAAAGGCTAGCAATAGCTGATTTGATATTTATACACAAAATTTTAAACAATAACATTGACTGCACCGAACTTCTTTCCCTAGTTAATTTTATTATACCATTAAGTCGTACACGCCATATATAACTATTACAAGACAAATGCAGCATCTAATTCGCCAATCAATCGTGCTCTTCATATGTTCAATATTATTGGTCTAAATTCTAACATCGACATTTTCTCCGATTCACTGTCCAAATTTAAAAAGATCATCATGCCAATAATATGAATTGTTCAATGCGCATACATACACATATATTAACACATACTCTCTCACACACAGACACACACCCTCACCCTTTCCCACCACATACATCACCCGGTAATGACTTAATATGCTATGCATACCATAAATAAGACACTACAATGAAACACATAAGAGGTACCCACTATGAAGTATACTTATTAAATGTAATTTGTTTTTCTCACCAATGTATCTAATGTACTGTTTGTTTTTGTTTATAAATAAAATAAAAATAATAATATTTGTATTTTTTATATTTATCGCGGTTTTTGTGAAAAATCACCTCAAGGGCCCTATACAAATTTATAATATATTTCTACGATCTTATTTCTAACTACAGACTAGACTACTAGACAAACCATTATAACAACTTATGACTAAAAGATTGCATCCACCGATTCTTCGATCATCATCATCACTCTTGTCTCTACAACCCCTGGTGGGTCTTGGTCTCCTCAACAGTCTTCCTCCACTCATCTCGGTTTTGTGCCAGTTTTCTCCAGTTTAGAAGCTCCAAGGTAGATATGTCTTTGAGAACGTTGTCGCTCCATCTTAATCTTGGCCTTCCAAGACTCCTTCGCCCTATCGGTCTTGAGTTCAGCAGGGACTTTGGTGCTTGATGCTCAGTCATTCTCTCCACATGACCCAGCCACCGAAGTCTTCCCACTTTTATAAATTTTATGACGTTTAGCTCCTTATAGAGCTTATTGTTGTAAGGTCTGCGCCAAAATCCATTTTTTAGAACCGGCCCGAAGGTACGCCTCAAAATTTTTTAGACTGATACAAAAAGATCTTCGATCACTTTACAAAACTATATGTACGATGCATTTTGCCAATGAACGCGATGTTGCGTTAAAATGTACCTACATATTTATATTGTGTTATTTATACTCTGTACAGGCAGAAAATATACGGGACCATACTTATTTGGTAGGGGACTTGAGATTAACACTGTTTATTTTTTTATTAGTTTTTGAGGTATTATGCCGTGTTGCGCTACCTCCTTCTTTAGCCAACGTTTCGGACAGCGTTGCAGTGTCCATCATCAGGGCAGATGTGTAATAGTTAGGGGTGATGTCAGTACTTATCTACTTAGGAGCGATACCGTGTCGCCAGCTCCACTCCTCTACGAGCTGGCGCTACAATATACTTCAACATGTTTTTTTGCGTTTAGCCTTGATGTAACCGTCAATTAACGGATACCAAGAACTATTGAGTTTAGCTCCGTCGTCTCTATTAATATTTATAGGATTTTTGTGAATTTCAATTGCCTCCGTAATCAGGCGTGCTCTATGAGTTTTCGGTCTTCCCAGGACTTCACGAACAAATCCAAAGTAATGGCCGGTTTCAATTGCCGATTTGCTCGGCGATTGCCGATTTGTCAGGGTGGCCAAGTTTACATGCTCGAAAGTGTTCCGATGTCCTTTTGGAGATCGTCCGCTCTGTCTGGCCTACATAGACCTTATCACATCCGGAACAGCTGAGTTTATATACTCCATCTGTTTCCAGAGGAAACTTGGTCTTTGCAGGCCTCAAAAAGTCTCGTATTTTTGTCGTGGTTCCGAAGACAGTCTTGATGCTTTCTTTTTTCAATAGCCTGGCAATTCTGTCTGTCACATTGTGAACGTAAGGCAGGAAAGCGCAGCCCTTTGACTCTTGTTGAATTCTGTCTTCGTTTGGTGCAGACTTGGCTCTTATGATTTGCCTAGTCTGCCTTGCTGGGTAACCGTTACGCTCCCATGCATCGGTCAGTTTTGTAAGTTTATTGTTTATTTAGAGAAATTAGAAGTTAAAAGTACTGATTGCCAGAAAGTGGTCGGTATTTCTTCAGTCTCCAAATTTATAGCAAAATGTCGCTATTTTTCACAAATTAAAAAAAAAATTCGTATCTTTCAAAAGGTTCTCGATTCCTTGTAACAGATTACACACAAGTCACACAATAAATTCATAGCAAATTGATTCTTACCGCAATTACTATAAGTGTTATTTTCCCTTGAATCTTGATGTTGACATAAATCTTACTTTTAACTGCCGATAGCAGAAATCAAACAGAAAATTTCCAACCAAAATCACATCATAATTTCATAGCAAATTGATCATTACCTCCATTTGAATAAGTGTTATTTTCGCGTGTGTGTTAATTTTGACATACATTTAAATCGATCTACTTCTGAAGGTAATGCGTTCCAAATTCCTAATAGATCAAAACATATCGCATTCACCGAAAGAGATAATTCATAAATGGGCATTAATTTTATAAGAGCAACTAATAAATATGTATTTTTTATAAATGGGTACCGGCCTGTTTTTGCATTTTGACGTTCTTTAGAAACTTTGGTATGTTGCGATCCTAAACCTTTTTTTCTCAGTTTTTTTTTTTATTGAAATAAAACATATATAAAAATGAAGGTTTCTTTTTTTGTCTCTTATTATTTTCTATACCATTCATGCGGTTGCGATGAAACTATGGTGAATTGTTGTGCACAATTTGGGAGGCGGGTATGGGTACCGCCGCCCCGGGAACCATTTATTGGACAACCAACACCCCTGCCACAGGTCACACCAAATGGTTCGCTACGTTTGGTGACTTAGCAGGGGTGCCCGGGTTCACGGGATGAGGTTTGTCTAGGTCTAGGTGGCGGATACGTTTGCCCAACCACTGCGTGGCGGGCTGGATCGGAGGAGACTGATTGAGGGAGGCCTTTCGACCTCTCCAGCCGGATTCTCCCGACCCTTCTCCTTGCACCGCAGTGTGACAAATAGATTCATACGTCCGTCAATCGTGGCCACACTGACCTCCAGATTCCTACCCACCCCTCACACCTTTTTCCTTCCCATATCTTCTTCTCCTTCCTTTCCTTTAAAAAACCCTCCACACAGTATCCTCAAAGATGACATAGGCCCCAAGAGAAATTGTTTTCTTCGGTACCTCCTGTGTGGAGCTAATGTAAAAAAAAAAAACATGTCTGTGAATTTTTGTATACATATATAATGGTGAGCTCTGGCGTTTTATATTGGTATTAAAAAATTACAATAGGTGGCTCGTGAGTTATTGAAAATTGTGAAAATTGTGTGTTTAATATAGTTTAGCGGCAGGGAGAGAAGACGGGAGGGGAATCCGGGTGTGGGGAGGGGATCGAAGGCGGTGGGTTCTCGGGAGGTGGGACTAGGCAGGGGGAGAAGGCGGGTAGGTATTGTCTATAAGTCAATATTCAATAAAGATATCATGGCAAACAGAAGTATTTGAACTAAAAATTAATTAATTGCTTTATTATTATGAATTTTCTTTCTACTTACCATGTTTTATATGTGAACCCCTGAGGTTATTTGCGATGATGCATATTTTTCGTCCTAAACGAAATGTCACTTTAACAAAAACTTTATAACGTTTGTTCCGCTTCACAATTAAAAGCTCTATAAATGAAACATTTCTGAATGTAGTAGAATACTAAAAACTGTTTTTGAAAGATTATGAAATAAGATTTCAAATTGTTATATCTATAATATAAAAATGAATCGCTAAATGTGTTGGTAAGCGCAAATCTCGAGATCTACGAATATTCTTTGAAGTACGAAGATGGTTCTTACGGAGAGAAAAATTAAGAAAATTGGGCAGAAAATTGAATAATTTCGGAAAACTCGCACGTTTGACAGTTCGCGTGTTGGAGAATGACATTTTGCAAAACAATAAAATTGTTTAATCAGGATTCTATTTTTGAAAATCAAGTTGATAAATTTATTTATAGTAGGTACTCCCGTAATAGTTTGAATGGGATCAAGAATTTTAGATATTTTAAATAGGTACCTATGTTAGGTACCAAATTTAATATACCTACATGAAAAATGGAAATTTGAATAAAAATTGTAAAAGGTGGCACGCGGACTGTTTAAAAACTGAATGTACTGGGATTGAATATATGGAACGCGGGAGGAGGGTTGGCGGGACGAGGGAGCGGGAAAGGGAAGAAGGAAGGCGGGGAAGGTGGAAGGGGATTGCGGGAGGGGAAGGGGACGTATGAGGGGGGAGGGGAACTCGAAAGGGTGGTTAGCGGGACGGGGGAAGGGGGGGGGGGGGAGTGGAGTGGGGAGAGGGAAGGTGGAGGTGACGGAGTGGGAACGCGAGAGGGGAAGAGGACGCAGGAGAAGAAGGGGAGGCGGAAGGGGAATGGGACGAATGGGAAAGGACACTCAGGGAGAAACAATTTCTTTATTAAATGGCATAGCAACGCATGCCGGGACCAGCTAGTTACAAATAAATATTAACATATGTAAATATTAAAATTTAGAATGCAAACATTAAAAAAATGTAAAAATGACTCACGTGATGTTTTATGTGAAAACGGTACTAAAATCACGGATTATGTAAAAAAATTATTATTGGCAAATTAAAAATTGATAAATAAACTAATAATTAAAAATAATTTTTTTTATCATTTCATACAAAAATATTTGTTTAAAATTAACAATGTCCAGCGGCCCGTAGGCGATTTGGCGGGTAAAATAAATGTCAAACAAACGTATGTCTGACAGAATAGGTCTTTATATGTATTTCTATGGACAACTTGAACAGGGATGTGCAGCTTGATCCACTATCGACCTTTTACTTTTTGTTTTAGGGATCTCACTAAAACAATAACGGATTTACAACGATATCTGTGGAGACACACGCGTTGACGTGAAAGCACGCTTATTGTACTTGACTGCTATTGTCACTATATCTGCTTACGTTGCTGACGGTATTTTCTTTTTATTATTTTTGTTATTTCACCAGTAGCATCTCCGCCTAGTAACAAAAAACCTTGATTTACGCTGTAAACACTTTTGATTGGAGGCTGATTTTTTCGATTTAAACAACTCATACAGGTCTCGTTTAAATCGTTGTCTTTCTTACTTTCATGGTTAGAAATATGATCTAAAAGGTGTTAGAAAGAGAACACCATGCTTTATGTTCGAATCTATATTTCATTAACCCTTTAGGCTATTTTTTTCGCTTTTCGGAGCAACTCACACAGGTCTCCTACAAATCGTTGTGTCACCCTTACTATCATGGTTAGAAGTATGATCTAAACGATGTTAGAAAGAGAAAACACAACGCTTTATATTCAAATCTATCGAAATAATTAAAATGTACAGCTTTATAAAACCAAAGTTTTTGAGGGCAATTTAAAATATTTTTTAAATTTTAGGAATTTTTTAAAATTATTTTTATATGAAACGACAGAAAAATAAGTTTACAATAACCTTTATAAAACATTTCATTATCAGTAATTTTATTTGTAAAAAAATAAATTTGAGCAATTAATTAATGAATTAAAAATTAATCAATTAATTAATTAAAAAAAAATAATAATGTGTGCATTCATAATTTTTATATTTCAAAACTTACGTAAGTGTGTATTTCCAATATAAAATTTTAAAATTTTTTTGTTACCTTTCAAAAACAGTTTTCGGATATGTTCAGAAATATTCCTTTTTTCCGGATTTTATTGAAAATCGGAAATATTTTGGCCTTCCGACAAAATAGGCCAGAGGGGTTAATTTAATTTAACACTCTGTAAATGTTTCAAACAATAAATAAATTAGAGATGTTTTCTAAAGATGATATAAAAAATGTAATATATATGATTATCCGAGATGATCTAAACATTGAACCACTGCTACTCTTCATAGAAAAATTGCAACTGAGGTGGCTTGGGCATGTACTAAGAATTAAGAATGTCTGATGACCGAATTCCGAGGAAGATACTGAGTGCGATTCCAGAGGGTAGACGTCCAGTGGGCCGCCCCAGACACAATGTTGGGCTAGACAACTCCAGAAACTGTGTGAGGCTACCATAGGCTTGTTGAAAAAATATCGATATATCGAAATATCAATATTTTTAATTCAAGATATCGATATTTTTAGTCGATATATTTTGATCCGATATATCGATACAAAATATCCAATATCGAAAATTGTATCAAAAACGATATTTATTTAAATTTATGTATTTAAAGTCACTAGAATCCAAAACCGTATAGGAACGAACGGAAAAAAGTAACTGTATTTCATGACATCTGGCGGTTGAAATTTTAACTATTAATAGCTTTCAAATCTATTGTCTTTGCATTAGTATTTGTGATCACCAATACTATCTTAAGTGTGTATGTACATGCATAGAAATGTATGCTATTTTTCGCCATTTTTTTCTAAGCCACTCCTATGTGTTGGTTCCCAATTGTCTATGATTATTGACTATACCTTGTTCCAAACACGAAGTCCTTTTTGACAGATTAATACGCCAATAGAATGTTACTGAGATGCTTACAAACTTTGTATGCATCTCAGTTTCCATATAAGTTAGAAGACAGCTTTTTAGTTTTTGATATTTTTGTAATTATTACGTAATAAAAATGAATAGTGATAAAAATACGTTCATTTTTATTGAGATTTTTGTACATTAAAAAAGTAAATTGTGTACAAAAATTACTATTGATAATATTGAGCTGAATACACTATTATTTAAAAAACGCAAAATCTCTTGAAAATTTGACCGATATATCGATATATCGACGTCGATATTGATATTTTAATAAATATCGATACATCGATATATCGATATTCTTTTTCACTTTCGACATCCCTAGTCTACCATGGACAGAGGCCGAACAATCAGCACAAGACAGGGACGTATGGAGGAGCCTTGTCGATGTAATGGGTCCCCGACCCGAATAGGATAAGGGGAAGAAGATGATGATGACGATGAGATGTTTTCTTAAGGCCTAGTAAGGTCTCGCCGCACACTGGTTGTTTGGCACCGTATTGTGGCAACGAATTAAAGCAGTTGCTCCGTCCATTGACTAAATTACTGGCGATTAGGCGCGGCAATTTGTCCGCCGCAACTCGATGGAGTTTCTTTTTGCAAATGCGCGGAAGCGGTGCGCATAACTTGCTTTGATTCTAAATATTTATTTTCTTATACTATTTACCTATGCGTTAGACTGAAATCTTGCAAACGCCATTCGTCTATTTAGTGTGAAACTGTCATAAACGACAAACAGTAAATTATCATTGAAGAAGGAGATAATAATAATAATCTAAACGAAAGTATGAAAGAAAACAAGACACAGAAAAAGTTAATGGTCGCAACTGGGACTCGAACCCAGAACCTCTCGTCTATTTGGGATGTACGTTTACCACGCCAAACCGTAATAACAGCCAATATAATATTTCAAATTTTAGAATTGACAATATTATCTTCAATTAATTTATTTTTCCATATCATAGGCAACTACCCTTTTTATTGGAAACAATCATTCTAAGAATTGGTTTGTAACTTGGATAGCGTCTCGGATAAATATATCCGATTTTATTTATACGGAAATATTGACCTTTTATAAAAGTCTAAAAGAATATTCAATTTTATAAGAAAAATTATCTTTTTATGGCTTTTGAAGGTTAGTCCCATCAATTTAATATATCATTGATAATAGTATTAATCACAGATTAATCTAAACGAAAATGTAAAAGAGAACAAGACACAGAAAAACAGAAAAAGATAATGGTCGCAACTGGACTCGAACCCAGAACCTCTCGTGTATCCTGGACGTGCGTTTACCAATTCATTTGTTCTCATATTTACTACCTTTTTCATTGGAAACGATCGTCCTAAGAACTGGTTTGTAACCTAGATAGTGTTTCGGATAAATATATCTCTTTCATATTTTTGTTTAGATTATTAGTGTTATCTTCTTCTTCTTCAATGATATATTACATTGATGGGAATAACCTTCATAAGTTATAAAAAGAGAGTTTTTCTTTTAAAAATTTAACAGTAAATTGTTCAAGTGAACATTTTTTCTGATTTAATTCCTAAAAGTGTTACCTAGGAGCAGGGCCGGATCTACGAAATCTGGCGCCCGTGCAGTAGGTACCGATGGCGCCCCCCCCCCCCTACATTTTTATTTTGATTAAAAATTCGTTCACCCCAATTTTTTTTTTTTTTTTTTACACTAATTTATCAAATAAAATCAAGACATATAAAGGGTGTAACTTTTCCAAGTGACCTGGCGGTAGCTCTCATACTAGTTTTTTTTAAAGAGAGAATCGCCAGGAGCCCTATACTCTCTGAATCTATTGGGTAAACATAAAATTATGGTGATTCTATTCATTGTAATCCACAGTACTTTTATAACCTCTAACAACCAATAGAAATTTAGTTATAAATTAAAAAATCTAATAAGAATATAACCTCAAATTTGTACCTTGCATTTCCCCTGTGTTGAGCGAACAAACACCAAATTGAGCGAACAAACACCATACAAACACTAAACACTGACGTATGGTATCAACGGCTTACGAAAGATGCTTACACTGACACCGTAAAATAACAAATCTAATAGAAATTAATTATACATTTAACGAACTTCAAAGAATATGTCAAATCAATGATAAAACTGTCAACACGTTGCAACCTGCAAATCCTGCAAACCGTGCGATGTTTTTGTTAATGGGATTTACTGAAGATTTCATATGAAAATGGTCTTTAACTGCCTTCTCCTAGAGACTTAAATCGTACAAAATAAAACAATAGCGAGCGTACGCTAACTAAAATTGTCAGCATTTTAAAAGGCGAAAGTCGGTTTGTTTGATTCACTAGAACAAAAATACGGCGCGGTGATTGGTTATTGAATTTGGATCGCACCCATTCGTCGTAAAAGACGGTAAAAGGTTTATGGAAAAATAGATCTTACGTTTAAACTAAATATATGGAATTTGTAAAAAAATTCTGTAACTGACTATAAATTCGTAAGCCGTTGATACCAACCTGATGCGTGCGCTTTCTGTTTCTTTGGAAAGTGTTGCTAGAGCGTAATAATTATTTCGTACTATGGGTAGTTTTTAAACGATTCAGGGAATATTATAACAAAATTTTAATAAAATATTTATTTTCTCACGGCGCCCCTTTGGAGTTGGCGCCAGGTTTTTGCACGTTTTTGAACGTATGGCAGATCCGGCGCTGCCTAGGAGTGCTGATTTTTAGTTAATATATTTTCACAAATTGGGCATATTTTGACATTAAGCAAAAATATTTACGCTTTGCACTTAAATCCAAATAAATGGAGTATTTGTGAACATATCCGAAAACTAAAAACTGTTTTTGAAAGTTGATGAATTACGCTTTCTAATTTTAGGTAAATTTTCGATCGCACTGTGCACGCTAATTAATTAATTACGAATATTTTTTAGAAAAAACCTTTAGCCTTACTTACTATAAAAGGAAACTTTTTGCTTTTGTAAAATGTTACATTTTAAATTTCAATTGTGTAAAGTGAAATTTTACTTTGCGTACCGAATTTGCGCCGCCATTTATTTTACCTGTCATTTTGTTCTGTTCGTTCTGTTGGTATTCTTGATACTACATATTATGTATATGCAAGTAATTCGTATGAGTTCGTAGCCGACTTCATACGGAAACATGAGATGTCGTAATATGGTCGTAATTATAAAGACAAACATAATTAATAATATTTAAATATAGACTAGGTTTTAAGCAAGATTATTTCTACTTATAAAAATTCTATATTTAAATATAAAAAAGCGCGTTTTTTTTACTTCAAAAAATTCTATAATTAAATATTATTAATTAAGTTTGTCTTTATAATTACGACATCTCATGTTTTCGTATGAAATCGGCTACGAAGTACCCTGTTATATTATCACATTATCAGGAATACCGACAGTACAAAATGACAGGTTATCATAAATGGCGGTGCAAATTCCGCATGCAAAGTAAAATTTTACTTTACGCAATTGAAATTTTAAGTGCATTGTTTTCCATCGCCTCGATTGCAAAAAGTTTCCTTTTATAGTCATTAAGGCGAATCTAAAGGTTTTTTTCTAAAAATTATTCGTGGACAGTGCGATAGAAAATTTACATAATTTTATTATTAGAAATAACCGGGTAATTTTTTAATGCAAACTTTAAAAAGTTTTAAAAATGGCTCACCGTACGTTTTTTCTAACTAAAATTACTAATAACATAAAAAATAAAAACACACACATATTTTATTAAACAAATGAATTATAAACATTACCGTCACCTCACCTTTTGGTCGTTTTATGTAAAAAAAATTCGCGGAAGTTTCAACCTTTCATTTCAAATTGCGGTCGAAAACTTCGGTATACATTAAGGTATACATTTTAATTATTTTGTGGTAATTTTTTAGATTTGAATAATATAGCGTGTTGTTTTCTCTTTTCAACACCGTTTAGATTATATTTCTCACTATGATAGTAAAGGACAACGATTTCTTTGAGACCTATGTGAGCTGAGACAAATAATCCTGTGATTAAACTTAAAAAAAAAAATTAAAATTTAATTTAATAATGTTAATTTAAATTTAATTTAATACTTAATGTTAATTTAATTTAAATTTAGATAATAATGTTAATTTTGATTTAATTTAAGTTCTGCAAGTATTTTAGTACGTATTTTTGTTTCAGCTGTTTCGGCTTACAAGGCTGTAGTTCAACCACTTTGAGACGTCTTATTTATACGATTCTAAATTTAAATTTTTTAAAGTGTTTAAATTGATTTATTGCCGTTGAAACCAATTTGCTGAGATACTAATCGAGACAGTAGACACTCTATTATGTGAGGTACTTCGGAGTCTGTTTTCCCAGCACTAAATATTAAGGTTTTCTTAATTGTTTAATAATGACGTTACTGCTATGACTCATTTAAGTGCGTTATATTGTTTAGGTTTTGTAAACAAACTAAGGAGTGGGGAATAAATAATTTTCCTTACTTTATTAATTAGCGTTACATTGGATTCACTCGATGATTTCTAATTATTCAAGCAAATTTAATCTAAGACCCTTTCTTTCTATATGTAATGGTTTAGGCTTGTTGTTTTTAACCTGTCTAATCACAGGAGACCCAAGTTGTTCCAAAACATCATACGCTGTTATAATAATAGGAGACCCAGTTAGTCCTAGAGCGATCATGCATTATTAAAAGTTAGATATCTCTCTTCCTGTCATACGAATATTTGTGATTTATTTTACGTTAGAAAGCCAAAGAAATAATGCTTCTCATTGTTTTAAGAATATACGAGCTATATTGTTCAGATATTTTACAAACTCGATCATAAGTGACGATTTTATTTTGTGCCAATTTGTGACGTAACAAACACCTAATTTTAAAATAAAATTCTATGAAAGTGATAAAAAGTGATGTCATAGTTTTATTACAAATTTTCTTCAGAAAGGTAGTCAGTGTTTAAACTTAAACAGCCTTACTAAAAAAAAAACCACAGCACGCCCAATAACCCGTGTTATTACAATAACATAAATAAACCCAGTATACACTAAAACACGTTTCATTACCAATAACCTTTCCTTTTGAAGATCTGACAACATTGTATATGGTTTTAATTTACTAGGAAAGAATGTTGTTTTAATTTTTCTACGCCAGGGGCATTATTGGCGCGCCTATACATTAATTCTCAACGGCCCGCGATGAAGACAGCCCGGTGTGTTTTTATGGCGGGATGTCAAAAAATTTTGTTAGTGCCTAAATGTTGTGATTTTACTTAATAATTTCTATTGCAGTGACGAATTTACTCTTCTGTTCACATAATTGATATATTTACCATGTTATTTGTGTGGTTTACATCAGTTTAATCAAGTTATTGTACAAACGCCGTACTTTCAAAGTTGAACTGTCAGAATATTGTTTTTTATAGGTTACTTAAAAGATAAAATTTACATTTTAAGATCTTTATTTTAAGAGAATTTCTTAAAAATGATATTTTTTTACAATATTAATATCTAATTCTAATACATGTGTTCGTAAACCTATCAAAGAATGTAACGTCTTTAGAGATGCAAGAAATCTGTTTTAAATTTCGGTATTATTTCTAAGTTATTTTTTTGGCAATAAAAAAAACTTTGAAATTTTTTATTATTTTTTTATTGTTTACACGATATAAAAGTGAGGTGATAGTTTCCTTCCAAATTTATTACATAAAAGGACTGTGTTTTTTAAATTTTGATTTTATTTAAATTTCTCTACATTTTGGTCAAAAATATTGTGGGAGGAAATTTTTTTCCATGTTTTTCCGAGTTTGAATCATAAAATATGGCAGTTTTTGAAAGCTAAAGTGTATTTCAAATACTCAAATCTAAAAGGTAATTTTATCTAGTTTTCATAAATGGTATTTGTTTTTACGACACCTTCAAAAATAAGAAATATATAGAACATTCAAAATACTATGGAAAAATTACAAATATCGTTCGGACATCAATGGTTAAAACAGAGATAAACTACCCTCTCAGGCCGTGGAAACCATGTGTATTTCTTTCAAAGAACAAATTTTTAATTAGTAATGTTTTCACATCCGCGGCCGTTTGTCAATTGAATAAAATTTTCACGGGTTTTTTTAGTAAGGCTGTAAACCTTTAAGTTTGTTATTTTTTAAGTACTTTGATTCGAATATTCGCAGGTATTTTTAAGCAATTTAAATTTCCAATATCAAAATTTTGATGTTTAGAAACAAAAGTGTTGATTTCTGATAAACGCACCTGAAAGATAATTTTTGCTAGATTTTAGAACAAGTTTTGTTTTTGCAAATAATAAAAAATGAACATTTACAATGCATGGGAAGGAAGTTCATAGATATTATTTTCTTATTATTTGAAGGGTTAAGTGGAACGTGATTAGGGTGAAATGCAGATCCCGCCAATGTGGGGGATTTTAATAAAAATGCACTTTCTAGATGAGAAGAGTGTGGAAAAGTTGAATAAAAAAGAAATTAAGGTGCGCTTGGCAAAATTGAGAGAGATACAGCCATTTAAAGAATGAATAAAATGACACTTCGTGAACTTATACTACGCCATTTTGTTACTATTATGTTGGTATCTCAGACTTGCTATTCGAAGGTTGATACGATTGTAGCCAACTTCGTGTGATATATAATAAGGCGCGTAATTATGAAAAACAGAATTAATAATGGTCGCAAACCATGTTACACAAACCTGGCGTAGCCGCTAAA
The DNA here is from genome assembly GCA_929108145.2 of Limnephilus rhombicus. Lineage (NCBI taxonomy): Eukaryota > Metazoa > Arthropoda > Insecta > Trichoptera > Limnephilidae > Limnephilus > Limnephilus rhombicus. Next base: position 17,070,673 of record OV815298.1, on the reverse strand, counting down.
CTACTTGAAAACTGAGATGTTTTTCTTGCGTTGACGCGAGTAGGCGTTATAAAGGGGCACAAACCATGTTACATAAACCATGTTACACAAACCTAGCGTAGCCGCTAAACTATTTGAAAACTGGGATGTTTTTCTTGCGTTGACGCGAGTAGGCGTTATAAAGGGGCACAAACCATGTTACGCAAACCATGTTTAGCGTAGTCTTAGTTTAGGTTACTTTAATTTGGAAGGTGATAAACAGTTTAAAAAATCGTTTAAAAAAAGTCCGCTAGAAAAATTTCATAATTACGCGTCTCATCTATCACATGAAGTCGGCTACAATCGTATCAACCGGTTCTATAGTCGGCTATATCATCAATGATGTTGGCGCAAGCGATTCTGACCTTGTTTTCATACAAATTCTGTACATACAAGGGTCAAAATCGCAGACAAACTTTTTATTTCAAAATATTTTTTTCGCGCATGCGCAAAAGCTGCGCGCAAATGAGCGTGTCCGGCCGATTACAGGTTAATAGCAAGTCTGAGATACCAACATAATAGTAACAAAATGGCGTAGTTTAAGTTCACGAAGTGTCATTTTATTCATTCTTTAAACGGCTGTATCTCCCTCAATTTTGCCAAGCGCACCTTAATTTCTTTTTTATTCAACTTTTCCACACTTTTCTCATCTAGAAAGTGCATTTTTATTAAAATCCCCCACATTGGCGGGATCTGCATTCCTCCCCGTGATTATTCACTAAGAGTTGTTCTGCGAATTTTGAAGAAATGTTTTACGATGTTATATTAATAAAAACACTTCTTGCGGAAGCTTGCTGCGCAATTGGCTATAACTTCACATCGGCTACTAGAACATTATCTACTCGTGTAATGTTTGTACGGAAATCGATGAAAAATCGATCAGAAATGTTATTAGAAAGTGGTAATTACACATATTCCAATTTCCCATGTTCTAACAGAGGTTCCCAACCTTTTTGGGCCCATTGCCCACTCTAAAAGCATATTAAGGACCCCTATAAATTTTACTAGGCCCAAAGGCAAACCAATAAATGCTGTTGGTTTCAATAGATTCCAAAGAAAAAAAAAGTCACGCAATGTTTTGAAAGTTTTTTCACACCCCTGTCATAGGTCATCCCAATTGGTTTGCTACTTTGGTGATTTAGCAGTGATACCTGAGTTCATGGGGTGAGGTTTGTCTAGATCTTGGCGGCGAATGCGTTTGCCCACCTACTGCGTGGATCGGAAGAGACCGATTGTGGGAGACCTAACCTAGACTTCTCCAACCGGACTCTCTCGACTCATCGGCTTGCACCGCAGTGGAAGGGATGGATTCATACGTCCGTCATTTCTAGACACATTAACCATTAGATTCCTATATACTCTCGTACCTTTTTCCTTCGCAGAAAATCCTCACATTTCTTTACCTAAAAAGACCCTCCAAAAATGACTTAAGCTCTGAGGGTTTTTTTTCTTCAGGGCCTCCTGGGCTGATGTAATTAAAAAAAACTGTAGTTTTGTGAACAAAAGACCTCGCGTCCAAAAGGGTTTTTACTAATTTTCTTTTATTTAATAAATCAAAATTTGTAATCGGGTACCTACTTAAATACCTACCTACTTATTTATAAACCATAAATATATTTTTCTATGTATTTACTGGTTCTACGTAATGTGTATTATTTAATTAACGAAGACAATAATAGTGAAACTCAATCTAAAATATGAAAAAAGATAAACCAGAAAAAGATATGGTCACATCTGGGACTCGAACCCAGGACCTTCGGTTTGCCGGGCCATTGCGCTAACCACTGCGCCAAGGTGTCGATATACGATCTATCAATAGGTCATTTTTAACTTTATCATACTTCGACCAAGAACTACCAACATTATCTTCATTTTCTTAACGCATATAACCACCACATTCGACCACTATAACACGGGCATCAGCCTAGCATGGTGATTGAAAATTCCACAAATAATGTAACCATAATATGCAATGAATAAAAATAAAACAACAACATTTGGCACTTTTTTATGGCTGCAACTTTATGTATGATAGCAGGATTCAAACCCGAAATAAATGCGTGTGTAAAAGTGTCGGGGTAAATTTAATCAATTTCTATGTAATACACGACATCTGTTGACTTTTCTGCAAGTCTAGAATGAATATTTATTTTTATTTTTAACTTAATGAGTAAAATCTTAAATTGTAATATTTAATTAATGAAGACAATATTATCGATACTCAATCGAACATCTAAAATAGGACCTGGGTTAGGGTCCCAGATGTGAACGTATCTTTTTCTGATTCAGATTTTCGATTGAGTAGGTATTACAATTTGACGTTTTACTCATTAAGTAAAAATAAAAATAAATAATTAGTATTAATTTAAAATGAATAGAGCGTAAAATAACATAAATTAATCAAGTAGAAGAATATTTAAGAGAATTCAAATCAAATCCCAGCCTTGTGGTTTCTGTGTATGATATTTATGAATAATTATTGTCTTTTATACTCTCACGGAACTATAATTAACACCATAACGTCATCTATTCGTAGATTCTTTATTTTGGAGTTAATTTAAGTGTTGTGGGATGTGCCGATTCTCAGATAATATTAATATGATGGATATCGGATTGTTTTGGACGATAATCCGGGTATTTATGCTCTTCCCGAGGACCAGAGATGCTGAGAAATGAGATGACGTCTTTTCAATCTTTGTGAAGGTCTTTTTGTCCATTGTTCTTCGCAGACGAAGCGTCATAAAAATAATATTGGTATTTACTTTGGCCCAAAGCCAAGGTTAACCAGTAGTATTTTATAGCTTCATTTTAACCTTCCTCTTCCATATCCCCTTCAATTCCCCATTTCCTTAGACATCACAATATTGAACCCCAATTTGGGGACCCCTTAGTCTAAAAATTCTAATTAATGTAAGTAATCCTCTACCAATTTCCAATCCAACCGGTGTCCCGCAAGGGACTGTCATTGGACTTATTTTGTTTCACATTTACATCAATAATCTCGGCAACACCACACAACACCAAACATCAGAATTAGTATCAGTAATTATGGACTGCTATTAGCTATTAACCCACTAAACAACTAAACACAGCGATGCAATAAAAATCAATCCAAACCATCATTTCTCTTAAGAATGTCGACTTCTTGCACAACTCCAGTTGAATTGTCATTCACACAATCTCATCCTCCTCCTGCTCCAAGTATTCATCATTCACAACAAAACCATACATCAGGGTTGGTATCAACTCAATTATGGACTGCTAGTAGCTATCAACTTCCCAAACACACAAACTCTTCCACCTGCTCCAAATATTCATAAAAAATCTGTTTAGCAGGCAAAAGAAAAAAGACATGCTAATTAGTGTAAGTATTTTTTTTATTTATTTTAGTAACTAGCTTTTTATGGTGTAAGGGGGTTCCCACTTCGCCTCCTCCACCTCCCCCCTTCCCCCTTCCCCCCTCCCCCCTCCACCCCTCCTCCCTCCCCCCCCTCCCCCATCTCTCCCTCCCTCCCACTTTCCATATATTCAATCCCAGTGCATTCATTTTAAACACCTCGCGTGCCACCTTTTACAATTTTTGTACATGTATATTAAATTTGGTACCTAACATGGTGCCTATTTAAAATATCTGAAATTCTTGATTCGATTCAAACTATTAGGGGAGTACCTACTTTAAATAAATTTATCAACTTAAAGATTTTCAAAAATAGAATCCTTATTTAACAATGTCATTCTCAAACACCCGAACTGTAAAACGTGCGATAATCGTTAGGTTTTCTAAAATTATCCAATTTTCTGCGCAATTTTCTTAATTTTTCTCTCCGTAAGAACTATCCTCGTACTTCAAGGAATACTCTAACAAAAGAATTAGCGAAATCGGTTCAGCTGCTCTCGAGATTTGCGCTTAGCAAAATATTTTGCGATTCATTTTTATATATAAGATAAGATTTGTACATCTAAGTTTACAAATTTCTAATTAATTATAATATTTCGTATTGCAAACTAAATTTTACGTAGTTTTATGTAGCTCCTGCAATACGCCTTGAACTTTCCAATTGGTGTGGACTTTAAAGTTTCTGGTAGCTCGTTAAATAACTTCATCCCTTTGTACAGTAAACTGTTCTGCGTATTCGCCTTGAAGCTTGATTTCTTTGCATGTAAAAAAGTATTTTGGTAAAATGTTGTTAATTATTTTATGTATAAATATCATCGTATTCAAGGACAGCATCTGTTTCACGGTTAGCCAATTCAGTTCTTTTAACATTTTGTTTACTTTTGAAAATCTATTTAGTCGTAGTATTCTCATTGCCCTGTTTTGGAGAATTTTAAACTTATTTTGTTCTCGTTCGTTGTAGTTCGTTGAAGTAATCCTCTACCAATTACCACTCCAACCGGCGTCCCACAAGGGAGTGTCCTTGGACTTATTTTGTTCCTACATCAATAACCTCGGTAACACTCAGAATTATTATCAACACTCAATTATGGACTGCTAGTAGCTATTAACCCGTCAACTAAACACAGTGATACAGTAAAATCAAGTATTCATAAAAAATCTGTTTAGCAGGCAAAAGAAAAAGACATGCTAATTAGTGTAAGTAATCCTCTACCAATTACCAATCCAACCGGCGTCCCACAAGGTAGTGTCCTTGGACCTATTTTGTTCCTACATCAATAACCTCGGTAACACTACAACAACGCCGTAAATCAGAATTAGTATCAACACTCAATTATAGACTGCTAGTAGCTATTAACCCACCAACTAAACATAGCGATGCACTAAAATAAATCCAATCCATCATTTACGATCATTTCTCTTAGGAATGTCGACTTCTTGCACAACGCCGGTTGAATTGTCATTGAATGGAATTCCAATTTGCCTGCGTGATGCATTGTACTGGGTATTGAGTATCTCCCACGCGACCGCCGCGCCGACTCGCAGCAACCGGCACACCTATTGCTCCACGGGGGATTGGGGCAATCACCAAAGAGCGATGTGAGACTCGACTTTCCAACGATAATGCATCAATTAACAAGTCAATGAGCGAATAATACTTTCTGTACGGAGGTAATACGGTTACAATGTTGTAGTTGAAGATATTGTGCGCTTTTGTAATTACCGAGACGATTCATGGTTACGGTACCGTGACGGCATAAAAAAATGCAATAAACATTTTTTATTTAAATGAAGACAATATTAGCGAAACTCAATCGAAAATCAAGTCAAGAGACAGAAAAATCAGAAAAAGGGAGGGGGGAGGGTGTAGGGAGGGGGAGGAGGGTGAGGGAGAGAGGGAGGAGGGAAGGAAGGGGGGAGGGGTGTAGGAAGGTGAGGGGAAGGTGGAGGGAGGGGTGGGGGGATCGGTAGGTGGATGGAGGGCGGGCGGGGGGGATAGGGGAGTGGAGTGGGGAGAGGGAAGGTGGAGGAGGCGGAGTGGGAATCACCCAATATCATGCGAGCGTAGCCGCGGGAAAAAGCTAGCGTTTTATGGGCAATCAAGATGCGGAAGTTGAAAGGCGTTTTTTTTTTTTTTCTACATTAACTCCACACAGGAGGCCCTGAGGAAAATAACTTCCCTCAGGGCCTATGTCATCTTTGAAGATGCTGTGTGGAGGGTGCTCCTGTGTGGAGGGTGATGCTGTGTGGAGAGGCGTTGTGCTCATAATCCAACATTGAAATGAACCATTGTCCAAGAACTGCAAACGTTTCTTCATTCAATGATTTAGTGAAAATGTTAGGGAAATAATACGTTTTTATCACTTAGGGCAGGTCGATATATATTCATATGTCCGTGCATAGCAACGCATGCCGGGTACCAGCTAGTTAAAAATAAATATTTATCCTAGACTTGCAGAAAAGTCAATAGATGTCGTGTATTAAAAATAAAATGGATAAAAAATTATCCAGACACTATCTAGATAGCATTTAGTTCGAGTTGAATCTTGCAATCATACATGAAGATAGCAGCCTATAATATGTGCGTTAAGAAAAAGATAAGATGTGACCTTACCTTTTTCTGATTTTTCTGTATTCAGATTTTTTATTGAGTTTCTCTAAAATTGTCTTCATTTAATTTAATATTACATATAATAAAATTTACTTGCACTCGCCGGCATTTGAACCCGAAAAGGCAGTATAAACATTGTTTAGTGAACAGATCTTAATAGCCAGGTAGGTACTTTCTAATCTTCCCCTTTCCCACTTCTTTCAGCCTCACAGCATATCCCATTTTCTGAAATTCAAGAGCATAAAATACATAAATTTATACTGTTTTACTTAACGTTTCTCCTTGTGGTTTTCTTACAATTTTACAATCAGCGAAAACTTTGCACGCGATGCAATTTGGTCACGAAATCATTAAATTCACACTAGCAATGCCTTCATTTAGAATTGACTGGAAGACAATGTCGCCACTGACTCAGTATCTATTAGTTCTAGCCCATTTAGCATTCTCTCATTCATGTGGTCTCTTACACTTGTCTGAGATCGTACAATTGTTGTGAGAAGGAAGATTTTTCGTTGATATATACCTTAGTATGATCTCTGTCTGGGACCTTCTTTCTTTTTCGTTTTCATGCATGACTTGAAGGAAGATTTTTCGTCGATATATTTTGACCGGTCAGTGGCTGAGTTAACATCGCTTTTGGGTCCCAACCAGGCGTTGCATGTTCGATTCCTCGGCTGGTTAAGTCCTCCATCACGAAACAAGCAACATTTTTCGCTTACTTTGGTGGTAGTAGGAGATTTTCTTCAATGTCTTTAAAAAAAATGTTATTAAGATCTCTGTCTAGGACCGTTTAAGCCTTTTATAGCCTTTTTAAGGCGAATGTTGTACACGAGTCCCAACCGCTGCCCGCTAACTTGAGCCAAAGCTAAGACTGTGGCATGCCTAATTAAGGGTATGTTGTGAGGCAGAGAGGTTGGGGAAGGGAAAGGAGATGGGGAATAGGCATTTGGGAAAGTTCCTGGCTATTCAGATCTATAATATTTTGGGTAAGTTTCGAGATTATTGATGTATACGAAGAACAAAATAGGTCCGAAGACACTTCCTTGTGGGACACCGGTTGGATTATTATTTTTATTAGTTTTATTACAATTAGTGATGTCCTATCCCTGTTTCACTAGGAAATCCTGTGTTGAGAGCAGATGCAGTTTAAAACATAAGCAGTTTATAATAAAAATAACAACACAATATTACGTTCAAAATAACAGACAATCATCATCGTATACTCTTTGAAAAGCATACTTATAAATTGGTTTTGATAAAATTTTTAATGTTCTCTTGGCTGATGATCCTAGACTTGATGTCTGATTTAAAATGAGTTGTCTAATGGTCACTAAAAGTGCATTGTACAGCTTTATTGCAAATATCTAATATGTCTTTGACCAAAAGTTGTTTTAACAATGGGATAAGTAAGAAATTATGCCCTTTGGTTCCAGGGTATCGATCAGTTTGGACATTTTCAAAAGCTTTGTTCTGTGTTTGAAGAGGTACGAGTATGATAGTATGTTGGAACCACTTGTATATTTGTTTAAAGCCGACCGGTTTCGGAACGACCATTCCTCCCTCAGGGCAAACGTATACTGATTTGACAATTACAAAATAGTGGGTGGGAACAATGTAATATTACTTGGATTGTGGTAGGGGTGGAGGAGTTGCTACGTAAAAAAATATTAGATAGAATTTTTTTAAAAGTATATGATAGTATGTTTTTGAATTCAAAAGTATATGATAGTATGTTTTTGAATTCAAAAGTATATGATAGTATGTTTTTGGCATAAAGTTGCCTAATGTCCAAAACACAGATTCTTCTAAAAATTTCAACCGAAGTGTTTTAGAATAATGTTTATAACTAGCAGTTAAAACCCCCGCTTGCCGCTAGGCCCTGCGGGCGGCTTTTTTTTACGTGAATGCCGTACAAGAGTCCCAACTGCTCCCGTCTGGAGCCTGTGGGACTATGACATCCCCAATTAGGGTATGTTGTAAGGCTGAAGGTAATGGGGAAGGGAAGGAGATGGGGAAGAGGGAGGTGGGGAAGTACCTGGTGGTGATGGGGAAGGGAAGGAGATGGGGGAGAGGGAGGTGGGGAAGTACCTGTATTCAGATCTGGTCACCAAACACGGTTAACGCCATTTCAAGCAACGTTTCAATTCTGAATGGTGGTCTTACACCAGGGCGATACTGAGAGTATCTTCCACTCTGGCTTGGTTTGCCTTTGCCCAGGTTAAGTGTGAATGACCATTTAAATTCGATATGAACCGGTTCCAAAAATAGCCGGCTCCCCGGATCTAGTGACAAGCTAGTTACCAGGACAAAGTAACCGCGGCAGTCAATGACGTCAGTATAATATTATGTAAATGCGTGGTATTCAGTTCAAAACTGCCCGTTATAATATTATTCACATTATCATCAATCTCTTCATGCCCGGAAAGATTCACGAAGTTACAAATCTAATAGTACTGCGATCTGTTAACGTAAGTGGCGCCATCTTTTGGCATTATTGGCTACTTGCTTGAATTCGGTTCTATTACAAAAGTAGCTCAGTCAAAAACTTCAAGGACGAAGATGATTTTGTATAAGGCGCGGCGTCAGAGATGCGTTCAAAGTCGGATTCTTAAATTTCAACCGTATAGGCGTAAAAGCCTGTTAATAACGTCCGATTAGTTTTTGTGCATAATAATAATACGGCTGGTTGTTCGGCCCAATTTTAAGGAGTGGGGGGTCCCGGCAGAAGGGAAATAATAATTCGGCTGGTGATTTTTGCCAATTCGCAGGCGGTTGTGCCTCCTCACCACACAATATGCAGTCATGACTACATTTAGTGACTAAATTTAGTGTCGTGAGGAGAGCGCTTAAAGCATCAAGCAAGCAACGTTTCAATTCTGAATGGTGGTCGTTCTGCAGGATGATACTGAGTGTCTATCGCTAGCCATTATTTGCTTGTAGCTATTTATTTATAGTGGCTTGTTGATAGCAGGAAGGCACGTAATTTCGCAAAACGTGAAGGAATCACCTTTCAAAACAAAAAGATTACTGCATCATTGTTTTACGAAGACTAAACGGATTGACGTTGCAAAATTATGTTTTTATAAAAGGTATTTGTCATATAACTACTGAGTTGTAACTTTTAGCGAACGTTTTAGCTGACACTGTATTTAAATAAATTATACGTGAGGAATTTACTTTCGAGAACGTGGAAAACATATTTTATAAGTTACTTATTAGAATTTGAATTAATCCAATTTAGTATTTTCTCTTAAGACGCTGGTATGTGTTTGTTATTACTTATTACTGTGTGTAAGTTTGAATCAAAACAACATTGGTTTTTAGAATATTTGTAATGCATTTCATTCGAATAATTAAGTTTTTAAGCTCTTTAAGACGCCGAGTTTAAGAAATTCTCTCGATAAAAAAAAATGCTAATTATGTTCCGAAAAGTATTAAAAAAAACACATCTGGTTCTGTTATTGAAAATGTTACAGGTATTATAAAATTCACGACGTTTCTTTAAATGCTACTTAACTTAGATGTTGAGATATTTTTGGTCTATTTTATAGGGAACGCACCCATACTACGTGACCTCTTCGGGGGGGGGGGGTCTTCAAAATGTCACGCTTGGTACAAATGAGCGGCGGTTTGCTTAGGATTTTGGACACCGGGGGGGGGGAAGGGGGGGGGGGGTTAAACATTGCAAAAAAATTGGTCACGTAGTATGGGTACGTTCCCTAAGCAGTTCGTGTTTTATTAAATATTTTCATTACGTTATAAGCCGCCGCTACTCGAATTTCTACCGATTTCTTACATATCTCACTTAAGCGGCCTACACACGACACTGCATTTAGTGACTGCAAAGAGGTTGGAGTTGAGCGAACTAGCGCTGTCTCGTTCTAGCGGCCCTTTAACAAACGAGACGGCGCTAGTTTGCTCAACTCCACGCTCTCTGCAGTCACTGCCGCAGTCACTACATGCAGTGTAGTGTGTAGAGCCCATTAAACATTTGAAGTTTTTAAGCTCTTAAAAAATATATCTTATTTTTTAAGATAATATTTATACATTCTCTACGCCGAAACGAAAATTATATGAAATTCCCTCGATATAAAAAAAATCGCAAAGTATGCTCCGAAAATTATTATAAACACGTTTGTTTCCGTTATTTTACAATTTATGTGTATGAAAAATTCAGAGTGTTTCTTTAAATGCTGTTTTAGACAACCCCCACGAGATTTTTGCTTTATCTTAAACGAGTCGAGTTTTATTAAACATTTTCACAATTTTCGCTGCAAATTTATCGTTTTAAATATTAGTGCGCTCTCTCCAACATTCGTAATTACATATCTCTCCATCTTCCTTTCGAGCGGGGATACGGCTCCTTACATTAAATTTCTATTCAGATGTCGAGTTAAAAAAAGTGGCAAAAGAAAAAAATTGCAAAGTATGCTCCGAAAAGTATAAAAAAACATCTGGTTCTGTTATTTAACATTCTGTATGGTATGGTGTATGGTATGACAAAATAGTCGCGTAGCGTGTAAGAAACTCTGTATTCGGATGGCCTCAGTTTACGTGGGAGTTTATTCCAAGCTTTAGGGCCAGGCCCTCACCGATATGGTGTGAGTCCCTACCTGATTGTATACCTTTAGTGGTTTGATAGTTGTGTTGAACTCTTGAATGTCTTCAAGTTTCATCTGTTACTCCCACAGAAGAAATGCCTTGTCTTATTTAACCTCTGTATCCCATCTGCATATTATTTCTACGCTGGTGTGGGAGGGACATTGTAGAGAAATTCTAGAACCCTTCAATAGCGACTGACTGATGTTTCGGTTTCGGCTGTTTCGGCCAATGAACGAGTTTCGGCCGCGGTTCCGGCTTCGGCCACGACCATCACGTTCTGACGGTTTAGAACTAACTTGCCAATGGTTATGCCAGTCGGGAGAGCTAGCTGTCTTGTTGTTAATACAGACTAAAACCGAATCTAATGAACTGAATTATAAAAAAACACTATCTTATTTACTTTATAATTATTAAAAAAAATACTACATGATATATGTTATGTCGAATTCATATTATTCTTATAATTAAATTATAAAATGTAAATGAAATCCTCAGCACGGGAGATCCCAGTGAGGATATCATTATCTCTATTTGTTATTAAGAAATGAAGACAATAAATCATTATTATTTTTATTAAAAAAAAATAAAATCACTTCGAATATCGATATGTTTAACATCAATGATGAACAATTTAGACGGCAAACTTTGTTGCTGTTAGATACGATTTTAGATTTTCACGGCCAAAAATTATTTTGTTAATAGTTTTTGGGGTATTATGCCGTGTTGCGCTACCTCCTTCTTTAGCCAACGTTTCGGACAGCGTTGCAGTGTCCATCATCAGGGCAGATGTGTTGCTTGTTTGTTGCTGTTAGATTAAATCTGCTTATCTTATCTTAAATATTTTCTCTCTTTTAAAAACGCTTTGAAATGGTAGTTTTGTAATGTTTTTAAAATGAATAGATTGATTTGAATTGAATTATGCCTCTAGAAGCACAAATTTTATAAATTAAAGCTATTATATTAAAATAAGTCCACTGGACCTATAGTTATGTGAAACTACGCGTGTTCTCACTAACATATCTTCACTATATTAATATATCTGTCAAACATTTGCACAAAATAAATACACATTTAAAATAAAGTATTATTGATTAACTATTACTATCTACTAGCAAACCGCTGGTCGCGGGTTCAAAAACCGGCATTCGCACGTAAATTTTATTTGATTATTTAAGCTAGTAGGGAGGCGGATAAGAGATAAAAACCCACCATAGGTTACCCCAACCCAATTGGTTCGCTACGTTTGGTGACTTAGCAGGGGTTCCCGGGTCAATGGGCTGAGATTTGTCTAGGTCTTAGTGTCTGATACGTTTGCCACCTATTACGTGGCGGCCTGGACCGGGAGAGACTGGTTGAGGGAGTCCCTTCGACCTTTCCTGTCGGACTCTCTCGACCTATCAGATTGCACCCCAGTGGAAGGGATGAATTCATACTCAATTTCCTATCCACTCCTCATATATTTTCCTTCCTAGAACTTCCTCTCCTTACTTTTATAATAAATACCCTCCACACACACCAAAGATGACATACACCCCGAATAAAATTGATTTTTAAATTGCTCCCATGGGTGCGAATGTTAAAAAAAAGTACCCCTGAAAAGATTTAAAAAAGCACTATGTATGAAAAAGATAAAAATAATAACGATAAGTTTCATTAGGTATTTGAAAATTTTCAAATAGTTTTATGGTACTTGGGTATTTATTTATGGTATTGGCGAAGATATCATTTCTAATTCTATATTTTTACCATATTTCTTTTGGCACTTGATTTATTTTATTTTATTTAATTAAGGTGTTCATATACACTGCTGGGTGAGGGACTGTCTTTATGATTATATAACTAAGATGCATGAATTACCTTAAACCTTGGATTACTTTAGTCCATTTGGAGGTTGTCACAGGTGAAATCTCCCGTCCTTGTGTCCAAACCACTCAGACATAACTAATACAATAATATTATACCTTTACGCAATGAATTTTTTTTTTATTAATTCAATTTATTCGTATTTATTGGGGTACACCATCCTTCTAATGCGGAAATAACTCAGAATTAATTAGTATCTATGTAAACAATACATGAGATTCACAAAATAAGGATCGAATCAGTTCAAAAGAGACTACGTATTTTTTTAAACGACTTCAAAAAGGAGGAGGTTCTCAATTCGACTGCATTTTTTTTTTTAAATTTTATGTTTGTTACCTCAGAACTTTTGACTGGATGAATCGATATTGATGATTCTTTTTTTATTTGAAAGCTGGTGCTTCCCGTGTGGTCCCATTTTAATTTGGTCCAGTTCCGTCAATGGCATCCATGAGAAAACCATATAAGTATTAAATTTGCATTAGGTATCTGCGCGACAAATGGACAAATAACTCAATATCATGCCAACCGATTTCGATGATTCTTTTTTTATTGGAAATAATGTACTTCAAGGGTAGTTTGATGAGAGTTTGGTTAGGTTCTGATTATGGGATCCATGACAAAGTAACGGAACTCTTCAATTCTTAGGAGCAAATTAATGATACTTGGCCGAATCTCTTAATTTGACCCTAACGTCGTTATGGTAAAATTATGTCTGTCTCATATGAGCAGCACGTTTAGAAGTGTACCCATATTCTGACACATTAGTTAGTGTACTTCAGATTCACTAAAAATCAAAAAATAAACAAACAATTTAAGAAAACAAAAAAACGACTTCAAAAAATGCACTAAAAAGTAAAAAAACAATTTTGTATTCTTCTACAACTTCATAATCAAGTGAACACGTCGGGCCGGATACCTTTGCTGACACCGACTCCAAAAATAACAATCGTACCTACATATTGATGAGTAGAAAAAGTAAGTTGATTATGAAGTTGTAGAAGAATACGAAATTATTTTTTTACTTTTTAGTGCATTTGAATTCGTTTTTTTGTCTTGTTTAAATTTTTGTTTATCTTACATGAGCTCCACTCAGGAGGCCCTGAGGTAAATAATTTCCCTCAGGGCCTATGTTATCTTTGGGGATGCTGTGTGGAGGTTTTTTTTTAGGAAAGGAAAGAGAGGAGAGTCTTGAGAAGGAAAAGGGTTTAAGGGTTTAAGTTTTTTTTTTTTTTTTAAAGTTTTTTTTTAAGTATTATCCCACGGAACCAGATTGCCCATACTGCTTATGGTTCCGCGACTTTTCGTAACACGACATTTATCGCCGACAAAATAGCCTGCGAGCAAAACTTACCCCAACAAGACATCTGCTAAAACTTAATCTAACCTAACCTAACAAAAAGATGGGACAAAAATAATACAGAAATTCTGTAAAAACAATAAATACGCTTCAGATTTTATGTCAGGGTTAAATCTTCCCCACAGGAAAGACTAAACCCTTTCACACACTTTTCCACAAATGATCATCTAGTCAATTCACGCTATAACGCTATGCACTTGCATTATATAAGTATAATAAATACAAAATAATACAATAACAATATGTCAACCTACCAGAGACCAAATGGGAAAACAATTCACCGACTCCAGATATTTTCATTTCAAAGGGTTCGGCTCGGTGGAACTCCTAATTGGACCCATAAATCCTACTGATCTCTCAATATAAATATTTAAAAAATCTTTTGCAATCCTACATGTTTTTAAAATGACTGATTTTTGCATTTTTGTACATAAATTCTTTGACAAATTTCTTTTATACGCACCAGATTTAAATGTCCGGGTTAAATTTTCCCCACAGGAAAAACTAAACCCTTTCACACAGTTCCCCAAATGATCATCTAGTCAAACCACGCTATGCAATTGCACTATATAAGTATTATAAATACAAAACAATACAAGAACAACATGTCGACCTACCAGAGACCAAATGGGAAAATAATTCACCGACTCCAGATATTTTCATATCAGAGGGGTCGCATCTGTGGAATTCCTAATTTGACATATAAATCCTACTGATCCCTCAATATAAATATTTAAAAAATCTTTTGTAATCCTACATGTATTTAAAATGACTGATTTTTGCATTTTTGTATATATATTTTTTGACAAATCTAATATTGTTATCTGTATTATTTTCTTTTTTTGAACAATAATTTGTTGGCTTTATAGGACGTCTGTATTATTTTTGTCCCATTTTACTATTTTTGTATGGAGCTAATATAATTTAAAATCTGGCGGGACTTTATTATGGGAGCCTTCCAGTCAGCCAACATCGGTGAGAAACGAGTCATTGCACCCGTCAACTAACATGGATGACATAATATGCTTTTATGAACATTCAATTTTATTATTTAACTGTCAAATAGTGTTTCAACACGAACCACTTTCTCTGCACAGAACTACGCGCTTGCTAAATCACTAATGAAACATTTTTTCGGTGTTGTGCTAAATCCAAACGACCGTCTTCAAATTTGGTCTATAGAAACAATTCGTGAAATTATTTAGTTATCTGTAGGTTTTTGGTGAAATCATATTGGTAAATATGTACTATTTATTTATTTATTTATACTGGGTTTTACAGATATTTACACTTCGGTGAGAACTATCCAGTTATAAAAACTCAGTTATTTCACAATTACTAGGAAATAGTGTGTTATATTTTTTAAAGTGAAAACTTCTTTAGCACCGTTGTGATTTGACACTCGATGGAATGGGTCTCCTCTTGGTGCGGTGCTTCTTAGCCTCCCCTGTACCTACACCGGAGGTACTGAGGATGCTGTGTGGATGGTCTTTTTATGGAAAGGAAGAAGAGGAAGTTCTAGGAAGGAAAAAAGTATGAAGGGTTGTTAGGAATCTGAGTGTCAATGTGTCCAGGAGTGACGGACGTATGAATCCATCCTTGATACTGCGGTGCAAGGTGATGGGTCGAGAAAGTCCGACTGGAGAGATCAAAAGATCTTCCTCAATCAGCCTCTACCTATCCGGTCTTCCACGCAGTTGGTGGGCAACACCTCACCTAAGTCGCCAAAGGTTGCGAACCACTTGGGGTGACGCTTTTATATTAACTCCACACAGGAGGCTCAGAGGAAAACCATTTCCCTCAGCACCTATGTCATCTTTGGGGATGCTATGTGGAGGTTTGTTTTTGTAGAAAAGGTCTTGAAGAGACCCATTTAGTAGGAGAAAGGAAACACAGAGGTCGACAAATCGTTCCACAGCCAAACTGTTGAACTCAAGAACTAGTCGTAGAAACGACCCGTTCTCTTATTACAATTGTCAATCTTGTACTATCTATGGTAAATGGTTCCTCGGGCGTTGGTTCGCGTACCAGCCTCCCCATTATTCGTGTTTAGTTGCTAGATCTGAATAGCGAGGTATCTTTTCAACCTCACAACACACTCCAATTGTAGATACATGCTCCCTGTGTCAGTTGGGACTCTTGGAATATGGTTTAGTCATAATTTATGATATTTATGTTTTACTTGTCCATTTTCTAATACATTTTGTTTTAGTTCAACGAATCGTAGAAAACAGACTATAAATTTGTTAATGGTTTTTATAAAGATAACAAACAAATCATTTAAAAAATCAATTTAGAAAAAAATAATTTATGTATACACTTTCCCTGTTTAATGGACTATATGCCAATTTTCATTCTTAATGACTGGTTAACCAAAATGTTAAAATAATCAAAGAAAATCAAATCTTATTAAAAATTTCGTTCCGCCATTTATGGATTTTCCAATTTGTATCGCTTAATATTGTTATTAAAACAAATGCAGTTATTAAGTTTGGAGAAATCGGAATAAAAACGACAGCCGTGTATGATGAATATTTATTTTGATTATTTACTAGCGAGTTTTAGTGCGCTTAACTATAATAAATTAAAAAATAATCCTACAGTGCTCCATACGAGTCCATTACAAAATATTGATAAAATAATATGAAATAAAGAATATACAGTATTTACAAAACAATGACAAGAGAACGAAGATCAAGAGATTACCAGAGAAAACCAGAAATATGTCATTTTTAAATCAGATTTTAGATGTATTGACTCATTTCCACAAAAAATTATAAATCGATTTCGAAAGATTGTTCTTTTATCTAGCATTGGCATGTTTTAAATTTTGAGAAAAAATGTTTACTTTTAGTATAATAAGGTTATACCACAGGTCGTTCGCAGATTTGTTAAATTTTCAAAAAAAAAATTGTATTATACCACACCCATTTCAAATCATATAATCATGCATTAAAATAAAATCAATACATTATCTGAGTATCGCATGTTTTAGAATTTTAATTTTAGTTTAAATAAAATCATTAAAAAAATATATACGTACACGTGTTTCTTGGTGAAAATTGGTTCGTTTGTGTATTTATTTGCGCACTTACTACTAACATATTTCAGATTTTTTTAACATTCTAATTTAACTTAGACATTATTAAAAAATGATAAATACTTAAAATAAAAATAAAATTAACAGCAATCCAATGTGGGCGGCTAGTTTCGTTTCTTTGGACAGTTTTTTGTTGACCCTTTTTTTCAATATCAGCCTTCCCATCTTTCGTAAACATATTACCCAGATACACAAACTTATCCACCTGCTCCAAGTATTAATCATCCGTAATTTTATTGCACACTGTTTTCGAACTCTCTCTTTCAAGTACCATGACTTTAGACTTACTTACATTATCATTAACTCATTTAGTGTTTCCATTTAGTTTATTTCTTGTTCAAAATTTGCTGTGAAAGTTCATTTAGATTTTCCATCATCACCTTCCCTTTTCCTATTCGGGTCGGGGACCCACTGCATCTACAAGGCTCCTCCATGTGTCCCTGTCTTGTGCTGCTCGTTCGGCCTCCGTCCATGGCAGTCCCATCCTCTCCTCACATAGTTTCTGGAGTTGCCTCGCCCAATTGTGTCTGGGGCGGCCCACTGGACGTCTACCCTCTGGAATCGCACTCAGTATCGTCCTCGGAGCCACCTCAGTTGAGATTTTTCTATGAAGAGTAACAGTTGTTCAATGTTCATTTAGTGCTTCCATTTAGTTTATTTCTTGTTCTTCTAATAAAATTTACTTTTTTTGATACCTTCTTTTAACTCACAGACCTATTCGAGGAAAACCCAACGCACCTAAATAGAATGATAGAATCACTAAACGAGGAAAGTGTGAAAGTCGGCTTATGCATGAACAAAGACAAAACAAAATTGCTTACAAACTCTGAACCAGTAACTATAAAAAAAAACCACACAAATATGTGTCAGATTATAACTATTTAGGACAGATAATATCTCACAAAGATCAAACCACTAAAGAAATCGAGCGCAGAGTAGCAAATGGATGGAAGAAATACTGGTCTTTGAAAGAAGTCTTCAAATCCAAGGAGCTAAATATACAAATAAAAAGGAAAGTCTTCAACACGTGTATACTTCCAGTCATCACCTATGGATGTGAAACTTGGGCAGTCACCAAACACCACTGAGAAAATTTGGTACGCTGCAAGAGAGCCATGGAGAGAAGTTTGACAGGAATAAGGAAACAGGACACAGTGAGATGTAGCACAATAAGGGAGAAAACTAAAGTTGCCCATAGAGTTACCCGAATAGACCAACAAAAGTGGAGATGGACAGGACACATGATCCGCGATCCACAAGAGAAATGGTGCAAAAAGGCACTGACTGGTATCCCAGAGATGGCAAGAGAAGCAGAGGACGACAACACATAAGATGGGAAGACGACCTAAAACTCACGGCTGGACATCAATGGAGAAGAGTAGCGCGTGACAGATCCCAATGGAAAATGTTAGAGAAGGCCTATCCCAAGAGGCAAACTGAGCTTCGGGATATATTATAAATTATAACAAACAATAACATGTCTAGTATATACCTAACAGAAGTCCAGAATAAAAAGACTTATTTTTATTATTATTATTTAACTCACATAAAAAATTTGCTGTGAAAGTTAATATGGATTCTTGAGTTGCATTTCTGACCGCCTGCAAAGTTGAATAATCCAAAGATTACGTGAATTGCCAACATAACTTTATAATTCTCAGCAGGATTCTTATTTTGTAATCTTTTCCGCAACCATTCTGAATAAACAAACAAATGGCGGTCGCCGCAACTACTGTCACTTTCGTTTTTCCCGCCGAACATAAACAATCGCGATCCAAGATGGCCGCGAGGAATACAAATGGCGGTATTTGTCCTTTTCCGGCGCGTTCCAAACTCTCGCCGCACATCTGCATAAATCGTAAAGCATTACCACGCAAATATGATAAGATTCAACGCCGAGAACTCTGCAAAATTTTTATGCAGATGTCAATAATTTATTTTAATTAAACCCCGCATTCAGAATTTCTACTGACATAATTTATCGACATACTTCCCTTGAACACTTTTAGTTTTTAAGCACTTTAAAAAATATTTTTGTTATCTTTTATGAAAATCTCTATTCATATACTAACCGACTTGAGAAAGGAAATCAAAAAATGAATGCATATTTGTTTGTTTAATTCTTTGCTGTTTATGTATTGCTATATTACCTAAGCATAATAAATGTTTGAAACTTTCAAAATATCTTCTTTCTACCCTAGATAAGGTTTCTGAATTCACATTCACATGACAATACATCTGAAAAGTTTTTTTAACCATTACAAAAACTCTTACAAAATTGTCAAACATGTCACACTTTTAGAATGACATTTTGCAAACAATCGTTAATTCAATTTTCGTGTAAACTCTTTAACCCTGGGAAGATAATCGTGTTTTGATATACGGTAAATATCATACGTAAAATTGACGCATGAGTTTTAACTAGCTGTAATATTTTATTTTGTTAATTGATTTGAATAAACCGTATAAGATATAAGAAACTCGACGATCCGAGATGATCTAAACATTGAACCACTGCTACTCTTCATAGAAAAATCGCAACTGAGGTGGTTTGGGCAAGTACTAAGAATGTCTGATGACCGAATTCCGAGGAAGATACTGAGTGCGATTCCAGAGGGTAGACGTCCAGTGGGCCGCCCCAGACACAGTTGGGCGAGGCAACTCCAGAAACTGTGCGAGGGGAGGGTGGGTCTACCATGGACAGAGGCCGAACAATCAGCACATGTCAGGGACGTATTGAGGAGCCTTGTCGATGCAGTGGGTCCCCGACCCGAATAGGATAAGGGGAAGAAGTTGATTATGATGATGATGATGATTTGAATAAACCAATCAGTATTTTATTTTTACAAAAAAATGACACACGAAATACAACAATTTGTGAATATATATTTATATGTTATATGAAAATAAAACGAAATGCGAAACTTCTTCAATAATCAACAAAACTTAGGAATATTATTATTTTTCTCAAATCACTTATTTCTTACTAATAATCAGCCATTTTGACTAATGTACTTAATAATTAAGGTAAATTATATTTAATATTAATATATATAGTTTTATAAAAATCAATCCACACAGCTTTGGACCGTATCAATATTACACTTATTGACTCATTCGGTCGTTATATCTCAAACTGGTGACACCTACTTCAACGACGCGCGCGCCCCACGGAAGGGTCAAGCAGCGAGTGAGATGTCAAAAAAGCACAGCGACGGATTCGTACTAATTATAAAGAGAGAGCAATAATTCTAACACGCATGCGTAAATTTTACGCAGATTATCTTTCCAGGGTTAAATTAATGTATTTTATCAGAGTATACACCTATGATACTCACCCAAAATCGAATACTTTGAATTACCTTCCTCTTCCCCATCTCTATCCCCCCCCCCACAATCTTAATCCTTACAACATACCCCAAAGATATAAAAAACAAATAGCCCATAACCTAACCTAACGTAACCTATTTACCAAGTTTTTTTTCATCAATTTTAATGACTTCAAAGGAGTGATGAAGTTGCACATTGTTGTTGAGTTGTCGGCCACCATAAACTTCACGTCCACCGCTGGAATTTATGCAATATTTTGGAGTTCATTCTTTCGAAAAATTTCACAATATTACGCCGACGAAGTAAACATAAATGCATTTCATTCGATGACATTTTCTGACAATTCTTATTCCTTGTAGTTATAATAAAATATTCAGATTCTTGTGGGTGCAATGCGATACGTTGGTAACCGCCATTATTTGCAATTTGCGGTTTACCTTAGTTTGTTCAGAACACAGATTTTGTTATGAAATAATGGAATAATAACATTTTTATTGCTAGAAACTTTTCTGTAAACCTTTTTACATTAATTTTAAACAAAATGAGTAGGGCATAACATAATGTCGTACTAAAAGTAGGTAACTCGAAAATCAGCGTTTTTAAGGTATACACTATTAGCATAACTCAATTCGCCTCGTCTATTGGTAACGACCATTGATGACAGATTTGGTCAATATCGTATTGATGAAGGGTTTCATAGATCATTCAATTATTGAATGTATTATTTTATATAAATAAGTTAAATCATTAATCTATTATCTATTTTAACAAATCTAGTAGACATAAACATAATTGACACACTCCCTTGTAATAATACCCTTTCTGAAATAAATAAAAGTTTTTAAAGAATTTATTTTGCATTATTTCAACCGTGAAAGAATGAATAGCATAACTTGGTGACCACATTGTTGAGTTGTATTCGATTTGATGACACGTACATTTTTTAAGGTTTGCATATTATTTAATTGTGTGTGAATTCTTAATATAAAACCCAACATTTTCAAAGCTTTATTTGATGTAATTTCAAAATGATTAATTTGATTAAATTTGATGTTACATATGTACGAAAATACTAATTTATTTTATTTTTCTTTGTTGCAGGTGAGATTTTTGGGATTCGTTTGTTTGCTATTCAATATGACGAAGCACGGAATTTCTTCATAATATCTGTCTGTAAGTCTTTTTTTAACTACTTGTGTTTCCACGTCTGTCAATTAGAAATTAGACATGCAATATAATTGGTTCACCTATTTTAGTGGAAGTCGACTTAATGTTTATAAATTCCACCTGTTGACTAGAAACTTGATTCTACGCGCTAGTGACTTTATAAAATCCAACAATTTTTACACGCGTAAAATATTTAAAAAAAATTGTCCGCGCAATTAAAGTAAATGTGAATAAATCATATTTAGAATTGTGCGTATCGGTGCATATTTGTGTTCACTTCCGACTGCGACGTCCTTGGGAAAGTCACTGAGAAACATCCTTGCTTACTTGCTTACTTATTGATATTATCTATAGAGATGGGAAGGCTGATAGTGATATTGAAAGTAGGGTAAATGCAGGTAACTCCATTAATGGAGGACTGAACGCCGTTGGCGCTAACAAAATACTGTCTAAAGAAGCGATGCTAGCAGTTCACAATGGAGTGCTGGTACCTACCCTGATGTATAGCAGTGAGGTAAGGAAGGTTGAAGATAGACACTGAATGCTGTAGAAATGAGATCTTGGAGGCGTATGTGTGGTAAAACCATGTATGATCGCGTGAGAAATGTGGGGATCCGCAAAGAATGCAAGGCTGATGTAAACGTAATGAGTAAGATTAAGAAAGGGATGCTCAAATGACTTGGGCATGTAGAGCAGCGAATGAACGAAGAAAGGATTGTAAAATATGATGCAAATGATATATGGATAAGGCAAGGAGTGTGTGAAAGAGTTGTTTAGCGGTCCGTCCTCTCTGCCTACCCCTGCGGGAAAACGGTTGATGGTTAGTTATTTATTAGCAAACAGTGAGTTTTTTTTAATTCACTAAATATTATTTTCGGAAGTCGAATAACATGTTTGAAACATACTGTAACCAAGCAATGTATCTGAGTGAGTACCTATCTTGTTTAACTCAATAGTCTCTGCTATATAATGTAAGCTATAAGAATCTTCGATTCCAATTGGACAATATAATTCATTGTGAAATAGAGAGTTCACCTGTTGTTGAATATTTGTTTGTGTTAAAAGTTGCAGGTAAAAAAGGTCCGTACCTTTTCACTTTCAACATTCTTGTCCCTTCTACCTGTAAACTGTAATACGTACTACCTGTGGTATACTACGGCCTATACTCTAAACCAGCGATCGGCAATTGGCGGTCCGCGGCCCCCCAACCGAATTTTTATTATTATAATAAACACAATTAAATAGCTTTGTTTCAATTCAACTTTATTATTTTTTAATCCAACCGGTTTCGGTTCACCCTGAACTTTCCTCAGGGGTGAATAAAAATATATTGACGCCGGCTGCCTGCGAACGTGCCAGGTTGCCGGTTGCTTTTTTCTCATTTTCTAATCGACCTTTAACATATGAGACCATTCCCGTTCGTGTACTCGATGACGTAATTTTTTCGAAAAAAATCGCTCACTATTTCCATGACTGCGCGGCTCCTGCCAAGAGGCGCACCGGCAGACCAGGTTTTTTAAGGTTTTCTAAATGTCCATTATCACTACAAAGTAGTTTCATCCTTGTACTCGATGACGTAGGGTTTTCCTATCTCGCCTCCCAGTCTATACGTCTCTTAACTTAACACACTGCTTATACAAATAGTCTTAAAATGTTGAAAAACTTGTAGAGGATCGAACCCGCAACGTCCGAGTGGAAACTAATAACTACCACGCTACCAACCGATTTTTTTTTCATATTTGCGTATTTGAGCTTTTTCAATGTATTGGGTGATCAGGCGGGCAGTCACAAGCGCACTAACTGATCGGACTCGCACGCGCACGAGTGACACCAACACCATTGGCTAAAATAAGTTTACCTACAATTAGTCTTAGAATGTTCCATCATTATAAGTAGAAAATGTGGCCAGTTCAATGATGGAGGACTACACTAGTAGAGGATCGAACCTGCAACGTCCGAGTGGAAACCAAACTACCACGCTACCAACCGGTTCGTCATCTAGTAATTGAAAAAAAAGGTTCGTCGTGACACTTCAAAATGTGTGATTTCCGCTTAATTTTTTTGCCTACAGCGCTATTTCAGTATCTTGGAGGATCCGACGGGCAGTCATAAGCGCACTAACTGATCAGACTCGCACGCGCACGACTAACATCAACAATCGCGTGGCCATCCAAAAGAATTAACATATTCATACGTCCTGCCACCAAAACTAATTGCCGACCACTGCTATATGCACCACACAACCTGTGGTGTATGTACTCTATATGACCTGTTGTCTATTATATCTTTTTTCTGAAGGTTACAAGCATCCATAATTCTTTTATGAATCAGTCAGCGGTCTGGTAAAAACAGTAATTGTCGGGCGGTACTGGCCTAGTTTGTCTATTACATTTTTGAGATGATTGATTGAAGTTTTTGAGTTTTTTTCATGTCATGCATATTCTGATTTTTCGTCTGAAATAATGCCTTTAACTTTACTTATCTAGTTTATGATATAACTTGCCAAAGTCCCCGGCGTTGCCCGGACTTTACGTAGAGTTTTTCGAAATCTAATGTAGACCATAATTAGTGTCCTCTAATTTTGAACGTCAACAAGTATTCAAAATTTCACCAAAGAGCATCAAAATTCTGCGTTAAGGGGTCGGAAAATTGTATGGGTTGATTTTTTTTTTAATCTTGTAGACAGTTCACTCAATTTGGGAGATAGGTATGGGTACCGCTGCCCCGAAACTATTTATTGGATAACCAACATCTCTACCATAGGGTGACTAAGCAGGGGTGCCCGGGTGCATGGGGTGAGGTTTGTCCGGGTCTTGGTGGCAGATGCTTCTGCCCACGTGCTGCGCGGCGGGCCGGATCGAGAGAGACTGGTTGAACGAGGCTTCGCCATGCACCGAAATTGGAGGAATGGATTTATATGTCCGTAATTTCTGGTCACACTGACCTCCAGTTTCATACCCACCCCTCATACCTTTTTCCTTCCCTTTCTTAAAACGACCCTCCACACAGCCACTCCCCTAAGATAGTATACGCCCTGAGGGAAATTATTTTCCCCAGAGCCTCCTGTGTGGAGCTAATTTAAAACGGTTATCTTAATTTTTTTAGACAGTTTGATTTTATTTTATTTGAAGTTCATGCACAAATAACAAATGTTTTCCGATCATACAGTGAGTATTATAATAAATTTGTAAAAGTGTAAATGTAAAATTACAGTACATTTTTTGAAACTAAATATTCGATTTTCAAAAAAAGAACGATTTTTGTTTACCAGATTTTTATGCAGCCAGCAATTTGCGCAGCAGCGTAAAAAATTATAGGCAAATATTTTTTTCGAGGATTAAATGTGATATTAAAATAGTTTTTGCTCAATTCAGAAGACCCTGAGGAAAACATATCTCTCAGAGTCTATGTCATCTTTGGATATGCTGTGTGGAGGGTCCTTTTATATTATCAAAAACACAAAACTCATTTAAAAATCTAGCCTCGTTTTAAGTGATTAAATCACTTCTTGGAAGTAGTAGGGAAGAAAGGGAAGGGAAACGAGCAGAGAGGGAGTATCGAATTACCTGGTCCCGAATTCTTCCCTAATAGAGGACTTGCACCCTTTTCCTTGCGGCACCGCCCCCGAGGGTAAACGGGCAAAAGAACTGTCTGCAGGTAGAAGTAATGTAACGATGCATGAAGTATTTGAAGTTATTCAAAACCTGACTTTGAAGTTTACTAGATTCTTATTAGATTACTAGCTGGTCCCGGCATGCGTTGCTATGCCATTTAATAAAGAAATTGTTTCTCCCTGAGTGTCCTTTTCCCTTCATCCCGTTCCCCTTCCGCCTCCCCTTCTTCTCTTGCGTCCTCTTCCCCTCCGTTCCCACTCCGTCACCTTCACCTTCCCTATCCCCACTCCATTCCCTCCCTCCCCCCGTCCCGCAAACCCTTCTCCCGAGTTCTCCTTCCCCCTCCCAGGTCCCCCTCCCCCCTCCTGCGTTCCCCTTCCACCTTCACCGCTTTCCCTCTTCCCTTTCCCGCTCCCTCGTCCCGCCAACCCTCCTCCCGTGTTCCATATATTCAATCCCAGTACATTCAGTTTTTAAACAGCCGGCGTGCCACCTTTTACAATTTTTATTCGAGTTTCCATTTTTCATGTATATTAAATTTGGTACCAAACATAGGTACCTATTTTAAATATCTAAAATTCTTGATTCGATTCAAACTATTAGGGGAGTGCCTACTTTAAATAAATTTTTCAACTTTTCAAAAATAGAATCCTGATTGAACAATCATTCATTGTTTTGCAAAATGTCATTCTCTAACACGCGAACTGTCAAACGTGCGATGTTTTCTGTTATTATCTAGTTTTCTGCGCAATTTTCTTAATTTTTCTCTCCGTAAGAACCATCCTCGAACTTCAAGGAATATTCTAAAAAAAGAATTAGCGAAATCGGTTCAGCCGCTCTCGAGATTTGCGCTTACCAACAAATTTAGCGATTCATTTTTATATTATAGATTTAAATTATTATACCAAGAGTGGAAGATTTTGACAGTTTTGTTCCCTTACACTTTTAAAGAGTTTGACGGCCTCCGTGGTCGAGAGATAATAGATTTTCAATTTGGGAGGCGGCCGCCCTGAGAATCATTTATTGGATAACCAATACCTCTGTAATATGTCACCCCAAGTAGTTTGTTACGTTTGCTAACTTTGGCACCCGGGTTCATGGGGTGAGGTTTGTCTAGGTCTTGGCGGCGTATAAGTTTGCCCACCTACTGCGGTGCGGGCCGGATCGGGAGAGACTGGTTGAGGAAAACCTAACCTAGACCTCTACAGCGAACTCTCCACGGCATTGGGAGGGATGAATTCATACGTCCTTCACTCCTGGATACGTTATCCCCCTTAATTCCTACCCATCCCCGTACATTTTCCTTTACAGAACTTCCTCTCCTTCCTTTCCCTTAAAAGATCCTCCACACAAAATCTCTAAAGATAACGTAGACTCAATGGAAACTGTTTTCCTCAGGGCCTCCTGTGTGGAGCCAATGCAAAAATATATATTTATTACAATTTATGTCTTAGATATGCGATTGTCTAGGTTTCGGCGGCACATGAGTTTGCCCAATTGCGTGGCGAGCCGGATCGGGAAAGACCGGTTGAGTGAGACTTTTTGCCTCTCTAGCCGTACTCTCTCGACCTATCGCCTTGCACCGCGGTGGGAGGGATGGATTCATAATTCCGTCACTCCTGGACACATTGACTCTCAGATTCCTTCTTAAAAGACCCTCCACACAACACCTCTAAAGATGTCATAGGCTCCTAGAGAATTTGTTTTCCCAAAGGATCCTGTGACGAGTCAATGTAAAAAAAAAATTTATTACGATTAAAAACATAGATATTCGATTGAATATTGTAAATCATAACTTTCATAACAATTTGGTCTCTAAAACAGCAAGTCCTCAATTTCGTGATTCCAGTCCATATTGTACATTGTACCCCGTGGGATACACCGGGTTTGATTCCAACCCTTCATTAAAGTCTTTTTTATTATATTGAAACCTTTGAAAAAGAGATTGGGGCCTTGGGGTTGACTCTTCCATGAATAATCAATAATCATGCTCATGACAAACCCAAAAAATAAAATAAAAGAGGATTTTTACAATAAGCCCTATCTTTCTACCGCACACGAAGGTAAAAAAAACTGAATTTAGAGGAAACTAAGCGGCGTTTTGTCCATACATACGTATTTCCCAATTTTATCTCTAAATTTTGACACTAGGGCAAATATTTTTGTAAATAATATAGATATAGACCACTAGCGTGTCGGTACGTTTTGAATTTTTTGATAAGTTATTTCTTATAGGAGTTAGGACCCTAGTTCTCACCCGTCATGCCGCTTAAAGTCTCGAAAACCCTTCTGGACGGAAGGAGAAAGACTCCTTCGAACACCTCTCACCCCAGAAGATAGGTGGAAGCTTGAGTGGCAATCAGCCAACGTCAAAAACGCCAATCTCATTCAAGACTTCACTGAGAGACAGCCTGGGTTCTCATTGCCTCGCAAACTCTGGACTGCCATCAATAGGGTAAGGTGCTCCCATAGCCGTTGTGCTCACATGATGCATAGATGGGGCCTTAAAGAGTCGGCGATGTGTGAATGCGGTGCGGTGCAGACCACCGAACATGTGGTCAACGAATGCCCGCTCCATTCATTCCCCGGCGGGATTGATGAGGTCCACAAGGCAACGCCTGAGGACCTAGACTGGCTCGCAGACCCAGATGTCCCCCTCTGACCCCCAACCATACGAAAGAAGAAGAAGGACCCTACAAAAATTGTTAAAATTGCCTAGTTTGAACGCCGTCAACAGATGTTCAGTGTACAAAGTTTTTTATTTTATTTTATTTTATTTTATTTATTTTTACATACAAAATGCAATGTGAAATTAAGTACAAAATATTGTATTTCTTAGTCCTCCTCACTAGGGGGTCCTGTGCCGAGGCGGACTAAAGTTATTTAAATATACTTCATTTGTCTTCTACGTCGTTTTTAGCGTCTTCGCTAGGGTTTTCTCATTGACCTCTTTAAGCCATATTTTTATTCTTGATTTGTATTCAATTGGATTTTTTATTAGTTTTATGTCTTGGGGAAGGATGTTATGGAGTTTTGTTGCAAAGTATGTATAGTTTCTTTGTCCAAATGTGGTTTTATAACTTGGAATATTTTTTATATCATTTTTATTCGATCTAGTGTTATGCATACACGGTCTAGTAGAGGATTAATTATTTTTGAAGAGCTTCAATAATATATTTTTGGCATATATTTGTTGTACATTTGGTACGTCAAAGTTATTGAAAATTTCAATTAAAGGCGTTCTAATTGGTACTTTCAATATGGTCGTTATGATTCATTTTTGAATCGTATTCAGGCTGTGTAGGTACGTATTTGCAGCAGATCCCCATCCTATGATTCCATATTCAATTCGAGAATGACATAACGCATAGTAGACCTTTTTCATATCCTTTTTATTTAGCACGTTTCTTAGATTTTTGAAGAAATATATAAGGCTTGTGAGTTTTTCCGTAATACCTTTGATGTGTAGGTCCCATCTAAGATTTTCGTCAATTATTACTCCGAGATATTTTATGTTTTGTGTTTTTTCGATGACGGGGCAGTAACATTGTATATTATTTCCATGGCAACACGGACATATGAATATACATGGACCTGCCCTAAGTGATAAAAACGTATTATTTCCCCCTCCACATGGCGCCGGCTCCTCCTTGGAACCGGCTCGCTCCATGGGGAGGGGATAGAGCCTCGCTTGAATCTAAAATGTGTGACGTCATCATTCTTGCCGTGAACAGCTAGAAGGTAACATCCATACATTTAACGAAATACAACGCCAAAACGGTAGCGTATTCTATACAATATATCTACATATCAATGTGCACATAGCGAATGTGGGCGGTTCTCCAGTGTGCTCGTCGCTGGTTACAGGGGTAAGTAAATTATGAAACATTTGTAATAGTGTTTTAACTAAACACGGCAACAAAATATGGCTGTGTGTATTGGGGCGAGTCTTTTTGGGGCGAGCATTTGACCTTAGCAAATATGTTATTATCGTGGCAAGCAATTCGCGCTCCCATGTAAAAAGGTCTATTCATTCAAAGCAGATTTTGTTTTTAAGAACTAAATGGTGATATTGTAATGCGAGATGCCTATTTACTGTCAGATTGATTGTATAACGAATCACAGTCATCTTTCCCCTCTTCGCCCTCCATAGTTTGGTTTGACCCCTCACCTGTAACTGCTTGTCTATCCATTTGGATGTCTATGCATGGCAAGTATTTTTCAAAAAAGCAGAACTTACAGACATAGAGTATTTTCTTCTAATACAGTTGGTAAAACAATCTTAAAAAATGATCCAGCTTTGGAAGAGAATAATTTTGGATCAAAACCTCGATTTTGATGATTTTAATTAGGTATTATCAGTCTGAGGTGAAGTTGTCCCTTTGCTCAGTATTCAGGGTAGTAACAGCGACAGTGACAGCAACAGCTCCATACATGAGATCCTGAGGAAAGAAATTCCTCAGAGCCTATGTCATCTTTGGTGATGGTGTGTGCTGTGGCCTATGGATGTGAGGCGGGAACACTGACAGCAAAGTCAGCGGAACAGCTGGACACCTTCGAAAGAAAGATACTTTGAAGAATCTTAGGAGCGGTGCGAGAGGGAGAGGCATGGAGAATCCGCCACAATAATGAGCTCTCTGATATTTACCAAGCTCCCAGACTCTCCACCCATTTAAGACTCCAAAGACTAAGATGGGCCGGACATGTGCACCGATTGCCAAGCACACGAGTACCGAAGAAGGTTCTGACAGGATACCCGGGAGGTAAAAGAAAGGCGGGCAGACCTAAACTGAGATGGGAGGATAATATCAGGAAGGACACAAGAGGACTACTCCATGTTGCAGATTGGAAGACGACGGCCGAGGACAGAGGGCGGTGGAGGTTTATTTTAAAGGAGGCCAAAGCTCGAATGGGCTGTAGCGTGGAGAGTCTTTTTTTTACATTAACCCCACACAGGAGGCCCTGAAGAAAGTAATTTCCCTGTGATGCTGTGTGGAGGTGGCTAAGGAAAGGAAGGCGAGGAAATTCTGGGAAAGAAAAGGGTATGAGGGGTGGGTAGGAATCTAGGGATCAGTGTGTTCAGGAGTGACGGATGTACGAATCTATTCCTCCCGCTGTGATGTAAGACCAGCTACAGAGGTCACAAGGTTTCGCAAACCGGCCTTATCCGTTTCAAAACCTGAACACACCTCACCCGATGAACCCGGGCACCCCTACTAAGTCATCAAACGTAGCAAAACACTTAGGGTGACCTATGGCAGAGGTGTTGGTTATCCAATAAGTGGTTCCTGGGGCGGCGGTACCCATACCCGCCTCCCAAATTGTGAAGGGGAAAATTAGGGAAAAAAAGAGAGAGAGAGAAGTTCTGGGAAGGAAAAATATATGAGTGGTGGGTAGGAATCTGGGTGTCAACGTGTTCAGAAGTGACGGAAGTAAGAATCCATCCCTCCCACAGTGGTGCAATACGATGGTTTGAGAGAGTCCATCTGGAGAGGTCTGGTTTTGGATTCCCTCAACTTGTCTCTCCCTAACAAACGCATTCGCCACCGAGACCTTGACAAACTTCACCCCATAAACCCGGGCACTAAGTCCGGTAGAGACCGGTCAGTGGTTGAGTGGGCATCGCTTTTGGGTCCCACCCAGGCGTTCCGTGTTCGATTCCTTGGCTGGCTAATTCCTCCATCATGACTCAAGCAACATTTTCGGTTTTTACTGTGGTGGTAGTAGGAGATTTTCAAATATTGTCGGATTATTCGTAACCCGGGCAACTCTGCTAAGTCACAAAACGTAGCGATCCACTTGGAATGATTTATGGCAGAGGTGTTGGTTATCCAATAAATAGTTCCCGAGGCGGCAGAACCCATACCCCTCTCACAAATTGTGAAACGAGAGCCACGTATGCTAGCCACGCATCTGTGTTTGCGTCAAATCTGGTTGTGAGACGTTTTCCTATTGTCTGATATTATAATTCTAAGAATATCCCGCTGTTA
Source organism: Limnephilus rhombicus (assembly GCA_929108145.2). Classification (NCBI taxonomy): domain Eukaryota; kingdom Metazoa; phylum Arthropoda; class Insecta; order Trichoptera; family Limnephilidae; genus Limnephilus; species Limnephilus rhombicus. The sequence continues at coordinate 17,039,624 of OV815298.1, read as the reverse complement.
AATTATTAAACTAAATGCTTTATTATGCCGGGAGATATTAAACAGTATTTTGCATTATTTTACGCTTACAAAAAAGCAAAATGCTAATTTGAAACCAGTTTAATATGCAAATTAATATATTTATAATAGTCCTGCGGTTTTTACGACCTGAGCTTGTAGCTAAAACTAAATTCATCTCTACATATTATAAATTAAAGTCCTCCGCCGCGTTTGTCTGTCTGTTCGCGATAAACTCAAAAACTACAGAACGGATTTTCATGCTGTTTTCACCAATAGATAGAGTGATTCACGAGGAAGGTTTAGGTATATAATTTGTCAAGGTTTTGTGTAAATTGGTTGAAATTTGAGAATGTCTGTATGTGTTGGACGAGCAGGCTGGCAAGCGGGCGGTGTGGATTAGATTTGTATTCAAATTAATAGATGGCGGTGTGAGTTAATTTATCGTGGTTATAAAGGTTGGATCACCATCTAGTAGATGGCGTTGTGTTTCATTAGCCACAGCAACGCGTGTCCGGGACAGCTAGTTATAAAATAAAGTCCTCCGCCGCCACTGTCTGTTCGTGATAAACTCAAAAACTACTAAACGAACTTTCATGCGGTTTTCACCAATAGATAGAGTGATTCATGAGGAAGGTTTAAGTATATAATTTATCAAGGTTTTGTGTAAATTGGTTGAAATTTGAGAATGTCTGTATGTGGTGGAAGAGCGGGCTGGCAAGCGGGCGGTGTGGAAATAAACGTGTAAGCGTAATGAATAAGATTAAGAAAGGGACTCTCCGATGGTTTGGGCATGTAGAGCGAAAGAACGAGGAAGGAGAATATATGACGCAAATGTGAATGGTAGAAGAAGTCGGGGACGCCCGAGGAAAACATGGCACGACCAAGTGAATCAGATGCTTTAGAGAGCCATGTCACGAGCCAGAATAATAGAAGAGCATGTATGAGACGATGTCTGAATGTGAACGGGGCAAGGAGTGTATGCCAAGATCGAGTTATTTGGCGGTCCGTCCTCTCAGCCTACCCCTGCGGAGAAACGGCGTGATGGTTAGTTAGTTAGTTCTGTCCGACGGATCAGCTGTCGGATCACCATTCATTACAATATTGCAAAACTCCTTCAAAAGAATTTAAGAAAAAAACCTCTCTCACATTATTTTTACTAATGGTGAACGTATCGATTAGGTGTTCTAAATTTCGCAAGAAAAATACCATAGAACCAAATCCTCATATGGTATCGTAAATTCTCATAAAATGTGTTCCAATATATCTTCAACTATTAACTATGAGGAAATTGGAACAAGGTTATTTGAAGCGAAGATATATAAGTTTTTGGTTTACGCACTTCTTTTGGAATCTAAAGGTTAAAAAACAACACGAACAAAACATTTCAGATTAATCTCTTGAGATAATAATAGGTCTTTCAATTTTTATTGGATTAATTTTTTTTATTATAACTTTCGAAGATTCCTGTCAATATTCAATATCATCGAAGAAGAAGATGATTCTAATAAATTTAAACATATGAAACAGAACAAGACACAGAAAAATAATTACACGCGGTAGAAGTGAAACCTTCAGAAAACTAAAGTAGACAAGAGTGGGGAGGCTACGGTTAGGTAACGGTTGCAACTGGGACTCGATCCCAGAATCTCTCACCTCTCAATTTTAAGTAATTTTTGTCGATCTCATCATATATGAGGTAACATAAAATAAAAAATGTGAACTGATTTTTACTTTTAAAAACAATAATTTTCGGTTTATTAAAAAACTGAGGACAATACTTACGTCATTAAAGTGGTAAACTTTTGTTTCTTCAATTGAGAAAGGAAGACTGAAGAGGAAAACGGGCGGCGCTTTGTCCATACAAACGTTTTTCCAAATTCCTCTCTGAATTTTGATATTAGTGCAATTATTATTTTTATTTAATACTAGCTGACCCGACGAACTTCGTACCGCCTCAGAATCAATAGCTGTTGAATGAAATTCAGTTTTTTTATTAAGTTAAAAATTACGCAATGAAGCAATTATCAATGCGCAATTGTCCGTGTTTTGTTTTTGTCATTATCGGATATGGCGTTGGGTACGGATTAATATTTTAGTGATTTTCTTACTTTTATAATTACTTACGGGAATTCAGGAGGCGGATACGGGTGCCGCCGCCCCGGGAACCATTTATTGAATAACCAACACCTCTGCCATAGATCACCCCAAGTGGTTCGCTACGTTTGGTGATTTAGCAGGGGTGCCCGGGTTCATGAGGTGACTTATGTCCGGGCCTTGGCAGTTGATGCACCTGCCCACCTGCTGCGTGGCGGGCCGGATCGAGAGAGACTGGTTGAGGGAGGCCTTTTGGCCTTTCCAACCAGACTCTCTCGACCCATTGCCTTGCACCACAGTTGGAGGGATGGATTCATACGTCCGTTACTCCCGGACACACTGACCCCCAGATTCCTACCCACCCCTCATACCTTTTTCCTTCCCAGAAATTTCTATCCTCCCCATTCCTTAAAAAGATCCTCCACACAGCATCCCCTAAGATGACATAGGTCCTGAGAGAAATTATTTTCCTCAGGGCCTCCTGTGTGGAGCTTATGTAAAAAAATGCGTTTCATTTCAGAGATTTATATAATTATTGCATTTTTCCTTTGGAGGTGTGCAGACATACGTTCACCATTTGTCTCATTTTCGAATATTGACATTGAGTGTGTAAGAAAGAAGGACAGTATTATAATTATTGTATTTTTCCTTTGGAGGTATACGCTCATACGCTTTGCAGGTATACGCTTTGCAGACATACGTTCACCATTTGTCTCATTTTCGACTATTGACATTGAGTGTGTAAGAAAGAAGGGCAGCATTATATGATTAAAAACAAATGCACAACAATCAACGCATTGACATTTGACGTTTTTGAATGTTTGGAATTCATGCACAGTTCAATATTATACCCCTCACAATATTGCTGCAGTTCTTTCAAAATCGAGAAGGAGAATTCGTTCCGTACAAAATGTATGGGGAAAATAATTTTCTTTATAACTATTTATTTCGTTAACTTTTGTGATGTTTTAATAGTTATTATCTTATCCGGGGCGGAGACAAATCCAACAAATCAAAGATCATCAAAATCAGCCCAGCCGTTCTCGAGTTATAAATAGTGTAACTAACCCTACTTTTTTATATATTAAGATAGAGATAGATTTCGACCACTGGCGTGTCGGTACATTTTGGTTATTTTTTTTGATAAGTTACTTTTTATAGGAGTTGAAAAAATAAAAAATTGAAAAATCTGTTGAATGAAACACTAGTATATATTGAATCATTTGGCGGGTATAAGATAAGCCGCCATAGCTCAATTGGGAGAGCAGCTGACCGGCAAGCAGAAGGGCACGGGTTCAAGTCCCGTTGGCGTCATGTATCTTTTCTCGGAAGATTTTTCAATGTGGATGAGTGTTTCAGGCTGATAATTATTGCTTATAATAATTAATAACTTTTAGTGTTTATAATAATTTTCGGAGCGTACTTTGCGATTTTTTTCTATCGAGGGAATTTCATATAATTTGAGTTCCGGCGTGGAAAGCGTCTAGATATTATCTTAAAAAATAACATGTATTTTTTAAGAGCTTAAAAACTTCCAATGTTTAAGGGAGATATGTAAGAAATCGGTAGAAATTCGGGTAGCGGCGGCCTTTGAATTCACGACGTCTGGGTGGGAACCGGACGCTTTTGCCAATTCGGCCACTTTCTCACAACCTTTCTCCAAGTGACAACGCATATTTTCACATATAAATACCTACATAGATATGGCAAGCTAATCACTTAATTACATTTTTACTGTCTGTGGTTCTGAGCATTGTTCTAGTAATAAAGTTATTATATAGAGGCAGGTCACAGTTCATAAGTCCATTACTCTTTCTAGACATACAACCTGTGAGAATAATATAATTTATTACTGTGATTATACTTATGTATAATGATGTTGGTGACCCGGCAGTTGCCCCCCCCCAATTATAATCTTTATATATTAAAATGAATTTTTCTTTGTATGTCCCGTATGCGTTCCTATATTATTTATCCTATTGCTGTGAAACTTTTGTGATTTGTTGTGCGCATGACCGCGAAGGTTTCTTTATATAAAGTTGAGCTCTGGCGTTATGAAATTATTATATAAACCATTGATTTGTTTGCTATGGTGAGTTATTGTGTGACACCCGCGAAGGTTGCTATATAATAGTGAACTCTGGCGTCATGAAATAATGCGTTGCTAAACCATTCATTCGGTTGCGATAAAACTTTGGGGATTTGATGCCCGCGATGTTTTCTATACATATATAACGGTGAGCTCTGGTGTCGTGAAATTATGCGTTACTAACCATTCATCCGATTGCGAAGACACTTTGGGGATTTGATGTGAGCATGCATGAGATGGTTTCTATGTACAATAGTGGGTTCTGACGTCATGAAATTATGCATTACTAACCGTTAATCCGATTACTATGAAACTTTGATGAGTTGTTGTGGTGAGCTCTGACATAATGAAATTTGTGTAAAAAAATTGCAAAAGGTGGCGCGCGAGCTGTTTAAAAAATTTATTTACGGAACTGTATGGAACGCGGGAGAGGGAATGGGAATGCGAGAGGGAAAGGGACGAATGGGAAAAGACACGCAGGCAGGGAGAAACAATTTCTTTATTAAGCGGCACTGCAACAATAAAATTATCTAAATATGTAAAAGTACTGAAAAAGCCTCTCTGTTCTCTTTCACTGAGTTCCTAGTATTAGTTTTTTCTTCATCCAGTCTTCTTCTTCTTCTTGCCGTATTGTTTAAATGATTAGGTACTGCTAGTATCGTCTTGTTTCCCAAGAGTTCAAACGTTACCGCAGCGGCAATCTCTCTACAATTCACTTTCATTCCCACAGAATTTTCTCAATACTTAGGAATTCGACCGAGGTTTTCTAGAATCTCCTCTGCAACCAGCAACTTTACAATCTACTGTCAAAACGTGTAAAATATGAACTTATTTGTTGAGATATTTATGCGTGACGATCGTAGAATGATTTATAGTCCATACTCTTAGTTTATAGTAGTGTTGTTGTACAATTACGGCACGTTCCAGAGGACTCCAGATACTAGTATCTACAGCCTGTATGTCGGCCTGAATATCTACAGCTCATATGTTGGACAAATATCTACGAACTTCAGAGTGAGGACTAATATCTACAGAGCTAAGGTCAGATGAATATCTATGACGGTCCCAGTTTGAATATCTTTGGTCCCAGTGGTGACTAATATCTATGGAGCGTAGGTGGGACTAATATCTACAGAGGGCAGCTGAGCAAGAGGTTGTACGGAAAACCTAACCTAGCCTAACCTAACCCTAACCTAACCTTACCTAACCTTACCTACGCAATATTACGTTATTCCAATATGCTATAAATAATTGCAAATCCATCCTCTCTCTGCCAGTGCTGTAGATATTCATCCTCACTTTGGTTCTCATAGATATTAATTAGTCAGCAGTTTGAGCTGTAGATATTCGTCCTCACTTTGGTTCTGATAGATATTAATTATTCAGCAGTTTGAGCTGTAGATATTCGTCCTAACTTTGGTTCTCATAGATATTAGTCCGATTTGTTCAGTTTTTGGAATTCCCGTAGATATTAGCAGACGAATCCGTTCCAGAGTAGTAGATACTCTCAGTATCGCCCTGGAGTCGTAGCATGGGCAACCGATAAGTATTGAAAGGATAACTTTCTGTAACTTCTCATCGTTCTCTAGGACAACTGCAGATCGCTAACGTACAAACAACATTTGACGTCGAATATGTTAAGAACACTTAGTTATAGTGAACGGCATACGGCAGAACAGATGTTCTAGCACAGCATAGCATGACAAGAGGAATGGTGCTGTTGAATGAAATATCGGAAACACTAGATATATATAACTCTTCTTTAGATAGCCTTAATTTTTTTTTGTATAATAATCATCTTCCTAGGTGTTAAGACTGTCAAAATGAGAAAATTGTACAGTAATTGGATAATAAATAATAGTAAGTAATTGGATCTGTTGTACAATTTAAAAAAAAAACTGTTATTTATTCGTTGGCGATCTGCAGTCATGCTATAATGTAAGGGGTGGGTATGGGTACCGCCGCCCAGGAACCATTTATTGGATAACCTTTGTTATAGGTCACCCCAAGTGATTTGCCACGTTTGGTGACTTAACAGGGTCCATGGGGTGAGGTTTGTCAAGGTCTTGGCGGCCGATATATCTGTCCACCTGCTGCGTGGCGGGTAGGATCGAAAGAGACTGGTTGAAGAGGTCTTTTGACCTCTTCAGTCAGAATCTCTCGACCCATCGCCTTGCACCGCAATTGGAGGATTCATAGGTCCGTCACTCCTGGACTCCCAGATTCCTACCCACCCCTCATACTTATTTCCATCATAGAATTTCCTCTCCTTCCTTTTCTTGAAAATACCCTCCACACAGCACCCGCTAAGATGACATAGGCTCTGGGGGAAATTATTTTCCTACGTTTTCTACCTTTTACGTGCGACAGAGCAAGGCGTGGGCGTAAGGTATATATACCTTTTCGGACCTTAAACTCGCGTATTGCGACGATTTATGTGTCAACGTCTATTTTTCAATGTATTCTGCTTGCGTTTCGTTCAATAATTTCCAAACTAACAAATAAAATAAAACCAGAGTGCGCAATTCACTCGCGGTCGAAGTGAAACCTCCAGAAAAGTAAAGCAGACAAGAGTGGGCAGGCTACGAAGCACCGCATAAAGAGGAGACCGATAAGCCACGAAGCACCACACAAAGAGAAGACCGACAGTGCCTCACTGCAAAACCAGACTGGCCCAAAGACACATTACCTACATTGCCCCAAAACTATTCAATTCCATACCCCACTCCATCAGCAAGGATCAAAATCTGAACGTACTTAAAAAAAATGTTAAAATCTGGGTAAAAAATAATTTGGAACTGAATAAGTTTTTTCTGTAATTCAATCAGCTTCTAAAATGTGGAGTCTTTCTGAATATTTAGAATAAAAACAGGAAATATATATATATGTATATATATATATATATATATATATATATATATATATATATATATATATATATATATATATATATATATATACTCGTATGTACATGTGTATTTAAGTATGGGTGTAAATGTGTGTTTATCTTAGATATATTTTTAAATTTTTATACTCGTATGAAGTCAATCATGTTGAACACTGTAGACACTATGCATATATATTTTAATTTGTGTGTTTATCTTACATATATTTTTAAATTTTTAAACTCCTACGAAGTCATTCATGTTGATCACTGTAGACTCTATGCTTATATATATATTTTTTATTTTTTTATAATTTTATTTTAACTACCACTGTTATCCACATAATATAATACCCACACACAGGCTTCGCCTTTGTGGGATTTTTTTTTGTTACTTACATTTTTTGTTATTATGTATTTACCCATATGTAAATGTACCAAAAAAACTTTGCTAATAAAAAAAAAAAAAAAAAAAAAAAAAGATTATACTATCACATTCTCTCAAAGGCTAAATCCTTTAGATGTATGTGTTTGTCTCTTTTTCGTGTCGCTATTTTTGGTTTCATCGAGTTTCAAATCACAACGGTACAAAAGAAGTTTTCACTTGAATAATTGCAAACTACGATGAATACAATAAATTATTAGTTTCATTTCGACATGCCGACTTTTGAAGGCTCGTGGTTTGACCTGACATTGTTCAACATTGCATGCGATGACGTCGTGTCATTGAATTAAAAAATTTCAATCGTGAAATAGTAATGGCGGATGCCTGATTGACATTGATTATTTGACAGCGTCATTGTTGATAATGACATCATGAAACGGCATCTCGCGGATAAACGCGAAAGCTAACTGTGTGCAGATTGAATACTGTGTAAATAAAATTAACATCTATGTAAATCTAATTATAATACCAAACACAGAATTATTAAGTATTCTTAGTGTGCCTCTTATATCGCCACGAATTTAGGTGAACAGGCATACAAATCCTTGGCAAACGGAGTCTAGTTTTTCAGGATAATTTTTTCGCTTTTCAGAACAACTCGTATAGGTTTCAGAGAAATCGTTGTGTCTCCCTTGCTATCAGCGCCCTTGAGGTGATTTTTCACAAAAACGGCGCTATATATACAAATTATTTTTATTACTAGCTGACCTGAAAACGCGTTGCTGTGGTTAACGAAACACAACGCTATTTACTGGATGGTTACCCAACCTTTATAACCACCGCCATTTTTAATTTGCATACAAATCAAAACCACGGCGCCCGCTTGCCAAGACATTCTCATTTATATATTTTATATTTCATCCAATTTACACAAAACTTTGACAAATTATATATCTAAATCTTCCTCATGAATCACTCTATCTATTTGTGAAAACCGCATGAAAATCCGTTCAGTATTTTTTGAGTTTATCGCGAACAGACAGATAGACGCGCCGGGGACTTTAATTTATAATATGTTATGTTATGTAGATAGATTTACAGATTATTAATGGTGAGAAATGTGATAAAAGGTATTGGAAAGAGAAAAACACCACGCTTTACATTCAAATCAAAAGTTAACCACAAAATAATTAAAATGTACATGTTTATGAAAATTCAAACGTATTCTCCAATTTTCTTTCTGTATTTGGACACTAGTGCAAATATATTATAAAATAATAAGGATATCAACCACTATAGTGTGTCGGTACGTTTTTCTTCAACGTAAGTTCCTTCTTGTAGGAGTTAAGGTCCTACAAAAATCGTTAAAATTGGCTGGTTTGAACGGAGGCGTTTACTAATATCTACAGGAAATCCAAAACTGAACAAATCGGACTAATATCTATGAGAACCAAAGTGCGTACAAATATCTACAGCTCAAACTGCTGACTAATAACTATGAGAACCAAAGTGCGTACGAATATCTACAGCTCAAACTGCTGACTAATATCTATGAGAACCAAAGTGTGGACGAATATCTACAACTGCCAGAGGTTGGATTTGCAATTATGTATGGCATATTGGAATAACGTAATATTGCGTATGCAGTTTAAAAAACTTCATTTATGTATGTAAAAATCCCTAATATCGGACTGTTGGACACATTTAGCTGATTATTAAGGATTTGGGTTTTTGTTTTAACAGCTTTCTTTATTTGGAGTGCTTCTAAATTATTTAGTCTGTCATCATGACCATTTCTATGTCAGTTAGGTTAGGTTAGGTTAGGTTGTGGTGCCGTGTATTTCTAAATAAATAAATATCTTTGTAATATGTTTGAACGCCATCAACAAACGTTTGGTGGACAATGTATTTTTAAAAAAAGCATAACATATAGACAGAGAGTATTTTCTTCTAAAATAGTTAAAAATTGGGAAATTCTTAAAAATTTAACAACTTTGGTAGGAGAAAAACGGGGAAGACAAAATCTCGATTTCGATGATTTTATTTAGGAATTATCAGCCTGAGGTGCAGTTGTCCCTTTCGGTCAGTATTCGAGGGAGCAAGAGTAACAGTGACAGCAAATAGTTTTGTAAAATATTTATGGTTCAAATTTCTCGGTGACCAAGTTTCCTATTAAATCGTAAAGCTTACGCCTTGTGGTGATGACTGTTGACATTGAATGTAACGTATTTTTTATCTGATTGACAACAGAACATAACCTACAATTATTTGCCGGTCAATTCTTTACAAATCCATACCATAAATTAAATTTAAAATAACTATACTTACTCGTTAAACTACGAGGGTCGGTCAAAAAGTAATGCTTCCTATTTTTTTCTACTTTAATAAAGTTATTTAAGTGAAAATTTTTAATATGGCGCTATTCTTCAAACCTTTTTCTACAATCTGCTGCCGTAGTATCTTTCTGCGTCAACAGATGGCAGCACTGCAGTCGATGGCCGACATCGATGTTCGTATTAGCCAGCGTTCTGTGATTGATTCTTGACTGTAGAAGGTGAAACGCCCATTCACATTCATGAAAGACTGTATAATGTGTATGAGAAGAATTATTCCACGGGCTGCTACTTCTATTTATCTTTTGTATAATGTTAATGTAAGTACTTGCATACTGCTTACTAACCCCGTATGCATGGACATTGGAGGGTCTAGAGTCCGTGGTCGTCAAACTGCGGCCCGCCGTGGATATTTGTGCGGCCCGCACAAATATCTGGCGTTTTCTTTTTAAATATATATTTTTCAAGTACAATTATATTATCCGTTTTTTGCGGTCCACACACATATCTGCAGTTTTCTTTTTAAATATATTTTTTATTCACGTACTATACTATCCATTTTACTATACTATTTTCTGCGGCCCGCACAAATATCTGCCGTTTTCTTTTAAAATATATTTTTTTTTCATGTACAATTACATTATCCGTTTTTTTGCGGCCCGCGCAAATATCCGCCGTTTTCTTTTTAAATATATTTTGTTTCATGTACAATTAATTATACTATCCTTTTTTTGCGACCCGCACAAATATCTGCCGTTTTCTTTTAAAATATATATTTTTTTCATGTACAATTATATTATCATTTTTTTTGCGGCCTCCACAAATATCTGCCGTTTTCTTTTAAAATATATTTTTTTTCATTTATAATTAGATTATCTGTTTTTTTGCGGCCCGCACAAATATCTGCCGTTTTCATTTTTAAAAATTTTTTTCATGCACAATTAATTATATTATTCGTTTTTTTGCGGCCCGCACAAAAATCTGCCGTTTTCTTTTTAAATATATTTTGTTTCATGTACAATCAATAATATTATCCGTTTTTTTACTATTAATTATATTTTCGTTGGAGACTTTCAGGGGGGCAGCAGAAGATCCAGAGAGAAATAAATGGCACAGTGAGGGTGTAGGTAGGTAAAAAAAATGGTCTAAAAAATACCAAAAAACACGCTAATCACGTACTAATAAAGCAAAATAAACTTTAATATTGGTTAATTTTTGTTATTGTATTTATTGTAATCATTTTTTTCACGTGTGCGAAAATTCACGCATTCAAATAGTTCGGGAAGTGGATGAAAATTGAACTGAAAGATTCCAGTACACATCTACACATTTTTTTTTAATATAATATAATGATTTTACGTGTATTATTATTATTAAGAATTGACACTATATCATGAACACAGGAAGGAAGGAAGTAGCAACCCGGTACTTAAATACAAAATAATTGCTTTTTTAACTTGATAAACAAAAAGGTACAACACCCCCCCCCCCCCCCCCCCCGAAATCATAAGTGTGCGGCCCGCGGTGATACCTCACATTGTCCTATGTGGCCCTTGACCAGAAAAGTGTGACGACCGCTGGTCTAGAGTCATTCAAATAAATGTAGCTTCATTCAAAAAAAAAGTAGAGTCTTGATGTATGCAGTGAAGGAGGAAACCATATGTTTCCTTATAACGCCGTTGGGAAAGTGGTGGGGTCCCCTCCAATGTATAATGTGTACCACAATGCAACGGTGGATGTAAGCACTGTTAGACGATGGGTTCGTTGCTGTAACGAAGTTGAAGGACAAACACCGCTGGCTGGCCGTTGATTAAAGTGACTCCACGCAAAGTTAAGCGAGTTGATGACCTCATTCGTGGTGACCCCGGATAACTACAGATGTCGCATTCTCTCCCTAGGTAAAGGCAGTGTGATGACAATTATTCGACAACTGATTATTAAACAAAAGTTTTTGCAAAGTGGGTACCAAGAAAGTTAACCAGCCAGAATTAATCCAGTCATTAATTCAACATGGAATTATTGGATGGGGGGGGGGGGGTCATACAACAATATTCTAACCCCGATCAAAGTGATCCAGAAGCTAATCATTAAAGTAATCCTAAAGAAACCCTCCACTTATCCAACAGAAACGCTTTTCGCTCATTTCACGGTGCCTCGAGTAGAGAATATCTTCAAGAAAAATGCAATTATCCAAATTTACAAAGATAATATCATCAAAAAATTTGAAACTCAAATCACCAATCAAAAAGATATCAAGACAACATCAAAATACCAAAATTTAATACCAAACTAATGCAAAACAATTATATCTATTTAGGAATAAAGTTTTTCAACAACCTTCCCATTGAAATAAAAAAAAAACCAAAGACATCAATAAACTGAAACTCAAACTGAAGCTACACTTCATCAGGAATAATTAACTAAACAATTACCTGTTTTTCTCTGTCTTTCTATTTATTATTGTTCATCTGTATTTTATTTAGATTTTTAGAATTTGATAAGTGCACAATATTTTAGTATGTAACCGTATCTTATGTATGTACACCTACACATATAAATGATCCAGAAGTCTCAATTGATCTTATTATATACTTATCTATTGCATAATGTTATTCATTCTATTTCAGTTATAATTAGTGTAATTCGCTCATCAAGCACAAGAACTAACTTCTTCTTTGGTGAGATTGCAATTTTAAATAATTTCTGTACCGATATGTAATTTATATAACTCCACTGTACACTTATTATCTATATTAAATAAAAGAATAAAGAAACAAGAAAAAACAATAGCCTCATAACATTTGCAGCCATTAGCTTCTGGAAAAATTGCGACCGGAGACGAAATACGGGTTAATTTTTTTGAACCCGAATCAAAGAAAGCGGCAGTTAATGAAATGAAATCACAAAAACTCACCCGAGGACAAAAAAAAAATTTCAAAACTTTGTGATCGGCCGGGAAAGTTATGGCGATGGTGTTCTGGATGTGACCGTGCTTTTTACATGTTTTTGATACATGCCCTCGTTAAAAGATGGACCAAAGCTGTGAAAATTGATTGAAATTATATTGAAAAATAGCAAATTAATCGTCAATAGTGTGGCTTTCAATCCATGTAATTGTATTTTTTATTTCTTAACAATTATTAATAACTTCGCTTCATGATCTGGGTAATGGACTTTTTTTATATTGTAAAACACCTTTGAATCTTGAGTCGTTTTATTTACAATAACTTTTTGTAACAACATTTGATCGACACTTTATAAAGAAATTTGGCCCGGTCCCCGCTTGGGGTTTAAACGAACTTTCCACTAGGGATTGTTTAATGCGAGAGAGAGTATTTTAAGGGAACCAGACTTTTTATACCAATAAGACATGAAAATCACCCTGCAAAGAAACAACAACACAAGGTGTCGGTAAGCAGGGTCGGTACTTTGGAGACGTCTAACGGCAGCGCTGAACATTAAGATGCCAATAGGTAATTAAAATCAATGACATAAATCAATTAACTACAGTGGCCATACCATAGATGTCTCTAATAGTATTTCCAATTTTTAACAACAATTACAGGAGAAAAAAATAGGAGGCATTACTTTTTGACCGACCCTAGGATAAATTCGTGAATCTATTCGCAATTAGTCAACAAGGTCAATGGACACTTGAATCAATCTGTAAGTAAAAAAAACTTGAAAAAACTTGGTGCAAGTATTTAGTCTAATTGAGCTGTTTGAACGAATCGAATTTATTGCAGGGAATTCCTTGGTTTGGACACCTCTTAAAGAAATACAATGGATCGTTTTTTGTCAGTTTTTTTAATAGCTTCACAATTTAACAATAAAAATGCTGGATATTTTTATTATATTTGTGAACTGTCATCTCTGGATGCTTAAAGAGGAAATACGAGTTGCGTTTTGTACAAAAAAAAACGTGTTTCCCTATTTTATCTCTGGATTTTGACACTAGTGCAATTATTTTTTAAATCTCTTCGTATTATAAATTAAAGTCGACCGCCGCGTCTATCTGTCTGTTCGCGATACACTCAAAAACTCTTGAACGGATTTTCATGCGGTTGTCACCGTTAGATAGAGTGATTCATGGGGAAGGTTTAGTTATATAATTTGTCAAGGTTTTGTGTGAATTGGTTGAAATAATATATAATATATAAAGGGAGCCGGCGGTGTGTATTTGATTTGTATGCAAATTGCTGCAACTCTTTATTACACATTAAATAATGGCGAATCGCAAAAAATACGTGTGACAGTTTCCTTCCAAAGTACTACTTTTATTCAAATTAATAGATAACTTTGTATTAACCACTTAATTATTTACAAAAACCGACATGTTTCGTCAGCAACCGACATGTTTGCTGACGAAACATGTCGGTTTTTGTAAATAATTAAGTGGTTAATACAAAGTTATCTATTCATTTGAATTTAAAATGTTACCACAAAATAATTTTGCACTATTAGAAGAAGTGATACTACTTTTATGTTATGGGAATTGCCTTTGATTTTCTTTATACGTGTGAGGGAGATGTAAGATAATGATTTTATGTTTCCTTTGGGGGGGTGCAGACATACGTTCACCGTTTGTATCATTTCGACTATAGTTATTTAATGTGAAAGAAGAGCGGCAGCATTATATGTTTGAACAAAAACAAAACCATCAGCGTATTGACATTTGACGTTTTAGAATTTTGGAATTCACTCACTCTTCAATACTTAATTCCATACTTTCAAAACTATCGTCACGGCTAGTAGTATTGTAGGGTCTACGGAGACGTCACGGTGGGTATTTAAGAGAGATGCAAAAAAATAATAACGTTTTTCCTTTGGAGGAACAGACCTACGCACATCGTGTATCTCATCTTTTGAAAGAGCTGCAACATTATTGTGATAGGGAACGTACGTTTATTGCCCTTTTTATGCCGTTGCGATACCGTTACCGTTTATCGTCAAGGTAAATACAAAAGCGTCCATTGGCACGTATGTGTAATGTATACTGAACCTACACATAATTTAGAGAGGAATGCAACACTGACGTAAGAAACCATTACTACATACAACGTATTATGTGCCCATTAGCTCAGTGTGTCATCTGCATAAGTCAATATCCTGTTAAACGATAACGTAACATATAATTTTGGACCAAAAATGTTTCCATTTTCATAGAACGTCCGGTGGCCCAAAAAATCGAAGTTTTTAACGTATCTTTTTAATCAATTGAACACAAATTATTACTAAAAAGGAATGGCGTTTTTTTCTATCTATACTTGGTAAGGAGGTTATATAGGTTAATAGGTTGTAAGTTCAATTTGTTTTAAGAAGGTTCAGAACATGTAAAGCACCATAAATAAATACAAATATGTTACGCAGGAGTTCACCGTTGAAGCGCTTTTGGTGGCCTTATAAATAATTTTACCCTTGAGCGCACGAAATTTTTTGGCGTTCAGTTTGGAAATTTTCCGGTCTATTTCAAAAAATCATACCTCTAAATTTTAATAAAAAGTTTTTTTAATATTGGCAGGTAACATATTTAAACAATTAGGTATCATGTAGTCCAGCGTTCTTTGTCCATATTTGTTTTAATGCTTACGTACGATTAGTCCTGATTAGTCCTTCATTTAACGCAAAACGAGTATTTTTTATTATTTTTTATTTGAAATATACATACATACAACAGATTTACATAAGGGAAATATATGGTTCTTAAAAATAATTACAAATGAAGCAATTTCTTGTTAATGAATCTACCCAATTTAAAAGAGAAAAACATTTTTCGTGTTTAAATTGGGGAGTTGTGTCATTACACAAAAAGATAAAGAAATAAGATATACTTATTTTTTTATTAATTAAGAAAAAAATAAACTTATGAATGATAACAAATATTGATAAAGAAATTTACTAACGTATTGTAAGTGTGGTTCAGTCTATTTATGTACAAAGGGCTATTCACTGAAAAATTATTTTATACCACAGAATTGCTCTTACTGAGAGAATTTTGAGATTCTGGTAAAAGTACGGAACATTTGTCTTTGTTCGTATAAACTTTTATGAGCTAATAATTTAACATATAAATTTTGAACTGATTTACTTTTGTTTTACGGGAAAGTCCCCAAGCTGTAATTCCGTGCCTTATTATAGATTCAGCTAATCTATAATATAAAAATGAATCGCTAAATTTGTTGGTAAGCGCAAATCTCGAAGGCGGCTGAACCGATTTCGCTAATTCTTTTTTAGAATATTCCTTGAAGTTCGAGGATGGTTCTTACGGAGAGAAAAATTAAGAAAATTGCGCAGAAAATTAGATAATAACAGAAAACATCGCACGTTCGACAGTTCGCGTGTTAGAGAATGACATTTTGCAAAACAATGAATGATTGTTCAATCAGGATTCTATTTTTGAAAAGTTGAAAAATTTATTTAAAGTAGGTAATCCCCTAATAGTTTGAATCGAATCAAGAATTTTAGATATCTAAAAAGGTACCTATGTTCGGTACTAAATTTAATATACATGAAAAATGGAAATTTGAATAAAAATTGTAAAAGGTGGCATGCGGGCTGTTTAAAAACTGGATTTTTTTTTTTTTTTTTTATTATAGCGACTATATACAAAAATTTTACATACAAAATGAAATGTGAAATTAAGTACAAAATATTGTATTTCTTAGTCCTCCTCACTAGGGGGTCCTGTGCCGAGGAGGACTAAAGTTATTTAAATATAGTTCATTTGTCTTCTATGTCGTTTTTAGCGTCTTCGCTAGGGTTTTCTCATTGACCTCTTTAAGCCATATTTTTATTCTTGATTTGTATTCAATTGGATTTTTTATTAGTTTTATGTCTTGGGGGAGGATGTTATGGAGTTTTGTTGCAAAGTATGTATAGTTTCTTTGTCCAAATGTGGTTTTATAACTTGGAATATT